>JAEIGR010000038.1:0-1384423 GCA_018904305.1 Scaptomyza montana | reverse complement strand
GGTCGGTGCCAGCTATCTTCCTTCCAAATTTGGTGGCTCTAGCATCACAAGTCTAGAAGATACACGCATTCCCGTTTTTGACGAAGCGTTGGGGCGGATGGGGGCGGCAAGGGCAGTATTGGTGGGCGTGGCATCCAAACTTTTGATGCAGTTTTTGGGGGGTCATCATCACCTACCTTGGCACCAAATTTGGTGGCTATAGCTCAAAAACTGTGGGAGATATAGGCTTTTTTGACTTTAAAACGCGGGGGGCTGGGGCGGAATAGGGGGGCGTGGCTCCAAAATTTTTGATGCAGTTTTTTGGGGGTTGCTAGTAGCTATCTGCCCACCAAATTTGGTAGTTCTAGCTGTAAGGATGTGCGAAATATGTGGATTTATCGGTTTTGAGTTATCGAATTTATCGATTTGCCAGCCCCCCAGTTATCGTAGAACCCCCATCTTGACACTTTAATTTACTATCCCATAGATAAAGAGAATTGGAAAGTTTCAAGTCTCTAGCTTGAAGGGTGTGGAAAAAAATTGGACACATACAGACGGACAGACGGACGGACACAATGACGGACATTGCACAAACTCAATATACTCTTTACCTTCCGTATCGAGTATAAAAATCATGCGCCTGATTCTCTACCTCAATGGTGGCGTGGAAAAGAGAATATTAAATTCTTTGCTTTAATATTTTGTGAAATACTTTCTAATTTATTTATTTTTTATCTATCTTCTATTTCTAAAATTTATATAAACTATCCGCGCAGCGAAGTAAGCGGGCAAATTACTAGTATCACATAAAATGTTAACATTTATTTTATAATGGAATAAAAATAAAACATGTGGCAACAATGTTTGGCAAAAAAAAAAGAAGAAGAAGAGACAAAGCACTTAAGCAACGTATGGCTATAGACGAAAGCATCGTTTGGTTGGGCCTTAATTTACACCAGATGATATCCACATTCGTTGACATTCACGTTGCTAAGCATTTTTCGTTGACGTCGATATTGTGAATGTATCGAAACTAATTTTAATCGATATTGTGTTGTTTTGTTATATGGTTGTCACACTACGGTTGCGTTTTGCGTTAAATGACAGCAAGCAGCTTCTTGCCCATACAAATAGCATAGGGGCCTAGTGCTGACAAAAAGTTGAGTTAAGTTTGGATGTAGTTGCTTGTATTCAATTTACGTAACTAATACATTCGATTGACTCAAAAGGAACTGCCTTCTTTGTGTATCCTTCTCAACTATCACCACTGATTGAATTTAGCAATTTGCCGGCAAACAAAAACAAAAAATAAATAGCAAATCATTGTTAACATGACGCAACAAAATGGTAAGCAATTGTTTTTTTAAATATTATATGTATGTTTAATCCATTTTAACTTAATTACAGGCTATAATAAAAGATTTTTGTGGTCGACTGCCGCCACAAAAGCTCTAATAGAACTTTGGCAGGAAAATATTGATGGGCTTCGGGGAGCCAGGAAGAACTCCCATATTTATAAGGAAATGGCGGAGAAGATGAAGGACTATGGACCATCGCACATGGAAATTAAAAATCAACTGGAAAACCTTATGAAAAGATACAGGCAAGTTAAAAAAAATACAGGTTTTTGATTAACTTAGGCTAATTACTTATTTACATAAATGTATTTAAAGGGCTGAATGTGCAAAGGTGCGACCTTCTGGTGGCACGCCTTCTTCGTGGGAGTATTTTGAAAGCGTGGCCAGTGCATTAAACATGTCGTACACTGTGGGCTACCATCCCATAGCCGATAGCCTAGGTAATATATTGAATTAAAACTATTGCATATATTTAATATAATAAATACAATTCTTACAGACTTCTCGCGGTTAATTGAAGAGGAGTCTAGCAGTAGTGACAACTTAATGACAGAGCCGTTACGTGCAGGGGCAAAGCGAAGGCTGGTCGACAACTCCGCAAAGTTAGTTGCCACAGAGGAGCGCAAACTGGCGGCAATGGAGCGAATGGCGGAGGATTCAGCCAACTTTCAAAAAGAAGTGTTGAGTATTATTAGAGCCCGTCACGAGGAGTAGTATATAATATAATTTAAAATAATGGTAGTACTAATAGAATAAGAATATTTAATAAATGCACTGCTGCTTAAATTTGAACTGTTTATTTAATTTGCATTATTATTTAGAAATTCTAAAGCTAAAGCTTGTCGAACTGCCTCTGCACTAGCATTCATATTGCCCAGGAATACTTCAAACTCCGGTTGGACATTTTCATGTGCAGTTTCAGCTTCCCGTTGCCAGTTCCCGCACACGGAGCTGTTGTGCATATTACAAAAATTATGTAAAATGCAACAGCAAGCAATAATTTGGGAAGTTTTGTCAATACGATTGTCCAATCCTCCGAAAGCGAGCCTTGAGATGGCCAAACGCGTTTTCCACCAAACGCCTGACTCTCGAAAGGTTATAATTAAAGGCACGTTGCTGTGGTGTTGATTCTACGGAAAATGGGTAGAGCTTCATCACGTTTCTTGAAAATTTAAAAGCCGAATCTCCAAGAATTAGCACTGGAACCACAACGCCATTCACCTCCTTTGCATTATTTTGCAGCAAGTCCGTATTTACTAGCCTCGTTTTTGGGCTGGAGGTTTCGAAGATTCTCGAATCGTGGCATCTTCCAGATTTTAAATACGAAATAAATATAATCTTACCGGTAGTCTACTAAGGCGAATAGCACGGTGGACTACCAGCCCTTGTAGTTGCGGTAGTCCAGCCCTTGTAGTTGCGGTAGTCCACGGCATGCTGAGACTTTGGTCGCACTTTAATGTGGCAGCCATCTATGGGCGATATTCAATTAATTTTTTTTTTATAATAACATTTACAAATATCTTACCCATTGCCCCAAAGCACTGTGGAAAGCCAAGGTCTTCAAACCCTTTTACACAATCTTCTATTTTCTCCTGTGTTAAGAAATTTGCCGGGAGATAGTCATCAGCAAGTCTGATAATAACTTCCCGGCAGAAATCAAGGAGATTTTGGCACACAAATGCTTTCGACACACCAAATAATCTTCCCACTGTGCGATACTCTGCAGATGATCCTAAAGTGTACAGCGCTATAGCAATCCGTTTTTCTAATGGCACTGCCAAACGCAAAGAAGTGTCCTTCTTTCTCAGACCAGTGAGACGACCAACCAGGATATCAAATGCTTCCCTTTCTAAACGGTAGCTCTCCTTAAAAAAATGCGTCCGAATTATTTGGAACGTCACTCTCCCAAAAACATCCATATCGTGGCTTGGGATATTTTAAGGAAAACAGTAAAATGTTAATAAAAGATTAATGGCATCAATAAACTATTTTTTTCTCACAAGTGTCCAAATGCTACGACGGCGTACTGGGTCACCCAGCAAATCAAATGTTGCTGCAGACGTTCCCGCCATATTCATGCATTTTGTCAAAACTGCATTATTCTGCTCCATTGAATATAATAATTCCAAAACACTGCTTGAATTCATATTATTGTTTTTGTTAAATTATTTTGTTACAGCGAAATCAAAACAAAGCAGCGGCTGCTCACTTAACGCATAACGCATAACGCACTTTTGTGCCAATGTGAACACCAATTCTGCGTTGTTGCGTCGATGACGATATCGATAGCAAACTCGCTGTAGTATAAACGTTAATTAATTAAGAAAAGTAAAAAGTGCTTATGCTTATGTAACTTAAAACTAATTGGTAAGCAATTTGTTTACTTTAGAATAAAATCAGAACAATGGCAACAGCGAAGAAGAGCAAAATAGCGGCAGCAGTGGTTTGGGTTCTAGCTCTTGAGGACGAGGAAGAGCAAGAGCTAAAAAAACGCAAGCGAGCATTGTGGGTTCAAGAACTCTATTTTTTTCCGATCATTTGAAACAATATTTCGATCGAATAGTCCTGATCGTTTTAAGAACTTTGTCCGAATGAGCCCAGACGATTTTGATTTTTGCTTAAACGTGTGAAGCTTTTCATTCAAAAAGCGGACACAAGTGTCCGAATATCTATATCTGCCGCAGAGCGGCTCACTGTGACTCTTCGTTATTTGGCTACTGGGGATAGCATGCACAGCTTAAGCTTCTTGTTTAAAATGTCGGTACCTTCCATTTCAAAAATTATACAAGAAATCTGCGATGCCATTTACAAAACATTGAAGGATGATTTTCTTAAGGTAACAACAAATTTTATTTATTTCATTTCAAAAACTTTAACACAAATTCATCGTTCGTCGATGTTAAGGCACTTGTGAATTCAGAGATCAGGTGAAAAAATATAAAAATTAATATTACGGAGTAATGAAGGAGCTGGTAAGCTCTCCGGCTTCCAGTGATGCCATAATAAAGTTCATCTTGGACTTAGCCAAGCGCACAGCAGCGGCATCTGGAAAGTTGCGAAGAGTTGCTGCAACTGATTTGCCCCAGAGACCAAACTCATCATCATCCTTGGTGTTCGCCAAATATTCGCAAGCCTGCTTTAGTAAAGCAGTGCGATGATACTTGGTGTCATCAAGTAAACGACGCTTTGGTGTTGGCTTAATAATGGCCGATGGCGAGTTTGATGACGATGACATCTCATTTAAATCATTATTTTCCATTAACGTGGAGTTGAGCTGTGACAAGCATATTCTGAAAAAAAAAAACATAGTGGCGCATAGTTAATTTTGGCTATGCCAAGACTATGATACCCTTCACACAGCCAAATCAATGCACCCCCCTCTTATGTTTCTGTGCAGTTGTTGGTAATTTTTCGCTAATATTTTTACTCTTGAGCGTCATTTACTTGTTCGTGTGCAACAACAACAATTTGACATGTAGGTACTTGAAAGTGCACGACAGAGACAACAATTGATAGTACGATAAGGTAAATTTGTATGGTGGCTATGTCGTAGAATGCTCCGATCGAAATGAAATTTCATAGTGAACAAACCCGACATGATCTAAGCAATCTGTGAAAGTTTCATCAAGATCGGTTCAGCAGTTTGGCCTCAAATCGTGTTGATATGGTAAATTTGTATGGTGGCTATGTCGTAGAATGCTCCGATCGGGATGAAATTTCATAGTGAACAAACCCGACATGATCTAAGCAATCTGTGAAAGTTTCATCAAGATCGGTTTAGCAGTTTGGCCGGAAATCGTGTTGATATGGTAAATTTATATGGTGGCTATATCGTAGAATGCTCCGATCGGGATGAAATTTCATAGTGAACAAACCCGACATGATCTAAGCAATCTGTGAAAGTTTCATCAAGATCGGTTCAGCAGTTTGGCCGGAAATCGTGTTGAAACAGACAGACGGACAGACGGACAGACGGACAGACTGACAGACGGACAGACGGACAGACGGAAATCAATTCCTGAGCTCGTCCTGATCATTTTGATATATAGTTTATGGGGTCTCCCATCATTCCTTTAAGGCGTTACAGATTTATGACAAAGTCAATATACCCTGATTCACATGTGAAGGGTATAAAAAAAACACTTTAATTAGTTTTTGTTTATTTTAGATGCCTACGACAGCTGCTGAATGGGAAAAAATAGCAAATGTGTTTGAGAATCGCTGGAATTTCCCACACTGTATTGGTGCTCTGGATGGTAAGCACGTGACAATACAATAGGGCTGCCATAAATCTACAGAACTTGACCGGGACAACATTGCAAATTTTTTTTTTTGATTTTTCAACTAAAACAAGTGGAAACGTTGCAGTCGGACGTAACCGACTGCGGCATACGGATGGACAGACACCATGACGGACATTGCACAAAGCCAATATACTCTTTACCTTCGGTATCGAGTATAAAAAGTACACAAATTTAACATCATTTTTAGTTGGCGTTTTTAATATATTCAAGAAAAAAAATTAAAAATAAAAATAACACATTGTTCACACTTATACAGCATGTAATGCACAAATAACTTAATAATATTTTCTTAATCAAAAACTAATAATCTTATAATGAAAACAGGAACTTAACATCAGTCAATGAGTTTTTAAAAAATGTATTAGACTTTTATTCATTATTATGGCTTGGCGCATTCATATTTTTCAGTTTTTTTGTTTGCTCAATAACATGCTTTTGCGTTTTAATATAATTATAAAACTCTACGCATGTCATAGAATAATTAAATTTGCATTGCATGATGCTTTCCAAAGTGGTTATGTTAAGCGAGTTTCTTTCCTTACTCCATTGTGAAGAAATCAGTGAAAATAATCGCTCAACATTTCCATTGTGTCCTGGAATAGCGCACAGAAATTGAACTAGTTTTAATAAATTGCTTTTTCGCTCTTTCTCTTTAGTATTTATAAAAAAATGCTTCCATTTTTCATTCATGTCTTTTAAATGCCAATCTTCGTTTTGATCCCCAATATAAGATTTTAAATAGTTATACTCTTCAAAAACATCGTCAGAAACTGTTATTTTTAATTCATTTAAATAAACAATGGACTTCTTAACAACTTCCCATTTTGGTACATTTTTTAATAGCACCTAGCTAAAAATTGCATATTTCTCTAACGGCTTACCCCATTGCTCTAAGTATTTCACAACAATTGTAAAGAACTTATGGTAGTCTCTTTCAAATTGTTGAACTTGTACAGTAAGTAAGAATATTTCCATTTAAATTTTCAAACAAGCCCTGCGTTTGATTACCAATAAACTTTTGATCTAATCTTTCTTTGAAGGTGTTGGTGGTTTCAGTTATATATTGTGCAACTTCTATTATTGAAACATATTTTTTTTTCAATTTTTTTAATTTGTTTTTCAATAAGCAAGGTTTGACTATGAACAAAATCCAAATAAGCTTCGGAGAAAGGGTTATTAAGGAAATCAATAATAGCTTTTGGTGCATTTTCTTCGGCTGCAAAAAAATCTTTAAGAGGCTGCCAAAGTTCTAAAATACGCTGAATTGCAGGAACTAACGATAGCCACCTGCTTCTTGAATGACTTAGAATTGAATTATACTCTATTTCAGCATTTTCACAAAAACTTTTCAATCTTTCAGTTCTTACAGTGTAAATACAAAAAAACTTATAGGTTTTCAATACGAAGGACTCAATATCAACCGCATTATGGAGAATATGTGCTGGACATCCAATTCCTTCTATATCTTTGTGCAAAATATTTTTTAATTTGTAGAAAATATTCTTAACTCCTCGTCTTCCACTTCCTCCAAAATTTGTGTTGTCTGCGCCAAATACCATAAGGTTTTCTAAGGGAAAATTGTACTTTTTTAGGGTGTCTACGCAGAAAGATGTCACAGTTTCTGAGGTTTTATTTGGCAAACTGGTTAATTTAAGTAACTTTATTTGCATTCCTTCTTCCTCTGTTAAGTAGTGCAGAAGTAAAGGAAACATGTTTTCTGCTTTGTGGTTGCTAGCATCTGTTGATTCCATAAAAAACCTTATTTTTGGTAAGCGTTTCAATCACTGTGTCATACCCCGATTCCACTAGAGCAAGATGCAAGTATGTAATTGGAACTCGAAGATGCCGCATCTTTTTGTATTAGAATCCCATTTGTACAATGGGAATCTTATTCAAATTTTCCCCGTTGGTCGGCTGCATTCCCAGTTGGTTCGAAACCGACCAACTGGGAATGTTAGAAGTTAACATTACAGAGCACTGAACAGAGCTTTAACATAGTCGATAGTATGAAATTTGTAATCGATACTTGGTTTAAACAGTGCTGAATTGAGTAAAACAGCTTGTCATCAAGTGCATGTCTAAACAAACTGAGATATTCCTTAAACCATGTTTGCATTTTGCGCACAAATTAAAGCAATTATGTTTGTTTTTGGTGTCACTAATTTTATTTGTGTTCGAGCTCATATTTGCTTCCAATTAAATATAAACGTTTAATACACAAACAGCTGTCAGCTATCACTTAACATACCCTGTTAAACCAAGATGCAACTATGCAATTGGATATATAGTGGAATCACCTACATCTTCGACTCGCTGTTAATGAAAGATGCAGCCTAATGGAATCGGGGTATTAATCGAATGTGGCGCCAACACACTTGTAATGAGAGCTGTTGCTTTAGTTCTGGCTGTGGACATTTTTGCAGCGATTTGTGAATCCGGAAATAAAATTCTATTTAGTTTGGTGGTACAATCCAGAGAGCTAAAGGACTGGTGATGATTGACTGTCTTAAACGCAGTAGTTAACTCTGCAAGACAAATCAATTCCTCTTGCTTAGAGTCATGCTTAACCAGAAATGTAGTCAAACCTCGCGAAGTTGTTGCCGCACCCAATTTTGATGTGTGTTTCGTGCTCTTAACATGGTCAGCAACACTAGTCTTTCCGCTATGGCTGATTGACAAATATAAATCACAAACAGAACAATAAACTTCATGCTCGTTTCGCCCTCTTTTATAAATGACCATTCTGTTGTGTACGTGTCTGAAAATTTACACCTTCTTTTTGTCATTTTCCGTAAAAATGTCTGAAAAAATACAGTTTAAACAAATATTCAAAAGAAGAGCATAACATTTTATACAAAAAGAAGGATTTCCAGTACAGAAATAGTTCACAGAACAGATAATAACTTGACACTAAACACCAACTGCGGCAAGACGAAAATATTATTTGATTAAGCACGGCTGTTGCTAGAGAAGGAAGAAATCTGGTCGACTATCGATAAAAAAATATCGACAAAACTGGCAAGAGATGGCTGATTACATTTATATTCATTTGCAAACATTTATTTTAGTTTTTATGATTATACTTAAATTTTGTCGATAATATTTTTGACCGGGACATTCCTACTGTGCACCGGGACACCGGGACATCAATCTTGAAACCGGGACATGTCCCGGTAAACCGGGACGTATGGCAGCCCTACAATACAAGCACCGGCAAAATGTAGCTCACAATATTTCAACTATAAGAAGACGAATAGTATAGTCTTAATGGCTTTGGCTGACGGAGAATATAAATTCACGTATATTGATGTTGGAGCATGTGGCCGTGATTCTGATGGCGGTGTATTTGCACGGTATTGGAAAAGATTATAATATTAATATATCATTTCAAATAATATATTAAGTCCCACAAAGTCGGTTTTTCCTCTACCAAGTCGATCAATTGGTAGCATTGCTCGTCCGACCAAATTGAAACTGCTTTTCTGCCGCGTTTGTTTTTGTTTTCTGTTTTTGTTAATGTTGTTGTTGAGGTTGATGTTAATGCTGATATACTCGGGGCCCCGTCGTCTCCATCGGCATATTCCGGATCAAAAATGATTTCGAATAAACCTCAAATTCGCCCCCTTTTGTTAACTTATTGTATACGCAAAACATTTATAAACATAAACATCAATATATCGTTAAACATGTAAAATAGAACTCGCGTATTTAAAAAAAAAAAATCTTTATGAACGCGTCTTTACAGTTAAACGTAAAACTACTTACTAGGTTTTGATTATTGAAGAAACCTCGTTCTGCGACTTATTCCTTTGTTTAAATTATTAATGCTCAACTCTCTTGAGTGGATTTATTCTGTGGAGTCGTAAACTGGGGTTTCGCTCAAGGATCAAATTACATTGGACTTTGCTCATCTAATTCTTAAAGTGGCGTGATCGATTTTAATGGTTTTGTTTTTCGGGTGGCGTGATCGATTTTAATAGCTTTGTTATTTTTTAGGGTGCATAGTTTTAGTGTTGTTTATTCTGTTCGCCGGATGTACGTGCTTATGCTGAGTGTGACTTAATTATCTATGGTTCTATAACAAGAAGCCGAAATTATAATTGTGCGTGCTTAAGATTATACTTATGTTTACTCAAGTGGACAATGCTTGTGCATTGTTCTTGTTATTTTATGTGGGTGGAGGTTGGCATAGAAGTTCTGCAAGAACTGAATATGTCACTTCCCATCCCCTAGAAAATGGCTTGTCCTCAAGCTGTTAGTGTTGGGTACATTTTAGTGTCTGTGTCTATTATAATTTTATTTTCTTGATCGTTTGTCGGTTCTTGTTCTTCATTTTTCTTATATTTTATGACCATTCTTTGTGGAATATTTTTGAACTTAAATATTAGATATATAGCTGTCGCGATTAACATTGTTACGAGTATGGTTAAAACTATTATTAATAGAATGTTGTGTGCTTTTGTATTTTCTTTTATAAGTTGTCTTGTATGTATGAATGAAATTGGTTCTATTCTTGTAACATTGTTACTTATGTAAATTGTTTGTGTATAATCGGAAAGTATGTTTGATACAGATATATCTTCTATTTGAAGTGAACAGTTAATAGCTTTAATTATGTTGTTTCCACTTATTTCTATTACTTGATTCGTACAATTTTGACTGAGCAATAGTTTAGGCAAATTCCAAGTTAATATAACATTAGGTTCTACAAAATTTATTTCGTAATTTTTGTGTGTTTTAGTGAACTTACATTCTACTTTTATTTGCTTAAGTATACCATCTATACATTTTTTATACTCGATACCGAAGGTAAAGAGTATATTGAGTTTGTGCAATGTCCGTCATGGTGTCCGTCTGTCCGTCTGTCCGTCTGTATGAACGCAACTTTTTTCCACACCCTTCAAGCTAGAGACTTGAAACTTTCCAAATCTCTTTATCTATGGAGATAGTAAATTAAAGTGTCAAGATGGGGGTTCTACGATAACTGGGGGCTGGCAAATCGATAAATTCGATAACTCAAAACCGATAAATCCACATATTTCGCACATCCTTACAGCTAGAAGTACCAAATTTAGTAAGAAGATAGCTACTAGCAACCCCCAAAAAACTGCATCAAAAATTTTGGAGCACCGCCTCCCCATTCCGCCCCCAGCCCCCCCGAATTTTAAAGTCAAAAAAGCCTATATCTCCCACAGTTTTTGAGCTATAGCCACCAAATTTGGTGCCAAGAAAGGTGATGATAACCCCTCAAAAACTGCATCAAAAGATTGGATGCCACGCCCACTAATACCGCCCTAGCCACCCCCATGTGCCCCAACGCTTCGTCAAAAACGGGAATGCGTGTATCTTCCAGAGTTGTGGAGCTAGAGCCTCCAAATTTGGTGGGAAGATAGCTGGTAACGACCCCCAAAAAACTGCATCAAAGTTTTGGAGCCACGCCCACCCACTCCGCCCCCAGCCCCCCGCATTTTGAAATCAGAAATGGCTATATCTCCCACAGTTTTTGAGCTAGAGCCACCAAATTTGGTGCCAAGATAGGTGATGATGACCCTCTAAAAACTGCATCAAAAGTTTGGATGCCACGCCCACCAATACTGCCCTAGCCGCCCCCATCCACCCCAACGCTTCGTCAAAAACAGGAATGCGTGTATCTTCCAGAGTTGTGGAGCTAGAGCAGCGACCGGCAAACTCACACATCTATACTTTTATTGCTCTTTGCTTGTATTGAAAACTGTGTTCGCGCACGAAGAAAACAGTGCACTGAGAAAAATGAATATGTTGGCAAATCAAATCATTTTCTTCAAGCAATTCATAATTGCTGTGCTTGTTTTGAAAATGCTTTTTTAAAAAATATATATTGCTACAATCTAAAATTTGGTGGCAAATTAAACATTGGGACTCGCCATCCATATTTTCATTGAAAAAAAATTCATTCATTTTTTTAGTTTTTTGCAGTGTTTAATATTTGGCATTCAGAAAAATTGCGCAGCGAGGTCTTGCCTTAGTGAATGCTGAACAGCAACTGACTTGATTTGCTTTGCCGAAGTGGGAGCAACACAACTGCCGAAAGCCGAACAGCGTGCGCTTGTATTAGTTTTTTTATAGCGTACAGTGTAAAACGAAAAAATTGCTGCCCTATTGCCAGCTATAGGAAACGCTAACTTTGCCGGTCGCTGAGCTAGAGCCACCAAATTTGGCAGGAAGATAGCTGGCAACGACCCCTAAAAATCTGCATCAAAGTTTTGGAGCCACGCCCTCCATTTCGCCCCCTTTCCCCACTTTTTTACAATTTTTGAGCTAGAGTCACCAAATTTGGTATGAAGATAGCAATTGACATTTCAGAAAGATCTGCACCAAAAATTTGGATTCCACGCCCACCCATACCGCCCCCAGCCCCCCTTTCCCCATTTATTACAAATTTCGAGCTAGAGTCACCAACTTTGGTGTGAAGATAGCAATTGACATTTTACAAAGATCTGCATCAAAAATTTGGATTCCACGCCCACCCATACCGCCCCCAGCCCCCCTTTCCCCACTTATTACAAATTTCGAGCTAGAGTCACCAAATTTGGTATGAAGATAGCAATTGACATTTCAGAAAGATCTGCAACAAAAATTTGGATTCCACGCCCACCCTTACCGGCCCCAGCCCCCCTTTCCCCATATTTTACAAACTTCGAGCTGGAGTCACCAAATTTGGTATGAAGATAACAATTGACATTCCACAAAGATCTGCATCAAAAATTTGGATGCCACCCCTTTCCCCACTTGTTACAAATTTCGAGCTAGAGTCACCAAATTTGGTGTGAAGATAGCAATTGACATTTTACAAAGATCTGCATCAAAAATTTGGATTCCACGCCCACCCATACCGCCCCCAGCCCCCCTTTCCCCACTTATTACAAATTTCGAGCTAGAGTCACCAAATTTGGTATGAAGATAGCAATTGACATTTCAGAAAGATCTGCAACAAAAATTTGGATGCCACGCCCACCCAATACGCCCCCAGCCCCCCCTTTTCACACCTTTTACAAATTTTGAGCTAGAGTCACCAAATTTGGTATGAAGATAACAATTGACATTCCACAAAGATCTGCAACAAAAATTTGGATGCCACGCCCACACAAACCGCCCCCAGCCCCCCCTTTCCCCACCTTTTACAAATTTTGAGCTAGAGTCACCAAAGTTGGTATGAAGATAGCAATTGACATTTCACAAAGATCTGCAACAAAAATTTTAATGCCACAACTACCCATACCGACCCAGCCCCCCCCTTTCCCCCCCCTTTCCAAACCTCTTACAAACTTTGAGCTAGAGTCACCAAATGTGGAAGGAATATAGCCGGTGGCATCCCCATCTGCATCGGAGAATCTTTAAGGCAGCGTACACCCCTGCCGCATCCGTACCCCTTTGCATTCAGGCCTCTTTTTACCGGTTTTAATTCTGGTATCGAGTATGCCGCAGTCGGTTGCGTCCGACTGCAACGTTTCCACTTGTTTTGTATTATTTTCTTGTCTGTTGCTGAATATGTTTTATTTTTATTGATGTAATATTTATCTTTTATGTTTTCTGTTAAAATGTTTTTGTTTTCGTCCGGGTAAGGAATTATTGTGTATAAAGGATTTTGTGTTAGCTTTTTGGTATGTGTGATATTATTAAGATTTCGTTCGTATCTGATTTGGAGCCAAGTTGAAGTTTTTATATTTAATAACTTTTCTGTGTCTACATTTTCTAAGTAGTCGTGTTTAAGTAGTTTTGGGTTAAAGATCCCTAATCTAGTCAATTGCATGCCCATTTCGATATCTTCAATATATTCTGTGAATTGTTGTAAGTTAAATAGTATTAGGTTTAGTTTTTTATCTTGTTGTGAATCTTCTGACATGTTTTCTATAATACTAAGGCCATGATTTACTGCTTCTATTATCTTGTTTAATTCATTTATTTGAATGCTGTTTTCTTCTAAGTTATTTATTTTGTTTTCTAATTCTGTTCTGTCTTCTTCGGTCAAGGTGCCGAATAAGTATTTATATGCTGTTCCTATTATATTCAATAGTCCTCGTTTCTGTCTTTTTTACTATTTTTATTCCGTTCATCTCTCTTTCTAGTTTTTTCTATTAGGTATTCTATTTGTGGTAAGAATTTAAAGGTTTCCGCTTGTTGCAATAGATTGTTTAGTGTTTCTTCAGTTTTAGTTAAATTTATTGTGAGGCAATGGTATTCATATTCCTGTGTAATACTAAGTAGACCAGTTTTTAGGATAAGGTATCCGTTTTGCGCTTTTATTTGATTGATTTCTATCGATTGGGTGTTACATGGTATTATTGTTGTGAGTAGGATTATTAATTGTAACAAGTGTATCGTTAGCAGCTTCAGTTGACCTGGAATTGTTATATTTGCTTACGTTAGTTTTCTTTTGTTTTTGAATTTTGTTTGATAATGAAGGATTTTTCTACCTCTGTTAGTTTCTTCAAAATGTTTGTCGTCTACTTTTTTGATATTTCCTGTTTTTCTAAAAGGGTTAGTTACTTTGGATTTCACTAGAGGCATTTCTCTGTAATTTGTGTCTATTTCAAATGTTTGTCTTTTTTCATTTAATTTATTGATCTTGTTGATTTTCTTTGCTTGGGTATCATGAGTTGGTGTTCCTGCGTAAATAAAAATCTCTGCTGGGGTTCTGCCTGTTGTGCTGTGTATTATTTTATGGTTGTACGTATAAAGGATTGTTTCGAACTTTGTTAATTTGTTTTCGTTTGGGTCAGTATCGGTGATTATAATTCTCAGTTTTTCGTTAATTGTTTTATGAAATCTTTCTACGTCTGAACGTTATTCCGTTTTTGCTTGTTGTTATTTCTATTTTATTTTAACATTTTCTGATTCTAACCATATTTTTAGCCGCTACCCATGGGACCCACCCAAGAAGCAGGCGTCGCAGAATCTAGAATAAAACTCGGAGGATTCGCTTGTCGCTACTCGCCAGGTCTGCCCCACGGGAGCCACAGGATGAGGCGCAACATCTAGCTGCAAAAAAAGGGTTTGGGGTATAACATAGAATACACAAACACTTCTACTTTTAAAGATTTATTTATTTTTTTTTATTTAACAATTACCACTAAACATGGCCCTAGACCGCACCATACAAGTACCAAAAACTACCAAACTTGCATTAAAATTTGCCATAACTCATTTTCGGCTTAAAAGTTGTCAAATTCCTCTTTCTCAGCTTTCATTCCCCGGAACGCGCAAAATACCAGCTCGTTCTGACAAAGTCAGGTGCAAGATTTTGCGTTCGCGTTTACGCAAAATGCGGGCGGAGCAAGAATACGCGTTTGCGCAAAATGCGCGCGGAGCCCTATCTTGCGTTTGCGTGTACGCAATAGGCGAGCGGAGCGCTATCTTGCGTTTGCGTTTGCGCAAATGCGAGCGGAGCACTATTTTCGCGTTGCATTTTACGTGAACGGAGCATAGTAAATGCAACCACAAGATAACACAAATGATGGCACAAACGAAAAACATAAATGTGCGGTAGCGGATCGCTACCACCTGGGCGTGTTCTTTTAAATGGTGGATTTGGTGCATTTGTTCTGAACGGATTATGTTGGTAATTGATTGGGTTTTGTGTTCTACCTTGATATAGTTTTTGTTGGAATTCCCTAAATAGTTGTGGGTCATGTGCTGTGGTATTTTGTGGTTGATTTTGGTTTCTATAATTTTGAAAATTTGTATTAAAATTCTGTTGGTTTCTATAACCTGAATTGTTGTGGTTTTGATATTTGGAATTATAGTTGTTTTTGTTTGTTTTGCTGAAGGTTGTGTTATTTGTGTTCTTAGATCTCTCAGATACGTATTCTTCGTAAACTCCTTCTTTCTGTGCTACTTGCTTTAATTTGTTCACTGTGGTTATATCGTATCTAGCTAGCTGCATATACAATCGGTCAGGCAATTTCTTACTAATTACATCTTTTATTGTACTGTTCATTGCGTTTGTATAAAGTGTTGTATTTTGTTGGTTGCCTTCTATTATTAGCTTATTTATAATGACAAAAGACTTAGTTTCTATTTCTTCGACGAACTTACGTATACTTCCTCCGTATTGAGTGTAGTACAGCTTCCTTAATAGTTCTTCGTATGATGTTTGCGTTTTGTAGGTGTTGATCAGGATTTCCTTAGTGTGTTCCAATCCGAAGCCATGTGTCTTAGCGATGTCCTTTGGGCGTCTCCATGTAGCTGCATTTCCACTGCGCTGAATAACACATTTTGTTGTCTGCCGTCCTCAGTTGGGTATAGTTTCATGATGAATTCAATTCTGCTGATGAAAGCACTTAGGTCTTCTGTTTCTCCTCCAAAGCTTGGTATTTGTCTGATTTGGTTAAGCGCTTGGCTTAAGTTGGCGTCTGATAAAATCCTCAAAGTCATCTTGGAATTTTTATTTAATTTGATGTTTGATGTGTAAAAGTTTAAAAAGAAATTTTCTTTTCCTTCTTTTTTCTTGCACTTAGGCGTTGCGTGAATTTTGTTTCTTTTCGAAGAAAAGTTTTTAAGGATCACGAGGTCCTTGTGCGGATATCACTTCGATTAGTTCGCGAGACACTTGAACAAGTTAAGGATCTTTTGATCCTTAGGTTACTATGACTTTCACGATTTCGACTGATATCCTACCGGCTGCGCCAATTAAATCGTTGGAGTCGCGTTTATTTAAAAAAATATAAAATATCTTTATTGAACGCGTCTTTACAGTTAAACATGTAAAATAGAACTCAACTTATGCTAGCGTTTTGATTTTTGAAGAAACCTCGTTCTGCGACTTATTCCTTTGTTTAAATTATTATTGCTCAACTCTCTTGAGTGGATTTATTCTGTGGAGTCGTAAACTGGGGTTTCGCTCAAGGATCAAATTACATTGGACTTTGCTCATCTAATTCTTAAAGTGGCGTGATCGATTTTAATGGTTTTGTTTTTCGGGTGGCGTGATCGATTTTAATAGCTTTGTTATTTTTTAGGGTGCATAGTTTTAGTGTTGTTTATTCTGTTCGCCGGATGTACGTGCTTATGCTGAGTGTGACTTAATTATCTATGGTTCTATAACAAGAAGCACGAAATTATAATTGTGCGTGCTTAAGATTATACGTATGTTTACTGCAATGCTTGTGCATTGTTCTTGTTATTTTATGTGGGTGGAGGTTGGCATAGAAGTTCTGCAAGAACTGAATATGTCACTATATATATATAAAAAAACATATATGATAAAAAAAACCTGAATCAGGACAATGTTCTTCATTTCAATATGAGTAAACGAGAATTAGTGAAAGAATTACATGCTCCTGCACATAAAAGTTTAAACGAAGAAGAGTTGTAATGAAAGGGATCGATGACCATTGGCAGGCAGACCTAGTGGAAATGAGAATGTACTCCTCATCTAATCAAGGATATAGATTTTTATTGACAATCATTGATACGTTTTCCAAATATGCGTGGGGAGTAGCATTGAAAACCAAATCTGGAAAAGAAGTTACAAAAGCATTAGTAGTAGGGAACTGGCGGTTCTACCCCAAAGGGATGCCGACAATTTATGACCCCATTAAATTTTATGACCCTTTTATCGCCCCCTTGTTTATCGCCCCCTTGTTTTTTGACCCTTTTTTTTGACCCCTTGATTTTTGTCCCCTACAATATTATAATTTATGACCCTTTTTTCCCATGATCGTGTCCCTCCTTTGATAAGACTAGGGTGGAGAACGAAGGATTAACATTCCTAGGCCACCACTTTATCAGCAGCATCTGTGAGAACCAGTGATCATAGGATTTGGAGTCAAGTGTGCGCCTGTTAAACCTGCTTTGCATTATACACCAGCAAGCAAGCCACAATCAAAGATGGCATTCTTAAGGACAACAACAACAAGATTCTTGAGATGCAGTGATCAGAGGAACAGATTTGACTATTTACCTAACTAGTGTTAGAGTCGAGAGGGTGCGTATTTGGCTATTTACCTAACTAGTGTTAGAGTCGAGAGGGCGCGTATTTGACGTGCGTTGCATTGTAAATCTGTTTATGGTCATGAGGTGCAGTGTGCACAGGAAGAAAGGATAGATAAGAGAGAGTCGAGATGCGTTGCATTGTTAACCTGAAAGCAAGCAATAATGAATGAATGTTTATGGTCATGAGTAGTAGTGATCAAAGGATCTGGAATCGAGAGGGCGCCTCTTTGACGTGCGTGGCATTGTAAACCTGCAACACACGTCAAAAAATGAATGTTTATGATCATGAGTAGCAGTGTGCAAAGGAAGAAAGGATAGAGAATAGTGTCCGACCGAAGCTTCGGCTTCGGCTTCGGGCCTTCGGCCTATTCGGCCATATTTTTTCATTCGGCTTCCGCTTCGGCTTCGGCCAAAAAAGCCGAACATTTTGGCCGAATTTAATTTTTTTTTTATATCAATAAAATATTTAAAATAGTCTTGAAAAAAAGTATGTACATAAGTAGTGAATGGAAAAAATACTTAATTTGTTTTTGTGCTGGAAGAAAGCAACAAAAAATTGTGAGTACTCTTTTCCGATTCCCAGATGTTGTTTTGTTGTTTGTTGTTGGCGTGAATGTCAAATAATATTGTGGCTAGCATTTTTTCGATACAGGTGAGCTATCGATATTTCTGAACTTAATCAGCTGTTTATTTAATTGCGCGCAAACTGTAAGGTTTGCATTCAGCTTGGACGATTTGAACTTGTATACATAAAGTGAAACTGCACATAAGGTGAGTAAATCTGTTATTAAACATTAGTTTTGTTATTAAAGAAATGGTTTATAGGACAAATGAGCGATATATGGCAGTTTTTCAAAAGAGGCAAGTCCACTGCAACTTGCAATGTTTGTGACAAGGAAATGTCACTTGGGCATGAAAGGCGCAAAATGCAAACCACAACAAGCATTAAAAACCATTTACAAAAACTGCACCCTTCGGATTACAGAAAATACTGTGCTGCTGCTGAAGATGCACTGCAAATAAAAAAGCGCAAACTGGCGTCAACCGCTAAAGCAGTGCACGCCATTGACACTCCAAATCAACCAACGCTAGAAGCAGTGTTGTCTCATCAAAATTTGTGGCCAGATGATCATCCCATTTCCAAAAAATTGACCAACAAATAATGGATGTAATTGCAGTGGATTTACAGCCATACAATATGGTAGAAGGTGCTGCGTTCAAACGTTTAAATTTTGCAAGCCCTGATCAGCCACATAAATACCGACTGAAGACAGAAAAAATTTTTTATAACAACACTCATGCCAGCTACATTTGAAAAAGTTAAGAAAAAGTTGTAGCGTATTTGGAAAAGGCAGAGTGGATAAGTTTCACAACTGACATTTGGACTTGTCCAAACGCTACCTGTTCCTTGCTAAGCTAAACTGCACATATGTTGAATGGCCCGAAACGTGTAAAAGTTATTTTAGCTGCAAAAGTGCTTGAAGAAAACCATACTGGATTGGCCATTGCAGAAGATTTGATAAAGATCTCAGAAGAATATCATGTTTTAAATAAAGTGCATTTAGGTGTGAGAGAGAATTGGTGGATTCCAATCTATAGGTTGTGTGGCACATACTTTGCAGCTAATAATCCACGACACATTTCTAAAAAAAGAATATGTTATTCAACTCATGAAAAAATGTCGTAAAATAGTTGGGCATTTCCACAAAAGTGAAGCAGCCTGCAGACTCATTAAAAATATTCAAAATAAGCTGGATGTGCCAAACCATAAACTTAAACAGGACATGCCGACTAGGTGGAATAGCTCTTATTTAATGATGGAAAGACTGTTGGAGCAAAAATCCGCAGTAAATATGTATGCAATTGAGTATGGTAGTATAGATCAACTGTCTGCGGAAGAATGGCTGTATATAAAAAAAATACTACCAGTTTTAAAAATATTTTACGATGCAACGCTAGAATTGTGCTCTGATCTTTCGTGCATATCAATTGTGATACCGCTGGTGGCCATGCTAAAAAATAAATTAAAAACAAGTAAGAAGGCTCTAGTCGGGAGAGCCCGACTAGAAGATACCCTGAACCCAGTTGCAACAAACAATCGATTAAGCTCGATATCTCCGGTGTTTCTTAACCGATTTGGACGAAATTTTCAGAAAAGATTTATCGTTACCCATTCTTTCAACCCTCATTTTTACATTTTCCAAATTCGATATTTTTTTGTTATCGATCACATGTGTATATCGGAAACCAGAATAGTTATCGATAATTTGAAGCAAACTTGTTCTGCTCATGGTATAGGAGAACTTATATCCAAAATCTGAAGTCTCTAGCTCTTGTAGTCTCTGAGATCCACGCGTTCATACAGACGGACAGACGGACAGACGGACGGACAGACGGACATGGCTAAATCGACTCGGCTATTGATGCTGATCAAGAATATATATACTTTATAGGGTCGGAGAAGCTTCCTTCTGCCTGTTACATACTTTTGCACAAAACCATTATACCCTTATTTACCCATTTTATGGGTTAAGGGTATAATAAAAAGCGAAGATCCTGACATTTCTGCTCTAAAAAATGCAATGCTTCAGTCATTAAACAATCGTTTCACTTATTTGGAAAATACGGAATTTATGGTGGCAACACTAATCGACCCCAGATTTAAAAGTAAATATTTCTCACCCGTAGATTTGGCATTATGCAAGAAAAAAATAGCAGAATTATCAAATGAAAACACCTTTGAGGATAATACCGATGAAAGCTTTGAGGAACCAGTAATGGTGGCAGTTCAAGACAGTTTATGGGAATCTCATGATCTATCAACAAGCCTACATAGCCACAACGCACAAAAAACGCACTACGGTACAAAACGTGCTAGAGCAATTTTTAATCCAACCACTGGTTTTGCGCACTGTGGACATATCTCACTTCTGGCATTCGTCAAATTTTTATAATTTAAAAAAAATTGCAAACAGATTTTTGTCTGCTCCTCCAACTAGTGTTGCTAGTGAGCAGTTATTTAGTACTGCTGGTCAGTTGTATACTGATAGACGGTCGAATTTATTGGGTCAAAACGCTGAAAAGCTTCTGTTTTTGGCCTACAATATAAAAATTTTAATTTTGAATATTAATATGAATAATTATGAAATGAATTTAGATTTATTTTTTTAAGTTTGTTTTCTTTTTTTTTCTCAGAATTGTGATTTCACGTTTTTTTTTTAATAAGAATGTTATTTAATAAATAAATACACTGAATGTACATTTATTTCAACAAAATTGCAATTGTTTTATTTCCAAAAAAAAATTCGGCTTCGGTCGGACACTAATAGAGAATAGAGAAAAGCGAGCGCTTGTTCGATGTACTGGGGTTCTGTGAACAAGAGATGGGAATTTTCCTACGCAGCACCAGCAGCAGCGGCAGGATCAATAAATTGCTTCTAAACAAGATTATTGATACTAAATGTGTTAGAGGGGGAAAGAGTTAGGGAGAGAAAGTGTTAGAAGGAGAATGTATGTTAGAGGGGGAAAGAGCTAGAGGGGGAAAGTGCTAGACGGAGAATGTGTGTTAGAGGGGGAAAGTGATAATGCTTGTATTAATTTAATAAGCCACGCCCAGTGATCCTGCTTGTATTAATTTAATAAGCCACGCCCCTTAAACGATTTTGATTGGTCCCCACCTACTATTTTCTAATCCTTTGGGCTTGATATTTAAATATTTAGCGCCATCCCTTTCTAACCTTGGATATTATATATATATATATACTTTTGACTGAAAACACGATCAGTAGCATTCGAAATTTACAAGTGTAACTTTTAAAATTTTTCTTCCGTGTTTTAAAACGTTTGTGTTTTTAAATTAAAAAAAAAAAATGTGTCAAATGTCTTCAAACAACGTTGTGTACACCACCGCCGAAGCGAACGACTTAGCCGAGATTTTCGGCACCGAAACGAGACCCTATTCTCCAGTATCGCAAACCACTACCACTACTTCTACCATCACAAGCAAAGCCACCACCCTTATGAAGATGTTTAACGCCACCTTCCCCAACACACCCTTCGAAGCCACATACAACAACACAGCCTACACCACCACCTACAACAATACACCTTACGCCGCCACCTACACCAACACACCCATCACCACCACCTCCACCAACACACACTCGGCCGCCACATACAACAACACAGCATACGGCACCACCCACAACAACATACCCTATACCACCACCTGTATTAATACACCCTACACCGCCACCAACATCTTCGCCGCCACCCCCAAACCGACAACAAAGTGGTGCAACACATGTAAGGTTAATGTACTTTTTTCAAAGTGGAATGGACATATACGGTCCAGTATCCACAAAATGCGTGTTTTTATACTTCTGAATAGTGCTGTGAAGCAGATTTCAGGTGGATTTAAAAACCGCATTCTCATGTTGTCGTTTGAGAATGGGCGTGAGGAAATTCTTGATCCCCAGGAATTCCTCACTGATGCCTCATCGGAGTTTATTCCAATAATAGCCAATGTTTTATCTTAACACACACATCGTGTAAGATAAGCTTTGAGTTATTTGCGGAATACATTAAATTCCAACAAGATGAGATGGTGATGCAAGTTAAGTCTCACCAAACGCCTATGTGCGTTCTAACTGCTGGAAGAAATATAGAAGAAGTCTATAATCAGCTGTAAAGGAGTAATTTAGCCAGGGTATGAACTCAGTCTGGCCAGGTACACCTCACAAGAATATTTATATATTTTTGGTGAGACTTTACTGTGCGCGGTTTTACAAGTTGGAAGGCACACTCAGCGGCCAGGGTATAAAGCGACTCAGCTTGACTCGCGTACGCGCGTGTGCAAAAAAAAAAAAACCAAAGCGAGGAAATAGAACAAAAGAAAACACACAGCAATTGCACTCCACTGGGTCACGGATTTGCCGGTGACCAATTTATTCAGATTATACCAAATATTACTCGTACCATCAAACCTAACCTAAGACCTAATTGCATATATATATACCTATATATAGGGTTGTCGCGAACTATCCCCTCTTACCTTATCTCTATAAAATCCTATACCTTTGCTGCGAACACACTGCCTCTCTTTTCTGTTCTTATAACCTAACCATTTTTCTTCTCTCTGCCGCGTACGCGTCTGCTCACTTGCGGAGGCCAATCACCACTCCCTCGCCCACGCTTCGGCTTCGGCCCAAGTTGCAGATTTTGTCACTCCCCACACTTGCTCGTGACCGTGGAGGATTTGTTGATCGCAGCTGGCGCGCTGCATCTTGCGACTCTGCGTTTTGGGGCGGTTATATTTAAATATAAATACTTTTCGCTCCTTACGTTCACTAACTACAAATATCTTACGCTCCTTGCGTTTACTAAATATAAATACTGCACATTCCTTGCGTCTAACAAAAATGATAACTATAGCTTAAACACACGATGCGCTTCTTGCGATTAACAATTATAAATATAATACAGGTAATTCAAACAACCGATGCGCTTCTTGCGACTTAAAAACTATAAATATAATAAATATAACTCTTTGTGAAGGGGCCGATGCGGCCTACTTCACACCCCCCCCTTTCTTGGGTAGCGTGACAGTTACGTGTCCGTACGCGTTCCTCGTCACGCCGTGTAGCTCCCCGTCCACCTCTACCTTGAACCTGGAACGGCGGGCTCTTGACGTACAATTTTCCAACGCCTCTGATATGGCCGCGACCGCGGCGTCGGTCAACTCGTCCTCGTCCGGGAAGACAGCCCGATTTGCGGGGCGTATCGCCCACATTTTCGGCGGTAATACCTGCCCCTGGGTTGGCGGCTCTGTCATCCTCGCCGCCGCTGCTGATAACATAAGGGAATTGGTCGCTCATCTTGGGTATTCTGTGGGATTTATAAACACAATCGGTTAGTCTTAGCCTTCTGAATTCAACTTTGGTTAGTGTTAATAAAAAGAGAATAAAGAGATTAATTAAAACTGTGACAAGTCTGCTCTTTGTCAGACTCTCGGTCGGGTTGGCCATCTTCTCCGTGCTCTTAGTAGCACCAACGTTTTGAGTCCTGGTCGCCATTCTCTCCTCCTGAGGTTATAGTCCCTCTGCTTAATCGGCTTGTCGTCCTTCCTGATGATCCGGTGCTCAGCTACGTGGGACACCCCTTGCAGCTCATCAAAGAGAGCCGATTTCGCTTTCAATATTTCCCTTTTCTTTGGTTCCAAATCCTCTGGCCACTCGTTTTCCCTGGTTTCGACGCTTTCCACCGGTGTTATTGCGGGGCCGGGTATGACGCACCCTCCTACCTCACCGAACCGTTGTACTCCCGCCGCCGTCGTCGCGTCCACGCTGTCTTCTCGAACCGTTCCCACGGCGATACTGGGCTGAGGTGCCCCGGGGGCATCCTCCTGCTGCCCTGATCCGCCGTCCCCCTCCGGTTTACCCACAGCTGGCTCACGTTCCATCAGGACCTGCTCCTCCTCTATATCTGGTACTTCTACAGCTTCCAAAATTAACCTAGCCTTGCCACACTCGACGGTCGTCCCCACCCGGCACAAAAGTCTATCCCTAGTATAATGTTGTCTGGCATCGAGGGCATCACGAGCATACTCACCGTGACCTCTGTCCCCGCCAGACCAACCTTTACCCTCAATAGATTTTTTTACCTCTAAGGTGGACCCATCGGCCAGGCGAATTTTCGCACAGGCGGCCAGCATCTCACCACCGCTGGTCACCTTACTGGGAAATTCCTCACTAATAAAACTCCTCGTCGCCCCTGTATCTACTGTTGCAGCCACTACTTGGTCCCCGCCTCTTACAGTAGCGACTATCCGCCCGTCTTCCACTCTTAAAGGGTACTCTAGGTTCGGGACTGGTTCACGTCGGCCCCCATCGGATCCCGTCCCAGATGGTGCCGCATATCGTTTCCCGCCCTTGGCTGCTGACAACACTGGCTGGTATTGACCCCCTTGGTCCCGCACTGTAGACAAAACTGTACCCGTGGATTGGGGCACTCCTTGGCAAAATGACCCTCTTGCGAACAGTCGTAGCAAAGCCTCTTCTCGTCCAGAGCCTTCGCCCGCTTTTGGCTGATCATCCCGTTTGAAATTACTCCCGTATGCCCGAGCGGTGGCGTACTCCCCACGTTACCGCTTGATCCTGATTGTGGTTGCGTCCGGAATGGGTTAAAAAGTTTAGCGGGGGTTGCCTCGCCGGCTAATCCGTCCGAATACCTACCGCCCCCGGTCCTACCCCGTACTGCACACTCGCGACTTTGTTGTCTCACGTTCTCGTACTCGGCTGCCATCTGAGTCAGCTGCGCCAGAGAGGAGAAGTCCCTTCTACGAATGTACAACCTGTACTCTGGCGCCAAATTCTCGTATACCCTATGCAATTCTTGTTCTACCCTGTATCCCGCGTGGTACATCATACCCCGCAGCTCGAGCAAGTAGTCCTTGAACGGCTCGTTATCATGTTGCCGTCGTGCCCGGATACCGTCTTCTAACCTGTCGAAATACTGTGGCGGTAGAAAAAACTCCAAGAACTCGGCTTTAAAAGCCGCCCAAGTCACGTCCCTTAGCCTACTTATAGTTAGCCACCGTGCTGCCTTACCCGTTAGAGCCTCGCTCATTGCCCTCGGCAACCGATCTAAGCCTATGTCGTATGACCACGCCCTGTCCTCAATTGTCTCCAAGAAAACTAGTGGGTCGGTGCATCCATCGAACCTGATACCCCACTTCCGGACTAGTTCGGGGACGACCACCCCGTTCCTATGGGTACTATAACTATCGCTAGAGTTAAGATGGGGGTTCACCTGTCTCACCGGGGTATCTTCCCCGGATGCCAGAGGTGACCCTACTCGTATATCGGGGATACATGCTGTATTCTGTGGGGAAAATTCATTATAAATCGTACTGTTGGAGGGCGGACGCAAATGTTCCGTGCCACCGGTCTGTATTGATGGGACTGCCGCATCTGATTCAGATTTCTGCCTAGGTCGTATTCCTCCAACGGAAGTGGCAATCCGGGTAGGCGACACTGGGATCTTTGCGAACCGCAACTCCCATTCCGCTAACCGGGCCCATATATCGGTGGTATGACCACTTTGCCTTATGAAAGTACATACCAGCTTCCGGTAGTCAGTTACCGTGGCACACTTTTCCAATCCGAGCTCCCGGACGATATCCTCTAGATCCTCCTTATGGCAGTGGTAGATCCATTGCACACCCACACCGGGGTTGCTGCCTTCTACGACCTCCACTCGGGCGGGCTCGATAGTCTTGGGTTTCTCCATTTAACCGAAAAAAAACGAACGCTAAAAAAAAAAAAAAAAATTCCGTCTCGAACCGTGTATGTCCCGCTTCGCAAAAATTTGAACTGTCAGTCTGGCACGGTTTATCGCGGTAACCGTTTTGTTACGAAATTAAAAAAAAATTTTTTTTTGAAAAAATTTTTCCGGTGTTAAAAAACTTTTAACTTGTCACTGTCTGTCGCGGTTATTCCTTTTATTACCAAAAAAATTTTGTCCACGGTATTACGAATTTTCTGTATTTTTTTTTTTGCAGTGTAATAAAAAAAATTTTCCTTTAACTGGTCACTGTTTATTGCGGTTATTTTATTTTATTGCGAAATTAATTTAATATTTTTTTTTTTGCAGTGTAATAAAACTTTTCTGTTAACTGGTCACTGTTTATTGCGATTGTTTTATTTTATTGCGAAAATAAAATAAAGAAATTTTTTCGATCCACGGTATCACAAATTTTTTTTTTCCCGGTGTATAAAAAAAATCTGTTAGCAAGTCACTGTTTATCACGGTTACTCAATATTTTTTTTTTTTATTTCATTTTATTTTTTCAAAAAAAAAAAAACAAAAAAAAAATCATTTAATTTCTTTTATTTATTTTCCACCACTGTACGCTTATACGGTCGACCAGAACCGATGGGACAACTCCGCACTCAGCACCATAGTCAATTTAAAAAAAAAATTTTTATTTTTATTTTGATTTTCGCGGTCGAAGCCCACTGTGCGACGCGACCGCGACTTTGCAGCTGCCTGTACCAGCTACTGTCACGCCGTTCGTTGACCACTCACGCACTTTGCCGGCACTTTCGTTGCGCCGCAGGTGTTCACTTATGCACAGCCTCGAACGCGAACCGCTAGTTTGATCGGTGAGTCTTTTTCCACCGTCAATTTCGTTGCGCCGCAATTGTTGCTAAGGCAATGCTTCTCGAACGCGAACAGTTATTCTTATCTGCACTTGCCTTACGCCGTCACTTTCGTTGCGCCGCGACGACTGCACAAAAACCACGCTCGAAAACCGTTCTCGTTGCCCACTTGTAAAGCAGGGTATCGTCGGGTATACCCGCACTTCACTTTACGCACTTCCTTCCACACTTGTTGGTGATATTTCCGGGGGCTTTAATTCCAGATCATACCACACCTTTGCACTTTAGAGTCCCTGCTCGGGCGCCACTTGTAAAAGGAGTAATTTAGCCAGGGTATGAACTCAGTCTGGCCAGGTACACCTCACAAGAATATTTATATATTTTTGGTGAGACTTTACTGTGCGCGGTTTTACAAGTTGGAAGGCACACTCAGCGGCCAGGGTATAAAGCGACTCAGCTTGACTCGCGTACGCGCGTGTGCAAAAAAAAAAAACCCAAAGCGGGGAAATAGAACAAAAGAAAACACACAGCAATTGCACTCCACTGGGTCACGGATTTGCCGGTGACCAATTTATTCAGATTATACCAAATATTACTCGTACCATCAAACCTAACCTAAGACCTAATTGCATATATATATACCTATATATATGGGTTGTCGCGAACTATCCCCTCTTACCTTATCTCTATAAAATCCTATACCTTTGCTGCGAACACACTGCCTCTCTTTTCTGTTCTTATAACCTAACCATTTTTCTTCTCTCTGCCGCGTACGCGTCTGCTCACTTGCGGAGGCCAATCACCACTCCACCGCCCACGCTTCGGCTTCGGCCCAAGTTGCAGATTTTGTCACTCCCCACACTTGCTCGTGACCGTGGTGGATTTGTTGATCGCAGCTGGCGCGCTGCATCTTGCGACTCTGCGTTTTGGGGCGGTTATATTTAAATATAAATACTTTTCGCTCCTTACGTTCACTAACTACAAATATCTTACGCTCCTTGCGTTTACTAAGTATAAATACTGCACATTCCTTGCGTCTAACAAAAATTATAACTATAGCTTAAACACACGATGCGCTTCTTGCGATTAACAATAATAAATATAATACAGGTAATTCAAAACAACCCGATGCGCTTCTTGCGACTTAAAAACTATAAATATAATAAATATAACTCTTTGTGAAAGGGCCGATGCGGCCCCTCTACCTCCAAGCAGCCTCCACCCCTCCTCCAATAAATGAGTGAGGAGTAGGAGGGAGGGGGAGGGATTTGCCATATTTTAAAAATTTTGGTATATTTTAAAAAAAAATATCCTCTAAAAAAATTAATAAAATTTAAACTAAAAAGGAAGTGAGGGAAAAAGGAGGGGGTAAAAAAGGGAAAAAAGGAGACGAATATTGTTTCAAATGGGCTTTAATATCAGCCCTAAAAGTCCACGCAACACCAATCATTTTTGACAACTCAAAAATCTATGTAAGTGAAACACTTACATTAGATTTTGAGGAGTTGGAGTTTCCGCTTCCGCTTACACAAATCAAAGTGTTCGAAAGACGGAACTCCACTATAAGTATCAACGTTTTTGGATTCGATGAGGAAAAGGGAAAAGTGGTTGGTCCGCTATATTTAACGGAGGTTGAACGCGAAAAGCATATAAGTTTATTGCTTTTAGAGAACGATGGAAGGGCTCATTTTGTATGGATTAAGAATTTATCAAGGTAAGATTCATAATTTAAAGTAATTATTGATAATTTACAGTTCTAATAAATTTTCTTTTGTTTTTCGACTGTTTCGCTCACAAGTAACCGGACATGATCATAACCTTTTCTTTTGCAACACCTGCCTCAACTTCTCCCACAGCGAGAAGTTATCTTTGGAGCACCGGATGAATTGCGGCAAGATGGTTTCGACGTTACCCTCATTAGAAAAAGCAAGTCTTAAATTTAAGAATTTTAATCGTAGTTTAGATGTTCCGTTTGTAGTGTATGCAGACTTCGAATGCATACTTACCCCCCTCAATTCGAAAGTGAGTGAGAATGTTACAGCTACATCATTGCATGTGCCTATAGCATTCTCGTACTACAGTAAATGTTCCTTTGACCCATCCTTAGACAAGTTTGTTTTAGAGACTGGTAAAGATGCAGGTGTCAAATTTGTCACATCTCTCATCAGAGATGTAAGTGAAATTTACACGACCTACCTTTCTAATATTAAACCTATGACAATGAGCGCAGAGGAGGAAACCAGTTTTCGAAAAGCAGCTAATTGCCATATCTGCAAGAAAATTCTGGGGACCGACCAAGTGCGTGACCATTGGCATTTAACAAGTCAGTACAGAGGTCCAGCCCATAATGTTTGCAATATTCATTTTCATATTGCACCTTTTGTCCCCGTATTCTTTAAAAAATATGACTCCCATCTTTTCGTGATATTAAAGTACTCCCACTAAATAAGGAGTTGTATATATCACTCTCCAAATTAACATACATAGCGTCCCATGAAAATAAGGTTTTTGGATACGTTTCGCTTTATGGCAACCAGCTTAGATGCTTTAAGTAGCAATCTGAGTACTGAATGTTTTGAGAGCGTTAAGCGTTTTTATCCCTGTGAGGAGCAGTTTAATTTATTGCGTAGAAAGGGAGTCTTTCCATATGAGTTTTTGGACTCAGAAACCCGACTAGCTGAAACCTGTCTGCCTCCAAGGGAGAAGTTCTTTAATAGTTTAACTAATAAAGAATGTTCGCCTGAGGACTATTTACATGCACAGCATGTATGGAAAGTTTTCAACTGTCAGACATTAAAAGAATATATGAAGCTCTATCTCAAAACAGATGTTCTTCTATTGACTGACGTTTTTCAAAATTTTCGCGCAATATGCAAGAAAATTTATTCTTTTGATCCTGCCCATTATTATACCACACCTGGTCTATCATGGGATGCTATGCTGAAAACAACCGAAATAGAATTAGATCTGCTTTCTGATATTGATATGTATAGATTTATTCAGAATGGTATTAGGGGTGGTTTGGTTCAGTGCTGTAAACGGTACTCCAAAGCCAACCACATGTATATGGATGCGTATGACGCAACTACTTTAATCTGAATATTTAATGTATCTGGATGCAAATAATTTATATGGCTGGGCAATGTCTCAAAGTCTTCCATACACTGGTTTTCAATGGATGAGTGACGATGAGATTGCTGCATTAAATGTTGCTCAAATAGAGGAATCTTCTGAATATGGTTATATTTTAGAAGTAGACCTTTTATATCCAGATACATTATATGATTATCATAATGATCTACCATTTTGTCCGCTCAACCAAAAACCCACACCAGAAGCAAAGGTGTGTAAACTTGTTGCTGACCTTAGGTCAAAAAATAAATATCCGATACATTACAAAAACCTTCAACAATGTTTGCGAAATGGTTTAATATTGTCAAAAGTACAAAGAGTTTTAAAATTTAAACAGGCTCCTTGGCTAAAAAAATATATTGATCTTAACACTTCCCATAGAACTTTAGCGAAAAATAATTTTGAAAAAGATTTTTTTAAACTATTAAATAACGCAGTCTATGGGAAGACAATGGAGAACGTTGAAAAACGTAAAGATGTTAAGATTGTCACTTCGTGGGAAACCACATCATGCAATCGATTAGGTGCACGTTCGCTTATTGCAAAGGCTAGCTTTCACAGCTCTGCGCAATTTGCTAAAGACATGTATGCTATTCAGATGCAGCGGCTCCATAATGTTTATGACAAGCCAACGTACTTAGGGTTTACAGTTTTAGAACTGTCCAAATGGCAGATGTATGATTTCCATTATAATTATATTAAACCTAAATTCCAAGAAAAAGTCACATTGAATTATATGGATACAGACTCGTTCATATATTCAATACAGACTAAAGACTTTTACGCAGATATTGCTGAAGATGTAGAAATGAAGTTTGATACGTCCGAGTACCCTGAAGAGTTAGCAAAGTTATATGGGATTAAGAGGTGCAATAAAAAAGTCTTGGGTATGATGAAGGATGAGAACTGTGGCAAACGAATGCTAGAGTTTGTTGGTCTCAGAGCGAAAATGTATTCATTGTCTCTTGAGGGGGGTGGTTGTGTTAAAAAATCAAAGGGTGTAAAGAAGTCTGCATTAGATAAGCTTACTATAAATAGTTATAAAGAATGCCTTTTGATAATAAGATATTTAATGATGAAATGATGTTGTTTAGATCTAAGATCCACAACTTGTATACACATAAGATAAAAAAAAACTACTTTAAGCTCTAATGACGATAAAATAAATATAAGGTCTTACGGTATAAATACCTATGCCTGGGGTCATTATAAAATTGATTCCCACATATATTAATAGCTTTATATTGTTAAATAAAAATAAATAAAAAAAAAAATTAAATAAAAATAAAGAAAGAAAAAAAAACACATGTACCTTAATTATGAATAAAAAATTAAAAAAAAATACATTAGGTAAAATAATATGTAAGTAATAATACATAATATGAAAAACCTATAAAAAGCCTGTAAAACCTGTAAATAATATAAAATTTGTAAAACCTGTAAAAAGCCTGTAAATAATAATAATAAAATATCGAATCAAAATAAATAAAATAAAAAAATCATTTGATATGCGGTTTAAAAATCTTCTTTATTTGAAAATAAATGATAAATATATATAAAACAAAAAATTAAAAAAAATAATTAAAATTCAGTTTAAAAATAATCTGTAAGTAATAATAATATGAAAACCTGTAAAAAAGCCTGTAAATAAAATAATTTTTTGAAACAGAATAAATAAAAAAACGTTTAAAAATCAGTTTAAAAAGTATATTTTATTTTTATTTTTATTTTATGTATGTTTATATATATATATATATATATAAAAAATTTTTTTTTTTTTTAAATAATTAAAATGCAGTTCAAAAATCCTCGGGAAAATCCAACCTACAGCAAAAAACAAACTGTGCAAGTTACTCGAGCACCGAAAGTCTGCGCCACTTACCTTGTGCCATCATCACCTGGGCCAAGAGCGTTGTCTGGATATAGCCGTCGTGCTTATTGGAGTCTCCCCTTATCTGCGCGCAATTTGGCTTACCCTAGCTAGTGTGCGTGGAAACAATACACGCAATTATTACACATAGTGCGTACTACTCTTCTGTGGTGTGCAACTTGTTTATACTTGTGTTTTAGGAAGACCACAGTGTCAGCTGATCGCGTAGCGTACCAGGGCCGCTCGCTCTGCATAACGTGCATAACGTTGTCAGCTGAGTGGTAACCCACAGGTGGCGCTTACACTCCAGAAGGTGTCCCAGATGGGCGTGGTTTGTGCATTGGGTGCAAGCAAGAACGGCTGTTGCATACGCTCAAGGGATACTCAAGAGTGCTGCATAGCCATCAGGCGCGCTAGTTATTGCGTGGTTTCTTAGACGGGAACTTCTAGCAGCATCAAGCAAAGGCCACGGAACCGGCTACTACCAACCCCCTCCGCCGCGGCGGTGCTTCGTGGGGCTCTGGTGACCGTGTAGAGGCGGTATACCCTCCACCGGTTCAAAACCCGAGAGAAACCTCTGGTCAACGTGGGACTGCTAGAAGCTCAAATTCAATTCAACGAGTGTTCAACGAGCGTTAGGTTCGAGCATCAGCACTGGAAGCGTTTATGCGCCGCTCGGCTTTGCCGAGATCTCCCCCTCGGGGTTTGGCGCCACCACCGGCAAGAAGCCTGGAATCTCCAGGTGCCCTGCCTTCACCTGCGCCTGCCGCCTCACCCCAGGGGAAAGAGTCGGTGACAAAAGATGTGTTTGAGGAGCTGGGCGATACCCTTAATGGCCTAAATGCCCTTCTGAGCGGGCAGAGGCATGTGAACCAATTGGTCAGAGACTTAGCAGCAAGGGCTGTTAAGCTGTATGAGGCTTTGGCCTGTAAGAGCAGGATAGCTTCCACTGACAGTGCTGACGTGGCTACGCAGACGCTACCGGCTGCAAAGCTACCAGAGCCCGCAGCCGATAAGGTTCGCAAGCAGAGCAGTGGCGTTGCGAGGACGGTAGCAACGCCCAAGAGGCGGGGAGAGCACGAGCCAGGCCAGCGCGCAACGCCCTCGAAAAAAAACCGAACTGGCCCTACGGATCCAGCGGTTTCGGAGTCGGCCCCATGCAGCAAATGGCAGACGGCTCAACGCAAGAAGGCTACCAAACCACCCGGTAAGACGCCTGGCAAGCCGCTTACCAAGAGTAGGTCTGATGCGCTGGTGATAAGTACAAGCGAACTTACCTACAGCGAAGTCATATCGCTAGTCACGCGCAGGAGTGATGGCAAGCTTAATGGAGTTCGAGACAAGGTGAGACAAGCACGTCGCACAGCAAAAGGAGACCTGCTTCTAGAGCTGAATGGAGTCGGCCTGGAATGCACCAACCAGCTTAAGGAAGAGATGGAGCAGGTGCTAGGTGGAAGTGCCCTGGTGCGCTCAATAACTGAGCAATCTCATTTTGTGATGAGGAGCTGGATGAGCTAGCCAGCAGAGAGGAAATAGTGGCTGCAATTTCAGCGCAGGCTAATATCCCAGCTAAAGCATGCAACTTTAAGAGCTTGCGTCTGGGGTATGGCAACACGCAAGTGGCGCACTTCTCAGTCCCGGCGAACCTGGCGGGAAGCATCACAGCCTTGCGCTCGTTTCGAATTGGATGGTCCAACTGCGCCGTACGCATGCAGGACGCGCGTACTAGGTGCTATAGATGTCTGGAGATAGGACATACAGCAAGCAACTGTCGTAACCCGGTCGATAGGTCAAATTGCTGCATCAGGTGCGGAAATTTAGGCCACAAGGCAGCGAGCTTCAAGAGCGAGGTGGCAAAATGCTTTATCTGCATTGCGAAAGGCTGTGCATCCACAAGCCACCAGGCAGGTAGCAGTAGATGCCCACTTAGCGGTAGTGCACAAGGCCGTGCCAACTGAAGTTCATTCAATTAAACTTAAACCATTGTGCAGCGGCGCAGGATTTGCTGTCGCAAACAGTGCGTGAACACTCTGCAGACGTAGCGTTAATCAGTGAGCCCTACTGGATGCACGAGGGCCCTAGCTGCGTACTAGATACCTAAGATATTTGGTCCTGCGGGAGCACAGCGATACTCCTGGCCAGAGTGCATCGGTCCAACTGCTTTGTGCGCGCTATGGTGAGTGACATGTGGATGTACTCCGTCTTCATGCCTCCTAGTCTGCAGCTCTCGGAGTACACTAGCTCCCTTGACTCCCTGGTGTCAGATGCTAGAGGTCGTAACCCTCTCGTCATCGCAGGGGATTTTAATGCGTGGGCGGAGGAGTGGGGCAGCTTGTCGACTAACGCCAAAGGTCGAGCGCTGCTGGAAGCCTTCACGCTACTGGATGTATCCTTACTCAACCAGGGCACACAGCACACCTTCAGCAGAGCAGGGCTGGGTTCCGTTCTGCACCTAACGTTCGTCAGCAGCTCGATGTTCGGCTGGAGCATTGATGCCACCTATAACGCTAGCGACCACGCTGCTATTTGGTGCACCGTTGGAGGGCGCCCTGATCGCCAGCTGGGCCCAGATCAACCGAGGACAAAATACCGTGCCGAGTCTCTCGACACGCGTATATTTGGTGCTCAGCTGGAGTCCGCTGAGATCCCGATCAATTCCGGCAGCACCGACGAGGTGGTTGATTGGACCATGTCGCTGCTAAGCTGCGCTTGTGAGGCAAGCATGGCCAGACGAAAAACTTACCGGAGGCACCATGTTCCAGTATATTGTTGGAACGAAGAAATAGCAGAGGCTAGGAGCGAATGCAACAAAGCTCGACGCCGCTACCAGCGATCACGGGCTCACAGGAGTTCCGAGAACGACAAGCAGCTTTTCTCGTATGCAGGAGACATCTGCAAAAGCTGATCAAGGACAGCAAGCGTAGGTGTTTTCTTGACCTCTGCGACTCGGCGGAAAACGACCCGTGGGGTGATGCATATAAAATCGTGGTCAAACGATTCAACGGCTTTTCCCGTTGCCATCCTTCCGATCCAGAGGCGTTAAGGGCGATCGTAGCCCATTTGTTCCCTAGCATGCCTGACGAGATCGGCGGCTCTCCGGCGGTGGCTTCCACGCCTGCCGTTTTTGAGGAGGTCACTTTAGAGGAGATTTGCCATGTCGCAAAGAGGATGAAGCCCAGCAAGGCACCCGGCCCCGATGGAATTCCCAACCGTGCGCTCAGGCTAGCCCTCGCGCTGCGACCTGACTTATTTGCGCATATGTTTAACACATGCCTAAGCAGCGGAGTATTCCAAACCGGTGGAAAGTTCAGCGCCTGTTTCTACTACCAAAACTCGGCAAGCAGCTTGATGACCCAGCTGCATATCGACCTATCTGCCTTATAGATACGGTCGGCAAGGTATTGGAACAAGTCATTTGCACACGCCTTGAAATGGCCCTAGATGCTGCGGGAGGGTGTCACCCCACTAGTACGGCTTCCGCAAGGCAAGATCAACGATCGATGCGATCGGTAAGGTGGTTGAGATAGCCTCGGAAGCGATTGCCGGCAGTAGATGGAGAGGTGGTGCCAAAAAATACTGCCTGATCGCAACGCTGGATGTCAAGAACGCTTTTAACTCGGCAAAGTGGAGGTGCATTTTGGAGGCGCTTGAAGCATTCAGAGTGCCAGAGTACCTGTTGAGGATGATCAGGAGCTACTTCCAGGAAAGAGTCCTACTTTACAACACCTACGAGGCAACTGAGGAGTACCGCGTATCCGGAGGAGTGCCGCAGGGGTCAGTACTTGGCCCTTTCCTGTGGAACGCCATGTACGATGGCGTTTTTCGGCTTCCGATGCCGGACGATGTCCGTATAGTGGGTTTTGCGGACGACGTGGCATTAGTGGTGGTGGCAAAGGAGCTCAAGACAGCCGAGGAAAGATGTAACCAAGCTACCGAAGTTGTCATTCAGTGGCTCTCTTCGGTCGGACTACAGATTGCCCCTTAGAAAACCGAGGCCGTGCTTATAAGCAGTCGGAAAGCGGTTGAGACAGCCACTATCCAAGTAGCAAACTCAACAATCTCTTCAAAGAGGGCAATAAAGTACCTGGGAGTGATGCTGGACACCAGGCTGTGCTTCAAGGAGCATCTGGCATATGCCAGCTCGAAGGCAGCTTTGACTAACAGGGCATTATCGCGCATTATGCCTAACACGAGGGGCCCTAAGCAGGGCAGAAGACAACTTCTATCCAGCGTGACTAGGGCGGTGATGTTGTACGCGGCGCCTTTATGGCAACTTAGCCTCCGCTATGTCAGCTACTCCCGTGGATTGACGGCTACCCACCGCCTAGGGGCGATCAGAGTGTGTTGCGGATTCCGAACCATTTCGGACGATGCGTGCCTGGTGCTAGCCGGAATTGCCCCCATCTCGGAGCTCGCCAGGGAAATAGCCGAGGTGCACCAGGAGACACATGGCAAGGACCTCTCAGTGGCCGTCAAGAAGGCAGCGCGAAACACGGCAAAATCGAGCACGCTGATCAACTGGCAGAGGCGCTTTGATTCGTCCACTAAAGGGCGTTGGACTCACCGCTTAATCCCGAATATATCGGTGTGGTTGAACAGGAGGCATGGGCAGGTCAACTTTTACATCACCCAGATCCTTAGCGGCCATGATTCTGCTCCTTTCTTCATCCATTGCGGAGGAGGGGTCGTCGAGGATGCGGAGCATGTGCTGCTACACTGCACACGCTTCACCGAGCTTCGCGCGGACTTGGAGAGGAGTTTTGGCTGCGCCATTGAGGTGGACAACCTAATAACCCTGCTGCTAGCCAGCAGGGACAACTGGGAAGCCTTCAGCGTCTTCGCGGCGTCTGTTACGACCGAACTGCGGAAGGCCGAGAGAGAGCGAAATGGACAACGGGAGTAGGAGGAACCAAAGCGTTTGCGACGCATTACCTAAACCATAATATTTACGGTATTGATTTTTGTATAATTTCTCAGTACATCATTAACGCTAGAGGAAAAATGGTTATTCTAGATAGAAACTCATGTATTTTAGTTGACTTTCAATATGTATTCGGAAACGAAAGACAGATGTTTGTCAAAGAGTTGGCATATATGCAAGCTGGGTCCGTCACACCCAATTTTTTCAACTTTAAACCACCCTACCACATGAGGGAGCTGGATGAAGTGACTAGGAAAACCTTAAAGATAACCAAACATTATGTGGACGGCTTAGATTGGTCTGAAGGTGACATCTCTTATCTAAGTCTTGGCGAAATACTAAAGCCATTGAATAGTTACGCAACTGTAGTAGTAAGAGGAAGAGCTAAAAAAGAGTTCTTAAGTAAATTTTTACACACAAAAATAATAGATGTAAATCTTGAACAGAGTTTAGCGCAATATCCAAACTTCTTTACAAATTGTAGAATACACAAAGAAATAGTAAATCAAGAAGCACTAAATAATTTATTTAAATTATTTCTCATCTTAGAAAACTCTCAATTTGAGGTATCTGAAAATGTAAATGTTTATGCTAGTATACTTGAATAAAATAAAAATTATTTTCTTGTTAATTTCATCATGTTTCTATTTATTATTTAATTAAGAGAGGTACATAATATTTAATATAATTAATTTCAATGATTATCAACTACAACTTGATTCTATATTAAATTGGTTTTAAACGATGCGTTGAACTATTCCAGTCAAAGGTGAATACTCTGCTAATCGATCATGCATAAGCAGACAATATACCTTAGTATTTTTTACACTAACAGTTTCTAGATCGATCGAAACTCTTACATCGATTGGCCCCGTTTTAACTGTTTCATTCTGATGTGACAAGTCTACAACAACCATTGGTGCTTTCTCTTTAAACTCTATAGGTGTTAGTAATGGCTCAGATTCCTCAGATTATACATATCATACAAACTTGCGTATCGTTCATGCTTAAAATTAATGTTCATGTCATCGTACGGAAAGTTCTCCGAGTTAAGATACACTTTTAAATTCCTCAAATGATTATGTGTTAGTTTATCGTCCACTACAAAAGCTATTATCGCAAATCGAGGGCGTTCTCTATTAGCTGCCAGCTTAACATTCCAAACATGTTGTGTGCCTTCGGGTAATGTTGGATTCAGGTAACAATACCAACTGCGGAATGCAAGTGGAAGTGAGCCTCCACTCTTAGTCAGACTAAACATTTGTAACTTCTTTTCATCACTCAGAGTTACATGTGGTATTTTCCATACAATGTTAGAAATATTTAGCTTATACTCCTTAGTTCCAATTTTAGTGCAGTATACATCTTCCATATTTTTAGTCATGAGTAATATCAATTCATGTTTACAATTTAGTAAGACCTTGTTATAATCTTCAGCAAATCCAAGGAAGTATTTAAGAGGGATAGAAAAATTAAAGTATCCGTTCGACAGCTCTCTATCATTTCCATTGAACCAGCCAGAATTCTCTAACATGCAGCTCTCCGTTTTGTTTAAGGAAGCGTAGTTTTTTAAGGTTGTTGAAATACCAAGAAATCGAGTACGATCAATTTCAACTCGTCAAAGAGATAACTCATACAATTGTTTTTAAGTTTTCCATCTACAGCAAGCGAGTTATCCGCCAAACAAATTGTGCCCTCAACATTAATAAAACTCTCACAAGGCAATACATATAAGTCCTGATTCTGAATAGTAATCCTAACTTCATCATTGCTTTTAAATGCTTGTAGATAGGGAGAGTAACTATGATATTCCTTCTTGATTATACTCTCATCCGAATAGGCTTTCTCTCGAACATTCAATACACTACTCATTATTTTTTTATTTTTAGACCCAGAGATTTTAAAAATAATTTGTTCTCAGGGGTTAGTACTTTTTTCATCGACCTGTATCCTTCTGTAGTAGAACTCAAAGTGCTCACTGGGGGTGGATAGCACACGTTTTTATTATTATAAATAATCATTATCGGCGCCTCAAGTGTAAGCGAAGGGTTAAAACCTCTTTTCTTAAATTAACCAAATTTCCGTTCTGATCAACGATCCGTTTTATTAATGACTGTATCTCGGTCGTATTAACTGGCAAATAAATAAGATTATTTGGTTTCTCACTCAATTTATAGCCTGGCGGAACGTTGAGTGCAAACTCATGCAGAGCGTGACTTGATACCTCATTTACATATGAACCGCTAACAATGTTACATTCCAGACGAATTGTATTTACTTTTAAAATGTCAACCGGTTGATCTGATATATGCGTTGCATATGGCTTTAGTTCTCTTTTATTAAATCCAAATAATTGGCCGATAGAACGCTCTTTGTTAAAATATATTGAATCTTTTTTAGATGAAATCACTACTTGAAGGGTATTATTATTGCTCTCGATTAGCGGGTGCTTTAATTCATTGGGCTCTATTTTCTTCATTTTCTCTTTAATAAATTCACTTATATCACTAAGCTCATATTGTAGAACTGAAACAAGTCATCCGTTCTCGTTCGCTGTCGCACTTAGACTAACTCGATCGGTTTCTCTATTATTCATTCTTCGACTGCTTCGCTCCTCTTGCACATATTGCGTTCTTAACGAAGCCTTCGATATGTTACAGTTATATTATATTATGTACAATGGGATGCTTATATCTATTTGGTACAGTGGGGTCTTACATGCTAGTTATTGCTACAATTCGGCCGTCCTGACATTGAGGATCTCCTGATACTCGCTGACATACTCCTTGTAACCATATTACTTTGACCATACTTATTATTATTTTCAGTTTGACTTTGATTTTCTTCATTTGCTACATTTATATCAACGTTTATATTATCTTCTTCAATGTCTTCTGTACACTCATTTGAGTTATTTTCAACACCAGATTCTTGATCACAAGTATTTTTTTCGTTATTCTTAGGCCAAGGTTTCATATTATGTATAGCCCATATTCCTGAATATGGCAATTGCGTTTGTTGAAAATTTTCTACATCTTCGATAAAATATCTGTCATTATCTAATACTTTTGATACAACGTAAGGTCCTTTGTATTTCGGAATTAACTTATTTGATACTCCCTGTTGTGAATTAAAATTTCGTACCATTACATATTCTCCTACTGAAAATACATTTGGCTTTTGACGTTTTGCATCTACATAGTTTTTGTTGTATAACTGTATTTTTTCTTGGTTTGAGTGGGCTTTTTGTCTTATGTCATTTACATTTTTAATTTCCATATTCTGATTTTCGTCTATAAAGTTTTCCTTTAAACAATCTATTGTCGTTCCTCTTTGTTTAACTCCAAAAAGCATAATGCTTGGGTACTCATTTATGCTTCGGTTTTTTGTATTATTTATTGTATACTCTACTTTATCTATAACTTTATACCACGTTTCATTCTTTTCTGTGTCTATTATTTTTTGCTAACATGGGGCCTAAATCTCTATTGATTCGTTCTACTTGTCCATTGGCTTGTGGTGAGGCTGTGGCAACTCTACAATGTCTAACATTAGTTTCTTCAACAAATGTTTCAAACTCTTTTGATGTAAAACAGCTTCCCCTGTCTGATATTATAATTTTGGGTCTACTGTAAGATCTAAAGTAATCACGTAATGCATCAATCGACTCTTTTGAACTCGTCGTTTTTGTTGGGTATAATCTTACAAACTTTGTACAACCATCTATTATTACTAGTATATGTTTATTTTTTGAGTCTTTGCTGTTAATTGGACCATAATGATCAATATGTATAACCTCGAATGGATAAATACCTTTTGGGATTGAGTGTAGAAAACCCTCAGTTTTTCCCGATTTGTTCGAAAAAGCAATGCATTTTAAACAATTTTTAATATGTTTATCGACCTTTTCCCGTATTTTTGGGAACCAATAGCTTTTGAGAATAATATCTACTACTTTGTCTATACCTACATGTCCCATTTCATCATGATATTTATATATAACATTGTCTTCCATTGATTCTGGAACATAAAACAAAATCTTATTTTCCTTTTTCTTATAAACAACCCCATTTCGCATTTCATAGTATTCGTTTTCCTGCACGGATAGCATCTCTTTTACCTTTTTTATCTTTTCATCTGTTCCTTGGCAAATAATTAAATTTTCTTCGAACGTATTTGTTTCAATTATTAATATAGTATTACTTCGGCTTAATGCATCTACATGTTGCATACGTTTTCCCGATCTATGTTCGAGTTCATAATCATAGTTTTGCAGCTCAAGAGCCCATCTAGCAATACGTGGGTTTAATTCTTTTTTATTTAACGTTAATGTTAACGAGTTACAATCGGTTACTATTTTAAACTTTATGCCTTGTACATAAACTCTAAATTTTCTTAATGCACATATAATTGCTAGTGTTTCAAGCTCGAAGCTATGATACCTTGACTCTACATCTGTTGTACGTTTCGAAAAATAAAAAACAGGGTGAAGTTTTCCATCACTTTTTCTTTGAAACAATATTGCTCCGTAACCCAAGGAACTTGCATCACAGTGCAACTCCGTTTCATCTCTAGGATCATATATAGCTAATATTGGAGCTTCTATTAACTTGTTTTTCAGTACACCAAGACCTCGCTTTGCGTCGTTTCGCTTTGCGTTTTTTCGATGTTGCGTCGCTGCTGAATTAACACTAATTTTCACTTTGCGTCGTTAGAATTCCGAATTGCGTCGCTGCTGAACTAGTTCTATGTTCTTTTACCAATCTACAAGTTATCGCGTCACTTCATCATTTCGATAGATCAGCTCGGTGTTGTGCCACCACATTCATCGATCTAGTATCGATCTGTGTTACTACCACTACCAGCTGACAAAAAGTGGTGCTGCCGCTGTCAGAGAGCAGAGCCTTATATTTTTTTGCCATTAAAACTCGGGATTCCCTTTCTTCTTAAAAAGAATAGTAAATGTTTATAAATTTTAAAGGGTAGTTTCTGGTTAATTTGTTTAATTTTCTTTTTAAAAAGTAGTATTTTCGTAACCCCGGAATCTATCTTCGAACCTTACATGGCTTGCCATAGAAAATAATTATTCACTTTGCGTCATTTCAGTTTGCGTCGTGTTTTTTTGGAACGTAACCACGACGCAAAGTGAGGTCTTGGTGTATATTGAAAGCATTTAACTCTTCTTCTTTGAATTGAAATGCCCTATCTTTCTTTGTTAAATCATATAGCGGCTTTGCTATCAATGAAAAATCTTGAATGAATCTTCTGAAATACGAACACAGTCCTAAAAAACGTTGTACTTCGTGCGTTTTTGTGGGCACTGGAAAGGATCTTATAGCTTCTAGACCTGTTTCGTTTGCTTTTATGCCATTTCCTGAAACTAAGTATCCCAAATATTCGACTGAGGATTTTAAAAATTCACATTTATCTAGCCTAAGCTCTAATTTGTTATCTACCAAGCGTTTGAAAACTTCTTTTAAAATGTCGAAATGCTCATACAAACTCTCGGAAGCAATCAATATGTCATCTAAATATAGCACTACTTTCCCTTTTCTAACCATATCTGAAAATATTTCATTGATATATCTTTGAAAAGTAGAAGGTGCATTCGTTAATCCGAATGGCATTCTGAGATACTCGAACTGACCCAGAGGAGTAGTGAATGATGTGTACTTCACTGACTCTTCGTCCATAAATACATGGTGAAAACCGTTTTTCAAGTCTAACTTTGAAAAAAATTTTATTTACTAACCTATCCAACAAATCGTCTATTAACGGAATAGGATAGTTATCTTTTAGGGTGATTTTGTTCAAACGACGATAGTCTACACACATTCTTAATCCACCTGTCTTTTTCTTGACCAGTACTATCGGTGACGTATACTCTGATTTGCTTGGCCGTATGTATCCACACGCTAGGTTTTCATCTAATATTTTCTGTACTTTTAACTTTTCTTCATGAGACAGTCTTCGGGGAGAACATCGAAAAGGTTTTTCGCTTTCTATTAATATTTTCATGCATGTTTTTGATTTTGGCTCAACAGGTCTTGTGGGCTCTACATAATACTCCTTGAAAAGCTTTTCAAATTTTTCAAAGTTCATTGCGTTGATTTCATCTCCTATCTTATAAGTTTCTTTGTCTGTGCATGCTATGTCAATTGATAGTATGTGTGATTCAAAATCATTGATAAATTCTGTTCTGCTATCTTCATTGTTTCCTACTTGTTTATTTCTTTTTTCATAGAGCACTACTTTATTGTTCTTATTTTCATTAATAGCTACTTTTTCTTTATTTTCATTATTCGCTACTTTTTCTTTATTTTCATTTATCGCTACTTTTTCTTTATTTTCATTTATCGCTACTTTTTCTTTGTTTTCATTTAACTCTACTTTTTCTTTGTTTTCATTTAACTCTACTTTTTCTTTATTTTCATTTATCGCTACTTTTTCTTTATTTTCATTTATCGCTACTTTTTCGATTTTTTCACATATTATTTCTTTGTCTTTTTCTTTATTAATATACGCTACAATTTGTTTATGATTTTCACTTTTTCTCAATGCGTTATTAACTTCGACTAATTTATAATCACTTAGATTTAAAAAGTCTCTACCTAACACCATAGAATGTAAAATAGATTCATTGTTTACCACAAAAGATTCAATTTTAATATCTTTATTCAAGTTTTTAACAACACAATTTATTTTGCCAATTATTTTTAATTTGCTTCCATTAATGCCAAAATAATTTGTTTTCAAATCTTCATGATTTATTTTAATATGTTTTGGAACAGCTGATTCCCTCAGAAATGTAATAGGGCTTCCAGAATCTATTAAACATTCTATGGGAACAGAAATATTATAATTACCTTGTATATCGAAAAATGTGATATAAAAATATCTTACATAGTCATTGGTCATCTTTTTCTTATATTGACTGCATTCTCTGGCTAGATGTCCAAAGTCACCACACGCATAGCAGGCTCCATCAGCGCGCTTTGGTTTACGGCATGTGTCAGCCAGGTGTCCCATACTATGGCAGTTATAGCATTTTTGGTTCTGCTTTTCTGTAGTCGGTGTATTGCCCGGCTTGCGCTCTGAAGTTTTCAGAACAGGACGGCTAGGTAGATCGATGTTTTGGAATGCGTCTAACATTTGAGTCGGTGATGTGAAGCGTTGTAACTTGGCTTGGTTTTTTAGCTGCACGTTTCCAATCCCGTCGAGTAAATACTGCACTACTTCGGCATCATCCATCTTTAATGCATTTGTCAAAGCTAATTTGTCGAAATAATATTTGGCAAACTTCTCGTCCTGTTGCCATTTGCGTTTTTCAAACTTGCGTCGGGCGTTCAAAATATTTTCCTCAGTGCCGAACCTTATTTTCATCTGCGCGAGAATGTTGTCGATCGGTGCAGAGAGCAACAGTGGCTGAGATAATAGCCAAACAATTGCATCTCCCTTAAGACGGCTGCAAATAAGTGGACGCATGACATCCTCGTTTAGATTGAACACAGCTCTAACATTTTGTACCAGCACTAGCCATTCGTTTATGTCTTTGTTCCCATTGAATTCTGGCAAAAGTTCCTTAGCAGTGTTTAAATTGGTTGTAGACGTTTTATTGCGCAACTCCGCATTTTCGCACTGCAAACTCCACATCATTCGTTCGATTTCATCAATTTTCTTAGCGCTATTGTTTGCATTGTTTACGTTTTGATTTGCAGTGTTGTTAGCTGCACGCATTTGTTCTTCGATTTCGTGTATGTTGTGTTTGTTGGTATCGATAGCACGAAGATCATTTGAGGCGCTGTCGCTTTCATCGATATGTGGAATATCGCATATAGCGCCATCTAGATCGGAAGCGCTACCATAATTTAAGGCGTTGCCACTATTTTCGTTGAGCGCATCGCTGTTGTGTATTGGGTCGATGCTAGAAGTGCCGTTATCTTTTTCGCCGGCTAGCTCGTCGCCAGCACCGTTATTGATGTTGTCGTTGTCGTTTTGTGCTGGATACACATTCTTAGCACTAGTTGACGGCAATGCACTGCACAACTGAGCAACTAATGACGCCTTTGTACCTTGCGTTGGTAGTCCAAGTTTTTCACACCACATTTTAATGTCTGGTAGGCTTAAATTATGAATGTCTTTTTGCGATTCCATTTCTTTTGTATACTTGTATGCGAACAAAGAACAAAATTAAATGTACTTTTTGGTTTTTGTAGCCGGATAATCGAAATCACGATTTTATTATTAACTATTGCTTTAAGCGACTATTGTATTTTTATTTTTATAGTTGTTTAATAGTTGTATTGCTTTATCACGATTATTTTGTGTATGCGTTTGTTGGTTACCACTTCTGAATTGTAGAACTGAAACAAGTCATCCGTTCTCGTTCGCTGTCGCACTTAGGGCCAGTTTCTCAATGTCTGGTTAAAGTGAGAATTAGCTAACGACCAGATAAATTTAACGCTCGCGTTAAGCCAATTTGGTTTTCTCAAAGTATGGTTATGTTAAATCGATATGATACTATCGCATTGATGGTGCTGCCACCCTGATCGAGCCTTTTTCGAGCAAAACAGCTGTTTTTGTTTGGTATTTTTTGTTTTGTGACTGCCAAATTCTTCGTCCAAATGAAAAATAACAATTCAAAAAATGGAAATGAGTAAAGAAACAAGTTTAATGAGCTCAGCTGAGAAAAGAAAGCGGGCACGAGGAAAAAACTTTTCAGTTGCTGAGGAGCACATACTTGTTGACCTTGTGGAGTCACAACAAGGTATTCTAGAAAACAAAAGGAGCGATATTGTGACTTGGAAGCAAAAAGACGAAGCCTGGCAAAAACTGGCCGTTCAGTTCGGTGCTCAAGCTGGAGTAAGTCGTTCCTGGAAGGCCTTAAAAGACAAATACGACAATTTAAAAAGAAAATCGCGCAAGGAATACGCCGATGAAAAGCGGGAAACATATCGCACTGGCGGTGGCGTAGCCAGCAATAGCGGAGTGACGCAAATTTCTCAAAAAATTGCTGGCATGATCCAAGTATCAGCCACTGGATTAGAGAATGCGGTCGACGATGATGGTACGTATTTATCTATAATGTAAGCTTGTATACTTATATAATTTCTTAAATTTTAGCAACGAACAATTATTCGGAGTTTAGCAATGACATGTCAATGTCCATGTCCAACTTTAATAAAGAATCTGATATAAGTATGAATCAAGAGTTCAGTTCGGATATGGATGGAGCCATTGGAGATTTGGAAACAACAGCTGAAGAGGAGACAGACGCTCATGGACCATTTGTGTCGTGGAATCCAACCAAGTTAAAAAACAAAAAGTCGGAGAAGCTCACGGTTTTCAGGCGCAAGAAAACTCTGGAGGAAGAGAAATGCTTGTTGATAAAGCTGCAACAGGACTTTTATAGAAAAGAAAATATAAGAGGTCAAATAAAAGCAAAGGAGGAGAGCGAACGAGCTGCAGAGCTGCACGTATTGAAAGTTCAACAGTTGCAGTTGCAGCTAGAGATAGATGGCATTCGTCTTAAAAATGAACTTTTAAAATCAGAGTTATTAGAAAAGCAAAATAATAAAACATAAATATATTCAATATACAATTTTGTACTTTTATTAAAATGAAATTAAATGAGAAATTAACTTTAAAATTAAAGTCTGAAATTAAAAAAATAATATTAGAAACATGTTTAATGTTAATAAAAAGAAAGATATCTTACGTTGAAAAATAGGTGTTTATCAATATTTCCCTTGCTGTTCCACCTATTTCATGAATGTTTGTTGCGGCATGAGTGGAGTCCTCTTCGCAATCTAACTCAACAAAAGGCTCAAACTCGAACGGCAATGGATCGTTTTGCATTATGGCAATATTGTGCAAAACACCACATGCTACAATAACTTCCATTGCCGTCACACGAGATATGCGCATCCCCATTGAGAGCACTGGAAATCGCCTTTTCCATACTCCAAAACAACGTTCAATTACATTTCGTGTCCTTATTTGCGACTCATTATAGAGATTTTCAGCTTCGGACGAAGGGTTTTGTAGTGGTGTCATCATATAGTTGGATGACTTGTATCCACTATCTCCTAAAACGTAATGATTATTAAATTCACCGTTTTCCAGCCTAAATTTCAAACGGCTGTTATTGAAAATTGTGGTGTCGTGTGAGGACCCTGGCCACCTTGCAACTATGTTTGTAAACAATAGTTTAGCGTCGCACATCGCTTGGACGTTAAAAGAGAAATATCCCTTACGGTTGCGGAATGTTTCGGCTTGTTCCCCACCAGGCGATTGTATTTTTACATGGGTGCAGTCGATCGCCCCAACAACCTTTGGAAATTTGGCAATTTCAAAAAATGCATTAACTCTTTCCTGCATGGAAACCGTATTCAACACAATATACTTCTTCGCCAATAGTGCAATAGCGTGGGATACTTTTCTGACGGCACGGCTTGCCGAAGGAACGCTGACTCCACAGAAATCACCAGCAGTGATAAGGAAGCTGCCGCTTGCATAAAACCGCAGAGCCACCAAAAGTTGCGTCTCCGGCAACATAGCATGATTCCTGTTTAAAATGTAAGATATGAATAATTTAAGCGCAACAGAAGTTGATTGCTTACCTTCCACTTTGGGAAGCCACTTGATCTCTTATTTGTTCAAGAATCATTTGGCATGTTGATTTTGTCACCCTGAATCTTTGCACAAATTTGGCTTCATCCAACTCAGTGAAGTAGTTCACCCTTTGTCTAAAATATCTAGAACTATTCACGCGCTGCTCCATTTCTTCAAATTGTGTTTCAATTGCGTGGATGTAAAAAACTCTTTGATGCGATGCCATTTTGCTTGAATAATAAATTGTAAACAATGCAAGTGTCAGCCACAGTCAGCTGTTTGCCTAACGATGATTTCATCGATATTTATATCGGCACTTAACGAGAGAACAAATTTTAACCGGCACTCAGGCCTCATGTTAGTTTTTATCACGAACAACCCTAACCAGACATTGAGAAACTCAATTTTGACTAACCATCAGATAGTTAAGCTAACCATCTGTTAGTTTAGCTAACCAGACATTGAGAAACTGGCCCTTAGACTAACTCGATCGGTTTCTCTTTTATTCATTCTTCGACTGCTTCGCTCCTCTTGCACATATTGCGTTCTTAACGAAGCCTTCGATATGTTACAGTTATATTATATTATGTACAATGGGATGCTTATATCTATTTGGTACAGTGGGGTCTTACATGCTAGTTATTGCTACAATATGATCCCACAGGTATCTCGAAAACATTGCTCCCAATATGGAATAAATTATTATCGTAGTCCACATTCGGGACCGAGTTGTACATATGAAAATCAATTAGTGCACATTCATAGCTCCCACTTAACTCTATGGGAGGATGATAATTAGGTATTAAAATCGAGTCGTTACCCGTCAACGTTAGTGTTGTTGCCATTCCGAAAAATTATTGATAAGTGAATGAATAATACGAGTTTATTTTATTTTATTTTATTTTATTATATTTTAAATTTGAATAAAATCAGCAAACCCCCTTCTATAACGTCCATTTTCTAGCGGATCATCTTTACATATTAATAAAAATCCATATTTTTCTCTCCAACAAAATTGACAAATATTCTTAAATGCATCAAACGACATGTCTACGCCTACATGATCCTGATACACATGTTTCATATTGACTTCATCCTGCCTAAATATATAATAATTAGGTTTGCATTGTCACGCACAAGATGCTTTGGGATGCGTGTATACGTTTGACACAAATAGAACGTATCTTTATTTTTATGTCTGCCCATGCAGAAGTATGCACGAATATTATCCTGTTTTTCACATGCTACGTCATCAAAAAATCATTATAGAGTTCTTTTTGGCATCGCTGGGTGCAACAACATTTTCGTTTTCAGAAAATGTGAAGTAACCCATTCCTTTTATTGGTTTTATAAGTGTTTTAAGTATTCATATTTAGGCTGATATAATGACTTTGAATATAAGTAAATATTCTCAAACTTTAATCCGTTAGGGCTTTCAATCAAACTAATCATAACATTGGTTTTCCCGCAATTTGAAGGTCCGACAATTAGAGCTCTTATTGAATTGGGTAACAAGCTACTATGTCTAAGTTGTTTGACATCACCATTTTTACAATCGATATTTTTTACTTCTATGTCATTTTTTGTTTGATTAAACGCATATTAAACTAACTTTTTTGAGTAGATCGTTACTTGCTAAAATCTCATTGAAGAATAAACAACAAATAAAATGGTGCTGCGCTTCTATAAAACTAGTAGTAACAAACCACCACTCTACCTAGGAAGAGGTATTGTTAATAAAATAATAAACTCCCTACCAGTTGAGCTGCACATACCGGGATATCAGTTTTGTGGTCCAGGAACAAAGCTTAAAGCTCGTTTAGCACGTGGTGACAAAGGAATAAATCCCTTGGATGCCGCTTGTAGAGAACACGATATAGCCTATTCTAAATATAAAGATCTGGAAAATCGACATATAGCTGACACAATACTAGCTGAAAGAGCGTGGGAGCGTGTAAAAGCATCTGATAGTACTCTCGGTTAAAAATCTTCTGCATATTTCGTTACAAACGCAATGAAAGCAAAGAAAAAATTTGGTATGGGCCTCCCACAAAAACAAAAGAAACAAAAGTCATGTAAAAACAAGAAAAATTTTATGAATATCGTTAGAGACGCAACCCGAGTGCTAAAGAAAGAAAAACCACTTGACATTCAAGCTGCGATTAAAGTAGCCCGAAAAGCTTTGTCGAAGACCATTGGAAATAAGAAAAATACAGTTGTTATTCCTAGAGTAATCAACGTTCCTAAAATTGGAGGATTTTTACCACTTGTGCCAATCTTGACAGCGCTCAGGGCATTAGGAGGAATGGCATCTGGTGGAGCAGCTATTAGGTTAGGTTAGGTTATGCCGGCTGGCACTCCCAGGGGGAGCGCCACACATAGACCGCTGAAGGGTCCTTAGTGAGGCCGGTGTTTAGAGGTGTTGAGGGCTATCCCGATGGTGTCCAAGTGGTGTCCAGCTGGGTAAGCGTACTTCGGGCAAATGCCAGAAGCTTGTTGGGTTCCCGCTTACTGGCTTCATCGAGTGAAGCTAGAAAGGGAGCATGTAGATAGCGTAGTCTTTGTGCTGCCAGTGCGGGGCAGCTGCACAGGAGATGCTCAAGCGTTTCTTTGACACCAGAAACGTTGCATTTCCGGCATTCGTCGTTGTCAGTTATGCCTAGCCTTTTCGCGTGTACTGCGGTTAGGCAGTGGCCTGTGAAGAGACCTACCAGCCTTCGGCAGTCATGCCTTTTTAGCATTAGTGCATATTTCGTTAGTTTCTCGTCGTAGGTTTTGCACATTATTCTTGAGATTCTGCAGTCGGAGGTGTATGTCCACCTTCGTACTGCTGTGTCCCGTGCCTGTGTCTCCATATAGGAGTGTAACGTTCGCAGGGAGATCGGGACATCAACAATGTCACTGTTGAGTCCCGTTGCACCTTGCTTAGCCAGAGTGTCCGCTGTTTCGTTGCCCTCGAAGCCCTGGTGGCTTGGAATCCAGTAAATGCGCACTTTTTTAAAGGTGCCGAGTGCATCTAGCGTTTCCCTGCACGCCAGGACATTCCGAGAGCTTATGTGGTGAGCCTGTAGGGCTTTGATTGCCGCCTGGCTATCTACGAATATGTTCACCATGTCCTGCGTTGTATTCGTTTTTGAGACTACTTCTGCTGCTTTCCTGATTGCGAATATCTCCGCTTGGAATATGCTGCAGTGGTCCGGGAGTTTGTAAGACAGGCTCATGGGTGGTTCGGCGCAGTATACTGCTGCACCGACTCCCTCCATCATTTTTGAGCCGTCTGTATATACGTTGATGGCCGTCTGCTCAGCTCCTGAGCGCCAATCATCTTTTCCTAGGAGCGTGGGCGTATAGTTAAAATTGTTTCTTTGGATCATATAGTCTGTTTCGACTTGGATCCCTCTTCCAATTATACTATGCCCGTAATTGAGTGTCTTCATGTTGCCTATCGTGCAAAGACGTTGAGCAGTCTTTTTTGCTGTTAGGCGTGCCTGTATGTCCACGGGGTTGACATTAAGTATTGTCTGTAGTGCTTTGGTTGGTGTTGTCCTCAGCGCCCCTGTGATGCATATAAGTGCATGTCGCTGAGTTTTTTCCATTCGTTTTAGGTATGTGGATTTCTCTGTGGCTTCCCACCATACCAGTATTCCGTAGAGTAGTATGGGGCGCACAATCGAGATGAGAATCCAGTGTGTCAGTCGTGGTGAGAGTCCCCAAGTGCTACCCAACATCTTTTGCGATGTATAAAGTGCATTGGTGGCTTTCTTCACCCTTTCCTCCACATTGAGCTTCCAACTCAACTTGCTATCCAATACTATCCCTAGGTATTTGATACTCTCTTTCGGTATCAGTGCCTTATCGTTTATTTTTGGTGGAGTCCAGCGAGGTACCTTGTATCTCTTTGTGAAGAGAATGAGGTCCGTCTTGTCCGCGTTGATACTTAGACCGGCTTCCATGGCCCATTCTAGTATCTCTTTAAGTGTGTGATCCATGACAGAGCTGATTGTCGATGGACACTTGCCTGTGATAATTATGCTTATGTCGTCTGCATAGGCAGTTATCTTCGGGGCTTTCCGTTTGAATTTTTTAAGAAGTCCGTTTACCACCAAGTTCCACAGTAGGGGTGAGAGCACTCCTCCTTGGGGAGTGCCACACTTGGCTTCCCTGATTGCGGTAGTGGTTCCCCATTCCGCTAGTATTCTCCTGCTGCTCAGTAAGCTCTGAACCCAAGAGTATACTGCTACTGCTGGGGTCACAGCTCTAGGCTGTGCATTATTGCTTCCGTCGACACATTGTTGAATGCGCCTGAGATGTCGAGAAATGCGCCTAGGGCGTATTCTTTGTGGTGTAGTGCTTCCTCTATGGTAGCTACAAGGGAGTGTAGCGCTGTTTCCACCGACTTGCCCTTTGTGTATGCGTGTTGGTTCTGCTCTAGAGTCATTTCTGTATTCTCTCTGATGTGGAGATCTATCAGCTTTTCAAGCGTTTTCAGGAGGAACGAAGTCAGGCTAATGGGTCTGAAGTCCTTCGGCAGCACGTGGCTACATTTTCCAGCTTTTGGCAGGAAAATTACCCGTGCTGTCCTCCAGGCCTCCGGCACATAGCCATACCTAAGACAACCTCTGAAAATTTCCCTCAGCCATGGAGTGATCACATGTTTGACCTTCTGCATCATGGCCGGGAATATTCCGTCTGGACCTGGTGATTTGTAGCTCTCAAAGGAGTCTATCGCCCACATTATCCGTCGCGTTGTCGTGATACCTTCCGGAATTTCCACTGTTGTGGTTGGGTGTATCGATTGCGTGTTTGCGTTGAATTCAGTGCAGTTAGGGGAAATGCGCCTCCAGGAGCACATTTGCCGCATCTTCACTGCTTTCCGTCCATCTGCCGTCTTCGGTTTTTAGTTGGCTTTGTACCGTCTGTTGGCGAGCTAGCAGTTTCCTTAACCTTGCGGTGTCGGCTGTCTTCTCAATGCCTGAGCAGAAGTTTTGCCATGCGTGTCTTTTGGCTACTCGTACTTTTTCTTAAAGTCACGGAGCCGTATTTTGTATTCGATCCATACTAGCTCTTCTTCCGCTTGTTTTGCGAGTTTGAAGAGTTCTAGTACGTCTTTCCTTATTCCTTTGAGTTCTGGAGTCCACCACGGGGGCGTGTGTCTCTTCTTCTCTTGGGATGGTCTGCACGTTTTATTGTAGGCTGCCACTAGATTTTTATTGAGTGTCTCTAGGGACTTCTCTAAATTTTTTGTGGAGACTATATTGGGTGGTCGTGGAAGATTTCCTTCAACCTCTTTAACGAACTGCTCCCAGTCCGTATTTCGCGGGTTTCTAAACACATTTTTCTTCACTATTCGTTCAAAGTTTACCCGGAATTGAATGTACCTGTGGTCCGAGAAGGAATGTCTACTAAGGACTCTCCAATCCTGAGCCACGGTATTCGTTACCGACGCAAGAGTTATATCTAAGACGTTAGATGAGGTAGGGCCAACAAATGTTGGTTCATCTCCCTCGTTTACTATCTTAAGATTAGTCTGTAATATGAAATCAAGCAGTGACTCACCTCTTTCGTTAATATCTCTGCTTCCCCATACCGTGTGATGAGCGTTGGCGTCAGCTCCGATGGTGAGGGCCTGCTTCTTAGAGTCGGCCTCTGTCACCAGTCGAGTGAGCTCTTGAGGGGGGCGCTTCGGTGTCGTGCGCCATGTAGCAGGATGCCATTAGGATTGGCTCATCTCTGCCACCTTCTAGTGCGACCACAGTGAGGTCGTCAGTGCTGTAATTAGACAATAAGTAAGCATAGATACCTTTCCTTACTAGGATTGCGGTCCTTGCTCTACTCACTGTTGTTGGGTGGAATATGTTGTAGTTGGGAGTCTTTAGTCCAGAAACCTTGTTGCCTGAGGCTATCCAGGGCTCCTGGACCAAGGCTACATCGGCGAGCCCTGTCTCCAGGGTTAACAGGAGCTCCGCCGATGCCAACTTGCTCTTATGTAAGTTGATTTGGATGACCCTCAGCTCCATAATTGGCTGTGGCATCTTCCACGGATGGGACTTCCACCACGGTACTGTCCGCATCCTCGTCATCTTCTATTTCCAGGCTCTTGGTTGCGAGTGTGACCTCCGCCAGGTCTTTCTCCACCTCACCCGCCTCCAGCGTATTCGTATTTTTGTCGTCGGGGTGGCGCTTTTTGAGACGTAGGTATACGCTACCCACGCCCCACGCCATCTTTCCGAACCTTCCGTATAGCAAATCGTCGGCCTCCTTATTGATCTGGATCACCATTTGCTGACCCTTGTTATCGGGCTTCGCAACGTGGATCACCTTCCAATCGACAGTTGGCACGTCCGGATTTTGCCATTGCAGTAGCTGCAGTGCCTGGTCCGCTGGTACGACCCGCGGGAAAAGTACTTTTGCCTTTGGTAGGGACGGAATGCAAGTTCTGTCCACTACCTCCAGCTTGGCACCCTCCCACGGAGCGTCCAGACCAGCCACGACACCGGTGACCCACTTCAGAGTGTGGTCATCCTTGCAGCTCAGGATTTTAACGCCTGAGAGCCAGCCCGCTCCATCAAAAGAGATGGGTAGCGAGTCCGGTTCGCCCATACGACTCAGAAGCGCGTTGAACAGTAGCTCCTCCACCTTCTTCCACTGCTCTGGCTTCATCTTGCCATTTGGGTCGCTCCGGTCGATGAGCGCGACGACAAGATGTCGCCTCGCCACATCACTGGCCGTCAGCTATAACTGGAGCAGCTATTGCTAAAAGCATTAATAATGCTAAGAATGCTAAAAAAGAGCTAGAAGAGAATAAACGTCATAATAGAAAAATGGAAGCCATTGCTTTAGGTAGTGGTCTCTATTTTAAACCGTATCAAAAAGGTTTTGGTATAACCACAAATAAAAAAATTACTTTTTTATGAATGAGCTGCCCAATAAACCGCTTTCGAACATTGATATTATAAACTTCGCACGCAAACATATCCCACATTTTAGAGGGGTTTATATGAGAAACTCCTTACCGAAACATGTAAGAAAAAGAGAATGCGGTATCGTTAATTTGGACTCGTCAACTGGAGCTGGAACTCATTGGGTAGCTTACCATAAGGCGGATCAGGAATGAAGATATTTTGATAGTTTTGGAAATTTGCCACCCCCTATAGAACTTATAAGATATTTGGGCGAGAACATTCAATACACTTATAATCAAGTACAACAATTTGGTACTTTTAACTGCGGTCACTTATGTCTTAAGTTTTTAATGCTCACCTCAAAATCTTTTTTAAAATAATTTGTATATCAAAATAAATACTTTACCTTTAAATGGTTTAATAAAGAAGAAAAAAAGATTTATCATTTATGAGTATATATATAAATATTGTCTGTAAACTATCTCAGTTTGTTTGGAGTATCTGATTAGTTCACATATAGCAGGCCCCCTGATTCTTGAAAACCAAAAACATCAAACAACACCTTGTTTCGGAAAAAATCAAAATTAACAGCAAAAAAAACAAAACACTGTTTCTAAAAAAAAAAAAAAACAACAAAACAAAAAGCAGTATCTGAAAAACAACAAAAACAACAAGCTGTTTATGAAAAATAAAAACAAATAACAGAAAAAAACACTGTTTCTGAAAAACATAAAAAATAACAGCAAAACAAGGACAGAACAACCTGTTATTAAAACCACCCTCTTTTACGCACGCTGATCAAGTTTATTGGTTTACTATCATAAATATACTAAAATGAATGAGCATATACTAAAGGAGCTAACAAAAACAAGAAACGCGTTAAAAAGAAAATTTCGAAGTATTAAATTAGGTAAAGCCGCAAATGAATACCAGTTGGAGGAAACATTTAAGCCGATAACAGAACCACTCAAAAAGATTATTAAAGGAAATAAAGAAATTAAGCCATATCCCCGAATCAAAAAAGAAGAAAAAGATAACAGTGTAAATGAGGTGGTGGAGAATGAAAATAATACAAGCGAATTTTATGACGCAATAGATGGGGAAATTGATGAAAAATAGTCATTGCATGATTCGCTTATATCGAGTGAACTAGCTATATTAACCCCGCTACAGTAGGCAATAAAGATTATAATCAGTCAAATGTAGTAAGTGATGATAGTTTTAATCTTAGTCTAAATGAGTTAGAGCGAGAGGGACAGTTAGATAAAGCAGTTGGACCAATTAAAAATAAAGGAGAAACTAAATTAGGCAGCTCTAAAATAAACGTTAACAAGAAAAGGCTAGAACTGGAAACGGGTGAAAAGTGGAATCTTACTCCTGGATTGTATTCTTTAATCTTTTTAAAAAATCCACATGCTTATAACCAATTGGATCTGGATACATATAAGGAAATCTTGTCAAAAACAAATGCTCACAGAAGAAATCATCAGCCAAATGAAGCACTAAAGGGTATTCGCTCCAAAAAGTATACTGATATAATAAAAAAACTTTTCCCGAAAGTTGTTGAGCCAAGTGCAGTGTCTACACCTTTGAATAGTAAAAATCTACACATAAAGGCGGAACTCTTATGATACTAAACAAGCATAAACCAAATTATGTATACTGGGATAATCCTAATGAAATGGTAAATAGACTTAAGCTTTTGATCGCTTCAAAGGCAGCTGGTAAAAGTAGTCATAATAATGAAGTTGTATCGATAATTGAAGAGTTGCGAGAGGCAAACATAATTTTTTAATAAATATGATATACACTCATTAAATATTCTTATTATTAATATATCTCTTGACAAGTTTGGTCATTTCTCGAACGATAAAGAACGCTCGGAGAAGTTGAAAAGGGGGAGCTGTGAGTGGGATTCATATTGATGAGGATGGTAACCTAAATGCCCAAAAACAAACGCATTAAAAATTCAATCAGCCCCATAAATAACGATGATTTGGTAATCAAAGAATATGTTGATATTGAAGTATTTGAATTAAAAAAAAGTCAAACGGCTTATATTACTCAATTAGTCGAACAAAGAAATAATAAGTTAAAGGATATGGAAAGCAAAATGAATGAAATAACTAACGAAGTAACTAAGTTATTAGATGATGTTAACAAAGTTGGCAATGAAATCATTTCAAGAATAAACAGTAATAATGAGTTTGTAAGCAAGCAGTTACATCAAGAAAACAAGTGGAAACGTTGCAGTCGGACGCAACCGACTGCGGCATACTCGATACCAGTATTAAAACCGGTAAAAAGAGGCCTGATTGCAAAAGGGTACGGATGCGGCAGGGGTGTACGCTGCCTTAAAGATTCTCCGATGCAGATGGGGATGCCACCAGCTATATTCCTTCCAAATTTGGTGACTCTAGCTCAAAGTTTGTAAAATGTAGGGAAAGGGAGGGGGGCTGGGGGCGGTAGGGGTAGTTGTGGCATCAACATTTTTGTTGCAGATCTTTGTGAAATGTCAATTGCTATTTTCATACCAAATTTGGTGACTGTAGCTCGAAATTTGTAATAAGTGGGGAAAGGGGGGCTGGGGGCGGTATGGATGGGCGAGGCATCCAAATTTTTGATGCAGATCTATGTGGAATGTCAATTGCTATCTACATACCAAATTTGGTGACTCTAGCTCGAATTTTGTAAAAAGTGGGGCAAGGGGGGCTGGGGGCGGTATGGGTGGGCGTGGCATCAAAATTTTTGATGCAGATCTTTGTGAAATATCAATTGCTATCTTCATAAAAAAATTTGGTGACTCTAGCTCGAAATTTGTAAAAAGTGGGGAAAGGGGGACTGGGGGCGGTATGGGTGGGCGTGGCATCCAAATTTGTGATGCAGATCTTTGTGGAATGTCAATTCCTATCTTCATACCAAATTTGGTGACTCTAGCTCGAAAATTGTAAAAAGTGGGGAAAGGGGGGGCGAAATGGAGGGCGTGGCTCCAAAACTTTGATGCAAATTTTTGGGGGTCGTTGCCAGCTATCTTCCTACCAAATTTGGTGGCTCTAGCTCCACAACTCTGGAAGATACACGCATTCCCGTTTTTGACGAAGCGTTGGGGTGGATGGGGGCGGCTAGGGCAGTATCGGTGGGCGTGGCATCCAAACTTTTGGTGCAGTTTTTAGGGGGTCATCATCACTTATCTTGGCACCAAATTTGGTGGCTATAGCTCAAAAACTGTGGGAGATATAGCCATTTCTGATTTCAAAATGCGGGGGGGGCTGGGGGCGTAATGGGTGGGCGTGGCTCCAAAACTTTGATGCAGTTTTTTGGGGGTCGTTAACAGCTATCTTCCCACCAAATTTGGAGGCTCTAGCTCCACAACTGTGGAAGATACACGCATTCCCGTTTTTGACGAAGCGTTGGGGTGGATGGGGGCGGCTAGGGCAGTATCGGTGGGCGTGGCATCCAAACTTTTGGTGCAGTTTTTAGGGGGTCATCATCACTTATCTTGGCACCAAATTTGGTGGATATAGCTCAAAAACTGTGGGAGATATAGTCTTTTTGACTTTAAAATGCGGGTGGGCTGGGGGCGGAATGGGGGGCGTGGCTCCAAAATTATTGATGCAGTTTTTTGGGGGTTGCTAATAGCTATCTTCTTACCAAATTTGGTACTTCTAGCTGTAAGGATGTGCGAAATATGTGGATTTATCGGTATTGGGTTATCGAATTTATCGATTTGCCAGCCCCCCAGTTATCGTAGAACCCCCATCTTGACACTTTAATTTACTATCCCATAGATAAAAAGAATTGGAAAGTTTCAAGTCTCTAGCTTGAAGGGTGTGGAAAAAACTTGCACACACATACGGACGGACAGACGGACAGACACCATGACGGACATTGCACAAAACCAATATACTCTTTACCTTCGGTATCGAGTATAAAAACCAATTGTGAAATCAGATCGCTGTTAAGTCAATATGAGTCTAGATAAGTTTGGACACTACTCAAGCGATAGGAAGCATTTGGAGTATTTACACAGAAATGGAAAAAGATTAGTGGGTTTTATCGTTGATGAGGATGGAAATTTAAATATACAGAAAAAACGAATCATATGTTGTATACAACCGCAGGAGGCAAATGACTTGGTTATAAAAGAATACGTTGATCGAGTATTAATTCTAGTGAAAAATGATATAGAGCACACCATCTCATTATTATTAATAAGAGAGAGAAGCCAAAAAATTGATTTATTTCAAGAGAACTTAAACAATACTATAAATAGTATCGAAAATTTGAAAGAAATACTTGATAAATATTTTACATTTGTAATTGGCTGTTTTGAGAATCCTACTACATATTTTAAAAATAAATATTAACAGCGGATGAGGTGCCTGTACCCCTACGTAACAAAAACGAAAGAAAAATATTAATAAATAAATAAAAATGATATATAAGTAAATGCAATTTATCAAAATCCGTTAAATGCTGATTGATCCCCACCACGGTTGGTTATATCTCATTTGATTATTACTATATCAAGAAACATGGGATTTAAACCGTGGAAGTGTATATGGATAGTATGGAATACGATACTGATGGAGAAGGCACCTATGGTGAAAAAGATGTGAGTAGTAGGGAACTGCCGGTTCTGTGTCAATTTATGACTTTTTATTTTTGACAGTTTTATTACCCCCATCAAATTTTGTGACCCTTTTTTTGACACTTTTATTACCCCCCAATACTATAATTTATGACCCTTTTTTCCCATGATCGTGCCCGCATTAATTAGACTAGGTATTAAGGACAAAGGCATGACATTCCTAGGCCGCATTGTTATGGTTGCGAGAATCAGTGATCATAGAATCTGGTGTCAAGTGTACATCTGTTTGCACGTGCGTTGTCTTTTATCCCCTGCAAGCAAGCCACGACATGCATTGTTATTGTCAAGAGCAACATCAACAACAGCATCCTTGAGAATCAGTGATCATAGGATCGGGTGTCAAGTGTGCTCCTGTTTTAAGTGCGTTGCCTTGAACACGTGCAACCAAGCCACAAGGGATCGGGTGTCAAGTTGTGAAAATCAGTGTTCACACTATCAGTTTTGGCTATGTAACCAATTTGTATTAGAGTCAAGTGTGCTCCTGTTTGACAAGCAGGCCATAAACATTGATCATTATGGTTGTGATAATGACAGGAACAGTTTAAGCTATTTAACCATTTAGTGCTAGAGTCAAGCGTGCTTCAGTTTTAAATACGTTGCTCTGCACACGTGCATTGTTATTGTCAACATCATCAACAACAACGTTCGTGGGGGGGGTTATGTGTGCAAGGATGGGAATTTTCTGTCGCAGCAGCAGCAGCAAGATCAACACATTGTTTTTAAACAAGAGAATTGATTCTTGTAGATTAAGATTATAAAGAGTTAGAGGGAGAAAGTGATAGAGGGAGAAGGTGAAAAAGGGGGAGTGTTAGAGGGAGAAGGTGTTAGAGGGAGAAAGTGATAGAGGGAGAAAGTGTTGGAGAGAGAAGGTGTTAGAAGGAGAAGGAGTGATCCTTCTTGTACTAATTTAATAAGCCACGCCCCTTATACTATTTTATACATGAGCGTCTATGAAACGCAGATGGGAATGTTAATTGTTTTGCCCCCTTCATCCTTAAGATGAATGCTAAGCGCCATCCTTTTCTAACCTCTGTTTTTATATATCTGTTTTGATTATTAGTCAAGTGCTAGGAAAATCTTATATCCTGCATTGACTTCAAAACGCATAAAAGAGGTAGTTTTGGTTTAAGTTGTAGAGTTTATTTATTATTTTCAATTTAATTCATAAATTCATCTACATATATAAGATATTACATATTTATTTTTTAAATATAGTATTCAAACATTTGATTCCTTATTGGCTTAAACGTTTTTTGTTCATTCTTTTGTTTAAATTTCTTTATTTTGCCATTAAGCGTTCTAGTCTTGTCAGACGCATGCTATAGTAAAAGCATCCACATGCATCAATTCCCTCTGTAGCTATATCGGATGACCAGCTGCACGCTGAAAGATGTTCACCAAATTTTGATGTAACTAGATGACAGTTTTCGTACGCCAAGAAAAATTCTCGGTAATCTACAAGCAATTCATGATGCTCGGGAAAAATCATTTCTTCAAACTCATTTAAAAAATCATCGATTTTCTTAACAATTGTTTTAAATCCAAAGTTAGAAGTCAGCTTCATTTTGTAGTATACTCGGCAAACGTTTATTTAAGACTGACTTGAATGATTATTTTCTCTTTCCTTGAAGCATTTCATTTTTTATTTAGTTTTACATTCTGGTGAAATTGTGTCCTAAAAGTATTGACATCTCTTTTTATTTCTTTACCCATCTTTTTTGATATTTCAAATAGTAGACGAGTAAGATCAATTTCTGACTCATAATCATAAGTTGTTTCTAAATCTGAAAGTTGTATACTATATTTACGCATCTCTGAACACTTTGGAATAACGTAATTATAATATATATTCTTTATTTGATTTTTTAATAGTGTGTTCCAACACAAAAATGTTGTTAGAAAAATTCTAATTTTATAAGCGTTCTCCATGAGTCGCTATCAAACTCAACTCTATTACCATACTGATTAAAAAAAAAAAAAACAACAAAACAAAAAGCTGTATCTGAAAAACAACAAAAACAACAAGCTGTTTATGAAAAATAAAAACAAATAACAGAAAAAAACACTGTTTCTGAAAAACATAAAAAATAACAGCAAAACAAGGACAGAACAACCTGTTATTAAAACCACCCTCTTTTACGCTCGCTGATCAAGTTTATTGGTTTACTATCATAAATATACTAAAATGAATGAGCATATACTAAAGGAGCTAACAAAAACAAGAAACGCGTTAAAAAGAAAATTTCGAAGTATTAAATTAGGTAAAGCCGCAAATGAATACCAGTTGGAGGAAACATTTAAGCCGATAACAGAACCACTCAAAAAGATTATTAAAGGAAATAAAGAAATTAAGCCATATCCCCGAATCAAAAAAGAAGAAAAAGATAACAGTGTAAATGAGGTGGTGGAGAATGAAAATAATACTAGCGAATTTTATGACGCAATAGATGGGGAAATTGATGAAAAACACTCAATCCATGATTCGCTTATATCGAGTGAACAAAGCTATATTAACCCCGCTACAGTAGGCAATAAAGATTATAATCAGTCAAATGTAGTAAGTGATGATAGTTTTAATCTTAGTCTAAATGAGTTAGAGCGAGAGGGACAGTTAGATAAAGCATTTGGACCAATTAAAAATAAAGGAGAAACTAAATTAGGCAGCTCTAAAATAAACGTTAACAAGAAAAGGCTAGAACTGGAAACGGGTGAAAAGTGGAATCTTACTCCTGGATTGTATTCTTTAATCTTTTAAAAAATCCACATGCTTATAACCAATTGGATCTGGATACATATAAGGAAATCTTGTCAAAAACAAATGCTCACAGAAGAAATCATCAGCCAAATGAAGCACTAAAGGGTATTCGCTCCAAAAGTATACTGATATAATAAAAAAACTTTTCCCGAAAGTTGTTGAGCCAAGTGCAGTGTCTACACCTTTGAATAGTAAAAAATCTACACATAAAGGCGGAACTCTTATGATACTAAACAAGCATAAACCAAATTATGTATACTGGGATAATCCTAATGAAATGGTAAATAGACTTAAGCTTTTGATCGCTTCACAGGCAGCTGGTAACAGTAGTCATAATAATGAAATTGTATCGATAATTGAAGACTTGCGAGAGGCAAACATAATTTTTTAATAAATATGATATACACTCATTAAATATTCTTATTATTAATATGTCTCTTGACAAGTTTGGTCATTTCTCGAACGATAAAGAACGCTCGGAGAAGTTGAAAAGGGGGATTGAAGCTGTGAGTGGGATTCATATTGATGAGGATGGTAACCTAAATGCCCAAAAACAAACGCATTAAAAATTCAATCAGCCCCATAAATAACGATGATTTGGTAATCAAAGAATATGTTGATATTGAAGTATTTGAATTAAAAAAAAGTCAAACGGCTTATATTACTCAATTAGTCGAACAAAGAAATAATAAGTTAAAGGATATGGAAAGCAAAATGAATGAAATAACTAACGAAGTAACTAAGTTATTAGATGATGTTAACAAAGTTGGCAATGAAATCATTTCAAGAATAAACAGTAATAATGAGTTTGTAAGCAAGCAGTTACATCAAGAAAAAAACCAATTGTGAAATCAGATCGCTGTTAAGTCAATATGAGTCTAGATAAGTTTGGACACTACTCAAGCGATAGGAAGCATTTGGAGTATTTACACAGAAATGGAAATAGAGTACACCATCTCATTATTATTAATAAGAGAGAGAAGCCAAAAAATTGATTTATTTCAAGAGAACTTAAACAATACTATAAATAGTATCGAAAATTTGAAAGAAATACTTGATAAATATTTTACATTTGTAATTGGCTGTTTTGAGAATCCTACTACATATTTTAAAAATAAATATTAACAGCGGATGAGGTGCCTGTACCCCTACGTAACAAAAACGAAAGAAAAATATTAATAAATAAATAAAAATGATATATAAGTAAATGCAATTTATCAAAATCCGTTAAATGCTGATTGATCCCCACCACGGTTGGTTATATCTCATTTGATTATTACTATATCAAGAAACATGGGATTTAAACCGTGGAAGTGTATATGGATAGTATGGAATACGATACTGATGGAGAAGGCACCTATGGTGAAAAAGATGTGAGTAGTAGGGAACTGCCGGTTCTGTGTCAATTTATGACTTTTTATTTTTGACAGTTTAATTACCCCCATCAAATTTTGTGACCCTTTTTTTGACACTTTTATTACCCCCCAATACTATAATTTATGACCCTTTTTCCCATGATCGTGCCCGCATTAATTAGACTAGGTATTAAGGACAAAGGCATGACATTCCTAGGCCGCATTGTTATGGTTGCGAGAATCAGTGATCATAGAATCTGGTGTCAAGTGTACATCTGTTTGCACGTGCGTTGTCTTTTATCCCCTGCAAGCAAGCCACGACATGCATTGTTATTGTCAAGAGCAACATCAACAACAGCATCCTTGAGAATCAGTGATCATAGGATCGGGTGTCAAGTGTGCTCCTGTTTTAAGTGCGTTGCCTTGAACACGTGCAACCAAGCCACAAGGGATCGGGTGTCAAGTTGTGAAAATCAGTGTTCACACTATCAGTTTTGGCTATGTAACCAATTTGTATTAGAGTCAAGTGTGCTCCTGTTTGACAAGCAGGCCATAAACATTGATCATTATGGTTGTGATAATGACAGGAACAGTTTAAGCTATTTAACCATTTAGTGCTAGAGTCAAGCGTGCTTCAGTTTTAAATACGTTGCTCTGCACACGTGCATTGTTATTGTCAACATCATCAACAACAACGTTCGTGGGGGGGGGGGGTTATGTGTGCAAGGATGGGAATTTTCTGTCGCAGCAGCAGCAGCAAGATCAACACATTGTTTTTAAACAAGAGAATTGATTCTTGTAGATTAAGATTATAAAGAGTTAGAGGGAGAAAGTGATAGAGGGAGAAGGTGAAAAAGGGGGAGTGTTAGAGGGAGAAGGTGTTAGAGGGAGAAAGTGATAGAGGGAGAAAGTGTTGGAGAGAGAAGGTGTTAGAAGGAGAAGGAGTGATCCTTCTTGTACTAATTTAATAAGCCACGCCCCTTATACTATTTTATACATGAGCGTCTATGAAACGCAGATGGGAATGTTAATTGTTTTGCCCCCCTTCATCCTTAAGATGAATGCTAAGCGCCATCCTTTTCTAACCTCTGTTTTTTTATATATCTGTTTTGATTATTAGTCAAGTGCTAGGAAAATCTTATATCCTGCATTGACTTCAAAACGCATAAAAGAGGTAGTTTTGGTTTAAGTTGTAGAGTTTATTTATTATTTTCAATTTAATTCATAAATTCATCTACATATATAAGATATTACATATTTATTTTTTAAATATAGTATTCAAACATTTGATTCCTTATTGGCTTAAACGTTTTTTGTTCATTCTTTTGTTTAAATTTCTTTATTTTGCCATTAAGCGTTCTAGTCTTGTCAGACGCATGCTATAGTAAAAGCATCCACATGCATCAATTCCCTCTGTAGCTATATCGGATGACCAGCTGCACGCTGAAAGATGTTCACCAAATTTTGATGTAACTAGATGACAGTTTTCGTACGCCAAGAAAAATTCTCGGTAATCTACAAGCAATTCATGATGCTCGGGAAAATCATTTCTTCAAACTCATTTAAAAAATCATCGATTTTCTTAACAATTGTTTTAAATCCAAAGTTAGAAGTCAGCTTCATTTTGTAGTATACTCGGCAAACGTTTATTTAAGACTGACTTGAATGATTATTTTCTCTTTCCTTGAAGCATTTCATTTTTTATTTAGTTTTACATTCTGGTGAAATTGTGTCCTAAAAGTATTGACATCTCTTTTTATTTCTTTACCCATCTTTTTTGATATTTCAAATAGTAGACGAGTAAGATCAATTTCTGACTCATAATCATAAGTTGTTTCTAAATCTGAAAGTTGTATACTATATTTACGCATCTCTGAACACTTTGGAATAACGTAATTATAATATATATTCTTTATTTGATTTTTAATAGTGTGTTCCAACACAAAAATGTTTGTTAGAAAAATTCCTAATTTTATAAGCGTTCTCCATGAGTCGCTATCAAACTCAACTCTATTACCATACTGATTAAAAAAAAAAAAAAACAACAAAACAAAAAGCTGTATCTGAAAAACAACAAAAACAACAAGCTGTTTATGAAAAATAAAAACAAATAACAGAAAAAAACACTGTTTCTGAAAAACATAAAAAATAACAGCAAAACAAGGACAGAACAACCTGTTATTAAAACCACCCTCTTTTACGCTCGCTGATCAAGTTTATTGGTTTACTATCATAAATATACTAAAATGAATGAGCATATACTAAAGGAGCTAACAAAAACAAGAAACGCGCTAAAAGAAAATTTCGAAGTATTAAATTAGGTAAAGCCGCAAATGAATACCAGTTGGAGGAAACATTTAAGCCGATAACAGAACCACTCAAAAGATTATTAAAGGAAATAAAGAAATTAAGCCATATCCCCGAATCAAAAAGAAGAAAAAGATAACAGTGTAAATGAGGTGGTGGAGAATGAAAATAATACAAGCGAATTTTATGACGCAATAGATGGGGAAATTGATGAAAAATAGTCATTGCATGATTCGCTTATATCGAGTGAACTAGCTATATTAACCCCGCTACAGTAGGCAATAAAGATTATAATCAGTCAAATGTAGTAAGTGATGATAGTTTTAATCTTAGTCTAAATGAGTTAGAGCGAGAGGGACAGTTAGATAAAGCAGTTGGACCAATTAAAAATAAAGGAGAAACTAAATTAGGCAGCTCTAAAATAAACGTTAACAAGAAAAGGCTAGAACTGGAAACGGGTGAAAAGTGGAATCTTACTCCTGGATTGTATTCTTTTAATCTTTTTAAAAAATCCACATGCTTATAACCAATTGGATCTGGATACATATAAGGAAATCTTGTCAAAACAAATGCTCACAGAAGAAATCATCAGCCAAATGAAGCACTAAAGGGTATTCGCTCCAAAAAGTATACTGATATAATAAAAAAACTTTTCCCGAAAGTTGTTGAGCCAAGTGCAGTGTCTACACCTTTGAATAGTAAAAATCTACACATAAAGGCGGAACTCTTATGATACTAAACAAGCATAAACCAAATTATGTATACTGGGATAATCCTAATGAAATGGTAAATAGACTTAAGCTTTTTGATCGCTTCAAAAGGCAGCTGGTAAAAGTAGTCATAATAATGAAGTTGTATCGATAATTGAAGAGTTGCGAGAGGCAAACATAATTTTTAATAAATATGATATACACTCATTAAATATTCTTATTATTAATATATCTCTTGACAAGTTTGGTCATTTCTCGAACGATAAAGAACGCTCGGAGAAGTTGAAAAGGGGATTGAAGCTGTGAGTGGGATTCATATTGATGAGGATGGTAACCTAAATGCCCAAAAACAAACGCATTAAAAATTCAATCAGCCCCATAAATAACGATGATTTGGTAATCAAAGAATATGTTGATATTGAAGTATTTGAATTAAAAAAAGTACAAACGGCTTATATTACTCAATTAGTCGAACAAAGAAATAATAAGTTAAAAGGATATGGAAAGCAAAATGAATGAAATAACTAACGAAGTAACTAAGTTATTAGATGATGTTAACAAAGTTGGCAATGAAATCATTTCAAGAATAAACAGTAATAATGAGTTTGTAAGCAAGCAGTTACATCAAGAAAACAAGTGGAAACGTTGCAGTCGGACGCAACCGACTGCGGCATACTCGATACCAGTATTAAAACCGGTAAAAAGAGGCCTGATTGCAAAGGGTACGGATGCGGCAGGGGTGTACGCTGCCTTAAAGATTCTCCGATGCAGATGGGGATGCCACCAGCTATATTCCTTCCAAATTTGGTGACTCTAGCTCAAAGTTTGTAAAATGTAGGGAAAGGGAGGGGGGCTGGGGGCGGTAGGGGTAGTTGTGGCATCAACATTTTTGTTGCAGATCTTTGTGAAATGTCAATTGCTATTTTCATACCAAATTTGGTGACTGTAGCTCGAAATTTGTAATAAGTGGGGAAAGGGGGGCTGGGGGCGGTATGGATGGGCGAGGCATCCAAATTTTTGATGCAGATCTATGTGGAATGTCAATTGCTATCTACATACCAAATTTGGTGACTCTAGCTCGAAGTTTGTAAAAAGTGGGGCAAGGGGGGCTGGGGGCGGTATGGGTGGGCGTGGCATCAAAATTTTTGATGCAGATCTTTGTGAAATATCAATTGCTATCTTCATAAAAAAATTTGGTGACTCTAGCTCGAAATTTGTAAAAAGTGGGGAAAGGGGGACTGGAGGCGGTATGGGTGGGCGTGGCATCCAAATTTGTGATGCAGATCTTTGTGGAATGTCAATTCCTATCTTCATACCAAATTTGGTGACTCTAGCTCGAAAATTGTAAAAAGTGGGGAAAGGGGGGCGAAATGGAGGGCGTGGCTCCAAAACTTTGATGCAAATTTTTGGGGGTCGTTGCCAGCTATCTTCCTACCAAATTTGGTGGCTCTAGCTCCACAACTCTGGAAGATACACGCATTCCCGTTTTTGACGAAGCGTTGGGGTGGATGGGGGCGGCTAGGGCAGTATCGGTGGGCGTGGCATCCAAACTTTTGGTGCAGTTTTTAGGGGGTCATCATCACTTATCTTGGCACCAAATTTGGTGGCTATAGCTCAAAAACTGTGGGAGATATAGCCATTTCTGATTTCAAAATGCGGGGGGCTGGGGGCGTAATGGGTGGGCGTGGCTCCAAAACTTTGATGCAGTTTTTGGGGGTCGTTAACAGCTATCTTCCCACCAAATTTGGAGGCTCTAGCTCCACAACTGTGGAAGATACACGCATTCCCGTTTTTGACGAAGCGTTGGGGTGGATGGGGGCGGCTAGTAGGGCAGTATCGGTGGGCGTGGCATCCAAACTTTTGGTGCAGTTTTTAGGGGGTCATCATCACTTATCTTGGCACCAAATTTGGTGGATATAGCTCAAAAACTGTGGGAGATATAGTCTTTTTGACTTTAAAATGCGGGTGGGCTGGGGGCGGAATGGGGGGCGTGGCTCCAAAATTTTTGATGCAGTTTTTTGGGGGTTGCTAGTAGCTATCTTCTTACCAAATTCGGTAGTTCTAGCTGTAAGGATGTGCGAAATATGTGGATTTATCGGTATTGGGTTATCGAATTTATCGATTTGCCAGCCCCCCAGTTATCGTAGAACCCCCATCTTGACACTTTAATTTACTATCCCATAGATAAAAAGAATTGGAAAGTTTCAAGTCTCTAGCTTGAAGGGTGTGGAAAAAACTTGCACACATACGGACGGACAGACGGACAGACGGACAGACGGACAGACACCATGACGGACATTGCACAAAACCAATATACTCTTTACCTTCGGTATCGAGTATAATCATCGATTTTCTTAACAATTGTTTTAAATCCAAAGTTAGAAGTCAGCTTCATTTTGTAGTATACTCGGCAAACGTTTATTTAAGACTGACTTGAATGATTATTTTCTCTTTCCTTGAAGCATTTCATTTTTTATTTAGTTTTACATTCTGGTGAAATTGTGTCCTAAAAGTATTGACATCTCTTTTTATTTCTTTACCCATCTTTTTGATATTTCAAATAGTAGACGAGTAAGATCAATTTCTGACTCATAATCATAAGTTGTTTCTAAATCTGAAAGTTGTATACTTTATTTACGCATCTCTGAACACTTTGGAATAACGTAATTATAATATATATTCTTTATTTGGTTTTTTAATAATGTGTTCCAATACAAATATTTTGTTAGAAAAATTCCTAATTTTATAAGCGTTCTCCATGAGTCGCTATCAAATTCAACTCTATTACCATACTGATTAAGAATTAATATTCGTTGCTTATCCGATTTTCGAATTTTAAAATGACACTTAACATTCTCAAGCATTGGATGTTCAATAATTGTATCTGGCATTAAGAAGTCAAAGTGCTCCAGTTTCATTTGGATGTACTCCTTAAACGTTAATAATTGAATCCATTCCTCTTTTCCCAAGCCTATAAAATTACGTTTATGTTGTTGCAGCCAAACCATAGGAGTAAAATCTCAACTCGTAGAAAACCCACACTTTAGTTTAAGCTCTAGAGTCTAGACTAACAAAATACTCAAATCCAAAAATTATTTCATGATCTTGAATTTTCCTTGAATTTTTCGTTTTTTTCAAGTGAAGCGTATCCATCCTGTCTTAAGTGCTTTTTCAAACTAAACATAAAATTAGATAAGCCATGGTATTTAAGGAATTGATTTCCGCCTAGTTTATCAGTACATCATTAACATTAGAGACAAAATGGTTATTCTAGATAGATATTCATGTATTCTAGTTGACTTTCAATATGTATTTGGAAACGAAAGGCAGATGTTTGTCAAAGAATTGGCATTTATGCAAGCTGGGTCCGTCACACCCAATTTTTTCCACTTTAAGCCGCCCTATCACATAAAAGAGCTAAATGCAGTGACTAGAAAACCTTAAAGATTACCAAACAGTATGTTGACGGCTTGGATTGGTCTGAAGGTGACATCTCTTATCTAAGTCTTGATGACATACTAAAGCCATTGAATAGTTACGCAACGGTAATAGTAAGAGGAAGAGTTAAAAAAGAGTTCTTAACTAAATTTTTACATACAAAAATAATAGATTTAAATCTTGAAGAGAGTTTAGCACAGTATCCAAACTTCTTTACAAATTGTAGAATACATAAGAAAATAGTAAATCAATGTGCACTAAATAATTTGTTTAAATTGTTTCTAATCTTAGAAAACTCTCAGTTTCAGGTATCTGAAAATGAAAATTTTTATACTCTACTTGAATAAAATAAAAATTATTTTCATATGAATTTCATCATGTTTTTATTTATTAATTAAGAGGGGGTACATAAATTATAAATTTGAATGAATATCAACTGCAACTTGAATCTCCATTAAATTGGTTTTAAACGATGCGTTGAACTATTCCAGTCAAAGGCGAATACTCTGCTAATCGATCATGCATAAGCAGGAAATATACCTTAGTATTTTTACACTAACAGTTTCTAGATCGAACGAAACTCTTACATCGATTGGCCCCGTTTTGACTGTTTCATTCTGATGTGACAAGTCCACAACAACCATTGGTGCTTTCTCTTTAAACTCTATAGGTGTTAGTAATGGCTCAGATTCCTTCATATAGTAGTTTGATTGAAATCCTGTATACATATCATACAAACTTGCATATCATACTTTAAGCATGAACGTTAAAATTTATATTCATGTCATCGTACGGAAAGTTCTCTGAGTTGAGGTACACTTTTAAATTTCTCAAATGATTATCAGGGGTGTGCCAGAAATCTCTAGAGATTTTGGCTCGAGCAGGTTTTCAAATCTCTAAAACAAAACCGTAGGTGTGCCAGAAGTTTGGGAGATTTCATTTTTCGGTAAAATTTTTCGGAGAAAATACGTAAAACGAAAATGGCCAAAAGAGTTTCTACCTTTTAAAATAAAAATTGCCTAAAATGTATTTGCTATTTTTGTCATTGTTTTCAAGGTTGGCCACAGGGCATTAGTGTTATATTTAATAAATGGTAAAATAAAAATATGTTAAGTCTTATCTCTTGTAATTCTTATACAAAATACATATTTAATATTTTGCCCGCCAAGTAACTAATGTTGCTTGACAGCCCTGCCGTGATAGCTTGCTTGAACAGCTGTTTCTACGTATTTCGTGAAAATAGTCTTAGAGATTTGTTACAGATTTATTCAAAACTCAAAAAAAATAAAATAAATGCAATGCAAAGAATTAAATGCAATTTTAATTCAACTTACATTTTGCGGCACAATGACTTGCCATAAATTAAATTCTTCTCCTTACTGTAGACATTCACACACCTAACAAACACCCAAAAAGCTGCCACCTTATAAAAAAAAGGTTTGCTGCAATAACTTTGTTAAATTTACAACAAACTCTCCGCTGCTCAACCATGCAATTTTGTTACCTAAAAATAAGAATTTTTTATTTTTTATTTGCCAGAAATAAGTGTCTTTTAAATTGACCTATTAAAGACTCCGAATAATAGTTTTTGTTAAACGAACAAGGTGACACCTCTCTTGTTAGGGACGGTTTTGCACGCTTACATGGAACGGCAAATAGGCTTAGAGATTTGTTAGAGATTTATTAATATCTAAAATCATTAATTAAAATATTAATAAAATTCAAATGTATTTGCAATATGCAATTAAGCTTAAAATTACCTTTCGAAAAAGTAACACTTGTTATGCATTAGACATTTAATATTGCTTAAACTAACCAAATCTCTGACCAAATTTGTGGAGATTTCAAAACCATCTCGAACTCTGCTCTGGCACACCTAAAACCAGCTCGAGGTTGGTTTTAGGTTGGAATTCGGTTGGTTTTGATGGCTGGCACACCCCTGTATGTGTTAGTTTATCATCCACTACAAAAGCTATTATCGCAAATCGAGGGCGTTCTCTATTAGCTGCCAGCTTAACATTCCAAACATGTTGTGTGCCTTCGGGTAATGTTGGATTCAGATAACAATCCCAACTGCGGAATGCAAGTGGAAGTGAGCCTCCACTCTTAGTCAGACTAAACATTTGTAACTTCTTTTCATCACTCAGAGTTACATGTGGTATTTTCCATACAATGTTAGAAATATTTAGCTTATACTCCTTAGTTCCAATTTTAGTATAATATACATCTTCCATATTTTTTGTCATGAGTAATATCAATTCATGTTTACAATTTAGTAAGACCTTGTTATAATCTTCAGCAAATCCAAGGAAGTATTTAAGAGGGATAGAAAAATTAAAGTATCCGTTCGACAGCTCTCTATCATTTCCATTGAACCAGCCAGAATTCTCTAACATGCAGCTCTCCGTTTTGTTTAAGGAAGCGTAGTTTTTTAAGGTTGTTGAAATACCAACAAATCGAGTACGGTCAATTTCAATTCCATTTAATTCATAACGAACCTCGTCAAAGAGATAACTCATACAATTGTTTTTAAGTTTTCCATCTTTAGCAAGCGAGTTATCCGCCAAACAAATTGTGCCGTCAACATTAATAAAACTCTCACTAGGTAATACATATAAGTCCTGATTCTGAATTGTAATCCTAACTTCATCATTTCTTTTAAATGCTTGTAGATAGGGAGAGTAACTATGATATTCCTTCTTGATTATACTCTCATCCGAATAGGCTTTCTCTCGAACATTCAATACACTACTCATTATTTTTTTTATTTTTTTAGGCCCAGAGATTTTAAAAATAATTTGTTCTCAGGTGTTAGTACTTTTTTCATCGACCTGTATCCTTCTGAAGTAGAACTCAAAGTGCTCACTGGGGGTGGATAGCACACGTTTTTATTATTATAAATAATCATTATCGTCGCCTCAAGTGTAAGCGAAATGTTACAACCTCTTTTCTTAAATTAACCAAGTTTCCGTTCTGATCAACGATCCGTATTGTTAATGACTGTATCTCGGTCGTATTAACTGGCAAATAAATAAGATTATTTGGTTTCTCACTCAATTTATAGCCTGGCGGAACGTTGAGTGCAAACTCGTGCAGAGCATGACTTGATACCTCATTTACATATGAACCGCTTACAATGTTACATTCCAGACGAATCGTATTTACTTTTAAAATGTCAACAGGTTGATCTGATATATGCGTTGCATATGGCTTTAGTTCTCTTTTATTAAATCCAAATAATTGGCCAATAGAACGCTCTTTGTTAAAATATATTGAATCTTTTTTAGATGAAATCACTACTTGAAGGGTATTATTATTGCTCTCGATAAGCGGGTGCTTTAATTCATTGGGCTCTATTTTCTTCATTTTCTCTTTAATAAATTCACTTATATCACTAAGCTCATATGATCCCACAGGTATCTCGAAAATATGCTCCCCAATATGGAATAAATTACTATCGTAGTCCACATTTGGAATTGAGTTGTACATATGGAAATCAATTAGTGCACATTCATAGCTTCATTCACGTCAACGTTAGCGTTGTTGCCATTCCGAAAGATTATTGATAAGTGAATGAATAATGCTAGTTTATTTTATTTTATTATATTTTAAATTTGAATATAATCAGCGAACCCCCTTCTATAACGTCCATTTTCCAGTGGATCATCTTTACTTATTAATAAAAATCCATATTTTTCTCTCCAACAATATTGACAAATATTCTCAAATGCATCAAACGACATGTCTACGCCTACATGGTCCTGATACACATGTTTCATATTGACTTCATCCTGTCTAAACATATTAATTAGGTTTGCATTGTCACGCACAAGATGCTTTGGGATGCGTGTATACGTTTGACACAAATAGAACGCATCTTTACTCTTATGTCTACCCATGCAGAAGTATGCTCGAATATTATCCTGTTTTTCAGTCATCGCATCAAAAATCATAATAGAGTTCTTTTGGCATCGCTGGGTGCAACAACATTTTCACTCTCAGAAAATGTAAAATAACCCATTCCTTTTATTGGTTGTATAAGTGTTTTTAAGTATTCATATTTAGGCTGATATAATGACTTTGAATATAAGTAAATATTCTCAAACTTTAATCCGTTAGGGCTTTCAATCAAACTAATCATAACATTGGTTTTCCCGCAATTTGAAGGTCCGACAATTAGAGCTCTTATTGATTTGGGTAACAAGCTACTATGTCTAAGTTGTTTGACATCACCATTTTTACAATCGATATTTTTTACTTCTATGTCATTTTTTTTGTTTGATTAAACGCATATTAAACTAACTTTTTGAGTAGATCGTTACTTACTAAAACTCTCATTGAAGAATAAACAACAAATAAAATGGTGCTGCGCTTCTATAAAACTAGTAGTAACAAACCACCACTCTACCTAGGAAGAGGTATTGTTAATAAAATAATAAACTCCTTACCAGTTGAGCTGCACATACCGGGATATCAGTTTTGTGGTCCAGGAACAAAGCTTAAAGCTCGTTTAGCACGTGGTGACAAAGGAATAAATCCCTTGGATGCCGCTTGTAGAGAACACGATATAGCCTATTCTTAACATAAAGATCTGGAAAATCGTCATATAGCTGACTCAATACTAGCTGAAAGAGCGTGGGAGCGTGTAAAAGCATCTGATAGTACTCTCGGTGAAAAATCTTCTGCATATTTCGTTACAAACACAATGAAAGCAAAGAAAAAATTTGGTATGGGACTCGCACAAAAGCAAAAGAAACGAAAACCATGTAAAAATAAAAAGAAACTTATGACTCTTGTTCGAGGTGCAACCAGAGTGCTAAAGAAAGAAAAACAACTTGACATTGAAACTGCAATTAAAGTAGCCCGAAAAGCTATGTCTAAGGCCATTGGAAATAAGAAAAATACAGTTGTTATTCCTAGAGTAATCAACGTTCCTAAAATTGGAGGTCTTTAACCACTTGTGCCAATCTTGACAGCGCTCAGTGCATTAGGAGGAATGGCATCTGGTGGAGCAGCTATTGCTAAAAGCATTAATAGTGCTAAGAATGCAAAAAAAAGAGTTAGAAGAGAATAAACGTCATAATAGAAAAATGGAGGCCATTGCTTTAGGTAGTGGACTCTATTTAAAACTCGTGTATCAAAAGGTTTTGGTATAACCACAAATAAAAAAATTACTTTTTTATGAATGAGCTGCCCAATAAACCGCTTTCGAACATTGATATTATAAACTTCGCACGCAAACATATACCACATTTTAGAGGGGTTTATATGAGAAACTCCTTACCGAAAAATGTAAGGAAAAGAGAATGCGGCATCGTTAACTTGGACTCGTCAACCGGAGCTGGAACTCATTGGGTAGCTTACTATAAGACGGATCAGGAATGCAGATATTTTGATAGTTTTGGAAATTTACCACCCCCTATAGAACTTATAAGATATTTGGGAGAGAACATTCAATACAATTATAATCAAGTACAACGATTTGGTACTTTTAACTGCGGTCACTTATGTCTTTTGCTCACCGCAAAATTTTTTTTAAAACAAGTGGAAACGTTGCAGTCGGACGCAACCGACTGCGGCATACTCGATACCAGTATTAAAACCGGTAAAAAGAGGCCTGATTGCAAAGGGTACGGATGCGGCAGGGTGTACGCTGCCTTAAAGATTCTCCGATGCAGATGGGGATGCCACCAGCTATATTCCTTCCAAATTTGGTGACTCTAGCTCAAAGTTTGTAAAATGTAGGGAAAGGGAGGGGGGCTGGGGGCGGTAGGGGTAGTTGTGGCATCAACATTTTTGTTGCAGATCTTTGTGAAATGTCAATTGCTATTTTCATACCAAATTTGGTGACTGTAGCTCGAAATTTGTAATAAGTGGGGAAAGGGGGGCTGGGGGCGGTATGGATGGGCGAGGCATCCAAATTTTTGATGCAGATCTATGTGGAATGTCAATTGCTATCTACATACCAAATTTGGTGACTCTAGCTCGAAGTTTGTAAAAAGTGGGGCAAGGGGGCTGGGGGCGGTATGGGTGGGCGTGGCATCAAAATTTTTGATGCAGATCTTTGTGAAATATCAATTGCTATCTTCATAAAAAAATTTGGTGACTCTAGCTCGAAATTTGTAAAAAAGTGGGGAAAGGGGGCTGGGGGCGGTATGGGTGGGCGTGGCATCCAAATTTGTGATGCAGATCTTTGTGGAATGTCAATTCCTATCTTCATACCAAATTTGGTGACTCTAGCTCGAAAATTGTAAAAAGAGGGGAAAGGGGGGCGAAATGGAGGGCGTGGCTCCAAAACTTTGATGCAAATTTTTTGGGGGTCGTTGCCAGCTATCTTCCTACCAAATTTGGTGGCTCTAGCTCCACAACTCTGGAAGATACACGCATTCCCGTTTTTGACGAAGCGTTGGGGTGGATGGGGGCGGCTAGGGCAGTATCGGTGGGCGTGGCATCCAAACTTTTGGTGCAGTTTTTAGGGGGTCATCATCACTTATCTTGGCACCAAATTTGGTGGCTATAGCTCAAAAACTGTGGGAGATATAGCCATTTCTGATTTCAAAATGCGGGGGGCTGGGGGCGTAATGGGTGGGCGTGGCTCCAAAACTTTGATGCAGTTTTTTGGGGGTCGTTAACAGCTATCTTCCCACCAAATTTGGAGGCTCTAGCTCCACAACTGTGGAAGATACACGCATTCCCGTTTTTGACGAAGCGTTGGGGTGGATGGGGGCGGCTAGGGCAGTATCGGTGGGCGTGGCATCCAAACTTTTGGTGCAGTTTTTAGGGGTCATCATCACTTATCTTGGCACCAAATTTGGTGGATATAGCTCAAAAACTGTGGGAGATATAGTCTTTTTTGACTTTAAAATGCGGGTGGGCTGGGGGCGGAATGGGGGGCGTGGCTCCAAAATTATTGATGCAGTTTTTTGGGGGGTTGCTAATAGCTATCTTCTTACCAAATTTGGTACTTCTAGCTGTAAGGATGTGCGAAATATGTGGATTTATCGGTATTGGGTTATCGAATTTATCGATTTGCCAGCCCCCCAGTTATCGTAGAACCCCCATCTTGACACTTTAATTTACTATCCCATAGATAAAAAGAATTGGAAAGTTTCAAGTCTCTAGCTTGAAGGGTGTGGAAAAAACTTGCACACATACGGACGGACAGACGGACAGACGGACAGACACCATGACGGACATTGCACAAAACCAACAAGTGGAAACGTTGCAGTCGGACGCAACCGACTGCGGCATACTCGATACCAGTATTAAAACCGGTAAAAAGAGGCCTGATTGCAAAAGGGTACGGATGCGGCAGGGGTGTACGCTGCCTTAAAGATTCTCCGATGCAGATGGGGATGCCACCAGCTATATTCCTTCCAAATTTGGTGACTCTAGCTCAAAGTTTGTAAAATGTAGGGAAAGGGAGGGGGCTGGGGGCGGTAGGGGTAGTTGTGGCATCAACATTTTTGTTGCAGATCTTTGTGAAATGTCAATTGCTATTTTCATACCAAATTTGGTGACTGTAGCTCGAAATTTGTAATAAGTGGGGAAAGGGGGCTGGGGGCGGTATGGATGGGCGAGGCATCCAAATTTTTGATGCAGATCTATGTGGAATGTCAATTGCTATCTACATACCAAATTTGGTGACTCTAGCTCGAAGTTTGTAAAAAGTGGGGCAAGGGGGGCTGGGGGCGGTATGGGTGGGCGTGGCATCAAAATTTTTGATGCAGATCTTTGTGAAATATCAATTGCTATCTTCATAAAAAAATTTGGTGACTCTAGCTCGAAATTTGTAAAAAGTGGGGAAAGGGGGACTGGGGGCGGTATGGGTGGGCGTGGCATCCAAATTTGTGATGCAGATCTTTGTGGAATGTCAATTCCTATCTTCATACCAAATTTGGTGACTCTAGCTCGAAAATTGTAAAAATGGGGAAAGGGGGGCGAAATGGAGGGCGTGGCTCCAAAACTTTGATGCAAATTTTTGGGGTCGTTGCCAGCTATCTTCCTACCAAATTTGGTGGCTCTAGCTCCACAACTCTGGAAGATACACGCATTCCCGTTTTTGACGAAGCGTTGGGGTGGATGGGGGCGGCTAGGGCAGTATCGGTGGGCGTGGCATCCAAACTTTTGGTGCAGTTTTTAGGGGGTCATCATCACTTATCTTGGCACCAAATTTGGTGGATATAGCTCAAAAACTGTGGGAGATATAGTCTTTTTTGACTTTAAAATGCGGGTGGGCTGGGGGCGGAATGGGGGGGCGTGGCTCCAAAATTATTGATGCAGTTTTTTGGGGGTTGCTTATAGCTATCTTCTTACCAAATTTGGTACTTCTAGCTGTAAGGATGTGCGAAATATGTGGATTTATCGGTATTGGGTTATCGAATTTATCGATTTGCCAGCCCCCCAGTTATCGTAGAACCCCCATCTTGACACTTTAATTTACTATCCCATAGATAAAAAGAATTGGAAAGTTTCAAGTCTCTAGCTTGAAGGGTGTGGAAAAAACTTGCACACATACGGACGGACAGACGGACAGACGGACAGACGGACAGACACCATGACGGACATTGCACAAAACCAATATACTCTTTACCTTCGGTATCGAGTATAAATACTCTTTACCTTCGGTATCGAGTATAAAAATTTGTATGTCAATCGAAATAAATACTTTACAAAAAAATAATAGAGTATATATATATAAATATTGTCTGTAAACTATCTCAGTTTGTTTGGAGTATCTGATTAGTTCACATATAGCAGGCCCCCTGTTTCTTGAAAACCAAAAACATTAAACAACACATTATTTCTGAAAAAAATCAAAAATAACAGCAGAACAACAACTTGTTTCTGGAAAAAAAACATAAAAATAACAGCAAATCAACACCTTGTTTCTGAAAAACATAAAAATAGCAACAAAACAACACCTTGTTGTTTCTGAAAAACATAAAAAATAACAACAAAACAACAAGCTGTTAAAACCACCCTCTTTTGCTCTGGCTGATCAAGTTTATTGGTTTACTATCATAAATATATTAAAATGAATGAGCATATACTAAAGGAGCTAACAAAAACAAGAAACGCGCTAAAAAGAAAATTTCGAAGTATTAAATTAGGTAAAGCCGCAAATGAATACCAGTTGGAGGAAACATTTAAGCCGATAACAGAACCACTCAAAAAGATTATTAAAGGCAATAAAGAAATTAAGCCATATCCCCGAATCAAAAAAGAAGAAAAAGATAAAAGTGTAAATGAATGAATGAAAATAATACTAGCGAATTTTATGACGCAATAGATGGGGAAATTGATGAAAAATAGTCATTGCATGATTCGCTTATATCGAGTGAACAAAGCTATATTAACGCCGCTACAGTAGGCAATAAAGATTATAATCAGTCAAATGTAGTAAGTGATGATAGTTTTAATCTTAGTCTAAATGAGTTAGAGCGAGAGGGACAGTTAGATAAAGCATTTGGACCAACTAAAAATAAAGGAGAAACTAAATTAGGCAGCTTTAAAATAAACGTTAACAACAAAAGGCTAGAACTGGAAACGGGTGAAAAGTGGAATCTTACTCCTGGATTGTATTCTTTAGTCTTTTTAAAAAATCCACATGCTTATAACCAATTGGATCTGGATACATATAGGGAAATCTTGTCAAAAACCAATGCTCACAGAAGAAATCATCAGCCAAATGAAGCACCAAAGGGTATTCGCTCCAAAAAGTATACTGATACTAGTAAGTGGCCCGCTTACTTCGCTGCGCGGATAGTTTATATTAATTTTAGCAAAAGAAGATAGATACAAAATAAATAAATTTGAAAATATTTCACAAAATATTTAAGCAAAGTATTTAATATTCTCTTTTCCACGCCACCATTGAGGTAGAGAATATTGTGGTTTCCCCAGTAGGCCTTTCCACTTATTGAATTTAATTTTCAATTATTAACAACTTTAAGAGCTTCTTTATAAACGACATTGGTTGTTTTTCCGTCAGGTGCTAATACAAATAAACTTTTTGGTGAACTGACTCTTGAGCAGGCTACATAAAATTGGCCATGAGAAAAACAATCGTGTCTTAAGTCTAGTCCGGCTAATTTAAGAGTTTGTCCCTGTGATTTATTAATTGTTAAGGCAAAGCAAACTTTTAAAGGAAATTGCAATCTTTTAAATTGAATTGGCAATTCAGAATCAGAAGGTATTAATGGAATTCTCGGTATAAAAACCGTTTCCCCTATACCATTGCCAGTAAAGATAATTGCTTCGACAACATTCTTATGAAGGACTTTAACTTGCAATCTTGTACCATTGCACAGCTTTGGCGGTTTCAAGTTGCGAATCAACATTACAGGTGAACCAATCTTTATGTTGAGGCAGGCCAGCCGGATTTAATGAATTAAGAAAATCGACGGGGTAATGAACTGCATCTTCGATTTCAGTCACAGAATCAATAGAGTTATATGTCATTTCTTCACTTTGAAATGATTTTAATAAAAACTCGTTTATTTCCAATGCATTGTCATTTCTCGCAGTCAGAATAGCACGTTCTGAAAACCATCCGATGCTATCACCTTTTAAGTGCACTCGCATATTCTTCGTTAATGCAATTTTCTGTATTTTGGGCCACAAAATTGAAGACTTTAAGCACGCATTTATTTCATCTGCTCTTGTTCCTCTGGGGATCACTGGGAGAGTTTGTCGAAAATCACCAGCTAAGAGAACAGTTATGCCACCCATTAAGTATTCACTATCTCGAATGTCTTTCGAAGATCGATCTACAGCTTCAAAAGCACCTTCATGGCCCATAGTACACTCATCCCAAACAATAAGCTTGCAATCTTTGAGCATAGCAGCAATATTAGATTGCTTTGAAATTGAGCAATGTGGTGTTTCTAAATGAATCAAATTAAATGGAATCTTAAGTGTAGAATGCGCTGTGCGACCACCATTAAGTAAAGTGGCTGCGATACCGGAAGAAGCAACGGCCAATGCAATGTTTTTACTTTGCCGTACCTTTGCCAATAATAAATTTAAAAGATACGTTTTACCTGTTCCACCAGGTGCATCTAAAAAATAGATTTCTCCCTTTTCTGCTTCAACGCTATGCAGTAACTTTTCGTATACTTGTTTTTGCTCAGCAGTAAGGAGTAGCTCATTATTAACAAACAAATTATCGCAATTTTCATAATTCGTTTCTCTCTGATATTCAATGTTTGGAACAATTTCCTCGGATCTAATTGGTAGTGGAAGTCCATAGTAAGTCTAGTTTTGACCACCAATAGACAATAGACAATATCTTCAATGTAAATAAGACATTTATTTAATACATTATTCACAATACTTTCATCAATATTTCTGTCTTGTGAAAAATGAAAGGCTCTTAAAATATCTTCTGAGAAACTCTCTTTATAAGTATTCCAAAGTTTAAGAGCATCTGAAATTTGACAAAATACTAACATTATTGCAAAAAGTTCTCTCAGTTTTGTAGGATTTTGACATATGACAGCTTGGGCTATAGTTGAATCCGAGTACTTATCATCTTCTAGTAATCCTTGAGCTTTACACGCCAATTGAAATGATGCGTATGCTATACCATTAACGGTTTTTAAATTTAAAAATGAAGTTGGGCCCCTTACAAAATGTAATAAAAGTCTTAAATAAAAACATTCTGTATTATTGGGATGAATAGTGTAAACTCTTCCCAAAGTTGAATCTCTTTTAACTCCAGGAAAATTTGGCACATCATGCCCTCGTTTTCTTCTTTGAAATTTTTTATTGTTCCATGTAAAATACGATGGAACTCCACAAAATAGAAGCGTTCTTGCAAACTCATCACGTGTGCATAGCTCAAAGAAGGCTAGCAAAGTGGTTTTGGGTGTAGTGCTTAATCTGTCAAGTAATTGTAGCGGATTATTGGGGTTAAAATATATCCGTTGACCATTTTCTAAATGAACAGCTAAGTGTGTAATAGCCGGAAAACGTTCATGTATGGGAAATGCAAGGATTCTCCATACCGCTTCTGAGCTACTTATTTAACGGCCACTTTCGTACATATTAATTTCATTATGTTGGTCTTCAAGAGTAAATGATGCTTGATCACTGCCCTTGTTAACATATTTACAAATGTATTTAATAGACTTTACAGAACTACAATACTCAACATTTATGTGAGCTTCAAATGTTCTCGATAGTACACAGTTATTAGGCACAACCCAACGATTATCTATGCAATTACCATTTATATTAATTGCATTACCACCATCTTCTATCGCTCTTCTACGATATAGAGGGTAACTATCTTTTCCAGTCACAGTTTCTTTAAGTAGTTGTCGAGGAAACCTTTTGGTACATTTTCCATTTTTCATGCATGGCGATTTATTATTAAATGCACCGCAAGGACCATGAATCATATTTGACTTAACAATGTTAAATAACAAAGGATCCTCATCTGCGTTTGGTATTTTAGCACAGATAATTTTATCGATTTTATCTGGTCTTATTTTATTTTGTATTCAAAGTAGAATATGTATATGTGGTAAACCCCGCTTTTGCTATTCCACAGAGTACATGAAACATTGAACGCTTCCAAACAAAGAACCTTTGGCAATAGTGACATTAAAGCTTTAACTTTTAAATGAAAAACTCGAGCTATAATATCGTGACGATCATGCGGTTTTTGACCCGGTAATAAAACACTTTTTATGTCATTCCATTCTGGATTGCATGTGAATGTTATGCAAAGATCTGGTCGCTCATAATGGCGAACATATGTCATAGCATCTTGAGTCTTTTCATGCATATATCGTGCAGAGCTTGTAAAAAAAGATGGTAAAATTACCATCTGACCAAGTTGAGCTGCGTCAACATCTTGTTGGCCTATTGCATCTTGTAGATGTATATAGCTATCTGCTCTGAGTTTCGCTTGATTGTAGCGAATATAATTTAACCTTTCTGTTTAAATTTTAGCATACATATCAACTAAAAGTTGACTATAAAGGGAACGACAATAAATTAAATGATTTAACTCAGATTGACGAATCATTATTTTATAACTGTAAAAGCTTAACGCAGATATCTTTTTTTTGGTTCCTCCTTTTTTAATAATGAATTCCATTCTTGTATATCCACTGAATAGCCATCTTCGCCATAAGGAAATAGCAAAGGGTTCTGTAAGGCATCGTATGATCGATGCACCTCACTTATACGATGTAATTTATAATTATGGCTTTCAATAATAATATTGCGCTTTTCAAATTGCTGACCAACAATAACTATAGCTACTTTGCTTGACAGAGGTGCATTGTAAAGCCCTTTATGTGCACCAGCGGGTGTTCGATCAGCATGTATAACCAATTTATAGTCTTTGGTACTTGTTTGTATTTTATTGAGAGCCATTTTTAGATCTTTTACATAACGATTATGATGATGAAACATACATTGAAGATCCTTTACTACGCTTAAATCAACATTTGAAATATTTTTGCAACGTAGTTGAGCTTCCTTTTCATCATCACCAACAAAATAAATTTGAAGAAACTGCATTTCTTCATTTGGCAAAGGTCGGACACTACCAATTAAGTGATACACTTGTCCTTGGACTTTAAAGGTTGACCAACTTTCATTTATAATTTTTGTACTTCCAAAAGAAGTCATTTGAAAGCAGCTGTTATACTTTCTTATACGATCAATGAAATGATCATGCTTGGGATGTCCACCAATTATTAAGCTTTTAAGTGGATCAGGCAAACTCTCATTTTGTGAAAGTTTAACTTTTCCTGCCTTGCAACAGATACCCAAAGGCTCATTTTTCCATTTGAAATCTTTACATTGTTTGCATATCAAATTCATACTACCAAGTTGAGTAATTTTATCTGACTTGTAAGCTATTTCCAAGCCAGACATGGCTTTAACACTCCATGCACGCAAACGCCTTTCTTGACGTGCATCAGGATTATTAGCCTGATTTCTTCTCACTGCAACTCGATGAGCTTCAGGATTATTAGCCTGATGTCTTCTCACTACAACTCTAATAACATCAGGATTATTAACACGATATTTTTTGATGCTTCTATGCGCTTACCCCTATTGATATCACTATTTTTTTCTAATTAACGTTATTTTACATTTTTTTCTGTTTTGCCGGTGAACCGACTACGTCTTTTAACAGGATTTTTAGCATTTTCAGTTATACATTCACTTGACGTATCAGAATCTTGAGTTAATACTTCCTCTAAAGGAATATAAACATCAAAATGTCCATTCATTAATGGACCGGTAAAACGCAATCTTTTTACAGGATGCATATTATTTCCGAATGCTTGTAATAAATTTCCATTTTGAAAAACTTGCTTGAAGCTCACATGCAGTACCATAAGTATATGAGTATGATATAGCGCACTCATATTGTTCAGAAGAGCTATAACACTCTCCATTTAAGTTTATGCTGAAGCAAGCAAAAGTTTGCCAGTTGGTTACAACATGCTCAACAATATTTTGGCGTATGGTGCCATGGAAGCCTTGCCTACCAAATAAAAGGTAGAAAATAGATCTAAAAAGACAGGCTCCATCACCAATTATGGCAACAACTGAATGCGGCACCAAAACACCACTAATATCTAAAGTTTCAATAGACATATTTTAATTTGGCTGTGAGTCAATTGACGTCAATGTAAAACGATTGTTACAACGTTACAGTGTCTATACGTAAGTATAGAATTCAATAAAATTGAATATACCAACTTATATTAATTTAATAGAATATTCAGACTGCTTAGTTTTATTTGATTTTTAAATGCACTAAAGCAGCGTCTATATAACTATTATATAATATGCAAAATAGAAGACAACTATAAATAATGTTGCTTCAATTATTAAATCGAAAATCAACTTAACTTTTTTCTGTTTAAAAAACAACAAAAGAAATTTAAATACGTTGATCGTTTTTTAAATATTTAAATCATAGCAATTAAATATTTTTTATAACTTATCATTAAATACGAATTTTAAATGAACGTATATACATACGTATTTGAAATGAATGTACATACAGTAGATGCCGGTTATAACGATACTCAAGGGACCGGCAATATAGCATCGTTATAACCGATATTCGTTATAGCCGGTATTAAAGAAAAAACTATTTTTCCTCTTAATTATTTTTTTTACTTCTTGTTTTTGCTTAACAGTTGACGTCATCAGGGAAGTAAACGGTTATGAAGCTGCTAACTAAGCGCTGAGTTCCCTGAACGCACCCAATGCTTTATTTTTGATTTTCTACACATAAGCAAACATAACGGTAATTCACACAGATAAGCCGAAGTTGGCACGAAGTGTATTTAAGAGTGTCGAAACGAAATTACTCTTGCACAAAAGCATTGATAATTTTTTTTTGGCTCTCTTTGTGCCGACCGCTGCTGTAATTTGCTCATTCTTTTGTTTTTGTTCTTACTTGTGATCGTTATAAGCGGTTAATGTTTTCAAAATTCCTTCGCTATAAGCGGCATATCGTTAAAAGCGATATCGTTATAGCCGATTGTGCTTCCATACAAGTTTGTATGAAAACCAACCAAACCTTCTTGTGTGTATCGTTATAAGCGGAATATCGTTATAGCCGGCATCGTTATAACCGGCATCCACTGTATATATAATACGAAAATCAGAATATTAACAAACTCACTGATCCAAAAAGAAACTTTGGTTGTTATTATCTTTATCCTTAATATAAACAATATTAAAAAATTCACTGAAACGAAAAGTAACTTTCTTTGTTCACATTAAATATGAACTAAAATGCATAACCAATTCCCTTACCATTGTATGTAAAAACACAATGTTGGAAAGAGCATTACAGTTATTCCTCTAAGCAGCAGATCCCGAGCTCATACATACAACGCTTGCACTTAAGAGCTACATATGTATGGGTGGTGTAAATTAGGCAATGCAATTCCCTTAACTGCAGCCTCTTAGTTATAGTTAGCTTAGCTTAGTGAGTGCGGAGGAGATAGGGATATTAAACTTTATGATTGACATGCAAAGCGCGCACATAAAATAGAGAGTGAACGTAAATGAGCAACATCAAAGGAGCATGATTACATTCAAATTATGTTATATCTAGCGGCAGTCATAAGAGAGACGCGCGCCTGATCAAGCTTTAAGCCGCTCTTTGTGTTGCAGCATATATTCGCTCAGATGTGCATGCTGCTTGCAGTGAGTACCATTTACAGTTATATTTCTTCTTCTTTGTTCTTCTCTCTGTTATCTGTGGCTACAAAATATAAGAAAACTTTGTTTTGAAAGCATGCCTAATATATTACATTATTTTTATACCCTGAACCCATAAAATGGGTAAAAAAGGGTATAATTGATTTGTGCAAAAGTATGTAACAGGCAGAAAGAAGCATCTCCGACCACATAAATCAGCTTCAACAGCCGAGTCCACATGTCTGTTATTTAGAAAATGTAAAAATAGGAGTTAAGACAATGGATAACTTTATAAATTCTGTGAAAATTAATAATCCAAATCGATTAAGAAACACAGGAGACTTCTGCAAGTAATTTTAATACACGGGTTCAGGGTATCTTTTAGACGGGATTTCTCGACTAAAGCCATCTTACTTGTTTTCAGATTCGCTCATTCTCGTGTTGTGCTGACAGTCGGCAATTCAACACCTGCATCATGAATTGAGCGCTGCTGGTCCCAAACCCAAAGAGGCAGCTTAAAACTTGAACACTCTCACGCATCGCTCTTCATGTTCGGCGCTAGATGACAAATTATTTTTAAATCTCGCTCCGATCATGCGCCTTTTTGTTGTTGGCTATTTCGGCTAACTCTCTTATGTATGCGCGCGCTCTGCAAGTTAGACAAAGAGCGTAGTATCGCTACCTTCTTCGCACGCACTGAATCAACGCAAAACATATCTAAGAGGCTGCAGTTAAGTGAATTGCATATTGCCTTTAGCTTTAGTTTAGTGTGTGCGGAGGAGGTAGGGTTATTAAACCTTACGATTGACATGCAAAGCGCGCACATAAAATAGAGAGTGAACGTAAATGAGCAACAACAAAGGAGCATGATCGGAGCGAGATTTCAAATTATTTGATTATCATTATGTGAACGCCCTTTGCTTGTTCGAAATTGCATATCAATAATATATCAATAATGTTAGTGTGATACGTTTTGTCTAAGTTATATAAGCAGCAAGTAGGCGAATCCACCCCCAAAACATATTCTGGTGTGCAAAATTTTTCTACACGGACCAAGTTATGTTTTGTTGTTGTTGTTTTTTTTTTTTAATCAACGACACCAACAAAAAGTAGCAGTGCGGGCCCAACAACAACACTTACAACAACAACAAACGCTACTTGGGTCGTAAATCAATTGTCAAAGGCACACAAATTTGAGAAAAAAAAGAATATGCACTGTGCGAAGTGATACATGTACATAAAATTATGAAAATTATTTAAAGCGCATTGTTCACTTAATTGTGTATGCACATATTCATTAAGAAGCAGAAATCCGTTTCGTTTTTGCAAGTGTCGAACCTTTTTTTATGACTTTGCTTGTGCGACGCGAAGGCGTCACTGCGCATTTGTTTTGTTTTTGTATTCTCGCTCGCGATCAAACCCTCAGCTTGTGCGACAATCAGGCGACAGTAGTGGAATGGGTACTTGTTGTAATTGTAATTTGTTTTTTAAAATGGGTAAAAAGTGCTCCAAATCGTATGGGAGGTACTTGAAGGAGTTGTCCAAATAAAAATTCCATTTTTAGTGCTCACTTACTACCTGCATAAAAAATTGTGTGAAAATTTCAGCCTTCTAGCTCTTTTCGTTTAGGCTGTGGCTGATCCATTTTAACGCGAACGAACTCTTTTATATATATAGATAATAAAAAAACTTTTCCCGAAAGTTGTTGAGCCAAGTGCAGTGTCTACACCTTTGAATAGTAAAAAATCTACACATAAAGGCGGAACTCTTATGATACTAAACAAGCATAAACCAAATTATGTATACTGGGATAATCCTAATGAAATGGTAAATAGACTTAAGCTTTTGATCGCTTCACAGGCAGCTGGTAACAGTAGTCATAATAATGAAATTGTATCGATAATTGAAGAGTTGCGAGAGGCAAACATAATTATACTCGATACCGAAGGTAAAGAGTATATTGAGTTTGTGCAATGTCCGTCATGGTGTCCGTCCGTCTGTCCGTCTGTATTTGTCCAATTTTTTCCCACACCCTTCAAGCTAGAGACTTGAAACCAAATTCTTTTTATCTATGGGATAGTAAATTAAAGTGTCAAGATGGGGGTTCTACGATAACTGGGGGGCTGGCAAATCGATAAATTCGATAACTAAAAACCGATAAATCCACTTATTTCGCACATCCTTACAGCTAGAACTACCAAATTTGGTAAGAAGATAGCTATTAGCAACCTCCAAAAAACTGCATGCAAAATTTTGGAGCCACGCCCCCCATTCCGCCCCCAGCCCCCCGCATTTTAAAGACAAAAAGATTATATCTCCCACAGTTTTTGAGCTATAGCCACCGAATTTGGTGCCAAGATAGGTGATGATGACCCCCTAAAAACTGCACCAAAAGTTTGGATGCCACGCCCACCGATACTGCCCTAGCCGCCCACATCCACCCCAACGCTTCGTCAAAAACGGGAATGCGTGTATCTTCCAGAGTTGTGGAGCTAGAGCCTCCAAATTTGGTGGGAAGATAGCTGTTAACGACCCCCAAAAAACTGCATCAAAGTTTTGGAGCCACGCCCACCCATTACGCCCCCAGCTCCCCCGCATTTATAAATCAGAAATGGCTATATCTCCCACAGTTTTTGAGCTAGAGCCACCAAATTTGGTGCCAAGATAGGTGATGATTCTGGTGCCGATGAACTAGTGAGATGGTTCTGAGGTGGGCAAGCTGAGGCCACCGGACGGGTCGCAGGTTGCGGATAGCGCAAGGCCTCTAGTTGAGGTTAGCTGCGAATAGCGACTTGTCGTGAATAAGCAGTCCCGGACAACAGCGGGTACCACACCGTTGTGTGGGACCGACAAGGCGCTTGTCTGACCGCCTTCTTAATATAGTCTTACACACACCCTTCTCCTACACATGATTTCCTACCCAACTCCTACCCCCCCACATCTCACAACGGGCAGTGGTGACGTCCTAGGGCAAGGGTGCCATTTCACCCCCCTAAGCCAGAGTGTTATGTGGTCCGTGCTCATTGGCTGGTTTGCAGTCAGGGGTAACCGACTGTATTTGTACGGAGCCTCACCGATACCTGGCCGCCTCGGTGAGTATACCTGGCCCGGCGTGTTAGTGGGGGCTATGACACGCCGGTACTACTTTCCCCTACACTCGTGGGATCTTTATGGATAAAGAAAAATTTTTGAAAAACATGCGGGGCTTAACCGCAACCCAAATAGCAGAGCGGATGGAAGAGGAGGCTCTGGACAAAGGCGGCAAGCTCACGCCGCGCGGGGGCCAGTCCTCCAAAAGCACGGCCAAGCAGGCCGCTAAACGGACGGACGTAGGGGGTGGGTCTGCAGTGCCCGGCACTGCGCCGGCGGCTGCCCTGCGGGCTAATGCAGCAAGCGGGGGAGACGCCGCTACACCCTCTTCTGTTCCACAGAAGAGGCTGCATAAGAAGCCGCCTCTACCGGCACCGGGTCAGCCTGGTGGCTCTGGCGACCCGCTAAGGCAAGGCCTCAGCGGAGCTGGACGCAAATGGTACCTCCGGTACCTTGAGCGTGGCTTGAAGCCGGAAGAGGCTCGCAAGAGAGCGCTGGAGCATCGGGCCCCGACCGTATCTCCAGCTGGGCGCATCGACGGTCAGGCCGTGGCGGGGAAGAAGCGACCTCTTCAGCACACGTCGCCTACCGAAATCCCCATCGACCCCAAGAGGCCGAAAGGTAGAGGCAACGCAACTCCGGAGGGCCAAGGTACCTCAAGCGGTTCTAAGCGACCGAAGGCGGCCACGTATGCCAGTGTAGCTAAGGGCACGAACCTTGCTATACTGGCTCGTGAATTCCCGAGGAAGCGGCTGACCAAGGAGGAGTTGTCGGCGGTGGAGTTAGCCCTGGTAGAGGAGATGAGGAAGGGCTGGACCGCCAGCCTCAACTTTAATGGCATCCTATTCCGGGATGGTCTGGTCCTAGTGGACTGTCTTGACGAGGATGCCAGGAAGTGGCTGGAGCTGAAGGTGCCCAGCATCAGTGCCGCAGTGGGTGTGGAACTCCGCACATGCCCGCAAGGTGAGATACCGGAGACCAACATCGTCACGGTGTACCTGCCACGCACGGCTGGTGAGACGGTGGAGAAGTCACTTGGACTGCTCATTGAGCAAAATAAGGGTCTTCTCACCGAGACGTGGCGCATCCTCAGGCGCCTGGAAACCAAGGGCGGAAAGGTGCTGACCTTTGGCTTGGAGGATGAAGCGCTATCACTCCTCAGTAATAGGGGAATGATGGTTAGCTTCAGATTTGGTCAGCTGAGGTGCCGGCTGCACAAAAAGCAAGCAGCGAAAGAGACGGCTGTGAAGGTGCAAGCAGACGTTGTGCCTGGCACTTCCTCTGCTGCAGCACCCTCCGATGAGGCAGCCGAAGCAGAAGCAATTGCAGCCTGGAAAGCCGAGTTGGACTCGGACTTGTCACGGTTACACGTGCGCAGCGAAGTAGGCTCGGGGAGCGATGAGAAGCCGTCCGATGATGAGCAGACACCCACCGGGACGCTGTCAGAGTCATATCTGACGCTCTCGGAAGGGGAACCTGAGCTCTAAGGATGCTGGCCATCAGCGTGGCACAGATCAACCTGCATCACGCGAGGGCAGCTTCGGCTGTCATCAGCAGGTTGATCTCCAGGTCTGACCTGGGGCTGGTGCTCATCCAGGAGCCATGGGTCGTCAGAGGTAGGATCTGCGGCCTTGATCAAGTAAGTTCACAACTAGTTGTAGATATTAGGGAGACATCGCCAAGAGCATGCATCTTGGTCCGAAAGAACACTAACTTTCTTTGTCTCTCCAAATTTCTCAGCAGGGACCTTGTAGCAGTGCTATTCACTGGCGCGTTCCGGGAGTATGGTGGTGGCGTCAGCCTACTTCCCGGGAGATAAAGCGGAAGCCCCCCATCAGAGGTTCAGGATCTGGTGGCACACTGCAGCAGCAATAGACTCCCATTGCTGCTGGGATGCGACGCAAACGCGCATAGCGTAGCGTGGGGCAGCACGGACAACAACAGTAGAGGTGAGTGCTTGCTTGAATATCTTGTAGCTAATGACCTCATGGTGTTCAATATGGGGGCTGAACCCACTTTTATCACCAAAAAATAGAGCCGAAGTACTTGATATTACTTTCGGCAATGGGGGTGCCTCTGGGCTAGTTAATAACTGGAGGGTCTCAACAGAACCGTCAATGTCGGATCATAGGATCATCCTCTTCGACATTAGTAGTAATTTCAGGATTAGTAAAGTCATCAGGAATCCCCGGCGGACTGACTGGCCGCTCTACCAGTCACACCTGGGGTTAAATCTGAGCAGACTAAACCATAGTAGGAGGGTCTCTTCACAGGAAGAGCTAGAGCAACTCTCGTCTGAGGTTGGCGAGACGATTATGCATGCCTATCATGCAAGTTGTCCAACCAACTCCATAGAGTCCAACAGGGATAACCCTTGGTGGAATAAAAAGCTCGGTATGCTTCGAGCAGAGGTCAGGAGGTTGTTTAATACAGCCAAAAAGAATAGTGACAGATGGGACTTATACACCAAGAAACTAACAGAGTATAATAAAGAAATCCGGTACAGCAAACGTGCCCATTTCCGGAGATTTTGCTCCAACCTAGAGCAGGCCACACCTGCTGTGAGAGTCTTTAAGTCTATCTCGAAAGGCAAAGTGTTGTCCGAACTCTGCCTAAAGAGGCCAGATGGTTCCTTCACGGAAAATGAGGTGGAAAAGGCAGAACTTCTCCTACAAACTCACTTTCCACTTTGTAAAACCATCACCAACACCGACAGCTGTTACGAAACGGTTCCCATCAGGAGACCGGACTGGAGCCTGGCTGCAGCCATAGTAACAGAGCAAAGAATAAGATGGGCCATTGGTACGCTTAGTCCCTACAAGGCCCCAGGTACGGACGGTATCCTCCCCGTCCATCTACAGAAAGGGATGGAACAGCTTATGGTGTTCCTCATTCGTATTTTCCGGGGTAGCCTAGCTATGGGCTACATACCTAGGGCATGGAGGACGGCCAGGGTGATCTTTATCCCGAAAGTGGGGAAAAAGGACCCCTTTCACCCCAAATCTTTCAGGCCGATCAGCCTGACATCCTTCTTGCTAAAAACCCTTGAAAAGATAGTTGAAAATCACATCAGGATCTCGTACCTAGTGTCCAGTCCCCTGCATGATCATCAACATGCCCATAGAGAAGGAAAGTCGACAGAATCGGCTGTCCTTGACCTAGTAAACAGTCTTCAATGCTCAGTGAAGGCCAAAGACGTTGCTCTCTGTGCTTTCATGGACATAGAGGGTGCTTTTGATAACACAGCACATGATGTTGTGGTTAGGGCGCTTCAGGGAAAAGGGGTTGAGCCAGGACTTACTCTCTGGCTAGGCAAGCTCCCTGACACTAGAATAGCGGAAGTCACTGTCAACAATTTGACGGTCAGGGCCCAAACCACCAGAGGCTGTCCACAGGGGGGTGTCCTATCACCTCTCCTCTGGAGTCTCGTGGTGGACGAGCTACTAGTCAAACTTACAGATAATGGATTTGAATGCCAAGGCTACGCTGATGACATTACCATTGTCTGTAAAGGCAACTTCGAGAACACGCTTTGTGATAGAATAACTCTGGGTCTTAAACTTTGCTTGGACTGGTGCAAAGACGTGGGGCTGAATATTAATCCAGCAAAAACCACATTTGTCGCCTTCACCAACCGTTACAAGTTAAAGTCCATAAGACCCATATCCATTGGGGGTACGATAGTTCCACTCTCTACGGAGATAAAGTATCTGGGAGTAATCTTGGACAAGAGACTACTGTGGAAACAGCATATTGAGCATGCGGTACGCAAGGCTACTATAGCCCTAATGTGTTGTAGGTCTCTCGCAGGGAAAAACTGGGGTGTGTCCCCAAAAATCCTTCTGTGGATGTACACAGCAATGGTGAGGCCCATAGTCAGCTACGGCGCAGTGGTATGGGCGGGACGTGCTGACCTGGATGTCACCAAACGGCAGCTGGGCAAACTCCAGAGACTTGCCTGCACGTGCATCTCGGGCGCAATGCGTACCTGCCCGTCCTCAGCACTGGACGTACTGCTAGGACTTCCGCCTTTGCATGTCTACATCAAACACAGTGCGCACAGATCTATTATAAGATTGACAGGAGCGAACGCAATCACCTCTGTCACTGGTGCAACTGGCACGCTGTTGGCCTTTCCGCAAGATGCGCAGAAGGGCCTATTTAGTTTTGAGAAGCTCTTTAAAACGGAGCTTAGCAACAAAGCAGAATGGACCAGTCTGTCGACCACCTATAATGTGAAACCACATGCTATTAGATGGTACACAGACGGATCATTAACGGATGAGGGTGCTGGAGCTGGAGTCTGCGGACCCCGACTCAAGTATCATGAGCCCCTGGGCAAATTCGCCAGCATTTTCCAAGCGGAAGTGCACGCGATTGAAAGATGTGCTACCTTTAACTTCGAGAGGGGATACGTTCATAGAGACATTGCCATTTTCTCAGACAGCCAGGCAGCGATTAAAGCACTTAGTGCTTATAAAATCGTCTCAAAACTGGTTTGGCAATGTATTGAAGCGCTCAATAGGTTGGGCAGTAAAAAACAAAGTCACCATATATTGGGTACCGGGACATGCGGGTGTTCCCGGTAATGAGGTCGCCGATAGTTTGGCCAGGAGAGGAGCTAGCACTCCTTTCCAGGGCCCCGAACCTTTCTGTGGGCTAGGACCAGGGTTTGTCAGTCAGAGCAGTCGCATCGATCTGCTCAACGCATGCGAGGACGCTTGGCGGGTTTCACATGGGGCAAGACAGAGCAAGCGACTGCTAGGCAGTTACAACAAGAAGAGAACTGAGGACTGTCTGAAGCTGAGCAAAAGATCTCTTCATATAGTCACGGGTTTCTTGACCGGGCACTGCAGACTGCGCAAGCATCTGCATAATCTCAGGTTAGGGAAGACAGTCTTTGCAGACTGTGCCTGGAGGGGATGAGACTCCAGAGCACCTGCTTGAGGAGTGTCCCGCCATCAGCCGACTGAGGCTCTCTCTTCTGGGGAGCCTCTTTCTGTCTACAGAGAAAATGAGGGCTCTCAGACCATGCCACATCGTCGCGTTCCTGCGATCGATCGGGCTGTTTGAGGAGCTGTAACTCACAAAACAGTAAGAGGGCACAATAGATCCTAGTGGTCGGAGGGCATGATCCCCGTTCCAATAATAATAATAATAATAGGTGATGATGACCCCCCAAAAACTGCATCAAAAGTTTGAATGACACGCCCACCGATACTGCCCTAGCCGCCCCCATCCGCCCCAACGCTTCGTCAAAAACGGCAATGCGTGAATCTTCTAGAGTTGTGGAGCTAGAGCCACCAAATTTGGTAGGAAGATAGCTGGCAACGACCCCCAAAAATCTGCATCAAAGTTTTGGATCCACGCCCACCCATTTTGCCCCTCTTTCCCCACCTTTTACAAAATTTTAGCTAGAGTCACCAAATTTGCAACGAAGACAGCTGGTGGCATCCCCATCTGCATCGGAGAATCTTTAAGGCAGCGTACACCCCTGCCGCATCCGTACCCCTCTGCCATCAGGCCTCTTTTTACCGGTTTTAATACTGGTATCGAGTATGCCGCAGTCGGTTGCGTCCGACTGCAACGTTTCCACTTGTTTTTTAATAAATATGATATACACTCATTAAATATTCTTATTATTAATATGTCTCTTGACAAGTTTGGTCATTTCTCGAACGATAAAGAACGCTCGGAGAAGTTGAAAAGGGGGATTGAAGCTGTGAGTGGGATTCATATTGATGAGGATGGTAACCTAAATGCCCAAAACAAACGCATTAAAAATTCAATCAGCCCCATAAATAACGATGATTTGGTAATCAAAGCATACGTTGATGTTGAAGTATTTGAATTAAAAAAAAAGTCAAACGGCTTATATTACTCAGTTAGTTGAACAAAGAAATCGAGTATGCCGCAGTCGGTTGCGTCCGACTGCAACGTTTCCACTTGTTTTTTAATAAATATGATATACACTCATTAAATATTCTTATTATTAATATGTCTCTTGACAAGTTTGGTCATTTCTCGAACGATAAAGAACGCTCGGAGAAGTTGAAAAGGGGGATTGAAGCTGTGAGTGGGATTCATATTGATGAGGATGGTAACCTAAATGCCCAAAACAAACGCATTAAAAATTCAATCAGCCCCATAAATAACGATGATTTGGTAATCAAAGAATACGTTGATGTTGAAGTATTTGAATTAAAAAAAGTCAAACGGCTTATATTACTCAGTTAGTTGAACAAAGAAATAATAAGTTAAAGGATATGGAAAGCAAAATGAATGAAATAACTAACGAAGTAACTAAGTTATTAGATGATGTTAACAAAGTTAGCAATGAAATCATTTCAAGAATAAACAGTAATAATGATTTGTAAGCAAGCAGTTACATCAAGAAACAAGTAAGAAGGCTCTAGTCGGGAGAGCCCGACTAGAAGATACCCTGAACCCAGTTGCAACAAACAATCGATTAAGCTCGATATCTCCGGTGTTTCTTAACCGATTTGGATGAAATTTTCAGAAAAGATTTATCGTTACCCATTCTTTCAACCCTCATTTTTACATTTTCCAAATTCGATATTTTTTGTTATCGATATTATGTGTATATCGGAAACCAGAATAGTTATCGATAATTTGAAGCAAACTTGTTCTGCTCATGGTATAGGAGAACTTATATCCAAAATCTGAAGTCTCTAGCTCTTGTAGTCTCTGAGATCCACGCGTTCATACAGACGGACAGACGGACAGACGGTCAGACGGACAGACGGACAGACGGACAGACGGACAGACGGACGGACAGACGGACATGGCTAAATCGACTCGGCTATTGATGCTGATCAAGAATATATATACATTATAGGGTCGGAGAAGCTTCCTTCTGCCTGTTACATACTTTTGCACAAAACCATTATACCCTTATTTACCCATTTTATGGGTTAAGGGTATAAAAAACCAATTGTGAAATCAGATCGATGCTAAGTCAATATGACTCTAGATAAGTTTGGACACTACTCAAGCGATAGGAAGCATTTGGAGTATTTACACAGAAATGGAAAAAGATTAGTGGGTTTTATCGTTGATGAGGATGGAAATTTAAATATACAGAAAAAACGAATCAGATGTTGTATACAACCGCAGGAGGCGAATGACTTGGTTATAAAAGAATACGTTGATCGAGTATTAATTCTAGTGAAAAATGATATAAGTCACACCATCTCATTATTATTAATAAGAGAGAAAACCAAAAATTGATTTATTTCAAGAGAACTTAAACAATACTATAAAGAGTATCGAAAATTTAAAAGAAATACTTGATAAATATTTTACATTTGTAATTGGCTGTTTTGAGAATCCTACCATTTTAAAAATAAATAATATCAGCGGATGAGGTGCCTGTACCCCTACAACACAAAAATGACAGAAAATAATGATAAATAAAAATGATATAAAAGTAAATGAAAATTATCCAAATCTGTTATATGCTGATTGACCCCCACCACGGTTGGTTATATCTCATTTGGTTACTATATCATGAAACATGAGTTTTAAATCGTGGAAGTGTATATGGGTAGTATGGATAACGATACTGATGGAGAAGGCACCTATGGTGAAAAAGATGTGGTTCTCAAAAATTTTCTCTCGAGACAATAAAAAAAGACGTCGTCAACAACAACCTTGTACTACGTTGTAAGAGAAATAAATAAAATATATAAAAATATACAAAAATAAATAAAACCAACAAGACGTGCTACATTCCAATATGAGCAAATGGGAATTAGTGAAAGAATTACATGCTCCTGCACGTAAAAAGTTTAAACGAAGAAGAGTTGTAATGAAGGGAATCGATGATCATTGGCAGGCAGACTTAGTAGAAATGGGAAAGTACTCCTCATCTAATAAGCGATATCGATTTATATTGACAATCATTGATACGTTTTCCAAATATGCGTGGGGAGTAGCATTGAAGTCAAAATCTGGAAAAGAAGTTACACAAGCGTTCGTGGGCATTTTTAAAGGGAATAGAATTCCTAAGAATTTACAAATGGATGATGGAAAAGAATTTTTTAATACTGATTTTAAAAACTTGTGTAAAAAACATAACATTATTCATTATTCAAGCTATAGTGTTCTTAAAGCATCAATTGTTGAGCGATTTAATAGAACTTTAAAGGAAATGATGTGGAGAGAGTTTAGCTTCAATGGAACATACAATTGGATCGAAATGTATAAGCGGTTGATAAAAGAGTACAATAATCAATATCATAGAACAATTAAAATGCCACCTATAAAAGTGAATTCCTCAAATGAACAGATGTTATTAAATACTGTTTACAGTCACTTAAAAATATTTGGTGGTAGCAAATTCAAAGTAAATGACTATGTGCGTATAAGTAAACATAAACATTTATTTGAGAAAGGGTATACCACAAACTGGACAAGTGAAATTTTCCAAATTAAAAAAATACAAAATACATACCCTACTACATACATATTGAGAGACTATCAGGGTGCCGAAAGTTTGTAAAAAGTGGGGAAAGGGGGGGCTGAGGGCGGTATGGGTGGGCGTGGCATCCAAATTTTTGATGCAGATCTTTGTGGAATATCAATTGCTATATTCATACCAAATTTGGTGACTCTAGCTCGAAGTTTGTAAAAAGTGGGGAAAGGGGGTCTGGGGGTGGTATGGGTGGACGTGGCATCCAAATTTTTGATGCAGATCTATCTGGAATGTCAATTGCTATCTTCATACGAAATTTGGTGACTCTAGCTCAAAGTTTGTAAAAAGTGTGGAAAGGGGGGCTGGGGGCGGTATGGGTGGGCGTGGCATCCAAATTTGTGATGCAGATCTTTGTGGAATGTCAGTTGCTATCTTCATACCAAATTTGGTGACTCTAGCTAAAATTTTGTAAAAGGTGGGGAAAGGGGGGCGAAATGGATGGGCATGGCTCCAAAACTTTGATGAAGTTTTTAAGGGGTCGTTGCCAGCTATCTTCCTACCAAATTTGGTGGCTCTAGCTCCACAACTCTGGAAGATACACGCATTCCAGTTTTTGACGAAGCGTTGGGGTGGATGGGGGCGGCTAGGGCGGTATCGGTGGGCGTGGCATCCAAACTTTTGATGCAGTTTTTAGGGGGTCATCATCACCTATCTTGGCACCAAATTTGGTGGCTATAGCTCAAAAACTGAGGGAGATATAGGCTTTTCTGATTTCAAAATGCGGAGGGGCTGGGGGCGGAATGGGTGGGCGTGGCTCCAAAACTTTGATGCAGATTTTTGGGGGTCGTTGCCAGCTATCTTCCTACCAAATTTGGTGGCTCTAGCTCCACAACTCTGGAAGATACGCGCATTCCCGTTTTTGACGAAGCGTTGGGGTGGATGGGGGGCGGCTAGGGCGGTATCGGTGGGCGTGGCATCCAAACTTTTGATGCAGTTTTTTGGGGGTCATCATCACCTATCTTGGCACCAAATTTGGTGGCTATAGCTCAAAAACTGAGGGAGATATTGGCTTTTTTGACTTTAAAATGCGGGGGGTTGGGGGGCGGAATGGGGGGCGTGGCTCCAAAATTTTTGATGTAGTTTTTTGGGGTTGCTAGTAGCTATCTTCTTACCAAATTTGGTAGTTCTAGCTGTAAGGATGTGCGAAATATGTGGATTTATCGGTTTTGAGTTATCGAATTTATCGATTTGCCAGCCCCCCAGTTATCGTAGAACCCCCATCTTGACACTTTAATTTACTATCCCATAGATAAAGAGAATTGGAAAGTTTCAAGTCTCTAGCTTGAAGGGTGTGGAAAAAACTTGCACACATACGGACGGACAGACGGACAGACACCATGACGGACATTGCACAAAACCAATATACTCTTTACCTTCGGTATCGAGTATAAAAACAAAAAAAACATCAAAAATGCCCAAGGTAAACAAGAAGACAAATAAGCAGCAGCAGAAAAACACCCTTCTACACTGGTTAAAGCCGGCAGTGGAGTGGTTGGGGTGCGAGGATATTAAGATGCCTCTGCCAATAATAAACGAGGACGATATCGAAACAGTCATTTTTCAAGTGAGACGGCGGTTCACGACGATGGACGATTGGTTGCAAAGGAGGGATTCTCCTGCGCCAATTGAGCAGAGGAACCGGGAACGGGTACCATCAACGGAATTGAATCTTGATGATTCAATATGGAACCTTGACGATTCAATATGGAATGCTTCCACACTGGAAGCCGCCTACGACGAACTGATGTCCAAATCTGTGGACTCACTGCACAATATGCTGGATGACTTGGTCGCATCGCTATAATAAAATTCAATTGGTAGACATTTAATATTAATTCATATCAATAAAAGAACAATTTATTAACTTTAATATCATTTATTTGTTTTTATTTTTGATTCAATACATTATTTTTTACAGTTTTTTTATTTTACAGGTTTTTTTTTTACAGGTTTTTAAGATTATACTTATTGTACTTGATATTGTTGATTAAATAAAGAACAATTTTTTATCTTTAATATCATTTTTTGTGTTTTTATTTTTGATTGAATAAATTATTATTATTTACAGGGTTTTTTTTTTATTTTACAGGTTTTATAAATATGTATTAGTATATTAAAACTATTACATGATGCTAAAAATAAAGAAAGTTTTTAAACTAAAATAACAATTATTATTATCTATAAATAAAAATATCAATATGTGTGGGAATCGATTTTATAATGACCCCAGGCATATGTATTTATACCGTCAGACTATATTTTTCTTTTATCGTCATTAGAGCTTAAAATAGTTATTTTTATCTTATGTGTATACAAGTTGTGGATCTTAGATCTGAACAACATCATTTCATCATTAAAAATCTTATTATCAAAAAGGCATTCTTTATAACTATTTATAGTAAGCTTATCTAATGCAGACTTCTTTACACCCTTTGATTTTTTAACACAGCCACCCCCCTCAAGAGACAATGAATACCTTTTCGCTCTGAAACCAACAAACTCCAGCATTCGTTTGCCACAGTTCTCATCCTTCATCATACCCAAGACTTTTTTATTGCAACTCTTAATCCCATATAACTTTGCCAACTCTTCAGGGTATTCGGACGTATCAAACTTCATTTCTACATCTTCAGCAATATCTGCATAAAAATCTCTAGTCTGTATCGAATATATGAAGGAGTCTGTATCCATATAATTCAATGTGACTTTTTCTTGAAATTTTGGTTTAATATAATCGTAATGGAAATCATACATCTGCCATTTGGATAGCTCTAAAACTGTAAACCCTAAATACATTGGCTTGTCATAAACATTATGGAGCCGCTTCATCTGAATAGCATACATGTCTTCCGCAAATTGCGCAGAGCTGTGAAAACTAGCCTTTGCAATAAGCGAACGTGCACCTAAACGATTGCATGATGTGGTTTCCCACGAAGTGACAATTTTAACATCTTTACGTTTTTCAACGTTCTCCATTGTCTTCCCATAGACTGCGTTGTTTAACAGCTTAAAAAAGTCTTTTTCAAAATTATTTTTCGCTACAGTTCTATGGGAAGTGTTAAGATCGATATATTTTTTTAGCCAAGGAGCCTGTTTAAATTTTAAAACTCGATGTATTTTCGACAATATTAAACCATTACGCAAACATTGTTGAAGGTTTTTGTAATGTATAGGGTATTTATTTTTTGCCCTAAGGTCAGCAACAAGTTTACACACCTTTGCTTCTGGTGTGGGTTTTTGGTTTAACGGACAAAAAGGTAGATCATTATGATAATCATGTAATGTATCTGGATACATAAGGTCTACTTCTAAAATGTAGCCATACTCAGAATTTGCGTCTATTTGAGCAACATCTAGTGACGCAATCTCATCATCATTCATCCATTGAAAACCAGTGTATGGAAGACTCTGAGACATTGCCCAGCCATACAAATTATTTGCATCTAGATACATTAAGTATTCAGATGGTTTGCTTGCGTCATACGCATCCATATACATATGGTTGGCTTTAGAGTACCGCTTACAGCACTGAACTATACCACCCCTAATTCCACTTTGAATAAACCTATACATATCAATATCAGTTAGCAGATCTAATTCTATTTCGGTCGTTTTAAGCATAGCATCCCATGACAAACCAGGTGTGGTGTAATAATGTGCAGGATCTAGAGAATATATTTTTTTGCATATTGCGCGAAAATTTTGAAAAACGTCAGTCAATAAAAGAACATCTGTTTTCAGATAGAGCTCCATATATTCTTTTAATGTCTGACAGTTGAAAACTTTCCATACATGCTGTGCATGTAAATAGTCCTCAGGCGAACATTCTTTATTGGTTAAACTATTAAAGAACTTCTCCCTTGGAGGCAGACAGGTTTCGGCCAGTCGGGTTTCTGAGTCCAAAAACTCATATGGAAAAACTCCTTTTCTACGCAATAAGTTAAACTCCTCCTCAGAGGGATAAAAACGCTTAACGGTTTCAAAGCATTCAGTACTTAGATTACTACTTAAAGCATCTAAGCTGGTTGCCATAAAGCGAAACGTGTCCAAAAATCGAATTTCTAAATTTTTTTCATGGGACTCTATGTATGTAAATTTGGAGAGTGATATATACAGCTCCTTATTTAGTGGGAGTACTTTAATATCACCCTCCACTTTGTTTAGTTCCCTAACAAAGAGATGGGAGTCATACCACGAAAAATTGTGAAAGAATACGGTGACAAAAGGTGCAATTTGAAAATTAATATTGCAAATATTATGGGCTGGATCCCTGTACTGACCTGTTAAATGACAATGGTCACGCACTCGGTCGGTCCCAAGAATTTTCTTGCAGATATGGCAATTAACTGCATCTTGAAAACTGGTTTCCTCCTCTGTACTCATTGTCATAGGTTTAATATTAGAGAGGTAAGTCGTGTAAATTTCACTTACATTTCTGATGAGAGATGTGACAATTTGACACCTGCATCCTTACCAGTCTCTAAAACAAACTTATCTAAGGATGGGTCAAAGAAGCACTTAATATAATATGAGAAACCTATAGGCACATGCAATGATGTAGCTGTAACATTCTCGCTCACTTTCGAATTGAGGGGGTTAGTATGCATTCGAAGTCTGCATACACTACAAATGGAACATCTAAACTACGATTAAAATTCTTAAATTTAAGACTTGCTTTTTCTGATGAGGGTAACGTCGAAACCATCTTGCCACAATTCATCCGGTGCTCCAAAGATAACTTCTCGCTGTGGGAGAAGTTGAGGCAGGTGTTGCAAAAGAAAAGCTGATGTGCGTTACCGGTCACTTGTGAGCTAACTAGTATAAAAGTTTAAAAACAAAAGAAAATTTATTAATACTGTAAATTATCATAAAATTATTATTTTTTTTTTTTTACATACCTTGATAAACTTTTTAACCATACAAAATGCGCCCGTCCATCGCTCTCCAAAACAATAAACTTAAATGCACTTCCCTTTCGACCTCCGTTAAATACAGCGGACCCACCACTTTTCCCTTCTCCTCATCGAATCCAAAAACGTTGATACTGATAGTAGAGTTCCGTCTTTCGAACACTTTAATTTGTGAAAGTGGAAGCGGAAACTCCAACTCCTCAAAATCTAAAGTAAGTGTTTCACTTACATAGATTTTTGAGCTTTTAATATTGATATTGTAGCTCGAACATCAATGAGGATTGTTGGTGTTGAGTGGAGCTTCAAGGGCTGATATTAAAGCCCATTTAAAACAATATTCATCTGTGTTTTTCATATTCAGAATCGCCTTTTTCGCCTTCAACACCTTTGGAGTTTCAATGTAATTTGAAACTTTTAAAGGAGTGTATTTATTAACATTACACTCCAATCTTATTATTTGGAACATAGTCCATCCGCTGTCCCTTTCCTGGAACTCATCCATTTTTTGACGGATGAGCTCAGCATGCTGATTATAGACATCTTCTATATTTCTTCCAGCAGTTAGAACGCACATAGGCGTTTGATGCGACTTGATTTGCATCACCATCTTGTCTTGCTGGAATTTAATATATTCCGCAAATAGCTCAAAGTTTATTTTACACGATGTGTGTAAGGATAAGACATTGGCTAAATTTGGAATAAGTTCCGATGAGGCGTCAGTGAGGAATTCTTGAGGATCGAGAATTTCCTCATGCCTATTTTCAAATGCTAGAGTAATAATGCGGTTCTTAAATCCCCCTGAAATCTGCTTAACAGCACTATTTAGAGGTATGAAAACATGCATTTTATGTGTACTGGACCTTAAATGTCCATTCCACTTTGAAAAAAGTACATTAACTTTACATGTGTTGCACTACTTTGTCATCGCATTGGGAGTGGCGGTGATGATGTTTGTGGCGGCGTAGGGTGTATTGTTGTATGTGGTGGCGAAAGGTGCGTTGTTGAAGGTGGTGGCGATGGGTGTGTTGGTGTAGGTGGTGTTGCTGGGTGTGTTGATGTAGGTGGTGTTGCTGGGTTTGTTGACGTATGTGGTGTTGAAGGGTGTGTTGGGGAAGGTGGCGTTAAACATCTTCATGAGGGTGGTGGCTTTGTTAGTGATCGTGGAGGTGGCGGTAGTGGTTTGCAATCCTGGAGTGTGCGGTCTTGAATCGGTGCCGAAAATCTCAGCTAAGTCGTTGGCTGCGGCGGTGGTGTACACAATGTTGTTTGAAGACATTTTAAATCACAAACGTTTTAAAACTCAGAAGAAAAATTTTTAAAGTTACACTTGTAATTTTTGAGAGCTACTGATGGTTTTTTCAGTCAAAACTACCTCTTTTATGCGTTTTGAATCCAATGCAGGATATAAGATTTTCCTAGCACTTGACTAATAATCAAAACAGATACGAGTATATAAAAAAAACAAAGGTTAGAAAAGTATGGCGCTAAGCATTCATCTTAAGGATGAAGGGGGCAAAACAATTAACATTCCCATCTGCGTTTCATAGACGCTCGTGCATAAAATCGTATAAGGGGGCGTGGCTTATTAAATTAGTACAAGAAGAATCACTCCTTCTCCTTCTAACACCTTCTCTCTCCAACACTTTCTCCCTATATCCTTCCCCCTCTCACACCTTCTCCCTCTAACACACCCCCTCGTTCACCTTCTCCCTCTATCACTTTCTCCCTCTAACTCTTTATAATCTTAATCTACAAGAATCAATACTCTTGTTGCTGCTGCGACAGAAAATTCCCATCCTTGCATACATAACCCCCCACGAGGGTTTTAGTTGATGTTGTTGACAATAACAATGCACGTGTGCAGAGCAACGTATTTAAAACTGAAGCACACTTTACTCTAGCACTAAATGGTTAAATAGCTAAAACTGATCCTGTCATTATCATAACCATAAAGATCAATGTTTATGGCCTGCTTGTCAAACAGGAGCACACTTGACTCTAATACAAATTGGTTACATAGCCAAAACTGATAGTGTGAACACTGATTTTCACAACTTGACACCCGATCCCTTGCTCACAAACATGAATGTTGTTGTTGTTGTTGTTGGCAAAAACAATGTATGCTGTGGCTTGCTTGCACGTGTTCAAGGCAACGCACTTAAAAGGAGCACACTTGACACCCGATCCTATGATCACTGATTCTCAAGGATGCTGTTGTTGATGTTGCTCTTGACAATAACAATGCATGTCGTGGCTTGCTTGCAGGGGGTAAAAGACAACGCACGTGCAAACAGATGTACACTTGACACCAGATTCTATGATCACTGATTCTCGCAACCATAACAATGCGGCCTAGGAATGTCATGCCTTTGTCCTTAATACCTAGTCTAATTAAAGCGGGCACGATCATGGGAAAAAAGGGTCATAAATTATAGTATTGGGGGGTAATAAAACTGTCAAAAAAAGGGTCATAAAATTTGATGGGGGTAATAAAACTGTCAAAAATAAAAAGTCATAAATTGACACAGAACCGGCAGTTCCCTACTACTGATGTGTTTCTCAAAATTTTTCTCTCGACACAATAAAAAAAGAAGTCGTCAGCAACAATATTGTACTACGTTATAAAGGAAATAAATAAATAAAAAAAAAAAATAAATAAAACCAACAAGACGTGCTACATTCCAATATGAGCAAACGCGAATTAGTGAAAGAATTACATGCTCCTGCACGTAAAAATTTTAAGCGATGAAGAGTTGTAATGAAGGGAATCGATGATCATTGGCAGGCAGACTTAGTAGAAATGGGAAAGTACTCCTCATCTAATAAGGGATATCGATTTCTATTGACAATCATTGATACGTTTTCCAAATATGCGTGGGGAGTAGCATTGAAGTCAAAATCTGGAAAAGAAGTTACACAAGCGCTCGCGGGCATTTTTAAAGGGAATAGAATTCCTAAGAATTTACAAACGGATGATGGAAATGAAATTTTTAATACTGATTTTAAAAACTTGTGTAAAAAGTACAACATTAATCATTACTCAAGCTATAGTGTACTTAAGGCATCGATTGTTGAGCGATTTAATAGAACTTTAAAGGAAATGATGTGGAGAGAGTTTAGCTTCAATGGAACATACAATTGGATCGAAATGTATAAGCGGTTGATAAAAGAGTACAATAATCAATATCATAGAACAATTAAAATGCCACCTATAAAAGTGAATTCCTCAAATGAACAGATGTTATTAAATACTGTTTACAGTCACTTAAAAATATTTGGTGGTAGCAAATTCAAAGTAAATGACTATGTGCGTATTAGTAAACATAAACATTTATTTGAGAAAGGGTATACCCCAAACTGGACAAGTGAAATTTTCCAAGTTCAAAAAATACAAAATACATACCCTACTACATACATATTGAAAGACTATGAGGGTATCGAAGTGAAAGGCGGTTTTTATAAAGAGGAACTATCAAAAACAAAGTTTCCGCACACTTACCTAGTTGAGAAAATAATAGAAAAACGAAAAGGGCAGGTACTCGTTAAATGGTTAGGGTTCTCGAATGCGCACAACTCTTGGATAGATAAAAATTACGTTCTTTGAAGCAGCAGGTATTGGTCGCATGACTCCATTGAAAGCAACAGGTTTTTTGGCGCGTCAATCTATTGGTTGCTACAGTTATTGAGCGCGTCACTCTTTTTGTGACACTTTCCTATTTTAAATGTGGGCAGGATAATTTTTACCTGTATTGTTACCTGTATTGCGCATGTGTGTGTGTGTGTGTGTGTGTGCTGCTGATGGGTATAAAAAGGCAGTGCAGAGCATAGCTCAATCATATAAAGTCATCAAAGACAAGAAGCATCATGCCAAAAACAAACAAGAAGACAAATAAGCAGCAGCAGAAAAAAAACACCCTTCTACACAGGTTGATGCCGGCAGTGGAGCTGGTGGGAAATGAGGGACAGAAGATGCCGGCGCCTATCGAGGTGTATGAAGCATCAAAAATGGGAGAATCAAGAAGACGCCGCCGGTTCCCCGGAATGGCCCGCTGGGTCATACGGCTATCATCGCCAGCTCCGTTTGACGCACCCTATAGGAGACCACCAAGGACACTAGCACCCGAGCAGAGGATCTGGGCCCCACGAGAGCGAACACCATCGCCCTATTGGGAGTCAAGTGTGGGCACACCGGAGGAACTGTTCCCAGAACTGAGCTCAAGATATAGGAGCTCGCTGGATAGTATCCTCAACGGGCTGGATTTCCCGAGGATTTTTTGAACTGCATTTTAATTATTTTCAAAAAAATTTTTTTATTTTTATATGTATACATACATAAAATAAATATAAAATATACTTCTTAAACTGATTTTTAAACGTTTTTTTATTTATTCTGTTTCAAAAAACTAATTTTATTTACAGGCTTCTTTAAAGGTTTTCATATTATTATTACTTACAGATTATTTTTAAACTGAATTTTAATATATTTTTTTTTTTAATATTTTGTTTTATATATATTTATCTTTTATTTTTAAATAAAGAAGATTTTTAAACCGCACATTAAATGATTTTTTTATTTATTTTGTTTCGATATTTAATTATTATTATTATTTACAGGTTTTTACAGGTTTTTTTTTTTTTTTTACAGGTTTTGTACAAGTTTTTACAGGCTTTTTGCAGGTTTTACAAATTTTATATTATTTACAGGTTTTACAGGCTTTTAAAGGTTTTTTATGTTATTATTACTTACAGATTATTTTTACTATTGTATTTTTTTCTTGTAATTTGTATACCCTTAACCCATAAAATGGGTAAATAAGGGTATAATGGTTTTGTGCAAAAGTATGTAACAGGCAGAAGGAAGCATCTCCGACCCTATAAAGTATATATATTCTTGATCAGCATCAATAGCCGAGTCGATTTAGCCATGTCCGTCTGTCCGTCTGTCTGTCCGTCTGTCCGTCTGTCTGTCTGTCCGTCTGTCCGTCTGTCCGTCTGTATGAACGCGTGGATCTCAGAGACTACAAGAGCTAGAGATATAAGCTTTGAGATATAAGTTCTCCTATACCATGAGCAGAACAAGTTTGCTTCAAATTATCGATAACTATTCTGGTTTCCGATATACACATGTGATCGATAACAAAAAAAATATCGAATTTGGAAAATGTTAAAATAAGGGTTGAAAGAATGGGTAACAATAGATCTTTTCTGAAAATTTCGTCCAAATCGGTTAAGAAACACCGGAGATATCGAATTTAATCGATTGAAGTTAAGTCAGTATACCAAAGTCTTTTATAAATTTAATATATTTATTGCAACTGGGTTCAGGGTATCTTCTAGTCGGGCTGTCCCGACTAGAGCCTTCTTACTTGTTTTTTTATTTTTATACTCGATACCGAAGGTAAAGAGTATATTGAGTTTGTGCAATGTCCGTCATGGTGTCCGTCCGTCTGTCCGTCTGTATGTGTCCAATTTTTTTCCACACCCTTTAAGCTAGAGACTTGAAACTTTCCAATTCTCTTTATCTATGGGATAGTAAATTAATGTGTCAAGATGGGGGCTCTACGATAACTGGGGGGCTGGCAAATCGATAAATTCGATAACTCAAAACCGATAAATCCACATATTTCGCACATCCTTACAGCTAGAACTACCAAATTTGGTAAGAAGATAGCTATTAGCAACCCCCAAAAAACTGCATCAAAAATTTTGGAGCCACGCCCTCCTATTCCGCCCACAGCCCCCCCGCGTTTTAAAGTCAAAAAAGCCTATATCTCCCACAGTTTTTGAGCTATAGCCACCAAATTTGGTGCCAAGATAGGTGATGATGACCCCCCAAAAACTGCATCAAAAGTTTGGATGCCACGCCCACCAATACTGCCCTAGCCGCCCCCATCCGCCCCAACGCTTCGTCAAAAACGGGAATGCGTGTATCTTCTAGAGTTGTGATGCTAGAGCCACCAAATTTGGTAGGAAGATAGCTGGCAACGACCCCAAAAACTGCATCAAAGCTTTGGAGCCTCGCCCACCCATTCCGGCCCCAGCTCCCCCGCATTTAGAAATCAGAAATGGCTATATCTCCCACAGTTTTGAGCTAGAGCCACCAAATTTGGTGCCAAGATAGGTGATGATGAACCCCAAAAACTGCATCAAAAGCTTGGATGCCACGCCCACCGACACTGCCCTAGCCGCCCCCATCCGCCCCAACACCCGTCAAAAACTGGAATGCGTGTATCTTCCAGAGTTGTGGAGCTAGAGCCACCAAATTTGGTAGGAAGATAGCTGGCAACGACCTCCAAAAATCTGCATCAAAGTTTTGGAGCCACGCCCACCCATTTCGCCCCCCTTTCCCTACCTTTTACAAAATTTTAGCTAGAGTCACCAAATTTGGTATGAAGATAGCAACTGACATTCCACAAAGATCTGCATCACAAATTTGGATGCCACGCCCACCCATACCGCCCCCAGCCCGCCTTTCCTAACTTTTTACAAACTTTGAGCTAGAGCCACCAAATTTGGTATGAAGATAGCAATTGACATTCCACAAAAATCTGCATCAAAAATTTGGATGCCACGCCCACCCATACCACCCCCAACCCCCCTTTCCCAAATTTTTACAAATTTCGAGCTAGAGTCACCAAATTTGGTATGAAGATAGCAATTGACATTCCACAAAGATCTGCATCAAAATTTGGATGCCACGCCCACCCATACCGCCCCCAGCCCCCTTTCCACACTTTTACAAACTTTGAGCTAGAGTCACCAATTTTGGTATGAAGATAGCAATTGACATACCAGATAGATCTGCATCATAAATTTGGATGCCACGTCCACCCATACCATCCCCAGCCCCCCTTTCCCCACTTTTTACAAATTTCGAGCTAGATTCACCAAATTTGGTTTGAATATAGCAATTGACATTTCACAAAGATCTGCATCAAAAATGTTGATGCCAAAACTACCCATACCGCCCCCAGCCCCCCCTTTCCCCACCTTTTACAAATTTTGAGCTAGAGTCACCAAATTTGTTAGGAAGATAGCTTGTGGCATCCCCATCTGCATCGGAAAATCTTTAAGGCAGCGTACACCCCTCCCGCATCCGTACCCCTCTGCAATCAGGCCTCTTTTTACCGGTTTTAATACTGGTATCGAGTATGCCGCAGTCGGTTGCGTCCGACTGCAACGTTTCCACTTGTTTTATTTTTATTTAACAATATAAAGCTATTCATATATGTGGGAATCAATTCTATAATGACCCCTTGCATAGGTATTTATACCGTCAGACCTTATTTTTCTTTTGTCATCATTAGAGCTTAAAGTAGTTTTTTTTTATCTTATGTGTATACAAGTTGTGGATCTTAGATCTAAACAACATCATTTCATCATTAAATATCTTATTATCAAAAAGGCATTCTTTATAACTATTTATAGTAAGCTTATCTAATGCAGACTTCTTTACACCCTTTGATTTTTTAACACAGCCACCCCCCTCAAGAGACAATGAATACATTTTCGCTCTGAGACCAACAAACTCCAGCATTCGTTTGCCACAGTTCTCATCCTTCATCATACCCAAGACTTTTTTATTGCACCTCTCAACCCCGTATAACTTAGCTTACTCCTCAGGGTACTTGGACGTATCAAACTTCATTTCTACATCTTCAGCAATATCTGCGTAAAAGTCTTTAGTCTGTATTGAATATATGAACGAGTCTGTATCCATATAATTCAATGTGACCTTTTCTTGAAATTAAGGTTTAATATAATCATAATGGAAGTCATACATCTGCCATTTGGATAGCTCTAAGACTGTAAACCCTAAATACATTGGCTTATCATAAACATTATGGAGCCGCTTCATCTGAATAGCATACATGTCTTCCGCAAATTGCGCAGAGCTGTGAAAACTAGCCTTTGCAATAAGCGAACGTGCACCTAAACGATTGCGTGTGGTTGATTCCCACGAAGTGACAATCTTAACATCTTTACGTATTTCAACGTTCTCAATTGTCTTCCCATAGACTGCGTTGTTTAACAGTTTAAAAAAGTCTTTTTCAAAATTATTTTTCGCTACAGTTCTATGGGAAGTGTTAAGATCAATATATTTTTTTTAGCCAAGGAGCCTGTTTAAATTTTAAAACTCGATGTACTTTCGATAATATTAAACCATTTCGCAAACATTGTTGAAGGTTTTTGTGATGTATCGGATATTTATTTTTTGACCTAAGGTCAGCAACAAGTTTACACACCTTTGCTTCTGGTGTGGGTTTTTGGTTAAGCGGACAAAATGGTTGATCATTATGATAATCATGTAATGTATCTGGATATAAAAGGTCTACTTTTAAAATATAACCATATTCAGAAGTTTCCTCTATTTGAGCAACATTTAATGCAGCAATCTCATCATCACTCATCCATTGAAAACCAGTGTATGGAAGACTTTGAGACATTGCCCAGCCATATAAATTATTTGCATCCAGATACATTAAATATTCAGATGGTTTGCTTGCGTCATACGCATCCATAGAGCTCCATATATTCTTTTAATGTCTGACAGTTGAAAACTTTCCATACATGCTGTGCATGTAAATAGTCCTCAGGCGAACATTCTTTATTAGTTAAACTATTAAAGAACTTCTCCCTTGGAGGCAGACAGGTTTCAGTTAATCGGCTTTCTGAGTCCAAAAACTCATATGGAAAGACTCCCTTTCTACGCAATAAGTTAAACTCCTCCTCACAGGGATAAAAACGCTTAACGCTCTCAAAACATTCAGTACTCAGATTGCTACTTAAAGCATCTAAGCTGGTTGCCATAAAGCGAAAAGTATCCAAAAATCTAATTTCTAAATTTTTGTCATGGGACGCTATGTATGTTAATTTGGAGAGTGATATATACAACTCCTTATTTAGTGGGAGTACTTTAATATCACCCTCCACTTTATTAAGTTCCCTAACGAAAAGATGGGCGCCATACCGCGATAAATTGTGAAAGAAAACGGGGACAAAAGGTGCAATTTGAAAATTAATATTGCAAACATTATGGGCTGGACCCCTTTACTGGCCCGTTAAATGACAATGGTCACGCACTCGGTCGGTCCCCAGAATTTTCTTGCAGATATGGCAATTAACTGCTTTTCGAAAACTGGATTCCTCCTCTGCACTCATTTTCATAGGTTTAATATTAGAGAGGTAGGTCGTGTAAATTTCACTACTCTTACAATCTTGAGAGATGTGACAAATTTGACACCTGCATCCTTACCAGTCTCTAAAACAAACTAATCTAAGGATGGGTCAAACGAGCACTTAATATAATATGAGAATGCAGTGGTAGGGAACTGCCGGTTCTACGACACAAAGGATGCCGACAATTTATGACCCCATTAAATTTTATGACCCTTTTATCGCCCCCTTTTTTTTGACACTTTTATCGCCCCCTTCAATATGATAATTTATGACCCTTTCTTTCATGATCGTGCCCGCTTTAATTAGACTAAGGTGGAGAACAAAAGATTAACATTCGTAGCCCACCACTTTACCAGCAGCATCTGTGAAAGCAGTGATCAGAGGAACAGATTTGGTTATTTACCTCACTAGTGTTAGAGTCAATTGTGCACCTCTTTGACGTGCGTGGCATTGTAAACCTGTTTATGGTCATGAGGTGCACTGTACACAGGAAGAAAGGATAGATAAGAGAGAGTCAATTGTGCGCCTCTTTGACATGCGTGGCATTGTAAACCTGTTTATGATCATGAGGTGCAGTGTGCACAGGAAGAAAGGATAGATAAGAGAGAGTCGAGAGGGCGCGTATTTGACGTGCGTTGCATTATAAACCTGTTTATGGTCATGAGTATCAGTGTGCAAAGTAAGAAAGGATAGAGAATAGAGAAAAGCGGACGCTTCTTCGATGTACGTTGCATTGTTATGGTCAACAGCAACAACAATAACAAAAAGATGTGAACAAGGGATGGGAATTTTCCTACGCAGCAGCTGCACCAGCAGCAACAGCAGCAGCAGCAGCATCGGCAGGATCAATACATTGATCTTTATGGCTGTGAGAATGACAGGATCAGGTTAAACTATTTAACCAATTATTGTTAGAGTCAAGTGTGCTCCTGTTTTAAATACGTTGCTCTGCACACGTGCATTGTTATTGTCAACAACTACAACCTTCGTGGGGGGTTATGTGAACAAGGGATGGAAATTTTCATACGCAGCAGCAGCAGCAAGATCAACACATTGTTTTTAAACAAGAGTATTTATTCTTGTAGATTAAGATTATAAAGAGTTAGCGGGAGAAAGTGATAGAGGGAGAAGGTGTAAGAGGGGGAAAGGATAGAGGGGGAAAGTGTTAGAGGGAGATGGTGTTAGAGGGAGAAAGTGTTAGAGGGGGAAAGTAGTAGAAGACTTAGAGACAAGTTTGTGCATGCTTGAAGTGCGCTAGTCAAAGGTCAAGTACATTACTTGACTAATGTGTTATAGATATCACCGTCCGTGAGGATCAGTGAGCCAAGTACATTGCCTTTGAAACTATTAAGGTTTCTTAGCTACAAGTTAGTAGATAAGAGAGAGAGAGTCAACTGTGCGCAGGTTTCTTAGCTACGAATAAGTAGATAAGAGAGAGTCGAGAGGGCGCCTGTTTGACATGCGTTGCCTTGCACACCTGCAGGAAAAACATAAACAATTAATGCTTATGGTTATGAGGAGCAGTGTGCAAAGGAAGAAAGGATAGAGAATAAAGAAAAGCGAGCGCTTGTTCGATGTACGTTGCATTGTTATGGTCAACAGCAACAGCAACAACAACAACAACCTTCGTGAGGGGTTATGTAAGCAAGGGATGGGAATTTTCCTACGCAGCAACAGCAGCAGCAGCAAGATCAACACATTGTTTTTAAACAAGAGTGTTATACTTGTAGATTAAGATTAAAATATGTTAGAGGAGGAAAGAGTTAGAGGGGGAAAGTGTTAGAAGGTGAATGTGTGTAAGAGGGGGAAAGAGTTAGAGGGGGAAAGTGTTAGAGGGAGGAAGGCTTAGAGACAAGCTTGTGCATGCTTGAAGTGCGCTAGTCAAAGGTCAAGTACATTAGTTGGCTAATATGTTATAGATATCACCGTCCGTGAGGATCAGTGAGCCAAGTACATTGCCTTTGAAACTATTAAGGTTTCTTAGCTACAAGTTAGTAGATAAGAGAGAGACAGTCAACTGTGCGCAGGTTTCTTAACTACAAATAAGTAGATAAGAGAGAAACGAGAGGGCGCCTGTTTGACGTGCGTTGCCTTGCACACCTGCAGGCAAAACATAAACAATGAATGTTTATGGTTGTGAAAACCAGTGATCCAAAGGATAAAAGGGTTGGGACAAGATTGTGCTTGTTTGAAGTACGCTAGTCAAAGGGCAGTACATTCGTAGGCCGCATTCTTATGATCAAAAGCAACACAACAACAACATTCGTGAGGGTTATGTAAGCAAGGGATGGGAATTTTCTTTCGCAGCAGCAGCAGCAAGATAGCACATTGTTTTTAAACAAGAGTATTGAGACTTGCAGATTTAGATTGGAATGCTAGAGGGGGAAGGTGTAAGAGGAGGAAGGTGTTAGAGGGAGAAAGAGAGAGTTATTGTTAGAGAGAGTAAGTGTTAGAGGGTGAAAGTGCTATAGGGGGAAAGCGATCCTGTTTATATTATTATATTAAAACACGCCTTTTTATGCGATTCTATACACGAGCGTCTATGAAATGCAGGTGGTATGTTAATTGATTGTCCCTCTTTCTAACGCACACCCAACTTGTTCGCTACTTACGTTTCTAACCTTTATTTGCATACATCTGTTTTGATTATTGCACTGACTTCTGTTACTTTTATAGAGCTAATTAGTATAACTTTTTAATTTTTTTTACTTTGTTAAAATACTATCAAATTATGTTTTTCATTTGCAGTACGTTAAATTTGAGAATTATATTAAACTTGTTCCGTTTAGGGATTAAGCAACCACAAACACCGAACATTTATATTAATGACATATAGTTATAGCCGGTAGAACACACAAGTCATACTCCATGATTTTGTTTCGGCTTGATAAAAAGCTTTTTTAAGACTATATTATAAGCCTAAGTTCTAGTACTCACTATATACATATCTAAGAATGCTTTTATGTATGTCACTATTTTGAAAGCTTAAAGAAGTTCGTGTAGCTGGTATAATAAATCATGTTTTAACAAAATAATTTAGATCTTAATATTTATACTTCATCGTTTATTTAATTTATTATTATTATTATTTTTTTTTTTATACCCATATATTCGATTCTGTTCTATCTCAGTAATAATTTATTTTGCTTTTACATTCTTTAAATTCTTTAAGGTAATCTTTTAGGCTTAACAAATAATCTTTTCCTTAACTTTTCGTCTGCTCGCTAAAAGATTTTCGTCAAATGACACTTTTCATATTTAAGATATCCGTCAAACTATTTCTTATACTCGACTAAAATTATTTCATCAAACTCACATATCAATTAAATTTCTAAAATAAAGAAAATGAAAACAGTAAGATGTTCTAAGCAGCTGGATTGTTTTTTTTATACAAACGGTTTTTACTATTCTCTTTCCCAGTATGCTACTTACGATAAAAATGTATAAAGAATGTGTTTTGTACTCATTTACTGACTTCAAAAATTCTTCTATTGATGTTGTCTGATACCCTATTTTAATTTGTGTAATACTTAATTGTTTTCACCAACTTAGTATTCTTTTGATTTTTAAAAACTTTATGTTATGTTGTTAGCTATTTTGACTAGACTTTACGCTTAAAACGAGATAGATTGTATTATTGTCCTTAACACGTTAGCTTAATTTTAACAGGAAAATCAATCGGACATTGATTTTTCACTTTATAATTGATTGCTTTAATATATTTTAACTGTCAACCTATATACCTTTCTACTTTCTTAGTGATTATGCTAGATTTTTATATTTCCAAACTGATTGCTTAAACTAAGAAAATTTCGTTATTAATTTCTTTTAATTGATGGATGGTAATATTTTATTTCATTATTCTCCTCATTTTTATTACATTAAATAAGGAAGTGCAGTAAACTAGCTTAACAGTTCGAGATATGAGTCTTACACTGTTTCGGAAAGTATGACTTTGTTAGCTGTTTTAATTTAAGGGTTAAGTATCTACTACTACTGTTCCTTAACTGTGATAGTTGCAGTTTTGTTACATCTCACTTTCATTTTTTTTCTTTCTTTTATTTTATTTATTTATTTATTTTTTATTTATTTTTTTTGTAGGTGCTATATTAATTTTAATAAGAACAAAACCTTTTTGTTCTAAATGCCATGTTATTAGGTCTTATTTTTTCATTTAATTATTATAATTATTTCTTAAGGAGATTCATTTTCTTTAGTGCTCAAAACTTATTGTCGCTAAAGGATTTGTTTTTCATTGATCTGAGATATTTCGTAAATTCATGAAACCATTGAAATGTGCTCTATTCTTCTTGAACCTTGCATTAATCTTGAATTTGGATGGCAAAATAAGGCTGTGATGTACTAAAGCTCGAAATGACGTAAAAGTCGGTATTTTACATAACGGGCATAAAATAATGTACGTTTACTATCACCGGATTGGTTTATACCCACTAAATATTGGTATTTTCAGTTTTTTTTTTTCTTTCTTTGTTTTAATCGTTTATACACCCTTGCTCTTGATCTTGTGTTTTGATTTTAGATTAGGGTCTGATTTTATTGTATACTGTTTGTGGAGGAGGCTCCAAAGAATAAGATTTGATTTGGTAATTGTATGGTATGATTTGTTCTTCTTTTTTGTGGTTGTATTGTAGAGCACTTCTTGTGTGTATGTTAAACTAATAAAAAGAGCGCAATAAAGTCATTTACAATAATTTTCACTAGCTTAGGATTCATGGTCTTAAGACCGTTTAGACTTCATGGTAAATAGTTTTTGCTAGGCTATTTTCTATTATGATTCTTGTGGGTTATAATTCGTACATTAAAAGAACGAGATAAAGTTGTTCTTGTTTAGGTCCACAATCTATTTTCTTGGTCCATTATTCTTGGCATATAATACAGCAGGGAGTAAGATTTAAAAAAAGGTTGTCATTGCATTCTGGTAATATTATTATTTTGTTTTTTTTATGTTGTTATTTCATTTTTAATTTTATTCTTTTATGTTATTTGACTTTATATATTGCCTTTAAAATTAAGGGTTTTGCCTCTCAATTTTTGAACCGAGACATAGTATTTTTATTTCTGTAATGCATAAACGTAAGCATCCTTGATCCCAGATAGTATGTTTATTCTTGATCAATATTTAGATCAGCACCGTAGGCTTCCTAGATCTGTGTGTCTGTATCTATGCAAACTATTTTATCAGCTTTTAGGTATCGAGATTAAATTTTGCTCAGAATCTAATCGCTGCCTTAAACACATGAGTGTTACAACTTTCACACTTAAGGAGCATTAGATCTTTTCGTTTTAAAGAGTTTACTATTTGACGCTTTTTAGAACAATTTGCTTGCCTGAGCTTGGTAGGTTATACAGTTAAAACAATTAGTGGAAAGATGGAACTGTCTTATAGAATTTCTTACCATATATTGGGTACCGGGACATGCGGGTGTTCCCGGTAATGAGGTCGCCGATAGTTTGGCCAGGAGAGAAGCTAGCACTCCTTTCCAGGGCCCTGAACCTTTCTGTGGGCTAGGACCAGGGTTTGTCAGTCAGAGCAGTCGCATCGATCTGCTCAACGCATGCGAGGACGCTTGGCGGGTTTCACATGGGGCAAGACAGAGCAAGCGACAGCTACGCAGTTACAACAAGAAGAGAACTGAGGACTGTCTGAAGCTGAGCAAAAGATCTCTTCATATAGTCACGGGTTTCTTGACCGGGCACTGCAGACTGCGCAAGCATCTGCATAATCTCAGGTTAGGGGAAGACAGTCTTTGCAGACTGTGTCTGGAGGGGGATGAGACTCCAGAGCACCTGCTTGAAGAGTGTCCCGCCATCAGCCGACTGAGGCTCTCTCTTCTGGGGAGCCTCTTTCTGTCTACACAGAAAATGAGGGCTCTCAGACCATGCAACATCGTCGCGTTCCTGCGATCGATCGGGCTGTTTGAGGAGCTGTAACTCACAAAACAGTAAGAGGCGCAATAGATCCTAGTGGTCGCAGTGCATGATCCTCGTTCCAATTATAATATAGAATTTCTTATACATTATTAGTTGCTTCTTTCCCTATCGCTTATTCTCACGCACTTTGAGATTATAACATTACTTAATGCTATGTTCTTGATTGTTTGCTGATTATTGTTGTTAATTATTATTTTGTTTACTTATTTCTTTTACATCTCATATAGTATTTTTTCTCTTATATTTCTTTTTTCGCTTCACTTCTATACTTACTTTAATAATTTATCATATTGTAAGGCATTTATCAAGAATAGAATATATAACTAGAGTATAGAACATTGATTTAAGAATAAACAATTCAAATAAATACCTAAATATGGCAACTCTAAAGAGAAAGAAAAGAATAGTGGCAACTCTAAAAAAAAAAGAAAAGAATGGGCAACTCGATCATAAAAAAGACTCACTTGTGATGAGCTAACACTGGCAGACAGACGTATAGTAAGAAGGGTAAAAAAATAAGAAAAGATAAATGCGTAGAAACAAACTGAAGTGTAAAGACATAAAAACGCTAAATATACTTAAGTGATTGTAAAACCTAAACCTAAGACTAAAAAAAAAAGAACAATAAAAGTATTACATTAAGCAGAAGACCCCTTACAATAAGTTTCCTCTAATTTATATTCAACAAGTGGAAACGTTGCAGTCGGACGCAACCGACTGCGGCATACTCGATACCAGTATTAAAACCGGTAAAAAGAGGCCTGATTGCAGAAGGGTACGGATGCGGCAGGGGTGTACGCTGCCTAAAAGATTTTCCGATGCAGATGGGGATGCCACAAGCTATCTTCTTAACAAATTTGGTGACTCTTGCTCAAAGTTTGTAAAAGGTAGGGAAAGGGGGGCCTGGGGGCGGTATGGGTAGTTGTGGCATCAACGTTTTTGATGCAGATCTTTGTGAAATGTATATTGCTATATTCAAACCAAATTTGGTGAATCTAGCTCGAAGTTTGTAAAAAGTGGGGAAAGGGGGGCTGGGGGTGGTATGGGTGGACGTGGCATCCAAATTTTTGATGCAGATCTATCTGGAATGTCAATTGATATCTTCATACCAAAATTGGTGACTCTAGCTCAAAGTTTGTAAAAAGTTGGGAAAGGGGGGGCTGAGGGCGGTATGGGTTTGGCGTGGCATCCAAATTTTGATGCAGATCTTTGTGGAATATCAATTGCTATATTCATACCAAATTTGGTGACTCTAGCTCGAAGTTTGTAAAAAGTGTGGAAAGGGGGGCTTGGGGTGGTATGGGTGGACGTGGCATCCAAATTTTTGATGCAGATCTATCTGGAATGTCAATTGCTATCTTCATACCAAATTTGGTGACTCTAGCTCAAAGTTTGTAAAAAGTGGGGAAAGGGGGGCTGGGGGCGGTATGGGTGGGCGTGGCATCCAAATTTTGATGCAGATCTTTGTGGAATGTCAGTTGCTATCTTCATACCAAATTTGGTGACTCTAGCTAAAATTTTGTAAAAGGTGGGGAAAGGGGGCGAAAATGGAAGGGCATGGCTCCAAAACTTTGATGCAGATTTTTAGGGGTCGTTGCCAGCTATCTTCCTACCAAATTTGGTGGCTCTAGCTCCACAACTCTGGAAGATACACGCATTCCAGTTTTTGACGAAGCGTTGGGGTGGATGGGGGCGGCTAGGGCAGTATGGGTGGGCGTGGCATCCAAACTTTTGATGCAGTTTTTGGGGGGTCATCATCACCTATCTTGGCACCAAATTTGGTGGCTATAGCTCAAAAACTGTGGGAGATATAGGCTTTTTTGACTAAAAAATGCGGAGGGCTGGGGGCGGAATGGGGGCATGGCTCCAAAATTTTTGATGCAGTTTTTTGGGGGTTGCTAGTAGCTATCTTCTTACCAAATTTGGCAGTTCTAGCTGTAAGGATGTGCGAAATATGTGGATTTATCGGTTTTGAGTTATCGAATTTATCGATTTGCCAGCCCCCCAGTTATCGTAGAACCCCCATCTTGACACTTTAATTTACTATCCCATAGATAAAGAGAATTGGAAAGTTTCAAGTCTCTAGCTTGAAGGGTGTGGAAAAAACTTGCACACATACGGACGGACAGACGGACAGACACCATGACGGACATTGCACAAAACCAATATACTCTTTACCTTCGGTATCGAGTATAAAAACTGGGTGGCGGTAAGCTGTTAAAAACGGAAGGCAATTAATCTATAAAACTGATGGAACGGAACAGTTGTGATTATTTTTCATTTAAAAATAAAAGTAGGCTGTTAAAATAAATATTTACTTATATTAAATTAAAATTTGAATTGATTTTTAGTAAACCGGCTTTTTTTCATCGAAAATGTAGCTTTTAAAAGAATATATTAAGCTCATATCATATTTATTTAGATTTTCACATTGAGGTAACATCAACCCAAGTCCCTCGATAGTGAGCTGCCGTTTACAGACGGTGAAGTAAATGGGATGCCGCTTAGTCGTTTCTCATAATCACAATTAAGCTGCCCGACGATGAAAATGAGTTCCTTTACGATTTACGTACTGTCACTGTTTGCAGCAGCCTTGCGTCCTCCAAAGAGTCAACCACTCATCATCATCATTTGCCCCCCTACGGCGAAGCGATCCTCACCTGAACCATCACTCGTACACACATAAGTAACTTTTACCTAGATTAGGTACGGTTTGCGTCTAGCCGTCTTATTTGAATAGTTCTTTTCTACTCTGCACCGCTTTTGGATCCCCTGATTTCTATTATTCCCAGCTAATTTCCTAGGCTCACACCTTTAACTTCTAACACACCAGCCCACATTACATATTATTTGGATATAAAAACATTAGACAATGACTATCAAGTACCAAGAGCTATTAAAAAAATTTATAAAGTATTCGGGGGAAATTTGATCGAACAATGCAACACCCAAAACTCTTATTATGGCTTACATTAAATCGTGAAGTCATAGTCGACTCTACTACGTGCTACACATTTTTCCATGAGTTGTTCCCATTTAAAGCCCCTATAATTTATCCGTTTTTTCTTATTATTATTTTTTCAACCAAGTGTGCGTACCTGTTTTTTTCAATTTTCTCTTTCTAGAAAATGTCTTTAAGTTCGGCACCCTCATCGTCATTCAATATGTATGTTATAGGGATTTTATTTTGTATTTCTATTATTGAAAAGTTTAAGTTTTCCGGTTTGGTGAGCAGCCCTTCTCATTAAAAAATATTATGTTTGCTTATACACACATAATCATTTGCAAAGATTTTTTTATGACTAAAGCAGTGATGTCCAAACTCACACAATGAAAGAGTTGCGCTTGTGTGCGAAGCAGCGAAAAACGAAGGCAACGTGAAACATTTTTTTTGCAATGCAGCATAGCGAATGACTGCGCGTTTGACTTTGAGCTTCAGCCGAACACATGAGTCGAGAGAGCAAATGCAGCCGAACACGCGCATCGTAAAATAACAAGCTGCCGAGCGTTCTATTTATAGAACACACAATTTCTCTCTCCCTATACATGTGTCGGCTGCTACGCCGGCAGAATTTTTCTTGCCAACCACGCGTGGCTGCCTTTTCAAACTTTGGACAACGCTGGACTAAAGACAATGTCTTAAAACATTTTAACAATTATAAGATTTACTTTTATGTATGTAATTTTAGCTGTCCTATTATATTGCTGATTGTTCTAACTAAACAATTGATTGGACATTACCTCCATAATGTCTTTTAAACGTATCTTTGATTGAGTTTTCGATAATAACTACTTATTCAATTTTCTAGATCGTACCCGAGTCACGGTAATATAGCAGGGTACGACAAAATAAGCACGCAAGCAAGGTTGAGGGCAGTGACATTTCTAAAAGGGTTTGAGCCGAAGTTTGACGTAGAAAAACGCACAATAAGGTAGGAGCTAACGAAATGCGAGAGTCTTTAGTGGGAAGCGAGCTGGACGAAGACATCTGATCTCAGGCAAGACAAATGTTTATCGGGAGAGAGAATCCTCCTTTCACATTATAGCAGTATGCGTAGCCTTTACAAGGAAACGAAGTTTCTTTTCTTAGAACAACATATCAAACGTATTAAAGGCTAAGAAACCCTCAACTCATCAAAATATACTTGCTCTCGGACAGTGTCCATGTCCGATGGAAGAGTTATAGAACTAGAAGGGGGGCACAACAGACCTCTCAGGTACCAAATCTTTCATCGACGATGAAGGTTAATACAGGCAGGAGACATATTATTATATTATTAATTCCCCTTTATATTTTTTTATTTAAAAAGAACATATCAATAAAGTTGTTACTTTGTTACGGACTTTTACTGATTTTTTATTAAATTTTTTATTATCTTGGCTCAAATTTAATTTAATTAGTTTAAATAAGTCAGCAATATCAATTCGTGATTTTTCGGTAGCCAACTGGCGTTCCCCAGGCAAATATTTTCTCTTTCAATTCCAATTCTAGAACCCATCCAATAATATTGAAAAGAGGTAAGCCAAGAAAACATAGAACAGGTGGCAGTTTAGCTGTGAAAAACCGGTTTTTCGGTTTTAGGAACAGGTAATTGTTTTGCTGTTTAAAACAGGGATCTGTTATTTTTTTGTGGTTGTCAGAAAACATGTTGCTGTTTAGCTGTTAAAAACAGGCTTTTCAGTTTTAGAAACCGGTGGTTGTTTTGCTGTTTAAAATAGAGAGCTGTTATTTTTTTCTGGTTTTAAATACCGGGTCTGTTAAGCTGTTATTTTTGTGGTTTTCAACAAACAGGTTGTTGTTTGACTGTTATTTTTTCCGGTTTAAAAACAGTTTGGGGGAGGGGGTGTCAGTTTTGCTGTTAAAAACAGGTTGTTGATATGTGTTTAAACGGAGAGCTGTTATGTGTGCAATATGCAGATATAACAGCCCACCAGATTAACATCTATCAACAACCTGTTTTAAAACAGGTTGCTGTTTAGCTGTTATTTTTAAAATAACATCAAAACAGCCCCTGGTTTTTAAAACCGGAAAAAATAACAGATCCCAGTGTTAAACAGTAAAACAATTACCTGTTCCTCTTTTCAATATTATTGGATGGGTTCTAGAATTGGAGTTGAAAGAGAAAATATTTGCCTGGGGAACGCCAGTTGGCTACCGAAAAATCACGAATTGATATTGCTGACTGATTTAAACTCTATTCAATAGCGTATTTTTAAGTCCCGGTTTTTTATCGACACGACTGTGGACTTGTTCTTTCATTTGGATGTTAAATTAAAGTTATAGTACGAAACGCAGCAGTATTGCGTCAGTACATTCGTTGGCTTTTGGTGAAAAAAAAATAAATAAAATTTATAGCTTTTTTAAAAAAAAAATTCGGTTCTCATACATTTTTTCGAAAAAAATCACGAATTGACATTGCTGACAGATGTAAATTACTTTGTAAGGAAAAAAAAAACGGAAATTAAATTTGAGCCAAGATAATAAAAAATTTAATAAAAAATCAGTAAAAGTCCGTAAAAAAGTAACAACTTTATTGATATGTTATTTTTAAATAAAAAAATATAAAGGGGAATTAATAATATAATAATATGTCTCCTGCCTTTATTAACCTTCATCGTCGATGAAAGATTTGGTACCTGAGAGGTCTGTTGTGCCCCCCTTCTAGTTCTATAACTCTTCCATCGGACATGGACACTGTCCGAGAGCAAGTATATTTTGATGAGTTGAGGGTTTCTTAGCCTTTAATACGTTTGATATGTTGTTCTAAGAAAAGAAACTTCGTTTCCTTGTAAAGGCTACGCATACTGCTATAATGTGAAAGGAGGATTCTCTCTCCCGATAAACATTTGTCTTGCCTGAGATCAGATGTCTTCGTTCAGCTCGCTTCCCACTAAAGACTCTCGCATTTCGTTAGCTCCTACCTTATTGTGCGTTTTTCTACGTCAAACTTCGGCTCAAACCCTTTTAGAAATGTCACTGCCCTCAACCTTGCTTGCGTGCTTATTTTGTCGTACCCTGCTATATTACCGTGACTCGGGTACGATCTAGAAAATTGAATAAGTAGTTATTATCGAAAACTCAATCAAAGATACGTTTAAAAGACATTATGGAGGTAATGTTCAATCAATTGTTTAGTTAGAACAATCAGCAATATAATAGGACAGCTAAAATTACATACATAAAAGTAAATCTTATAATTGTTAAAATGTTTTAAGACATTGTCTTTAGTCATATAAAAATCTTTGCAAATGATTATGTGTGTATAAGCAAACATAATATTTTTTAATGAGAAGGGCTGCTCACCAAACCGGAAAACTTAAACTTTTCAATAATAGAAATACAAAATAAAATCCCTATAACATACATATTGAATGACGATGAGGGTGCCGAACTTAAAGACATTTTCTAGAAAGAGAAAATTGAAAAAAACAGGTACGCACACACTTGGTTGAAAAAATAATAATTTGAAACAAGTAGAAACGTTGCAGTCGGACGCAACCGACTGCGGCATACTCGATACCAGTATTAAAACCGGTAAAAATAGGCCTGAATGCAAGGGGTACGGATGCGGCAGGGGTGTACGCTGCCTTAAAGATTCTCCGATGCAGATGGGAATGCCACCAACTATTTGCCTTCCAAATTTGGTGACTCTAGCTCAAAGTTTGTAAAATGAAGGGAAAGAGGGGGGGGGGCTGGGGTGGTATGGGTAGTTGTGGCATCAAAATTTTTTTGCAGATCTTTGTGAAATGTCAATTGCTATCTTGATACCAAATTTGGTGACTCTAGCTCGAAATTTGTAAAAATTGGGGAAAGGGGGGTTGGGGGTGGTATGGGTGGGCGTGGCATCCAAATTTTTGATGCAGATCTTTGTGAAATATCAATTGCTATCTTCATACCAAATTTGGTGACTCTAGCTCGAAGTTTGTAAAAAGTGGGAAAAGGGGGGTTGGGGGTGGTATGGGTGGGCGTGGCATCCAAATTTTTGATGCAGATCTTTGTGGAATGTCAATTGCCATCTTCATACCAAATTTGGTGACTCTAGCTCGAAAATTGTAAAAAGTGGAGAAAGGGGGGCGAATTGGAGGGCGTGGCTCCAAAACTTTAATGCAGATTTTTGGGGGTCGTTGCCAGCTATCTTCTTACCAAATTTGGTGGGTCTAGCTCCACAACTCTGGAAGATACACGCATTCCCGTTTTTGACGAAGCGTTGGGGTGGATGGGGGCGGCTCTAGGGCAGTATTGGTGGGCGTGGCATCCAAACTTTTGATGCAGTTTTTTGGGGGTTGCTAATAGCTATCTTCTTACCAAATTTGGTACTTATAGCTGTAAGGATGTGCGAAATATGTGGATTTATCGGTTTTGAGTTATCGAATTTATCGATTTGCCAGCCCCCCAGTTATCGTAGAACCCCCATCTTGACACTTTAATTTACTATCCCATAGATAAAGAGAATTGGAAAGTTTCAAGTCTCTAGCTTGAAGGGTGTGGAAAAAACTTGCAACCATACGGACGGAAAGACGGACAGACGGACAGACACCATGACGGACATTGCACAAAACCAATATACTCTTTACCTTCGGTATCGAGTATAAAAACGGATAAATTGATAGGGGCTTTAAATGGGAACAACTCATGGAAAAATGTGTAGTACGTAGTACTCGACTATGACTTCACGATTTAATGTAAGTCATAATAACAGTTTTGGGTGTTGCATTGTTCGATCAAATTTCCCCCGAATACTTTATAAATTTTTATACTCGATACCGAAGGTAAAGAGTATATTGGTTTTGTGCAATGTCCGTCATGGTGTCTGTCCGTCTGTCCGTCCGTATGTTCGCAACTTTTTTCCACACCCTTCAAGCTAGAGACTTGAAACTTTCCAATTCTCTTTATCTATGGAATAGTAAATTAAAGTGTGAAGATGGGGGTTCTACGATAACTGGGGGGCTGGCAAATCGATAAATTCGATAACTCAAAACCGATAAATCCACATATTTCGCACATCCTTACAGTTAGAACTTCCAATTTTGGTAAGAATATAGCTACTAGCAACCCCCAAAAAACTGCATCAAAAATTTTGGAGCCACGCCCCCCCCCCATTCCGCCCCCAGCCCCCCCCGCATTTTAAAGTCAAAAAAGCCTATATCTTCCTCAGTTTTTGAGCTATAGCCACCAAATTTGGTGCCAAGATAGGTGATGATGACCCCCCAAAAACTGCATCAAAAGTTTGGATGCCACGCCCACCCATACTGCCCTAGCCGCCCCCATCCACCCCAACGCTTCGTCAAAAACTGGAATGCGTGTATCTTCCAGAGTTGTGGAGCTAGAGCCACCAAATTTGGTAGGAAGATAGCTGGCAACGACCCCTAAAAATCTGCATCAAAGTTTTGGAGCCATGCCCTTCCATTTCGCCCCCCTTTCCCCACCTTTTACAAAATTTTAGCTAGAGTCACCAAATTTGGTATGAAGATAGCAATTGACATTCCACAAAGATCTGCATCAAAAATTTGGATGCCACGCCCACCCATACCACCCCCAACCACCCTTTCCCCAATTTTTACAAATTTCGAGCTAGAGTCACCAAATTTGGTATGAAGATAGCAATTGATATTTCTCAAAGATCTGCATCAAAAATTTGGATGCCACGCCCACCCATACCGCCCCCAGCCCCTTTTTACCACTTTTTACAAACTTCGAGCTAGATTCACCAAATTTGGTATGTAGATAGCAATTGATATTTCTCAAAGATCTGCAAAAAAATTTTGATGCCACGCCCACCCATACCGCCCCCAGCCCCCTTTACCCCTTTTTTTACAAACTTCGAGCTAGAGTCACCAAATTTGGTATGAAGATAGCAATTGACATTTCACAAAGATCTGCAACAACAATTTTGATGCCTCAACTACCCATACTGTCCCCAGCCCCCCCCTTTCCCTACATTCTACAAACTTTGATCTAGAGTCACCAAATTTGGAAGGAATATAGCTGGTGGCATCCCCATCTGCATCGGAGAATCTTTAAGGTAGCGTACACCCCTGCCGCATCCGTACCCCTTTGCAATCAGGCCTCTTTTTACCGGTTTTAATACTGGTATCGAGTATGCCGCAGTCGGTTGCGTCCGACTGCAACGTTTCTACTTGTTGAATATAAATTAGAGGAAACATATGATAAATTATTAAAGTTAGTATAGAAGTGAAGCGAAAAAAGAAACATAAGAGAAAAATACTATATGAGATGTAAAAGAAATAAATAAACAAAATAATAATTAACAACAATAATCAGCAAACAATCAAGAACATCCAGCACATTCCATTAAGTAATGTTATAATCTCAAAGTGCGTGAGAATAAGCGATAGGGAAAGAAGCAACTAATAATGTATAAGAAATTCTATATTATAATTGGAACGAGGATCATGCACTGCGACCACTAGGATCTATTGCGCCTCTTACTGTTTTGTGAGTTACAGCTCCTCAAACAGCCCGATCGATCGCAGGAACGCGACGATGTTGCATGGTCTGAGAGCCCTCATTTTCTGTGTAGACAGAAAGAGGCTCCCCAGAAGAGAGAGCCTCAGTCGGCTGATGGCGGGACACTCTTCAAGCAGGTGCTCTGGAGTCTCATCCCCCTCCAGACACAGTCTGCAAAGACTGTCTTCCCCTAACCTGAGATTATGCAGATGCTTGCGCAGTCTGCAGTGCCCGGTCAAGAAACCCGTGACTATATGAAGAGATCTTTTGCTCAGCTTCAGACAGTCCTCAGTTCTCTTCTTGTTGTAACTGCGTAGCTGTCGCTTGCTCTGTCTTGCCCCATGTGAAACCCGCCAAGCGTCCTCGCATGCGTTGAGCAGATCGATGCGACTGCTCTGACTGACAAACCCTGGTCCTAGCCCACAGAAAGGTTCAGGGCCCTGGAAAGGAGTGCTAGCTTCTCTCCTGGCCAAACTATCGGCGACCTCATTACCGGGAACACCCGCATGTCCCGGTACCCAATATATGGTAAGAAATTCTATAAGACAGTTCCATTTTTCCACTAATTGTTTTAACTGTATAACCTACCAAGCTCAGGCAAGCAAATTGTTCTTAAAAGCGTCAAATAGTAAACTCTTTAAAACGAAAAGATCTAATGCTCCTTAAGTGTGAAAGTTGTAACACTCATGTGTTTAAGGCAGCGATTAGATTCTGAGCAAAATTTAATCTCGATACCTAAAAGCTGATAAAATAGTTTGCATAGATACAGACACACAGATCTAGGAAGCCTACGGTGCTGATCTAAATATTGATCAAGAATAAACATACTATCTGGGATCAAGGATGCTTACGTTTATGCATTACAGAAATAAAAATACTATGTCTCGGTTCAAAAATTGAGAGGCAAAACCCTTAATTTTAAAGGCAATATATAAAGTCAAATAACATAAAAGAATAAAATTAAAAATGAAATAACAACATAATAAAAACAAAATAATAATATTACCAGAATGGAATGACAACCTACTTTTAAATCTTACTCCCTGCTGTATTATATGCCAAGAATAATGGACCAAGAAAATAGATTGTGGACCTAAACAAGAACAACTTTATCTCGTTCTTTTAATGTACGAATTATAACCCACAAGAATCATAATAGAAAATAGCCTAGCAAAAACTATTTACCATGAAGTCTAAACGGTCTTAAGACCATGAATCCTAAGCTAGTGAAAATTATTGTAAATGACTTGATTGCGCTCTTTTTATTAGTTTAACATACACACAAGAAGTGCTCTACAATACAACCACAAAAAAAAAAGAACAAATCATACCATACAATTACCAAATCAAATCTTATTCTTTGGAGCCTCCTCCACAAACAGTATACAATAAAATCAGACCCTAATCTAAAATCAAAACACAAGATCAAGAGCTAGGGTGTATAAACGATTAAAACAAAGAAAGAAAAAAAAAACTGAAAATACCAATATTTAGTGGGTATAAACCAATCCGGTGATAGTAAACGTACATTATTTTATGCCCGTTATGTAAAAATACCGACTTTTACGTCATTTCGAGCTTTAGTACATCACAGCCTTATTTTGCCATCCAAATTCAAGATTAATGTAAGGTTCAAGAAGAATAGAGCACATTTCAATGGTTTCATGAATTTACGAAATATCTCAGATCAATGAAAAACAAATCCTTTAGCGACAATAAGTTTTGAGCACTAAAGAAAATGAATCTCTTTAAGAAATAATTATAATAATTAAATGAAAAAATAAGACCTAATAACATGGCATTTAGAACAAAAAGGTTTTGTTCTTATTAAAATTAATAAAGCACCTACAAAAAATATAAATAAAAAATAAATAAATAAGTAAAATAAAAGAAAGAAAAAAATGAAAGTGAGATGTAACAAAACTGCAACTATCACAGTTAAGGAACAGTAGTAGTAGATACTTAACCCTTAAATTAAAACAGCTAACAAAGTCATACTTTCCGAAACAGTGTAAGACTCATATCTCGAACTGTTAAGCTAGTTTAATGCACTTCCTTATTTAATGTAATAAAAATGAGGAGAATAATGAAATAAAATATTACCATCCAGCAATTAAAAGAAATTAATAACGAAATTTTCTCAGTTTAAGCAATGAGTTTGGAAATATAAAAATCTAGCATAATCACTAAGAAAGTAGAAAGGTATATAGGTTGACAGTTAAAATATATTAAAGCAATCAATTATAAAGTGAAAAATCAATGTCCGATTGATTTCCCTGTTAAAATTAAGCTAACGTGTTAAGGACAATAATACAATCTATCTCGTTTTAAGCGTAAAGTCTAGTCAAAATAGCTAACAACATAACATAAAGTTTTTAAAAATCAAAAGAATACTAAGTTGGTGAAAACAATTAAGTATTACACAAATTAAGATAGGGTATCAGACAACATCAATAGAAGAATTTTTGAAATCAGTAAATGAGTACAAAACACATTCTTTATACATTTTTATCGTAAGTAGCATACTGGGAAAGAAAATAGTAAAAACCGTTTGTATAAAAAAAAAACAATCCAGCTGCTTAGAACATCTTACTGTTTTCATTTTCTTTATTTTAGAAATTTATTTGATATGTGAGTTTGATGAAATAATTTTAGTCGAGTATAAGAAATAGTTTGACGGATATCTTAAATATGAAAAGTGTCATTTGACGAAAATCTTTTAGCGAGCAGACGGAAAGTTAAGGAAAAGATTATTTGTTAAGCCTAAAAGATTACCTTAAAGAATTTAAAGAATGTAAAAGCAAAATAAATTATTACTGAGATAGAACAGAATCGAATATATGGGTATTAAAAAAAAAATAATAATAATAATAAATTCAATAAACGATGAAGTATAAATATTAAGATCTAAATTATTTTGTTAAAACATGATTTATTATACCAGCTACACGAACTTCTTTAAGCTTTCAAAATAGTGACATACATAAAAGCATTCTTATGCTATGTTTACACTACAGTGAGTTTGCTATCGATATCGTCATCGACGCAATAACTCAGAATTGGTGTTTACATTGGCTCAAAGTGAGTTATTGCGTTAAGCGTCAACCGCTGTGTTTTGCTTAGAGTTTGTAAAAGCCGAAAAATTTAATTAAACAAATTTAAAAAGTAATGAGCACTAACAAATTATGTTTGATTTTATCTGCGATGGAGCAAAACAACGCAATGATGATTAGAGCAATGAATGAATGCGTTTGGACATCTTAATGCACAACAAAATGATCAGCCAGGGTTTGAGGTTTGGCTTGGCAATATGAATCCAAGTGCTAAAACAATTAGGCAAGCCCTAGCAATAAATTTCCTCAACAATAATTCGATTTAAATAAATAAATTAAATTGTTAAAATATGGAATTTATTTTTATGTATCACTGGCCCTCATTATTTCTAGCATTTCTTTTGAAAATGTTCAGCTCGTTCTGCTATACGCTCCATGGCCGCCAACTTGCGCTCCCCTATTTCTATGAGCTTGTCAATTTTGTCTACTCGTCGTCGCTTTTTATGTGAAGGCGTCTCTGTTGTTATTCAGTGATAATTTGTATTTTTTCACTTGTGTAGTTGTATGTGGTGTTTACACTAGCACCAGTGGTGACAATTCAAAAATGTAACCGATTATATACTTAAATGGGCAGCACTTATGAGTAAACCGAATGTATGTATATCGAGTACAAGCAACTGCATCCAAACTTAACTCAACTTTTTGTCACCACTACTTTATGTATGGGAAAAAAGCTGCTTGTTGCCCTTAACGCAATAACTCAAATAAGCAGTGCTAGTGTAAACACCACTTTAGATATGTATATAGTGAGTACTAGAACTTAGGCTTATAATAAAAAAACTTTTTATCAAGCCGAAACATGGAGTATGACTTGTGTGTTCTACCGGCTATAACTTTATGTCATTAATATAAATGTTCGGTGTTTGTGTTTGCTTAATCCCTCAACGGAACAAGCTTAATATAATTCTCAAATTTAACGTACTGCAAAAATCTATGAAAAAAAAAAAAAAAAATTAAATTAAAACATACCTATATGAAAAACATAATTTGATAGTTTACTAACAAAGTAAAAAAAAATTAAAAAGTTATACTAATTAGCTCTATAAAAGTAACAGAAGTCAGTGCAATAATCAAAACAGATGTATGCAAATAAAGGTTAGAAACGTAAGTAGCGAACAAGTTGGGTGTGCGTAAGAAAGAGGGACAATCAATTAACATACCACCTGCATTTCATAGACGCTCGTGTATAGAATCGCATAAAGAAGCGTGTTTTAATATAATAATATAAACAGGATCGCTTTCCCCCTATAGCACTTTCACCCTCTAACACTTACTCTCTCTAACACTAACTCTCTCTTTCTCCCTCTAACACCTTCCTCCTCTTACACCTTCCCCCTCTAGCATTCCAATCTAAATCTGCAAGTCTCAATACTCTTGTTTAAAAACAATGTGCTATCTTGCTGCTGCTGCTGCGAAAGAAAATTCCCATCCCTTGCTTACATAACCCTCACGAATGTTGTTGTTGGTGTTGCTTTTGATCATAAGAATGCGGCCTACGAATGTACTGCCCTTTGACTAGCGTACTTCAAACAAGCACAATCTTGTCCCAACCCTTTTATCCTTTGGATCACTGGTTTTCACAACCATAAACATTCATTGTTTATGTTTTGCCTGCAGGTGTGCAAGGCAACGCACGTCAAACAGGCGCCCTCTCGTTTCTCTCTTATCTACTTATTTGTAGTTAAGAAACCTGCGCACAGTTGACTGTCTCTCTCTTATCTACTAACTTGTAGCTAAGAAACCTTAATAGTTTTAAAGGCAATGTACTTGGCTCACTGATCCTCACGGACGGTGATATCTATAACACATTAGTCAAGTAATGTACTTGACCTTTGACTAGCGCACTTCAAGCATGCACAAACTTGTCTCTAAGTCTTCTACTACTTTCCCCCTCTAACACTTTCTCCCTCTAACACCATCTCCCTCTAACACTTTCCCCCTCTATCCTTTCCCCCTCTTACACCTTCTCCCTCTATCACTTTCTCCAGCTAACTCTTTATAATCTTAATCTACAAGAATAAATACTCTTGTTTAAAAACAATGTGTTGATCTAGCTGCTGCTGCTCCGTATGAAAATTCCCATCCCTTGTTCACATAACCCCCCACGAAGGTTGTAGTTGTTGACAATAACAATGCACGTGTGCAGAGCAACGTATTTAAAACAGGAGCACACTTGACTCTAACAATAATTGGTTAAATAGTTTAACCTGATCCTGTCATTCTCACAGCCATAAAGATCAATGTATTGATCCTGCCGCTGCTGCTGCTGCTGCTGTTGCTGCTGGTGCTGCTGCTGCGTAGGAAAATTCCCATCCCTTGTTCACATCTTTTTGTCATTGTTGTTGCTGTTGACCATAACAATGCAACGTACATCGAAGAAGCGTCCGCTTTTCTCTATTCTCTATCCTTTCTTACTTTGCACACTGATACTCATGACCATAAACAGGTTTATAATGCAACGCACGTCAAATACGCGCCCTCTCGACTCTCTCTTATCTATCCTTTCTTCCTGTGTACACTGCACCTCATGACCATAAACAGGTTTACAATGCCACGCACGTCAAAGAGGTGCACAATTGGCTCTAACACTAGTAAGGTAAATAACCAATCTGTTCCTCTGATCACTGCTTTCACAGATGCTGCTGGTAAAGTGGTGGGCTAGGAATGTTAATCTTTTGTTCTCCACCTTAGTCTAATTAAAGCGGGCACGATCATGAAAAAAAGGGTCATAAATTATCATATTGAAGGGGGCGATAAAAGTGTCAAAAAAAGGGGGCGATAGAAGGGTCATAAAATTTAATGGGGTCATAAATTGTCGGCATCCTTTGTGTCGTAGAACCGGCAGTTCCCTACTACTGAATAGGCACATGTAATGATGTAGCTGTAACATTTTCGCTCACTTTTGTATTGAGGGGGGTTAGTATGCATTCGAAGTCTGCATACACTACAAACGGAACATCTAAACTACGATTAAAATTCTTAAATTTAAGACTTGCTTTTTCTAATGAGGGTAACGTCGAAACCATCTTGCCACAATTCATCCGGTGCTCCAAAGATAACTTCTCGCTGGGAAAAGTTGAGGCAGGTGTTGCAAAAGAAAAGCTGATGCGCGTTACCGGTCACCTGTGAGCTAACCAGTCTGTAAACTTCAAAACAAAAGAAAATGTATTAGTAAGTACTACGTATTAAGAAAATTGAAATTTTTACATACCTTGATAAACTTTTTATCCACACAAAATGCGCCCGTCCATTGCTCTCCAAAAGCAATAAACTTATATGCCGTTCCCTTTCGACCTCCGTTAAATACAGCGGGCCAACCACTTTTCTTTTTTCTTCGTCGAACCCAAACACGATGATACTAATAGTGGAGTTCCGTCTTTCGAACACTTTAATTTGTGGAAGCGGAAGCGGAAACTCCAACTCCTCAAAATCTAATGTAAGTGTTTCACTTACATAGATTTTGGAGTTGTCAATATTTATATTGTAACTCGAACATCGATCAGCATGGTTGGTGTTGCGTGGAGCTTTAAGGGCTGATATTAAAGCCCATTTAAAACAATATTCATCCTCGTTTCTCACATTTATAATCGCCTTTTTATCTCTCAGCACCTTTGGAGTTTCAATATAATTTGAAACTTTTAAAGGAGTGTATTTATTAATATTGCACTCCAATCTTATTATTTGGGACATTGTCCATCCGCTGTCCCTTTCCTGGAACTCATCCATTTTTTGCCGGATGAGTTCAGCATGCTGACAATAGACTTCTTCTATATTTTTTCCAGCTGTTAGAACACACATAGGTGTTTGATGCGACTTGACTTGCATCACCATCTCATCTTGATGGAATTTTATGTATTCCGCAAATAACTCAAAGTTTATCTTACACGATGTGTGTAAAAATAAAACATTGGTTATTATTGGAATGAGCTCCGATGAGGCATCAGTGAGGAATTCCTGGGGATCAAGAATTTCCTCACGCCTATTCTCAAACGATAACGTAAGAATGCGGTTTTTAAATCCACCTGAAATCTGCTTCACAGCACTATTTAGGGGTATGAATACGCGCATTTTATGTGTACTGGACCTTAAATGTCCATTCCACTTTGAAAAAAGTACATTAACTTTACATGTGTTGCACTACTTTGTCATCGCATTGGGAGTGGCGGTGATGATGTTTGTGGCGGCGTAGGGTGTATTGTTGTATGTGGTGGCGAAAGGTGCGTTGTTGAAGGTGGTGGCGATGGGTGTGTTGGTGTAGGTGGTGTTGCTGGGTGTGTTGATGTAGGTGGTGTTGCTGGGTTTGTTGACGTATGTGGTGTTGAAGGGTGTGTTGGGGAAGGTAGCGTTAAACATCTTCATGAGGGTGTTGGCTTTGTTAGTGATCGAGGAGGTGGCGGAAGTGGTTTGCGATCCTGGAGTGCGGGGTCTCGTTTCGGTACCGAAAATCTCGGCTAAGTCGTTCGCTGCGGCGGTCGTGTACACAACGTTGTAGTTTCCGTTTGCAACCATTTTATTTTTGTTTTTAATTTATTTTTTATTTTTCAAAAATTTAAAATTACAAACGTTTTAAAACACAGAAGAAAAATTTTCAAAATTACACTTGTAAATTTTGAGAGCTACTGAAGGTTTTTCAGTTTAAAGTACCTCTTTTATGCGTTTTGAAGTCAATGCAGGATTTAAGATTTTCCTAGCACTTGTCCAAAATAAAACAAGTAGAAACGTTGCAGTCGGACGCAACCGACTGCGGCATACTCGATACCAGTATTAAAACCGGTAAAAATAGGCCTGAATGCAAAAGGGTACGGATGCGGCAGGGGTGTACGCTGCCTTAAAGATTCTCCGATGCAGATGGGGATGCCACCAACTATTTGCCTTCCAAATTTGGTGACTCTAGCTCAAAGTTTGTAAAATGTAGGGAATGGGGGGGGGTTGGGGGCGGTATGGGTAGTTGTGGCATCAAAATTTTTTTGCAGATCTTTGTGAAATGTCAATTGCTATCTTGATACCAAATTTGGTGACTCTAGCTCGAAATTTGTAAAAATTGGGGAAAGGGGGGTTGGGGGTGGTATGGGTGGGCGTGGCATCCAAATTTTTTTGCAGATCTTTGTGGAATGTCAATTGCTATCTTCATACCAAATTTGGTGACTCTAGCTCGAAATTTGTAAAAATTTGGGATAGGGGGGTTGGGGGTGGTATGGGTGGGCGTGGCATCCAAATTTTTGATGCAGATCTTTGTGAAATATCAATTGCTATCTTCATACCAAATTTGGTGACTCTAGCTCGAAGTTTGTAAAAAGTGGGAAAAGGGGGTTGGGGGTGGTATGGGTGGGCGTGGCATCCAAATTTTTGATGCAGATCTTTGTGGAATGTCAATTGCTATCTTCATACCAAATTTGGTGACTCTAGCTCGAAAATTGTAAAAAGCGGAGAAAGGGGGGCGAATTGGAGGGCGTGGCTCCAAAACTTTGATGCAGATTTTTGGGGGTCGTTGCCAGCTATCTTCTTACCAAATTTGGTGGCTTTAGCTCCACAACTCTGGAAGATACACTCATTCCCGTTTTTGACGAAGCGTTGGGGTGGATGGGGGAGGCTAGGGCAGTATCGGTGGGCGTGGTATCCAAACTTTTGATGCAGTTTTTAGGGGGTCATCATCACCTATCTTGGCACCAAATTTGGTGGCTATAGCTCAAAAACTGTGGGAGATATAGCCATTTCTGATTTCAAAATGCGGGGGGCTGGGGGCGTAATGGGTGGGCGTGGCTCCAAAACTTTGATGCAGATTTTTGGGGGTCGTTAACAGCTATCTTCCCACCAAATTTGGAGGCTCTAGCTCCACAACTCTGGAAGATACACGCATTCCCGTTTTTGACGAAGCGTTGGGGTGGATGGGGGCGGCTAGGGCAGTATCGGTGGGCGTGGCATCCAAACTTTTGGTGCGGTTTTTTAGGGGGTCATCATCACCTATCTTGGCACCAAATTTGGTGGCTATAGCTCAAAAACTGTGGGAGATATGGGCTATTTTGACTTAAAAAGATGGGGGGCTGGGGGCGGAATGGGGGGGCGTGGCTCCAAAATTTTTGATGCAGTTTTTTGGGGGTTGCTAATAGCTATCTTCTTACCAAATTTGGTACTTATAGCTGTAAGGATGTGCGAAATATGTGGATTTATCGGTTTTGAGTTATCGAATTTATCGATTTGCCAGCCCCCCAGTTATCGTAGAACCCCCATCTTGACACTTTAATTTACTATCCCATAGATAAAGAGAATTGGAAAGTTTCAAGTCTCTAGCTTGAAGGGTGTGGAAAAAACTTGCAACCATACGGACGGACAGACGGACAGACACCATGACGGACATTGCACAAAACCAATATACTCTTTACCTTCGGTATCGAGTATAAACAGGTATATATAATATATATATATAATACCAAAGGTTAGAAAGGGATGGTGCTAAATATTTAAATATCAAGCCCAAAGGAATGGAAAATAGTTTTCATCTTAAGGACGGTAGGGACCAATCAAAATCGTATAAGGGGCGTCGCTCATTAAATTCATACAAGCAGGATCACTGGGCGTGGCTTATTAAATTAAAACAAGCATTATCACTTTCCCCCTCTAACACACATTCTCCTTCTAACACTTTCCCCCTATAACTCTTTCCCACTCTAACACACATTCTCCTTCTAACACTTTCCCCCTATAACTCTTTCCCACTCTAACACACATTCTCCTTCTAACACTTTCCGCCTCTAGCTCTTTCCCCCTCTAACATATTTGAATCTTAAGCTACAAGTATCAATACTCTTGATAAGAAGCAATGTATTGATTCTGCCGCTGCTACTGCTGCTGCTGCTGCGTAGGAAAATTTGTATCTCTTGTTCACAGAACCCCATGAATCTTTATGTACGTTGCATTGTTGTTGGTGTTGACCATAACAATGCAACGTACATCGAACAAGCGTTCGCTTTTCACTATCCTCTATCCTTTCTTCCTTTGCACACTGCTACTCATGATCATAACATTCCATTTTTGACGTGTGTTGCAGGTGTGCAATGCAATGCACGTCAAAGAGGCTTCCCTCTCTATCCTTTTATTCATTCTTTATTGCTTGCTTTCAGGTATACAATGCCACGCACGCTAGACAGGCGCAGACTTGACTTTAACACTAGTTAGCTAAATAGCCAAATCTGTTCCTCTGATCACTGCTTCTCAAGAATCTTGTTGTTATTGTCCTAAAGAATGCCATCTATGATTGTGACTTGCTTGCAGGTGTATAAAACAATGAAGGTTTAACAGGCGTGCACTTGACTCCAAATCCTATGATCACTGATTCTCACAGATGATGCTGATAAAGTTGTAGCCTTGGAATGTCAATCCTTTGTTCTCCACCCTAGTTTAATCAAAGGAGGGACACGATCATTGGAAAAAGGTCATAAATTATCATATTGAAGGGGGCAATAAAACAAGGGGTCAAAAAAGGTCATAAAATTTAATGGGGTCATAAAATTTAATGAGGTCATAAATTGTCGGCATCCCTTTGGGGTAGAACCGGCATTCACCTACTACTTACATGTAATTCTTTTACTTTTGGATGGAGAAAACACTTCACATTATGTTTGGATTAAGAGCTTATCAAGGTATGCGTATGCGTGCATGAGTGGAAAATAGAATAATACATACAAATTTCTATTACAGACTTGTGCGTAGTCAGCTTACTACGCACACATCAAAATTATACTTCTGTGAGGCATGCCTCAATTATTCGGCGAATGAAGACTTGCATTCTAAAGACTGTTGTAAAATGGTGTCGGCGCTACCGGCTGAAGGTACACAACCTCTTCAGTTTGTTAACTTCCGCTACAGCATGACAGTACCATTTGCCGTGTATGCGGACTTTGAATGTTTTCTGAAGCCTGTAAATGAAAGTGTGAGTGAAAAAATAGTAAATGTGCATGAGCATATTCCTGTAGCATATGCTTATTATATCAAATGCTCATTTGACTTAAGTCTTGATAAGTTTGTAATGTATACGGGGGAAAATGTAGGTGCACATTTTATAAATTCTCTAATAGCTGATGTTACTAACATTTATACATCACATCTAGGAAGCATAAAGCCATTATTGATGAGTGTGGAAGAAGAGAAAATTTTTGAGAATTCACTTCAATGTCATATATGTGATAAGCCTTTATTAAACGATCGGGTAAGAGATCATTGCCATTTGACGGGTACCTTTAGAGGAGCAGCGCACAATTCATGCAATCTTAATTGTAAAACCCCCACTTTTATACCAATTTTTTTTTCATAGTTTCTCTCGATATGATGCTCACTTGTTTGTGCGGGAACTATCTAAAGTTCCGGGTGATATTAAAGTCCTCCCCCTCAATAAGGAACTTTACATTTCTCTCTCAAAGTTTATATATGTTTCTCAGACAAAAATAGAATTACGATTTCTAGATTCATTTCGTTTTATGCCAGCAAGTCTGGATACTCTAAGCTTGAATTAAGAGTTAAAAGATTTGCAAACTACTAAGCTCTTTTTCCCCAATGACGGCTGTAAACTTAATTTAATGCGTAGAAAAGGTGTATTCTCCTATGAATATTTAAGCTCATTTAACTGTCTGCAAGAATCCTCATTACCACCAAGAGAAAAGTTCTTCAATAGTCTCTCGAATAGTGAGTGCTCAGCAGAAGATTATCAGCATGCACAAAGTAGTAGTAGGAGAATGGGGGCTCTAACTCAAAAGGATGCCGACAATTTATGACCCCATTAAATTTTATGACCCTTTTATCGCCCCCTTTTTTTGACACTTTTATCACCCCCTTCGCTATGATAATTTATGACCCTTTTTTTCATGATCGTGCCCGCTTTAATTAGACTAAGGCTTCGGCCACGCACTGAGCGATTAGCGACTGAGCGACTAAGCGACGCTCTCTCGAGCGACGTCAGCGAGCGATCGCTCTGAGTGAAGTGGCCACATGTCGAGCGACGTCGCTCAGGTTGTTTACTTATTAAAATGCCTTAAGCAGCCGAAATTAAACTTTCAGCAGAGATTTTCTGCACCGCGTTCATATAATCGCTGAGCGACGCACTAAAAATTAGAACCGATTCTAGCGCTGAGCGACGTCGCTTAGTCGCTCGCGATTTTCGCACGTCGCTCAACAGCTGCGTGGCCGCTCGTATGGAGTTTCATATGTTTTAATTTTTAACGTCGCTCGAGAGAGCGTCGCTCAGTCACTAATCGCTCAGTGCGTGGCCGAAGCCTAAGGTGGAGAACAAAGGATTAACATTCGTAGCCCACCACTTTACCAGCAGCATCTGTGAAAGCAGTGATCAGAGGAACAGATTTGGTTATTTACCTCACTAGTGTTAGAGTCAATTGTGCACCTCTTTGACGTGCGTGGCATTGTAAACCTGTTTATGGTCATGAGGTGCAGTGTACACAGGAAGAACGGATAGATAAGAGAGAGTCAATTGTGCGCCTCTTTGACGTGCGTGGCATTGTAAACCTGTTTATGGTCATGAGGTGCAGTGTGCACAGGAAGAAAGGATAGATAAGCGAGAGTCGAGAGGGCGCCTCTTTGACGTGCGTGGAATTATAAACCTGCAACACACGTCAAAAAATGAATGTTTATGGTTGCGATAACCAGTGATCAAAGGAAGTAAGGATAGAGAATAGAGAAAAGCGAACGCTTGTTCGATGTACTGGGGTTCTGTGAACAAGAGATGGGAATTTTCCTACGCAGCAGCAGCACCAGCAGCAACAGCAGCAGCAGCAGCAGCGGCAGGATCAATACATTGATCTTTATGGCTGTGAGAATGACAGGATCAGGTTAAACTGTTTAACCAATTATTGTTAGAGTCAAGTGTGCTCCTGTTTTAAATACGTTGCTCTGCACACGTGCATTGTTATTGTCAACAACTACAACCTTCGTGGGGGGTTATGTGAACAAGGGATGGAAATTTTCATACGCAGCAGCAGCAGCAAGATCAACACATTGTTTTTAAACAAGAGTATTTATTCTTGTAGATTAAGATTATAAAGAGTTAGCGGGAGAAAGTGATAGAGGGAGAAGGTGTAAGAGGGGGAAAGGATAGAGGGGGAAAGTGTTAGAGGGAGATGGTGTTAGAGGGAGAAAGTGTTAGAGGGGGAAAGTAGTAGAAGACTTAGAGACAAGTTTGTGCATGCTTGAAGTGCGCTAGTCAAAGGTCAAGTACATTACTTGACTAATGTGTTATAGATATCACCGTCCGTGAGGATCAGTGAGCCAAGTACATTGCCTTTGAAACTATTAAGGTTTCTTATAGGCCGAATACACGTGCAGCATGCTGCGCGCAGCCTCGTGTACGTGTGAATTTAAGCAAAGCATTTCTCTTTGCTTAAGTCTCTTACATGTGACCGAAATGGGTTATGTGTGAGCGAATGAGAAGGTTATAGAAAGCTTTATGATTTATTATTATTATTTTATTAGAAAATAATAATACTCAAATATATTTTATTTACTTATATTTATTTATTTATTTAAATTATATATATATTTTTTTATTCTCGTAGTTAGTTGTCGTAGTTAAATTGTGCAGCTGTACGAAATTAAAACCATTTAAATATAACGGAATTAACTAAAGAGACCGTCTTTGCATACGTCAATGGGCGAAAATATCAAAAGAGCCCACGCAAAGATAAGAGAGTGAGCGTAAATGAGCAACAACAAACACACATGCTGCGTGCAAAATATCAAATCATTTTGATATTTGGCTCGCAGCATAAGAGCGATGCGCGCGCTCTTGTCAAACTTTGAGCAGCCTCTTTGGGCTTTTGATCAAGAGCGGACTCACATGCACGACAACTACAGTCACATTTTGTAAATGTATTCGTAGGCTGCGCGCAGCATGCTGCACGTGTATTCGGCCTATTAGCTACAAGTTAGTAGATAAGAGAGAGAGAGTCAACTGTGCGCAGGTTTCTTAGCTACGAATAAGTAGATAAGAGAGAGTCGAGAGGGCGCCTGTTTGACATGCGTTGCCTTGCACACCTGCAGGAAAAACATAAACAATTAATGCTTATGGTTATGAGGAGCAGTGTGCAAAGGAAGAAAGGATAGAGAATAAAGAAAAGCGAGCGCTTGTTCGATGTACGTTGCATTGTTATGGTCAACAACAACAACAACAACAACCTTCGTGAGGGGTTATGTAAGCAAGGGATGGGAATTTTCCTACGCAGCAACAGCAGCAGCAGCAAGATCAACACATTGTTTTTAAACAAGAGTGTTATACTTGTAGATTAAGATTAAAATATGTTAGAGGAGGAAAGAGTTAGAGGGGGAAAGTGTTAGAAGGAGAATGTGTGTAAGAGGGGGAAAGAGTTAGAGGGGAAAGTGTTAGAGGGAGGAAGGCTTAGAGACAAGCTTGTGCATGCTTGAAGTGCGCTAGTCATAGGTCAAGTACATTAGTTGGCTAATATGTTATAGATATCACCGTCCGTGAGGATCAGTGAGCCAAGTACATTGCCTTTGAAACTATTAAGGTTTCTTAGCTACAAGTTAGTAGATAAGAGAGAGACAGTCAACTGTGCGCAGGTTTCTTAGCTACGAATAAGTAGATAAGAGAGAAACGAGAGGGCGCCTGTTTGACGTGCGTTGCCTTGCACACCTGCAGGCAAAACATAAACAATGAATGTTTATGGTTGTGAAAACCAGTGATCCAAAGGATAAAAGGGTTGGGACAAGATTGTGCTTGTTTGAAGTACGCTAGTCAAAGGGCAGTACATTCGTAGGCCGCATTCTTATGATCAAAAGCAACACCAACAACAACATTCGTGAGGGTTATGTAAGCAAGGGATGGGAATTTTCTTTCGCAGCAGCAGCAGCAAGATAGCACATTGTTTCTAAACAAGAGTATTGAGACTTGCAGATTTAGATTGGAATGCTAGAGGGGGAAGGTGTAAGAGTGGGAAAGTGTTGGAGGGAGAAAGAGAGAGTTAGTGTTAGAGAGAGTAAGTGTTAGAGGGTGAAAGTGCTATAGGGGGAAAGCGATCCTGCTTATATTATTATATTAAAACACGCTTCTTTATGCGATTCTATACACGAGCGTCTATGAAATGCAGGTGGTATGTTAATTGATTGTCCCTCTTTCTAACGCACACCCAACTTTTTCGCTACTTACGTTTCTAACCTTTATTTGCATACATCTGTTTTGATTATTGCACTGACTTCTGTTACTTTTATAGAGCTAATTAGTATAACTTTTAATTTTTTTTTACTTTGTTAAAATACTATCAAATTATGTTTTTCATATAGGTATGTTTTAATTTTATTTTTTTTTTAGAGTCACCAAATTTGGAATGAAGATAGCTGGTGGCATCCCCATCTGCATTGGAGAATTTTTTATTCAGCGTAAAACCAACGTTTGCGTGAACGTCATTGAAAATCAATGATAATTCACGAGCAATAGAATGAACTCAGGAGCCGAAGTAGGAAACGAGCGAAACAACAACAATTCGGTTCAAAACTTCCCATTACAACCTTGATTACAAAAAGGCAACTCGTAACACATTACTTGGGGTCTTTTCGAAATGCATCTAGTAGGCGTATCGAATATGGTGTTCTCCGCTGGGTTCATTACTCTCTCGCTCTATCTCTCTCTCTCTCTCTTCTGTCATTTTGACAGTTAAGTAAGAAGTCGTGAGCGAGCAAGTGCGGCTACCTTGTTAAGTATACCTTGTTCAGACCTATACTCTTTGGAGTACACAAATAATTTTGCTCTCTGCCTTGCCATTTTATTCTGCCAGCTTTTTGAAAATCAGCTGATGCATAGGGAAGTAGCAAAGAATCTAAGTCGGCCATCATTGTTTAGGCTTTTGTTTTGATCGCAATGTGTGCGAGGCGAGTGCCGAAAATTATATGTTGCCGAACTTAATTTCTCTTGTTTTTGCTAAAAAACTTGAGTTTGACAATTTTAGACTTTTGCTTGAATCAAAGTCCCTTGAATATAATATCGTTTGTCTTTCGTTGGTGACGGTTGTGTTTTTGCGTTCCCTTAAGGCCGGCCGCACACCGGAGCCAACAAAACGTCTTTTGTTGGTCTTTGTTGGTCCGACAAAAATAAATATTTTTGATATCGCACACCAAAACCAACACCTTCGACAAGCATTTTGTTTTCGACTTTTTGTTGGCTTCGGTGTGTGATACAATCAAACATAATTTTAAGTTTTGTTCAAAATGTCATATGATTCGGACGAAAATATTTTTGTCGAAGCCCAACATAATTTCAGCCAACAGCATTCGACAAAATAAAAACATTTGTTGGGCTTTGCCTTATGCTGTTTTGCTTGTTGGATTCAGTGTGCACAGCTCCATAAGCAACCGTGTAATGTTCGTCACGAACACTTGTATAAAGATGTTGGTTGGGTTCGGTGTGCGCAGCCCCCATGAAACTCTATACAAAAACGGCTTTCGACAATGTTCGCTCCCAACAAATGCTATGGTTTTTTGTTTGTCGGTCTTGGTGTGCGGCCGGCCATAAGAAGCAATGGATTCACGTTCGGTTCGACATAAAAAAACGCCTAAGGCTGCGTTTATGGTCAAGCGATTTCGCGTCGCGCGATGCGACGAGAATCGCTCAATCGCTCCAGCGATTTTTACCAGCGATATCGCTAGCGATGAAGTGTTTATGGTTAAGCGATTTCACAAGCGACCAAATATTTAAGTTCTGATTTTAATAGAGATTTAGTTGTGTTTTGTTTATAAACGAGGAAGGAACATGCGGGCAAAACAGCGTAAAATGTTGCTATTGGAGAGCAGTTATTTACTGCGGACGAAATACCTAAACAGTGGGAATTTAAAAAAATACCAAGTGCATCCTATTTTGGAAGAACGTGAATGTAAAGGAGAGTTACACCATTTGCATTCCAAGCTCCTGCAGTATCCCGAAAAATTTAAAAAAAAATGTTGATGAACAGTTGTTGTTGTTTTTCATATAAATATCAAAACATACGTACAGCATGCAAAACCGTTATAGCTTGAATTGCTTCATATTAAGAAGCAGTTGTTGTTGTTTTGCTTGCCCAGTCTCTCCAATCGCTTGAAAAAATCAAAATTTTTTGGTTGCAAATTCTCGTCGCTCTCGTCGCTTCAATCGCTCTTTGTCGCGCGACATGAAATCGCTTGACCATAAACACTCTCATAAGGAACAATGTATTTAGTCGCTAGTAGCGATTCTCGTCGCATCGCGCGACGCGAAATCGCTTGACCATAAACGCAGCCTAAAGACGTTTTGTTGGCTCCGGTGTGCGGCCGGCCTAACAATTTGTTATTTTTCTTGTGTTTGTGTACGATATAACTTACTTTATTTGGTTTATAATACTAAGAGTGATCGCAAATATAAGTGGTATAAATTAACATGCGCGGATTCTAATTTTGCCTAAAAATTACTGATTTTAAGTCGCACTCAAACTGACGCTGCAGTGCCTAACAATATAGAAATCAAACATACATATGTACATACCAGAGAGCTGCTTTGATCGTGATCGAATCAGTCCGATCAAACTCGCTTAAATCTGATCACAACCAGTACAACCCTTCGCAACAACATGTTCGATCAAGTCGTACACAATACGAAACGAATCGTTCAGTTGGCATGATTGCTTTGCTTGCTGATCGCAACTGATTTTTAGGTTCGGGTATGATGATCGAAAATGATTGTAAAGAAAACGACGATCAGCTCGAACGATGCATAGAAATTAGAGAGCTGCATGAATGGCAAAAAAAACGGCATTCGAATGAACCATGTGTAAAATGAGTTGAATGAATCAGAATACTTCTACAAATTTGTATGGGTAAATGAGTTGCTCTGGCAACAACTCAGTCCCACAACATCCAAACGTCTGGCCACGGATCAAATGAACGAACATTTACAGTTACATTCGAGTAGTACTGAGACTATTCGAGTGGTAATTCTGCTATGTATGTAGCTTTTTTGCCTGCTTATATGTATGCGCATATGCCGTTAGGTCACAAATCGATTGTCAGCGGCGCGAAAATATCACAAAAAATGTGTGCACTGAGCGAAGTAATATATGCACAAAAATAAGAAATTTGAATTTGGCAGGGCATCGTTCACTAAGTTGCCTATGCACGCATTCTCTAAGAAGCAGGTCTACAGTTTTTTTTCTAAGTGCACACACAGACCCCTTTTTTTATGACCCTTTGCCCGAGCTACTTGTGCGGCCCGCTGACGAGGCAACGCTTGCGATCAGACCGTCAGCTTGTGCGTCAGTCTGGCGCCGGGCATAGAAATATACGTAATTTCTCTAGGCCCACGAAATGAAGGGAGTCATTACAAATGAATCATCTCAGTCTACGCCTTGGTATGTTTGCGTTTTCTACTCATAAAATTCATGTTAAAAATCATGATTTATGATGAATTATAGTATCGACGAATTTGGTCTACTCAACTCACTCATACCATATTGTGTCTGCCACTCATTCAACGCAATTCAACTCGAATGCACTCTATTAAATTACAGTTGTGAATCATCTCATGCAGCTCTCTATTAGAAATTCGGGTTTCGATCATGTTGTGATTGAATAGATTGTGAGTGAACAAATCAGATCGAAAGTTGCGTTGTAAAAAGTGAGCCACTACATGGTTGTGGCGCTCTGCTTATTTCAACCAGCACCGTAAAAAATATAAATGTGGTTGCATATTTTTGTTTTTTGAGGAAATAAGTTGTGATGTATAAAATTAACAAAACTATATCATTTCATTTATTTCATAATCTAATAAAAACATAGCAATGCTTAAAACTAACAAAATAAGAACAAATTAAATTTAAATTAAAGTCAGTTATATATTCAAAACATCTGATTCATAAGCCAAAATTTTTATAAAAAGAATTTAAAACAAGTAGAAACGTTGCAGTCGGACGCAACCGACTGCGGCATACTCGATACCAGTATTAAAACCGGTAAAAATAGGCCTGAATGCAAAGGGGTACGGATGCGGCAGGGGTGTACGCTGCCTTAAAGATTCTCCGATGCAGATGGGGATGCCACCAACTATTTGCCTTCCAAATTTGGTGACTCTAGCTCAAAGTTTGTAAAATGTAGGGAAAGGGGGGGGCTGGGGGCGGTATGGGTAGTTGTGGCATCAAAATTTTTTTGCAGATCTTTGTGAAATGTCAATTGCTATCTTGATACCAAATTTGGTGACTCTAGCTCGAAATTTGTAAAAATTGGGGAAAGGGGGGTTGGGGGTGGTATGGGTGGGCGTGGCATCCAAATTTTTGATGCAGATCTTTGTGGAATGTCAATTGCTATCTTCATACCAAATTTGGTGACTCTAGCTCGAAAATTGTAAAAAGTGGAGAAAGGGGGGCGAATTGGAGGGCGTGGCTCCAAAACTTTGATGCAGATTTTTGGGGGTCGTTGCCAGCTATCTTCTTACCAAATTTGGTGGCTTTAGCTCCACAACTCTGGAAGATACACGCATTCCCGTTTTTGACGAAGCGTTGGGGTGGATGGGGGAGGCTAGGGCAGTATCGGTGGGCGTGGTATCCAAACTTTTGGTGCAGTTTTTAGGGGGTCATCATCACCTATCTTGGCACCAAATTTGGTGGCTATAGCTCAAAAACTGTGGGAGATATGGGCTATTTTGACTTAAAAAAGATGGGGGGCTGGGGGCGGAATGGGGGGGGCGTGGCTCCAAAATTTTTGATGCAGTTTTTTGGGGGTTGCTAATAGCTATCTTCTTACCAAATTTGGTACTTATAGCTGTAAGGATGTGCGAAATATGTGGATTTATCGGTTTTGAGTTATCGAATTTATCGATTTGCCAGCCCCCCAGTTATCGTAGAACCCCCATCTTGACACTTTAATTTACTATCCCATAGATAAAGAGAATTGAAAAGTTTCAAGTCTCTAGCTTGAAGGGTGTGGAAAAAACTTGCAACCATACGGACGGACAGACGGACAGACACCATGACGGACATTGCACAAAACCAATATACTCTTTACCTTCGGTATCGAGTATAAATAGCAAGCTATCAACGGAACCTGGTCCTAACCTATTTCGTTTCTCTGTTATTACGTTTCCTGCCAAAGAAAACGATCGTTCAGCGGCTGCACTGCTCGCTGGAATAGAATGAACTTGCATCGCTAGTTTTCTTAAATTTGGATATTTCATTTCATTGCCTTGCCACCAGTCAATCAAATTAAAATTCTCATTCATCTCAACTTTTTCGTTGCAATATCTTTCAATTTCGTCTTCAGGCTTCTCTAAAGTATTTAAGACGCTTCGTTTTAATGGATGAGGGAAAAAAAAGGTGTCGTTGGTCGTACTTGCAGGTTGGTGTTGGCAAATATCATCAAAGTTATTACTTGAATCAAAGGAAAAATGCATTGTCGATGAATCCGATAAAGGTGTTGATGGACATGAAGATTGAATTTCTGTCTGTATGCGAGAAATGCAAAAAAATTTCAAAGCTTCTAAATCATTTGGCTGCATATTTACAGCAGGGGGATATAAAAAATATGCAACTTTATGCCACATATCTAAATTGGCTACCCATATTTGATCAATATTTTCAATTATTTTTTCTTTTAAAAGTGAAATAGAAGGTATTTCATCCGTGGTCGGCTCACATAAATTTTTAATTGTTAAAATAGATGGCAATACATAGCAAAGCGAAGGAGAACTACAAAGCTGCAATTTCTTAAAAACAATCTCAAAGTTGGCACACATTTCCACAACAGCTTTAACAATAGTTATGTTAATATGTAACATTCGCAGACTTTGTTCATTCTGCGTTAAAATGCAATTTATTTCGCCCCAATTGTCAATTATTGACTTAAGCATTATATAATGCGAATTCCAACGTGTTGGGCATTGGTTTTTAAGAGAAGTAGTGAGGAGATGCTGCAAATTGGATTTTTTAAATATTTAACTAATTTTTTGCAAGACTCCAACACTTCTCCGAGCTCTGTGTTGGCAGAAAAGACTGGTCCAACACATTGCTAAACAAATGGCTGCTGCAGTTTATTCTAATATTACTTTCTAATGCTTTTACCATATTTCGTCCTCTGTCAGTTATGAAGACAATTTTTTGCATATTTGAAACATCAAATTCGTTAAACAAACTTTTTAGTTTTTTTAAGATGTTGTCACCCGTTGACTTTTCAAAATCCATTGATTTCATCCCCAAAACTAGTTCAAAGAATTTAAAGTCTTTTTGGTAGTGGAATGTTACTCCTACAAAATTCCGCTTTACATAGTTGTCCGTCCACATATCAATTGTAGCTGACGCGCCACCGCTGCTCACAATCTCATTAATTTCAGCCTTCAGTTCCTCCTTTTTCTCATTTGCGCACTTCGTGACTTTGCGGGATATTGTTGTTGGGTCCGGCAGCATGTCTTCCACATCGACGTGCTCGCCATATGTTGCGCCGATTTTTATAAAGAACCTCACTAGTTTTATAAATCCAGAACCGAATTAATTAACCCAATTTGCGCATTTTTTAATGGCCTCAGTTTTGTCCAGCGATGTAACACATTTGAGACTTTGCGAATTCTTTATATTTTTGCAGCAGCTGTGCCAATTTAAATTCGATGTTTGGGTTGCACTGTATTTTAAAACATTACGGCATGTGCGACAATAAATAAATTCCTTCAACGTGGTGCTGTCCGGTTTTACAATTTCAGTCAGTACGTTCCATACAAAACTTCTTCCCTTGCGTTGGCCAGATCAACAAGAATGGAACTTATATAGAGTCGTCATGAGGCCAAATTCTGACTGCCAGTTGGAATATGGAATCGTGGCGACACCTCTCTCTTTCGCTGCTTTTTTCTCTGCCAGCGCATTTCGTGCCCGATTATCAAGCCACTCGGCTTGTCGACTGTTCTACGCTTATTTTCCCTCATAGCACAGCCAGCCAGCCATTCTCTGTGTATATGCCCATAGCCAGCGATTTTGCAGCGCGCAGTCGCTTCTTCGCTTGCTGTTCGCCCTTCTTTTCCTTGTATAAGCATATGAGCGTGTATACGTCACACGATCATATGTTATGTTTATTTCTTATCACTTTTTGCGACGTTGCTATAGTGAAGCTATGCACTATACCCACATACATATATGTTTGTAGTTTTGCTGGAATATATGTAGGCTTTCTACTAATTTTGCTATTTTGTTTGGGCTGGCTAGTGTTAGTGTGTTAGTGATTTTGTATTTCTACATGACATATTTAATTGTATGCGTAGCATTTTTTAGGCAATTCATTGACCTTTCTCTACTATATTATCAATTCAATTTGGTGCAGAATTTGTATTTTGCCTACAAAAACTTAAAACCAAGACCTTCCAAGCAAGTAAAATATCATTTTTGCTGCTGGTCGAGCATTTGAGTAACAGGCGAACAGCAAAATGAACAAGCGTCTAGTAAAATAAGCAGGCAAATATCAGTTTTGCATTGCTGATCTTTCATACTCTATCATATTTTCAGCTCTATGACCATTTTCAGCAATTTTGCCATCGCAACTACCATACACTTATGCAGCGATGCGCACAAACTGCGAAAGTGTATTTAGTTGTGCATATGTCCATTTCATTTGCCGAAAACTCGGAATATAAGAAAATAAAGAATGAAAGAAAATAAACTAAGAACTAAAATAAAGGGTCGGCCAATGTTTCACATACATTTACATAGTCATATATGTATATACATTTTGCTGCATACACTCATATCATTTTGCTGCTTATCGCCAATGTTCACCAAAAACCTAGACTTAGTGTCTATTCTACATTTTGCTGCTGATCGGCAAGCAAATTTTGTTTGACGCTTCTTTATTTTGCTGTGCGCCTGTTGCTGCAAGTCTTTGGAAGTCTTTATTTTGTCTCTTGGCGAACGCTGGCGAACGCTGGCGTTCTATGGCGATCTATGGCGATCTATGGCAATCGGTAACGATCGGTGGCGATCGATGGCGATCGGCTATGCAGCAACAGCGCCTGCTGAGCAAAGCGAGAAGTCTTTGCTAATATTTTCCTGGCGTTCTCGCATAGGCATAGCATAGGCGAACGCATATTCATATATACTTATATATTTTTATATGTATGTTGATATTGATAAGTTCATGTGTTTTGTTATTTTACAGCTAGGACAACCAAAAGCGAAAAAGAAGCAAAATAAAAACAAATGAAGACGTATAAAGAAATACGCTCATATGAATAAGCTTACATTGACGCTTGTTCATTTTGCTGTTCGCCTGTTACTCAAATGCTCGACCAGCAGCAAAAATGATATTTTACTTGCTTGGAAGGTCTTGGTTTTAAGTTTTTGTAGGCAAAATACAAATTCTGCACCAAATTGAATTGATAATATAGTAGAGAAAGGTCAATGAATTGCCTAAAAAATGCTACGCATACAATTAAATATGTCATGTAGAAATACAAAATCACTAACACACTAACACTAGCCAGCCCAAACAAAATAGCAAAATTAGTAGAAAGCCTACATATATTCCAGCAAAACTACAAACATATATGTATGTGGGTATAGTGCATAGCTTCACTATAGCAACGTCGCAAAAAAGTGATAAGAAATAAACATAACATATGATCGTGTGACGTATACACGCTCATATGCTTATACAAGGAAAAGAAGGGCGAACAGCAAGCGAAGAAGCGACTGCGCGCTGCAAAATCGCTGGCTATGGGCATATACACAGAGAATGGCTGGCTGGCTGTGCTATGAGGGAAAATAAGCGTAGCACAGTCGACAAGCCGAGTGGCTTGATAATCGGGCACGAAATGCGCTGGCAGAGAAAAAAGCAGCGAAAGAGAGAGGTGTCGCCACGATTCCATATTCCAACTGGCAGTCAGAATTTGGCCTCATGGCGACTCTATATAAGTTCCATTCTTGTTGCCTCAAATGGAACGGAAGGAAACCAATTTAAGATCGTGCATCCCACTGGACAAGCGGGTTGCCGTAGCTTTGTACAGCCTGGGCTCATCCGCCGAGTACAGAACCGTTGCCAGGTTGTTTGGCATATCGACTGCTAGCCTGTGCAACATTCAGAAGGAGTTCTGCAAACTTGTTTGGCAAAACATGGCACTTGAGTATCTGGGTCCAAATTTGTTGACCCAATCAAAAATTGAGGATTCGGTGCTTTCAAAAACTTGGGTTTCCGCAGTGCTTTGGAGCAATTGATGGATGCCACATTGAAATTAAACCTAAACAGACGGATGCAACAGATTATTATAATTACAAAGGGTGGTACTCTGTTGTTCTTCTGGCTCTTGTGGACTACAGATATAGATTCATGTATATAAATGTGGGGTCTCCTGGAAGATGTAACGACTCCAATATATATGAACGGTCAGCCCTGAAGCAGATGATATCCACAAGTGGTTTATTTCAAAATAACGCTAAGAGAATAGGAGGTGTTGACGTGCCGGTGTTATTGATTGGGGACTCTGCCTTCCGATTCTGCCCAAGTATGATGAAGCCATACCCGTTCTCGATTGAAGCCTCTGACGATAATTACCACCTATCTAGGGCTAGACGCGTCGTGGAAAATGCGTTTGGACAACTGAAGGGAAGGTTTCGTCGCCTTGGCAAAGGCATTGACAATAATATTGAAAATGCAAATGCACTCATTAAGTGCTGTTGTGTTTTGCACAACTTTTTAAATACGCACAACAGCAAGTACGACAAAGTTTTAGGCTTGCCCTTGAATGAGCGTGAACAGCCCGAACACCACAGACAAACGGGCTGCGGTCCAAACAGCTCTGCAGAGGAAATAAGAAAAGCAATAGCTGAATCACTTGCTGAAATAGTTGAATAAAACAAGATTTTTTATCACAATAAAATTTATAAGCTATTACTTATCATTATTTGCACTAAATTTTTCCTTTATAAAAGCCATTAACTCTCTCTGGCTTTCAACGGCACGCTCGAGTGTCAAGGCGGCACGATCGGTAAATTCCTTGAGGATTGCAGTTTTTTTGGACTCCTCTGCCATTTCGCATATTGCATTAACCGCTTTGTCCATTTTAATCATTTTATCGCCGCCAGAATTGTACCGTCTCCTCTTCGAAGTTGAAGGCCCATCCACGGGGACACGCATGTCGAACGTGACGACTCATCGACGACTTCCACTTCAAATTCTCCCAAGCATTCCACTTCCATATCGTTTTCTATTTGAAATCCTATTGAAACAGCAATTTATATGAATAAACATCAATTAATTTGTTGTAATCATTGCACTTACCACAGCTTTCCTCCACAAGTGCCTCAGGGTTTGTAGATTTGGAAGAGGCGAGAATCTTCCCAATCACGTCGATGTCGATCCGCCAGAGCTACCCACAACAGTTTTCTCATGCCTGCAATATATGTACATAATGTTCAAAACCGCGATTATAAATATAACATATTCGGAAGGCGTATTTTGAATGCCTGAAACAAACCTGTATCTCTTTTTGAGCGCCTCCAACTTCTTCTTGACATCTAGTGGAGTCATGTCCACGGAATTTTTTTTTAATGTCTCCGCCATCTCGGCATAGACATGAACATTTTTTCGCGTACCACGCAGGTCATCGGCTCTATCGCTCCATACTTCAATAAAAATGCTCTCCAAGTTCTCCGACATCGCTTTCTTTTTTGTCCGACATCCACTTGAAATTAAATTGTTTAATTACAAGAATAATAATAATATTTAATATTTTGTACTTACTTGCACATTTGTTTTGATTTTTAAGCAGCTGATTTCTGTTGCCGCCAACATAAATTTGACCAAAAATATCGATTCATCGGTAAGAAAAGGTCTTTATTTTAGCCGGTAGAATAGCGGCGCTCTAGCGGCGCGAGAAAAAGTCGCTAAATTCAAATTTAACGGACACATTTTCTATGGTAAAGGCTAAAAATATCGAAGACCTTAAAGCCCGGGTCCCACTATCGGCGCAAATAGCACAATTTGTACAGATTTTTATTGGTCTACATCGGCGCAAAATGCAAAAAATATTTTGCGTCTATTCTTAGCAGTCACATTATTGGCGCATATTGTGACATTTTTTATCGGTGCATATCGGAAACTAAAGAAAAACAAGTGCTGCATAGTTAATTTTGGCTAAGCCTAGACTATGATACCCTTCACACATGGATTAATTTTTTTTTTTAAGCAAATTCGCATGTGAAAAATATCAAGCCTCAATAAATTGAATTTGAATTTATTATTTTTTAACAATTGTTGTGGTTTGGCTGTTATTGTCAGCTAGACGGTAGACAGTCAGCCAAATCAATGCTCCCCCCTCTTATTTATGTTTCTGTGCAGTTGTTGGTTATTTTTCGCTCCTTTTTTTTACTCTTGAGCGTCATTTACTTCGTGTGCGACAACAACAACAACAATTTGACAATTTTTTGCGTTATACCGCTTTTGAAGCAAATGAGCTATATGTAGGTACTTGAAAGTGCACGACAGCAACAACAATTGATAGTACGATATGGTCAATTTGTATGTTGGCTATGTCGTAGAATGCTCCGATCGGGATGAAATTTCATAGTGAACAAACCCGACATGATCTAAGCAATCTGTGAAAGTTTCATCAAGATCGGTTCAGCAGTTTGGCCGGAAATCGTGTTGAAACAGACAGACAGACGGACAGACGGACACGCGGAAATCAATTCCTGAGGTCGTCCTGATCATTTTGATATATAGTTTATGGGGTCTCCCATCATTCCTTTAAGGCGTTACAGATTCATGACAAACTCAATATACCCTGTTTCACATGTGTGAAGGGTATAAAAAAGTTGCAGTTGCTCTTTTGATCATTGCAACATTAAAGCTTAAAAAGAAAAATCAAAAACGTAAAAGAAATCCTAAACAACGTAGTATTTGGGTGAGAAATTGGCTGGAAAGAAGAAATAGTAAGGGTGCGTATGAAACGACTTTACGTGAATTTCGAGAAGTCGATAATCAAAATTTTTTTTTTTTAAATTACGTGCGAATGAACGAAAACAATTTTAATGAGTTACTGCAGCTAATTTCCCCACTGATTAAAAAAAGAGATACATGTCTTCGTCAAGCTTTTCCAGCCAGTCATCGTTTGGCCTGCACTCTCCGAAGATCGATTAATCAAAGACTTTCGAATTCATATTTAAAAATTTGCTGAAAATATTGAGATATTGGTTTTGATCGGTGTATTCGTTCGGTGCTCAAGTGCCCGATAAAAATCGGCGCATTTTTTTAATTTTTTTGGCTCTTTATCAGCCTAAACTCAAAGCAGAAAGTTTAGCAATTCCGCAGGACAGCGGCCGTACAACCAGACAGGAATCAAAAAAAATCATAGCTCATTCCAAAATGGCGTTCATTGCTGTGTCGGACAGGCTAGGCCAATTCGAAGCTAGATTTTCCAATTCAGCCGGCGAATCACTGATTACGCTACAGGTGCGCCGGGATCAAATCCGATCCTTATGGGGAAAAGTAGAGCTTGCGTTTGAACAAGCTTCCCAAACCCTTCTGCAAGACGGCGGTTCCATGGAAGATTTGCAAAGTTTACAAGGGTAATATGATCATTCATATTCCGTATATGAACGATGCGTAGCTCAATTGAGCGAGAATATAGACGCAGCATCCTCAAAAAATAAGCAACTACAATCATCTCTTCCTTCCATCTCAAGAGGTTGTAGTCTTCCCCCAATCGATACAGAAGTCTTCGATGGAGACTATCTGCTCTGGCCCACTTTCCGGGATCTTTTTACAGTGATTTATATTAATAATTCCAGACTGACCCCAGTCGAGAAACTGTTCCACCTCAATGCTAAGACAAGCGGCGAGGCAAAGCGTATTGTTTCAAAATCTCCATTGACAAATGACGGTTTCCACTCAGCGTGGCAGAATCTTTCGGAAAGATTCGAAAATAAGCGCCTGTTAGTTAACAGTCAGCTTAGAATCCTTTTTAGTCTACCGTCGGTTTCCCAAGAGTCTGGTAAGGCGCTAAAAGAGCTCCAGAGCACAATCCAGGGGTGTTTGACAGCTTTTGAGCTAGCTAAAGTCAGCATCGAAAATTGGGGTTGCTTGCTCGTATTCCTATGATCATCCAGACTGCAGAAACTTACCCTGTCCTTGTGGGAACAGTCCCTCCACAATAAGTCCGATATTCCAACTTGGGTCGAATTTAACAATTATCTGACTGAGCGCCATCGTACGCTGGAAGCGATAGAAGACATGAGGCCTATGAACGCCCCGAGTCAATCCGATCGCAAGGATCTTAATAAGAAAAAGATCAACTCTTTCGAAGCGAAGGTTAAGGTAAAGACACAAGCTCCAAAGCCAATTTCTACCTGTAAGCTTTGTTCCAAAGAGAATCATCCAGTGCGTGTATTCCCACGGTTTTTGCAAATGTCAGTTACAGATCGGGCCACCTACATTAAACAGCAGCAGCTATGTCTGAACTGTTTCGCCAGAGGACATCAGCTTAAAGAATGCAAAAGCAGCCATAACTGCTTCACTTGCAAAGGTCGCCACAATACATTGTTGCATCGTGGTGACCCTCCTACTCAAACGACCACCAGGTCATCGTTAAGTTCTGCTGCTACTCCATATCTTCCAAGTCAACCAATACAGTCCACTTCAGACCAAAGTTCGGCAAAAATCCACAACTATTTCACGTCGAACACGCAAGGTGTTCTTTTAGGCACTGCTATTATAAACATATGCCACCATGGCACATGTTATAAGGCTGGTGCGTTGATTGACTCTGGCTCCGAAGCCACATTCATTTCAGAACGAATGTTTAGAATCATCAAACTCCCGTTTAAACATGTAACAGCCCAAGATGCCGGACTTTACCAAGCTGTATCAGCCAATCCTGAGAAGTTATGTCACTTCAACATAGGATCCTCAACAAAGCCGAGAGTTCACATTGAAGCTTCGGCGTTTGTGCTTCCAAGTGTGGCAGGTACTCCACGTTCAAATCCGATTCCCGGAAGTGCGTTGCGAGACCTTCCCAATACTCCGCTGGCTGACCCTAATTTTTACAAGAAATCGCAGATAGATGTGCTATTAGGCGCAGATATCCTTCCATCCATCCTACTAGGCGGCTCTATTCCTAACATTTGTGGCGCGTTATTGGGTCAAGAAACAATTTTCGGTTGGATTCTTACCGGCCCAATAACTACTTGTGCTTCATCCTCTACCTCCGTTTTTTCGACACGAGTCATGGTCAAGAATGACCAACGGTTGGAAAACCTCCTCACAAAGTTTTGGGAGGTGGACGATCTCCCTATGAAGCCAGTAAAGGAGTCTGATGCCATATGCGAAGACTAAGAGATGAGAGCGGCAAATATATTGTCGTTCTCCCCTTCAAAAATCCTGATCACATCAACCTAGGACATTCCAGGTCAATCGCACTGGCTCAGTTTCTAAAAAACGAGAACCGTTTAAACAGAAACATTCCATTAAAAGAGCAGTACGACTCCGTGATTCAGGAATATCTGGACTTATGTCACATGAGACGAGTCCCCCCTACTTTAGATACTGGAAACTTTTATCTTCCACACCATGCGGTTTTCAAACCTGACAGCACTACCACAAAAACTCGCGTTGTATTTAACGCCTCCAGTCAATCCACTAATGGTAGGAGCCTGAATGATGTCCTTCATGCAGGTCCTGTCTTACAGTCCGATCTGACTATTCAGATCTTGAAGTGGCGTTGTTTTCGTTACGGCTTCAACGCCGATATTACTAAGATGTATCGTCAGATTCTAGTAAAGCCACTACACACGCATTTTCAAAGAATCCTTTACCGAAACAAGGATGGAGAGCTCTGTGACTATGAGCTCAGCATAGTTACATTTGGCGTAAATTGCGCACCGTTTCTGGCCATTCGCGTTTTGCAGCAGCTCGCTACAGATGTGCTAGCACAATTTCCGCATGCTAGTGACATCATTTCCAATTATATGTACGTTGACGATGTACTAGCAGGAGCTCACACCAGGCAATGCGCGATTTCCAGCATCAAGGAGCTGCAAGACGCTATGAGTTCAGCGGGCTTTCCCCTTCGAAAATGGACATCGAACGACAAGGAAATCCTCCAAGACATTTCCAAGGACCACCTTCTGAGAGAAGATTTCTTGGAATTCGAAGAGGCCAGCGTTGCCAAGACTTTGGGGATCCGATGGCAAGCCAACACAGATGAGTTTTTTTTTTTTGCGCCCTCCAAAAGGCTGGAAGCTGTCATCGTTCGTGCGAAGATTTTCATGCAGGAAATCTGGCTTCATGAGCTTGGGTGGGACAATCCCTTGCCGTCCGAGCTGGTTCAGCGTTGGGAAGATTTTCTCTCCTATCATCCCCGTCTTGGAGATATTCGAGTACCTCGTTGGGTTTCGTTTTCAGCCGGAAGCATCCATCCAGATCCATGGTTTCTGCGACGCCTCTCAAAAGGTTTACGGGGCAGCACTGTATGTTCGCGTGGAAATAGACCATCACGTATCCGTTCACTTTCTGACGTCCAAGACTAGAGAAGCTCCAGTCAAGACAGTGTCGCTCCCTCGACTCGAACTGTGTGGAGCTGTTCTTCTCGCAGAACTATCCTCAATCCTCATCCCGCAGATGCCCATAGGAAAGTGCGAATCGTTTTACTGGACGGATTCCACCATCGTTTTGGCCTGGCTTCGCAGATCTCCTTGCTCCTGGACCACGTTTTTCGCCAACCGCGTTTCCAAGATCGGCCAAGTCACTTATTGTCGGACCTGGTCACACGTGCGGTCTGAAGACAATCCAGCAGATTTAGCCAGCCGCGGAGTCTCGCCACAGGAGCTGAGAGACAGCCATCTGTGGTGGAATGGACCTGACTGGCTGGGTCTGCCTCAGGAGCAAAGGCCTGTTCCAGCTGACTCATGTCTGGAGACTGACCTAGAGCAGCGTCCAGTTAAGGTCCACATTGCTGAACTGTCTCTGTCTGATCCACTTGAACGGTTCTCCGATTTCGGCAGAGCGTTACGAGTACTCGCCTACGTTTTCCGATTTGCTAAACGATGTCGTCAATCCTCTGTGCTGTTTCCATCACAGCTACTCCAAAATGGTGAACTTCAAGAAGTTCAAGAACGACTCGTTGCCCTTACTCAACGAACCTCTTATTCGAAAGAATACAAGTGCCTTCTTGACAAGCATAGCTTGCCGGCTTCCAGCCACATACTTAACTTCAATCCGTTCCTTGATCCACAAGGAATCATGAGGGCTTCCGGTCGACTCAGCAAATCCTGCAATCTTAATTATGATGAACGGTATCCTTTCATACTTCCGTATTCATGCTCGTTCAGTCGTCTCCTTGTTGAATTCACGCATAAAATATCGATGCATGGCGGAAATCAATTAATGATGCGCCTTATCCGTTCCAAGTATTGGATTCCCAAGCTTAAGACGCTTATCACATCCGTGACCAATTCCTGTCGGGTCTGCATCGTGTTCAAAAAAAGGCTCCAAACTCAGCTCATGGGCACCTTACCCGCAGAGAGGTCGACTTTTTCACGTCCCTTTACACATACTGGCATCGACTTTGCTGGTCCGTTCGACATAAAGAACTACACGGGTCGTGCCTGCCTCATAACCAAGGGCTATGTATGTGTCTTTGTGTGTTTCAGCACAAAAGCTATCCATCTTGAAGCCACCTCCGACTTGACTTCGGACAAATTCCTTGCAGCGTTTGCTCGTTTCATAGCAAGACGCGGCTTCCCGTCCAAAGTATACTCCGACAATGGAAAAACGTTCGTTTGAGCTTCTAGAGTCATTACTCGCGACTTCTTGGAGGCTACCAAGACGCGCGTCGAGACAACGTATAGTCACCATTGTCTCTCGTGGCATTTCAACCCACCAGGTGCGCCACATATGGGTGGCCTGTGGGAAGCCGGTGTCAAAAGCTTCAAGACACTGTTTTACAAGTCGACCTCAACCTTCAAATATACATTTGAAGAGCTCTCCACCCTGCTCTCCAAGATCGAAGCCTGTTTGAACTCGAGACCAATCTCTCCGTTATCCGAAGACTTGACAGATCTGTTGGCTCTTACTCCAGGGCACTTCCTAGTAGGAGGTCACTTATTTCTGTAGCGGAGCTTGTGATACAAGGGAATACTGCGTCAATTTTAAAAAGATGGCAACGGCTCAAGGATCTCAACTAACACTTCTGTATCCGTTGGAAGGAAGAGTACTTGAAGGAGCTACACAAGAGGACTTCATGGCAACTACCCGAGAGGAACCTGTAACAGGGTGACATGGTAGTTGTCAAGGAGGATAATCTTCCAACGAACGAATGGCACCTGGGACGTGTCAAATAAACACACCCAGGACAGGATGACCGGGTCCGAGTGGTCGACGTGCTCACGACCCGCGGACTTATTCCGAGCCCAACAATCCAACTCCTTTGTTGAAGTCGTGACTAACCGTTTCATTCAACAAGAGTTATTTTTCTAATTTCTGTTTTTTGTGTATTCCCAGAATTTCCGAACGAAGCAACATGGCACCCACCAAGGCACAAAGGGGAGAAAGGGCAGCTCAGCAGCTGCGTGGCACGGCGTCCTTCCGCTGCCGTGTGTGCCGGGGCGTTCAAGCGTTGAAGAAGTGCCAGCGTTTCATGCACCTCAATGCTGAGAAGTGGCTCCGGGCAGTATTTATTACAAATACTGCCCCAACTGTCTGGCACACCAGCACTCGGGGCGATCCTGCAGGAGCGGCGACAAAAGTTGCATCTGCGATGGCGAGCATCACACCCTGCTCCACCTGGATGAGCAAGAGTCGCCCCGTCCATCAAGGAGCCCATCGCCAATCCAGCAACGCAGTCCACGTACTCGCTCAACCATCCCCGAAGGCGTCACACTCCTGCCCACCGTGAGCGTTGCCATTGTCGCGAAGGGGAAAACGTTCCAGATGCGAGCACTGGTGGATCCATGTAGCTCGACCAGCCGCATTGATGCCTCACTGGCAAATGCACTGGGCCTTTCCGCCACCTGGCTCGATGCGGGTGAGAGGGTCAGTGCTCGCATCCGATCCACAAATGGAAATTTCGATCGGGAGGTCCGCCTGCGTATTGAGGCCCAGCTGAACTTCCGGACCCCTTCAACGCTGATTGACGAACGCTTACGGAAGGGCGTTCCCAATATTATCCTAGCGGATGACGCCTGGTTCCGACCTTCGACGGTCAGCATAGCGTTGGGCGCCGATATCTACGGCTTGGTGATCCAACAGGGCGTTATTTCGAGCGACCACGGTCCAGTGGCCCAAAATACTGCTTTTGGGTGGATCCTGTCGGGAGTGTGCAGCCCATAAGGTCCGCTCCCCCCTCCAGTCTCTTTTTTTTGCAATTATATTGCAAGGGGGGCGGAATGTTTATGCCTAAAAGTATGCATCTGCAACTCCCCACCAAAATCAGTATTTTGTTTCCTCTCAGAGCATAAGTTATGTTAAACACTTGCCACTTATGTTAAGAGCTTGCCCTAAGATGGGTCCCGGGACATGTCGACATAGCGGGGAACGAAGAGGCAGACAAGCAAGCAAGTCTGGGGGCAGCGACACCCCTAATAGGATCCGAGCCGTACTGTGGTATGGGAAGAAGCACAATACGGCAAGAGCTTAGGAATGAAGAATGACTTCTGCGAAGAACGAGCTGGGCAAGGACACCAGGACTCAGACAAGCAAAGCTTCTCTTGGGTAGCTATAACCTCAAACGGTTTAAGCAAGTAATATCAATGGGTAAAAATAGACTCAGGATACTCACCGGTCTCTTGACAGGACATTGTAGACTACGAGATCACCTGGCAAAGCTAGGTTTAGTCAGCAGCGAGATTTGCAGATTCTGCGATAAGGAAGGAGAATCCTCCTTTCACATTGTAGCAGAATGCGTAGCCTTAGTAAAGAAAAGAAGTAGTTTTCTAGGAAAACATATTGTGCAACTTAGCGATCTAGAAACCATCGACCCAAGAAAGGTACTTGCTTTTATGCAACACCTGGGCCTGATGGAAGAGCTATAGGCCAAGGAGGGGGCACAATAGATCTTTTTGGTCACGGTGTATTTACCCCCAATATAATAATTATAATAATAATATAAATTTTAATCATTTTAATTGTTTGTTTTTTTCATTTCATATCATATAAACTTATAACTTTTAAAAAACGAATCCCAAGAATTACATTTGAAACATCACAATTCCGAATGTAATGAAGTTTGAATTTTCAAGATACAATAAGTTTAATTTTCCCCAAAAGCATATTTGTTGCATATGTGCAACATACCTAATATCCTTATTAAAACTGTTAAAATTCACAGTTTGGCAAAACGAAAAAAAAGTTTATTTTTATTTTTGAATATCTATCCAATAAAAAAACCGCATCAAAATCCGTTTTCATGCCCTTTCAAGGATTAAATGTCCCAATGTCCCAAAATGCCTGGATCGTTTCTTGACCAACTCTTTAATTCATGAACCATTCCGTGTTATATATTCTGACTAAAACAAATTTTATTCTCTTGTCTCCTTGGAGACCTAAATTTCAGTACTAAAACGATCGATCATTTTTTCTGTATCTAATCGTAACCACTAACTACTAATCTAACGCTGGTCTGATTGGGTTTTTCTGGGTTTTCCCAATCCTTGCAACAAATGTTGGACTACTCAATTTTTTATTTAATTTCCCAGAGCTTTAATGTTAACTCTTAAATGTTTACCTCAATTTATTTTCAGATTTATCATAGACGAATAATGTAATGTATGTTAAATGGTCGTTGGTTACATTATTCGTCTATGGTTGTATTTGACGGAGAGTGAGAGTATATACATATATATCACGAGCGGTCAAAGCGTGAGAATGCTGACGCGGCTTTGATTGTGCTCGCTGCATTCTCGTGCGATCATATTACCAGACACTTGAAATGTGCTGGATGTTTATGTAACAACAAAGTGTCGTTCCTTGGTGAATGTAAAGTCATATAGAAGTCAGCACACATTTATACTATAAGATACCATACACAATACGCTACATATATTAACCTAATAACACTTTAAGCAACACCAAATTATGCTGAACACACAGAATATCGCTGACTGCACAATGCATGCATAAAATATGTCGCAATAGTAGCGGTCAGCCAACCCGGTAGTTGCTAAATATGATATTCTGCATTGCGAGCAACTGCTGAGTAAACAATAACCTAATTCTAATTGACACCACACAACTGTAAAACTAAGCTATTTTTACCAATAAATATTGTTACTTTTCGTTAATAAAGTCAGTGTTCTTAGTACAACCTACAAGATACATTCATTATTTCTCCGTAGTCCACCTGGTTACAAGTGCCAGTTGCGACAGCAATTAAGCAGTCAGTTTGTTCTGAATGCTAACCATACATACACACCCTTTACGGGTACATTTTGGTGACCCCAACAAAAGACTCCTAGGAAGGATCCTGTCTACAACATATAGCTCGCTACTCCTTCGACCACACCACACGGTTGCGAATAGAAGCGTATCCCAGCTCAGGCCGAGCGAATAAAACACTTCCACCGAGTCGGGAGTAATCAAAGAGCTATATACAACAACAAAACAAACGTAATTCTGGTAGCTTAGTCTTTGTCAACAAGGCGACAAAATGAGCACAGAGAAATCACTCTTATTGGAAGATGTACTAGATGCGCAGGAAGAAATAAGCCAGGAGTTATCAGGGCTTATAAAAAAAGGACCCAGCAGATCGGAAGGAAAAACCTGGCTACTACCAAGCCAAGGCCACAATCCTAGAGGAAAAGTGGACTATTTTCAAGAACAACAATGTCTTGATCAAAAACTCTAAGTTAGAGGAGTCTCACGAATACTACAAGTTCTTCGAAGAAGTTCACGCTTTGGTTCAAGAAACCAGAACTTACTTCAAAGAACAAGCTGATAATGCAGATCAGTCTAGCAGCAATAGGAGGAACCAAAGACCACCGTTGCTGCAGGAATTGTTGATGCCAAAGAAAACACAAATGCCAAGCTAGTTGCATTGTGCCGTCGGCAAAAGGCGATGATTGCGTCAATCAGTCGCGTCCTGCAACACAAGCATGTTAATGCGGACATTATTTAGTCATTATGGGCAAAAACTCAAGATGTCTATTTCCAAATATACTAGGAATTTGAGGAACCAGAAGAGAGTGGCTACAACGCCACCGAGTATTTAAAGGCAGAGGCTGATGTTCGGAATGCGCTTACCAGCAATTCAAGCAGTGAGTGCACCGATAACATCAACTTACCACGTATTTCCATTGCAAAATTTGATGGTGATACGCTTAAATGGACGCAATTTTTCATGTATTATACATGAAACCTAGATGCCAACCATACGCAAGATGTGGTATTTAAAAACCAGCGTAGTCGGAGAGGCGGAAAGATTAATCCGTCACATCGATCTAAGGGAAGAGAACTATCTCTACGCATGGGAAATCTTAGTAGATGCCTACAATAATCCTATAGACATCACATCTAGGGTTTTAAATCGCCTCTTAATGCAACAAACCTGCAGCGATGATGTGAAGTCCTTAAAGGAGCTGCATATCACCACCATAGAGTCATTAGCCTCACTGAAGGGACTCGGGATTGACATCTCAACATGGGATCCAATCATCATTGCCATCCTCAGGAACAAGCTGGATGGCACAAACAAAACACTCTATGAACAATCATTGGGTAGTACAAAGGAAATCCAGCCACTGGACCCCATGCTCCAGTTACTAGAACAGAGAGATCGGGTCATGGCTACTGGAAAAAAGGCACCTGGAATCTTTAAAAAGGAGTCAAAGACCGCGACATGTGCAAACATCTTCAGGTTCACAAAAGGGATGTCTTTTCGTTATTATCTAAATGTGACGAATTTCGCGCAAAATCTGTCAGCGAGCGAGGACATCCACCTGGATGAGCAAGAGTCGCCCAGTCCATCAAGGAGCCCATCGCCAATCCAGCAACGCAGTCCACGTACTCGCTCAACCATCCCCGAAGGCGTCACACTCCTGCCCACCGTGAGCGTTGCCATTGTCGCGAAGGGGAAAACGTTCCAGATGCGAGCACTGGTGGATCCATGTAGCTCGACCAGCCGCATTGATGCCTCACTGGCAAATGCACTGGGCCTTTCCGCCACCTGGCTCGATGCGGGTGAGAGGGTCAGTGCTCGCATCCGATCCACAAATGGAAATTTCGATCGGGAGGTCCGCCTGCGTATTGAGGCCCAGCTGAACTTCCGGACCCCTTCAACGCTGATTGACGAACGCTTACGGAAGGGCGTTCCCAATATTATCCTAGCGGATGACGCCTGGTTCCGACCTTCGACGGTCAGCATAGCGTTGGGCGCCGATATCTACGGCTTGGTGATCCAACAGGGCGTTATTTCGAGCGACCACGGTCCAGTGGCCCAAAATACTGCTTTTGGGTTTATCCTGTCGGGAGTGTGCAGCCCATAAGGTCCGCTCCCCCCTCCAGTCTCTTTTTTTTGCAATTATATTGCAAGGGGGGCGGAATGTTTATGCCTAAAAGTATGCATCTGCAACTCCCCACCAAAATCAGTATTTTGTTTCCTCTCAGAGCATAAGTTATGTTAAACACTTGCCACTTATGTTAAGAGCTTGCCCTAAGATGGGTCCCGGGACATGTCGACATAGCGGGGAACGAAGAGGCAGACAAGCAAGCAAGTCTGGGGGCAGCGACACCCCTAATAGGATCCGAGCCGTACTGTGGTATGGGAAGAAGCACAATACGGCCAGAGCTTAGGAATGAAGAGAGACTTCTGCGAAGAATAAGCTGGGCAAGGACACCAGGACTCAGACAAGCAAAGCTTCTCTTGGGTAGCTATAACCTCAAACGGTTTAAGCAAGTAATATCAATGGGTAAAAATAGACTCAGGATACTCACCGGTCTCTTGACAGGACATTGTAGACTACGAGATCACCTGGCAAAGCTAGGTTTAGTCAGCAGCGAGATTTGCAGATTCTGCGATAAGGAAGGAGAATCCTCCTTTCACATTGTAGCAGAATGCGTAGCCTTAGTAAAGAAAAGAAGTAGTTTTCTAGGAAAACATATTGTGCAACTTAGCGATCTAGAAACCATCGACCCAAGAAAGGTACTTGCTTTTATGCAACACCTGGGCCTGATGGAAGAGCTATAGGCCAAGGAGGGGGCACAATAGATCTTTTTGGTCACGGTGTATTTACCCCCAATATAATAATTATAATAATAATATAAATTTTAATCATTTTAATTGTTTGTTTTTTTCATTTCATATCATATAAACTTATAACTTTTAAAAAACGAATCCCAAGAATTACATTTGAAACATCACAATTCCGAATGTAATGAAGTTTGAATTTTCAAGATACAATAAGTTTAATTTTCCCCAAAAGCATATTTGTTGCATATGTGCAACATACCTAATATCCTTATTAAAACTGTTAAAATTCACAGTTTGGCAAAACGAAAAAAAAGTTTATTTTTATTTTTGAATATCTATCCAATAAAAAAAACCGCATCAAAATCCGTTTTCATGCCCTTTCAAGGATTAAATGTCCCAATTAGATCTTCACGTAACTTTTTACCCCTTAGCCTGGATCGTTTCTTGACCAACTCTTTAATTCATGAACCATTCCGTGTTATATATTCTGACTAAAACAAATTTTATTCTCTTGTCTCCTTGGAGACCTAAATTTCAGTACTAAAACGATCGATCATTTTTTCTGTATCTAATCGTAACCACTAACTACTAATCTAACGCTGGTCTGATTGGGTTTTTCTGGGTTTTTCCCAATCCTTGCAACAAATGTTGGACTACTCAATTTTTTATTTAATTTCCCAGAGCTTTAATGTTAACTCTTAAATGTTTACCTCAATTTATTTTCAGATTTATCATAGACGAATAATGTAATGTATGTTAAATGGTCGTTGGTTACATTATTCGTCTATGGTTGTATTTGACGGAGAGTGAGAGTATATACATATATATCACGAGCGGTCAAAGCGTGAGAATGCTGACGCGGCTTTGATTGTGCTCGCTGCATTCTCGTGCGATCATATTACCAGACACTTGAAATGTGCTGGATGTTTATGTAACAACAAAGTGTCGTTCCTTGGTGAATGTTAAGTCATATAGAAGTCAGCACACATTTATACTATAAGATACCATACACAATACGCTACATATATTAACCTAATAACACTTTAAGCAACACCAAATTATGCTGAACACACAGAATATCGCTGACTGCACAATGCATGCATAAAATATGTCGCAATAGTAGCGGTCAGCCAACCCGGTAGTTGCTAAATATGATATTCTGCATTGCGAGCAACTGCTGAGTAAACAATAACCTAATTCTAATTGACACCACACAACTGTAAAACTAAGCTATTTTTACCAATAAATATTGTTACTTTTCGTTAATAAAGTCAGTGTTCTTAGTACAACCTACAAGATACATTCATTATTTCTCCGTAGTCCACCTGGTTACAAGTGCCAGTTGCGACAGCAATTAAGCAGTCAGTTTGTTCTGAATGCTAACCATACATACACACCCTTTACGGGTACATTTTGGTGACCCCAACAAAAGACTCCTAGGAAGGATCCTGTCTACAACATATAGCTCGCTACTCCTTCGACCACACCACACGGTTGCGAATAGAAGCGTATCCCAGCTCAGGCCGAGCGAATAAAACACTTCCACCGAGTCGGGAGTAATCAAAGAGCTATATACAACAACAAAACAAACGTAATTCTGGTAGCTTAGTCTTTGTCAACAAGGCGACAAAATGAGCACAGAGAAATCACTCTTATTGGAAGATGTACTAGATGCGCAGGAAGAAATAAGCCAGGAGTTATCAGGGCTTATAAAAAAAGGACCCAGCAGATCGGAAGGAAAAACCTGGCTACTACCAAGCCAAGGCCACAATCCTAGAGGAAAAGTGGACTATTTTCAAGAACAACAATGTCTTGATCAAAAACTCTAAGTTAGAGGAGTCTCACGAATACTACAAGTTCTTCGAAGAAGTTCACGCTTTGGTTCAAGAAACCAGAACTTACTTCAAAGAACAAGCTGATAATGCAGATCAGTCTAGCAGCAATAGGAGGAACCAAAGACCACCGTTGCTGCATGAATTGTTGATGCCAAAGAAAACACAAATGCCAAGCTAGTTGCATTGTGCCGTCGGCAAAAGGCGATGATTGCGTCAATCAGTCGCGTCCTGCAACACAAGCATGTTAATGCGGACATTATTTAGTCATTATGGGCAAAAACTCAAGATGTCTATTTCCAAATATACTAGGAATTTGAGGAACCAGAAGAGAGTGGCTACAACGCCACCGAGTATTTAAAGGCAGAGGCTGATGTTCGGAATGCGCTTACCAGCAATTCAAGCAGTGAGTGCACCGATAACATCAACTTACCACGTATTTCCATTGCAAAATTTGATGGTGATACGCTTAAATGGACGCAATTTTTCATGTATGATACATGAAACCTAGATGCCAACCATACGCAAGATGTGGTATTTAAAAACCAGCGTAGTCGGAGAGGCGGAAAGATTAATCCGTCACATCGATCTAAGGGAAGAGAACTATCTCTACGCATGGGAAATCTTAGTAGATGCCTACAATAATCCTATAGACATCACATCTAGGGTTTTAAATCGCCTCTTAATGCAACAAACCTGCAGCGATGATGTGAAGTCCTTAAAGGAGCTGCATATCACCACCATAGAGTCATTAGCCTCACTGAAGGGACTCGGGATTGACATCTCAACATGGGATCCAATCATCATTGCCATCCTCAGGAACAAGCTGGATGGCACAAACAAAACACTCTATGAACAATCATTGGGTAGTACAAAGGAAATCCAGCCACTGGACCCCATGCTCCAGTTCCTAGAACAGAGAGATCGGGTCATGGCTACTGGAAAAAAGGCACCTGGAATCTTTAAAAAGGAGTCAAAGACCGCGACATGTGCAAACATCTTCAGGTTCACAAAAGGGATGTCTTTTCATTATTATCTAAATGTGACGAATTTCGCGCAAAATCTGTCAGCGAGCGAGGACAGCCAAGAGTCAGCAAGGCTCGAGTGAATGTCCTAGTTAAATCACTACACAACAATTTTACGATGCGATTTTAAGCATTCGTATTACCGCATATAATTTCGGATCAACCTACCTGTCGATCAACACTGCCGATTGGGGCATGCCGAGCAAGCTACCACTGGCGGATCCAAACTTCAACAGACCAGGAAAAATCGACATGTTGATTGGAGCAGAGCACTGTTTTTCAATATTGCTCCCACAACAACACAAAATGTTCCAGTTAGGTCCAATGATGCAAAACACTGAGTTCGGTTGGATCATTGCTATAAAAGTAAATGCTGCAATTAAGTCGTCAGCCATCTGCGCAGCTGCAACAAATGAGGAAACAAATGCATTAATGGAACGATTCTGGACATTAGATAGCTTGGATACAACAGAAAAACACCGTACACCAATTGAAGCGCATTGTGAAAAGCACTTCTTAAAACATTTACAAGTGGCGGTGGGCGGCAGATTCATCGTTAAATTTCCATTTTCTGAACCTTATTCAGCCCTGGGAGAGTCCATGGAGATTGCGACCAAACGGTTTTTATCGTTAGAGCGCAGAACCTCCGCTGACACGTGGAAGCAGTACGCAGCGTTCATGGCAGAGTATGAGAAGCTGAGAAACATGAAACAAGTGTCACCGCAACAGATTCCTAAAAATCACTACGTGATTCCGCATCATTGCGTGTTGAAGCCTGACAGCACAACAACAAAACTACGAGTTGTATTCGACGCATCGTGCAAAACATCTACTGGAAAATCGCTTAATGACATACTGCATGCAGGCCCCACGGTTCAAAGCGATCTTATGTCTATTCTACTACGATTCAGAACACATAGATATGTGTTTACGGCTGACATTGAAAAAATGTATCGTCAGGTATGGATCAATCCGGAAAATCAGTTTCATCAACTGATTGTATGGCGCAACAGCTCATCGGAAGATATTAAATACTACCGATTGAAAACAGTCACATATGGCACAAAATCCGCACCATTTTTAGCAATAAAATGTTTGGATCATCTGGCCAAGAAGCATATGGAAAGGCTACAGATGGGTGAAAAGGCACAACAACGTGACTTTTATGTAGATGATTGTCTGACCGGCACCGACACAATCGCAGAAGCAAAACAAGTTCAACAAGAGCTCACAAAAATTCTTCAGCCATCGGGATACAAGCTACGAAAATGTAATTCCCAAAGAAGACACAGTAAACGATGTACAGCTCGGAGAAACACTGGAACAGTACAGTGTAAAAACATTGGGCCTTATTTGGACGCCCAGCAACAGCCATTACAAAACGTGCAGTCTGCTCGGAGCTGGCACAGATCTTCGACCCACTAGGCTTGTTCGCTCCAGTCGTAGTAAAAGCAAAAATTTTCATGCAACGCCTCTGGGAATTAAAGCTCGATTGGGACGACGAGCTACCTGCAATTCTTCAAAATGATTGGAAGGTGTATCGTGAGTTGCAAACTCAGTGCGAATCCCAAGGCACGTTTATGATGGTAAGACTCCAATAACGAAAGAATTACACGTCTTTGTGGATGCGTCAGAACGTGCATATGGCGCTGCAGTTTACGTACGCGCAACGTACAGAAACAAACAAATATCGGTTCGGCCACTATGTTCAAAGTCTCGGGTGGCTCCAACAGCAAAACAGTCATTCCCTCGACTAGAGCTATGTGCTGCACTATTGGGTGCAGAGCTTGCTGAAAGGGTTCGACGCGATCTAAGCGTCGACAGCAACACAGTGCCAGGATACTTTTGGTCAGATTCTACGGTTGTCCTTTCATGGATCAACGCAGCTGCCGCCACACATCATACATTTGTGGCAAACCGAATAGCGAAAATTCAGGTCTTGACAAGCCAGACTCAATGGCGGCATGTATCATCGGCAAACAATGCGGCAGATGTACTCTCAAGAGGAATATCGGCACGAAAACTACACGAGCACAACTTATGGTTGTATGGACCAGGAGCAATTGAATCACGCTCGCAACGTAATTTTTCAGACAATACAACAAGTAGAATTTGCTGCTGAGTTAAAAACGCTGCAGCGTCACAACATGGTGAAGAAAAGGAGTTCCATTTCATCGCTGTCCCCCTTACAAGGATCCAACGGACTTATTCGAGTTGGTGGCAGATTGGATCAAGCCCCACTCCCTTACAATGCAAGGCACCATATTCTGCTGCCCTTCAATAATCCAATAGTAACAAGTGGAAACGTTGCAGTCGGACGCAACCGACTGCAGTATACTCGATACCAGTATTAAAACCAGTAAAAAGAGGCCTCATTTCAAAGGGGAACGGATGCGGGATGTGGGTGTACGCTGCCTTAAAAATTCTCCGATGCAGATGGGGATGCCACCAGCTGTCTTCGTTGCAAATTTTGTGACTCTAGCTCATAGTTTGTAAAATGTAGCGAAAGGGGAGCTGGGGGCAGTATGGGTGGGCGTGGCATCAAAATTTTTCATGCAGATCTTTGTGGAATGTCAATTGCTATCTTCATACTAAATTTGGTGACTCTAGCATGAAGTTTGTAATATACGTGGGAAGTGGGCACGGGGGCGTTATGGGTGGGCGTGGCATCAAAAATTTTGATGCAGTTCATGTGGAATGTCAATTGCTACCTGCATACCAAATTTGGTGACTCTAGCTCAAAGTATGTATAAGGTGGAGAAAGGGGGGCTGGAGGCGGTACGGGTGGGCGTGGCATCCAAATTTTTGATGCAGATCTCTGTGGAATGTCAAGTGCTAGCTGCACACCAAATTTGTTGACTCTAGCTCGACGTTTGTAAAATGTAGCGAAAGGGGAGCTGGGGGCAGTATGGGTGGGCGTGGCATCAAAATTTTTCATGCAGATCTTTGTGGAATGTCTATTGCTACCTTCACACCAAATTTGGTGACTCTAGCTCAAAGTTTGTAAAAGGTGTGGAAAGGGGGAAAAAGGGGAGGACGTGGCTCCAAAACTGTGATGCAGATTTTTGGGGGTCGTTGCCAGCTATCTTCCTACCAAATTTGGTGGCTCTAGCTTCACAACTCTGGAAGATACACGCATTCCCGTTTTTGACGAAGCGTTGGGGGGGATGGGGTCGGCTAGGGCAGTATGGGTGGGCGTGGCATCCAAACTTTTGATGCAGTTTTTGGGGGGTCATCATCACCTATCTTGGCACCAAATTTGGTGGCTCTAGCTCAAAAACTGTTGGAGATATATGATTTTTTAACTTTAAAATGCGGGGAGCTGGGGGCGGAATGGGTGGGCGTGGCTCCAAAACTTTGATGCAGATATTTGGGGGTCGTTGCCAGTTATCTTCCTTCCAAATTTGGTGGCTCTAGCATCACAACTCTAGAAGATACACGCATTCCCGTTTTTGACGAAGCGTTGGGGTGGATGGGGGCGGCTAGGGCAGTATCGGTAGGCGTGGCATCCAAACTTTTGATGCAGTTTTTGGGGGGTCATCATCACCTATCTTGGCACCAAATTTGGTGGCTAAAGCTCAAAAACTGTGGGAGATATCGGCTTTTTTGACTTTAAAATTCGGGGGGCTGGGTCGGAATGGGGGGCGTGGCTCCAAAATTTTTGATGCAGTTTTTTGGAGGTTGCTAGTAGCTATCTTCTTACCAAATTTGGTAGTTCTAGCTGTAAGGATGTGCGAAATATGTGGATTTATCGGTTTTGAGTTATCGAATTTATCGATTTGCCAGCCCCCCAGTTATCGTAGAACCCCCATCTTGACACTTTAATTTACTATCCCATAGATAAAGAGAATTGGAAAGTTTCAAGTCTCTAGCTTGAAGGGTGTGGAAAAAAGTTGCGAACATACAGACGGACGGACGGACGGACACCATGACGGACATTGCACAAACCCAATATACTCTTTACCTTCGGTATCGAGTATAAAAATGCTGTTGAAAGATCTGCATGAGGACAATATGCATTGCGGTGCCCAATCCTTACGAGCAACCGCTAGACAACAATATTGGATCCTCAACGACAAAACAATGAAATTGTACTAGTTTCTAATAAATTTATACTAGGATTAAGTACTCTACTATGGACATGTCTAATCAATGTAAACTTTAAAAAAGCTAATTGTGACTAGTGCATTAAGATAAAAGTAGCAATACTTGTAGCACTAGGAATATATTCAATAAATAATAATAATAATAATAAAAAAAATTTTTAAAAAAAAAAAAAAAAAAAAAATTTCAAAGTGTCAAAGAATATTATTCACAACTGCGTGACATGCAACAAGGCAAGGCCTAAGTTAATGAACCAAACTATGTGTAGTTTGCCAGCCGATCGAGTAACACCAACACGCCCATTTCTTACAACAGGCGTAGATTACTTACTGTGGGCCAATCTGGATTCACCACAAACTTCGAGGAAAAAGACCAGGCAAGGCATACATAGCCGTATTCTGCTGTTTCTCTACAAAGGCGGTTCACCTTGAACTGGTAAGCGATCTGACCACAAACGCATTTTTGGGAGCTTTGCGACGCTTCTTAAGCCGCCGTGGCAAATGTGAAACAATTCATTGTGACAATGCAACCAACTTCGTCGGAGCAAACAACCAGCTGAAGGAACTGGAGTCAACAATTTTTGGGGAGAAGGCACAAGCAGAGATCATTAATCACTGCAACCAAAAACAATTTGCCTTCAAATTCATCCCGCCACGGGCGCCATCCTTTGGAGGCCTATGGGAAGCTGCATTCAAGTCGGCAAAGCGACTGTTTTTAACGAAAACCAACACTGCGACCCTAACATTTGAGGAACTTTACACGGTGATCGTCGAAATCGAAGCTATCTTGAATTCACGCCCAATAACCCCGATGTCAAATGATCCTACGGACACCACAGCGCACTTCCTGATTGGTGAAACACTAACGGCTCCACCCGATGTCAACGCCGATCGCGAAGAGAAATCCCTACTGAAACGTTGGGCTTTAGTATCCAGAATTAAGCAAGGATTCTGGAAGCAATGGTCAGAGGAATACTTGCAAGAGTTACAAGCCAGACACAAGTGCAAAACCGTTAATCCCAATATCAAGGAAGGCATGCTGGTCCTTATCAAGGAAGACAACATTCCGATGATGAGCTGGCCTATGGGACGCATTATAAAGACATATCCAGGACTGGATAACCATGTACGAGTGGTTGACATAAAGACCGCCTCAGGCATTTACAAGCGCGCCATCAACAAGCTTGCGCCGATCTTTCCAGAAGAAACGGCCAAAAAACGACCTATTATGGAAGAAGAGGATACGGATAAAAAGGAAACGCCGGCTGCTCAACGGAGACGGTTAATGTCACCAACCATAACTTCCTCCTTGCTAATTCTGCTTCTAATGCTACCTCTAGTACTAACACAGTCAGTATCGGTGACAAGGTTCGACACGAAACCAGGAGTATACTATGAAAAAATTGGCACAACGCTGAGAGCTATATCCGACTGGCCCATAGTTATTTACTATGAATTGGATCCATACTGGAGAGACATGAACACGTTTGATTCAGGCATCAAGAAGTTCCAGTACATATGCCCAGAATTAAACAACAACCACACATGTGACGCAATATCACAGCACTATCGACACTTGTATGATGAATTACAAATGGCAAACGGTCTCATGCAACATACTCGGAAACGCCGCTCCCCATTTGGTGTTATATTGCGAACAGTCTGCTTGGAGTTTTAGACTCAGACTATGCCAACAAAATTACTAAGGTCATAAAGAAGGTACAAACTAACAAGGAATTTCTACTGACACTGCTGAGAAACCAAACCTCAGTACTTGACTCAACCATTAACGTTGTCAAGAAAACAAGGACAACATCGGACAAGCGTCTAAAACTACTTGAACAACAAGTGGCCGCCATTAGCCAAAGCAGAGCAAAGTACACTGGCGCATGTCTTACAGAAAACTACGTGGCATTGACAACTCAATTGACATTGCTAGCACCATCTCTTCAGCGCATGCAATCCGAAATAGTGGACGTACTAACTGGAGTGCACCACCATACAATAAGCCCAATGTTGGTCTCCCCTAAACAATTAAGGGATCAGTTGGATCAAATACGGGATCATTTGCCACCAAATCAAATTGTACCCTTGACATCATCCAATGTAATTCAACTATACAGAATTATGCGAGCAGAAGGCACAGCCTCCGACACTCTTGTGATATTCAGAGTAATATTAGCCCTAGTGTCAACATCGATACTCGAGCTATTTAATATGGTGCCAATTCCAGTGTGGAACACAACTAGTTGGAGATTGTTCGAGCTTAAAACAACTATAATAGGTGTAAACAACCACAGGGATAAATTCATGGGACTTACACAAGATGATCTACAACACTGCCGTACAATACATAGCGAAAAATACATATGCTTTGATCATCAAGCTGTGTTTGATGTAAACAACCGATGTGAGTTTCAACTGTTTACCAACAAGACACCAACGACGTGCCACGTAACTTACAGAACAACCAAAATGATATGGAAAAAAACACAACAGCAGAACAACTGGATCTTCGCAACACATTCTGAAGTGGAACTTCAAGCAGTATGCAACGGAACACCGTCAACTATCCAACTACAAAACAGTGGAGCACTGTCGCTATCATCTGGCTGTACTGCACGCAACGCAGAGTACCTTTGGCACTGTCACGGGTCAAATAAGACAAGGCTACGCTCGCTTTGATGACATTATCCAACCAAACATAACAAAGGTACCAGTGACAACTCTCAACATCTCGGAGTGCAACGCACAAGACGACACGGATCTGGATGACCTACAGGTAAAATTGGCAACACTCAACAAAGAAGAGTTACCCAACCAAATAAGCTCGGTCCAACATCATCACAGAGCCGCTAACGCTGCTCTAGTGGTATCTGTCATAATACTATCTGCATATGCAATGCGGACGCAACGACGATGGACTTTTCCACTCACAGCCACTAGGCACGAAGCAGTCAACCCGGTCTGAACCTTTAGCATCCCCAAGACGATTTACACTGGAATAAGAGGATGGTTGAAAACAGTTTCAACGGCCGGGAGAATGTTAAGTCATATACAAGTCAGCACACATTTATATTATAAGATATCAAATAACTGCACAGGGACAGTGAATATTTACGTTATGTTTATATGCAGCAACAAAGTGTTTCTGTACAATATATTTCAAGTACTTGAGTACAGTAGACCCTCTATATATGTGTATACTACATCTCCCTCGTTTTAATAAATAACGTAATATTCTATGTAGTTATTTTAGTTATTGAATTTGTATAATTTTTTTTTTTTTTTTCGTTATACAGTCGAACTTCCATATAACGAAGCTCAAGGGAACAAGAAAAAACTTCGTTATAGAGAAATTTCATAATATAGAATGGTTTTTTGACTGAATCAAATTGCAGTGTTCTGATTTTTGACTTCGTTGTATAGAATGTATGGGTGGGCGTGGCATCCAAAGTTTGGATGCCACGCCCACAAATACCACCCTAGCCGCCTCCATCCACCCCAACGCTTCGTCAAAAACGGAAATGCGTGTATCTTCCAGAGCCGTAATGCTAAATCCAACAAATTTGGTAAGAAGATAGCTGGCAACGACGCCTAAAAATCTGCATCAAAGTTTTGGAGCCACGCCCGCCCCCCTTTACGCCCTCCTAATTTAGTATGAAGATAGCAATTGACATCTCACATAGATCTGCAGCAAAAATTTGGATGCCACGCGCACCCATACCGCCCCCCAGCCACCATTTCACCACTCATTACAAACTTTGAGCTACAGTCACCAAATTTGGTATGAAGATAGCAATTTCAATTTCACAAAGATCTGCAGCAACAATTTGGATGCCACACCCACTCAATCCACCCCCAGCCCCCCTTTCCACACTTTTTACAAACTTTGAGCCAGAGTCAAAAAATTTGGAAGGAAGACAGATGCCGCCAGATGCCCCATTTGCATCGGAGAATCTTTAAGGCAGCGTACACCCCTACCGCATCCGTACCCCTTTGCAATCAGGCCTCTTTTTACCGGTTTTAATACTGGTAACGAGTATACCGAACTCGGTTGCGTCCGACTGCAACGTTTCCACTTGTTATATATTTAGGGTATTCAATAGCTATGCTATGTGTGTAAAGTGTTATATATAATACAGTGTAGCTAGTGAGTGCACTTTTTACGTTTCTTTTGTCGTATTTGTGCTAAGTCAGCTGTTTGCCAGTTCGATGACAATACAATCGATAGTTAAATTGAGTTGAGCAATTGTTGCTGAATGTAATAAAATAAAAGAAAAAAAGTTGTTTATATTAAATATTATTATATTATTTCATTCTCCCGCACTCTTTTTGCTTTTGTCGCTTCTGCCACTGTTCAAAACATCAGTTTAGTCTTTTAAAATAATAAATCATAAAATTAACTTACTTTTACAACCAAAACTCGCCTAGTGTGACCTAATTTCACTAATTCAATAATCTCGAAAGTAGCTGTTTTTATAAATAGTCTGGCAACCACTCAATAACACATATAGTACAATAGTAGCAAACATACCCAGGGGCATGTTTGCTGTGTTAAAATGCTTCTGTGTTTTTGTTGCAAAGCATTCATATAACACTTTAGCACTTTACGCACATAGCATAGCTACTGAATACCCTAATTATTCTGATCTTCTATGCCTATAACTTTGTATGGTCCTGAATATTTACTTTCTAGCTTATGAGCTGTTTCTTTCCTTAACATGATTAATGTTCCTATTTCTAGTTGTATATCATTAACTTTTTTATCATATTCTAATTATACTCGATACCGAAGGTAAAGAGTATATTGGTTTTGTGCAATGTCCGTCATGGTGTCTGTCCGTCTGTCCGTCTGTCCGTCCGTATGTGTGCAAGTTTTTTCCACACCCTTCAAGCTAGAGACTTGAAACTTTCCAATTCTCTTTATCTATGGGATAGTAAATTAAAGTGTCAAGATGGGGGTTCTACGATAACTGGGGGGCTGGCAAATCGATAAATTCGATAACTCAAAAACGATAAGTCCACATATTTCGCACATCCTTACAGCTAGAACTAAAAACAGCTAAACCAAATTTGGTAAGAAGATAGCTATTAGCAACCCCCAAAAAACTGCATCAAAAATTTTGGAGCCACGCCCCCCCTTTCCGCCCCCAACCCCCCGCATTTTGAAATCAGAAAAGCCTATATCTCCCTCAGTTTTTGAGCTATAGCCACCAAATTTGGTGTCAAGATAGGTGATGATGACCCCCCAAAAACTGCATCAAAAGTTTGGATGCCACGCCCACCGATACTGCCCTAGCCGCCCCCATTCACCCCAACGCTTCGTCAAAAACGGGAATGCGTGTATCTTCCAGAGTTGTGGAGCTAGAGCCACCAAATTTGGTAGGAAGATAGCTGGCAACGACCCCCAAAAATCTGCATCAAAGTTTTGGAGCCACGCCCACCCATTCCGCCCCCAGCTCCCCCGCATTTAGAAATCAGAAATGGCTACATCGCCCACAGTTTTTGAGCTAGAGCCACCAAATTTGGTGCCAAGATAGGTGATGATGACCCCCCAAAAACTGCATCAAAAGTTTGGATGCCACGCCCACCGATACTGCCCTAGCCGCCCCCATCCGCCCCAACGCTTCGGCAAAAACGGGAATGCGTGTATCTTCCAGAATTGTGGAGCTAGAGCCACCAAATTTGGTAGGAAGATAGCTGGCAGCAACCCCCAAAAATCTGCCCACCCATTTCGCCCCCCTTTCCCCACCTTTTACAAACTTTGAGCTAGGGTCACCAAATTTGGTATGAAGATAGCAATTGACATTTTACAAAGATCTGCATCAAAAATTTGGATGCCACGCCCACCCATACCGCCCCCAGCCCCCCTTTCCCCATTTTTTACAAACTTTGAGCTAGGGTCACCAAATTTGGTATGAAGATAGCAATTGACATTCTACAAAGATCTGCATCAAAAATTTGGATGCCACGCCCACCCATTCCGCCCCTAGCCCCCCTTTCCCCACTTTTACAAACTTTGAGCTAGGGTCACCAAATTTGGTATGAAGATAACAATTGACATTCCACAAAGATCTGCATCAAAAATTTGGATGCCACGCCCGCCCATACTGCTCCCAGCCCCCCTTTCCCCACTTTTTACAAACTTTGAGCTAGGGTCACCAAATTTGGTATGAAGATAGCAATGGGCATTCCACAAAGATCTGCATCAAAAATTTGGATGCCACGCCCACCCATACCACCCCCAGTCCCCCTTTCCCCACTTTTTACAAACTTTGAGCTAGAGTCACCAAATTTGTAAGGAAGATAGCTTGTGGCATCCCCATCTGCATCGGAAAATCTTTAAGGCAGCGTACACCCCTGCCGCATCCGTACCCCTCCTATTTTTTACCGGTTTTAATACTGGTATCGAGTATGCCGCAGTCGGTTGCGTCCGACTGCAACGTTTCCACTTGTTTTTGTTTTTGTTTTTCTATGTCTATCATTGTTTTTGCTCTTTTGTAAGCAATTTCTAATCTTAACTTAAATTCTGTAACGTATCACGTAGTAGAGCAGGTGTATTTTTTCTATACTAACAAGGATACGTGCTTGCAGCCGGCTGATGCTCGTCGCTGCTGGGAGTGGGTGGAGGCTTATTAAGTACAGAGGTGCTCATACAGTAATAAACAATTAATTCGCGTACCAGAGGATAGGAGGGGGCAAGGAGTTATAACAAATAAATCAGCAAACTTAACAAACAGACTACCGAAAAACAAACATACTTATTTTTTTCGTTTACTCTTGCGATTTCATCGCAATCGCCCACCCTACCATGATCCTTAAGGGCCGAAAAGGAAGAACATAAAAAAAGGATCCCTAGCGCAGCATGGTTTTCCCAAACAAAATTTAATATATTTCATATTTAAACTAGACCTTTTATTATAGGAATTCATGATTATCTTTTAAAAATATGAAATACACTATACAACAAAAAAGCAATCAATTAAATACTATTATTATTAAACTATTCTTCTTTCTAAGGGTATGTTTCTACTAACATAAATTTTTATAAGCGGAGAAGCCGCAAATTATGCAACCGATGCGTGCAATACTAACTTTAAAGATCAATAACACAAACAAACTCAGAAACTTATCGTACTCCCGATCTCATACCAATATAAATATATGAACAAAAGCTTTCACTCACCCAGTTTGCGTCCCACGTTGATTGATCTTTCTGGTGAGGCGGGGGTGCTGAAAAAAATATTATATTACCGGGTCGAGACCTAGAGGGCGCTTTGTTTGCATGGTTTGCTTAAGCTCATCTTCAAAGCTTTTAACTATGACAATTGTCGCACAAGTAAACAAGTAAATTAGTTGCCTGACGGAATTTTCAAAATCTTAATAAGCTTTTTAATCTTAGAACAATTCATTTGCTTTTTCTCTAAATTAGTTTTGTTATGGCTCTATATTTCATGTTTTTCATTATATTTACGGGATTATTGTTTCATTACTAATTAGCTTCAGTTTGTTGGTACTTGAATTTCTTTTAAGCATACATACTAAAAAAATTGGTTGACTCGGATGCGCCGGTGCCAGTGTACCAAAACAGATAATTGCGGGTTGTGCCTACTATAAAATGCACCAGCAAGGGGGCAGGGGGGTGTATTCTAAAAAGGCATTGCGATAACCCACTTCACCGCCAGTTACACAATTAGCTACCAATCCCGATCTTGGCCAGCAGCTGAAGCTCGATGTAGCCTATTTCTGCACCAGTCCGGATTCCCACCTTGCTTGAGCGAAAGCTCCGTTTTCAAGGTTAAGTCGGGGTTTGTGCAGCGCAAGTTTGCGAATCAACTTAGTGCCTTCTTCAATGGAGTTGGCACTTGATTGGGGAATGTGGATGTCGAGGGACTTGAGTCTGTGTTGCACTTCGGCACTTCGATATTGGGCAGCGTTTGCAGTGAAAAAAACTAATATATTGCTTATATTTTTTTTCTCGTGACTTTGTCTGCGCGTTTTTGCGTTTTATATGCGCGTTTTTGCGTTTTATATGCGCTCCCACAAATTCACATGTAACAAACTATGGAAGCAAATTTTTTTTCTCTTCTTTTTCCTAGGTGACGGAAATAATGTTGACTCACTAGGGTGGCTGTATTTAGGCCGTAAATTTGTGAATTTTTTTGCTATTCGTCCCTGAGTCCCCTATGGCGTTACTCAAACCTTTAACCTTTCGTAGCGGCTCGCCGCTAGGGAGCACCACTTGTCGCGGCATCGAATGCCGAAAAGAGCATTTTACGTTTTCTTTTTATATTATTTCTTTTTTTTTAATTTATAATCTCCTACTAGGCACCTTAACTTCATGTAATGCTCTTTATATTGGCCAAGTTAACAGCTTTGGAAGGTGGAGATTTCGACTTAAGGGAAAAAGAAAAAAATAAAACGTTGCCTACCGTTAGGCTGTTACGGAATTTATTCCGACAAGCGGCATATTGCACTCTCCCCGGCCAAAATCACACTTTGGGGTTGTACAAAACCAAAGAGTGAACCCCGCTTGGGTTATAAAGGTGGTGTTGCCTGTAAGATTTATTGCTTTATATCTTTAGCATGGTATTTGCCAATGAATTTGCCTTGTAAATCCTCAATTTCATAATAGCAATTCCCAAGCTTACGTATAATTCTGGCTTTAATAAAGTTCGGGGCCAATTTTGCATTGTATCCTTGAGCAAAACAACTCTGTTTGAAATTTCGCCGATAAACCTCCTGTCCTACTTGAAAATCTACTTCTCGACTTCTCAAGTTATATATTCGCTCATTGCGATCGTTTTGTTATTGAATGCCTTTTTGAGCCTTAACTCGCAACAATTCGAATGAGTCTTCCCTGTCGAATCGGATTGCGCGATCTTCTAGGAGATTAAGATTGCGCAATAATTTGAAAGATTCTCCGTTTGTGACCATGTGCTGGCCGAACGCTATTCTATACGGACTCGTCTGCATCGCTAAATGCTTACTAGCGCGCAAAGCACAATTTATGTGGCTGAGCTGCGCATCCCAATTCGTTTGGTCTGGCTGAATGTAAGTTTTGATAGCAGCAATAGCTGACCGATTTACTCTTTCAGCGGCATTGCCTTGGGGTGAGTACAGAGCCGTATAAACGTGTTCAATTTGGTATTTTCGCAGCAAATCATTGAATTTATTGGATTTGAATTGGACGCCGTTATCGGAAACAATCGTTTCAGGCACGCCAAAACAATGGAATAAACCTTCTTCCATAAATCTGATAATTGCGTCCGCTGTGAACTTTTTTACTGGCAGCAAAAATGGAAATTTTGAAAAATGGTCTAACACTACAAAAATTCCAATATTTCCTGCACGACTGCAAGGATATGGACCCAAAAAATCAATGTATAATCTTTGAAAGAATCTTTGGCTCTCTGTCGAAGCACCTAACGGCGGCCTTAACGGCTGATTTGAATGCTTAGTGCATTAACAAACAGAACAATTCTTACCAAACATTTTAACGTCTGCAACCATATTGGGCCAGAAAAAGTAACGATGTAAGCGTTCCAAAGTTTTATTTAACCCACAATGAGCGGATAATGGGTTTTCATGATGCTGCTTTATGATTTCAGTCACCATACCGGTGGGGATCCACAATATCCACAAATCCAACATAAATCATCAGTTAATTGTTCACCGGTAGCGTGTTCGGTACGCCGATACACATACTGATCAATAACTTTAACGTCGGCAATTTGAGAACTTTGCTGATTTATTTTGGATATAAGCTGCTGATAGTCTTGTGACTGAAAATGTTCTGACTTCAAATCAACTATACTTCCCAGGCTGAGTGCTGATATGGTCTCTGAATAGACACGCGATAAAGCATCGGGAACCAGGTTATCTTTTCCTTTTCTGTGGCAAATTTTGAAATGAAATCCCTGTAATTTTAGAGCCCATCTAGCTAATCTAGAACTTAGGTCTGTTTGGGACATCAGCCATTTTAAGGACGCATGGTCAGTGATAATTGAAAATTCTTGACCCTCAACATATGGTCGTAATTTCATTACTCACAAGATGGCTGCCAAGCACTCTTTTTCCGTCACGGGGTAATTTCGTTGGCATTCCGGGACATGAATGCAATAGGCACGTTATTGTCCTGGTCATCTTTCTGCATTAAAACACCTCCTACACCAGTGTGATTTGCACCGCATTGGATTGAAAAAGGAGTTCTAAAATTCAGGCTGTGCAAGACAGGTGCTTTGCACAGTTCTTGCTTTAACATCTCAAATGCTGACTGCGCCTCATCCGTCCAAGTGAACTTTTTTCGACACTTTAAGGTATCTGTGATGGGTGCAGCAATTCCAGCATAGTTTTGGATGAATTTATGGTACCAACCAGTAACTCCTAAAAATCTCCTTACTTGTCGAACTGATCGAGGGATGGGGAAGTCACGAATTGCGGAGATCTTTTCTGGGTCTGTCTGAATAGTTCCATTTCCTATAACATGTCCTAAGTATTTCACCTCTTGTCTGCAGAATTTGTTTTTTTCAACATTTATTGTTAACCCTGTTTGAGATAGGCATTTTGCCAATTCTGACAAGACTGTGATATGCCGATCAAAATGTTCAGAAACTACCAACAAATCGTCCAAATAAATAAAAGTTTCATGCCTGAGATTTGCAGGAATTACTTTGTCCATTAACTTTGACATGATTTGAGGAGCGTTTGACAAGCCAAACGGCATGACTGTGAACTGGTATAAGGGCCTTCCGGGTACAGTAAACGCAGTTTTCTCGCGTGCAGCGCTATCAAGTGGAATTTGCCAGTAGGCATCCTTAAGATCGATGCTTGAGATTTACTCTGCTTTTGGCAATCGACTTAATATACCATCGATAAGTGGCATGGGATAGGCATTTTTAACTGTCACTTTATTGACTTTTCGACTATCAATGCAGAGCCGCACTTTGCCTGGCTTTCTAACTAATACGACGGGTGAAGACCATGAGCTATTGGACTCCTCTATAACTCCAAGCTCTAACATTCGTTCTAGCTCTGTATACATCAGCTTCTCTACGGCTGGCGAGACCGCATAATGGCGCTGCTTAATGGGCTTTGCGTCACCTACATCAATTTCGTGTGACAACAAATGTGTCTTACCGAGGCCTTTTACTGCGAACGATGGAAATTGCTGGAGTACTGGCTGTTCGATAGAATTTCTACGACTGGGCTGTGCGTTTTATTTGCTATGAACAATGGCAAAAGATCAAACGCGCTCCAAAAGTCGATCACAAGGTATAAATCCTGATCTAGTCGGGGTACAATATAGAAAGTTTAAACTTTGGTATTATCGCGATACACCACATCGGTGCTTATTATACTCGATACCGAAGGTAAAAAGTATATTGAGTTTGTGCAATGTCCGTCATGGTGTCTGTCCGTCTGTCCGTCTGTATGAACGCAACTTTTTTCCACACCCTTCAAGCTAGAGACTTGAAACTTTCCAAATCTCTTTATCTATGGGATAGTAAATTAAAGTGTCAAGATGGGGGTTCTACGATAACTGGGGGGCTGGCAAATCGATAAATTCGATAACTCAAAAACGATAAATCCACATATTTCGCACATCCTTACAGCTAGAAGTACCAAATTTGGTCGGCAGATAGCTACTAGCAACCCCCAAAAACAGAATCCAAATTTTTGGAGCCACGCCCCCCATTCCGCCCCAGTCCCCCCGCAATTTAAAGTAAAAAAAGCCTATAACTCCCACAGTTTTTGAGCTTTAGCCACCAAATTTGGTGCCAAGATAGGTGATGATGACCCCCTAAAAACTGCACCAAAAGTTTGGATGCCACGCCCACCGATACTGCCCTAGGCGCCCCCATCAACCCCAACGCTTCGTCAAAAACGGGAATGCGCGTATCTTCCAGAGTTGTGGAGCTAGAGCCACCAAATTTGGTAGGAAGATAGCTGGCAACGACCCCCAAAAATCTGCATCAAAGTTTTGGAGCCACGCCCACCCATTCCGCCCCCAGCCCCTCCGCATTTTGAAATCAGAAATGGCTATATCTCCCACAGTTTTTGAGCTAGAGCCACTAAATTTGGTATGAAGATAGCAATTGACATTTCAGAAAGATCTGCATCAAAAATTTGGATGCCACGCCCACCCATACCACCCCCAACCCCCTTTCCCCAATTTTTACAAATTTCGAGCTAGAGTCACCAAATTTGGTATGAAGATAGCAATTGACATTTTACAAAGATCTGCATCAAAAATTTGGATTCCACGCCCACCCATACCGCCCCCAGCCCCCATTTCCCCATCTTTTACAAACTTCGAGCTAGAGTCACCAAATTTGGTATGAAGATAACAATTGACATTCCACACAGATCTGCATCAAAAATTTGGATGCCACGCCCACCCAAACCACCCCCAGCCCCCTTTCCCCACCTTTTACAAATTTTGAGCTAGAGTCACCAAATTTGGTATGAAGATAGCAATTGACATTTCAGAAAGATCTGCAACAAAAATTTTGATGCCACAACTGCCCATACCGCCCCAGCCCCCCCCTTTCCACACCTTTTACAAACTTTGAGCTAGTCACCAAATTTGGTATGTAGATAGCCGGTGGCATCCCCATCTGCATCAGAGAATCTTTAAGGCAGCGTAAACCCCTGCCGCATCCGTACCCCTTTGCATTAAGGCCTCTTTTTACCGGTTTTAATTCTGGTATCGAGTATGCCGCAGTCGGTTGCGTCCGACTGCAACGTTTCCACTTGTTTTTCCTATAATATTTTGTTGTTGGCCGTCAGCGGTGCGTACAGTAGATATAATCACCTTAATCGGAATTTTGGAATCTATAAATCCGGTTGCAAGGCTGCCACCAATGCAACTGACTGATGCTCCAGTATCCATGAGTCCACTGAGAGTTCTGTCAAAGAGCTGAACAGACGCATAAGAACGCAAATCTTGCCGGTTGCCTAAAACTGAGCTAACTAAGTCCTGTTTCGTTTTCGTACGCTGTAATTTATAATTTACCAAACGCTTTTTAGTACTTTTGGTTGAGTCAGTGATCATGTTCTGATCGGAATTCAATAGAATGTGTTGAGGAATAGCTGGGGTTGTTGTCAAATCCGGTAAATCAATTCCTCCTTGTTTGGGGATGAAGCTAATCGATATTCTTTACTTTCGAGGTTACTGGTTTGCGTGCACTGGTCGGTACACGCTTTTGGCCGTTTTTTGAAATACAATTTTGGCAAGAAGGACGATATGTATCTGGTTTCCCACACCCGTAACAAAATATACTACGATCTGCTAAGCAATCTTGAAAACGGTGGCCGCTACCTCTTCAATTCCAACATATGAGCGAAATAGCTGCTATTTCGCCACCCGCCTCCTCGTCTTCATTATAAACTTCGTCGGGTTGGACTACCTGTTCGACGATTTCGCTGACTTGTGGTCTGGGTCGAAATCGATTTGTCGGAAATGTAGGTTTTTCCAAAACTTGCATAAATCGGTCGCGCTTTCTAACCACCTCGCGTAGCTAACCAACGCTATATAGTGGCACAAACAGAATTTCACGCTGAGTCTCTGGGAGAAGGGTAGCTCGAAGCACTTCTAACAACGACAATTCTGACATAAGCTGCACTAATCTATCAGCTAAAGAGATTAAGGTTTCGTAAAACATGTCAAAAGACTCATTCGGCTTGTGTTTGCGCTGCGAAATAGCTGTGCGAATTTTCAAGTCAGTTCGACCATCTTTAAACTGCGCTTGGATTGTGGCACTTAGGGATCTCCACTCGATCGACTGAATGCTTTTGTGGTATCGCCAGAACCACTCACTGGCTCTACCTTCAAATAAGTTGCTCGCACGCTGGGCTAATATTTGAAAATTTCCTTCCAATGTTTGGTACGTCAGAGCTTCGACTCGGTATAGAAAATCTTCAACCCATAGCGTCGATTTCCCTGAAAATCGCAATTTCCAATTGGAAATGATTTGGCTAATTTTATCTGCTCGCAATTGCGAAGAACTTGCTGACATGTTCGGGGCTACTGATGGTGTTGGCTGCAGCATTGCATGTTCGACACCTTGTCGATTGGGCAGACCTATAAAACCATCATATGATTGATGATGGCTAGTTGGTGAAGCTGTGGTTGGCCTATGCCCCGTGGTGCCCGGGCCTGCAGCTGCGGTTTGCAACCTTTGGAAACCTGCTTCTATGGCTTGCGAAATAACTGCAGTTTGCTGAAGCAAAGCAGCTTACATAGCACTTAACAAAGCTTGTTGCAGCGAGGTTGCTTCTTGTTGCATACTGTGCGTGTCTGAATTAATTACAGGAGCGCTTGATGACTGATTGGCAACTGCCGATGGAGTTGCACCTGCGTGCTGAGATGTATCCCTTTAATTCGACATTCGACTGAGCAATAGCTGTTTCCTGCGAACTAGTGTTCGATTGTCCCGCAGGAGTATTGGTTGCCGCTTTGGACCTGGTCGTAATACCCGAAGAGCCTGGTTGAGCGTCTGCCATTTCTTGGGCTAAGTTTAGCGTTGATGCGCTTAACGCCGTTCGGCAAACTGGACAAACCTGATTGGTGTTAAAGCACACGTGATGGAAAAAATGGTTGCACCTAATTGTTAATAAATGATTAGGGTTTTCCACTTCTTTGGTGCATACACAACAAATTATCTCGGGTTCAAGGGGCATTTCAAGTAGCAAGTCGTTTATGACTTAAAATAGATATATAAAAGATGTACTGACTAAAAATATGTACGTAAGTATATACATATTAATTAAAATTCTTTTTATTATGTTTATATCTATTTAAATTTTAATATTCCTTTATTTTAAAGTAATTTTTATTTATTTGACTAGTAATTTATAATTTATTTTAGCCTGTATTATTTTGTTTTGATAATATTTATTAACTTTCGGTTATTATATATTTAATTAATTGTTGAATGCAAAAATATAAATCTGTATTGTTCTGATATTTTAATAACTTGATTTGAATTTCATAACCCAATTTTGAAAACCATGCATACCCTACAGTTAACAGACGGAGTATGTCTATTGTTTATTCAATCGGTAGCACAGATAGAAAGGACAGAAAGAATTGATTTTATTTAAACATTTACAAAGCGCGGCAAGCCGTAGCTACTGCCACTTAACTTGTTTCCAGAAAAGTTGGTAAATATCTTTAAGATTATTTTTGGATCTATTAGCGCTATATTAAAGCACAGCTTAATAGAAACGCAAAAACGAATTGGAAAAAAAATTGAAGCTAAAACTCTTGTGTGACCAACTAGCAACTACTAGTGTTTACTCTAACACAAGTATGCTTGACTGATTTAATTCTGGAAAGGAAAGGATGATAGTGCTTTGACTCAGTGGATGGTCGAAGATAAACTCCACAGTTAAACCATTTTACGGCTTAAGTTTCGGACTAAACAAGGTAATGATAAATGTGTTATTTGGATATTGGCCGTGTAAGCTAGGGAGCTTATAGCGTTTTCATTATATCCACATAATTGTTGTTGTCTTGGCTGTAATTTCCTGATCTGCGATATTAGGGTTTATATGTATATGAAAACTCAACTAATAGATCAAGCAGATCTTTTCACCAAAACTAGGACAGTGACATAATCGGAAGGGGATTTAGGTCTTAGATGTTGATGACTCATTTGAAAGAAAATATATTTTCTTATTTGTTAATAACCACGAAACGAAGCTTGTGAGGAACTAATTTAACGGCTAATTTAGTCAAGTTCTAAACCTAGCTTATGTGATTTACCTTTTGAGTGTCTGCTTAGGCTATGTCTAAGGTAACCTTGATTAGCTGAAATAACATAAACTAATGTCAAATAACCTGAGCGGTAAGAAGAGAGACCCCAATAGGTATTCTAACTTCCTGGGTAAATTCTTTTCAATCGATCCACCAAAGGAGTAAGACGTGCGTTCTTTTTTTCTATACCCACACAGCGTGGTGGATAGGTATATTTAATCAGCCTAAATATTGGGCATCAGCGCAATTACAGCCTTGATGATAAGGCCAAAAAGTATTTTTCCAATGTGTATTGCAATTGTTTTGTGAGTATTAAGCCCATAGTGTAACTTGATACACATGGCTGTACTTACCATATAATTTGCAATTATTCTTACAGCGTCTGGTTGTTAAAAGAAACAACAAACACTTTCTTGGGTCCAGTGGATTGTATTTTATGAGAAGATCTGTAATGGTCGCTGCCGAGAATTTAAATTTTTGTTTAGTTTACCCTTTTATCGTAATTCTGGTTTACGATAAAAACATTTGGTGTTGCTAGGTTTGTGAAAAGCATAAGCACACATGTTGCTAAGATTTTGCTCTCAACATTCTGTCTGCGTGCGCAACAATGTTGCTGGCCTTGTGTTAAACTGTCACGATAAGCGCAGCATAATTATGCATGCTTCAGACAGTAAAAAGTTTAGAATCAACCTAAAAGCTTGGTTTATATATGTCGCGAGTGCAACATAATTAAGCCGCACTCAGAAATTCTGTAACGCAATCCACCTCAGCGTTCAAGCTTTTTTTTTTCATGACGCGTTTGCCTATAAAAGTGCCACGTTGTCTAATCTCTGCCTCTTTTGCTGATCGGTTTTATACAAAGTAAACCTCCACGTCCGTTAGCGCCGCATGCTACACGTGTCGAGAATTTAATCGGGCGCACTACGCAAAGTCGAAAAAGGTTATGAAAGTGGTGTTAAAACTAGTTTATATAGCTATTTGTGCAAAATAATAGCTTAAACGCAGATCGCGTCGGGGTCGTGTATATATGCCCAAACAAATTAATACAAACCCAAACCAACGCAACGAATGTGCCACGCCCACCCAGTTTTCTAATCTGGACGCATCGACCTCTACCGATCCGGCAAAGAGCTGCCTTTAACTATTTTGTGCAGAGCTCAAAATAAGGTATGCGCTGTAGTAAATATTTTTATGTTTACAAAAATCGCTAATTAGTGTATTTTGCCTTTAGATCACTGGTTGACCTAAGTCCCAGCAACTCTAAAGCCCACATCCATAGATTTCGCCTTACATACGGCCGCTCTATCTTGGTGTGGGCCAACAAAAATTTTGAAGCCCCCAGAAGATAAACGCAACAAAATCAAAACGCCATAAAGTTTCGGATTCTTTTGTTACTGCCCTCGCTAACCTCTGTCGCAGATGAACATGTGCACGAAAGCTTAGTTGCGCTTTTTCTTTAGTTGTCTTGGACCGCTGTCCAAACGCAGTTTCAATCGTCCGACCATAACCTACGCGGAATTTTTTTTTGTTTAATTAGTGTTAAGTGAGGTTTAAATATTCTGAAAATTGTTAATTTGACTGCAAAAATGCAGCAATAGATAAATGTTGTAAATTAAGTCCAAAAAATAGGGCAAAGTTTCTGAACTGCAGATCGGCAGCTATAACTAATAGTGGTGTAAAATTCGCAAAAGCTCCAATTGCTAACTTTCAAAGCTCTCTGTCCCCCCCCTTCGTTTGAAAATAAAGTAAAATCAATATAAAATAATCCGAAACCATTAAATAGACAATACTAATTAAAATTTAAACAAGAACATTAACACTACGATACAACAACAATAATAAATCATCTGCATCGCTGGAAGGCCTTTCAACGAGGAGAGATTCATGTAAGTGAAAATTTAATATATTGTTTATTAATGGTTCAAATGTGCATGTGTTTTCAATAATTATATTAATCCTTCTGATTAATAAATTTAAAGAATCAAGTTAGATTGTTATGTGCTTTGGCATCACTTTGCGCCGGCGCATTATTTAGGTTATGTAAGTGTGTGCGTGTATATATGTGTGTATGTATAAGCGTACAGCTTTTTTTGGTTGTGCGTTTGTGGCCCTTATACATGCATATACATACATGCATGTACGTACATACATATTTAAATGCATTAAATTCCTTTGCATATAAACCCAGTCCCGCAAGCTTACAACCACCCCATTAGTGCTAGTCTGATCAGCTGTTTAGTTTATTCAATTTTTGCGCAGGCGGTGTATCAATTACAGTCGCGGCCCAAAATAAAGTGTCCGCTTTATTTTCTTGATTTTTTTAACGTAATAAATAAATATTTTGAAACAATTAAAATAAATTCCAAGTAATATTCATTACATTGTTAACGCAAAAATAAACTTAAAAATAATAAAGATGTTAATTTGCATATTTTTAATTATGAGTTGTGGCCAATATTAAGTTTCCTTCTCAAGTAATTAAATAATAAATTTAAGCATGAATATTTGAAGCAAATAAAAATTAAAACATAATGATGGGATAAAGAGTTTAGTTTTCCTGATGGCATGGTAATTTAATAATGTAGGTTAAGTTTACATGGGATATTCAAACATAAACTCCGCGCTGGATATCATGGTTGGGTAGGGTAAAGACCGCGAGTGTCAGACGTCACCTTAGACCTCGCTTTCCAGCTACCAATAATAACCGCCTTTGTAGTAATTTTTCTAGTAATTCTTTTAGTCAATTTTGTGTAATTAATTTCGCTTTCGGTTTACCGAATCGCCCGTTAGAGGTCTTATAATTAAAAATATTGTGTGCATTGCGAATCTTGGTCTGGCAAAACCCACTCCCATTCTCTCCGATGAGCACGGTCAAGGAGACCTCGACCGCCAGTATTCAAGATCGCAGAGCAGAGCCGAGCAGAGCAGAGCTGAGCAGTACATATTTTTGGCGCCCAACGTGGGGCTGTCAAGTTTTCTTGGAGCCCATTATGTGAGGCGAGTGACGCAAGCAATTTATGAGATTTTTTTTTAAGAATAAGTTCATTGTTTGTATTGCTTGCTTTACAAAAACTCTTTGCGATTAGATGGAATTTTTATGTTTTGTAGTTTTGAGAGTCAGGTTTGTTGACGTTGCTGAGACAGATAGTCTAGCTTCCGCTTACATTGATGCTTAAGAATTTTTTTTAGTTTTTTAATTCTACGATTGTTGGTGGTTCTGTTTTGAATACCTTCCGAGAAAATAAATAAATTTGAAAAATAAATACAAATCGAATGTTAGCAATTTTTACATCAGCTAACAAATTAATCCCACTTTTGCAGAATGCTCGTTTGCCTTCGTTAGATTTTTGGTCAGGAATGTTAGCATTTAGTTTTTGCATGAAATAATGGCATAAACAATTACAGAATATTGATGTTATAGCCGTGGGAGCATACCAATACTGATTGTCCCTTTGTCAAATAGTTCTTGTATGACTAAGTTAAAACATTTTACCCAAATTTCATAACAATTTGATTGAGTATCGTTAGTTTAATTTTTTTCTAAAGGTAACAATGTTGTTGTCTGGAACTCGTGTTGAGGTGACAAACACCTACACTTGCCGAACAACAGAATTACCGAAGGAAAGAAACTGAATTATTTAGAACCTTTCTGATAGCTTCAATAGCCCAAAAAAATAAAGCAATAGTATATTTCATAAAAATTAAGTGCCGTTATTGTTTAGTAGTTGTGTCGACCTACATTGTTATTTACCACCATATGCCAAATTCAGGAAAAATTAAGTAATCATGCCCATTACGAAAAGCCCTATTGATAGACCAATGCCTTTAGCACCTTTAGCTAGTACGACAGACAAATGTGCTATATGTGATCGAGTGATGGATAATACGCATCCATGTTTTGCTCTCGCTTGTAGGCACGTATTTCATAAGCCTTGCCTTGAAGGTTGGTTAGTATCACATAACCGTTGTTATTCTTGCAACGAGCCGATCAACCCGACCGACCTTAAGGTAGTAGTAGGTAACTGTTTAATGCAACTCAGGCCCCATCTCGAGTTATGACTCGTAACCTAACAAAGGCTTTGGAGCAAGCTCAAGCCCCAAACACGCCACAACCAGAGCCCCGTTCTTTGAACCAAAGTACTGCAGCATCATCAGCGTTGGATGCTAGCAATAGTACTAATCAACAAGAAGCTCCCCCAGCTAGATCTACCCAGAATAGACCAAAAGGCCGGCCGAGACGTTCAAACACTGTCCGCCGACCGCAGGATATTGATTATTCAATAATCCAACATATGATCGAACAAACTGTAGCCCGTCTTGTATCCTCTCTTAGCATTGGTAATCCCACTATTCCAGTGCAATCGGAAGTAATATCAGTACCAATGCGCGAGACACCGTCCCCTTTGACATCTTCACTCTACACGCGAAAAACCGCCGACGTTATGCAAAAATGGAACATTTGATTTGATGGTTCTACCGACGGATTAGGAGTAGAGGAATTTATTTATAGAGTAAAGTCCCTAACGGTTGAGACTTTGGATAGTGATTTTGCAGCTATGTGCAAGCATATGCATGTACTGTTTATCGGTAAGGCCCGAGATTGGTATTGGAGATACCATAAGCAAGTAAATCGAATAGTATGGTCTGAGATTTGTGCCGCCCTTCGTCAGCACTATAAAGACTATCGCTCAGATTTTATGAGTATGGAGTTGATTCGATCACGCAAGCAAAAGTTTGGCGAGCCGTTTTCAGTCTTTTATGAGAGCGTAGCTTCCATGATTGATAAGTCTTCGTGTAAAATTTCAGAAGACGAGCTTATCGAAATTTTACGAAATAATTTGTTGCCAGACACGCGTCAAAAGCTGTTATACCAGCCTGTCCATTCTCTTGGCCACCTACGTCGCACAGTGGGGCCTTTTCTCGGATAGCTTATCAAAAATCATTTTTTTCATGAACGCGTTTGGCAAAAGTGAAATATGTAATCGATAGAGAATACTTCAAAGATTATGGATCCAAAAGATTTTTTAAATCGGTTAATAATTATGGGTGGTAGAGCTCCTCAAAGTTGAGTAATTTTACGTGAGTACGAAAAAATGACAATTTTTACAGAAATTTACCACTTTCGAACTGAATATTGGGCGACGTACACAACCGATCTTCGATCTTTTTTCTTTATCTGAAAAGTATGTTCAATCTCAGTGTTTTTCTGTATACAGTTTAAATATAGCTGAAATACTTATTAAATTAGAATCGTTTAAAAAATACACTAAATTTTGGCATTTTTGAACTTTCGTGGACTATAACAAAAAAGTATCTCTCAGAGTCACGGTGGGACCACATGCATTTGAAAGCTATAATATATACCTTTCATATGTATATAGTCACAATCTGCGAAAATCTGCATTTTGGAAACGCGAGCCAAAAAACTAGTGATACCTCGAGTTAAAAACACGCGGCAGGTATAAGGAAGAAGAAGAGCGCATACAAATTTGGCTGTAGCGTGTGTGCTGTTTATTGACAACATTTCTAAATGTTGTATTATAAGTACTACCTGTCTATATATATCCCTTCTAATCCTTTTTTCCTTCCTATCCTTTCTAATTACCTGAATGGAAAAGGTCTGAGGAGGCAGGTAAATATAATTGTAGTTGATGGAAAGTTGCGGTACTACAGGTTTTTTTTTTTAATTATCTGTATTTCCCCGTTTACCTATTTTTAATGTAAATCAATACCTTAGGTATATATTGTTTTTTACCTAGCTAATTGGAAAAGGGTTATACCAATTTGGCTTGCTTACCTAGCTAACTCAAAAATATGGTATAAAGTGCAAAATATGTCACTTGATGGCAACAGTTATTTCATAACTTCATAAGAGGAAACACTTGTTGTTTATTGCTGCGAACAATAAGAAACTTTCAGATTGAATAGTATTTTTCAATATAATTCACGAAATTTTGATAAATAAGCGCAATAATGGATTTAACAAATTCAAAGATTTTTGAACTTTTTCGTGCTTCTGAAAATATTAACGATTTTCAAGTGGCATTGCTTAAAGAGATTGGCGTACTCGAAAACGCTAACGCTAACTTGAAGCGAAAATGGAACTTGGTCCATAGAACCATGTCGGCTTTCATAAAAAAGCATGAAAATTGGTTGGAGGAATGTACAACATTCGGATATTCAGAACAGGAAGAAGTTTACCCATCGACTAGCCGAGGAAGAGGAAGGCCGCAAAAAAGTATGGAGGAGTGTTCATGTGTTACAAAGAAACGTAAGCTTGAGGATGCTACGGATAGCTTAACAGCTGAACATCTGTCGGAAGCTTTTTCATCCAAGTATATGAAGGAACAAGAGAGGACAAGAGCGACAATTACGAAAGCTGTGCAGGTCGCCAGTCCTTTACGGCTGAATAGGATTAAAGAAAGTATTCCAACGCCACCAAACTCAGTCGCCATTAAGTACACTGATGAAGAAGCGTTTTCCCTATTTATGGACTTGGGACTGACTAAGGAGAAGTATGATATTTTACGCAGCTCCTTAAAAAAACATAACGTCAAAGTTCTTCCCGGATATAAAAAAATTGTATTTGCCAAAAGGAAGCAGTGCCACCTAATACAATAATAACAGAGACATCTGTAGAAGTAAAACTCCAGGATTTAAATATTTCTTGACTTTGACCTTGAATATTTAAGCACCACGGATACCTAGCAATCTTGGCAAACATTCATTTTAAAGCTTGAAAATCTATCATCATCTATTAATTGCTTTTTAAATTTTTGAAATCGCTTCATTAGTTTAGAAGATATGATTTTTGATAAGCTAAATGAGCAAAGGCCCCACTGTGCGTCGTTTAGTACAGATGAGTGAAAACTTAGCATACGAGCTCAGCGGTCGCTTTGACAAGGTTAGCCAGGTCAAACCAATTGCTCCACGTAGACACTTATATTCCCTAGAAAATGGAGAAGAATATGAAGTAACAGATAGCCCTGAAGTAGATTCCGAACTTGCAGCACTGCGTATCGCTAACGCGCAAAGAAAATGTTGGAACTGCGATGAGTTTGGTCATGTATGGGAAATTTGTTTAGCAGTCCGTCGTATTTTTTGCTATGGATGTGGCACACCAGCAGTGTACAAGCCACAGTGCAAGAAATGTAAAGACAAACTGTCGGAAAACCGCCAACAGGGGGTACCCAACAACCACCGGTTGCCCCCACAAAACTAAGCCCTGATTTTTTTACCCCATCCTATAGTAGTGTCCCAGTGTCTGTTGAGCAAACTTGGTTGCCTACAGCACAGGCCTCTGTAGTTGATGCCGTTCCGCTTTATCAGCAATCCTACGAGGATCGCCTTCAAAATTATCTTTTAGTCAAGAATCGTATTTTTAATAATTCGTCTTTAAGGTCTACCAAGCGTATAGCCCGCTTTAAAAAAACACTATGGAAATGTAAAGCGAACTCAAAAATTATTAGTTTGTACTATTTTTAATAACAGTAAGGATTTACGCAGTTACGCAGAAGTTTCGTTCTTAGGTTTCACAGAACTTGGTCTGTTGGACACTGGAGCAAACATTAGTTGTATAGGTTCAGTTCTTGCCACTGCAGATCTCTCGACATTTCCCCAGTTTAAGCCTTTAAAGTCTCAAGTAAATACAGCTGGTGGAGATAAGCAAGAAATTATTGGAGTTTTAGAAATAGGTATCACGTATAACAGCGTCACGAAGCCGCTTATGCTTTATATAATACCGTCAATAAAGCAAAAACTTATTTTTGGCCATGATTTTTGGAGAATATTTGAATTAGCACCGAATATTATTAAAACATTAGATTTACCTAACTATTTGAATTCTTTATATTAGCCTTATGCCTTAAACTTGTTTAAATTTTGAAATGTATTCTCATCGAATATTTCTGATAATGGAATAATATGTTTTTGAAGTAACATGAATTAAATAATTTTCTTTGAAGGCATTTTAAGTATTTAGAACCGCAGTGATGTTTAGTGCAGTATTATTTGAGATCCTACAGGTAGGGTGGGTATAGAAGGAGAACAAGCCCATCTATGTTCTCCAATTATGGATAAGTTGTCCGAGTCTCAATCCGATCGCAATAAGTCTGGTTTAAAATTCCGACTACCATCCAATCTTTTCTGTCTACGATTTTATTATCGTAACGCAGTTGTCGAGGCAGCACAAGGACTCACGCCACTTTCCCTCGCCACTGAGCGAGGCCGTGCCGAAAAGTAGACAGAATTTGTATGCTGAGACGACACTGCTGGTGTTTGTTACAGAATATATCAGAAAAATATACAAAAAAAAAAAAAAAAATTAAATAAAAATAAATAAAAATAAATAAAAATTTAATTTGGGAAGTAGTCGAAATTCTTGATTAGTATTATTATCTTTTTTATACCAAAACTTTGAGTTGGGTAGTTTAACACACTGTTCAAAAAATGCGGTTGGCGCGTAGTTCAGAGAGTGTGAGGCAGCCGCATAATTGTGGAATTTGTGCTCAAGCCCTGCAGGAGACTCAAGAGGTAGTAACCAGCATTTGCGAGCATACTTTTCATAGAGATTCACAACGTGCATAGCCACGAAAAAAGAATGTCCCAGTTGTAAATCACCATTACAGTTGACTGATCTGGGAACGCATATTGCAAATGGAGCTGTTTCATTAGAGAAAAGAGGGGCAATACCAGGGACACATAACACTAGAAGTAGAACACGGGCAATGTCGCAGAGTGTTCAAGATTTAAGGAGTAGAAATATAGATCAAGCCGTTAGTTTAAATACTACATTAAACTCAAGTTTAGAGGCCGAGGCAATAAATGAGATTGCTGCACCAAGGCGTGGTCGACCCAGAAGACAATCTAATTCTCGGTTTAGAAATGATAGACCAGCGACACAACTTCGGTATCAACAGACTCGAAACGTTGCGGCACGAACCGCTACAGCGGCATCATTTGATATGAATAATATATTCGAGCGAATAGAAAGTTTAATTGAAAGTAAATTTAGCAGTTTACAAGTAAGGAACCAGGAGGCACTCGAGTACCAGACAACGAGACCTCAAGTTAACGCAAATATCACTGCATCTTCACCAAAGTCAGGATCATATTCAGCATCTTTAATAAGGCCTGACAAGGCTACACAGCTAATACAAAGCTGGGGAATAAGGTATGATGGCTCAGGAAAAGGTCCCACCGTTCAAGAATTTTTATACCGTGTTAGCGTGCTTACCGCCGATAGCCTGCAAAACGATTTTTCATTACTTTGTAGGAATCTGTAGGAATATTGCTATTGGGTAGAGGAAGGGAATGGTATTGGAGATATCGTAAGGATTATCTTGATATTGTTTGGTAGGAATTTTGCGAAGCTTTTAAAAATCAGTATGCTGGTAACAAAGATGATGATCTTATATATGAGGATATGAGAGCTAGAAAGCAGAAAAAAGGAGAGTCATTTGATTTCTTTTATGACGACATCATGACGATGGCATCTCGCCTATCCATGGCAATGGAAGAGTAAAGGCTTGTTCAGTTATTGCAACGTAATATGGTCTCTGATATGCGAGAAGCGCTGTTATATGTTTCTGTTGCTTCTGTGGCGCATTTACGTCAGTTAGTACAAAAGCGTCAGCAACTGCTCAAAGAACACGGATATAGACGATTAGACAAAACTAATGTAGTCGGCGTTAAAAGAGTTGTTGCAGAAATCGAAACAGAGACACCGGCAACGGTTACTGAAAGTACGGATAGCGAAATAAACGCAGTACAAGCTAGAAAGTTGATTTGCTGGAACTGTGATAAAGAAGGACATGCGTGGGACATGTGCCTAGAGGAAAGAAAGATTTTCTGTTATGGTTGCGGGGCAAAGAAAGTGTATTAGCCTCAGTGCTCGAAATTTTAGCATCGTTCGGGAAACTTGCAACAGGGACCTTCGATTGGAAACAGTCGAACGGCCTCAAACTAAAATTTGAAGATAGACATAAAATGCTTTTGCCAGAACCAAAACAGATACAAAACCAATAATAGACAACAAAGAACCAGATTTTACTATTAATCTTTACCCAATTCGTCCTTTACATGAGAGATATGAAAATTATTTAGCAGTTAAAGATAGAATTTTCGGATCATCCGTTGAAAGCGTAAAATTTCGTTTTAAGCGTTCAACACGACGTTTGCGCCATTTTTGGAAAAGGGTTACGCTGACTCAAAAATTACTGATTGCATCGGTAATTAATGAGGCTTCGGATGGTCGTTTTTATACTCCGATTTCGTTTTTGGATTTTAAAGAGCATGGCTTATTAGATACAGGTGCAAATATTAGTTGTATTGGTACAGACCTTGCAAAGCAAGATTGGTCTGCTTATCCACAATTTCGTAAAGTGGCATCAGATGTCAAAACAGCTGATGACAGCAAGCATCCGTTTGTAGGCTTGCTGAAGGTTGATGTAAAATCCCGAGAAGAAAAAAAATCCATTACATTTTATATTATTCCTTCGATCAAAAAAGAGTTATACTTGGCATAGATTTTTGGAAAACGTTTGCACTGGCTCCGGGTATAATTTCGGCTAAAGAGTCAGGAAGCGAAAAAACGTTGAACTCTGATACAGTTAGCGAGGAAAAGAAGTTTCCCCTAGACGCTTAACAGCAACGGCGGCTCGAAGCAGTAGTAAGATTGTTTCCAGATTTTGAACAACAGGGTCTAGGTAGGACTGCATTGATTAAACATGAGATTAACGTAGGTAATGCTACGCCAGTCAAGCAGCGTTTCTATCCAGTGTCTCCGGCTGTTGAGAAACTTATGTTTAAGGAGATTGATAGAATGCTGGAGCTGGGCGTCATTGAGAAATCGAGCAGCCCATGGAGTTCGCCTATGCGACTAGTTGTGAAGCCCGGGAAAGTTCGCTTTTGCCTAGATGCACGTAAAATAAATGAGTTCACCAAAAAGGATGCTTACCCCTTGCTAAGCATTGAGAGTATTTTTGCACGACTTCCAAAAGCCAACATTATAACAAAAATAGATTTAAAGGACGCTTACTGGCAAATTGCTCTAACAGAGGAGTCAAAAGCCATTACCGCATTCACTGTACCTGGTCGTCCCTTGTACCAGTTTACTGTAATGCCATTCGGCCTTTGTAACGCTCCTCAAACTATGTGTCGTCTGATAGATGAGCTTATCCCAGCAGAGCTTAAATATTGTGTATTCGGGTACTTAGACGACTTATGCGTTGTATCGGAAGATTTTGAGACCCACTTGTCGACGCTAGTAAGGTTATCCGAGCAATTTCGTAAGGCTAACCTCACTTTAAACATAGCAAAGACGAAATTTTGCGTCACGGAAGTACCTTATTTAGGCTACTTTATAGGTAGCGGGGGTATTTCAACAGATCCGAAAAAGTTAGAGGCGGTATGTGCTTGGCCTGCACCAAAAACGTTAAAACAAGCCCGAGGTTTTATGGGAGCAGTGAGCTGGTATAGGAGGTTCATACAAAACTTTTCGGATATATCTCTTCCTATTACTGATCTAATGTCAACAAAAAAGAAATTCAAATGGACAGATGAGGCACAAGAGGCGTTTTAAAAATGTAAGAAAATTTTGACTTCTGCACTTGTCTTGAAAATCCAGACTTTGAAAAGAAATTTTTCATTCACTGCGATGCTAGTGACTACGGTATTGGAGCAGTTCTGGTACAATTGTCCGAAGAGGGGCCGAAAAGCCAATAGCTTTCATGTCGAAAAAATTAAACACCGCTCAGAGAAACTATGGTGTGACAGAGCGTGAGTGTCTAGCCGCTTTAGAGGCCATAGAACGTTTTTGATGCTACTTCGAAATGCAGGAGTTTGAAGTCATAACTGACCATGCAAGCTTGGTGTGGTTGATGCGGCAATCCAACCTCAACGGTAGACTTGCAAGGCGGGCAATGAAACTGCAAGGATATAAATTCAACGTAAGTCATAGACGAGGGAGGGATAATGTCGTACCAGACGCACTGTCGCGGATGTTTGCTGATGAAGTTGCCGTGCTAGAGAGTGTAAATCCAGAAGTGGATTTAAGCGCACCTAGCTTTGACGAAGCCGAATATGAGCAGTTAAAGACTCGAATTCGCGAGAATGAGTCCACCTATCCTGATATAAAAGTTACTGATAGATTTGTCTATATTCGTAGAGAACACGACAATGGTACTGAACAAAGTCGTCAAACCAGTTGGAAACTTTGGATTCCAATAGCTTTGACCAACGAGGTCGTTAAAATAGCTCATGAAGATATAGTTTCTGCTCATGGTGGAATGGCTAAAACTTTGGAACTCATACGTAGATATTTTTATTGGCCTAGGATGGTGTCACAGGTTCGGGATTATGTTAGAGATTGCGAAATATGCAAGACCACTAAAGCCCTAAACCATACTTTAAAGCCTCCAATGGGAAAGCCAGCAGTGTCTTTGAGGCCATTTCAGCGACTATTTGTCGATATTTTGGGACCGTATCCACGCAGTAAACGCGGTCATATAGGATTGTTGATAGTGCTTGATCACTTGTCATAATACCACTGGCTATGTCCATTAAAAAAGTTCACCGCGGGGGAGGAGTTTCTGCAAGATCACATATTTTTTCAATAAGGAATGCCAGAGACTATTGTTAGTGACAACGGCTCACAGTTTAAATCCGTTGAATTTAATGAATGGCTAACTTCGCTTGGAATTAGACATGTGTATACTGCATTTTATTCTCCTCAAGCAAATGCGTCTGAGCGGGTCAATCGATCTATTATTGCAGCCATTCGAGCGTATTTAAAAAATGATCACCGAGAATGGGATGCACATATACATGCAATCAGCTGTGCCTAGCGAAACGCGTATCATTTAAGTATAGGTTGTTCCCCATTTCATGCACTATTCGGCCTAGACATGGTGACACATGGATCCCAATTCACGTTGCTAAGCAATCTGCGACAGCTTGAAGAGCCTGAAAATATTCTTGCACGCGATAACCAACTTCAATTGTTGCGAAAGAGTTGAGACAAAACATTGCGCTAGCAGCGGGACAATACGCAAAGCAATATAACCTGCGAACCCGTGAGGTTACGTTTAAAGTTAGTCAGGAGGTGTATAGACACAATTTTAGCCAAAGCAATTTTGCACAAAACAAAAATGCTAAATTCAATCCACTGTAGATTAAATCGCGGGTAATAGAGAAATTAGGCAATAGCTACTACATGCTCGAGGACTTACAAGGCCGCTTGCAAGGAACTTTTCACGCAAAAAATATCCGACAATAAAATGGTTTTACAGGTTAATTCTCCGGGTCATGACCCTAAAATTATCCTGTGCTTGTAAGGAACTAATTTAACGGCTAATTTAGTCAAAATCCAAACCTAGCTTATGTGATTTACCTTTTGAGTGTCTGCTTAGGCTAAGTCTAAGGTAACCTTGATTAGCTGAAATAACATAAGCTAATGTCAAATAACCTGAGCGGTAAGAAGAGAGACCCCAATAGGTATACTAACTTCCTGGGTAAATTCTTTTCAATCGATCCACCAAAGGAGTAAGACGTGCGTAGTTTTTTTCTATACCCACACAGCGTGGTGGATAGATATATTTAATCGGCCTAAATATTGGGCATCAGCGCAATTACAGCCTTGATGATAAGGCCAAAAAGTATTTTTCCAATGTGTATTGCAATTATTTTGTGAGTATTAAGCCCATAGTGGCTGTACTTACCATATAATATGCAATTATTCTTACAGCGTCTGGTTGTTAAAAGAAACAACAAACACTTTCTTGGGTCCAGTGGATTGTATTTTATGAGAAGATCCCAATCAAATAAGGTAAATCTACATATACCCCATAAAGTGTTCATATGCATGACACTTATCAGTCTCTATTTATTTGGTTTTATTAAAGGTCACATATTTGTGATCCTCGCTTCGTGTGCTTTCTATCTTCTCGCTGTTCTTTATGGGAGCTCGCGGAAGCACAGCGAAGCTCAGAAACGTTTTAGTTGCGATCAACACGGGTCCAAGGGCAGCAGAAGTTATATTGAGCGGGATCCAGCTAGCCCAAAAAAAACTCCGAGTCGGCAAATATATATATTGTGGAAGTGCGAATAGAAAGGCAAATTCGCCTATAAAAATCAATATAAAAAAATAAAAACAATAAAAAACAAAAAAAAAACAAGTGGAAACGTTGCAGTCGGACGCAACCGACTGCGGCATACTCGATACCAGAATTAAAACCGGTAAAAAGAGGCCTTAATGCAAAGGGGGTACGGATGCGGCAGGGGTTTACGCTGCCTTAAAGATTCTCTGATGCAGATGGGGATGCCACCGGCTATCTACATACCAAATTTGGTGACTAGCTCAAAGTTTGTAAAAGGTTTGGAAAGGGTGGGGGGGCGGTATGGGTAGTTGTGGCATCAAAATTTTTGTTGCAGATCTTTCTGAAATGTCAATTGCTATCTTCATACCAAATTTGGTGACTCTAGCTCAAAATTTGTAAAAGGTGGGGAAAGGGGGGCTGGGGGTGGTTTGGGTGGGCGTGGTTTGGTGGCTATAGCTCAAAAACTGTGGGAGATATCGGCTTTTTTTGACTTTATAATTCGGTGGGCTGGGGCGGAATGGGGGGCGTGGCTCCAAAATTTTTTATGCAGTTTTTTTGGGGGTTGCTAGTAGCTATCTTCTTACCAAATTTGGTACTTCTAGCTGTAAGGATATGCGAAATATGTGGACTTATCGTTTTTGAGTTATCGAATTTATCGATTTGCCAGCCCCCCAGTTATCGTAAAACCCCCATCTTGACACTTAAATTTACTATCCCATAGATAAAGAGATTTGGAAAGTTTCAAGTTTCTAGCTTGAAGGGTGTGGAAAAAAGTTGCGTTCATACAGACGGACAGACGGACAGACACCATGACCGACATTGCACAAACTCAATATACTCTTTACCTTCGGTATCGAGTATAAACATTGTGCGTGCATAGCGAAAAGCTATATAATGATTGATTGCGACACATGCCAACACTGCCAGAAAGCAGCATAAGTGCAGAATAACTAAATTCGTTAATCTAAACTATTTCTTAAATGAGCTTAAGCAATTGAGCTTAAACCTTTGTACATATATTTATAAAATTGAAAGTGATTTCATATGTAAAGTTTCTCATTTGGCATATAGTGTTTATTTTTTTTTTTTGATAACGTTTTGTTTTTATAAGCATACAGAACAAGTGCAAGAAGATATGTATGACCATATGTTACCCTATAAAAGTTATTAAACCTTCTCCAAAAATTAACTAAAATTATATGTTAGTAATTGCTACAACCAAACAACAATTTGAAAGCGTTTCTATAATGATATCGCCCAAACTTAAAAATTATTATCGTATAACATAATTCGAATACACAACATCATCGCACTACGAAGGCCTTCGGAGCAGCATCAGATGGGTGAGTTTGTTAAAACATGCATTTATATGTATATATATGTTTGGTGATAAAGGGTAGCAATGCATGGCAACTAAACAACGAAAAATAAATAACCAAAAAAGAAAGAGTAGTTACTCATCTTATCTTATCTTATACGTATGTAAATACTTAGGCTTATGTTGTGATTTTCGTTTTGCGCATATGCATTGCTTTGCTTTAATTATTAGCCAAACATATTCCGTTATCATTTATTAACGCTGCGTTTGTTTTGATTGTGCGTATGCGCTAACTATAACCTTCCTTTAGTACCGTGGTACGAGACCTAACAAAAAGTTATCGAAATGCTTAGTTTTCATGAATGCACTGAACTTAACGAAATACAAGTAGTGCTGTACAAATAATTAAAAAAAATAATAGAAACCTTTCTACTTTCAACTAAAAATTTATTTAACTAAATAGGAAAAAAAATATTAATTCCAAATCAAGATAATTTTTATATCCCGTCTAATTAAGACTGTTCAAAATGAAATTATCAGTAATATTATTAAATATATATAAATGCCACACGAGAAAAATTACATACATATGAATAGTAACTTAATGGAATAGTTGTTAAATTCGAATATCTATTATTATATCCCTTGAAGGATGCATCTTGTTTTTTTTTTTTTGCCAATATAGTTAAGTTAATATAAAGTAATTTTCTGTTTGCAATGAAGCATTAAAATGAAATCGAATGCAACTGTTATGGAATCATATTGCTTATTTTTTTTATGAATAAAATTTATTAAGCCATGAAAATCTTAATTAACTATTATTCCTTGGATGTAAGGTAACTGGTGTATAGGATGTCGTAACAAATTTTGGGATTTTCCTATAATATTTTTAGGCAAGGAGAATCATAGGAAGGGAGGGTACAGAGCCAAAGCTACCACAACATCTAGTAGCTTAATCCTGGTGTAATAATGAAAACCCTTTGGTAACTTCTTTAACTCCGACTGGTATCGTTTTTTAACTTAAATTCTGACATATAAGAGCACAGGACTAATTGTTTATGTTTATTTATCTGCAACGAAGGCGAGTTTTGTTGTGTGACTTAATCAACGAACCCCCATCCCGATTGTTTGCTAGCCGATGTCGCGAGTCCTAGTCCGATTGGTTGCACAATGAAAATAGGTACGATCTCGAACTGTAAGGTGTCGAGATTCGAACCCGAAGCTTAGATCAAAGATGTTTGTCCGTTACAGAGAATTTTGGCGCCCAAAAGCACTGAAATAGCGATAAGTGCCTTGAGACACTCTTGGGCCGTTGGGCGTACTTTTTTGCCGAAAATATTTCACATCGACAAGGCGTTTTTACATGGCAAGTTTTGTTTAGTGCATAATTTTTCTTCACAGAAATTGAGTTTGAAAAGAAAAAATGTCTCATTCAATGCGAAAACGCTACCAATTGTCGGATTTGACGGATGAACAACTTTTGGACATGTTCGATTCTGTCAATACCGACGATGAATTGTCAAACGTTTCAAGTGACGAGGATGGTGACGACTTAAATTTGGAAAATGCACTAAACGCAGCACTGAACGACGCTTCGGCTGTGGACTTGACCCTTGACATTAACTTGGACACTGTCGAAAATGTTGAAACTACGCTGGAGGAGCCTACTCAGAAAACATTAAAAATAACTCGATCGTTCTTGCCATCATTTGAAGATGGAGCACCTATACTTTTGCCGTCTTCTGGTGGCTTCAATGGTTTGGGTAAGCGGCGCTAAACCGTAAAATGATATTCAACTTATTTATTTATTTGTATAGGCATTGAATCAATTTTGAAAGATCGAATCAAAATTATATGGCGAAAGCAATCGATGCAGATGCATATCAATGACATAGCCTTTTAGGGAGACTCAAAGCTGCCAGCTTATATAATGGATCTCGAAACTCCATTACAGATCTTTTGTTACTTTTTCGATACAAATATCATGACTATGATTGTGGAGGAGACTATTCGCGCAGCTTTCACAGCTAACATTGCTAATCAATTCAAAACGACCATTGACGAAATGTATAATTACATTGGGATATTGATATATATGTCAATATATCGTTACCCGAATTTGAAAAGCTACTGGGGAAGAAATGCGTTTGATCCCATACGATACTGCATGACACGAAGCAAATTCGAACTGATTAAACAATATTTCTCAATGCGTGACGAAAGCAAACGTATCAAAAAGGGCGAACCTGGATATGATCCCCTGTTCCGTATGCGTGACTTTGTAGACTATCTTAACCAAAGGTTTGACTCCATCCCAAAGCAATCACGTCTTTGTGTCGACGAACAGATGTGTAGCACGAAAATGAAGCACCACCTGCGGCAATATATGCTTAATAAGCCCCACAAATGGGGTATAAAGTTATTCGTACTGTGCGATTCTTTTGGATATGCTTACTGCTTTGAGGTCTACACTGGCGCAGGTGATAATGTAATCCTGCCTGGTCACCCAGATCTTGGTGCTGCGGCTAACATTGTTGTACGTTTAACAAACACGGTAAATACTTTCAAGCACCACATAGTTTATTTCGACAATTTGTACACGTCATTACCTTTGATGGTCTATCTGCGTGCCAAAGGTATTTATAGCCTTGGCACTGTGCGTGAAAATCGTATACCGAATTGTAAGCTGCCCAATGATAATTCCATTAAAAAGGAGACTAGAGGATTTTCGGATGAGTATGTGGGCACATCTTATGGTGTCCAAGTAAGCAATGTGTTGTGGAAAGACAACAAAGCCGTCCGCTTGCTGTCCACCTATGTTGGAGTCAAGCCATTTATAACGAACAGTTCGCATGATGGAGTATCAAAGATTGCTAGATACGAAAGAAAATCTAAGCAGTACTTAGACATTGATTGTCCGCAAGTTATTCGCGAATACAACGCCCATATGGGCGGCGTAGATCTAATGGATGAACTCATGGGCCGTTACCACATTAGAGCCAAAACTCAGGATTGCGCCACTCGAATATTTTATCATTGCATTGATATGGCAGCAACAAACGCTTATATTTTATATAAGCGTATATTCAAAGAAAAACTGGAAACTGGAAAAGCGAGCAAGACGCTCGAACTCCCCGAATTTCGGGAAGCGATTGCAGCTGGATTGGTAGTACTTAAAAACAAGCAAATGCAAAGTCGCCCACGCAGTGCTCAATGGACAACGCGGTCTCCATCCTGTCAGCGGCTTTCACCGGGTCGATCTCCATTATCTCACCAACCCTTCCAACCAGCTTTAAAGCGTGGTGAAAAATGTAAACATCCCATTTCAGATTTGCGGCATGAGCAGCTTAATCATTTTCCTCGTTGGTTGGGTCGAGATAGTGGGCGAAAGTGGTGCAAACACTGCAAAACTTCACAAACTCAGTGTATATGCTCAAAATGTAATTTGCACTTATGCTGCACAGCTAACAAAAATTGTTTTTACGAATATCACAATAAAACATTATTTCTTTCTCAGTTACGCAATAACGAATTTTTTTCGCTTGAAGTCCCAAAAGTGCCTTGAGGCACTTATTCATTCTTTCTCACCTTACAAGTGACAATTTCTGAAGTCATTTTTGAACTCAGTGACAACAATATTACTTAAAAACAAGTGGAAACGTTGCAGTCGGACGCAACCGACTGCGGCATACTCTATACCAGTATTAAACCGGTAAAAAGAGAACTGATTGCAGAGGGGTACGGATGCGGCAGGGGTGTACGCTGCCTTAACGATTTTCCTATGCAGATGGGGATGCCACAAGCTGTCATCGTTGCAAAATTGGTGACTAGCTCAAAGTTTGTAAAAGGTGGGGAAAGGGGGGCTGGGGGCAGTATGGGTAGTTGTGGCATCAAAATTTTTGATGCAGATCTTTGTGAAATGTCAATTGCTATCTTCATACCAAATTTGGTGGCTCTAGCTCCACAACTCTGGAAGATACACGCATTCCCGTTTTTGACGAAGCGATGGGGTGGATGGGGGCGGCTAGGGCAGTATTGGTGGGCGTGGCATCCAAACTTTTGATGCAGATGTTTGTGCAATGTCAATTGCTATCTTCATACCAAATTCAATGACCCTAGCTCAAAGTTTGAAAGAAGTGGGGAAGGGGAGCTGGGGGTGGTATGGGTGGGCATGGAATCCAAATTTTTGATGCAGATCTTTCTGAAATGTCAATTGCTATCTTCATACCAAATTTGGTGGCTCTAGCTCCACAACTCTGGAAGATACATGCATTCCCGTTTTTGACGAAGCGATGGGGTGGATGGGGGCGGCTAGGGCAGTATTGGTGGGCGTGGCATCCAAACTTTTGATGAAGTTTTTAGGTGGTCATCATAACCTATCTTGGCACCAAATTTGGTGGCTCTAGCTCAAAAACTGTGGGAGATATAGCCATTTCTGATTTCAAAATGCGGGGGGCGTGGGGCGGAATGGGTGGGCGTGGCTCCAAAACTTTTTATGCAGTTTTTTGGGGGTTTTTTGGGGGTCGTTAACAGCTATCTTCCTACCAAATTTGGAGGCTCTAGCTCCACAACTCTGGAAGATACACGCATTCCCGTTTTTGACGAAGCGTTGGGGTGGATGGGGGCGGCTAGGGCAGTATTGGTGGGCATGGCATCCAAACTTTTGGTGCAGTTTTAGGGGGTCATCATCACCTATCTTGGCACCAAATTTGGTGGCTATAGCTCAAAAACTGTGGGAGATATAGGCTTTTTTGACTTTAAAATTCGGGGGGCTGGGGCGGAATGGGGGGCGTGGCTCCAAAATTTTTTATGCAGTTTTTTGGGGGTTGCTAGTAGCTATCTTCTTACCAAATTTGGTAGTTCTAGCTGTAAGGATATGCGAAATATGTGGACTTATCGTTTTTGAGTTATCGAATTTATCGATTTGCCAGCCCCCCAGTTATCGTAAAACCACCATCTTGACACTTTAATTTACTATCCCATAGATAAAGAGATTTGGAAAGTTTCAAGTTTCTAGCTTGAAGGGTGTGGAAAAAAGTTGCGTTCATACAGACGGACAGACGGACAGACACCATGACGGACATTGCACAAACTCAATATACTCTTTACCTTCGGTATCGAGTATAAAAATTAAAACGAACGAGGAGATGCCTGTGTAGCCAGCACCAGCCACTTAAATTTAACGCGGAGGACAGCGGTCTGCTAGTCCACTACATCCATGATTGATAAAAAAAAAGTCCACTACAACAACGAGGGACACTAACATCTACAGCCACGAGGGATAAAAGATAAACCTTTGAGCCGACAACAGCATCAGCAGCAACAGCAACAATGAATAACTGCAACAGGAACAACACGTTAGTCACTGCCAATACTAACAACAGCTTGTGCGAATACCAGCACCGGCATCGCCCAGCGCATCAAGCTGGGCCACGGACACCGAAAAGGAAAAAACAGAAACATCAATAGCCTGTGCGAGCACCAGCACCGGCGCCCCATCAGATCCTGGCAAGAAGACATCAACCGGCGAATCAGCAAGCTGACTATAAAAATAATACCTGAAATTCAACTAGATGCACCACAAGTGCTGGTTGTAAAAAAAAAAATAAATAAATAAATATATATATTAATACACACATACGTAAATATAAGAAAATTTTAATACTGAGCGACATCTTAGTTGCCCGGTAGTAGCGTATGACCCGTAAAGCCATGCAACACATAGACAGGCGATCAATATGACATACAATAGGGATGTAAACATATAATAAACGAGAAAAAAAAATTACCAAAAGTAACCATCTTGCGCATTACGCTAGTTACGCGAAATATTAATAAATAAAAAAAAAAAAGATTTTTATTATGAAGCAAACACATTTTTATAAATAAGAAAGAACAAAAAGAAAAAACATATAAGTATATATTTCCTGACCGTTTTCGAATCGAAAAAAAAGACCACTAAGTGCCGTAAGAAGCGTATGCAAAGCTTGAGACGTAAGCGCAAAAATATGCGTGCAAGGTCAAAGTAATCGCATCGCCCTCTGGCCATTCTTGTGAAACATAACTGACGTACAAACATTTGATACTGACTATACCACTTGAAACTTAAAGTTAATTTACAAAATAGTTTTTGAAATCAGAAAAGATTATGCTTAAGTTAAAACTGACAATAATTTTAAACTCTCGCAACCACCTTCCGTGTTTTTATTCACTTTTCATAATTAAATTTCTAATTGAAAAATATTTTTTTTTAAATAACTCACATTATTAGCCCAAATAAAGCCCTACCAGGCACATAAAATAGAAAAGACAATTTTGATACAGATGCCCGTTCTAGGATAACAATATTCAAATTACAAAAAATTGACTAACGAAATAAAGTCCTGAGAGTCACTACCAGGCAATGCAGTAGATAAAATTATCCTGCGCAGGAATATAACAAGAATCTTTGCTTAGGCAAAATCTTGAAAAGCTTCTAAGCCCAACGTCATCACAAATGACGGAATAAGAAAAGTAGTGACCTTGCGTATAACAAAATCCAAATTGTTTATTAAAACAAGGAAATAAAGTTATCGCAAGAATTGAAGTTAGGTATTTGTAAATTGGAGCAGTCTTCTCCCAAGACAGCTGCACTTCAGGCTCGTGTGGCGACTTTGGAGGCCAAAATAGCCCAACAAGCAAACGCCAGTGCAGCCAATTACGTGCGACTACATGGAGTGCCGTTTGTTGAGGGGGAGCAGCTACGCACAACGTTTAACGCACTTGCCTTTGCACTGGGTGTCACTCCTGCGCCCAGACTCAAGGAGATTCACAGAGTTGGACTGCGTGCAGGTTCTAACACCGTTGTTGACCCGGTTATTATAATTAGATTTGATAATTTACGCGACAAAATAAACATTCAGCGAGCAGCAGCTGATTACCGCCGGATTAACAAAGCTCAACTGTCTCTGCATATGTTGGGCTTTGAAACACGTGCGAATGTTCCAATTTATCTCAACGAGCAGCTTAGCAGAGAGAACTATCTCATTTTTAAAGAAGCAATGCAGATGAAGAGAAAAAAAGCTTTTATCAGCAGTTTTTTGCCGTCGTGCGTTGGTTCACGCCAAACGGAGCGGGACAGATGAAGTCGTTTGCATAGATAATATGCAAAAGCTTGTTAGCATGCAAGCTGAAAGCTCTCTTGCAGTGGCTACTGATGCTAATGATCTTTTTCGTTCTTAACTTAAGCTCTAACTGTATTTCTCTTTATAAATTACTCTGTTTATACATATGTTATGTTTAATTCTCTTTTTAAGTCATTCTGTTTATTTTATGCTACAAGTAAGTGGACTGTTTTGAATGTGTGCATTGTTAATGCGTACTATTTACGTATGTTAATTTCAATTGGTGTGTATGGGTTTGAAAAATTTTCTGTGATAATTGATGTCCCTTGATATTAATATTCCTAAGTCGAATAGCCATGCGATGGTTAGGGTTCTAAGCATACGAAAAGCTGGTTTGACGGTCTGCCATATAAATGCTCAGAGTCTAATGAACAAGATTGAGGAGTTTCGTTTTCTGTTTGTAAATTCAAATATTGATGTTGTTTGTGTGTCCGAAACGTGGTTTAATCAATATCTTTGTAGTTCGTTTATTGAGTGTGCAGGGTATAATGTGTTTCGTTCTGACCGTGCCCGTCATGCTGGGGGTGTTGCAATATATGTAACTAAAAGACTGAACTGTAGGGTAATAATAAAGCAGCCTAAAGAAAGTCCTATAAAATATATATTTATAGAAATTCTTAGCCTCAATGGGAATACAAAAATGCTCATTGGCTGCTTATATAGACCTCACAAAAATATAGACTACTCTCCCATAATAGATGTAATCGCAAATCTTACAATGAGGTACACTGACATTATACTGACCGGAGACTTTAATAGCAATATACTTACTGAACGATACCTTCTGGACGACATGGAGTCTCTTGGTTTAGAACCAGTGAACTCTAAATTACCGACGCACTTTACAAAGAATTTAAGTACTTTACTTGACCTAATATTTGTAAACAAAAAAGAATGCAAACTACTTTATGACCAGATTCCCATCCCGGCCTTCTCCAAACATGATCTTATATTTCTGACCTATGACATTCTATCCAATTATTGCAATCTTAAAATAACATACCGTGACTTTATGAACATAGACCTCGCTGGATTACATGCAGATAGCTGTACAGCTGAACTAGACCTCATATATTCTCTCCCTACAGTTGACTCCCAAATAAATCTCGTGCAATACTATATGGAGTATATGTACAATAAATATGTGCCAATTAAAAGCAAATTGGTCAGGCCATCTATAAAATCCTGGTTTAATCAAGATATAAAGTGTGCAATAAATATTAGAGACGCGGCCTATCGGAGATGGAAAAGATATAAGACCGAGGCACTTCATAAGCAATTCATAGCTACCAGACGGCATGTTAACTTTCTGATCCAAAGAGCCAAACGCGAATATTTTAGTGATAGGTTTAAAAATGCAATATCCGCCAGTAAAACGTGGAAATAAATTAATAACATGGGAATCGGCAAAGAACGTGGTGTAATTAGTGAAGATGTTGATGTTAATGATCTCAACAATAAATTTGTTAACCTTAATGTTCCAGTGTCTGTGAGCAATCCGTATTTGTGTTCGCAACCACTTAATAATTGTTGTAATAGTTTTGATTTTATTTGTGTGAATCAATGTGATGTGTATCTGTCTATAAGTAAAATTAAGTCTAACCCAACTGGCATGGATGGTTTAAATCCAAAGTTCTTTAAAATTCTTCTGCCGCTAATCATTGGCTATGTAACTTACATATTCAATACCGCCATCACAACGTCCACTTTTCCCGACCAGTGGAAAATTGCAAAGGTATTGCCAATCCCAAAAACTAATCATGAGTTTAGGCCAATATCGATTTTGCCATATTTATCTAAAATATTTGAACACCATTGGCCTCTCAAATTTACAAGTTCCTTGCAATAAATCGACTATTAAATGATAAACAATCAGGATTTAGGACAGGCCGTAGTTGTACTACGGCGATAATCAAATTGGTCGAGGATATAAGATCAAAGATGGATAACAATGAGGTTTCACTATTGACGCTTCTTGATTTTAGTAAAGCATTTGACACGGTTAATCACGATACTCTACTTGCAAAGCTCAACAATATGTATAATTTTAGCCAAACTGCTACTAAACTCCTATCCTCCTACTTAAGTAATCGTAGACAAGCCGTTGTTATCCCCTCTAAAACGTCCGACTTCCTTGTTGTCTCTCGCGGGGTCCCGCAAGGATCAATTCTAAGTCCACTGCTTTTTAGTATATATATCAATGATTTACCCAGTGTTTTGTCTAAATGTAACATCCATTTGTATGCTGATGATGTCCAAATGTATGTAAGTCGTCCACTCAGTAAAATTAACGAATGTGTCCAGTTATGTAATGAAGACTTGTTGCGTGTTAGTCAATGGGTCAATGTTAATGGTTTGTGTATTAACCAGTCTAAATCCAAATGTATCCTAATTTACAAAAAGTACCTGAACACTGACAACTTTCCCAAGCTGCAAATAGATTCCACAGCTATTCATTACGTAGATAAAGCTGAAAGCTTAGGGATCACCCTGAATAGGACCTTATCATGGGATAGTCAGGTGAATAAAGCTGTGGGAAAAACGTGTGGCGTTTTAAGGCAACTTTGGCTAACCCAGAAATTCTTACCCCTTAGCATAAGAATATTGATCGCGAAATCTTTAATATTGCCAAAGCTTTTGTATGGCATTGAAATTTTTGGCAAATGCGATGCTGCAAGCCAAAGGAAGCTTAGGGTAGCATATAATAATGTTGCCCGCTACGTGTTTGGCCTCAAAAGGGCAGACCACGTAACGGGTTACGCTAACAGACTGTTTGATCTAGATCTAACGTCTTTAATTAATTTCAAAATTCTTCTCTTCCTACACAAAATTATATATACACAAGAACCTGAGTATTTGTATGGCAACATAAAGTTTACATCGTCCCAACGTGTCAATAACCTCGTTTGCTTGAGAACCAAACTAGCTTCTTCTGATAGGCAGTGTTTTATCTTTGCTATTCGACTGTGGAACAATCTTCCTCCCTACATTAAATCTATACGCAGCGCACACCATTTTTAAATTAATTTAGAATCCTATCTTAAAACTTAATTTTAACGCCTGAAACTACATTGCAGTCAACTTACGCATAACTTTCAATATGTAATTCTTCTGGTTCCATTTTATAAATGATTGTTTAAAATATATAATTTAGATTAATACTTTTACATTTTACATTTTACATTTAAATATCTGTGATTAATGCTTTAATTTATAGTAGCAATACTGTAGCATTAAGAATCGTTCCATAATTAAATAAATTAAAATTAAATAAATTATACTAATGGAGTTATCGACTTAGGTCAATTTTTCCAAAGGCTCGAAAAGGGGGCCGGTATACTTACAATCAGCAAACTCAAGTGGCACCGAGCAGAAATATCATTGAATCAATGTCAATAGATAATTTCAAATATATGGGCAATAATGTATACAAGAGTAGCTACTCAAGCCGTTGACCCAAATAAATAAAAGTACAAGAAGCAATAATGTCTACAATTAATAAGTAATATTCCAACTTAAGGAATTCTTTATATTCTAGTTTAGTCAAATGAAGACGTTCATCACGGACATAGAAACTGAAAATACAAATTCTACACTGACTTACTCGTGCAAAGATTGACAGTAAAACGTCTTCTACACAACACCACCAGACAGAAAAACAAAATAAAAAACAAAAATAAAAAACAACAAGTGGAAACGTTGCAGTTGGACGCAAAAACCGGTAAAAAGAGGCCTGATTGCAAGGGGGTACAGATGCGGAAGGGGTGTACGCTGCCTTTAAAATTCTCCGATGCAGATGATGATGCCACCAGCTATCTTCCTTCCAAATTTGGTGACTCTAGCTCAAAGTTTGTTTAAGAAGGGGAAAGAGGGCCTGGAGGCGGTATGGGTGGGAGTGGCATCCAAATTTTTGATGCAGATCTTTATGGAATGTCAATTGCTATCTACATACCAAATTTGGTGATTCTAGCTCAAAGTTTTTAAAGGTGTGGAAAGGGAGCTGGGGCGGAATGGGTGGGCGTGGCATCCAAATATTTGATGCAGATCTTTGTGAAATGCCAATTGCTATCTTCCTACCAAATTTGTTGACCCTAGCTCAAAATTTGTAAAAGGTGGGGAAAGGGGGGCTGGCGGTGGTTTGGGTGGGCGTGGCATCCAAATTTTTGATGCAGATCTTTGTGGAATGTCAATTGTTATCTTCATACCAAATTTGGTGACTCTAGCTCGAAGTTTGTAAAAGATGGGGAAAGGGGGGCTGGGGGCGGTATGGGTGGGCGTGGAATCCAAATTTTTGATGCAGATCTTTGTAAAATGTCAATTGCTATCTTCATACCAAAATTTGGTGACTCTAGCTCGAAATTTGTAGTAAGTGGGGAAAGGGGGGCTGGGGGCGGTATGGGTGGGCGTGGAATCCAAATTTTTGATGCAGATCTTTCTGAAATGTCAATTGCTATCTTCATACCAAATTTGGTGGGTCTAGCTCCACAACTCTGGAAGATACACGCATTCCCGTTTTTGACGAAGCGTTGGGGTGGATGGGGGCGGCTCTAGGGCAGTATTGGTGGGCGTGGCATCCAAACTTTTGATGCAGTTTTAGGGGGTGGCTATAGCTCAAAAACTGTGGGAGATATAGGCTTTTTTGACTTTAAAATGCGGGGGGGGCTGGGGGCGGAATGGGGGGCGTGGCTCCAAAATTTTTTATGCAGTTTTTTGGGGGTTGCTAGTAGCTATCTGCTTACCAAATTTGGTACTTCTAGCTGTAAGGATATGCGAAATATGTGGACTTATCGTTTTTGAGTTATCGAATTTATCGATTTGCCAGCCCCCCAGTTATCGTAAAAACCCCCATCTTGACACTTTAATTTACTATCCCATAGATAAAGAGATTTGGAAAGTTTCAAGTTTCTAGCTTGAAGGGTGTGGAAAAAAGTTGCGTTCATACAGACGGACAGACGGACAGACACCATGACGGACTGTAGTATACACATATATTCATATATATTCAAATGTAATAAACAGCAACACTTTGTTGTTGTCTAAACATTAAATCGAGCAACGACACTTTGTCGTTGCATAAACAATAAGCCAAGCACCCAGTGCTGGTAACATGATCGCGTAAGAATGCAACGCGCACAACGATGCCGCGTCAGCGTTCTCACGCTTAGACCACTTACTATACATATGTGTATACTCTCGCTCTCTTTATATTATATACAAAACTATGTACGGCTCTCGCTGACTTCTCTGAAGAAGCAGTGGCCAGCTTTAAGTTAGAATTAATATTCAAAAAATCATTCAATAAAGAACTGTTAAAACAAACGGACGTCGATGTCTTGTGTTTTAAAGTATTTAATCAACTTGAGGACAACTGTATTACATGGCGACCGTGACATGTGACTTCGAACGGCGAAGTATAAAATAAGAATGTAATAATAAATAATACGCGTGCGTCGTATGCAACGATTGTCAGTTCGAAACAAACATTAAAACATAAACTGAATTAAATCGAATCAAAGACTCGTAATGTGTTCGTGCGTGCCTCAAATAAACATATACACATGCAACAACATGTGTCAATCATAGTGAACCAGTTAAATGTTCAAATGACATTTAATCCAAATTGAAATTTTAAATATAAACAACAACTACAAAATAAAAAACAATTAAATACAAACAAATTGCGTTCGTCAAAATGAAAAGCAAATTAAACTTAAAAATACAAAAATTAATAAATTAATGTGTGCACATACAAACATAAGCAAAACAATGATCAGCAACAACAACGACAACCAAAAACAAAATTAGCCTGTGCGAAGACCAGCACCGGCACCGCCCAGCGCATCAAGCTGGGCCAAGGACATCAACACAAAACAAGTGCGAAGGGCATAGGACCGCCAGTTGCGCCAACGTTGGAACACCGTTGATTAACCATCCATGAGCGAAGACCTATCGTTCAGCAACGCTGCTCCTATCGAGCAAAGGGATGCACCGACGCTGAAAGAGGCGCTTGAGGTGTGTCCAACCGATGGACCACGGCCACTCACAATAGCTGAGTACAAGGCCAGGAACAACAAGAAGCCCCCAAAGAAGACAAAACGGGGAGGCAGAATCAAAAGACTACTGCAACAGAGACGACTGGAGCGGGATATGCTGCAGACGTATGCAGACAAGGAAGAACAACAAAGGTGTCAACAGCGCATAGATGACATCACAGCACAACTTCGCCAAAAGAGCGCAGTAACGCAAAAGAGCTGCTAAATGCCAAGCTCCACTTTGCCTTTATTTTTAATACCTACCAAAAAACAACTTGTAGCACCGCAAGGTGCAAGTTGGAATATCTAACATCTGATAGGCTTTAACTAACACCATATGATTGGTAATTACTGTTAACCAATCATATGTACACTACACTCAAACACTTAATATCAAAAAAATGGGAAATTAAATAAAAAAAAAAAAAAGAATTTTTAACAAATACACAATATTTCCAGAAATCAGAAAAATTCACAGAAATCTTGATCAGGCAGACTTTCATGTCAGTTTTTAATACAGTTAACTTAGACATATTCAGGGAAAATTATCATTTGCCAGAACCAGTCATGGGTCTAGTAGACGTCAAGTCTGTGGACTCGACAGCCAACGTAATTAACAAAGTTGACGTGTCGTCCCCAGATTTGAAGTACATGCTAATCTTGGTTCTAATTATATTCTAAAATTCACAGAAGGAATATCAAGAAAAGATATATGAGTAAAGCAGTAGAATTAGACAAAATTTAAATTGTCCCTCATTATTTTCAAAAATTTTCAAACATGATAGAAACAAAAAATAGAGCATATATATATTAAATATCCAAATTTTCGTATACAAGCTATACAAATACTTTCAGCATTCCATGAATATATCTCCGTTTATAAATTCGAATATGAATTTATGGAAAGATATAATATACCAATAAGCCCATTGTTCGGTTGCACTAAAGCCGAAAAAGCACAAGTACTGGAAACGTTACCGTACGTCACAGTAAAAGCAGTAACTGAAGATAACCCATTTTTAGGCACAATAGAAATCTTCATTGTCAGTTTACACAGATAAATAAAAACCATATTAAACATGGTAGAGTTACAATTATTGGCAAAATATATACCATTCTTAGAGCTATTGGTAAGCATTACACCAGCACATCCAAAATTAATTTTAATCCTAAAGTGGATTAAAGATAATAAAATTGTACGTAGACACATGTACGAACAAATAAAACGAATAATCATACTACAGTACAAAGGGTTGCTGAGAAGAAATACAAAGATACCACAACCAATACATATGTTATTCATAGAACACGTTATTAAAACAGAACTATTGAGCTCCGAAAGTGACGACTCTGACGTTCAAAAAATAAAACCAAAACTGTACCAAATGGAAACATTTTTTTTGAAAATTTCAATTAACAAAAAATGTAGAAGGAATAGTTATGAGTTGGCAAGAAATAGAAAACAAAATCGAACTTATAAAACAAAAATTCGACAAGTCATATAAATGTATCAATAAAAACACAACAATAAGAGTCGAAACGTTGTCGCACCATATTACAGTATTAACGACTGAATATAACACACTTAGCGAATTAGCATCTTCACTAAAGAGCAAGCTAACGAATGCGCACAACGAATATTGTTTAAAAATATTACGACAATTAGCTCAAAAGTTAGAGACGATAAGTGTTCGTCGTGATATTAAACTAACTATTAACAAAAACCCTTATTTTCCAATTGAGTTTGACGAAAGTCAACTCCAGGATTTAAACGAGTCCAAGCCAACAATTGACTTTGATGAGTCAGAACAAGAGAGTTCCGATTCAGATAGCACCGAAAAAAAAATACAAAAACCAGCCATGACAGACACAGCTATTGCCGATAGGGCATACATGAGAGAAATATCCTCATCAATACCCGAATTTGATGGTAAAAAGTTAAATTTGCAAAGATTCTTAACCTCGTTAAGACTAGTAAATTTAACAAAAGGCACATTTGAGAACATAGCCGTAGAAGTAATCAAGTCAAAAATAATTGGCTCAACCTTCTATAAAGTCCAAAATGAGACAACCATAGATGCAATAATAAAGAAATTGCAAGAATCTATTGTCGGTGAAACATCCGACGTGGTAAAAGCCAAAATGGCTAATGTCTATCAAAAGGGTAAAACTGCCACGCAATTTACCAATGAAATCGATAATCTACGAAGATTACTTGAATCTTCGTATATCGATGAGGGATTGCCAGCAGAACTTGCTGATAAATTCAGCACAAAAGAAGCAATAAATGTCATGATTAAAAACTGCGATCATGGCAAGCTAAAAACAATATTGGAAGCAGGTACATTCCCAACAATGAATGACGCTGTAAGTAAATATATACATTGCAGTACAGAAATTACAGGATCGACAAATGCAATCCTATTTGCACAAAGAGGACACCCCAATCGAGGTAATTTCCGAGGAAATTATCGAGGTAGAGGCAATTACCAAGGTTATAATAATAATTATGGTAATTATAACAATTACTATAATAATAATAACCGAGGACCGGAAATTTCCGAGGAAATAACCGCGGCCGTAGAAACGCCAACAGGGGATACCACAACAACAACTATAACAATAATAACAATAATAGACAAGATGGTAACGTACGATACACTCAGAGTAATTCGGAAAACCAACAAGCACCCTTAAGTACTCCCAACCAATAAATTCAACAGTTCACGTCATCAATCTTAATCTCAACATTTTTCAATCCATTCCACTGGACTTATTTTCGTTGAATTAACAACAGGTAAATATATAATTCCACATTATTTTCATTTAGTAGACACAAATTTTCCTATTCCATGTGACGGAATAATTGGTATGGATTTCATAAAGAAATTCAATTGTCAGTTAGACTTCAAAGCAAGCGAAGACTTGTTTATATTAAGACCTCAAAATTTAAATTTTCCAATAACTATCCCTGTAGTTCATACCACTGACAATAATACCACAATCTTACCTTTACGATCCGAAGTTGTCCGACAAATAAAACTAGATACAAAAGATGATCATATTATGATACCATGTCAAGAAATTGAGAATGGAGTATTTATAGCAAGCTCCATATCCAATTCCAAAAACACATTTGTCCGAATTCTGAATACAACAAATTCAAATAAAGTAATTAACCTAGATAAAGTCAGGTTTGAACCACTAGCTAGTTACGAGATTTTCAATAAAAATCATCTATCAAGAGATGAAAAAATTATATCTAAGTTAAGAAAAAATTGTCCGCTACCATATAAAAAAATGTTAACCGAACTCTGCGTCAAGTATACAGACATATTCGGACTAGAATCCGAAGCAATAACCACGAATAATTTTTACAAACAAAAATTAAGATTGAAAGACAATGAACCAACATATATCAAAAATTATAGAATTCCTCAAAGTCAACAGACAGAAATAGCCAAGCAAAGCAAGTCGAAAAGTTAATAAAAGACAATATTGTAGAACCTTCTGTATCAGAATACAACAGCCCCCTGCTCTTAGTACCAAAAAAATCATTACCTGATTCAAATGATAAAAGATGGCGTTTAGTAATAAATTACCGCCAAATAAATAAGAAACTGTTAGCTGACAAATTTCCACTTCCAAGAATAGATGATATTCTTGATCAACTAGGCCGAGCACAATTTTTCTCGTGTTTAGATCTAATGTCAGGATTCCATCAAATAGAACTTGAAGAAAATTCAAGAAATATAACGTCTTTTTCAACGAGCAATGGCTCTTATCGCTTCACGCGATTACCTTATGGTTTAAAAATAGCGCCTAATTCTTTTCAAAGAATGATGACAATTGCATTTTCTGGTCTTGAACCATCACAGGCATTCCTTTACATGGATGACCTAATTGTCATCGGTTGTTCCGAACAACATATGATTAAAAACCTTAAAAACGTTTTTGACTTATGCAGAAAGAACAATCTAAAATTGCACCCAGACAAGTGCACATTTTTCATGCATGAAGTGACCTTCCTAGGTCATAAGTGTACTGACAAAGGTATTCTCCCAGATGACAATAAGTATGATGTCATTGAAAACTACCCAGTCCCTACGGACGCAGACAGCGCTAGAAGATTTGTTGCATTTTGTAACTATTATAGACGTTTTATTAAAAATTTTGCAGAATATTCACGTCACATAACCAATTTATGTAAAAAGGATGTCAAATTTGACTGGACACCTAGTTGTCAAAATGCCTTTGAATATTTAAAAAAAAAATTAATGAGTCCTACATTATTACAATACCCAGATTTTAGCAAAGAATTTTGCATAATCACAGATGCAAGCAAAGAAGCTTGTGGAGCAGTATTAACCCAAAATTATAATGGTATTCAATTACCTGTAGCATATGCATCTCGCAGTTTCACTAAAGGTGAAAGTAATAAATCAACAACAGAGCAAGAATTATCAGCGATTCATTGGGCAATTAATCACTTCAGACCATATATATATGGTAGACACTTCACTGTCAAAACAGATCATAGACCCCTTACATATTTATTTTCAATGGTAAACCCAAACTCGAAATTAACTAGAATGCGACTTGACTTGGAGGAATACGAATTTACGGTGGAATATCTTAAGGGTAAGGATAATTTTGTAGCCGATGCGTTATCAAGAATAACCATTAAAGAGCTAAAAAACATGACGAATCAAATACTAAAAGTCACTACTAGACAAGACAAAAGACAGAAAATTTCCTGCGCAGGAAATGAAAAGATATAGAAAAAGAGAATTTGAAAAATAAATCTCTAAATAAAGCTTCAAAGCCCAACGTATATGAAGTCATAACAAATGACGATGTACGAAAAGTAGTGACCTTGCAAATGAAAGATATGCTGTGTTGCTTTAAGCATGGTAAACAAATCATTGCAAGAATAGATGTTAGCGATCTGTATGCAAATGGAGTTATTGATTTAGGTCAATTTTTCCAACGGCTTGAAAGCAGAGCCGGTGTACACGATATACGCGAACTAAAAATGGCACCGAATGATATAATCTTTGAACAAGTTTCAATAGAATAATTCAAGAAAATGGGCAATAATGAATTAAAATGATTAAGAGTAGCGCTACTCAAGCCGGTGACCAATATATCAAATGATATAGAAAAAGAAGCTATACTGTCTAAATTTCATGATGATCCAATACAAGGAGGTCATACTGGCATATCAAAAACTTTAGCTAAAGTACAAAGACATTACAAATGGAAAAATATGCGAAAAAACATAATAGAATACATACGTAAATGTCAAAAATGCCAAATATCTAAAACGACATTACATAAAAAGACCCCTTTAACACTGACAGAAACACCAATATATGCTTTCGACAGGGTAATTGTTGACACTATTGGTCCATTACCAAGATCCGAACATGGTAACGAATATGCAATAACGCTTATTTGCGATTTAACAAAATATCTCGTTGCCATTCCGATCCCAAACAAAAATGCTAGTACTGTCGCTAAAGCTATATTTGAATCTTTTATATTGCAGTTTGGTCCAATGAAGACGTTCATTACGGACATGGGAACTGAATATAAAAATTCGATTATTAATGAATTGTGCAAAAATTTGAAATATTTTGATAAAACCGACTGGGATGTGTGGCTAAAATATTTTGTGTACTGTTTCAACACGACCCCATCTATGGCACACAACTATTGTCCATATGAATTAGTTTATAACAAACAAAATAATTTACCCGAATATTTTAATACAGTAGACAATATAAAACCTCTATATAACATAGAAAACTATGCTAAAGAAAGTAAATTTAGATTAGAACAAGCATATAAACGAGCTAGAATAATGCTAGAAAAACATAAGGCTAGGAATAAAGAATATTATGATAGAAATATAATTAATTTCGAATTAAAAATAGGAGATACAGTTTTACTAAAAAATGAAACTGGCCATAAGCTAGACTCAGTATATTTAGGACCATTTAGCGTAGAAAAAATAGAAGATAAAGATAATATAATTATAAAAGGTAAAAAAACAATAAAAAACAAAAAGTTCATAAGAATAGGTTAAAACTATACAATAACTAAAAACTTTCATGAAAGCACAGTCTGATCAACTGTTATTAAAAAAAAAAAAAAAAAAAAAAAAAAAAAAAACATCAAAAATTTTTTTTTCATTACTTCCCATTTCAAAAAAAAAATAACACAAAACAATTTCAATCATTTTTTTAATTTTTAATACATTTTTAGACACATAAATATAACACTATAATTAATTAAAATTAAATTAAAATTAATTAAAAACAAGTAGAAACGTTGCAGTCGGACGCAACCGACTGCGGCATACTCGATACCAGTATTAAAACCGGTAAAAATAGGCCTGAATGCAAAGGGGTACGGATGCGGCAGGGGTGTACGCTGCCTTAAAGATTCTCCGATGCAGATGGGGATGCCACCAACTATTTGCCTTCCAAATTTGGTGACTCTAACTCAAAGTTTGTAAAATGTAGGGAAAGGGGGGGGCCTGGGGGCGGTATGGGTAGTTGTGGCATCAAATTTTTTTGCAGATCTTTGTGAAATGTCAATTTCTATCTTGATACCAAATTTGGTGACTCTAGCTCGAAATTTGTAAAAATTGGGGAAAGGGGGGATGGGGGTGGTATGGGTGGGCGTGGCATCCAAATTTTTGATGCAGATCTTTGTGAAATATCAATTGCTATCTTCATACCAAATTTGGTGACTCTAGCTCGAAATTTGTAAAAATTGGGAAAAGGGGGTTGGGGGTGGTATGGGTGGGCGTGGCATCCAAATTTTTGATGCAGATCTTTGTGAAATATCAATTGCTATCTACATACAAAATTTGGTGACTCTAGCTCGAAGTTTGTAAAAAGTGGGAAAAGGGGGGTTGGGGGTGGTATGGGTGGGCGTGGCATCCAAATTTTTGATGCAGATCTTTGTGGAATGTCAATTGCTATCTTCATACCAAATTTGGTGACTCTAGCTCGAAAATTGTAAAAAGTGGAGAAAGGGGGGCGAATTGGAGGGCGTGGCTCCAAAACTTTGATGCAGATTTTTGGGGGTCGTTGCCAGCTATCTTCTTACCAAATTTGGTGGCTTTCGCTCCACAACTCTGGAAGATACACTCATTCCCGTTTTTGACGAAGCGTAGGGGTGGATGGGGGCGGCTAGGGCAGTATCGGTGGGCGTGGCATCATCATCACCTATCTTGGCACCAAATTTGGTCGCTATAGCTCAAAAACTGTGGCAGATATAGCCATATCTGATTTCAAAATGCGGGGGGGCTGGGGGCGTAATGGATGGGCGTGGCTCCAAAACTTTGATGCAGATTTTTGGGGGTCGTTAACAGCTATCTTCTCACCAAATTTGGAGGCTCTAGCTCCACAACTCTGGAAGATACACGCATTCCCGTTTTTGACGAAGCGTAGGGGTGGATGGGGGCGGCTAGGGCAGTATCGGTGGGCGTGGCATCCAAACTTTTGATGCGGTTTTTAGGGGGTCATCATCACCTATCTTGGCACCAAATTTGGTGGCTAAAGCTCAAAAACTGTGGGAGTTATAGGCTTTTTTGACTTAAAAAAGACGGGGGGCTGGGGGCGGAATGGGGGCGTGGCTCCAAAACTTTTGATGCAGTTTTTTGGGAGTTGCTAATAGCTATCTTCTTACCAAATTTGGTACTTATAGCTGTAAGGATGTGCGAAATATGAGGATTTATCGGTTTTGAGTTATCGAATTTATCGATTTGCCAGCCCCCCAGTTATCGTAGAACCCCCATCTTGACACTTTAATTTACTATCCCATAGATAAAGAGAATTGAAAAGTTTCAAGTCTCTAGCTTGAAGGGTGTGGAAAAAACTTGCAACCATACGGACGGACAGACACCATGACGGACATTGCACAAAACCAATATACTCTTTACCTTCGGTATCGAGTATTAACATAAACATAATTACACTATTAAAATAACTTCATATTATTACGTTATTTTTCAAAAGGAGGGAGATGTAGTATACACATATATTCATATATATTCAAATGTAATAAACAGCAACACTTTGTTGTTGTCTAAACATTAAATCGAGCAACGACACTTTGTCGTTGCATAAACAATAAGCCAAGCACCCAGTGCTGGTAACATGATCGCGTAAGAATGCAACGCGCACAACGATGCCGCGTCAGCGTTCTCACGCTTAGACCACTTACTATACATATGTGTATACTCTCGCTCTCTTTATATTATATACAAAACTATGTACGGCTCTCGCTGACTTCTCTGCCGAAGCAGTGGCCAGCTTTAAGTTAGAATTAATATTCAAAAAATCATTCAATAAAGAACTGTTAAAACAAACGGACGTCGATGTCTTGTGTTTTAAAGTATTTAATCAACTTGAGGACAACTGTATTACAGGACATTGCACAAACTCAATATACTCTTTACCTTCGGTATCGAGTATAAAAATTAAAACGAACGAGGAGATGCCTGTGTAGCCAGCACCAGCCACTTAAATTTAATGCGGAGGACAGCGGTCTGCTAGTCCACTACATCCATGATTGATAAAAAAAAAGTCCACTACAACAACGAGGGACACTAACATCTACAGCCACGAGGGATAAAAGATAAACCTTTGAGCCGACAAAAGCATCAGCAGCAACAGCAACAGAAATGAATAACGGCAACAGGAACAACACGTTAGTCACTGCCAATACTAACAACAGCTTGTGCGAATACCAGCACCGGCATCGCCCAGCGCATCAAGCTGGGCCACGGACACCGAAAAGGAAAAAACAGAAACATCAATAGCCTGTGCGAGCACCAGCACCGGCGCCCCATCAGATCCTGGCAAGAAGACATCAACCGGCTAATCAGCAAGCTGACTATAAAAATAATACCTGAAATTCAACTAGATGCACCACAAGTGCTGGTTGTAAAAAAAAAAATAAATAAATAAATATATATATTAATACACACATACGTAAATATAAGAAAATTTTAATACTGAGCGACATCTTAGTTGCCCGGTAGTAGCGTATGACCCGTAAAGCCATACAACACATAGGCAGGCGATCAATATGACATACAATAGGGATGTAAACATATAATAAACGAGAAAAAAAAAATGACCAAAAGTAACCATCTTGCGCATTACGCTAGTTATGCGAAATATAAATAAATAAAAAAAAAAAAAAAAAGATTTTTATTATGAAGCAAACACATTTTTATAAATAAGAAAGAACAAAAAGAAAAAACATATAAGTATAAATTTCCTGACCGTTTTCGAATCGAAAAACAAGTAAGAAGGCTCTAGTCGGGAGAGCCCGACCAGAAGATACCCTGAACCCAGTTGCAAAAAATAAATTAAATTTATATAAAACTTTGGTATACTGACTTAGCTTCAATCGATTAAGCTCGATATCTCCGGTGTTTCTTAACCGATTTGGACGAAATTTTCAGAAAAGATCTATCGTTACCCATTCTTTCAACCCTCATTTTTACATTTTCCAAATTCGATATTTTTTTGTTATCGATCACATGTGTATATCGGAAACAAGAATAGTTATCGATAATTTGAAGCAAACTTGTTCTGCTCATGGTATAGGAGAACTTATATCCCAAATCTGAAGTCTCTAGCTCTCGTAGTCTCTGAGATCCACGCGTTCATACAGACAGACAGACAGACAGACGGACAGACGGACAGACGGACAGACAGACAGACAGACAGACGGACAGAAAGACGGACAGACGGACATGGCTAAATCGACTCGGCTATTGATGCTGATCAAGAATATATATACTTTATAGGGTCGGAGATGCTTCCTTCTGCCTGTTACATACTTTTGCACAAAACCATTATACCCTCATTTACCCATTTTATGGGTTAAGGGTATAAAAAGACCACTAAGTGCCGTAAGAAGCGTATGCGAAGCTTGAGACGTAAGCGCAAAAAGATGCGTGCAAGGTCAAAGTAATCGCATCGCCCTCTGGCCATTCTTGTGAAACATAACTGACGTACAAACATTTGATACTGACTATACCACTTGAAACTTAAAGTTAATTTACAAAATAGTTTTTGAAATCAGAAAAGATTATGCTTAAGTTAAAACTGACAATAATTTTAAACTCTCACAAACACCTTCCGTGTTTTTATTCACTTTTCATAATTAAATTTCTAACTGAAAAATATTTTTTTTTAAATAACTCACATTATTAGCCCAAATAAAGCCCTACCAGGCACATAAAATAGAAAAGACAATTTTGATACAGATGCCCGTTCTAGGATAACAATATTCAAATTACAAAAAATTGACTAACGAAATAAAGTCCTGAGAGTCACTACCAGGCAATGCAGTAGACAAAATTATCCTGCGCAGGAATATAACAAGAATCTTTGCTTAGGCAAAATCTTGAAAAAGCTTCTAAGCCCAACGTCATCACAAATGACGGAATAAGAAAAGTAGTGACCTTGCGTATAACAAAATCCAAATTGTTTATTAAAACAAGGAAATAAAGTTATCGCAAGAATTGAAGTTAGCTATTTGTATACTAATGGAGTTATCGACTTAGGTCAATTTTTCCAAAGGCTCGAAAAGGGGGCCGGTATACTTTCAATCAGCAAACTCAAGTGGCACCAAGCAGAAATATCATTGAATCAATGTCAATAGATAATTCCAAATATATGGGCAATAATGTATACAAGAGTAGCTACTCAAGCCGTTGACCCAAATAAATAAAAGTACAAGAAGCAATAATGTCTACAATTAATAAGTAATATTCCAACTTAAGGAATTCTTTATATTCTAGTTTAGTCAAATGAAGACGTTCATCACGGACATAGAAACTGAAAATACAAATTCTACACTGACTTAGGCCCAATATCTCAATGTCCGGTTAGTCAACTTATTCTAAGTTTAGTCGAATTTGAGTCTCTCAATATTCGGTTAGGAGTATATGAGAAACAAACTAACCGGAAGGCTGGGTCTTGGTTAAAATTTAAAGCGCGTACAAGTCACGATATATCGATAAGTATCATCGCTAAAGCAAACATCTGTCCCTTGAATTGTATATTTATTTTGTTATTAAAGAAAAATGGCATCGCACAGCAGAGTTTTTTATATTCATTCAATGGAGACGCAATTTGACGAAACAGAGCCAAGAGTTAATAACTCGAGAAGTTATAGGGATAGGGGTGAACTATTTGACTGATCTGGATGATGCCAAATTTGTTCAGCGGTTCAGGCTAAAAAATCTACATGCAAAATCATTCTTGCAAGGATTGTGATCAATTGGCTTGCCATAGTAATAGGTAATTAATTAAGTTCTTTTGCGCGCAAAAATCATATGTGGGATTTTAAACAGGAATCGTGCAATGTTGCCGGAGACCCAACTTTTGGTGGCTTTGCGTTTTTATTCAAGCGGCAGCTTACTCATCACTGCTGGTGATTTCTGTGGAGTCAGCGTTTCTTCGGCTAGCCGTGCAGTGAAAAAGTTTCCCACGCTATCGCACTATTGGCTAAGGAGGAGATAGTAATGAATCCGTTTGCATTCAGGCGTGTTCATTTTAATTTTATATTTTATATATTTAAAATATGCAAAATTTGCCAGTCACCAAACAAAACAAAAACAAAAAACAGCTGAGCCGCTCCTATAAATGGCAACGCTGTGTATATATGTGGCAACGCTGTTAAGCCGATAGTTACTTATCGATGAAAGGTTATTTTGGCTTTGAGAAAACCAAACTGTTTTAACTCGACCAGCAAAATAATGCGGCAGTTAACTAAACGAAAATTTAACCGGACATTGAGATATTGGGCCTTACTCGTGCAAAGATTGACAGTAAAACGTCTTCTACACAACACCACCAGACAGAAAAACAAAATAAAAAACAAAAAATAAAAACAAAAAAAAAAACATAGAAGAAAGAGATAACAGCATAATCTCAATATAAAAAAATATAAATAAAATAAAAAATAAAATGATAATATAAAAAAACAAATGAAAATATATTTCAAAAAAAAAAAAAAAAAATAATAATATAAAATAACAACCATCTGAAATACTTTTACCATCTTTTAATTAATAATCAAAAATATCTAGAGCAAAACGTACTACACAAAAATAAGTAAAAAAAAAAATAAAATAAATAAAAAAAAATAATAAAAAAAAAAAATATATAATAATAAAAAAATATATATATATTTTTATATAAAATTAGGATAATATATATGTGTAATATAAAATTAATATATACGAAAAAAACAAATAAAATAATTTAAAAAAAAAAAAACTATTTTAAAACGGTCTGATCAGCCGTATACATATAAAACTTATATAAGAAAAAAATAAATAAATCATTAAAAAAAAACAGCTAATTATAACACTAAATTTTTACACTTTTATAGTTTTATATCATTCAATTTTTATATTTCTAATAATTACAATCGTGTATACTATAAATAACTACATATTTATAATATTACGTTATTTTTTAATTTTTTTTTATTTAAAATATATATAAAACGTAACTTGTAACACTTTGTTGCAAGTATAAATTAACCTAAACACGCTCAGCATAAACATATATATGTATGCGCATACCAAAGCACATACATACATATGGTCTGCGCGTGTAAGTAATATGAAGCCTCTTTAGAAGGCCACGTAAGCGTGAGACCGTTGCTCTACGGGAAACGCCGCGCTTGCACTTTAGCCAAACGTATGAGTACAATCGCTCTCCCTCTCTTTGTAGCTGTTAACTGATAACAGCATAAGTTTATAAATGTTAGGCATAAGCCAAGAATATGTTTTGATTTCAATAAAGACATTGAATAAGTGAACCTCAAAGTAACAAGATGTTACTTATTACAATAGCAACCAACAAATAAGTATTTTGGGCAGACACTTTTATACAGACGTGACTGTGACAAAAGCAGTGCAAAGCCTCTTTATCAGCATCAGTAGGGCAAAGCTTCGGTATTAGTAACACATCAAGTCGCTAGGCTTAAAAGCTCTTATATCAATGCACATGAACAGCTGGTGCACATGCACCCCTGATACGAAGAAAAGCTCGATCTGTAAAATCGAAGCTTGTTCCAATTGACTCATCCTTCCGCTCTGCGCATGCACACCATTCTTTGGGAAGCTCTTTTCGAGCCCAGAGGTATAAAATCAAGACCGCAGTTTTTTCTATTTTAAATACGCCACGTGCGAAAAATGCAAGCGAAACTGAAATTCGAATCGACAAACATCCGAGCCAGCGCACCTCCGGCATCGTTTTATAACGATTTTTAATAAATCGCCTCGGCTTTACAACCCTGCGACAAAAATATTTCACCGATTTTGTGGATCTTACGCAACATCAGCATCGCTAGACAATAGTGCGTGGGCGATCGGTGGCTTGGCAGAGCTTGGGCTAAAGTCTTGTGGAGTGTGTGTTAGCGTCAGATTCATAATAGTAAATCGAACGCTGAACCGAACCAGTGCGTACGCCTGGCATCCAAACCCTGTGCGTCAGCGAACGCCTACAACAGCACAGCGTTACACCACGCCTTCCCTGCATCTTGCGCCCATACTTCAGAAGCAACGTACATACCACCCACGCCTATTGCATTCCTCCGCCCCGTAAGACTACGTCTATTGTTCATCAACCGCTAAAAGTCGACTTGGAAGTATAAGCGTACTGGATTCCTACCTGTTGCACTCTGTTTGGATCATAGAGTTGATGTATCACCTGCTCCAAAACAACTATTCGGATAAGTGCTTTAAAGCCAATAATTAATACAAATTATAACGTATCGGGAAAACAGTTTGCTTGAAATTTAAATGAACTTATATTAGATATATTTTTATTATGATGTTAATTCTTTTATAGTTTCGCGCTTTTACTGATTTGTTGCAACTGCCAAATTTAACATTCATCACCTAGAGCCAACTCGCGTCAACAGGCCTGCTGACTTCGCTGGATGAATAAAAGTCGTAAGTACGGCTTAGCCGGAAATGTTTGATTAAACAAAACAAATAAAAAAGGGGACATTATAAATATTTGCAACAAACTTTGTAAGAGCGCTTATTGTATTTGTATTCTTAGCTAACTTTTTGAATTCTTTATATTAGCCTTATGCCTTAAACTTGTTTAAATTTTGAAATGTATTCTCATCGAATATTTCTGATAATGGAATAATATGTTTTTGAAGTAACATGAATTAAATAATTTTCTTTGAAGGCATTTTAAGTATTTAGAACCGCAGTGATGTTTAGTGCAGTATTATTTGAGATCCTACAGGTAGGGTGGGTATAGAAGGAGAACAAGCCCATCTATGTTCTCCAATTATGGATAAGTTGTCCGAGTCTCAATCCGATCGCAATAAGTCTGGTTTAAATTCCCGTCTACCGTTCAATCTTTTCTGTAGACAGAATGTGTATGCTGAGACGACACTGCTGGTGTTTGTTACGTAATAAATGGCGTCCAACTCGAGGGGCCCGACCTAACGGGCTTAGTGCAAATCGAGACAGATAGTCTAGTTAGGTTCGAATTACATTGGAGTTTTAGGCCTGATAAGAAGTCGGTTGTATACCATGTAAGGGAAACCTAGCTTTTAACCATCTTTTCATTTAGAATCTGAGAAATTTTCAGTGAAATAGATACGCATTATTTTTCTTGTAAATCCGCTATGAGAGGATTTTGAGACATAGGATATACTTGTCAATAACACACTGTGGTACTAGTGCTTAAGTTTAAGTCCTTATTATTTTTGATACATTTCAAACTCCAAGTAAAGGCGTTTGTCTTTTCTTTTATTATTCAATTGCGTTTAATCTTTTTGCCTATTAAGAATAAAAAAAAAAAAAAGTATTAAAACCTATTTGCAATGGCTGTAAGACGGAACCAGGAAGACTTGAGGGCTTTAGCTTCCAAAGAACCTTTTATGTGTACTATTTGCAAGGACACAGACGCAGATACTGACGTTATAGAAACTTCTTGCCAACATAAATTCCACAAATCTTGTCTACTTGAATGGCTGGCGACTAATGAATTTTGTCCTATATGTAGGCACCCTTGTTCACGAGCCATGACTCAAATTGGAGAAGGCACAATGGATTTTAGAACTCCGTTTACACAGCGTAGTTCAGACCCTCAAACTAATCCGCAAACTCAGACTGGGACTATTCCTAAAACGCGTGTCAACACTAGATCGACTTCTCGCCAAACATCGAATTCCAATAACGCCCGATACAATTTCAACGCAAATGCAAGACGCGATGCTTCTCGATCTAGAGTAAGATCAGACCCAAATGATCTGGCAGAGGATCGTATTCAGCAGCTCATTTCAAGCTCGCTAGAAAATTTCCGAGTCAGCATGACTGCAGTTATGACTGAACAACTTAGCGCAGCAGTTCGAAGCTTGACATTGTCTGCTCACTCTCGTAATGCCAGAGATGACGGTCAGCTCGAACGGGAGACTGACAGCGCACCGCCGCACAGTGGCACCCGTAGAACAAGTAAGGTGGCAAAAATCAAAAATTGCATGTGCCTCTAAAAAATATTGAATGAACCTACTTTATAGGAAATTTTCCAACGATTTCAGATCGGCAACCCTTAATATAACCGGATTTTTTGTTTAGAAGATATAGCCCTTCAAAGTTGTCTTATTTTTTGTGTTACATAAAAATCATAATTTAAGGTAAATTGGTCGGCTTTGAGATACAATATCTCAAAAACTAAGGTACGAATCGTCATTATTTTTGGTTCTATTGATAGATCTATTTATTAAGAAAAGAAAAAAAAAAATTGTACAGTTTTTTTTGCGTTTGGCCAGGCAAATCAATATTTACCAACTATCCACTTTTTCACTATTTCTCAACTTTGATGGAAAATAAAAAAAAATTATATCACATTATATCGGCAATTTTTTCTAATTAATTTCTTTGATTATTCCTCTATTAAATACAAAAAGTTTAATTTTCCCGTTTTTGCCCTTTTTTTTAGATATAAAATTGTGAAATAAGACATAGTTCCAAAATGTGTTGCATGCATTTTTGGGCAATTTATGACATATAACCGTAAAAACCCATTCTTATTGTTGTTGTTTCGTTCGTTATTGTTAAGATACATGCTTCTTGTTTTTCATTCTGTAATGCTTACCTGAAATCATTTGTCAAATCCTGGTCCCTAAATTCAGGTGCAGTTACAGGATATACAAATAAATTACCAGGTACGCACCAAATACAGAAATTGCGTTAGCGTACAACTAGTCACACATCCCATTCAGGTAGGCACAAATCTTATTCGGACACGTGCGAAGTACCCAAATTGCATAAATTGACCTTATTTACCTGGACTGACTGGCATGTTAAGTCACGAAAAGAATTAGAAAATACGTATAATGCAGAGATGATTTCTCTTTTAGACCCCTTTTACACGATGAAGTTTTTGCGTCTGAAGCATTCGTTTGTGGGCAAAGGGAGTAGAGGGATAACAGCTGCAAGCAATGCTTCATGGCTTTTGAAGCAATGATTTATTTTTCTCATTTTGCTTTGCCTTATTCCGATTGCATGTAAACACAGAGTTGCACAGTGTTTGATGTGAATAATAAAGCTATCGATACGAAATATCGCACAAGCAAATATTATCGCAAATAGTAAATACATTGTTTTTTTAAAGAAATTATTAATTGCATGAAAAATCTTCATTGTGTAAATGCGACCAGTTTGCGAAGATGTTTTAAAACAGAATGAAAAAAAACTTCATGAAAAAACTTCATCGTGTAAAAGGGGTCTTAGATATACCATCTTTTACGGTTTGTGAAGAATACTTTACAAAAAGTTAAAAAAAAAAAAAAATTATTTTGAATTTTATAAAATTAATTTTAAATTATAAAAGCCATTAAATGAATCAATAAAAATCAAAACATTAAAATAATATTTATTAAATTGGTTTTTTAAAAAATTTCAACTTTGCATACCCATAAATAGGCATCCAAAAATCGTAGAATTCATTTATTTTTCTCATTTTATAGGTTGATTAATTATCTATCAGATGCTTTTTAAGTTGATCGATTATCTCATTTGGTTCAAATGTTATTATATATATATTTTTGCAACGAAAAAACTCAAATGGCGCCACTGTGCGCCGTCACGACTAAGTAACGCGAGTAATGCACGCAATAATAACCAAAGTTGTTGATCACCCCGAGAGAATTTCGAGTGTTATTTCGAATTGGCGTATTAAATTCAGTGGCTTAGCTAATGACATTCCAATCGAAAATTTCATTTACAGAATTAATTGCTTGACATCTCAATGTTTAAATGGAAATCATGATCTTCTCGTCCAGTTTTCACACCTCTTGTTCTCTGTGTAGTCGTTTGCAAGAGAGATATCAGGATCAGCGAACTGATCGTGATATCCAGGATGCGCCTTGCGCCGTTTCCACCATATCCTAAATCATGTTCTCTTTTTTCCAGGCCATGCCGTTTTGACGCCCGCGCTGGATCACACACACATTTTATGTGAGTATGCTTCCAGCAAACTTAACTCCCCCTCCTGCAGTTTTAATCCACCTGTTTTCTTTATATTTTTTTTCAGGTTACGCGAAATAATATGCGAATACTATTTTTTTTTTATTTTTTTATTGTGCGTGTTAGTGTTTTTTTTTTTTTTTTTTCCTACTCTGCCACAAAGGCCCGCGTGCCTCTGGCCGAAATTCGCACGCGGTACCTTTGGCCGTGCGCCCAAACGATACGCGACGTGCGCCTCTCGCTCCCTCCTGTTGTGGCTGCTAGCACTTCTGGTGGCCAGTCTGCTCGCGCCACCTCTCTCCATCCTGGAGTCGCCAACGGTGCGGATGACTGCCGCTGCAGCACCGGGCGAGCCGGCTGTTCCCCATACGGGCATGAAGCCTGCCGACCGAACGCTGGGCGCACCGGATTGGTTGCCCAAGCGTGTGGCGGAGGCGGTGTCCCGGGGCGAGGCGGCGTGCCCACCTGCAGCGGTGTTGGCCATTCCCACGGCGCTGTCCGTGTTGGCGTACGCTGTCGGGGTGGCGTTGGCGTACGCGGTCGTGGTGGCGTCATCTCGCTAATAAAACACTCGCGGGGCGGTGCCACCTCCTCTGTCCATTCCAGGACAACCGTCGCGGTGTGGTGCCACCGCCCGTCCACGAACCGCTTCTCCCTATTAATAGTCGGCGTCGGCGGTGGTGGCTCGTCTGCTTCGCCTTGCGGTACCCGCTCCTCGGCCTCCGGTGCTGCTTCACCCTCCGACTCGGACGAGATCGAGATCACCTCATCTTCCGCGTCCGACACCTCCACTCCGCGTGGGAAAGGCGATGGTGGCCTAGCGGGGCGCCAGTCTGGTGGTGGCGTCTCCGGTAGCGGCGGTGTGGCGAACCGCTCCGGGCTGGCTGGGCCCACATTCTCGTCTTCTGGGGTTGGCGGTGCCTCCGGGTGGCACATTCGAATCCACTCGGGATTGATCTCGACGAAATCGCCCGGCGGCGACTCCTCTCGCCTTTCGCCCACTGGACCAGCGTCATACTCCACCTCCCAGTCGCTGCTATCGAAGTCCTCGCCGTAAGCCCTGCGCACCCACTCGCGCTCTTCCTCCAGCTCCTGGCGGTGGCAACGCTTCCGTTCGGCCGCCTCCCGCTCCTCAACAGATTCAAAAATCGGCGACGCCCGCAGCTCCAGCACATCTGGTGATGCCTCCCGCTGCGGCTCGACACGCGCATAGGGCTGTCCGACCCAACGCCGTCGACGTGCCACGTTCCTGCGCCCCCTTGCGCTGGCACCCATGGCTGCCATGTCGACCGCATGCACCTCTCCCGTTGGTGTGCGAGGATGCGTCCGTGGATCACGGCCCGATACAGGGGCTGCCCTTCTTGCTCCAGAGTTTTTTCCAAAATTTTCCATCTTACTTGTGAGTACTGAGATAAAATAAAATATCGCAAAGTGCCCGACTGCATGGCAGTCGGCACCTTTTATACCCCTACTCCGTACCCATGTGCAACAGTGTAGGTGTGCAAGTTACGGTATCCTTCCAGCCTGCGACCGCCATGTTTTGTCAGCGCTCTCTTTGCGATATCGCTAACCTTTTTCATTAACCGTTTTCCTAGCAGCGTTTGCTTCGCACACCTTTCGCCGCGTTCAGGTCGGGTTTTTGTAATGCCCTTGGTTGGGCCGTGGCTCTTATTACATATTTATTTTCATGCTGTTCATGCCTAAAAGTAGGCAGAATCAAACATGAATTGCCGCTCTTACTTCCGCGGCTCTCTCTGCAATAATAAGCAATTTCTGCACAATTTGTATCAATTCCATTTACCTTTTATGCTAAGAACTATGTTCCATTTACATAAACTCGGCACTTGAGAATAAATACTTAACCAGGAAACAAGTGTTTTATTACTTCACGCATCGTGGTCATATATAGATAGTTACATATATACCACTCCTCTACAACCAAACCAAAAGATCGGAAAAGCCACCCCACCACTACATTTTGGTCCTTCGAGCCGGATACTTCAAAGGGATTTTCAAGGAAAATCAGGATTCATCCCCCCAACTCCGCTCGCCCCAGCTTTCAACGGTGACTTACCGATTAAAGTCCAACGAAGAGAAAAGAAAAAAAGTTAAGTTATTTTTTTTTCCCACATTTATTAAAATACAACATCATACAGTCCGCTTTAATACAACATATCGAAACATACAGCATCATACAGTCCGCTATGTCTCCAAAACGAGCAATCAATTTACATATATATATTAAAAGTGCAAGTGCAGTGGCTTTCCTCCATATTTGTATGTACGTACATACATCTACAATTCCATATGCATGTACGAATGTAAAAACTCAAAGTGCAGCTTCAAGTCCGCCATATTTCTTTTCCATCCAAATGCACTTGCAAGAAAAATTGTTCACATAAAATATTAACAACATAATAAGGAACAAAAGCATTTCCATTAAAGACGTGTTTTATTTTACAATTTATGCTACACATATAGTTTGCACATATCCGCAACAATTACTACATACATTACCACAGACTATTTTACACATATAAATTGCCACAAAATATTAATTTACATACACAGATACAATCAGCTGTCGGCCTAAGCAAAGCGTACTACATATATATTAAATACGCAACGCCGACAGACTTTATTCACATTTATCAACATAATATAACACTCCATTTATATAATTGCTAACCATTTTAGTAAATCATATTTTATTTTAAATAAACACTGGACTTGCACATGCACATAACCAACAGCAACAAAATATAACTAAATAAAATTTTTGGCCGCCGCAACACAAAGAGATTAATAAAGAATATTTACTTCCAACAAGGCGGCCGATAATAAATACAATCACATAACTAATTAACATATTTTAAACACTATTTGGCTACAATTGTTCATAATCATAACACAAGCATTGCAAGTTCATTTGTTACTACATATGTATGTACTTACAAAACTATCGTCACGATCAGTTATCGATATCCACGCACTCACACAAATACTATCGTTTAGCATCGCAGCTGCGTTCAGCATCCGACGTTCACATATTTTTATATGTTCGTGATTTATATTTTTTTTTATCGATCGCAAAATTATTAAATACTCCATATCCAAGAATAATTATTTTAATAATATACATAATTAGCGATTATTAAAATTAGTATTTTTTGTGTGCATTGCTGACCTTAAATTAAATAATTATTATTAATTATTCATTCTTTGGTCGTTCCACTCCACTCTTCCTAACTGTACTTACTGTATCTTTGATTTTATATGTACGTCGTCCGAGAAAAAAAAAATAAAAGTTTTTTTGTTTTTGCTGCATAAGATCCTAGCATGCAAAGTGACATTGCCAAGGATAAAAATAATCTTCTTGCCGTTCCGTCCGGGCTCCATAAAAGATCTAGTTCTGATCCAACTACATTCGTAGCGTCCACATCTGCAAAGGGTCCAGTTACAGTTCCGCCGCTAATTACTAGATCCGTCGGTCAGAAACTAAAAATGCAGAGTATGTTTACCTTAACAACATTCATTTCCGTGACCGATCGTCTCAGTCAATTTGAGACTAAATTCGCCTCCAATTCCGACGTGTCACTGCACACGCTCAAAGTTAGACTAGAACAGATTCGGACCTTGTGGGAAAAGGTCGAGCAGGAATTCGAGCGCTGTTCAAAAGCGCTCTCCGAATCTGCGGGACACAGCAATGTAACCGACACCGAAATCCTACATTCAAAATATGACCATTGCTATGGGGCGTACGAGCGTTGTGCATCCATGCTTAGCGAGCAAATTGAGAACGCTACGATACCAATTCCGAGTCCGAATGTTTCCTATCAGCCGAGAGGCTGCCGATTACCGCCTGTTGACACCGAAGTCTTTTCCGGAGACTATTTGAAATGGCCTAGGTTCCGGGACATTTTCACAGCGGTGTATGTCAACAATCCAAGTCTTACCCCAGTCGAAAAACTTTTCCATTTAAATTCAAAGACGAGTGGCGATGCTAAGGCTATCGTGTCCAAATCCCCCTGACGAATGATGGTTTTGCGTCAGCGTGGCAAGCACTCGTCAATAGATTTGAAAACAAAAGACTGTTAATCAACAGTCAACTTCGGATTCTCTTTAATATCCAACCCATTTCTCACGAGTCTGCAGCCGCATTAAAGGATTTACAGAGCACCATCCAAGGGTGCCTGTCGGCTTTAGAACTTTCAAATATTTCCACTGAGAATTGGGATTGTCTCCTCGTTTTTATGTGTTCCTCAAAGCTTCCGAAACTCACACTATCACTGTGGGAACAGTCTCTACATAGTACGGCAGATATTCCGACTTGGGGTGAGTTGAATAATTTCCTTTTAGAGCGGTACCGAACCCTAGAAGCAATAGAAGATGTACGCCCCCATGTAGCTCCTCAGCTGGCAGTAAAGGCTACTAGAAAAGAACCCCCTTCCAAAAGAGTGAACTCCTTTGAAGCCAAAGTCACTGCCAAGATCCAAACTTGCAAACTTTGCGACAAAGAGAACCATCCAATCCGTACTTGTCCTAAGTTTTTACAAATGTCTGTCCAGGAGCGATCCGACACTATCAAGCAGCATAAGTTATGTTTGAATTGCTTCGCAAGAGGCCATCTCCTTAAAGATTGTACGAGTGCACATAGTTGCTTCACGTGCAAAGGTCGCCATCATACACCACTGCATCGAAGCGACCCCCGATCTCAAGCGTCTCATGCAACAGCCTCCAATCCAACCACCTCGGCAAACATACCATCCAATGTACAAACCTTTTTCTCTGCAAACACACAAGGTGTTTTGCTCGGCACTGCTCTAATCAATATTTGTTATGCAGGTACCACGTACAAGGCACGTGCACTGATTGATTCAGGATCGGAAGCAACGTTCATTTCGACTCGAATTTTCAATTTGATTAAGCTTCCTTTCCAGTCCGTTCAAGCCCAAATAAGTGGGTTAAATCAAACCGTTTCAGCCAAGCCTCAGAAGTTGTGCCACTTTTTAATAGGCTCCCCAACAAAGCCGAGAATTCAAATTGAATCCTCAGCGTATGTGATTCCTCATTTGGCAGGTAACCTTCCCTCGTATACAATCCCCAAAAGCATATTGAAGGACTTGCCAAATATCCAATTGGCTGACCCTACGTTTTATAGGAGCTCACAGATAGATGTGCTTCTTGGTGCAGATATCCTTCCGTCCATTTTATTAGGCGGCTCCCAATCCAACATTTGCGGAACTCTATTAGGGCAAGAGTCTATCTTTGGCTGGATTCTCACAGGCCCAATAGCCAAAGGTATTGGCTCATCCATTCGCGCGTTCACAACACAGGTTTCCGTCGATCCCAACCTCCAGTTAGATAAGCTTCTCACAAAGTTTTGGGAGGTGGAGGATCTTCCTCTAAGTCCGATAAAAGACGCGGATTCCAAGTGTGAGAGCAATTTTGTCCGCACCACTAAGAGAAATAAAGATGGAAGATATGTAGTCACACTACCCTTTCGGAACCCTGATCACATCCAGTTGGGACATTCAAGGTCCATTGCGCTAGCTCAGTTTCTAAAGAACGAAAGCCGTTTGCAGAAAAACATTCCTCAAAAAGAGCAGTATGACGCCGTGATTCAGGAGTACATAGACTTAGGTCACATGAGACAAGTCCCTCCAAGTGTTGACTGTAACCATTTTTATCTTCCTCACCATGCTGTTCTCAAGCCAGACAGCACTACTACGAAAGTTCGCGTTGTGTTTAACGCATCCAGTGTTTCGACAAACGGCAAAAGTTTGAATGACGTCCTATATCCAGGACCAGTCCTACAATCCGATCTGACCATACAGATCCTCAAGTGGCGTTATTTTCGCTACGTTTTTAATGCAGACATCACCAAGATGTATCGCCAGATCATTGTGCATTCCAAGCACACTCCATATCAGCGGATTCTGTTCCGAAACAAAAATAATGATTTGTGCGATTTCGAACTTGACACAGTCACCTTTGGTGTCAATTGTGCTCCTTTTTTGGCCATCCGAGCTTTGCAGCAGCTTGCTTCAGATGTAAAAGAAGAGTTTCCTCTCGCTAGTAACATTATTTCCGAGCATATGTATGTGGATGATGTTCTGGCGGGGGCTCACTCCGTTGAGCAGGCGATTCTTAAGATACGAGAACTCCGTAAGGCTCTAGCGAGTGCTGGGTTTCCATTACGAAAGTGGACAGCAAATGAAAGACTTGTTTTGAAGGAAATTCCAAAAGATCACTTGCTTCGAGACGATTTCTTGGAAATCGAAGAAGCCAGTGTCGCCAAGACATTGGGAATTAGATGGCAAGCCGACTCCGATGAGTTTTTCTTCTCCCCGTCCACCATAATACTGCAGACATCTTTCACCAAACGCGATGTTCTTTCAAGCATTGCGAAGCTTTTCGACCCTGCTGGATGGTTGTCACCGGTCATCGTGCGTGCAAAAATATTTATGCAGGAGATTTGGCTCCAGAAGCTAGATTGGGATGACGTGTTGCCTGAAGAGCTCGATCGCCGTTGGAGGGAGTTCCTAACATCCTACCCCGTTTTGGGAAAGATCCGCATTCCAAGATGGTTACATTTCCAACCTTCTGCCAAACTGCAGTATCATGGCTTTTGCGATGCATCACAACGTGCATTCGGCGCATCTCTGTACGCCCGTATTGAAGTCAATGACCAGGTCTATACGCATCTCCTCACTTCAAAAACCCGAGTAGCCCCAATCAAGACTGTTTCCCTGCCAAGGCTTGAGTTGTGTGGTGCAGTACTTCTCGCAGAACTGACCAGCACACTCCTTCCTCAATTGACCAGTGAAAAGGTCGATTGTTTCTTTTGGACTGATTCCACAATTGTCTTAGCTTGGCTTAACAAGCCCCCCTGTACTTGGACTACGTTTGTGGGTAATAGGGTCTCAAAAATCCAACAAGCAACCGACACGGGGACATGGTCTCACGTCCGCTCTGAGTTTAATCCAGCAGATCTAGCCAGTAGGGGAGTTTCACCACAGGAACTTTTGGACAGTAAGTTGTGGTGGCAAGGACCAGAATGGCTAAAATTCACCCAAGATCAGTGGCCTTCCTCTTCCGATTCCTATTTGGAAACTAACTTAGAGCAGCGTTCCATAAAGGCTAACCTAGCGGCTACTATTCCCTCTATCGACGTTCTTGAGCGTTTCTCCGATTTTAACAGAGCATTACGTGTGATAGCCTATGTGCATCGTTTTGTTACAAACTGTCGAAAGGGATCCGAAAGCTTTCCAGACGAGCTCAGTAGTAAGGAACTGTCTGAAGTCCAAGATAGACTCATCAAGCACACTCAGCAGACACAGTACCCACTGGAGTATAAATCCTTGCTCAAAAAGCAACCACTCCCTAAGTCCAGTCATATAATCAACATGAACCCATTCCTGGACCAAAATGGGCTTATAAGAGCATGCGGCCGAGTTAGAGCATCCGAGAACTTGAGCTACGATGAACGGCACCCAATTTTGATCCCTTACTCATGCTGTTTTTCCCGTTTACTTATTTCTTTCACTCATCGCATTTCGCTTCATGGAGGCAACCAGCTGATGCTGCGTCTGATTCGATCTAGGTATTGGATCCCAAAGGTCAAGGTCCTCATTAAGGCCACAATAAATTCCTGTAAGATTTGTGTCGTCTACAAGAAGCGACTCCAAACACAACTCATGGGTGACCTGCCAGCTGAACGAACCACCTTTTCCAGACCCTTCACCCACACGGGTGTCGACTTCGCCGGACCCTTTGACATAAAAAGTTTTACTGGCCGCGCTTGTTGAATTTCCAAGGGCTATGTTTGCGTTTTTGTGTGCTTCGGTACTAAGGCTATTCATCTGGAAGCCACAACCGATTTGACCACGGAGAAATTCCTCGCAGCATTTGCTCGATTCGCTGCACGACGTGGTTGTCCCCAGCAAATGTTCTCTGACAACGGTAAAACGTTTGTCGGAGCTTCCAAGGTTCTTGACCAAGATTTCCTCGAAGCTACACGAAAATGCATTCTTTCCAATTATAGCCAACAAAAGCTATCGTGGCGTTTCAACCCACCAGGTGCACCTCATATGGGTGGCTTGTGGGAAGCTGGTGTAAAGAGCTTTAAAGCTCTTTTCTACAAATCCACCTCGTCCTTTAAGTACACGTTCGAAGAGCTATCAACGCTGCTCTCTAGAGTATGTCTCAACTCGAGACCCATCTCCCCCATGTCAGAAGATCCAACTGATTTTTTGGCCCTTACCCCTGGTCACTTTCTGATCGGAGCACCGCTTTTGTCCATATGCGAGCCCGAAATCAAGGAGAGTGCAGTGTCAATTTTGAACAGGTGGCAACGCCTCAAGGCTCTCAACCAGCAACTTTGTGTCCGCTGGAAGGAAGAGTACCTAAAAGAGCTGCATAAAAGGGTCAAGTGGCAATCGCAGCAAAGAAATCTGCAACCAGGCGACATGGTCATTATCAAGGAAGACCACATCCCAGCCAATGAGTGGCGGCTAACGCGTTCAAAAGACATATTTAGGCTCTGACAATAATGTACGGGTCGTCGATATTCTGACGGCACGCGGTGTAATTAAGAGACCCGTAGCTAAGCTTGTGCTACTTCCTAACGAGCCAACTGCTCAAGCACAAGTTTTAGATGTTTCTTCTACTTAACAACTCCGTTATTTCCATATTCATTTGTGCTCGTCCGCTCCTTCTAGTATCCATAGCATCCAACTAATTCCGAATACGTTATCTATCGTTTAGTTATCTACCAGGAAAGAAGATGGCTCCCAGGAAAGCTAATTCACGCGCAGCCGAGGACAGACGTACTCGAGGAATTAACTCCTTCCGTTGCCGAGTCTGCCGTGGAGTCCATGCGCTCAAAAAGTGCCAACGGTTCATGCGGTTAACAGCCGAGAAGAGGCTAAGGGCAATGCTTGTGAACAAGTACTGCCCCAAGTGCCTTGCCCATCAGCACTCTGGGTCAACCTGCCGCCGAGAAGACAGATGTCGTGTGTGTCAGGGTGATCATCACACCCTGCTTCACATGCACGAGGCATGCCAGCCCACGCCAGCGACCATCCAGGCCCGGCCTTCACGTGACGAATCCCCATTACGTTCCCACAAAGGGGCACCGAACAGCCTCTCGCTTGCTTCAATCTTGGCACACCAAAAAACCCCCGTGATGCCAACGGTGGTCCTGAGAGTGGATACGGGCTCAAAAATATTCGACACCCGGGCAGTGGTTGACCCGTGCTGCCCTTTGAGTCGAATCGACACGCCACTGGCTAAGGTTTTCGGCCTATCCGTCACCCGAGTCGGTTCTGAGGATGCATGCACCGCGGTTCTCAAGTCACGGTGCTCCGACTTCCAGAAGGAAGTTATCTTCCTGGCGGTTCCTACCAGGTTCCACACACCGAGTGAGCCGATCGCAGAGCGTTTCCGTGCTAATACAAGCAACATCGTGCTCGCGGACGACCGCTGGTTTCAACCGAGCTCGGTTAGCATAGTGCTGGGAGCTGACGTCTACCCAGAAATTCTACTTCCCGGCGTCATTTCCAGCCAAGGAGGAGCTCCTGTGGCCCAGAGCACTGTTTTTGGCTGGGTGTTATCAGGATCCTGCAGCCACTAATAAATCCCTTTTTTTTTTATATATTGCAATACTGCAAGGGGGGCGGTATGTTCATGCCTAAAAGTAGGCAGAATCAAACATGAACTGCCGCTCTTACTTCCGCGGCTCTCTCTGCAATAATAAGCAATTTCTGCAACATTTGTATCAATTCCATTTACCTTTTATGCTAAGAACTATGTTCCATTTACATAAACTCGGCACTTGAGAATAAATACTTAACCAGGAAACAAGTGTTTTATTACTTCACGCATCGTGGTCATATATAGATACTTACATATATACCACTCCTCTACAACCAAACCAAAAGATCGGAAAAGCCACCCCACCACTACGCGTGCCATCCATTCTCCCCGCCCACACATTCATTGTTGTCTGTTATTTTTAATAAATATGTAATACCATACATATTTATTTTTATTATTTATATAATATGTAATACCTTACATATTTATTTTTGTTATTGTTTGATAAATATGTAATACTTTACATATTTATTTTTATTATTTATATATATGTAATACCTTACAAATTTATTTTTGTTATGCTTTAATAAATATGTAATACCTTATGTAATACCTTACATATTTATTTTTATCTATATATATAAAAGAGTTTGTCCTAAGTGATTGTTGACATTGCCACAGCCTAAACGAAAAGAGCTACAAGGCTGAAATTTTCACACAATATTTTATGCAGGTTGAAAGTGAGCACTAAGAAAGGAATTTTTATTTGGACAACTCCTTCAAGTACCTCCCATACGATTTGGAGCACTTTTTACCCATTTTAAAAATCAAATTACAATTACCCATTCCACTACTGTCGCCAGATTGTCGGACAAGCTGAGAGCTCGATCGCGAGCGAGAATACAAAAACAAAACAATGGGCAATGACGCCTTTGAGTCCCGCAAGCAAAGTGTCATAAAAAAAGGTTCGTACACTTGCAAGAAGCGTTTGTTGTTGTTGTTGTTGTTGTTGTTGTTGTTGTTGGCCCGCACTGCTACTTTTTGTTGGTGTGATTGATTTAAAAAAACAAAAACAACAAAACAAAACTTGGTGCGTCTAAAAAAATTACCCACACCAGAATATTTTATGGGGGTGGATTTGCCTACTTGCTGCTTATATAACTTAGACAAAACTAACTAACATTAATAATTTGTTATTGATATGCAATTGCGAACAAGCATAGGTCGTTGACATAAGTGCGCGTGTTGCTCTTAAGATAATCAGGTAATTACAAATCTCGCTCCGATCATGTTCCTTTGATGTTGCTCATTTACGTTCACTCTCTATTTTATGTGCGCGCTTTGCATGTCAATCATAAAGTTTAATAACCCTAACTCCTCCGCACACACTAAATTAAAGCTAAAGGCAATATGCAATTCACTTAGCTGCAGCCTCTTAGATATGTTTTGCGTTAATTCAGTGCGTGCGAAGAAGGTAGCGTTACTACGCTCTTTGTTAGACTTACAGAGCGCGCGCATACATTGTAAATGCATGCATACATTGTTGACTTCTGAAGCAAGCTAAAAGAAAGCAAAAAAATGTTCACCAAATATATACCGTGCAAAAACAAACACACTAACAAATAGAAACTTAAGAAAATGTAATCTACATCAGCAGCAGTAGCATGCATTGCAAATAAAATCTTACAAAATTGATTGACTGAACTTCCCGCATATACATATAATCAGACCTGTTAAGTAATGATTATTAATTGTAGTTATTATTAATTAGATTATTTTTGTTTAAAAGTTGAATTAATGATTAAATTGCGATTATTTTCGGTTTCACACAATTATTTAATGATTACGATTAGAAATAATCAAAAATAAAGGAAAATTACCATGAATTATTAAAAATAATGGAAAATAATTGAAAATAATGGAAAATAATCGTTTTAATATTTTCCATTATTTTCCATTATTTTCCATTATTTTGCATTATTTTGCATTATTTTCCATTATTTCGACTATTTGAGACTATTTTGAGAAAAACAAATAATCTTCAACATCATATTTAATAACAACAAGCCGATCTTGTACAGAAACATTTTTGTTATTACATGTGATGTTGAAAATAATTTGTTTCTCTCAAAATAGTCTCAAATAGTCGAAATAATGAAAAATAATGGAAAATGATGCAAAATAATGGAAAATAATGGAAATAATGGAAAATAATGAAAACCATTATTTTCCATTATTTTCAATTATTTTCCATTATTTTAATAATTCATGGTAATTTTCCATTATTTTTGATTATTTGTAATCGTAATCATTAAATAATCATACATTTTTCACCAGCGAACTATATAATCATTACGACTATTTTCCAAAAATAATTTAATTGATTAGTAATTCTAATGGCAACTTAACAGGTCTGCATATAATATATACATACATATAATTGGGTCAGAAATACTTCCATCTACCTGTTACATACATTTGCACAAAAGCAATTTACCCTCTGGTTTGTAGATCAAATGGTCATTCGCCAAGCAATAGCGTTCTGTGTACACATCGAGAATAGGCAAATGCAAAGAAAATACAAGTTAAACACTTGCAAGTTGCTTCGAAATACAAAGCACAAAATTTTAATACCCTATGTTTTAAAATTTCATAAACAGCGATTGCTAACAATTTGTTTTCGGTATTTAATTAACAAAATAATTTTATTTTTATACAGATTGTTTTTATCAATTATTTAATGCCAATAAGAAAGGTAATATGTATTATGAATAATACATTTTTATATATTGCATTTATTAATTAATAAGTCAATTAAGTATATACCACCCTTTTTTACTAAGCAGCCGCAGCAACAGCAGGAGCAAAAGCATCATAAACGGCAGCAAGCGAATGCAATGCAATGTGCGGTACAACTAATCTTTGTCTCGCACTTCGCTCACTTTGTTTACAATGTCTTCGCTGTCAAATGTCAAAATCCTACAAAACTGAGAGAACTTTTTGCAATAATGTTAGTATTTTGTCAAATTTCAGATGCTCTTAAACTTTGGAATACTTATAAAGCGAGTTTTTCAGAAGATATTTTAAGAGCCTTTAATTTTTCACAAGACAGAAATATTGATGAAAGTATTGTGAATAATGTATTAAATAAATGTCTTATTTACATTGAAGATATTGTACTGTCTATTGGTGGTCAAAACTTGACTTACTATGGACTTCCACTACCAATTAGATCCGAGGAAATTGTTCCAAATATTGAATATCATAGAGAAACAAATTATGAAAATTGCGATAATTTTGTTGTTAATAATGAGCTACTCCTTACTGCTGAGCAAAAACAAGTATACGAAAAGATACTACATAGCGTTGAAGCAGAAAAGGGAGAAATCTATTTTTTAGATGCACCTGGTGGAACAGGTAAAACGTTTCTTTTAAATTAATTATTGGCAAAGGTACGGCAAGGTAAAAAAATTGCATTGGCCGTTGCTTCTGCCGGTATCGCAGCCACTTTACTTAATGGTGGTCGCACAGCGCATTCTACACTTAAGATTCCATTTAATTTGATTCATTTAGAAACACCACATTGCTCAATTTCAAAGCAATCTAATATTGCTGCTGTGCTCAGAGATTGCAAGCTCATTGGTTGGGATGAGTGTACTATGGTGCTTTTGAAGCTGTAGATCGATCTTTGAAAGACATTCGAGATAGTGAATACTTAATGGGTGGCATAACTGTTCTCTTAGCTGGTGATTTTCGACAAACTCTCCCAGTGATCCCCAGAGGAACAAGAGCAGATGAAATGCGTGCGTAAAGTCTTCAATTTTGTGGCCCAAAATACAGAAAATTGCATTAACGAAGAATATGCGAGGGCACTTAAAAGGTGATAGCATAGCTGGTGAATTTGCAGAAATGCTTCTTCAAATAGGAAATGGATTATTTCCAACCCATGATGGCAAAATAACTTTACCATCAACTTTGTGTCATGTTGTGAAAAGTATTGAAGAGCTAACTCTAAAAATATTTCCGGATATTACAAATATCTCTCAAAAATCACTCGAATGGTTTTCAGAACGTGCTATTTTGACTGCGAGAAATGAAAATGCATTGGAAATAAACGAGTTTTTATTAAAATCATTTCAATGTGAAGAAATGACATATAACTCTATTGATTCTGTGACTGAAATCGAAGATGCAGTTCATTACCCCGTCGATTTTCTTAATTCATTGAATCCGGCTGGCCTGCCCCAACATAAATTAACTTTAAAGATTGGTTCACCTGTAATGTTGATTCGCAACTTGAAACCGCCAAAACTGTGCAATGGTACAAGATTGCAAGTTAAAGTCCTTCATAAGAATGTTGGCGAAGCAATGGTCTTTACTGGCAATGGTATAGGGGAAACGGTTTTTATACCGAAAATTCCATTAATACCTTCTGATTCTGAATTGCCAAATCAATTTAAAAGATTGCAATTTCCTTTAAAAGTTTGCTTTGCCTTAACAATTAATAAATCACAGGGACAAACTCTTAAATTAGCCGGACTAGACTTAAGACACGATTGTTTTTCTCATGGCAAATTTTATGTAGCCTGCTCAAGAGTCAGTTCACCAAAAAGTTTAGTTGTATTAGCACCTGACGGAAAAACAACCAATGTCGTTTATAAAGAAGCTCTTAAAGTTGTTAATAATTGCAAATTAAATTCAATAAGTGGATAAGGCCTACTGGGGAAACCACAATATTCTCTACCTCAATGGTGGCGTGGAAAAGAGAATATTAAATACTTTGTTTAAATATTTTGTGAAATATTTTCTAATTTATTTATTTTGTATCTATCTTCTATTGCTAAAATTTATATAAACTATCCGCGCAGCGAAGTAAGCGGGCCACTTACTAGTTATTTATACATATGTAATACCTTACATATTTATTTTTGTTATGCTTTAATAAATATGTAATACCTTACATATTTATTTTTATTATTTATATATATGTAATACCTTACATATTTATTTTTGTTATGCTTTAATAAATATGTAAAACCTTACATCTTTATTTTTATTATTTATATATATGTAATACCTTACATATTTATTTTTGTTATGGTTTAATAAATATGTAATACCTTACATATTTATTTTTATTATTTATATCTGTTAAATGTGTTGAGTAGGGACAATAATTAATATGTATTAATACATATTCACCCCTTTTTTTTCAAAAAAAAACAAATCAACTAATGCTTATTTTTTATTTATAGGGGGTGATGGAGATTCAGGTGAGTAAATGAGATACGTCATTAACAAGGCCAATTATTAACCGCTCTTTTCTTTTCCAGATTTTCACTATATACAAAAAAATTTACTTTTTGTTCCAGGGTCTCAAAATAATTTGTGCCCCCAAAAAGTTTTTTTTTTATTATCTCACCCGTTGTCCGTTCCACCTCCGTGGGGTTTTATGTCGCCTATGTGCGCGGTCCGTTCTTTTTCCCCAGTTTTCCCCTGTAATTTACAGATTACAGGTGATACAAAATTTATTATTGTATATGGTCCGGCAAATTTGGGAGCAAGCTTCGCAGCGAAGCCTTCCGCTGCATTTGACAGGTGGTGTTGTTTCACCCTCACCTTGTCTCCTACGGATGGTTTCCACTGCCGTCTCCGTAGGTTGTAATGCCTTGCTTGGTCCTGAGCGGCCTTCTCTAAACTCCTGCGCACCAATTCAAAAACTTCTCTAAGTTTTTTCGCATTGTCGCTGGGTGTTTGTGTCGGTTGCCCTGTGCCGAGTGTAACGTTGTCGTACAGCGCATTTGGCAGCCTTGGTTCCCGCCCTTGCGTGATAAACGCTGCACTGTGGCCCGTAGACGCCGATACGCTGGTGTTAACGGCTAGTGATAATTCTGGCAAAAATTCATCCCAGCACCGCTGGTTATCTTTTGTGAATTGTGCAATCATCGTTTTTACCGTGCGGATCGCACGTTCTGTAGGATTCTCTTGCGGAGTGTATGGTGCCGTAAATTGGTGTCGCACTCCTAATTCTTCGAGAAAGCGTTTGAAGGCTTTACTCGTAAATTGTGTTCCGTTGTCCGTTATGAGCATTTTTGGCACCCCAAATCGTGCCAAAATTCTCTCTCTGAATCCCTTTTGCAAAGTGGCTGTGGTTGCGCTCCTCAGCGGAACTAACTCAGTCCACTTAGAGAAACGGTCAAACATCACCAATAGCATTGTGTTGCCGTGTTTTGATCTTGGCAGTGGGCCAACAAAATCAGCACACACGCTACTCCATGTTTCTTCCGGAATTTGTGTCAACATCTTTCCTGCTGCTGCCATTTGACTTGGCTTATATTGTTGACACGTTTCGCAGTTGTGCACATATGTGCGCACGTCCCTGTACAAGCCTGGCCAGTAGTAGCGTGTCGCTACTCTTGCTATCGTTTTCCGGCTTCCCAAATGACCGGCTGTGGCTGCGTCGTGGTTCTCCAATAATACATCCTTCCTTTTACCTTTGGGTACACAAAGCTTCCAAGCTTCCACATCTCCGCCTCCAGCGCGGTGTGGGATGTGTCTGTACAGGTTGCCATTTTCCTCCATGTAATCCTTTTCCTTCCTTCCTTTTTTAATTTCTGAATCCATTTGCAATTTGCGTTGTCTGCCTCCATCCCTTCTGTGGCGATTTTCCTTAGGCAGCATGTCTCCGGAAGTGGCTGTCTCGAAAGTGCATCGGCTACGACATTGAGGTTGCCTTTACGGTATTTGACTTCAAAGTCGTACTGTTGCAGTTCAAGCGCCCAACGCGCTATTCTGCCTGATGGACTCTCAATTGGGTTTAGCCACTTCAGCGCCATGTGGTCCGTTATGACCACAAAATGGTAGCCTTCCAGGTATGGCCTTAGCTTTCTGATTCCCCACACTATGGCTAGACACTCCTTTTCAGTTGCCGAATAGTTCCGTTCGGCACCGTTTAGTGTCCTACTGGCGTACGATATTACCCTTTCACCTTGCTCCGAAGGTTGGGTCAATATCGCACCCAGGCCATAGTTACTTGCATCCGTCTGCAAGCAAAATGTTTTTGAGAAATCTGGGCATGCCAATACTGGGGACTGAGTCAGCTTCTCTTTGACCGTGTCAAAAGCTACTTGCCGCTCCTCAGTCCACTCCCATTTTGCGCCTTTTTTCATCAATGCGTTCAGAGGTGTTACTTTTGTCGCAAAATCTGGTACGAAGCGCCTGTACCATGATGCCACGCCCAGGTATTGTCGTAACTCCTTTACGTTGCTTGGCGGCTTCAATTCTGCGATTGCAGCAACTTTCTCCGAATCTGTGCGAATTCCTTCCTCTGTGACTCTGTGGCCCAAATATTTCAATTCCTTTTTAAAGAAATCACATTTGTTCACGTTGATGCGCAGATTTGCTTCCCGCAGCCGCCGAAATACCTCTCTGAGATTTTCCATATGCTCTTCGCGCGTTCTTCCGATGACTATAATGTCATCTAAATATGCAAACGCGTGTGGCATCATTTCGGGTCCAATAACACGATCCAAAGCCCTCTGAAAAGTTGCCGGTGCCGAGTGTAACCCAAATGGCATTACTTTCCATTGATATAATCCTTTGCCTGGGACTGTAAAAGCTGTCAGTGGTCGGCTCGCTTTCTCCATCGGGATCTGCCAGTACCCATCTTTCAGATCCAAGCTAGTGATGAAGTGGGCTTCACGTAGCTGGTCTAAAATGTGGTGCACTCTTGGCAATTGATACGCGTCCTTAACGGATCGGCTGTTAAGTTGCCTAAAATCCACACATAACCGCCATTTGCCATTCTTCTTTTTCACCATCACGATTGGTGCGCTGTGTGGGCTGTTGGATGGCTCTATGCAACCTTTCGCAAGGAGTTCCTCTACTTGCTGGTTAATTTCCGCTTGCATTTTTGGATTCTTTGGAAAATACCGCTGCTTTATAGGCCTGTCGTCGCTCATCACAATTTTGTGTTCCGTAATTTGTGATGTGCCCTTTTGTTGTTTGAAGGCTGCGACTTTCCGCAAAAGAAATTCATTAATTTCTTGATCCTCGTGTAGATTTTTTGTTTCAATAGCTGGGTTTCTGACATCGTGTATTGCTTCGTCTTGTTCGGTTGTATTCTGGACAACTGCCACCGACAGTCTCTCTTCCAGATTTCCAACCTTGTGCCGTCGTGCTGGGATGGTGACCACTAATCCCGCACACTGCAAGACTGTGCCCATGCCAGTCAGAAAATCCCAGCCCAGCACCAAATCGTCTATCACACCAGGCATAATTAGCAACGCTATTTCCAAACTGCGATGCCCGAGTCTTATTTCGACTGTTATTTGTTCTGTTGTCCTGCTGTTGTGTCCGTCTGCTAACTTCACCTGTCTGCTTGCGACGCTTCTCCGGCCTACAGTGCTCAGTCTACATGCAAGCTCTTCGCTAACAAAGCTGTTTGTAGCCCCTGTATCGACTGTAGCCTTATACTTACACTCACCGATCCCTACGGTGGCAGTCAACTGCGTCCCTTCGTCCTGCAGGTGACCGACTAGCGTCTCGGGGCGGACCTTGGCGGCTCCCGCTCGCCCCTCGCTGGTGGGCGCCGCTGGCCGTTTCCCGACTGACAACATAGTGCCGTCCGCTGACCGATTCTGCCACAGACCCAGCAGAACTCCAGCATTGGGTTTCGACACTCTATCGCACATATGTGCGCACGTCCCTGTACAAGCCTGGCCAGTAGTAGCGTGTCGCTACTCTTGCTATCGTTTTCCGGCTTCCCAAATGACCGGCTGTGGCTGCGTCGTGGTTCTCCAATAATACATCCTTCCTTTTACCTTTGGGTACACAAAGCTTCCAAGCTTCCACATCTCCGCCTCCAGCGCGGTGTGGGATGTGTCTGTACAGGTTGCCATTTTCCTCCATGTAATCCTTTTCCTTCCTTCCTTTTTTAATTTCTGAATCCATTTGCAATTTGCGTTGTCTGCCTCCATCCCTTCTGTGGCGATTTTCCTTAGGCAGCATGTCTCCGGAAGTGGCTGTCTCGAAAGTGCATCGGCTACGACATTGAGGTTGCCTTTACGGTATTTGACTTCAAAGTCGTACTGTTGCAGTTCAAGCGCCCAACGCGCTATTCTGCCTGATGGACTCTCAATTGGGTTTAGCCACTTCAGCGCCATGTGGTCCGTTATGACCACAAAATGGTAGCCTTCCAGGTATGGCCTTAGCTTTCTGATTCCCCACACTATGGCTAGACACTCCTTTTCAGTTGCCGAATAGTTCCGTTCGGCACCGTTTAGTGTCCTACTGGCGTACGATATTACCCTTTCACCTTGCTCCGAAGGTTGGGTCAATATCGCACCCAGGCCATAGTTACTTGCATCCGTCTGCAAGCAAAATGTTTTTGAGAAATCTGGGCATGCCAATACTGGGGACTGAGTCAGCTTCTCTTTGACCGTGTCAAAAGCTACTTGCCGCTCCTCAGTCCACTCCCATTTTGCGCCTTTTTTCATCAATGCGTTCAGAGGTGTTACTTTTGTCGCAAAATCTGGTACGAAGCGCCTGTACCATGATGCTACGCCCAGGTATTGTCGTAATTCCTTTACGTTGCTTGGCGGCTTCAATTCTGCGATTGCAGCAACTTTCTCCGAATCTGTGCGAATTCCTTCCTCTGTGACTCTGTGGCCCAAATATTTCAATTCCTTTTTAAAGGATGCGCAGATTTGCTTCCCGCAGCCGCCGAAATACCTCTCTGAGATTTTCCATATGCTCTTCGCGCGTTCTTCCGATGACTATAATGTCATCTAAATATGCAAACGCGTGTGGCATCATTTCGGGTCCAATAACACGATCCAAAGCCCTCTGAAAAGTTGCCGGTGCCGAGTGTAACCCAAATGGCATTACTTTCCATTGATATAATCCTTTGCCTGGGACTGTAAAAGCTGTCAGTGGTCGGCTCGCTTTCTCCATCGGGATCTGCCAGTACCCATCTTTCAGATCCAAGCTAGTGATGAAGTGGGCTTCACGTAGCTGGTCTAAAATGTGGTGCACTCTTGGCAATTGATACGCGTCCTTAACGGATCGGCTGTTAAGTTGCCTAAAATCCACACATAACCGCCATTTGCCATTCTTCTTTTTCACCATCACGATTGGTGCGCTGTGTGGGCTGTTGGATGGCTCTATGCAACCTTTCGCAAGGAGTTCCTCTACTTGCTGGTTAATTTCCGCTTGCATTTTTGGATTCTTTGGAAAATACCGCTGCTTTATAGGCCTGTCGTCGCTCATCACAATTTTGTGTTCCGTAATTTGTGATGTGCCCTTTTGTTGTTTGAAGGCTGCGACTTCCCGCAAAAGAAATTCATTAATTTCTTGATCCTCGTGTAGATTTTTTTGTTTCAATAGCTGGGTTTCTGACATCGTGTATTGCTTCGTCTTGTTCGGTTGTATTCTGGACAACTGCCACCAACAGTCTCTCTTCCAGATTTCCAACCTTGTGCCGTCGTGCTGGGATGGTGACCACTAATCCCGCACACTGCAAGACTGTGCCCATGCCAGTCAGAAAATCCCAGCCCAGCACCAAATCGTCTATCACACCAGGCATAATTAGCAACGCTATTTCCAAACTGCGATGCCCGAGTCTTATTTCGACTGTTATTTGTTCTGTTGTCCTGCTGTTGTGTCCGTCTGCTAACTTCACCTGTCTGCTTGCGACGCTTCTCCGGCCTACAGTGCTCACTCTACATGCAAGCTCTTCGCTAACAAAGCTGTTTGTAGCCCCTGTATCGACTGTAGCCTTATACTGACACTCACCGATCCCTACGGTGGCAGTCAACTGCGTCCCTTCGTCCTGCAGGTGACCGACTAGCGTCTCGGGGCGGACCTTGGCGGCTCCCGCTCGCCCCTCGCTGGTGGGCGCCGCTGGCCGTTTCCCGACTGACAACATAGTGCCGTCCGCTGACCGATTCTGCCACAGACCCAGCAGAACTCCAGCATTGGGTTTCGACACTCTATCGCCCAGTGTCCCTCCTGTCCACACACGCGACATGCCCTTCCTGGGTTGTTTATGTGTGTCCTGGCAAGATTTTGCTGGTTTCTAGGTGTTGGGGTTGGCCGTTCGTCCATTCCTCCAGAGTGCTGGTTCTGCTCCTCCATGGCCATAAATCGGGTACGATTTCCACGACTCTGGTTGTGATCGCGTCCATTTTGCTGCGTATCTCGGTGTTGTTGAGGCTGTTGTTGTTGATGTTGGCTGTATTGTTGTTGGGCTGTAGCACTTTGTAGCCTCAGTTTCAGCCTATCCTTTTCTAGTTCTTCGAATTCTTCTGCCAGTTGCATCAGCTGGGTCAAATTCGAGAACTGGTTTGGCCGTGCGTATCCGCGCAAGTCAGGAAGGCTGTTGGTGTAAATGGTGCGCACTTCCTTCTCTGTTGAGAGTCGTAGGGGTCTCATCAGAGTCTGCATCTCCACCATATAGACTTTAAAAGGCTCATCCAGAGCTTGCCGTCGTCTGCGTACTTCATCGTACAAATTTTCAAAATAATCTCGAGGTAAAAAGTATTCTTGAAAACTGTCGACAAAATCCACCCATGTCGTCCAATGCCTGTTGTTAGCTATGTACCACTTAAGTGCCATTCCTTTCAGCAACTCCGGCATCGCTCTTGGAATTAAATTTAAATTTAATCCATATGTGTCCGCCGACCATTCCACTTGCTCCAAGAATTCGAGAGGCTTCGATAGTCCATCGAATCGAAAGCTCCACTTTCGAACTTGTTTGGCTACTTTTTGGTATTCACTTGCCCTTGCATTGGTCTGATCATGTGTGTGGGTGTGGCTACGCTCTCCTGGCTGTTGGGTTGTACTCCAGGGCGATCGGCGAGATTCCTGTAAATCTCGCGCCCTAGCCGCCGCGCTGGTGCATGGGACGCTCAGCCTTGCTACGTCTATGCCGGCAAACTCCTTTGCTCTTCGTATTCCCCTTCCTCGCGCATTAAATCGGGTTCTTTATTCGGCGACTGTCGGCTGTATAATTTCGCCAGTTCGCTAATGCGAACGCTGTGTGGAAGAGTATTTTCATTTTGACTTACCCAGTCTCCGAATTGTCTTCTCATATTTTCGACAGTGCCTTCAAGTTCCAGACCGAATTCCACTCCGCATTTCACTAGTGCATCCTCTTTTAGATTGTACACCCACGAACCAACCATATTGTCGTTTATTTATATGTATTTTATTAAAGAAAACTATGTGATATTAGCCGTAGATCCACAGTTGGGCGCCAGTTGTAACGAACCTAAAGTTACGCGGTTTTTAGCTGGGCTAACTCTCGCGGTGCTGAGGGTACGTGCCAACAAATTTATATTTGTGGCGGCTGCGGCAATAAGAACACAATTTGGTTTTATTTTTTAATACATATATTTTAAACTGCACTCTCTGCTAGTTTTCACGTTGGGTTTTACAATTGCTGTGCACTTAATGATATTTATTATTAGAGTTTAGTAAATCGTACGGCTCTTGTGTCGTGGTTTTATTTGCAATGCTGGCGCTCTGGTTGCACCAAATATTCAAAGTCAATGTTTCACCTACTAAACGAGGTTTTAGCTAGCAACGCCCGAATTCGCCAGGCTCTACTATGGCCTCCTTGTTACCACAAGGATTTCGCCAATAGTGTCGCCTACTCTCAGGCTCTGGCTTTAGCTTCACCTGTCCTTCGCCAGGCTCACTTATCTGATACTTGGTTTTAATTCGAGGTTGCTTTGTAAATGCAACGCACCCCAAGGCTGGCTAAATTTCGCGTATCGATTTCTCAGTAAAATGTTTATTAATCGCTAAGGACACGATCTGCTTTGCCCTTATTGCGATATGAATCCTTTTAAATTCTTAACTTATCCTTTCGCGTAGAATTTCTTTATGTTTCGCACTGATTTTCACTTGTTTCGTATTTAACTCACTTGTACTCCACTAACTCGTACTCAACTAACTTGTACTCAACTGACTTGCCGCTCTGTCCAAGGCGGCTCCTTTTATACTCTTCTGCTGTCTCGCTGGACCGGGGCCTGTCAGCGCTGCCAATGTCGCGCCAAGGGCAAAGGTGGCGTGATCGTTCCAGTGAGATTTGCCTAGCAACAACGGTTCCTCGTTGCTGATCACGCCTGTCGTTGGTGTGACGGTGATCACTATATTCCGTGGATGCACCGCTCGCACACCAACGGCACTTTGCCCCGACTTTTGCGGTACGTGTTTTGCGGCTCCCATGTGCAAAACACGTACCTTAGCGCTGACATCCTGTGTCAGAGCGAGACAGCATGCGAATTCGCCGCAGCTCAGGTCCGGCTGCGGCTATAAATGCAATCGCTTTTTGTGAGGCGCTATAAGTGAATATGGCTCCTCACAACGTAAACCCATGCAAGATAGCGACTTAGCTGTCGAGGTAAGACACAACCTTAATCCCGAATTGAAGCATGAGTTGTTACACATTGATACCCCTGATTTGGCAAGCTTGCGCAAAGAATGTCATCGGCACGAGGAATTTAATCGTAGCATTCGCTCTAAACCAACACCTCGACCAACCATGCCCAGAAACTTTGTGAATTCTCTCTCTCTCTCTCTCGAACAAATCCTTGAACAGGAGGCGAATGCCGAAAGCGAAAATATAGAGGAGATCTGTGTTGTTCGCACGTTGAAAAACCTTAAGTGTGGGAACTGTGACGAACAGGGTCACAGATACCAGGATTGCATCAAAACTCGTCGTATTTTTTGTTATGGTTGTGGTGCCCTAGAAACGTATAAGCCCAACTGTGCTAAATATAATCCGAATTCGAAAAACTCGGTATCGGATGTCCGCCATATTCTGCGAGAAGATATCCGACATTAGCCTCGGATTCACATGATGCCCAATCCACCACAGTCAAATATTTACCTGCCATATCTCTCTTTTCACCGGATGTATCTAATCTTTTACGTGTTAAGCCTTACCACGTGCGGTTACAGGAGTATAAGGTGCTGAGATCTATAATATTTTATGTGAATGAAATAATCGCCCACAAATCTCGTTCCTCCTTGCGAATTCACAAGTTTTGGCAATGCAAACGATTTTTACGAACCTGCTTTATAAATACCATTGCCCATAAAAACAACGACATCCGACCTTTTATAAATTTGCAAATTTTGGATCAAGGTTATTTAGCTCTTTTAGATAGTGGTGCCAACAAGAGTGTTATTGGAGGTAACCTAGCTAAAAGAATTGTTGCCGAATGTTCAAACATCAAGAAAATGAAAGGTGCTGTGCGTACGGCTGATGGTCAACCACAATCGGTTGTCGGTGCAATAACAGTTCCTCTTATCTATAATTCAAGACAGGCAGACTTTCAATTCCTCATTGTATCTTCTATTGAGCAGAACGTTATTTGTGGAATAGATTTTTGGAACAAATTCAGAATATCGATTTCCCCATTAACTGATCTCAATGAGATTAAAATCGAAGTTCCTAATGAGCCCTACAAATTAGATTTGTCGGCCTCCCAAAAAGCCCAACTTAAAGCAATAATTGATTTCTTTCCGTCGTTCGCAAAGGATGTGCTCGGCCTTACTAAATTAATTGAGCATGAGATCGACATGGCAGACGCAAAGCCAATCAGACAAAGATTCTACCCCCTTTCTCCTGTGAAGGAAAAGCTTTTATGCCAGGAAATTGACCGAATGATTCTTATGGATGTAATTGAAGAAGCTCCCAAATCACCATGGTCATCTCCCACTACCCTACATATAAACCTGGAAAGGTTCGTTTTTGTTTGGATGCACGTAAGCTTAACGCAATCACAGTAAGAGACGCATACCCCATTCCAATTATGGATGGTATGCTCAGTCGTCTCCCACCAGTTTATTGCATTTCGAAGATTGATCTTAAAGATGCCTTCTGGCAAATCTGCTTGGAGCAGAATTCCCGTGCAAAAACAGCTTTCACAGTTCCGAACAGACCTCTCTATCAACTTAAACGAATGCCTTTTGGGTTAACCAAAGCACCGCAGACTATGAATGGATTTGGTGATTCCCTACCAATAAAAATCGCATGTTTTAGTATATTTGGACGATTTACTTGTTTTGTCTGACAGCTTCGAATCCCATCTGGCACATCTCTCTGAAGTTGCTACACAACTGCGTAAAGCTGGTCTAACTATTAACGTACAAAAGAGTCAATTTTGCCTTAAGAAGGTTGATTATCTCGGATGTATAGTAGGAGAAGTACACTGCATGCCAATCCCGATAAAGTTCGTGCTGTCGAGGAATTTCCGGTTCCAAAAACACAAAAGCAACTGAAAAGATTTCTTGGTATGACGGGTTGGTACCAGCGCTTCATTCCCAACTACTCTTCAGTGGTTTATTCGCTCACCGAGTTGCTTCGAGGCAAATCGTTCAATTGGAATGTTCAAGCCCAATCTGCATTCGAAGACATAAAAAGAAAACTTTGCTCAGCCCCATTTTTAGTTCACCCACAGTATGACAAGCCATTCATCGTGCAATGTGACGCTGCTCTCCATGGAGTAGGTGCCGTGTTAGCCCGGTGCGACGAATCAGGCTGTGAGCGTCCTATAGCATACATGTCTAAGAAGCTGAATAAAGCCCAGCGGAATTATACCGTCACAGAGCTAGAGTGCCTTGCTGTGGTTCTGGGTATTAAGAAGATTCGCATGTATATCGAAGGCCATAATTTTACCGTTGTTACAGATCATGCCAGTCTTCGTTGGTTGATGAACACTTCCGATCTGAGTGGTAGGCTAGCGCGATGGGCAATTAGTTTACAAGGCTATGGTTTTAAAATTGAACACCGTAAAGGCAGCGAAAACAAAGTCGCTGATGCCTTGTCTCGTTCCTTTGAATCCCTTGGGGAAATCAATATTTCAAGTGTTGAAACTCTGCCGAAAATAGATTTGCAATCGGATGCCTTTCTGTCAGAAGAGTATTGCTCTTTAAATACCGACTTAAGCTCCTCAAAATTGCCTGATTACCAATTAGTAGATGGTTACATATATCATCGTACCGAGTTCCCTAACAGCAATTACGATCATGTTGAAGATAGTTGGAAATTGTTTGTGCCAAGCTCAGATCACGACCAACCTTGATCAGCACACTGCGGCGTCGCAAAGTGCCTGGAGCGAATTCGGCGTAGCTTTTATTGGCCCAAGATGGTAGTTGACGTACGGAACTATATTTGCGAGTGTGAGATATGCCACACGACAAAATATCCCAACCGATCTCTAAGAGCCCTTTTGGGTGTCAGAGTAAGCAGCGAGAGACCGTTTCAAAGACTATATGTCGACTTCATTGGTCCATTCCCTCGTACCAGAAAAGGAAATATTGGTATATTTATTATTCTCGACAATTTTTCTAAATTCACGTTTCTGAAGGCCGTAAAAAGGTTCACGGCGAATGTAGTAGTTAACTATTTGAGAGATGATATGTTCTCGTGTTTTTGAATGCCAGAAATAATTATTAGCGACAACGGCACTCAATTTAAAAGCCGTGTCTTTGATGATTTTCTAGCGAGTTATGGTGTTAAGCATATGTGTACTGGCGCCTACGCTCCACAATCTAACGAAGCTGAAAGAGTAAACAGATCGATAAATGCCGCTTTGAGAGCATATTTGCGTTCAGATCAGCGTGAATGGGATATCTTCCTGAGCAGCATTGATAGATCTCTTCGCAATTTCATACATCAATCGATTGGTGGGTCGCCGTATTTCATAACTTTTGGTCAACATATGATTTCAAACGGTAAAGACTATAATCTGTTGCGAAAGCTCGATTTGTTAAATGAGGGCGAAGCCAAATTGTCAAGAGCTGATGAATTTCAGAAAATTCGGTCTGATATAGACAAAAATCTCAAAAAGGCCTATAACAAAAACGAACGAACTTATAATTTGCGAACTAAACCAAGTAATTTTCAAGTCGGCCATGCAGCAACAAATTTTAACGCTAAACTTGCACCAATTGGAGTCAAGGCCCGCGCCAAAGAAAAATTGGGCCAATCAATTTATCTGGTAGAAAATATGAACGGCAAATTATTGGGAAACTTTCATGCTAAAGATATTTGGTAGTCAATCTTCTCTATTCGCATCCCTTTTTTTTTAAGCTCTAATCTATGTCTTTTAGCCAAAGATTAAACCTGTAGTGTGAGGGTGCGAATATAGCAACCAACAAATAAGTATTTTGGGCAGACACTTTTATACAGACGTGACTGTGACAAAAGCAGCGCAAAGCCTCTTTATCAGCATCAGTAGGGCAAAGCTTCGGTATTAGTAACACATCAAGTCGCTAGGCTTAAAAGCTCTTATATCAATGCACATGAACAGCTGGTGCACATGCACCCCTGATACGAAGAAAAGCTCGATCTGTAAAATCGAAGCTTGTTCCAATTGACTCATACTTCCGCTCTGCGCATGCACACCATTCTTTGGGAAGCTCTTTTCGAGCCCAGAGGTATAAAATCAAGACCGCAGTTTTTATACCCTTAACCCATAATATGGGTAAATAAGGGTATAAAAACCCATAAAATGGGTAAATGAGGGTATAATGGTTTTGTGCAAAAGTATGTAACAGGCAGAAGGAAGCATCTCCGACCCTATAAAGTATATATATTCTTGATCAGCATCAATAGCCGAGTCGATTTAGCCATGTCCGTCTGTCCGTCTGTCTGTCTGTATGAACGCGTGGATCTCAGAGACTACAAGAGCGAGAGAGTTGAAAGAATGGGTAACGATAGATCTTTTCTGAAAATTTCGTCCAAATCGGTTAAGAAACACCGGAGATATCGAATTTAATCGATTGAAGTTAAGTCAGTATACCAAAGTCTTATATAAATGTAATTTATTTTTTGCAACTGGGTTCAGGGTATCTTCTATTCGGGCTGTCCCGACTAGAGCCTTCTTACTTGTTTTATTTTAAATACGCCACGTGCGAAAAATGCAAGCGAAACTGAAATTCGAATCGACCAACATCCGAGCCAGCGCACCACCGGCATCGTTTTATACCGATTTTTAATAAATCGCCTCGGCTTTACAACCCTGCGACAAGAATATTTAACCGATTTTGTTGAATTCTTGGACCTTACGCAACATCAGCATCGCTAGACAATAGTGCGTGGGCGATCGGTGGCTTGGCAGAGCTTGGGCTAAAGTCTTGTGGAGTGTGTGTTAGCGTCAGATTCATAATAGTTAATCGAACGCTGAACCGAACCAGTGCGTACGCCTGGCATCCAAACCCTGTGCGTCAGCGAACGCCTACAACAGCACAGCGTTACACCACGCCTTCCCTGCATCTTGCGCCCATACTTCAGAAGCAACGTGCATACCACCCACGCCTATTGCATTCCTCCGCCCCGTAAGACTACGTCTATTGTTCATCAACCGCTAAAAGTCGACTTGGAAGTATAAGCGTACTGGATTCCTACCTGTTGCACTCTGTTTGGATCATAGAGTTGATGTATCACCTGCTCCAAAACAACTATTCGGATAAGTGCTTTAAAGCCAATAATTAATACAAATTAGAGCGTATTGGGAAAACAGTTTGCTTGAAATTTAAATGAACTTATATTAGATATATTTTTATTATGATGTTAATTCTTTTATAGTTTCGCGCTTTTACTGATTTGTTGCAACTGCCAAATTTAACATTCATCACCTAGAGCCAACTCGCGTCAACAGGCCTGCTGACTTCGCTGGATGAATAAAGGTCGTAAGTACGGCTTAGCCGGAAATGTTTGATTACGGTATTGGAGCAGTTCTGGTACAATTGTCCGAAGAGGGGCCGAAAATCCAATAGCTTTCATGTCGAAAAAATTAAACACCGCTCAGAGAAACTATGGTGTGACAGAGCGTGAGTGTCTAGCCGCTTTAGAGGCTCTAGAACGTTTTTGATGCTACTTCGAAATGCAGGAGTTTGAAGTCATAACTGACCATGCAAGCTTGGTGTGGTTGATGCGGCAATCCAACCTCAACGGTAGACTTGCAAGGCGGGCAATGAAACTGCTAGAGAGTGTAAATCCAGAAGTGGATTTGAGCGCACCTAGCTTTGACGAAGCCGAATATGAGCAGTTAAAGACTCGAATTCGCGAGAATGAGTCCACCTATCCTGATATAAAAGTTACTGATAGATTTGTCTATATTCGTAGAGAACACGACAATGGTACTGAACAAAGTCGTCAAACCAGTTGGAAACTTTGGATTCCAATAGCTTTGACCAACGAGGTCGTTAAAATAGCTCATGAAGATATAGTTTCTGCTCATGGTGGAATGGCTAAAACTTTGGAACTCATACGTAGATATTTTTATTGGCCTAGGATGGTGTCACAGGTTCGGGGTTATGTTAGAGATTGCGAAATATGCAAGACCACTAAAGCCCCAAAACCATACTTTAAAGCCTCCAATGGGAAAGCCAGCAGTGTCTTTGAGGCCATTTCAGCGACTATTTGTCGATATTTTGGGACCGTATCCACGCAGTAAACGCGGTCATATAGGATTGTTGATAGTGCTTGATCACTTGTCATAATACCACTGGCTATGTCCATTAAAAAAGTTCACCGCGGGGGTAATTAAGGAGTTTCTGCAAGATCACATATTTTTTCAATAAGGAATGCCAGAGACTATTGTTAGTGACAACGGCTCACAGTTTAAATCCGTTGAATTTAATGAATGGCTAACTTCGCTTGGAATTAGACATGTGTATACTGCATTTTATTCTCCTCAAGCAAATGCGTCTGAGCGGGTCAATCGATCTATTATTGCAGCCATTCGAGCGTATTTAAAAAATGATCACCGAGAATGGGATGCACATATACATACAATCAGCTGTGCCTAGCGAAACGCGTATCATTTAAGCATAGGTTGTTCCCCATTTCATGCACTATTCGGCCTAGATATGGTGACACATGGATCCCAATTCACCTTGCTAAGCAATCTGCGACAGCTTGAAGAGCCTGAAAATATTCTTGCACGCGATAACCAACTTCAATTGTTGCGAAAGAGTTGAGACAAAACATTGCGCTAGCAGCGGGACAATACGCAAAGCAATATAACCTGCGAACCCGTGAGGTTACGTTTAAAGTTGGTCAGGAGGTGTATAGACGCAATTTTAGCCAAAGCAATTTTACACAAAACAAAAATGCTAAATTCAATCCACTGTAGATTAAATCGCGGGTAATAGAGAAATTAGGCAATAGCTACTACATGCTCGAGGACTTACAAGGCCGCTTGCAAGGAACTTTTCACGCAAAAAATATCCGACAATAAAATGGTTTTACAGGTTAATCCTCCGAATTATCCTGTGCTTGTGAGGAACTAATTTAACGGCTAATTTAGTCAAAATCCAAACCTAGCTAATGTGATTTACCTTTTGAGTGTCTGCTTAGGCTAAGTCTAAGGTAACCTTGATTAGCTGAAATAACATAAGCTAATGTCAAATAACCTGAGCGGTAAGAAGAGAGACCCCAATAGGTATTCTAACTTCCTGGGTAAATTCTTTTCAATCGATCCACCAAAGGAGTAAGACGTGCGTAGTTTTTTTCTATACCCACACAGCGTGGTGGATAGGTATATTTAATCAGCCTAAATATTGGGCATCAGCGCAATTACAGCCTTGATGATAAGGCCAAAAAGTATTTTTCCAATGTGTATCGCAATTGTTTTGTGAGTATTAAGCCCATAGTGTAACTTGATACACATGGCTGTACTTACCATATAATTTGCAATTATTCTTACAGCGTCTGGTTGTTAAAAGAAACAACAAACACTTTCTTGGGTCCAGTGGATTGTATTTTATGAGAAGATCTGTAATGGTCGCTGCCGAGAATTTAAATTTTTGTTTAGTTTACCCTTTTATCGTAATTCTGGTTTACGATAAAAACATTTGGTGTTGCTAGGTTTGTGAAAAGCATAAGCACACATGTTGCTAAGATTTTGCTCTCAACATTCTGTCTGCGTGCGCAACAATGTTGCTGGCCTTGTGTTAAACTGTCACGATAAGCGCAGCATAATTATGCATGCTTCAGACAGTAAAAAGCTTAGAATCAACCTAAAAGCTTGGTTTATATATGTCGCGAGTGCAACATAATTAAGCCGCACTCAGAAATTCTGTAACGCAATCCACCTCAGCGTTCAAGCTTTTTTTTTCATGACGCGTTTGCCTATAAAAGTGCCACGTTGTCTAATCTCTGCCTCTTTTGCTGATCGGTTTTATACAAAGTAAACCTCCACGTCCGTTAGCGCCGCATGCTACACGTGTCGAGAATTTAATCGGGCGCACTACGCAAAGTCGAAAAAGGTTATGAAAGTGGTGTTAAAACTAGTTTATATAGCTATTTGTGCAAAATAATAGCTTAAACGCAGATCGCGTCGGGGTCATGTATATATGCCCAAACAAATTAATACAAACCCAAACCAACGCAACGAATGTGCCACGCCCACCCAGTTTTCTAATCTGGACGCATCGACCTCTACCGATCCGGCAAAGAGCTTGCCTTTAACTATTTTGTGCAGAGCTCAAAATAAGGTATGCGCTGTAGTAAATATTTTTGTGTTTACAAAAATCGCTAATTAGTGTATTTTGCCTTTAGATCACTGGTTGACCTAAGTCCCAGCAACTCTAAAGCCCACATCCATAGATTTCGCCTTACATACGGCCGCTCTATCTTGGTGTGGGCCAACAAAAATTTTGAAGCCCCCAGAAGATAAACGCAACAAAATCAAAACGCCATAAAGTTTCGGATTCTTTTGTTACTGCCCTCGCTAACCTCTGTCGCAGATGAACATGTGCACGAAAGCTTATAGCGTTTTCGATTGTACCAAAAAATGTAGCATTTTTGATACATTCATTCCGGGTTGCACTTTTTTCATTTTCGATTGTAATATCAGGCAGCCCTTCTGAAGTGTTATCGTGTTCGATTCTATTCAGTGTTGCCTTTTGACAGTGCAGAAGGCAACATTTTCAACACTGTCAAAATCGAGAGTACTGCATTTTTCATACTGCACTTTTTTTGTTCGATTGTGCCCATTAAAAATGCAAAACCAGTGCAGCACTGAAAAAATGTTTTGGCAGCATTTTTTAAGTGTAACATTATTATAGGGTTGCATTATTTTTTACAACCGAAAACGCTATTAGTTGCGCTTTTTCTTTAGTTGTCTTGCACCGCTGTCCAAACGCAGTTTCAATCGTCCGACCATAACCTACGCGGAATTTTTTTTTGTTTAATTAGTGTTAAGTGAGGTTTAAATATTCTAAAAATTGTTAATTTGACTGCAAAAATGCAGCAATAGATAAATGTTGTAAATTAAGTCCAAAAAATAGGGCAAAGTTTCTGAACTGCAGATCGGCAGCTATAACTAATAGTGGTGTAAAATTCGCAAAAAGCTCCAATTGCTAACTTTCAAAGCTCTCTGTCCCCCCCCTTCGTTTGAAAATAAAGTAAAATCAATATAAAATAATCCGAAACCATTAAATAGACAATACTAATTAAAATTTAAACAAGAACATTAACACTACGATCCAACAACAATAATAAATCATCTGCATCGCTGGAAGGCCTTTCAACGAGGAGAGATTCATGTAAGTGGAAAATTTAATATATTGTTTATTAAAGGTTCAAATGTGCATGTGTTTTCAATAATTATATTAATCCTTCTGATTAATAAATTTAAAGAATCAAGTTAGATTGTTATGTGCTTTGGCATCACTTTGCGCCGGCGCATTATTTAGGTTATGTAAGTGTGTGCGTGTATATATGTGTGTATGTATAAGCGTACAGCTTTTTTTGGTTGTGCGTTTGTGGCCCTTATACATGCATATACATACATGCATGTACGTACATACATATTTAAATGCATTAAATTCCTTTACATATAAACCCAGTCCCGCAAGCTTACAACCACCCCATTAGTGCTAGTCTGATCAGCTGTTTAGTTTATTCAATTTTTGCGCAGGCGGTGTATCAATTACAGTCGCGGCCCAAAATAAAGTGTCCGCTTTATTTTCTTGATTTTTTTTTACGTAATAAATAAATATTTTGAAACAATTAAAATAAATTCCAAGTAATATTCATTACATTGTTAACGCAAAAATAAACTTAAAAATAATAAAGATGTTAATTTGCATATTTTTAATTATGAGTTGTGGCCAATATTAAGTTTCCTTCTCAAGTAATTAAATAATAAATTTAAGCATGAATATTTGAAGCAAATAAAAATTAAAACATAATGATGGGATAAAGAGTTTAGTTTTCCTGATGGCATGGTAATTTAATAATGTAGGTTAAGTTTACATGGGATATTCAAACATAAACTCCGCGCTGGATATCATGGTTGGGTAGGGTAAAGACCGCGAGTGTCAGACGTCACCTTAGACCTCGCTTTCCAGCTACCAATAATAACCGCCTTTTGTAGTAATTTTTCTAGTAATTCTTTTAGTCAATTTTGTGTAATTAATTTCGCTTTCGGTTTACCGAATCGCCCGTTAGAGGTCTTATAATTAAAAATATTGTGTGCATTGCGAATCTTGGTCTGGCAAAACCCACTCCCATTCTCTCCGATGAGCACGGTCAAGGAGACCTCGACCGCCAGTATTCAAGATCGCAGAGCAGAGCCGAGCAGAGCAGAGCTGAGCAGTACATATTTTTTGGCGCCCAACGTGGGGCTGTCAAGTTTTCTTGGAGCCCATTATGTGAGGCGAGTGACGCAAGCAATTTATGAGATTTTTTTTTTAAGAATAAGTTCATTGTTTGTATTGCTTGCTTTACAAAACTCTTTGCGATTAGATGGAATTTTTATGTTTTGTAGTTTTGAGAGTCAGGTTTGTTGACGTTGCTGAGACAGATAGTCTAGCTTCCGCTTACATTGATGCTTAAGAATTTTTTTTAGTTTTTTTAATTCTACGATTGTTGGTGGTTCTGTTTTGAATACCTTCCGAGAAAATAAATAAATTTGAAAAATAAATACAAATCGAATGTTAGGAATTTTTACATCAGCTAACAAATTAATCCCACTTTTGCAGAATGCTCGTTTGCCTTCGTTAGATTTTTGGTCAGGAATGTTAGCATTTAGTTTTTGCATGAAATAATGGCATAAACAATTACAGAATATTGATGTTATAGCCGTGGGAGCATACCAATACTGATTGTCCCTTTGTCAAATAGTTCTTGTATGACTAAGTTAAAACATTTTACCCAAATTTCATAACAATTTGATTGAGTATCGTTAGTTTAATTTTTTTCTAAAGGTAACAATGTTGTTGTCTGGAACTCGTGTTGAGGTGACAAACACCTACACTTGCCGAACAACAGAATTACCGAAGGAAAGAAACTGAATTATTTAGAACCTTTCTGATAGCTTCAATAGCCCAAAAAATAAAGCAATAGTATATTTCATAAAAATTAAGTGCCGTTATTGTTTAGTAGTTGTGTCGACCTACATTGTTATTTACCACCATATGCCAAATTCAGGAAAAATTAAGTAATCATGCCCATTACGAAAAGCCCTATTGATAGACCAATGCCTTTAGCACCTTTAGCTAGTACGACAGACAAATGTGCTATATGTGATCGAGTGATGGATAATACGCATCCATGTTTTGCTCTCGCTTGTAGGCACGTATTTCATAAGCCTTGCCTTGAAGGTTGGTTAGTATCACATAACCGTTGTTATTCTTGCAACGAGCCGATCAACCCGACCGACCTTAAGGTAGTAGTAGGTAACTGTTTAATGCAACTCAGGCCCCATCTCGAGTTATGACTCGTAACCTAACAAAGGCTTTGGAGCAAGCTCAAGCCCCAAACACGCCACAACCAGAGCCCCGTTCTTCGAACCAAAGTACTGCAGCATCATCAGCGTTGGATGCTAGCAATAGTACTAATCAACAAGAAGCTCCCCCAGCTAGATCTACCCAGAATAGACCAAAAGGCCGGCCGAGACGTTCAAACACTGTCCGCCGACCGCAGGATATTGATTATTCAATAATCCAACATATGATCGAACAAACTGTAGCCCGTCTTGTATCCTCTCTAAGCATTGGTAATCCCACTATTCCAGTGCAATCGGAAGTAATATCAGTACCAATGCGCGAGACACCGTCCCCTTTGACATCTTCACTCTACACGCGAAAAACCGCCGACGTTATGCAAAAATGGAACATTTGATTTGATGGTTCTACCGACGGATTAGGAGTAGAGGAATTTATTTATAGAGTAAAGTCCCTAACGGATGAGACTTTGGATAGTGATTTTGCAGCTATGTGCAAGCATATGCATGTACTGTTTATCGGTAAGGCCCGAGATTGGTATTGGAGATACCATAAGCAAGTAAATCGAATAGTATGGTCTGAGATTTGTGCCGCCCTTCGTCAGCACTATAAAGACTATCGCTCAGATTTTATGAGTATGGAGTTGATTCGATCACGCAAGCAAAAGTTTGGCGAGCCGTTTTCAGTCTTTTATGAGAGCGTAGCTTCCATGATTGATAAGTCTTCGTGTAAAATTTCAGAAGACGAGCTTATCGAAATTTTACGAAATAATTTGTTGCCAGACACGCGTCAAAAGCTGTTATACCAGCCTGTCCATTCTCTTGGCCACCTACGTCGCACAGTGGGGCCTTTTCTCGGATAGCTTATCAAAAATCATTTTTTCATGAACGCGTTTGGCAAAAGTGAAATATGTAATCGATAGAGAATACTTCAAAGATTATGGATCCAAAAGATTTTTTAAATCGGTTAATAATTATGGCTGGTAGAGCTCCTCAAAGTTGAGTAATTTTACGTGAGTACGAAAAAATGACAATTTTTACAGAAATTTACCACTTTCGAACTGAATATTGGGCGACGTACACAACCGATCTTCGATCTTTTTTCTTTATCTGAAAAGTATGTTCAATCTCAGTGTTTTTCTGTATACAGTTTAAATATAGCTGAAATACTTATTAAATTAGAATCGTTTAAAAAATACACTAAATTTTGGCATTTTTTGAACTTTCGTGGACTATAACAAAAAAGTATCTCTCAGAGTCACGGTGGGACCACATGCATTTGAAAGCTATAATATATACCTTTCATATGTATATAGTCACAATCTGCGAAAATCTGCATTTTGGAAACGCGAGCCAAAAAACTAGGGATACCTCGAGTTAAAAACACGCGGCAGGTATAAGGAAGAAGAAGAGCGCATACAAATTTGGCTGTAGCGTGTGTGCTGTTTATTGACAACATTTCTAAATGTTGTATTATAAGTACTACCTGTCTATATATATCCCTTCTAATCCTTTTTCCTTCCTATCCTTTCTAATTACCTGAATGGAAAAGGTCTGAGGAGGCAGGTAAATATAATTGTAGTTGATGGAAAGTTGCGGTACTACAGGTTATTTTTTTTTAATCTCTGTATTTCCCCGTTTACCTATTTTTAATGTAAATCAATACCTTAGGTATATATTGTTTTTTACCTAGCTAATTGGAAAAGGGTTATACCAATTTGGCTTGCTTACCTAGCTAACTCAAAAATATGGTATAAAGTGCAAAATATGTCACTTGATGGCAACAGTTATTTCATAACTTCATAAGAGGAAACACTTGTTGTTTATTGCTGCGAACAATAAGAAACTTTCAGATTGAATAGTATTTTTCAATATAATTCACGAAATTTTGATAAATAAGCCCAATAATGGATTTAACAAATTCAAAGATTTTTGAACTTTTTCGTGCTTCTGAAAATATTAACGATTTTCAAGTGGCATTGCTTAAAGAGATTGGCGTACTCGAAAACGCTAACGCTAACTTGAAGCGAAAATGGAACTTGGTCCATAGAACCATGTCGGCTTTCATAAAAAAGCATGAAAATTGGTTGGAGGAATGTACAACATTCGGATATTCAGAACAGGAAGAAGTTTACCCATCGACTAGCCGAGGAAGAGGAAGGCCGCAAAAAAGTATGGAGGAGTGTTCATGTGTTACAAAGAAACGTAAGCTTGAGGATGCTACGGATAGCTTAACAGCTGAACATCTGTCGGAAGCTTTTTCATCCAAGTATATGAAGGAACAAGAGAGGACAAGAGCGACAATTACGAAAGCTGTGCAGGTCGCCAGTCCTTTACGGCTGAATAGGATTAAAGAAAGTATTCCAACGCCACCAAACTCAGTCGCCATTAAGTACACTGATGAAGAAGCGTTTTCCCTATTTATGGACTTGGGACTGACTAAGGAGAAGTATGATATTTTACGCAGCTCCTTAAAAAAACATAACGTCAAAGTTCTTCCCGGATATAAAAAAATTGTATTTGCCAAAAAGGAAGCAGTGCCACCTAATACAATAATAACAGAGACATCTGTAGAAGTAAAACTCCAGGATTTAAATATTTCTTGACTTTGACCTTGAATATTTAAGCACCACGGATACCTAGCACTCTTGGCAAACATTCATTTTAAAGCTTGAAAAGTCATCTATTAATTGCTTTTTAAATTTTTGAAATCGCTTCATTAGTTTAGAAGATATGATTTTTGATAAGCTAAATGAGCAAAGGCCCCACTGTGCGTCGTTTAGTACAGATGAGTGAAAACTTAGCATACGAGCTCAGCGGTCGCTTTGACAAGGTTAGCCAGGTCAAACCAATTGCTCCACGTAGACACTTATATTCCCTAGAAAATGGAGAAGAATATGAAGTAACAGATAGCCCTGAAGTAGATTCCGAACTTGCAGCACTGCGTATCGCTAACGCGCAAAGAAAATGTTGGAACTGCGATGAGTTTGGTCATGTATGGGAAAATTGTTTAGCAGTCCGTCGTATTTTTTGCTATGGATGTGGCACACCAGCAGTGTACAAGCCACAGTGCAAGAAATGTAAAGACAAACTGTCGGAAAACCGCCAACAGGGGGTACCCAACAACCACCGGTTGCCCCCACAAAACTAAGCCCTGATTTTTTTACCCCATCCTATAGTAGTGTCCCAGTGTCTGTTGAGCAAACTTGGTTGCCTACAGCACAGGCCTCTGTAGTTGATGCCGTTCCGCTTTATCAGCAATCCTACGAGGATCGCCTTCAAAATTATCTTTTAGTCAAGAATCGTATTTTTAATAATTCGTCTTTAAGGTCTACCAAGCGTATAGCCCGCTTTAAAAAAAACACTATGGAAATGTAAAGCGAACTCAAAAAATTATTAGTTTGTACTATTTTTAATAACAGTAAGGATTTACGCAGTTACGCAGAAGTTTCGTTCTTAGGTTTCACAGAACTTGGTCTGTTGGACACTGGAGCAAACATTAGTTGTATAGGTTCAGTTCTTGCCGCTGCAGATCTCTCGACATTTCCCCAGTTTAAGCCTTTAAAGTCTCAAGTAAATACAGCTGGTGGAGATAAGCAAGAAATTATTGGAGTTTTAGAAATAGGTATCACGTATAACAGCGTCACGAAGTCGCTTATGCTTTATATAATACCGTCAATAAAGCAAAAACTTATTTTAGGCCATGATTTTTGGAGAATATTTGAATTAGCACCGAATATTATTAAAACATTAGATTTACCTTCCGAAAGTCAAAATTTGTTAAGTGAAAACGCATCTCCCTTAAGCCCTCAGCAGCTACAACAACTTGCTGTTGTACAAGCATTATTTCCAGATGCTGCTGAAAAACTTGGACGCACCTCGTTAATCGAACATCACATTGATGTCGGAAACGCAAAGCCCGTCAAACAGCGCTTTTATCCAGTTAGCCCTGCTGTGGAGAAGTTGCTCTATGACGAAATCGATCGTTTGATACAGCTTGAGGTTATCGAACCTTCAGTCAGCCCTTGGAGTTCGCCCATGCGACTCGTAGTTAAGCCCAATAAAGTTCGCCTTTGTCTAGACGCACGAAAGCTTAACGATGCGACAAAAAAAGATGCTTATCCTTTACCCAGCATCGATGGTGTTTTCGCTCGATTATCAGGAGCAAACATGATCACTAAGCTCGATTTAAAAGATGCTTATTGGCAAATTCAGCTCAGCCCCGAATCTAGACCTTTAACCGCATTCACTGTACCCGGCCGTCCGCTTTATCAGTTTAAAGTTATGCCGTTTGGTTTGTGTAATGCCCCGTCAACCATGTGTCGCCTCATGGATGAAATTATTCCGCCCGATCTTAGAAATTGCGTCTTTGGTTATTTAGATGATCTGTGTATAGTGTCCGAAGATTTTCCGTCCCACTTGTCCGTATTAGTTCGACTGGCCGAACAATTTCGTAAAGCTAATCTTACGCTAAACATAGCCAAAAGCCAATTTTGTGTATCCCGTATAGTCTATCTTGGTTATGTAATTGGGAGCGGTGGAATTTGTACGGATCCCTCAAAGATATCCTGTATAGTTAATTGGCCAGCTCCAAAGAATTTAAAACAAGTCCGAGGATTTTTAGGAGTGTGTGGTTGGTATCGGCGTTTTATTAATAACTTCGCCGATCTTACTTGTCCAATTACCGACACATTATTCACAAAACATAAATTTGAGTGGACAACAGAAGCCCAGTTGGCTATGGATTATCTAAAAAGTGTATTAACCTCAGCCCCGATTTTGACAAACCCGGATTTTACAAAGAAATTTTATTTGCACTGCGATGCTAGCGATTATGGCATTGGAGCTGTGCTAGTGCAATTATCTGACGACCAGGAAGAAAAACCAATTGCCTTTATGTCCAAAAAGTTAAGTCGTGCTCAACGTAACTATAGCGTTACGGAACGTGAATGCCTTGCAGTTATTCTAGCTATCGAGAAATTCCGTTGTTATTTAGAGCTGCAAGAGTTCGAAGTAGTAACGGATCACTCCAGCTTAGTCTGGCTGATGCGGCAACAAAACATATCAGGTCGTTTAGCCCGTTGGATTTTCCGTTTGCAGCAGTATAAGTTCAGTATATCTCATCGTAAAGGTAAAGAACATATCGTTCCAGATGCGCTTTCTAGGCTTAGCGAAAGTGAAATCGCCGAACTAGATATGAATCCCGTGATAGATTTAGAATCGCCAGCTTTTCTTGAAAACTCGTATAATGTTTTAAAGAATAAGTTCACGCAAAACCAGGAACGATTTCCGGATATTAAAGTGGTTGACCAGTTTTTGTATATTCGAACTGAACATTCTATTGGTAATCCTGTAGACGACCAAAAAAACTTGGAAATTGTGGATCCCTGCGAGCCTGAGAAAAGACGTACTTAAGCAACCACATGATAGTATCACTTCTGCTCACGCAGGAATGCATAAGACTATTGAAAAAATCCGTCGCCACCTTTTTTGGCCTGGCCTGGCAAAAGACGTGCGAGATTATGTCCGCTCTTGTGATACTTGCAAAGAGAGCAAAGCACCCAACTATACGCTTCGTCCTCCCATGGGAGATCACAGTCCGACTTGTAGACCTTTTCAAAGGCTCTACATAGACCTGCTTGGTCCTTACCCCAGAAGTAAAAGTGGTCATGTAGGTCTATTAATTGTTTTAGATCACTTTAGTAAGTATCACTGGGTACAGCCACTTAAAAAGTGTACTTCTAAAGCTGTACAAGAGTTTTTATTAAAACAGATTTTTCATAGTTTTGGTGTACCCGAAACGATTGTCAGTGACAATGGTAGCCAGTTTAAAGCACATGATTTTAATGCTTTCCTAACTGAGCTTGGCATTAATCATGTATATACTGCCTTGTATTCGCCACAAAGCAATGCCGCTGAGCGTGTGAATCGTTCTCTGTTAGCAGCTGTTAGAGCCTATTTAAAACATGACCAGACCGAGTATGATTTACATCTCACAAGCATATCATGTTCACTCCGTTCAGCTCTGCACCAATCAATAGGTTTTTCCCCATACCGAGCCCTATTTGGTCTGGATATGATAACCCATGGGTCAGATTATAAATTGCTCAGAGAATTGTCCCTACTTCAAGAACCTGTTTTCCCTATTTCGCGCTCAGATAATTTAGCTTTGCTTCGTAAAGACATTCAAGCAAATATTCGTCAAGCGTACGAACGCAACAAGACGCAATATAATCTTCGCAGCAAGCCAGTGTCGTTTAAAGAAGGTCAAGAAGTCTACCGTCGTAATTTTGCTCAAAGCAAATTTACCCACAACTACAATGCTAAACTTGGTTCTGCATTTGTCAAATGTAGAGTTGGGAAAAAGTTTGGTAATTGTTATTATCAATTGCAAGACTTGCAAGGCAAAGATGTTGGCACATATCATGCCAAGGACATCCGTAGCTAATTCCCGCTAATAGTTCCGTTTACGGTGTCATATTATCGGGTGGTGTAATGGTCGCTGCCGAGAATTAAAATTTTTGTTTAGTTTACCCTTTTATCGTAATTCTGGTTTACGATAAAAACATTTGGTGTTGCTAGGTTTGTGAAAAGCATAAGCACACATGTTGCGAAGATTTTGCTCTCAACATTCTGTCTGCGTGCGCAACAATGTTGCTGGCCTTGTGTTAAACTGTCACGATAAGCGCAGCATAATTATGCATGCTTCAGACAGTAAAAAGCTTAGAATCAACCTAAAAGCTTGGTTTATATATGTCGCGAGTGCAACATAATTAAGCCGCACTCAGAAATTCTGTAACGCAATCCACCTCAGCGTTCAAGCTTTTTTTTTTTCATGACGCGTTTGCTTATAAAAGTGCCACGTTGTCTAATCTCTGCCTCTTTTGCTGATCGGTTTTATACAAAGTAAACCTCCACGTCCGTTAGCGCCGCATGCTACACGTGTCGAGAATTTAATCGGGCGCACTACGCAAAGTCGAAAAAGGTTATGAAAGTGGTGTTAAAACTAGTTTATATAGCTATTTGTGCAAAATAATAGCTTAAACGCAGATCGCGTCGGGGTCATGTATATATGCCCAAACAAATTAATACAAACCCAAACCAACGCAACGAATGTGCCACGCCCACCCAGTTTTCTAATCTGGACGCATCGACCTCTACCGATCCGGCAAAGAGCTTGCCTTTAACTATTTTGTGCAGAGCTCAAAATAAGGTATGCGCTGTAGTAAATATTTTTGTGTTTACAAAAATCGCTAATTAGTGTATTTTGCCTTTAGATCACTGGTTGACCTAAGTCCCAGCAACTCTAAAGCCCACATCCATAGATTTCGCCTTACATACGGCCGCTCTATCTTGGTGTGGGCCAACAAAAATTTTGAAGCCCCCAGAAGATAAACGCAACAAAATCAAAACGCCATAAAGTTTCGGATTCTTTTGTTACTGCCCTCGCTAACCTCTGTCGCAGATGAACATGTGCACGAAAGCTTAGTTGCGCTTTTTCTTTAGTTGTCTTGGACCGCTGTCCAAACGCAGTTTCAATCGTCCGACCATAACCTACGCGGAATTTTTTTTTTGTTTAATTAGTGTTAAGTGAGGTTTAAATATTCTGAAAATTGTTAATTTGACTGCAAAAATGCAGCAATAGATAAATGTTGTAAATTAAGTCCAAAAAATAGGGCAAAGTCTCTGAACTGCAGATCGGCAGCTATAACTAATAGTGGTGTAAAATTGGCAAAAGCTCCAATTGCTAACTGTCAAAGCTCTCTGTCCCCCCCTTCGTTTGAAAATAAAGTAAAATCAATATAAAATAATCCGAAACCATTAAATAGACAATACTAATTAAAATTTAAACAAGAACATTAACACTACGATCCAACAACAATAATAAATCATCTGCATCGCTGGAAGGCCTTTCAACGAGGAGAGATTCATGTAAGTGGAAAATTTAATATATTGTTTATTAATGGTTCAAATGTGCATGTGTTTTCAATAATTATATTAATCCTTCTGATTAATAAATTTAAAGAATCAAGTTAGATTGTTATGTGCTTTGGCATCACTTTGCGCCGGCGCATTATTTAGGTTATGTAAGTGTGTGCGTGTATATATGTGTGTATGTATAAGCGTACAGCTTTTTTATACCCTTAACCCATAAAATGGGTAAATAAGGGTATAATGGTTTTGTGCAAAAGTATGTAACAGGCAGAAGGAAGCATCTCCGACCCTATAAAGTATATATATTCTTGATCAGCATCAATAGCCGAGTCGATTTAGCCATGTCCGTCTGTCCGTCTGTCTGTCCGTCTGTCCGTCTGTCTGTCTGTCCGTCTGTCCGTCTGTCCGTCTGTATGAACGCGTGGATCTCAGAGACTACAAGAGCTAGAGATATAAGCTTTGGGATATAAGTTCTCCTATACCATGAGCAGAACAAGTTTGCTTCAAATTATCGATAACTATTCTGGTTTCCGATATACACATGTGATCGATAACAAAAAAATATCGAATTTGGAAAATGTAAAAATGAGGGTTGAAAGAATGAGTAACAATAGATCTTTTTTGAAAATTTCGTCCAAATCGGTTAAGAAACACCGGAGATATCGAATTTAATCGATTGAAGTTAAGTCAGTATACCAAAGTCTTATATAAATTTAATTTATTTTTGCAACTGGGTTCAGGGTATCTTCTAGTCGGGAGGTCCCGACTAGAGCCTTCTTACTTGTTTTAATTATGAGTTGTGGCCAATATTAAGTTTCCTTCTCAAGTAATTAAATAATAAATTTAAGCATGAATATTTGAAGCAAATAAAAATTAAAACATAATGATGGGATAAAGAGTTTAGTTTTCCTGATGGCATGGTAATTTAATAATGTAGGTTAAGTTTACATGGGATATTCAAACATAAACTCCGCGCTGGATATCATGGTTGGGTAGGGTAAAGACCGCGAGTGTCAGACGTCACCTTAGACCTCGCTTTCCAGCTACCAATAATAACCGCCTTTTGTAGTAATTTTTCTAGTAATTCTTTTAGTCAATTTTGTGTAATTAATTTCGCTTTCGGTTTACCGAATCGCCCGTTAGAGGTCTTATAATTAAAAATATTGTGTGCATTGCGAATCTTGGTCTGGCAAAACCCACTCCCATTCTCTCCGATGAGCACGGTCAAGGAGACCTCGACCGCCAGTATTCAAGATCGCAGAGCAGAGCCGAGCAGAGCAGAGCTGAGCAGTACAGATCCCAATCAAATAAGGTAAATCTACATATACCCCATAAAGTGTTCATATGCATGACACTTATCAGTCTCTATTTCTGTGGTTTTATTAAAGGTTACATATTTATGATCCTCGCTTCGTGTGCTTTCTATCTTCTCGCGGTTCTTTATGGGAGCTCACGGAAGCACAGCGAAGCTCAGAAACGTTTTAGTTGCGATCAACACGGGTCCAAGGACAGCAGAAGTTATATTGAGCGGTATCCAGCTAGCCCAAAAAAAAACTCCCGAGTCGGCGAATATATATATTGTGGAAGTGCGAATAGAAAGGCAAATTCGCCTATTGTAACGAACCTAAAGTTATCCGGTTTTAGCTGGGCTAACTCTCGCGGTGCTGAGGGTACGGCTTTACAACCCTGCGACAAGAATATTTAACCTATTTTGTGGAATTCTTGGACCTTACGCAACATCAGCATCGCTTGACAATAGTGCGTGGGCGATCGGTGGCTTGGCAGAGCTTGGGCTAAAGTCTTGTGGAGTGTGTGTTAGCGTCAGATTCATAATAGTAAATCGAACGCTGAACCGAACCAGTGCGTACGCCTGGCATCCAAACCCTGTGCGTCAGCGAACGCCTACAACAGCACAGCGTTACACCACGCCTTCCCTGCATCTTGCGCCCATACTTCAGAAGCAACGTGCATACCACCCACGCCTATTGCATTCCTCCGCCCCGTAAGACTACGTCTATTGTTCATCAACCGCTAAAAGTCGACTTGGAAGTATAAGCGTACTGGATTCCTACCTGTTGCACTCTGTTTGGATCATAGAGTTGATGTATCACCTGCTCCAAAACAACTATTCGGATAAGTGCTTTAAAGCCAATAATTAATACAAATTATAACGTATCGGGAAAACAGTTTGCTTGAAATTTAAATGAACTTATATTAGATATATTTTTATTATGATGTTAATTCTTTTATAGTTTCGCGCTTTTACTGATTTGTTGCAACTGCCAAATTTAACATTCATCACCTAGAGCCAACTCGCGTCAACAGGCCTGCTGACTTCGCTGGATGAATAAAGGTCGTAAGTACGGCTTAGCCGGAAATGTTTGATTAAACAAAACAAATAAAAAAGGGGACATTATAAATATTTGCAACAAACTTTGTAAGAGCGCTTATTGTATTTGTATTCTTAGCTAACTATTTGAATTCTTTATATTAGCCTTATGCCTTAAACTTGTTTAAATTTTGAAATGTATTCTCATCGAATATTTCTGATAATGGAATAATATGTTTTTGAAGTAACATGAATTAAATAATTTTCTTTGAAGGCATTTTAAGTATTTAGAACCGCAGTGATGTTTAGTGCAGTATTATTTGAGATCCTACAGGTAGGGTGGGTATAGAAGGAGAACAAGCCCATCTATGTTCTCCAATTATGGATAAGTTGTCCGAGTCTCAATCCGATCGCAATAAAAAATAAAAAATTTAAAATTCCGTCTACCATCCAATCTTTTCTGTCTACGATTTTATTATCGTAACGCAGTTGTCGAGGCAGCACAAGGACTCACGCCACTTTCCCTCGCCACTGAGCGAGGCCGTGGCGAAAAGTAGACAGAATTTGTATGCTGAGACGACACTGCTGGTGTTTGTTACAGAATATATCAGAAAAATATACAAAAAAAAAAAAAAAAAATTAAATAAAAATAAATAAAAAAAATAAAAATTTAATTTGGGAAGTAGTCGAAATTCTTGATTAGTATTATTATCTTTTTTATACCAAAACTTTGAGTTGGGTAGTTTAACACACTTTTCAAAAAATGCGGTTGGCGCGTAGTTCAGAGAGAATTTGTGCTCAAGCCCTGCAGGAGACTCAAGAGGTAGTAACCAGCATTTGCGAGCATACTTTTCATAGAGATTCACAACGTGTATAGCCACGAAAAAAGAATGTCCCAGTTGTAAATCACCATTACAGTTGACTGATCTGGGAACGCATATTGCAAATGGAGCTGTTTCGTTAGAGAAAAGAGGGGCAATACCAGGGACACATAACACTAGAAGTAGAACACGGGCAATGTCGCAGAGTGTTCAAGATTTAAGGAGTAGAAATATAGATCAAGCCGTTAGTTTAAATACTACATTAAACTCAAGTTTAGAGGCCGAGGCAATAAATGAGATTGCTGCACCAAGGCGTGGTCGACCCAGAAGACAATCTAATTCTCGGTTTAGAAATGATAGACCAGCGACACAACTTCGGTATCAACAGACTCGAAACGTTGCGGCACGAACCGCTACAGCGGCACCATTTGATATGAATAGTATATTCGAGCGAATAGAAAGTTTAATTGAAAGTAAATTTAACAGTTTACAAGTAAGGAACCAGGAGGCACTCGAGTACCAGACAACGAGACCTCAAGTTAACGCAAATATCACTGCATCTTCACCAAGGTCAGGATCATATTCAGCATCTTTAATAAGGCCTGACAAGGCTACACAGCTAATACAAAGCTGGGGAATAAGGTATGATGGCTCAGGAAAAGGTCCCACCGTTCAAGAATTTTTATACCGTGTTAGCGTGCTTACCGCCGATAGCCTGCAAAACGATTTTTCATTACTTTGTAGGAATCTGCATATATTGCTATTGGGTAGAGGAAGGGAATGGTATTGGAGATATCGTAAGGATTATCTTGATATTGTTTGGTAGGAATTTTGCGAAGCTTTTAAAAATCAGTATGCTGGTAACAAAGATGATGATCTTATATATGAGGATATGAGAGCTAGAAAGCAGAAAAAAGGAGAGTCATTTGATTTCTTTTATGACGACATCATGACGATGGCATCTCGCCTATCCATGGCAATGGAAGAGTAAAGGCTTGTTCAGTTATTGCAACGTAATATGGTCTCTGATATGCGAGAAGCGCTGTTATATGTTTCTGTTGCTTCTGTGGCGCATTTACGTCAGTTAGTACAAAAGCGTCAGCAACTGCTCAAAGAACACGGATATAGACGATTAGACATAACTAATGTAGTCGGCGTTAAAAGAGTTGTTGCAGAAATCGAAACAGAGACACCGGCAACGGTTACTGAAAGTACGGATAGCGAAATAAACGCAGTACAAGCTAGAAAGTTGATTTGCTGGAACTGTGATAAAGAAGGACATGCGTGGGACATGTGCCTAGAGGAAAGAAAGATTTTCTGTTATGGTTGCGGGGCAAAGAAAGTGTATTAGCCTCAGTGCTCGAAATGTTAGCATCGTTCGGGAAACTTGCAACAGGGACCTTCGATTGGAAAAAGTCGAACGGCCCCAAACTAAAATTTGAAGATAGACATAAAATGCTTTTGCCAGAACCAAAACAGATACAAAACCAATAATAGACAACAAAGAACCAGATTTTACTATTAATCTTTACCCAATTCGTCCTTTACATGAGAGATATGAAAATTATTTAGCAGTTAAAGATAGAATTTTCGGATCATCCGTTGAAAGCGTAAAATTTCGTTTTAAGCGTTCCACACGACGTATGCGCCATTTTTGGAAAAGGGTTACGCTGACTCGAAAATTACTGATTGCATCGGTAATTAATGAGGCTTCGGATGGTCGTTTTTATACTCCGATTTCGTTTTTGGATTTTAAAGAGCATGGCTTATTAGATACAGGTGCAAATATTAGTTGTATTGGTACAGACCTTGCAAAGCAAGATTGGTCTGCTTATCCACAATTTCGTAAAGTGGCATCAGATGTCAAAACAGCTGATGGCAGCAAGCATCCGTTTGTAGGCTTGCTGAAGGTTGATGTAAAATCCCGAGAAGAAAAAAAATCCATTACATTTTATATTATTCCTTCGATCAAAAAAGAGTTATACTTGGCATAGATTTTTGGAAAACGTTTGCACTGGCTCCGGGTATAATTTCGGCTAAAGAGTCAGGAAGCGAAAAAACGTTGAACTCTGATACAGTTAGCGAGGAAAAGAAGTTTCCCCTTGACGCTTAACAGCAACGGCGGCTCGAAGCAGTAGTAAGATTGTTTCCAGATTTTGAACAACAGGGTCTAGGTAGGACTGCATTGATTAAACATGAGATTAACGTAGGTAATGCTACGCCAGTCAAGCAGCGTTTCTATCCAGTGTCTCCGGCTGTTGAGAAACTTATGTTTAAGGAGATTGATAGAATGCTGGAGCTGGGCGTCATTGAGAAATCGAGCAGCCCATGGAGTTCGCCTATGCGACTAGTTGTGAAGCCCGGGAAAGTTCGCTTTTGCCTAGATGCACGTAAAATAAATGAGTTCACCAAAAAGGATGCTTACCCCTTGCTAAGCATTGAGAGTATTTTTGCACGACTTCCAAAAGCCAACATTATAACAAAAATAGATTTAAAGGACGCTTACTGGCAAATTGCTCTAACAGAGGAGTCAAAAGCCATTACCGCATTCACTGTACCTGGTCGTCCCTTGTACCAGTTTACTGTAAAGTAGTAAAGTAGTTTACTCAAACTATGTGTCGTCTGATAGATGAGCTTATCCCAGCAGAGCTTAAATATTGTGTATTCGGGTACTTAGACGACTTATGCGTTGTATCGGAAGATTTTGAGACCCACTTGTCGACGCTAGTAAGGTTATCCGAGCAATTTCGTAAGGCTAACCTCACTTTAAACATAGCAAAGACGAAATTTTGCGTCACGGAAGTACCTTATTTAGGCTACTTTATAGGTAGCGGGGGTATTTCAACAGATCCGAAAAAGTTAGAGGCGGTATGTGCTTGGCCTGCACCAAAAACGTTAAAACAAGCCCGAGGTTTTATGGGAGCAGTGAGCTGGTATAGGAGGTTCATACAAAACTTTTCGGATATATCTCTTCCTATTACTGATCTAATGTCAACAAAAAAGAAATTCAAATTGACAGATGAGGCACAAGAGGCGTTTGAAAAATATAAGAAAATTTTGACTTCTGCACTTGTCTTGAAAATCCAGACTTTGAAAAGAAATTTTTCATTCACTGCGATGCTAGTGATAACGGTATTGGAACAGTTCTGGTACAATTATCCGAAGAGGGGCCGAAAAGCCAATAGCTTTCATGTCGAAAAAATTAAACACCGCTCAGAGAAACTATGGTGTGACAGAGCGTGAGTGTCTAGCCGCTTTAGAGGCCATAGAACGTTTTTGATGCTACTTCGAAATGCAGGAGTTTGAAGTCATAACTGACCATGCAAGCTTGGTGTGGTTGATGCGGCAATCCAACCTCAACGGTAGACTTGCAAGGCGGGCAATGAAACTGCTAGAGAGTGTAAATCCAGAAGTGGATTTAAGCGCACCTAGCTTTGACGAAGCCGAATATGAGCAGTTAAAGACTCGAATTCGCGAGAATGAGTCCACCTATCCTGATATAAAAGTTACTGATAGATTTGTCTATATTCGTAGAGAACACGACAATGGTACTGAACAAAGTCGTCAAACCAGTTGGAAACTTTGGATTCCAATAGCTTTGACCAACGAGGTCGTTAAAAAGCTCATGAAGATATAGTTTCTGCTCATGGTGGAATGGCTAAAACTTTGGAACTCATACGTAGATATTTTTATTGGCCTAGGATGGTGTCACAGGTTCGGGATTATGTTAGAGATTGCGAAATATGCAAGACCACTAAAGCCCCAAACCATACTTTAAAGCCTCCAATGGGAAAGCCAGCAGTGTCTTTGAGGCCATTTCAGCGACTATTTGTCGATATTTTGGGACCGTATCCACGCAGTAAACGCGGTCATATAGGATTGTTGATAGTGCTTGATCACTTGTCATAATACCACTGGCTATGTCCAATAAAAAAGTTCACCGCGGGGGTAATTAAGGAGTTTCTGCAAGATCACATATTTTTTCAATAAGGAATGCCAGAGACTATTGTTAGTGACAACGGCTCACAGTTTAAATCCGTTGAATTTAATGAATGGCTAACTTCGCTTGGAATTAGACATGTGTATACTGCATTTTATTCTCCTCAAGCAAATGCGTCTGAGCGGGTCAATCGATCTATTATTGCAGCCATTCGAGCGTATTTAAAAAATGATCACCGAGAATGGGATGCACATATACATGCAATCAGCTGTGCCTAGCGAAACGCGTATCATTTAAGCATAGGTTGTTCCCCATTTCATGCACTATTCGGCCTAGACATGGTGACACATGGATCCCAATTCACGTTGCTAAGCAATCTGCGACAGCTTGAAGAGCCTGAAAATATTCTTGCACGCGATAACCAACTTCAATTGTTGCGAAAGAGTTGAGACAAAACATTGCGCTAGCAGCGGGACAATACGCAAAGCAATATAACCTGCGAACCCGTGAGGTTACGTTTAAAGTTGGTCAGGAGGTGTATAGACGCAATTTTAGCCAAAGCAATTTTGCACAAAACAAAAATGCTAAATTCAATCCACTGTAGATTAAATCGCGGGTAATAGAGAAATTAGGCAATAGCTACTACATGCTCGAGGACTTACAAAGCCGCTTGCAAGGAACTTTTCACGCAAAAGATATCCGACAATAAAATGGTTTTACAGGTTAATCCTCCGGGTCATGACCCTAAAATTATCCTGTGCTTGTGAGGAACTAATTTAACGGCTAATTTAGTCAAAATCCAAACCTAGCTTATGTGATTTACCTTTTGAGTGTCTGCTTAGGCTAAGTCTAAGGTAACCTTGATTAGCTGAAATAACATAAGCTAATGTCAAATAACCTGAGCGGTAAGAAGAGAGACCCCAATAGGTATTCTAACTTCCTGGGTAAATTCTTTTCAATCGATCCACCAAAGGAGTAAGACGTGCGTAGTTTTTTTCTATACCCACACAGCGTGGTGGATAGGTATATTTAATCAGCCTAAATATTGGGCATCAGCGCAATTACAGCCTTGATGATAAGGCCAAAAAGTATTTTTCCAATGTGTATTGCAATTATTTTGTGAGTATTAAGCCCATAGTGTAACTTGATACACATGACTGTACTTACCATATAATATGCAATTATTCTTACAGCGTCTGGTTGTTAAAAGAAACAACAAACACTTTCTTGGGTCCAGTGGATTGTATTTTATGAGAAGATCCCAATCAAATAAGGTAAATCTACATATACCCCATAAAGTGTTCATATGCATGACACTTATCAGTCTCTATTTCTGTGGTTTTATTAAAGGTTACATATTTATGATCCTCGCTTCGTGTGCTTTCTATCTTCTCGCGGTTCTTTATGGGAGCTCACGGAAGCACAGCGAAGCTCAGAAACGTTTTAGTTGCGATCAACACGGGTCCAAGGACAGCAGAAGTTATATTGAGCGGTATCCAGCTAGCCCAAAAAAAAAACTCCCGAGTCGGCGAATATATATATTGTGGAAGTGCGAATAGAAAGGCAAATTCGCCTATTGTAACGAACCTTAAGTTACGCGGTTTTAGCTGGGCTAACTCTCGCGGTGCTGAGGGTACGTGCCAACAAATTTATATTTGTGGCGGCTGCGGCAATAATAACACAATTTAGTTTTACTTTTTATACATATATTTAAACTGCACTCTCCGCTAGTTTCACGTTGGGTTTTAACAATTTATTAGTACACTTAAGTGATATTTCTTAGTAGAGTTTTATGAAATCGTACGGACCTTGTGTCGTGGATTTATTTGCAATACTGGCGTTCTCGTCGCACCAAATAATCAGCGCCAATGATACGCCTACTAAACGAGGTTTTAGCTAGCAACGCCTGAAATTCGCCAGGCTCTACTATGGCCTCCTTGTCACCACAAGGATTTCGCCAATAGTCTCTCCTACTCTCAGGCTCTGGATTTAGCTACACCAGTCCTTCGCCAGGCTCACTAGTCTGATACTTGGTTTTGATTTAAGGTTGCTTTGCAAATGCAACACACCACAAGGCTTGATAAATTCCGCGTATTGATTTCTTTAGTAAAGGGTTTGATAATCGCTAAGGACACGATTTGATTTGTCCTTATTTCGATATGAGTCCTTTTTATTCTTATATTATCCTTTCGCGCTGGATTCTTGCACTCCGAATTCTTTGTTCACTTTATGTTGCGCACTGACTCCAACTGACTTCGCACTGACTTCACTTTACTTCGTACTCCGTACTCAGTTTGTATTAATTTTGTACTGACTCTTGAACTGCCTTTGTACTCAACTAACTTCGTACTCAACTAACTTGCCGCTCTGTCCAAGGCGGCTCCTTTTATACTCTTCTGCTGTCTCGCTGGACCGGGTCCTGTCAGCGCTGCCAATGTCGCGCCAAGGGCAAAGGTGGCGTGATCGTTCCAGTGAGTTTTGCCTAGCAACAACGGTTCCTCGTTGCTGATCACGCCTGTCGTTGGTGTGACGGTGATCACTACATCTCGTGGATGCACCGCTCACACACCAACGGCACTTTGCCACGACTTTTACGGTACGTGTTTTGCGGCTCCCATGTGCCAAACACGTACCATAGCGCTGACATCCTGTGCCAGAGCGAGACAGCATGCGAATTCGCCGCAACTCAGGTCCGGCTGCGGCTATAAATGCAATCGCCTTCTGTGAGGCGCTAGACGTGAATATGGCTCCTCACACTTTAAAAATCAATATAACAAAATAAAAACAATAAAAAAACAAAAAAAAAACATTGTGCGTGCATAGCGAAAAGCTATATATTGATTGATTGCGACACATGCCAACACTGCCAGAGAGCAGCATAAGTGCAGAAAAACTAAATTCGTTAATCTAAACTATTTCTTAAATGCGTTTAAGCAATTGAGCTTAAACCTTTGTACATATATTTATAAAATTGAAAGTGATTGCATATGTAAAGTTTCTCATTTGGCATATAGTGTTTATTTTTTTTTGATAACGTTTTGTTTTTATAAGCATACAGAACAAGTGCAAGAAGATATGTATGACCATATGTTACCCTATAAAAGTTATTAAACCTTCTCCAAAAATTAACTAAAATTATATGTTAGTAATTGCTACAACCAAACAACAATTTGAAAGCGTTTCTATAATGATATCGCCCAAACTTAAAAATTATTATCGTATAACATAATTCGAATACACAACATCATCGCACTACGAAGGCCTTCGGAGCATCATCAGATGGGTGAGTTTGTTAAAACATGCATTTATATGTATATATATGTTTGGTGATAAAGGGTAGCAAAGCATGGCAGCTAAACAACGAAAAATAAATAACCAAAAAAGAAAGAGTAGTTACTCAAGTGCATCTTCTTATCTTATACGTATGTAAATACTTAGGCTTATGTTGTGATTTTCGTTTTGCGCATATGCATTGCTTTGCTTTAATTATTAGCCAAACATATTCCGTTATCATTTATTAACGCTGCGTTTGTTTTGATTGTGCGTATGCGCTAACTATAACCTTCCTTTAGTACCGTGGTACGAGACCTAACAAAAAGTTATCGAAATGCTTAGTTTTCATAAATGCAAATACGTAAAAAAAATAGAAACATTTCTACTTTCAACTTAAACTTTATTTAACTAAATAGGAAAAAAAATATTAATTCCAAATCAAGATAATTTTTATATCCCGTCTAATTAAGACTGTTCAAAATGAAATTATCAGTAATATTATTAAATATATATAAATGCCACACGAGAAAAATTACATATGAATAGTAACTTAATGGAATTGTTGTTAAATTCGAATATCTATTATTATATCCCTTGAAGCATGCATCTTGTTTTTTTTTTTTTTGCCAATATAGTTAAGTTAATATAAAGTAATTTTCTGTTTGCAATGAAGCATTAAAATGAAATCGAATGCAACTGTTATGGAATCATATTGCTTATTTTTTTATGAATAAAATTTATTAAGCCATGAAAATCTTAATTAACTATTATTCCTTGGATGTAAGGTAACTGGTGTATAGGATGTCGTAACAAATTTTGGGATTTTCCTATAATATTTTTAGGCAAGGAGAATCATAGGAAGGGAGGGTACAGAGCCAAAGCTACCACAACATCTAGTAGCTTAATCCTGGTGTAATAATGAAAACCCTTTTGTAACTTCTTTAACTCCGACAGGTATCGTTTTTTAATTTAAATTCTGACATATAAGAGCACAGGACTAATTGTTTATGTTTATTTATCTGCAACGAAGGCGAGTTTTGTTGTGTGACTTAATCAACGAACCCCCATCCCGATTGTTTGCTAGCCGATGTCGCGAGTCCTAGTCCGATTGGTTGCACAATGAAAATAGGTACGATCTCGAACTGTAAGGTGTCGAGATTCGAACCCGAAGCGTAGATCAAAAATGCTTGCCCGATACAGAGAATTTTGGCGCCTAAAACGTGGGGCCCGAGCAACCCGAAGAATCAGCCCTACATAGAATTCATTTCATGTGAATGGTTCCGTAAATCGAAAATGAGAACTTTCTTCTGCTATGTTATTTTCTTTTCTTTGGTCTATTGGACATTAATGATCTGTGCCTGACATTCTGTTGTGGATTCACAGGATCATAACATATCCTTAACAAGGACTCACTAAAAACTAAATTTCGCTGAATACAAACTTATTGTCAGGAAGTGCGATTCTGGGCGAGACCTCGAAAACGACCACAATATAGTTAGTTATTTGGGGAAAGGAAGATCCATTTTTGTTAATAATAATATTTTATTTAAACCAAGGTTTTTCGGTAACAGCAGCTACTGTAGGCATTAGCTGGAATTATGAGTTTTGGCGAAGAACGAGATTTCATCCGCTAGGCAGGCAAAAGCAAATGTTTTCGTCTGACCGAAGAAACACATCAAAATTTATTATGATTTTTTAGAACGGAGTTTAGTACTGTTGCCTAGTCTATTGTTTTCCTTTCTACTGGAAATTTAAATGAGTTGGCAAGTTCGACGTTTTCAACCGAGAATACAAAGCATAGGTTTTTAGCAAGAAGCGCTTAATTCCGATATATTAAATCCCTACGATTAAAATCTAAGGAAAGCACGAAAGTGTTACGCGACTTTTATGTAGAGCAGGAATTACGAGACCATTGACTGGATCAATTGTCCGTCCGCCTAGAAGCAAGACCGCTAAAGCATACAGAGTTTTCTTTGAGATAAGCTTACTCCAAAAAATAATTTAAGCCAAGCAAATTCTGTGAGGTTTAGTACTTTCTTTTATTTATTATTCATTATAGAGATTCATAGAGATTCACAGCGTGTATAGCCACGAAAAAAGAATGTCCCAGTTGTAAATCACCATTACAGTTGACTGATCTGGGAACGCATATTGCAAAAGAAGCTGTTTCATTAGAGAAAAGAGGGGCAATACCAGGGACACATAACACTAGAAGTAGAACACGGGCAATGTCGCAGAGTGTTCAAGATTTAAGGAGTAGAAATATAGATCAAGCCGTTAGTTTAAATACTACATTAACCTCAAGTTTAGAGGCCGAGGCAATAAATGAGATTGCTGCACCAAGGCGTGGTCGACCCAGAAGACAATCTAATTCTCGGTTTAGAAATGATAGACCAGCGACACAACTTCGGTATCAACAGACTCGAAACGTTGCGGCACGAACCGCTACAGCGGCACCATTTGATATGAATAGTTTATTCGAGCGAATAGAAAGTTTAATTGAGAGTAAATTTAACAGTTTACAAGTAAGGAACCAGGAGGCACTCGAGTACCAGACAACGAGACCTCAAGTTAACGCAAATATCACTGCATCTTCACCAAGGTCAGGATCATATTCAGCATCTTTAATAAGGCCTGACAAGGCTACACAGCTAATACAAAGCTGGGGAATAAGGTATGATGGCTCAGGAAAAGGTCCCACCGTTCAAGAATTTTTATACCGTGTTAGCGTGCTTACCGCCGATAGCCTGCAAAACGATTTTTCATTACTTTGTAGGAATCTGCATATATTGCTATTGGGTAGAGGAAGGGAATGGTATTGGAGATATCGTAAGGATTATCTTGATATTGTTTGGTAGGAATTTCGCGAAGCTTTTAAAAATCAGTATGCTGGTAACAAAGATGATGATCTTATATATGAGGATATGAGAGCTAGAAAGCAGAAAAAAGGAGAGTCATTTGATTTCTTTTATGACGACATCATGACGATGGCATCTCGCCTATCCATGGCAATGGAAGAGTAAAGGCTTGTTCAGTTATTGCAACGTAATATGGTCTCTGATATGCGAGAAGCGCTGTTATATGTTTCTGTTGCTTCTGTGGCGCATTTACGTCAGTTAGTACAAAAGCGTCAGCAACTGCTCAAAGAACACGGATATAGACGATTAGACAAAACTAATGTAGTCGGCGTTAAAAGAGTTGTTGCAGAAATCGAAACAGAGACACCGGCAACGGTTACTGAAAGTACGGATAGCGAAATAAACGCAGTACAAGCTAGAAAGTTGATTTGCTGGAACTGTGATAAAGAAGGACATGCGTGGGACATGTGCCTAGAGGAAAGAAAGATTTTCTGTTATGGTTGCGGGGCAAAGAAAGTGTATTAGCCTCAGTGCTCGAAATGTTAGCATCGTTCGGGAAACTTGCAACAGGGACCTTCGATTGGAAACAGTCGAACGGCCCCAAACTAAAATTTGAAGATAGACATAAAATGCTTTTGCCAGAACCAAAACAGATACAAAACCAATAATAGACAACAAAGAACCAGATTTTACTATTAATCTTTACCCAATTCGTCCTTTACATGAGAGATATGAAAATTATTTAGCAGTTAAAGATAGAATTTTCGGATCATCCGTTGAAAGCGTAAAATTTCGTTTTAAGCGTTCAACACGACGTATGCGCCATTTTTGAAAAGGGTTACGCTGACTCAAAAATTACTGATTGCATCGGTAATTAATGAGGCTTCGGATGGTCGTTTTTATACTCCGATTTCGTTTTTGGATTTTAAAGAGCATGGCTTATTAGATACAGGTGCAAATATTAGTTGTATTGGTACAGACCTTGCAAAGCAAGATTGGTCTGCTTATCCACAATTTCGTAAAGTGGCATCAGATGTCAAAACAGCTGATGGCAGCAAGCATCCGTTTGTAGGCTTGCTGAAGGTTGATGTAAAATCCCGAGAAGAAAAAAAAATCCATTACATTTTATATTATTCCTTCGATCAAAAAAGAGTTATACTTGGCATAGATTTTTGGAAAACGTTTGCACTGGCTCCGGGTATAATTTCGGCTAAAGAGTCAGGAAGCGAAAAAACGTTGAACTCTGATACAGTTAGCGAGGAAAAGAAGTTTCCCCTAGACGCTTAACAGCAACGGCGGCTCGAAGCAGTAGTAAGATTGTTTCCAGATTTTGAACAACAGGGTCTAGGTAGGACTGCATTGATTAAACATGAGATTAACGTAGGTAATGCTACGCCAGTCAAGCAGCGTTTCTATCCAGTGTCTCCGGCTGTTGAGAAACTTATGTTTAAGGAGATTGATAGAATGCTGGAGCTGGGCGTCATTGAGAAATCGAGCAGCCCATGGAGTTCGCCTATGCGACTAGTTGTGAAGCCCGGGAAAGTTCGCTTTTGCCTAGATGCACGTAAAATAAATGAGTTCACCAAAAAGGATGCTTACCCCTTGCTAAGCATTGAGAGTATTTTTGCACGACTTCCAAAAGCCAACATTATAACAAAAATAGATTTAAAGGACGCTTACTGGCAAATTGCTCTAACAGAGGAGTCAAAAGCCATTACCGCATTCACTGTACCTGGTCGTCCCTTGTACCAGTTTACTGTAATGCCATTCGGCCTTTGTAACGCTCCTCAAACTATGTGTCGTCTGATAGATGAGCTTATCCCAGCAGAGCTTAAATATTGTGTATTCGGGTACTTAGACGACTTATGCGTTGTATCGGAAGATTTTGAGACCCACTTGTCGACGCTAGTAAGGTTATCCGAGCAATTTCGTAAGGCTAACCTCACTTTAAACATAGCAAAGACGAAATTTTGCGTCACGGAAGTACCTTATTTAGGCTACTTTATAGGTAGCGGGGGTATTTCAACAGATCCGAAAAAGTTAGAGGCGGTATGTGCTTGGCCTGCACCAAAAACGTTAAAACAAGCCCGAGGTTTTATGGGAGCAGTGAGCTGGTATAGGAGGTTCATACAAAACTTTTCGGATATATCTCTTCCTATTACTGATCTAATGTCAACAAAAAAGAAATTCAAATTGACAGATGAGGCACAAGAGGCGTTTGAAAAATATAAGAAAATTTTGACTTCTGCACTTGTCTTGAAAATCCAGACTTTGAAAAGAAATTTTTCATTCACTGCGATGCTAGTGATAACGGTATTGGAGCAGTTCTGGTACAATTATCCGAAGAGGGGCCGAAAAGCCAATAGCTTTCATGTCGAAAAAATTAAACACCGCTCAGAGAAACTATGGTGTGACAGAGCGTGAGTGTCTAGCCGCTTTAGAGGCCATAGAACGTTTTTGATGCTACTTCGAAATGCAGGAGTTTGAAGTCATAACTGACCATGCAAGCTTGGTGTGGTTGACGCGGCAATCCAACCTCAACGGTAGACTTGCAAGGCGGGCAATGAAACTGCAAGGATATAAATTCAACGTAAGTCATAGACGAGGGAGGGATAATGTCGTACCAGACGCACTGTCGCGGATGTTTGCTGATGAAGTTGCCGTGCTAGAGAGTGTAAATCCAGAAGTGGATTTAAGCGCACCTAGCTTTGACGAAGCCGAATATGAGCAGTTAAAGACTCGAATTCGCGAGAATGAGTCCACCTATCCTGATATAAAAGTTACTGATAGATTTGTCTATATTCGTAGAGAACACGACAATGGTACTGAACAAAGTCGTCAAACCAGTTGGAAACTTTGTATTCCAATAGCTTTGACCAACGAGGTCGTTAAAAGAGCTCATGAAGATATAGTTTCTGCTCATGGTGGAATGGCTAAAACCACTAAAGCCCCAAACCATACTTTAAAGCCTCCAATGGGAAAGCCAGCAGTGTCTTTGAGGCCATTTCAGCGACTATTTGTCGATATTTTGGGACCGTATCCACGCAGTAAACGCGGTCATATAGGATTGTTGATAGTGCTTGATCACTTGTCATAATACCACTAGCTTTGTCCATCAAAAAAGTTCACCGCGGGGGTAATTAAGGAGTTTCTGCAAGATCACATATTTTTTCAATAAGGAATGCCAGAGACTATTGTTAGTGACAACGGCTCACAGTTTAAATCCGTTGAATTTAATGAATGGCTAACTTCGCTTGGAATTAGACATGTGTATACTGCATTTTATTCTCCTCAAGCAAATGCGTCTGAGCGGGTCAATCGATCTATTATTGCAGCCATTCGAGCGTATTTAAAAAATGATCACCGAGAATGGGATGCACATATACATGCAATCAGCTGTGCCTAACGAAACGCGTATCATTTAAGCATAGGTTGTTCCCCATTTCATGCACTATTCGGCCTAGACATGGTGACACATGGATCCCAATTCACGTTGCTAAGCAATCTGCGACAGCTTGAAGAGCCTGAAAATATTCTTGCACGCGATAACCAACTTCAATTGTTGCGAAAGAGTTGAGACAAAACATTGCGCTAGCAGCGGGACAATACGCAAAGCAATATAACCTGCGAACCCGTGAGGTTACGTTTAAAGTTGGTCAGGAGGTGTATAGACGCAATTTTAGCCAAAGCAATTTTGCACAAAACAAAAATGCTAAATTCAATCCACTGTAGATTAAATCGCGGGTAAAAGAGAAATTAGGCAATAGCTACTACATGCTCGAGGACTTACAAGGCCGCTTGCAAGGAACTTTTCACGCAAAAGATATCCGACAATTAAATGGTTCTACAGGTTAATCCTCCGGGTCATGACCCTAGAATTATCCTGTGCTTGTGAGGAACTAATTTAACGGCTAATTTAGTCAAGTTCCAAACCTAGCTTATGTGATTTACCTTTTGAGTGTCTGCTTAGGCTAAGTCTAAGGTAACCTAGCTGAAATAACATAAGCTAATGTCAAATAACCTGAGCGGTAAGAAGAGAGACCCCAATAGGTATTCTAACTTCCTGGGTAAATTCTTTTCAATCGATCCACCAAAGGAGTAAGACGTGCGTAGTTTTTTCTATACCCACACAGCGTGGTGGATAGATATATTTAATCGGCCTAAATATTGGGCATCAGCGCAATTACAGCCTTGATGATAAGGCCAAAAAGTATTTTTCCAATGTGTATTGCAATTATTTTGTGAGTATTAAGCCCATAGTGTAACTTGATACACATGGCTGTACTTACCATATAATTTGCAATTATTCTTTATTTTTATTTTTATTTTATTGAAAGTTGTTGACAATTCTAGAGTCAACTTATAAAAAATAAGTTACAATAAAATAGTAGAAGTAAAAAGCCTAGGCAGAGAACAAAAATGTCTAATAACATCACCGACCGATGGGGGTGTTTTATTTGCCAGTCCGGCCAGATATGCCCCTTTCCACAGCCAAAACTGTCAGTCATATTATAGACTCTATACTTAAAACAGAGATGTTAGTAGAAAATAGAAAAGAAAAACTTAAATGTGAAAACTAAAAATAAATGTTTAAAAAAAAAAAATAATAATATTAAAATTAATAAAATAGAATAAAAATATATATATATATATATATATAGTAAGATATCCATATCCACACCAAACCACTTAAGCATATCTCAAACTTTTGTAAATAATATCTGTATCCACACCAAACCACTTATGCATATCTCAAACTTATTGTAAACAATATCTGTATCCACACCAAACCACTTATGCATATCTCAAACTTATTGTAAACAATATCTGTATCCACACCAAACTATTGTAAACAATATGTGAAAATGTTGGGGGGCTTCGCAGTAGAATTAAGAGTTGAGGGACTTCTTGGTTAATCGTCGGATTAAAAACACTTGAGGTTATAATATTTAAATCGGAATTTATTCTCTGTGAACTTTAATGAACATCTGTGTTACACTTGTAATTAGGAACTAACCACCGCCGCTTAAGCCTAAGCGAAGCAAGGTTGCCGTCGGCTAGAAGGCTCGGCTTGAGGTGAGTTTTCTAGTCGCGGCAGCAGTGCTGCGCAGTTAGCAGGAACGCAGCTGTTTTGCACAAACATACCCCCCCTTGCCAGGATTGCAAGATTGAGACGGATGGGGGGATTGGAAATTATGCCGGGATGCACGCTGGAGTTATGCCGGACACGATCCCGAGTGCATCCAACCAAATAAGGTGTTCTGTGCCACAGGAAGACCATTCTGGCCGGGAACTAGTCCTGGTACCAAGAGCTCCTGATACAAATCAGCCCCAAGCACCAGGGACACATGCTTCGGACGAAACCAAGTTTCGTCAGAAGGCACAATGTCGGTGAATCGTGCCTGGACGCTCTCCGGGATCGTTTTGGCTTGCGTCCTCATATTGGTGCCCTCTTCCACCTTTAACACCGCCTCTCTCATGAAGGTAGCCGCTTTGTTGTGGAGGAACACCGTGCAGGCCTCATCCGCACCGACGCTGGTGACGGAAAGACCGAAGCCTTTTGCCAGTGAAGTGAAGATGCGGCTTATCGGACTACACGGGTCCACGAGCGCATCCACCTTGAACGACGTCTTTCCGTTATTCAGGAAGAGAGAGACGGTCGGCAGGAGCGTAATCCACTTGAACTCCAGCAGCGAGACCAACGAAGTTGACATCGCTGGCTGGGGACTCTCCGCTGGGGTTGTTGTTTCCTCCCTGGATACCTCCAATCGACGCTGGATTGTGGATGGGGTGCCGGACGTGGATGCTGCTGGTCGGGTTGTTTCGGAGAGGTGGAGCAGCGTGTGGTGATCCCCCTTGCACTTCCGACATTTGTCCTTGCTCCTACAGGTGTCTCCGGAATGCTGCTGGGCTAAACAATTTGCGCAATATTTATTTATCAGCACGGCCCGAAGCCGCTTGTCGCCCGTCAGCCGCAGAAATCGTTTGCATTTTCGCAGTGGATGGATTCCACTGCAAACACGGCAGCGGAATGAATGTACTCCGCGTACCCGACGGGACTCCAGCGCTTGTGCCTTCCTTGATGCCATTCTGTATAATGAAAACAAAACAAGAAAATATGTACTCAAAATTGCACCATGGATATTGCACAAAATTCGGGCGTACGCGCAAAATATTTAGGAACTAGGAACGGAAGTGTCCATAGGAAGTAGGAGTAATTTAGCGGTGGGTCGCTTTAAAACTCCTTGGCTGGTGAGAACGTCCACCACCCGAACCTTATTGTCCGAGCCAGGATAGGCGGCCTTGACACGACCTAGACGCCACTCTTTGGCTGGAAGGTTATCTTCCTTCACAATAACCATATCATCAATTTGAAGATCACGGGTTGGGGACTGTCATTTGTTGCGCTTGTGGAGCTTCTTTAAGTACTCTTCTTTCCAGCGCTTGCAAAATTGCTGGTTTCAAGCCTTCAAACGTTGCCATCTGTTTATAATAGACGAAGCCGTCTCATTTATTTCTGGCTCGGATATGGAAAGAAGAGGGCCCCCCGTGAGGAAATGACCAGGGGTAAGCGCTAGGAGATCGCTAGGATCCTCTGACATGGGTGAGATGGGCCTGGAATTAAGACACGCTTCGACCTTGGATAGGAGCGTTGAAAGTTCCTCAAACGTATATTTTGTGGCCGACGTGGATTTGTAGAACAGGGCCTTGAAGCTTTTAACCCCTGCTTCCCAGAGCCCCCCCATATGCGGTGCACTTGGAGGATTGAAATGCCAAGATAGGCCAATTGACTGTATTTTGCCAGGACTGCGGCTTTGGAGACTTCTACAAATTCTCGTTTCAGTATCTTTGAGGCTCCCACGAAGGTTTTCCATTATCGGAGTAAACGTACGGGGACAGCCACTCGGGCGCAAATCTCGAGAAGGCTGCAAGAAACTTTTCGGACGTTAAATCACTGGTAGCTTCAAGATGAATCGCTTTGTACTGAAACATACAAAAACGCACACATACCCCTTAGTAATTAAGCAGGCTCTGCCTGTATAATTCTTTATTTCAAAGGGGCCCGCGAAATCCACACCCGTGTGAGTGAATGGCCTGGAGAAAGTGGCTCTATCAACGGGTAGGTCTCCCATAAGTTGCGTTTGGAGTTTCTTACGGTGAATCACACAAACCTTACAGGAGCTAATCACGGATTTGATTAGAATCTTGAGCTTTGGAATCCAGTATTTGGACCGGACGAGGCGCATCGTTAATTGGTTCCCGCCATGAAGCGATATGCGGTGAGTAAATTGCACCAGAAGGCGCGAAAATCGAACTTCATATGGGAGAAGAATCGGATGGCGCTCTTCATATGTCAAAGCTTCAGAATGACCTAGTCTTCCACATGCTCTCATGATTCCCTTTTGGTCGAGATACGGATTCAGGTTGTAGATGCTGCTTGACCTTGGTATCTGCTTCTTTTGGAGAAGACAGCAGTGCTCTTGGGAGTAACCTGATTGCTGCGTGAGGATTATCAATCTTTCTTGGGAGTCGAACAGTTCCTTGTTGCTAAGCTCACTCAGAAAGGAAAGCGCTTTCCCCCTGCAGCGCTGAGTGAACCTTAGGATGTAGGCCAAGACTCGGAGCGCTCTATGGAATCTCGAAAAACGATCAAGGAAATCGAAATCTGACGGCTTCTGTGTCATGTTGCATTTGATCGCACGTTGCTCGACCGTGGTATCATGAGCGATCTCGACTGGAGTTGGCCACTGTTCTCTGGGCTGAGACAGCCACTCGGGGCCATTCCACCACAAGGCGCTGTTGACCAGCTCGTTGGGTGAGACGCCTCTACTTGCCAAGTCAGCTGGATTTTGCTCGGAGCACACATGAGACCATTTTTTTATGTCAACTGACTGCGTGATTTTTGCCACTCTGTTCGCCACAAACGTGGTCCAGTTACAAGGAGGTTTGCTCAACCATGCCAGCAAAATAGTTGAGTCTGTCCAATACTATGTATCATACTTATTGACAGGTAATTGTAGTAGTAGTGCTGACGCCAATTCTGACAACAAGACTGCTCCACACAGCTCTAATCGTGGAACGGAGATGGTTTTGACTGGAGCCACTCTAGTTTTGGCAGTGACAAGGAACACGGACACGCCATTATGGTTTTCGACACGAGCATACAAGGCAGCGCCATAGGCTCACTGCGATGCGTCGCAAAACCCATGGAATTCAAGTGCTAATTGGGCACGAAAATTGATCCATCTTGAAATTTGAATTTTGCTGACATCAGGATACGTCAGGAGAAAATCGTGCCATTTGCGAAGAAGATCAGCAGGCAACGATTCATCCCAATCGAGATTTTGGAGCCAAATTTCTTGAATAAAGATTTTCGCACGAATAATGAAAGGTGCAAGCCACCCCGCGGGATCAAACAGTTTTGCTGTTTGAGAAAGGACTTCCCGCTTAGTGAAACTCTCTTTTGAGAGCATCGGAGCTGGAGTGAAGAAGAACTCATCTGTGGTGGCCTGCCAGCGAATGCCTAAAGTTTTCGCCGTGCTTGCGTCTTCGATTTCCAGGAAATCTTCGCACAATAAGTGAGCCTTTGGGATGTCCCTCAAAACTTCTTTCGAATTTGATGTCCATTTACGGATAGGAAAGCCAGCGCTTTCGAGAGCGGATTGTAGTTCCGCAATGGCTGCTAAGGCTCGTGGCTTGGAATGCGCTCCGGCCAGAACATCATCGACATACATGAACCTTGTGATTATTTCACTTGCCAGCGGATATTTGGTCTTCACATCCTCAGCAAGCTGCTGTAAGACCCGAATGGCAAGGAATGGAGCACAATTGACACCGAAAGTGACTTAGTTCAATTCATAATCACAGATATTCTCGTGGTTATCCCGGAAGAGAATTCTTTGGAACGGTGTGTGATCTGAATGGACCAGTATCTGCCGATACATTTTTGTTATCTCGGCATTGAAGACATATCGAAAGAAGCGCCTCTTGAGAATTTGTACGGTAAAGTCAGACTGCAGCATGGGCCCCGGACGTTATCATTCAACTGCGACAGTTCGATGAAGGATTGGAAGCGTTGAACACGACGCGAACCTTGGTCGTGGTGCTGTCGGGTTTGAAAACTGCATGGTGAGGCAAATAGATGTTGGTCCCTACATCGTTCGGGTTGACTTGCCGCATGTGGCCTAAATCCAAACATTCTTGAATAACGGAGTCATATTGCTCCTTGAGGTAAAGGTCTCTCTTTAGACGGCTCTCATTCTTCAGAAATTGAGCCAGTGCCATGGATCTAGAGTGACCTACTTTGCAATGAACTTGGTCGCGAAATGGAAGCGTCACCACATATCTCCCCTTTGCGTCCCTTGTGGTCGTTTTGACAAAGTTTTTCTCACAAAAAGAGTCAGATTCTTTAACCGGTCTTGCCGGCAAATCCTCCACCTCCCAAAATTTTGTGAGAAGCTGCTCTAGTCTTGACTCGGAATTAACAGAAACGCGTGTGGAGAAGGACGAGATGGAATTGGGTGTGGTCTTCGAGATCGGGCCGGTAAGTATCCAGCCAAAGACCGTCTCTTGCCCTAACAGACTGCCACACACATTAGGACGAGAAGCACCCTGGAGAATGGACGGAAGGATATCCGCCCCTAAAAGCACATCAATTTGTGCACTTTGGAAGAATAACGGATCTGCCAGTTGGAGGTCTGGTAGATCCTTAAGTAAGGTTGGAGGAATTGAATATGACGGGAAAATTCAATTTGAAGTCTGGGCCTTTTAGGAGACCCCACAAGGAAATGGCATAGCTTTCGGGGTTGGGCTGCAACCGCTTGATTGAGCCCTGAGACGTTGACTTCAACCCTTTGGAAAGGCAATTTGATTTTGTCAAACAATCTCTTTGAAATGAAAGTGGCTTCTGAGCCTGAATCTATCAGCGCTCTCGCCGTGAACTTAGTGCCCAGATGGATAACAGTTATTAATGCGGTACCTAAGAGCACACCACGCGTATCAGTAGCAAAATAGTTTTGAACGCAGGGTTGGTTCGAAGTGGACTGTATTTGAACTGGATTATTATTTTGCATTTGAGGAACTGAATTAGCGGTCACTGAAGGAGGGCTGCCCTTATGCAAAAGCGTGTTATGGCGGCCCTTGCACGTGAAGCAATTGTGAGCACTCGTGCAGTCTTTTAGTTGGTGGTTCTTTGCAAAACAATTCCAACATAGACTCCGCTGTTTCACGAGGTTGGCTCTTTCGGTAACTGACATTTTAAGGAACTTCGGACATAAGCGGATTGGGTGGTTTTCCTTGGAACATACATTGCAAGAGTTTACCTTGGAATGTACCTTTGCTTCAAAGGTTTGGAGATTCCTCGAAGACGCTTGAGGCTTGGACGGCCTCGAATTGGATTGAACGCTGGAACTAGGCTTGACATCCTCAATAGCTTCCAGCGTTCACCCAGGAAACTATTTAAGTCCTCCCATTTTGGAATTTCCGCTTTATCTGAAAGGGACTGTTCCCACAGAGACAGTGTGCCCTTTGGTAATTTGGAAGAGCACAAGAATACAAGAAGGCAGTCCCAGTTGTCTGTCGACACATCGGAATGTTCCAAAGCTGTGAGACAACTCTGGATGGTGGTTTAATTTCTTTGAGGGCGGAACCGGTTTCTACACTGACTTTCGGCAAGTTGAAAGTATTTTTAATTGGCTGTTGACCAGAAGTCTCTTGTTTTGAAAACGCTCATATAACGCCTGCCACGCAGAGGCAAAACCGTCATGAGTGAGCGGGGATTTGGAAACGATTGCCTTTGCTTCACATCCAGTTTTTGAATTTAGGTGAAACAATTTTTCGACTGGAGTTAGTCGAGGGTTGTCAATATAGATAGCCGTAAATAGGTCTCGGAAAGTTGGCCATTTTAAGTAGTCCCCATAGAACACTTCTGTGTCAACAGGTGGGAGACTACAGCCTCGAGAAACAGACGCTATCGGGACTGCGGGCTGCCTATTGATGGAGTTTAGCCTTTCTATTTCTTCGCATAACTGTGCCGCACACCGCTCGTATACAGAGTAGCAATTTTCGTACGTTGACGTTAACGCGACAGCATCGCTACTCCCACACCCTTGGCTGAGTGCTCTTGAGCTAGTCTCGAACTCGCTTTCAACCTTTTCCAACAGAACCTTTACGTTTTGCGACGGACTTGAAGCGTGTAAAGTGAAGGTTCTGTCGCTGACGCATTATTAATTCGTGACTCGAATTGGATCAGCTTATCGGAAGCGGAAATGAAATCGGACATCGCCATATTTGTCTTGGAGCTGAGTTGGGTAGCGGCCCGAGTGGCTATCTGCTTCAAACTCGGAATGGGGGGTTTGGCAAGTGGCGTTACGGCCTTGGACTTGGATTTGGGTGTGACGGCTCCGGAAGGTTTGGCAGTTTGCTTGGATTTGGGTGTAACGGAGGTTTTCTTCACCGGGAGATTTGGTGAAGAAAGCGAACTTCTTTTTGTGCTCTTCACGGACGGAACGTGTAATGTCCGCTTGTCGACCAGTGGAATTTATAATTTATCCCCAACTAGCTCGTGCAGAAATATTAAGTCACCGCGCAAAAGTATGCCGATTTTTTTTGGCAAATCATTTAAATGTTTGAACAAGAGAAAAATTATAAATATTGAAAAAAATTTATTGTTATATTTATACCTATAATAAAACTTTCAATATAGTTAGCTTAAATACTGGGAAAAGTAGAAAATCTTCGTTAATTTCTCTTAGAAATTTTGCTGGTTGATAGCCCTCTGGGAGTCAAAAAAGGAAACTATAATTGTCTTCTTTTCTGACCGTAGGCAAAGTCAGCTGGGTTGGTGAAATTCAAAAATAAAACCAAAAAAGAATTTATCGGATGGGAGCCGAAAGAAAAGGTGAAAAGAATTTCCTCAGACTCATGGGTTTCCTAACCTTATAATGACTTGCAGTCGATCTTTCTGGTTGTGATCTTCAAGCAGTCAAGTTGTTCGCGTTTTTAAACTACGGCAAACGAATAAAAAAATAACCAAAAAAATAAAAAAAAGGGTTATAGTGCTCTGTGCAAGTGAATCGTAATACAAGAAGAAAAATACGAAAGCAAGTCCACGCACAAAACATTTAATTTAACATTGAAGAGGAAATCTGCTCCAGCCAGAAAGTTTAAACAAAAAATTCTTTGGGTGCCCACAAAAGGGGGTAAATAATAAAAAAATTGTGTGAATATTAGGATTTACGTTTAATCTTCAATTTCCTCATTAATCAGGCACCTCGTATATCCATTACACCTACGTCCCAACAGTATTATTGGGCAGCGAAGAATTTCAATATTCAGGTTTATTTCAAATGTATTGCTGCTGCGCTGACAAGTAAAACGGCCAACAACAAAAGCTCAGGCCACGTACCAACATACATACCTACCATCACATGCTGGAGCATGTGCAAAGACTGAAACAGCTGCGCTGATTAAAGCTCAGTCACTGTCCTAATTTAGTTGGAAATCGTCGCGTCGGAACAGCTTACAACAAATGTAGATTTATCGTCTTAAAGTATTAAATATCGTGATCAGGAAAATTTAAGTTAAATAGTGTAGCGTAGCCTTTCGTTATATAGCGCATTAGTGTTAAGTGCATCAAGTTTTCTTGTGTTCGATTTATGGATTCTGTTTTTTTGTGTCGCAAGTGAAGTTGAGATATGCTAATGAAAGCCTAGGAATAATAACTCTCTCTTTTGTGCAAATACATTATAGTTGCTATAATGTTTAAATACCTTGGTTAAATAATTGTTCAAAGTTAAAATATATTTATAAGTATTACCCTTATAACCTATAAACGCCCCCAAAGAAAAAAAAAAAAGAAGAAGAAAAAAAGGTATAACCTATAAAGTGTGGGCTTAGGTCAGCTAAAAAAGAAACAAAGAAAAAAAAAAAAGGACAAATAACCCCCCATAGGTGAATATAAAAGTTAAGTGAGTGTAACAAAGGAAAAAGGGAAAGAAGTAATGTTAAAATTAGTGATTTATTAATGGCATCAATAGACTTATAACTAAAACGCGTGTCATAGCAGCCAGCTTAGAATTTTTTTTTTGTACGCGAGTAAAAGCTTTGTCCCAACCTAACCTTAATATTACAGCATGCCAACACCGTGAAAGATCTTTCATCGGGGGAGTATGTGTAAGTGATGCAAAAGCTTTTATATGATATCAATTAATACCTGTGCTAAAGCGGCCAAAGCTTCCCTTTTGGGCTTGTTTATGAACTCACTTAACCTTTATAAAGACACAGCTGACTGTGTACAGTGGGCCTTCTGCTATCTGTTTGCCTTTAAATTTTCTTGTTCTTATTGCCAATAGTCTGTACCTAAATAAAAAGTCCAAGTGTATTTAAATATAATAAGCAACAAATATAACTGTGTTCGCACAAAAAATAATTTTATAAATTAGTTATATGCACCGCATATTCCCTATATTTATCACGTTTAGTTTTATTCATTTATAATAATAATGTTTCATGCAGCTCTTTTCACTTACAAATGTTAGTGGATAAATCGTTAGTTAATTTTTTTTGTTTATAATAATGTGCCATATATATTTCCTTAGGCAATAAAATGCATTTAAAGATGTTTGCTTAAATTCGTGTATTTCTAATGGGGCCATGCTTTGCTGTACTGGGATGAAATATCTGTAGTCGGACTATTTGGGATCCTGAGGTCATAGGTTCATTTGGGCAATGCCAGGATCATGGAAGGGTGGGCAACCCGCACAACAACAACGGTGTGGAAACATTGGGTCCGTCTGACTTGACTGCCCTATTAGCTGTATGAGAACCTTCCCCCTTTTTCCGCCTACTGTCGCTTTCCCCCCCCGCAAGCTAATATTTCCCGTCTTTCTTTTTTTTTCTCTCTACAAAACCATAGTACGCGATTTTTTTTTAAATTAATAAACTTATACTACCGGGAGCACCGCAAGGGGAGGTTATTCTTTTTGGTTTTTACACTCACGACATTGCCGACGAGCTTAGCCAATGCCAGCGCGTACTCCTACCCGTTGTCCAAATATCCGCTCCTCTGATAGCCGTACGTTATTCGTTACAAACGCTCAATTGTTTTTTCTCTCCTGGCCCTGTCGGCATAATCCATCCACAAAAATGATTAATAAATTCTTTATGGTTTGGATCAGGTAGCGAATATGAGAACCTCCAGGTCTTTTGGGAATGATATTTATTTAAGTTGGAAGTGACCAAAAAAATAAATAAAATGGACTAGAAACTATTTGTAAAAGACTATTTACAAATATAACTCTGATAAGTGGGCTTAGAATGATTTATAAAAGAATATTTATAAATTATTCGGATAATGCACCCACTGGAAACGAAATGGAAAACGGAACGATAGCGGTCAAGTGTAAAAGAATATTTACCGCTTAACTTCGCACTAAATAAAAAATAATTTATAAAAGAATATTTATAAATTATTTGGCTTATTTCACTCGGAACGGAATGGAAACGGAACAGATAAGTTAAAATTGTAATAGAATATTTACAATTTCCCCCGTTTACGGAACTAAAATAATTTATAAAAGAATATTTATAAATTATTTGGAATATTCCACCCGGAACGGAATGGAATCGCAACAGAGAACAATTGCGAACGGAAAAAAACAGAACGGAAAATAAGATATTAATTTTAGATTACAATTAATACTTTTAAATTAAGTTAAGTGTCGGACTGTTGACGATCACGATATATTGCATTACACACTTTAGCGCTTCAAGCGCTTCTATGACAAAGAAATCGTTGTTACCTTTACCAGTTCACCAGAGCGGAACTAGCAAAGCTTATATATGCATGTATTTGTTTATATTGAGCTGTTGTGGTTTATGCCGGCAAAAATAAAGTTTTTATTAAATTTTAATCTCTTTGTGTGCTCGGCCAGTGTTTTGTTTTATGTTTTTTTAGTAAATGTTATATAGCACTTGTAATTTGTTTAAGTTATGGAGTGCCGGCGACTTGACAGGTGCTGGAAATAATTCACCTGCAAGTGCGGCGCTTACTGCGTTTATGTGTATATTTAATTATTGTGTGTTATGTTTGCATTTGTAATGTGGAACATATATATGGAATATATATGTGGGTGATGGAGTGATGTAATATGTAGATATATATGTCTGTGTGGAATATATGTAATAAAGCAATTTATGTAGAAATGCTATGTATGTGTTCTGTATGAATTTATGTACATACACACATACATGCACGTACGCTTGCGCGCTTAAAACTGCCGATCAACTGCTGGCGATTTTTTTGTGTAAATATGTTTGCATGTACGTATGTATGTATGTATGTCGGATGCATAAATGTGTAAAGCAGAACGGATCTCAGCTGCGCGCAGGTATGTATGTACGTATGTACATATGTACATAAAGGAAATTATTTAAATAGGGCAGACAGACTTTTGTCTATTTTGTTCAGCCGCTCGGAATATTATTTTATGTGGTCTAACGAAGACAGCGGAACACAAATGGAATGCTTTTCCTTTTCACTTGACGAAAAAACTTTGGCGGACAGAACAAATATGGCGGATTGTATGGTTATGTACTTGTGTATGTTATACTTAACTTTTGGTTTCTTCTACTGTTGCCGAAAACTATATCGAATTCCTTAAAAATCCGGGTCGAAGGACCATGAAAATGTAGGGGGGCTTCGCAGTAGAATTAAGAGTTGAGGAACTTCTTGGTTAATCGTCGGATTAAAAACACTTGAGGTTATAATATTTAAATCGGAATTTATTCTCTGTGAACTTTAATGAACCTCTGTGTTACACTTGTAATTAGGAACTAACCCCCGCCGCTTAAGCCTAAGCGAAGCAAGGTTGCCGTCGGCTAGAAGGCTCGGCTTGAGGTGAGTTTTCTAGTCGCGGCAGCAGTGCTGCGCAGTTAGCAGGAACGCAGCTGTTTGGCACAAACAATATCTGTATTCACACCAACCCAATTATTAATAATTGTAAACAAATCATCCCAATCACGCCACAAGCGCAAAATTGTCAATATAAACATATTTCGGCTTCAGCATGAAAAGATAGCCACTTAAGGTATAAAAACTCAAAGCAAGAACTTTGAAAGAGAGTTTGATTTGAAGTTTAAAACGAGTAAGACCCCTTTTACACGATGAATTTTTTTCATGAAGTTTTTTCATTCTGCTTTAAAACATCTTCGCAAATCTGGTCGCATTTACACGATGAAGTTTTTTCAGGCAGCATTTTCTTTGTAAATGCAACTCTGTTTTAAATTTATGGTCGATAAACATACGTCTTTGCCATTGATTGTATTATTTGTTAACATATAATTGGTTTAAAAAGTAACAAGTAAATAAAATGGATTCAGTGAACATTACTATTAATAGTTTCTTAATCAAAACAATGCATTTACTATTGGCGCTAATATTTGCTTGTGCGATATTTCGTATCGATAACTTTATTATTCACATCAAACACTGTGCAACTCTGTGTTCACATGCAATCGGAATAAGGCATAGCAAAATGAGAAAAATAAATCATTGCTTCACAAGTCATGATGCATTGCTTGCAGCTGTTATCCCTCTACTCCCTTTGCCACAAACGAATGCTTCAGACGCAAAAACTTCATCGTGTAAAAGGGGTCTAAGACGTCTCGCATTCGTATTTCTGTAAAACATAACTGTCAATACTTCAATAATTTAATAAAGTGCTTATTAGTGATAATATAAAATAAAACAGTGTTTTTATTTTTTATCACATATAATACGCAAACTTATTATTGGCGCAGCCGGTAGGATAAGTGAAAAAAAAGTTCATTAATAAAATAAAAGTGCGATACTTAAAAAAAATCACTTATCCGCTAAAGAACAGACGTGACTTAAAACACATTTAATAGTGTTAAAATAATTAAAAACCAATAATTGAAAAACACACTGATCCGCGAAAGAACATTGTGAAATTAAAACATTTAAAAGTGTTCAAATAAAAAAAAACTCATACACGCAAAAACAATAAAGTATTTGAAGAAATTTAAAACAATCAAACCAAAACTTAAAACTTAGCACTCGCGATCGACGCTATTGAATTACTTATAACTTTCTTGGGTCGAGTAGACGAGGTGAAAAATTGTATACGCGCGGTTATGGTCTGTGTGACTGCTTCAATTTATTGTCGAATTAGTACTAAAAACTATGTAGCCGCTGAGCTTGCTCAGCGGCTCTTAACATAATTAACATGATGTTTAACATAAGTTATGCTCAGAGCGGAAACAAAATACTGATTTTGGTGGGGAGTTGCAGATGCATACTTTTAGGCATAAACATTCCGGCCCCCTTGCAATATAATTGCAAAAAAAAAGAGACTGGAGGGGGGGGGCGGACCTTATGGGCTGCACACTCCAGATAGGATCCACCCAAAAGCAGTATTTTGGGCCACTGGACCGTGGTCGCTCGGAATAACGCCCTGTTGGATCACCAAGCCGTAGATATCAGCGCCCAACACTATGCTGACCGTCGAAGGTCGGAACCAGGCGTCATCCGCTAGGATAATATTGGGGACGCCCTTCCGGAAGCGTTCGTCAATCAGCGTTGAAGGGGTCCGGAAGTTAAGCTGGGCCTCAATACGCAGGCGGACTTCCCGATCAAAACTTCCATTTGTGGATCGGATGCGAGCACTGACCCTCTCACCCGCATCGAGCCAGGTGGCGGAAAGGCCCAGTGCCTTTGCCAGTGAGGCATCAATGCGGCTGGTCGGGCTACATGGATCCACCAGCGCTCGCATCTGGAACGTTTTACCCTTCGCGACGATGGCCACGCGCGCGGTGGGCAGGAGTGTGACGCCTTCGGGGATGGGTGAGCGAGCACGTGGACTGCGTTGCCGGATTGGCGATGGGCTCCTTGATGGACGGGGCGACTCTTGCTCATCCAGGTGGAGCAGAGTGTGATGCTCGCCATCGCAAATGCGACATTTGTCGCCGCTCCTGCAGGATCGCCCAGAGTGCTGGTGTGCCAGACAGTTGGGGCAGTATTTATTAATCAATACTGCCCGGAGCCGCTTCTCAGCATTGAGGTGCATGAACCGCTGGCACTTTTTCAACGCGTGAACGCCCCGGCACACACGGCAGCGGAAGGACGCCGTGCCACGCAGCTGCTGAGTTGCCCTTTGTGCCCGTTGTGCCTTGGTGGGTGCCATGTTGCTTCGTTCGGAAATTCTGGGAATACATAAAAAACAGAAATTAGCAAAATAACTCTTGTTGACTGAAACGGTTAGTCACGATTTCAACAAAGGAGTTGGATTGTTGGGCTCGGAATGGAGTGGAAGGAGGATAAGTTTGGCCACGGGCCTTTTAATAAGTCCGCGGGTAGTGAGCACGTCGACCACTCGGACCCGGTCATCCTGTCCTGGGTGGGTTTCCTTGACGCGTCCCAAGCGCCATTCGTTCGATGCAAGATTATCCTCCTTGACAACTACCATGTCACCCTGTTGTAGGTTCCTCTCGGGTAGTTGCCACTTAGTCCTCTTGTGTAGCTCCTTCAAGTACTCTTCCTTCCAACGGAAACAGAAGTGTTGGTTGAGAGCCTTGAGCCGTTGCCATCTATTTAAAATTGACGCTGCATTCCCTTCAATCTCCGGCTCCGCTACAGAAAGAAGTGGGCCTCCTACTAGGAAATGCCCTGGAGTAAGAGCCAGCAGATCTGTCACGTCTTCGGATAACGGAGAGATTGGTCTCGAGTTCAAACAGGCTTCGATCTTGGAGAGCAGGGTGGAGAGCTCTTCAAATGTATATTTGAAGGTTGAGGTCGACTTGTAAAACAGTGTCTTGAAGCTTTTGACACCGGCTTCCCACAGGCCACCCATATGTGGCGCACCTGGTGGGTTGAAATGCCACGAGAGACAATGGTGACTATATGTTGTCTCGACGCGCGTCTTGGTAGCCTCCAAGAAGTCGCGAGTAATGACTCTAGAGGCTCCCACGAACGTTTTCCCATTGTCGGAGTAGACTTTGGACGGGCAGCCGCGTCTTGCTATGAAACGAGCAAACGCTGCAAGGAATTTGTCCGAAGTCAAGTCGGAGGTGGCTTCAAGATGGATAGCTTTTGTGCTGAAACACACAAAGACACATACATAGCCCTTGGTTATGAGGCAAGCACGACCCGTGTAGTTCTTTATGTCGAAAGGACCAGCAAAGTCGATGCCAGTATGTGTAAAGGGACGTGAAAAAGTCGACCTCTCTTCGGGTAAGGTGCCCATGAGCTGAGTTTGGAGCCTTTTTTTGAACACGATGCAGACCCGACAGGAATTGGTCACGGATGTGATAAGCGTCTTAAGCTTGGGAATCCAATACTTGGAACGGATAAGGCGCATCATTAATTGATTTCCGCCATGCATTGATATTTTATGCGTGAATTCTACGAGGAGACGACTGAACGAGCATGAGTACGGAAGTATGACAGGATGCCGTTCATCATAATTAAGATTGCAGGATTTGCTGAGTCGACCGGAAGCTCTCATAATTCCTTGTGGATCAAGGAACGGATTGAAGTTAAGTATGTGGCTGGAAGCCGGCAAGCTATGCTTGTCCAGAAGGCACTTGTACTCTTTCGAATAAGAGGTTCGTTGAGTAAGGGCAACGAGTCGTTCTTGAACTTCTTGAAGTTCACTATTTTGGAGTAGCTGTGATGGGAACAGCACAGAGGATTGACGACATCGTTTAGCAAATCGGAAAACGTAGGCGAGTACTCGTAACGCTCTGCCGAAATCGGAGAACCGCTCAAGTGGATCAGACGGAGACAATTCAGCAATGTGGACCTTAACTGGACGCTGCTCTAGGTCAGTCTCCAGACATGAATCAGCTGGAACAGGCCATTGCTTCTGAGGCAGACCCAGCCAGTCGGGTCCATTCCACCACAGATGGCTGTCTCTCAGCTCCTGTGGCGAGACTCCGCGGCTGGCTAAATCTGCTGGATTGTCTTCTGACCGCACGTGTGACCAGGTCCGACAATCAGTGATTTGCCCGATCTTGGAAACGCGGTTGGCGACAAACGTGGTCCAGGAGCAGGGAGATCTGCGAAGCCAGGCCAAAACGATGGTGGAGTCCGTCCAGTAAAACGATGCGCACTTTCCTATGGGCATCTGCGGGATGAGGGCTGAGGATAGTTCCGCGAGAAGAACAGCTCCACACAGTTCGAGTCGAGGGAGCGACACTGTCTTGACTGGAGCTACTCTGGTCTTGGACGTCAGAAGATGGACGGATATGTGATGGTCTATTTCCACGCGAACATACAGTGCTGCCCCGTAAGCCTTTTGAGAGGCATCGCAGAAACCATGGATCTGGATGGATGCTTCCGGCTGAAAAGAGACCCAACGAGGTACTCGAATATCTCCAAGACGGGGATGATAGGAGAGAAAATCTTCCCAACGCTGAAACAGCTCGGACGGCAAGGGATCGTCCCACCCAAGCTCATGAAGCCAGATTTCCTGCATGAAAATCTTCGCACGAACGATGACAGGTGCCAGCCATCCCGCTGGATCGAAGAGCTTTGCTATTTCCGAAAGGACTTCACGTTTTGTGATGGATTTCCTTGTAGGAATTTTGGAGGGCGCAAAGAAAAACTCATCTGTGTTGGCTTGCCATCGGATCCCCAAAGTCTTGGCAACGCTGGCCTCTTCGAATTCCAAGAAGTCTTCTCTCAGAAGGTGGTCCTTGGGAATGTCTTGGAGGAGTTCCTTGTCGTTCGATGTCCATTTTCGAAGGGGAAAGCCCGCTGAACTCATAGCGTCTTGCAGCTCCTTGATGCTGGATATCGCGCATTGCCTGGTGTGAGCTCCTGCTAATACATCGTCAACGTACATATAATTGGAAATGATGTCACTAGCACGCGGAAATTGTGCTAGCACATCTGTAGCGAGCTGCTGCAAAACGCGGATGGCCAGGAACGGTGCGCAATTTACGCCAAACGTAACTGTGTTGAGCTCGTAATCACAGAGCTCTCCATCCTCGTTCCGGTAAAGGATTCTTTGAAATGGCGTGTGTATTGGCTTTACTAGAATTTGACGATACATCTTAGTAATGTCGGCGTTGAAGCCGTAACGAAAAAAACGCCATTTCAGGATCTGAATAGTCAGATCGGACTGTAAGACAGGACCTGCATGAAGGACATCATTCAGGCTCTTACCATTAGTGGATTGACTGGAGGCGTTAAACACAACGCGAACTTTTGTGGTAGTGCTGTCAGGTTTGAAAACCGCATGGTGTGGAAGATAAAAGTTCCCAGTATCTATAGTAGGGGGGACTCGTCTCATGTGACATAAGTCCAGATATTCCTGGATCACGGAGTCGTACTGCTCTTTTAATGGAGTGTTTCTGTTTAAACGGTTCTCGTTTTTTAGAAACTGAGCCAGTGCGATTGACCTTGAATGTCCTAGGTTGATGTGATCAGGATCTTTGAAGGGGAGAGCGACAATATATTTGCCACTATCATCTCTTGTTGTTGTGCGCATAAAGTAGTCTTCGCATATGGCATCAGACTCCTTTACTGGCTTCGTAGGGAGATCCTCCACCTCCCAAAACTTTGTGAGGAGGTTTTCCAACCGTTGGTCGTTCTTGACCGTGACTCGTGTTGAAAAAGCGGAGATAGAGGATGAAGCACAAGTAGTTATTGGGCCGGTGAGAATCCAACCGAAAATGGTTTCTTGACCCAATAATGCGCCACAAATTTTAGGAATAGAGCCGCCTAGCAGGATGGATGGAAGGATATCTGCGCCTAATAGCACATCTATCTGCGAACTCTTGTAAAAATTAGGGTCAGCCAGCGGAATATTGGGAAGGTCTCGCAACGCACTTCCGGGAATCGTATGTGAAGGTAGAGTACCTGCCACATTTGGAAGCACAAACGCTGAAGCTTCAATGCGAACTCTCGGCTTCGATGGGGATCCTATGTTGAAGTGACATAACTTCTCAGGATTGGCTGATACAGCTTGGTTAAGTCCGGCAACTTGGGCTGTTACACGTTTAAACGGGAGTTTGATGATTCTAAACATTCGTTCTGAAATGAATGTGGCTTCGGAGCCAGAATCGATCAACGCACGAGCCTTATAACATGTGCCAAGGTGGCATATGTTTATAATAGCAGTGCCTAAAAGAACACCTTGCGTGTTCGACGTGAAATAGTTGTGGATGTTTGCCGAACTTTGGTCTGAAGTGGACTGTATTGGTTGACTTGGAAGGTACGGAGTAGCAGCAGAACTTAACGATGACCTGGTGGTCGTTTGAGTAGGAGGGTCACCACGATGCAACAATGTATTATGGCGACCTTTGCATGTGAAGCAGTTATGGCTGCTTGTGCATTCTTTAAGCTGATGTCCTCTGGCGAAGCAGTTCAGACATAGCTGCTGCTGTTTAATGTAGGAGGCCCGTTCTGTAACTGCCATTTGCAGAAACCGTGGGCAAACACGCACTGGATGATTCTCTTTGGAACAAAGCTTACAGGTAGAAATTGGCTTTGGAGCTTGTGTCTTTACCTTAACCTTCGCTTCGAAAGAGTTGATCTTTTTCTTATTAAGATCCTTGCGATCGGACTGACTTGGGGCGTTCATAGGCCTCATGTCTTCTATCGCTTCCAGCGTACGATGGCGCTCAGTCAGATAATTGTTAAATTCGACCCAGGTAGGAATATCGGACTTATTGTGGAGTGACTGTTCCCACAAGGACAGGGTAAGTTTCGGAAGTCTGGATGAGCATAGGAATACGAGCAAGCAATCCCAATTTTCGATGCTGACCTTAGCTAGCTCAAAAGCTGTCAAACACCCCTGAATTGTGCTCTGGAGCTCTTTTAGTGCCTTACCAGACTCTTGGGAAACCGACGGTAGACTAAAAGGATTCTAAGCTGACTGTTAACTAACAGCCGCTTATTTTCGAATCTTTCCGAAAGATTCTGCCATGCAGAGTGGAAACCGTCATTTGTCAATGGAGATTTTGAAACAATACCCTTTGCCTCGCCGCTTGTCTTAGCATTGAGGTGGAACAGTTTCTCGACTGGGGTCAATCTAGAATTATTAATATAAATCGCTGTAAAGAGATCCCGGAAAGTGGGCCAGCGCAGATAGTCTCCATCGAAGACTTCTGTATCGATTGGTGGAAGACTACAACCTCTTGAGATGGAAGGAAGAGATGCTTGTAGTTGCTTATTCTTCGAGGATGCTGCGTCTATGCTCTCGCTCAATTGAGCTACGCATCGTTCATATACGGAATATGAATGATCATATTTCGCTTGCATACTTTGCAAGTCTTCCATGGAACCGCCGTCTTGCAGAAGGGTTTGGGAACCTTGTTCAAACGCAAGCTCTACTTTTTCCCATAAGGATCGGATTTGATCCCGGCGCACCTGTAGCGTAAACAGTGATTCGCCGGCTGAATTGGAAAATCTAGCTTCGAATTGGCCTAGCCTGTCCGACACAGCAATGAACTCTTTTGACGCCATTTTGGAATGAGCTAAGATTTTCTTTGATTCCTGTCTGGTTATACGGGGGCAATCCTGCGGAATTGTTAAACTCTCTGCTTTGAGCTTAGGCTGATCACTAACTTGAAGTTTGGACGGACCAGCGGACGGTTTTGATTCCAACTTTTTACCAGACTTAGACTTGTCGCTTGGCGCTGAGGAGCTGCGAGCGCTTGACAAGGAAGAACGACGGGTGGTTGAAAGGGAAGGACGAAGTTTCGCTTTTTGCTTTTGGTCTTCTGACATAATAGGCTCTCTACGGAGCCGAAAACAAAAGGACGAAGACCAAAGAAATTACAACAAAAAAAAGAAACCAAATCAAAAGGCAACAGGCACACCAAAAAATATACCCAAAAAAAAAAAAAAAATACCAGTATGTGAGTATTTTTTCACAAACGGAAAGTGTATATTTTTATTTAAAAAAAGAAAAAAAAAAAAATACTAAAAATTATAAAAGTGTATATTTTTATTTAAAAGGAAAAAAAAAAAATATACCAAAAAAAAAAAAAAATTACTAAAAATACCAAAATATGAGTATTTTTTACCACGGAAAGTGTATATTTTTATTTAAAAAGGAGAAAAAAAATATACCAAAAAAAATACTAAAAAATACCAAAATGTGAGTATTTTTTACCAACGGAAAGTGTATATTTTTATTTAAAAAGGAGAAAAAAATATACCAAAAAATACTAAAAAATACCAAAATATGAGTATTTTTTACCAACGGAAAGTGTATATTTTTATTTAAAAAGGAGAAAAAAATATACCAAAAAATACTAAAAAATACCAAAATATGAGTATTTTATACCACGGAAAGTGTATATTTTTATTTAAAAGGAGAAAAAAAATATACCAAAAAATACTAAAAAATACCAAAATATGAGTATTTTATACCAACGGAAAGTGTATATTTTTATTTAAACGGAGAAAAAAAAATATACCAAAAAATACTAAAAAAATACCAAAATATGAGTATTTTTACCAACGGAAAGTGTATATTTTTATTTAAAAGGAGAAAAAAAATATACCAAAAAATACTAAAAAATACCAAAATATGAGTATTTTTACCAACGGAAAGTGTATATTTTTATTTAAAAAAAGGGAAAAAAAATATACCAAAAAATACTAAAAAATACCAAAATATGAGTATTTTTTAACAACGGAAAGTGTATATTTTTATTTAAAACAAGAAAAAAAATATACCCCAAAAAAAAAAAAAAAAAATACAAAAAATATTTATTTATTTATTATTTGCGCTTAACTTTTATTTATAACTCAATGTATACACAGCTAGTCGGATATGCCCCACTTGCGGAAGGGTGTACTAAATATTGCAAGTTAACTCTTGAAAACGGGTATACCCCACTTGTAAGGAAAAAAAATTGTAGGGTATACTCCACCGTTGGTTTGACTTATGCTGTGTTATATGGAATTGGAACGTGTTAATGTATATATATGCAGTGGCCTCGGTACTTTTGTATGTGGAAGTTTGATGACTTCGTTTGACCTACCGGCTGTGCCAAGGTTAACGTCTTTTGTCATGTAATATATATAGGTTATAGCACAAAATGTGTAATTATGGGTTTTGATAATTCACAAGTGGGAGCGAATGCGGACACGGAACACTTGTTAATTGCCTTTACATATGTACATGTGTGTTGAACTTTGTCACAATTAAACGCACATAAATATGAAACGTTCATACGGAAAACAATTGTGAGCAAAAAGAGAAAAAAAAACTTAGCACCATGTACATATGTATGCGTCAAGACGAGGTTGCATTGGAATGTATGTACATGCATGTACATATGTACATGCAGTTGGATCAGACGCAACGGAAAAAATGCAAGTATTAATTTTATCGGAGAATATTAAACTGACTGCGTTTAATACTGATAAAATAAATGCACACGGACAAATAATGTCACAAAAATGTAAATCATTACTTATCTGTGGTCTCTTTTGTAGGTTGTGTGTGTGTGTGTGTGTGTGTGTATGGATAGTCCACCGAAGCTTGCTGGGGCGAGTGATAATTAATTAATCCTAATTATCCGGCTCGAAGGACCATGAAAATGTGGAGGATGGTGGAACTTTCCAAAACTTTAGCACTCGCGATCGACGCTATTGAATTACTTATAACTTTCTTGGGTCGAGTAGACGAGGTGAAAAATTGTATACGCGCGGTTATGGTCTGTGTGACTGCTTCAATTTATTGTCGAATTAGTACTAAAAACTATGTAGCCGCTGAGCTTGCTCAGCGGCTCTTAACATAATTAACATGATGTTTAACATAAGTTATGCTCAGAGCGGAAACAAAATACTGATTTTGGTGGGGAGTTGCAGATGCATACTTTTAGGCATAAACAGGGGTTTTGGGGGAAAAAAAAAAAAAAAAAACAAGGATTAAGAAATAAACAAAAAAAACAAAAAAAAAAAAACAACAAATTAAATTTAATTAAATAAAAAGAAAAAAAAAAAAAAAAATATTTTAAAAAAAAAAATAAATTTAAAAAAAAAAAAAAAAAAAAAATAAAATTAATAAAAAAAAAAAAAAAAAAATAAAAAAAAAAAAATATAAAAAAAAAAAATTTTGTTAAAATTTTTTTTTTTTATTAACAAATAAAAAAAAAACAACCCCCCCCTTAAAAAAAACAGCACAAAAGGGGGGGGGTTTATAAAAAAAAAGTTATTAAAAAAAAAAAAAAAAAAAAAAAAAAAAAAAAATAAAAAAAAAAAAAATTGAGGAAAAAAATTAAAAAAAATTTAAAAAAAGTACCCCTACTTATCCCACTAACCAAGTTAATCACAACTATCCAAACAATAATTACAATAACTCACGTGCAGGCAGTCCACAAAATAACAAACAAACATTTAATGAATTTCAACAAAAACTACATCATGGTAGACAACAAAATCCAATGAATTATCCAAACAATGGAACTTCAAATGCACAATCATTTAATTATCAAAGCCAACCCCAGAAAAGACAAAGAGAAAGTAACAGCGGAGTGTCAAAAATGGAAACTACCGAAAATTTTCAAGCAGTTGCCTCGGACAAATAAATAATAATAATCCATTCATAATTGTGATTATGAATGACAATCCATTAAAGTGTGTAATAGACACAGGGTCTACTATTAATATAATGAATAAAAATTATTTAAACTTTCCAATTAAAAACGAAGAGCAAAATGTTCACACAATCAATGGTAATATAAAACTAACAGATTGCATTACAATAGGTTCATGTAAAATTTGTTCATTCAAACAGAAATTTTATTTACATAAGTTTTCAAATCGATATGATTTATTACTCGGAAGAAATTATTTAGAAGCTTGCAAAGCAAAAATTGATTATGAAGAGGGAGCACTAACATCAGGAGAATACAGATTCCTATTTAAATATGATCCAAATAAAAACGTAGAGGAAGAACCAGCACCAGAGTGCCTAGATCCACCTTCAGTTGAAGACCTAGAATTGAATTTCGTAATAAACGAAGAATTAAAAGAATCAAATGAATTTCGACTAGATCACTTAAACGATGAAGAAAAAATGTGTATTTCAAAGTTATTACATAAATTTCGAGATATTCAGTACCACGAAGGCGACAATTTGACATTCACAAGTACTGTTAAACACTCGATAGTAACAAAACATGAAGATTCAATTTACAAAAGACCATATAAGTATTCACAAATACAACATGAAGAGATAGACAAACAAGTCAAGGAAATGTTAGAGCAAGGGATAATAAGAAAATCTCAATCACCTTACAATTCACCAGTAATGGTAGTTCCAAAAAAATTGGATGCCTCAGGTAAACAAAAATATAGAGTAGTAGGTTAGGTTAGGTTAGGTTAGGTTAGAGCGGTAGTGGAAGGCTTAAAATTACCCCCCACTCACATAGGCCATATGTTTTGGCCCGGTGTGGTACCGCGTTTGGACTTAGTCCAGAAACCCTCTACCCAGACAATGAGCGTGTTTTGCCGCCTTTGAGGGCGTGGTCCCAGCCCGAGGTTTGAATGAAGGACAGGATATTTTCCGGTTTGATATCCGCAAGTTGAGTGAGGTCCGATAAAAAAAAGGACCCTAGATAGCGAATTCTGTTTTTGCAGAGTGCCGGACAGTCGCAGAAAAGGTGGGAAACTGTTTCCTCCTCCTCCTCCTCGTCACGACAGCTTCGGCAGAAATCATTAAAAGGGGCTAGAAGTCTCGCTGCATGAGACGCCACCAGCCAGTGTCCCGTAATGTCCCTGATTACGGCGGCACAGCCTAATCTCAGCGCGTTGGCCAGGTTTGCCTAGCAATCCTACTTGAGGAGGTGGTAAGCTGCCACCCCTTGTTTGCTTCGAGTTCGAAGTGCGATCGAACTCTGAGCTTGCAGCTGGCCATGGGAATACCCCAGCCCTCCTTGTCTGTGAGGAGAGGCATGGTAGTACCATGCCTTGCCAGCTCGTCTGCTTTGCAGTTGCCCTCGATGCCTTTGTGACCGGGCATCCAAATGAGGTGTATTTCGAACTGCTCTGCCATCTCGTGTAGAGATCTGCGGCAGTTTGTGACGGATATCGAGTTGGATGATATCGCTTTTAGAGATTTGATAGCCGCCTGGCTATCGGAAAAAATGCAGATTCTGTCTGCTGAGCATTCACATTCGGAAATGCATAAGAGTGCTTCCTGTATGGCAGCGATCTCAGCTTGAAATACGCTTCTGTGATCAGGAAGGTTGAAAGATTTGTTGATAGACAGCTCCTCGCAAAAGACGCCTCCCCCTACCCGTTCGTCTAGCTTGGAGCCATTGGTGTACATTTTTACTGAATCTGTCGGCCCTGGCGTGCCTGAGCACCAATCCTCCCTTGGGGGGACTATCGTGTGGAAAGGGGTTTTGGATAATTCCTGAGGACAACAATAGTCCGTGTTTGAGGGGATAAGCAAGTTGCCCACTAGAATATTAGAGTGTCCGAAATTCTGCTCGGACCACTGCTTGGTTTCTCTCATGCGTAGGGCAGAGAGAGTTGCTACTAATTTTCCCATTTGGTCTATTGGTTGGAGATTTAGTATATTGTCCAGAGCCTCAGTTGGGGTCGTTCTGAGGGCCCCTGTTGATATCAGTCCAGCGGCACGCTGTACTTTGCCAAGCTTGTGGACTGATGTTTTCTTAGAAAGCGTTGGCCACCATACTGACACTCCGTACAGTAGGATGGGCCGAACTATGGGTGTGTACAGCCACAGCGTGATGTGGGGTGCCATTCCCCATTTCAGTCCAATGGACTTCTTACATGTATACAAAGCGACTGAGGCCTTCTAAACCCGTTCTTCGGTGTTAAGATTCCAGTCTAGTTTGCTGTCTAGAGTGAGCCCTAGGTATTTGGCGGATTTACTGAAGGCAAGTTCCACCCCGTTTAAGGTTGGGGGTTTGTGAAGAGGTATCTTATACTTCCTAGTGAAGAGGACTTAGTCAGTTTTGGCTGGGCTGAAGTGGCCCATGAGGACAGGGTTCGTAGTGCGCTGGTCATACGCTCGCACAAACTTTGGGGGAATTTGCCCGAGAAGGCTATAGCGACGTCATCCGCGTAGGCTATCACCGGACAGCCCCCTCCCTCTAAGGAGCGCAGCAAGCTGTTAACTGCCACATTCCAAAGGAGAGGGGAGAGAACACCTCCTTGCGGGGTGCCTCTATTTACGGATCTGGCAATGGTCGAAGACCCCAGTGTGGCCCTGACGATCCTGCATTTGAGCAGTTGATCAATCAATTTCACAATGTGGTGTCCAACCCCCAGCTCCGACAAAGCCTCGGTGATTGCACCCGGTAAGACGTTGTTAAAAGCGCCCTCAATGTCTAGAAAGGCTATAAAGCAGTACTCCTTGTGGTGTAGTGCCTTTTCTACAGTGGATATAACAGCATGAAGCGCTGTTTCAGTGGATTTGCCTTTTTGGTAAGCATGTTGTGCTTGAGAGAAGTGATCGGTGTTGATCGAGTCTCTGATATGTATACTCAGCACCCTTTCTAGTGTCTTAAGTAGAAAAGATGTGAGACTGATTGGACGAAAGTCCTTTGGGATTGTATGTGAGGCTTTACCGGCCTTCGGAATGAAGGCGACCTTGGATTCGAGCCATGGCGTGGGGAACGAACCGGTTGTCAGGATATCTGAAAAGATTTTTTGAAGCCAGTTAATGGCAGTAACCCCTGCATATTGCAGTGGGGCTGGAACGATTCCATCCAGCCTAGGGGATTTGTAGGGCGAGAAGCTACTTACAGCCCAAGAGATTGTATCCCTGGAGAAAAGGTCGGTGGAGACTTGCTTCTGAAATTCTCCATGGATAGGGGGTCGGAAACATGCGACTGAGCACCAAGGGAAGTGGGTTTCCACCAAAAGTTCCAGTGACTCCGAACTGGTCGTTGTCCACGAGTCATTGGGTCCTTTAAGGAAGCCTATGGGTGCTTGTGTGCTGGAGAGAACTTTCCTAAGCCTAGCGGCTTCTGTGGTACTCTCGATTTTGGAGCAGAAATTCTGCCAAGCGGAGCGTTTAGCTTGTCTAAGTGACTTCTTGTAGGAGGTTAGGCTGGCTTTATAGAGACTCCATGATTGGTCGTCTCCCCTGAACCTTGCTTTGTTAAAAAGCTTTCGCGAATTTTTTCGAAGCTCGCCTATTTGTGGGGACCACCACGGTGGTTTTGTTTTCCCTCTTGGTTTGCTCTGGGGACATGACATGTTAAGGGCGGACTTGCATGCCTCCGTGAGTTTGTTTGTGAGCAGCTCTGTGTGCTCGGGGGAAGGGGGTCTCCTTGGGGGATGCTCTGGAATGAGTCTTGTAAGACATTCTTTGAAAGTGGTCCAGTTCGTACGTCTAACGTTTCTGCACCATTTAGGCTTTGGGATATCGAGAGAGAACACTATATCGATATACCTATGATCAGAGAAGGAGTGCTCATCTAGCACTCTCCATCTTGTAAGTCTCTGGTGAAGGGAGGCTGTGGCTAGCGTTAAGTCTAGGACTTCTTCCCTATTCTTTGTAATAAAGGTTGGGTCGTTTCCTATATTGCAAATATTCAGACCTGTCGTGAGGATATAATTAAAGAGTGACTCACCCCGTTCATTTATATCCGAGCTGCCCCACTGATGGTGGTGAGCGTTGGAGTCGCAGCCTATGATCAGCTCGGTGTTTGTCGCTTCGCAGTCGGCGATTAGCGCTCGTAACAGTTGTTGAGGGGGTGGGCCTTGATGGTCGTGGGCCTTGTATGTTGAGCTGAGCCGGATGTGACCCGACTCCAGCTCGGTCTAGGTGTTTTCTGGCAAGTATGCAGGTATGAACTTTACCTTCGTTGTGGGATACAAGCAGCTTGTAGTCCTTAGTCCCCAGTCCAGAAACCTTACCACAGCAGACCCAAGGTTCCTGAATGAGGACAACGTCTACTCCGCATTGGCTTGTGCGGAGCAGCAGAGCGGCTGCAGCCGCCTTACAGTGGTGGAGGTTTATCTGAAAAAGTCTTAAAGACATCTTAAAGTTTCGACTCCACCACTGTCAGATCAGCCTCTTCGTCTGTGTCTGCGTCAAGGTTGATCATGTTGGCCATGTCTTCGGCTAGGTCAGAGTCTTCTGACTGGTGGGCGTCACCTGCCTTGGCATGAGCCACCACGTCACTTTCGGTGACAGGGCCATTTGCACAATGGGCTGTAGTGCCGCCTGCAGTGGCCTCCACCGTTGCTGCTCACTAGGAGCTTCTAGCGCCGCAGGTGCGTTATCTTGAGCCAACGGCTTGCTAGCCGCGTCCGAACGGTAGACCCGTATTACTATCGGCTTAAAGCCGTAGTGGGCCGTTCCGTTGGTTGCGGCTGATTCATCATTTATGACCAGGATCACCTGCCGATTGTTACCTTCTGGCGCCTCGACCTTGGCGATCCTCCAGTCATGCGTAACCAGGTCGGGGTTACTCAGTTGGAAGAGTTTGAGGATTCTTTCGGGATCCTCGGGCTTGGCGGAAACCCAGAAGTGGTCGACTGGACACGTCTTTCCAGTCTACTGCCTCCAGCTTAGCGCCGGGATAGACCTCTTCTAGAAGGCCAACTGCTTTTTTGTATAGCTCTGCGGATTTGTCGTCTTCACAGGCTATAGCTTTGATGTTGCCCTGATACCATCCAGCATCAGAGCAACGGGGTGGCGGTCCGTCAGACAGCAGCATCAGGTCGACTACCTTCTCCTGCAGCTCATTTTCAATAGCACCCACCTGTTCCGCGGGATATGGCCTTCCTGGTGGCCCCTGTCGAGGACCCCAATGAGAACCTTCTCCTTAGCGGCTTCGGCGAAGGACCGAGTGAGCGGCTGTGGCCGCGGGGGTGGCTTGATCCGCTTGGCTTGCGGTACCGGCTCTTCAACGGAGCGTTGGCGCTTATGATTGGCTTTAGCAATCATTTCGACTCCGTCGGGGGATGAGGGCTGGGCGGTTAGGTTCTCTTGGAGAATCTGCGCCGCTCGCCGCCGGTCCTGAATGGACGGTCTTTTGGCCGCTGTGGGAGCGGGCCCGAAGCAGTAGCCTGCGTCACGGACCGGGAAGCTGGTGTTGAAAACTTGTGTTGCAGCCTCCGAGCTCCCGGAGCCGCTCCAGGTCAACGTCCGGGGTTTGAGGACGAATGGCTTTTTCGTCCTGCACCTGTGACGCTAGCGGCTTTGCGAGCACCTGCTGGCGTACCAGGCGTCGTAGAGGAGGTGCTAGCTCCTGTAAAGGGATTGGCGTTTCCCACCGGGTTTTTGAGTGTACCGGACACTGTATTTTTGTTTTTGTCGATTGAACTCATATTGTTTCCACGAGTAGACGGGAAAGGAAAGTCACCCGCGACATAGCCCGTGTGCCGCGGGAAGCCTAATTAAACTGGAGGTCGGCAAGTATCCAGAGTTCGCAAAGTAACGACCGAGCACCCCCTCGGCCACGAGTCCCTCGGCACGATGCTGTTCCACCTTGGACTGGGGTAATTTTATAGAGTTTTCTTCTCTCGCCCGACTACCATTAGGTTAGGTTAGGTTAGAGCGGTAGTGAGAGGTTCGAAAAAAACCCCCCACTCACATAGGCCATGTATTGGTCCGTTGTGGTGCCGCGTATTGAACTTTATCCAAAAACCATCTACCCAGACACAGAGTGTGTCACACCACTTTCGAGGGCGTGGTCCCAGCCCGAGGCTTGAATAAAAGACAGGATATTTTTCGGGCTAATATCCGCCAGCTGAGTGAGGTCCGATAAGAAGAAAGAACCAAGATAGCGATTTCTATTTTTGCAGAGTGCCGGACAGTCGCAGAAAAGGTGGGAAACAGTTTCCTCCTCCTCCTCGTCCCGACAGCTTCTGCAGAAATCGTTGGAAGGGGCTAGAAGTCTCGCTGCGTGAGTCCCCACTAGCCAGTGTCCCGTAATGGCTCTAATTACGGAAGCACAGCCTAATCTGCTTAGGTGGATTAGGCCTGAAGAGCGCTTCTTGCAGCGCGTTGGCCAGGTTTGCCTAGCAATCCTGCCCGTGGCGATGGTAAGCTGCCATCTTTTGTTAGCTTCGAGTTCGAAGTGCGATCGAACACTAAGCGTACAGCTGGTCATGGGAATACCCAAGCCCTCCTTATCTGCGAGGAGAGGCATGGTAGTACCATGCCTTGCCAGCTCGTCTGCTTTGCAGTTGCCTTCGATGCCTTTATGTCCGGGCACCCATATGAGGTATATTTCGAACTGCTCTGCCATCCCCTGTAGAGATCTGCGGCAGTTTGTGACGGATATCGAATTTGATGATATCGCCTTTAGGGATTTGATAGCCGCCTGGCTATCAGAAAATATGCAGATCCTTGCTGCAGAGCATTTACTTTCGGAAATGCATGAGAGTGCCTCCTGTATTGCAGCGATCTCGGCTTGAAACACACTGCAGTGGTCAGGAAGGCTGAACGATTGGCTAATAGATAGCTCTTCGCAAGAGACGCCTCCCCCTACCTGGTCGTCTAGCTTAGAGCCATCGGTGTAAATTTTTACAGAATCTGTCGGCCCTGGCGTGGCTGAGAGCCAATCCTCTCTTGGGGAGATTAGTGTATGGAAAGGGGTTTTGGGGAATTCCTGAGGACAACAATAGTCCGTGTTTGAGGGGATAAGCAAGTTACCCACTAGAATATTGGAGTGTCCGAACTTCTGCTCGGACCATTGCTTGGTTTCTCTCATGCGTAGGGCAGAGAGAGTTGCTACTAATTTCTCCATTTGGTCTATTGGTAGGAGATTTAGTATATTGTCAAGAGACTCAGTTGGGGTCGTTCTGAGGGCTCCTGTGTTGGTCAGTCCAGCGGCACGCTGTACTTTGCCAAGCTTGTGGACTGATGTCTTTCTAGACAAAGTTGGCCACCATACTGACACTCCATACTAGAGATGGGCGCGGGCCGTGTTTTATTTCGTGGCACGGACGAACAGGACGTGGCACGTCGTGTTCGTGTTTAAAAACAAATTTCGTGCATGTTCCGTTCGTGTTCGTGTTTTGCTTTAGACACGAGAATACACGACATCAAAAATGCTAATCTGACCAACTTAAAATAACCTTAGCGCTTTTTTTTCTGAATGTTGCGCTCGCTTAGTTGTCAAACAGCATATTGTCCCATCACTATTGACAACTAATCGATAAATTATGTTCACTCACTGCCCCACAACTAACGGAAAGCAATCTGCCTTTGACTTGAGTGCAATAATAAAAAGGCAAGAAGTGTAACATGTCGCGGCAAATAATCGAAAACGCTGTTCGCAGTAATAGTGCCAAAATTGAACTTATTAAAAAAGAAAAAGAAAAATGAAAGGCGGACTAGATTGCTAAGTTCAAATTTAGACAAAATTTTATTTCTATATATAAATATGTAAGACTACAACATTTCATTTGAATAAAAATAAATATACGTACACGAAATATAAATAAATTTTTTAATTGGAGTTTAAATTTATACTAGTTGTTACCCAAGCGACTTCGCTCTCGGCCGCCCGTTAGTTGCTACACATTAAAATTTTTTTTAACCGCTCTACATTTTCTTTCTATCCCAACCTCTCCCACAATAACATAAATATTCTGAGGTGCCCAGTGTCCCCTGTTCTGTCAAAAAGTGTTTCTAAAAAGTTTAGGCAAAACGGGTACCCACACTTTGATATGTTTCTGGTAAAATTTTTTTTGCGTTAAACTTTGCGGTTTATGCAAAACAACAATGTCCACTAGCCTCAAATAAATCCACAAACTGATATACAGACTTTAACTTTTGTACAGGGTGCCTCGCTTCTCGCTAACCGTGTCTTTAGATTATGACCAGAAAAAATCAAATGGCAGGAAGGAATTCCGCCCCTCTCGCGTGTATGCAAAAGTCGTACAAGAATCAAAAGAATGCTTTTTATTCAGAAACGGTTTAGTCTAGATAATTAATGAAACTATTAACTAACTATTTTAAGCTTGCCCTTACCGGAAAACAGTTGCGGTAATTTATTTTAAAATAATATGAAAAGATTCGAAAATTTTCATCATTGAACAAAGGATTCGAGTTTATCTTGGATAATCTTGAATTTTGCAAATCCGACCATATTGCAGGCACAATACTCACACCCGGCCGGTAATTTTCCAGCGGCAGTCTTACTATACGACAACTAAAAAAAAAAACATAAAAAAATTATTTCGTGTTGGGCCGTGCTGGGCCGTGTTTCCAGAATTTTTTTCGTCGTTCGTGTTCTTGCGTGTTTTGAAAAAAGATTTCGTGCTCGTGTTGGGCCGTGCCGAAAAAATTCGACACGCGCCCATCTCTACTCCATACAGTAAGATGGGCCGAACGATGGCTGTGTACAGCCACAGCGTGATGTGGGGTGCCATTCCCCATTTCAGTCCAATGGACTTCCTACATGTATAAAGTGCGACTGAGGCCTTCTTAACTCGTTCTTCTGTGTTAAGATTCCAGTCTAGTTTACTATCGAGAGCGACCCCTAAGTATTTAAGCTGATTTACTGAAGGCAAATTCCACCCCATTCAGGGTTGGTGGTCTGAGGGGAGGGATCTTATACTTCTTAGTGAAGAGCACTAAATCCGTTTTAGCTGGGTTTAGGCCAAGTCCCTTTGCTGTAGCCCATGAGGACAGGGTTCGAAGTGCAGTGGTCATAAGCTCGCACAAACTTTGGGGGTATTTACCCGAGAAGGCTATGGCAACGTCGTCCGCGTAAGCGATAACTTGACAGCCCCCTCCCTCTATGGAGCGCAGCAAGCTGTTAACAGCCACATTCCAGAGGAGAGGGGAGAGAACACCTCCTTGTGGGGTGCCTCTATTGACCGATCTGGCAATGGTCGAAGACCCAAGGGTGGCCCTGACGATCCTGCGTTTGAGCAGCTGATCAATCAGATCCACAATCCGGTGCCCCACTCCCAGCTCCGACAATGCCTCGGTAATCGCTCCCGGTGCGACGTTATTGAAAGCGCCCTCGATGTCTAGAAAGGCTATAAGGCAGTACTCCTTGTGGTGTAGTGCCGTTTCCACTGTGGAGATGACAGCATGAAGCGCTGTCTCAGTAGATTTTCCTTTTTGATAAGCATGTTGTGCTTGGGAGAAGTGATCAGTCTTGATCGAGTCTCTGATATGTAGGCCCAGTACCCTTTCTAGTGTCTTGAGTAGAAAGGACGTTAGGCTTATGGGACGAAAGTCCTTTGGGGTCGTGTGTGAGGCTTTGCCAGCCTTGGGGATGAAGACGACTTTAGATTCGAGCCATGGCTTGGGGATCAAACCTGTCGTTAAGATGGCTGAGAAGATTTTCTGGAGCCAGTTTATGGCAGTATCCCCTGCATACTGCAGTTGGGCTGGAATAATTCCATCGGGCCCAGGGGATTTAAAGGGCGAGAAACTTTGAATGGCCCATGAGATGATATCTTTGGAGAAAAGGTCAGTGGAGTCATACTCGTGACATTCTCTGTAGATAGGGGGTCGTGCTCCTACGACTGAGCAACCGGGAAAGTGGGTTTCAACCAAAAGTTCCAGAGACTCTAGACTGGTCGTTGTCCACGAGTCATCGGGTTTTTGAGGAAGCCCACGGTTGCTCGAGTGCTGGAGAGAACTTTCCTGAGCCTAGCGGCTTCTGTAGTGTTCTCGATTGTTGAGCAGAAATTCCGCCAAGTGGAGCGCTTAGCTTGTCTAAGTTTCTTTTTATATGAGGTTAGGTCGGCTTTATAGAGACTCCATGATTGGTCGTCCCCCCCTGAACCTTGCTTTGTTAAAGAGCTTTCGCGAAGTTTTGCGAAGCTCGTCTAGTTGTGGGGACCACCACGGTGGTTTGGTTTTCCCTCTTGGCTTGCTCTGGGGGCATGCCTTGTTAAGGGCGGACTTGCATGCCTCCGTGAGCTTGTTGGTGAGTAATTCAGTGTACTCGGGTGAAGGGAGCCCCACGGGGGGGTGCTCTGGGACAAGTCTTGCTAAAGATTCTTTGAAAATGGTCCAGTTCGTGCGTTTAACGTTTCTGCACCATCTAGGCTTGGGTATATCGAGAGAGAAAACTATATCGATATGTATATGATCAGAAAAAGAATGCTCGTCAAGCACTCTCCATCTTATGAGTCTTTGGTGAAGGGAGGCTGTGGCTAGCGTCATGTCTAAGATCCCTTTTCTATTTCTTGCAATAAAAGTCGGGTCGGTACCAATATTGCAAATGTTCAAATTAGTTGAGAGGATATAGTTAAAGAGTAACTCACCTCGTTCATTTATGTCAGTGCTTCCCCACTGATGGTGATGAGCGTTGGCGTTGCATCCTATGATGAGCTCAGTGTTTGTCGCTTCGCAGTCGGCGATTAGCGCACGTAGCAGTTGGTGTGGAAGTGGCCCCTGATGGTCATGGGCCATGTAAGTTGAGCTGAGCCAGATATGTCCCGACTTCAGCTCAAGACACGCAGCAGTGTTGTCGCCATTGCTAAAATTAGGGAGCAGAAAAATGTCTAGGTGTTTTCTGGCAAGTATGCAGGTACAAACTTTACCTTCATTGCGGGCTACAAGTATCTTGTAGTCCTTAGTTCCCAGTCCAGAAACTTGCCACCGCAGACCCAAGGTTCCTGGATGAGGAAAATGTCTGCTCCGCATTTGCTTATACGGAGCAGCAGAGCGGCTGCTGCCGCCTTACAGTGGTGAAGGTTGATCTGAAGGAGTCTCAGAGACATCTTCAGGCGTCCTCTCCACCACAGTGAGATTTGCCTCCTCGTCCGTGTCGTCGTCGAGAAGTCTTATCATATTGGCCATGTCGTCGGCTAATTCAGAGCCCTCTGACTGGTGGTCGGCCTGGGCGTCTGCCTCTTTATCCGGCTCGTCACTTTCGGTGACTGTGCTTTGGATACCATTGGCTGTGGTATCGCTAGCTTTCGCCGGGGGCTGCCCACTCGGGGCTGAGACGTCATCCAACACCGTAACGTCATCGTGGGCCAAAGGCTTGCTAGCCGCATCCGAACGGTAGAGACGGATCGCTATCGGCTTGAAGCCGTTGTGGGCCGCTCCGTTGGACGCGGCAAGGGCCTTGACTGACTCGTCATTTATGATGAGGATCACCTGTCGGCTGTTGCCTTCCGGCTACTCGACTTTGGCGATCCTCCAATCCTGAGTAACATAGTCGGGGTTACTGAGCTGCAAGAGTTTTAGGATCCTCTCAGGCTCCTCGGGCTTGGCGGAAACCCAAACTCTAGCTCGGGGTCTGCTGGGCACGTCTTTCCAGTCGACCGCCTTTAGCTTTGCGCCGGGATAGACCTCTCCCAAAAGAGCAACAGCTTTTTTGTACAATGCTGCGGTTTCTTCGTCCTCGCAGGCAATTGCTTTAATATTGCCCTGAAACCATCCGGCATCTGAGCAACGGGGTGGCGGTCCACCAGACAGCTCCATCAGGTCGACGACCTTGTCTTGGAGCTCGTTCTCGATGGCCCCCCACCTGTTCCGCTGGATTTGTCCCTCTTTGTGGCCCTTGTCGAGGACACCAATGAGAACCATCTCCTTGGCGGCTTCGGCGAAGGACCGCGTGAGCAGCTTAGGCTGCGGGGGTGGCCTGATCCGCTTGGCTAGCGGGGCCGTCTCCTCAACGGAACGTTGACGCTTCTGTTTGGCCCTAACAGAAGTGGCCGGGATCGCTGGCTTAAAATCCGGAAGGATTTTTTTAGCCCACTCGACCAGGTTGACCCCGTCTGGGGATGAGGGCTGGGCGGTCAGGCTTTCTTGTAGAATTGCTGCCGCGCGCCGCCGGTCCTGAATGGACGGTTTACTTGCCGCTGTGGTAGCGGACCCCAAGGCAGTCGCCTGCGTCACGGACCGGGAAGCTGGTGTTGCAGACTTATGCTGCAACCTCCGAGCTCCAGGAGCCGCTCCAGGTCGACGTCCGTGGTGTGAGGACAAATGGCTTGTTCGCCCTGCACCAGTGCCGCTGGTGGCGTTTCGAGCACCTGCTGGCGTACCAGGCGTCGGAAAGGGGGTGCTAGCACCGGTAGAGGTGCTACCACTAATAGAGGGATTGGCGTTTCCCACCGGTTTTTCAAGTGATCCGGACACTGGGTTTTTGTTTTTTAAAATTGAGCTCATTGGTCCCACGAGTAGACGGGAATGGAAAGTCACCCGCGACATAGCCCGTGTGCCGCGGGAAGCCTATTTAAACTGGAGGTCGGCAGGTATCCAGAGTTCGCAAAGTAACGACCGAGCACCCCCTCGGCCACGAGTTCCTCGGCACGATGCTGTTCCACCTTGGACTGGGGTAATTTTATAGAGCTTTCTTCTCTCGCCCGACTACCATTCGTCAGCACCCTTGGCAGAGACATGACCGTACCAAGAGCCTGCTTCCAGCCGCCCTCGCGTGGAGAGTATAGTCGCACTTCCAGTTGTGAGCCGCAAGGACGGCACGCACCGCACGGTCGCGCATTCAAATTGGCGGTATGAATGCGTTACCCTGCGGCACGCGTTTTTCCCCTTGTTGCTCCAATTGGCTGACTGCCTATAGAGTAGTAATTGACTACAGATTTCTAAATGAAATCACAATTGACGACAAATTCCCAATTCCAATTATGGACGAAATTTTAGATAAACTTGGCAGATGCCAATATTTCACAACTCTTGATCTAGCAAAAGGCTATCATCAAATACAAGTGGACCCTAAGTCAATACCAAAAACAGCATTTTCCACTAAACATGGGCATTACGAATATACCCGTATGCCGTTTGGTCTAAAAAATGCACCAGCAACTTTTCAACGTTGTATGAACAATTTATTGGAAGATCTAATCTACAAAAAGTGTTTAGTGTATTTAGATGACATTATAATCTACTCCACTTCATTGAAAGAGCACATTTTGTCACTAAATAAGGTATTCACAAAACTAAGGGAAGCCAACTTAAAATTGCAATTAGACAAGTGTGAATTTCTAAAAAAGGAAACTGCATTTTTAGGACATGTTGTAACAACAGAAGGTATAAAACCAAATCCAAACAAAATAAATCCAGTAATGAATTACCATATACCAAAGACTCCAAAAGAAATAAAACAATTTTTAGGATTATGTGGATTTTATAGAAAATTCATTCCCAACTTTGCAAATATCGTCAAACCTATGACACTTAAATTGAAAAAAGGAGCAACAGTAGATATTAAAGAGGAATCATACATCTTAGCATTCGAAAAATTAAAATTACTTATTACATCCGACCCCATTTTAATACATCCAGATTATAACAAACCATTTGTCTTACAACGGATGCCAGTAACGTAGCTTTAGGAGCAGTCCTAACACAAAATCATAAGCCAATATGTTTCGCGAGTAGAACTTTAAATAAACACGAAATAAATTACTCAACCATAGAAAAAGAATTGCTAGCAGCTGTATGGGCAACAAAAACTTTTAGTACATTTTTATATGGTAGGAAATTTAAGATTTTAAGCCATCACAAACCATTAGTATGGTTAAACAATATAAAAGAACCCAATATGAAACTACAAAGGTGGAAAATAAAATTAACCCTCTACGGCTACTTTCTAAAATAATTGAACAAATGTTGTCGAATAATTTTTTTTAGGTTGATTAGGCTGGTCATGCCGCAAATCTGAAATGGGATGTTTACATTTTTCACCACGCTTTAAAGCTGGTTGGAAGGGTGGGTGAGATAATGGAGATCGACCCGGTGAAGGTCGCTGACAGGATGGAGACCGTGTTGTCCATTGAGCACTGCGTGGGCGACCTTGCATTTGCTTGTTTTTAAGTGCTATCAATCCAGCTGCAATCGCTTCCCGAAATTCGGGGAGTTCGAGCGTCTTGCTCGTTTTTCCAGTTTCCTGTTTTTCTTTGAATATACGCTTATATAAAATAAAAGCGTTTGTTGCTGCCATATCAATGCAATAATAAAATATTCGAGTGGCGCAATCTTGAGTTTTGGCTCTATTGTGGTAACGGCTCATAAGTCCATCCATTAGATCTACGCCGCCCATATGGACGTTGTATTCGCGAATAACTTGCGGACAATCAATGTCTAAGTACTGCTTAGATTTTCTTTCGTATCTAGCAATCTTTGATAATCGATCATGCGAACTGTTCGTTATAAATGGCTTGACTCCAACATAGGTGGACAGCAAGCGGACGACTTTGTTGTCTTTCCACAACACATTGCTTACTTGGACATCATAAGATGTGCCCACATACTCATCCGAAAATCCTCTAGTCTCCTTTTTAATGGAATTATCATTGGGCAGCTTACAATTCGGGATACGATTTTCACGCACAGTGACAAGGCTATAAATACCTTTGGCACGCAGATAGACCATCAAAGGTAATGACGTGTACAAATTGTCGAAATAAATTATGTGGTGCTTGAAAGTATTTACCGTGTTTGTTAAACGTACAACAATGTTAGCCGCAGCACCAAGATCTGGGTGACCAGGCAGGATTACATTATCACCTGCGCCAGTGTAGACCTCAAAGCAGTAAGCATATCCAAAAGAATCGCACAGTACGAATAACTTTATACCCCATTTGTGGGGCTTATTAAGCAAATATTGCCGCAGGTGGTGCTTCATTTTCGTGCTACACATCTGTTCGTCGACACAAAGACTGCTTACTTTGGGATGGAGTCAAACCTTTGGTTAAGATAGTCTACAAAGTCACGTATACGGAACAGGGGATCATATCCAGGTTCGGCCTTTTTGATACGTTTGCTATCATCACGCATTGATAAATATTGTTTAATCAGTTCGAATTTGCTTCGTGTAATGCAGTATCGTATGGGTTCAAAAACATTCTTCCCCAGTAGCTTTTCAAATTCGGGTAATGATAGATTGACATATATATCAATATCCCAATGTAATTATACATTTCGTCAATGGTCGTTTTGAATTGATTAGCAATGTTAGCTGTGAAAGCTGCGCGAATAGTCTCCTCCACAATCATATTCATGATATTTGTATCAAAAGATCTTTAATGGAGTTTCGAGATCCATTATATAAGCTGGCAGCTTTGAGTCTCCCTGAAAGGCTATGTCATTGATATGCAACAGCATCGATTGCTTTCGCCATATAATTTTGCTTCGATCTTCAAAATTGATTCAATGCCTATACAAATAAATAAATAAGTTGAATATCATTTTACGGCTTAGCGCCGCTTACCCAAACCATTGAAGCCACCAAAAGAAGGCAAAGGTATAGGTGCTCCATCTTCAAATGATGGCAAGAACGATCGAGTTCTTTTTAATGTTTTCTGAGTAGGCTCCTCCAGCGTAGTTTCAACATTTTCGACAGTGTCCAAGTTAATGTCAAGGGTCAAGTCCACAGCCGAAGCGTCGTTCAGTGCTGCGTTTAGTGCATTTTCCAAATTTAAGTTGTCACCATCCTCGTCACTTGAAACGTTTGACAATTCATCGTCGGTACTGACAGAATCGAACATGTCCAAAAGTTGTTCATCCGTCAAATCCAACAATTGGTAGCGTTTTCGCATTGGTTGAGACATTTTTTCTTTTCAAACTCAATTTCTGTGAAGAAAAATTGTGCACTAAACAAAACTTGCCATGTAAAAACGCCTTGTCGATGTAAAATATTTTCGGCAAAAAAGTACGCCCAACGGCCCAAGAGTGTCTCAAGGCACTTATCGCTATTTCACTGCTCCAACGCACAACTTTTATAGATTCACAAATGTGAAACTTGATTTTGACTAAGAATAAACATACCTTTAACGGAAAAAAATACAGGTTACTTATATATTTGTCTTAACACTTTAATAAAACCAGCAATCTGCGGCACGTTCCACGTACAAGTTTGCGCGCGGAATAACATATGTTCTGTGCAAATCAAAGTAAAAGTACCGTTAAAGCTTCAAAAAGCTCTGAAAGCTTTTAAACATATGATTGCCACGATCTTAGGGACCCACCAAAAGTATTTAGCTTAAATCAAACCCAACCACTTTATTTTTTAAGAATATAATGTGATAAGTGTCTTGAGGCACTCTTAAGTGCTAGAGGGTTAAATGAATTTGATTATACAATTAAGTATTTACCAGGGAAAGAAAATCATGTAGCGGACACACTGTCACGCGTACAATTAAACGAAACACGAGAAGAATATGAAATAGATACAAGATATAGAGCATCACCATTGGTAAAGGCCAAAATAACTAACCCATTCAGAAAGACCGGTACATTAAGGCAAATAGATGAAAAACGTTACGAAGAAACAAATAGAGGTAGAAGAGTAACACATTATAAATCAAAATTCAAAAAGGAAAAGAAAACTAATGGAAGTAAATATGTTAATTGCAGCGAACCAGATAATGACAGGAATAACGGCCAATAAACATCAATCATTTAAATCAATAAAGATACTTTTAATATTACTAACATTCCTAACGGTAACTTTCAAAGGCCAAAGTATTGAAATAAATCCAATAAAAGCAAACAACGGGTACTTAATATTTAAAACAGGAGTAATGGAAATACCCACAAATTATAATGTTTATAATAATTTGTTAATACAAGCCAAGGAATTTAAAAATGCAACCAAAATTATTTATATTATCGAAAAATGAAATAGAGAAATCAATGGAATAACAATACTAAAACATCAAAAGAGAGGATTAATAAATTTAGTAGGAAAAACATACAAATACTTATTTGGAACATTAGATTCAGAAGATAAAGATGAGTTAGAACAAAATATACAAAACTTAGACAAAAACAGCGTTCAAGTAAATGAATTAAATCATGTAATAAACACAGTAAACAAATTAATCGAAACAATGAAAACATATAAAACAAATGAAGAAAGATACAAGAAGTTAGACATGCTAATTTTCAATTTAGAACATTTCACCGAATATATAGAATATATAGAAGAAATAATGATGGGAATGCAACGAACAAGATTAGGAATATTTAATCCCAAATTACTAAAGCATGATGCCTTATTACACATAACACCAGATAAAATACTTAACATTAAAACATCCACTTGGTTACAATATGATACAAAAGAAATTTACATTATATCACATATACCGCAAGAAATTATTAAAACACCTATTTTTGATATAATACCATACCCAGATGAAAATAATAATATTTTAACAGAAACCATTCAGGAAAGATATTTTATAGATAATAATAAAGTATATGGCACAACAGCCAAAAATCAAATAATTAATAATTGTATAATAGGTATTGTCAAACAAGTATCAACGGAGTGTAAATACACTAAAACAAATAAAAATTTTCAAACAAATTATATCGAACCAAATATAATTTTAACATGGAATTTGCCCGAATCTATTATTAATCAAATCTGTATGAATAATAACATCAAAATTAAAGGAAATAATATTATAAAAATTTATAGTTGCGAAATACAAATTAACGAAATTTCTATAAAAAATTCAAGATTAGATTTTACACAAAATATTTATGTAAGCAATAACGTAACAAAAATTGAACCTTTATCATAGATTCAAACAAAAGAATTAATCAATGAACATACGAAATATAATAATATATTTCAAATAATAACATTAACATGTTTAACAATTACTATTTTAAGCATATTATTGTTTGTAACACATAAGTATAAAAACTTACCCAAAACATTCATTGTAAAATATCAAAAGCCAAAAGAGCAAGAAATAATTAAGGAACAAATAGAAACAAAATTCGAGCAACCATCACTTTATCCAAACATAATAACCGCCTGAGGACAGGCAAATTTTTAAGGTTGGGGGAGTAAGATATCCATATCCACACCAAACCACTTATGCATATCTCAAACTTATTGTAAACAATATCTGTATCCACACTAAACCACTTATGCATATCTCAAACTTATTGTAAACAATATCTGTATCCACACCAAACTATTGTAAAGAATATCGGTATTCACACCAACCCAATTATTAATAATTGTAAACAAATCATCCCAATCACGCCACAAGCGCGAAATTGTCAATATAAACATATTTCGGCTTCAGCATGAAAAGATAGCCACTTATGGTATATAAACTCAAAGCAAGAACTTTGAGATTCGAGTTTGATTTGAAGTTTAAAACGAGTAAGACGTCTCGCATTCGTATTCTTGTAAAACATAACTGTCAATACTTCAATAATTTAATAAAGTGCTTATTAGTGATAATATAAAATAAAACAGTGTTTTTATTTTTTATCACATATAATACGCAAAGTTATTATTATATATATGAACCAATGGAGTAAAAGAAATTAAGCCAGTCCAGCAAACTCAGCCCCGTTTCATAGCTGAGAGCGGTCATTAACTTCGCGAAGATAAACTGAAAGCAATGGTTTGGTTAAGGAGAGAGAGGTCTCATTAGAGAACACGTGGTATAGATTATTAAAAATGACGCATAAAACACGAATTGGACTGTGCATAGCGTAATCTGTTGTGCACGTTTTCAAAAATAACGGGCGAAAGTTTCTAGTAGGTCTGGAAGGAATAGAGAAATGGAGATGACCTAACAAAAAGAAGAATCTATATCACCATTAATCAACTTGTGCAGGAAGGCAACACCAAGGACTATCCTACGATTGTTCAACGAGGGGAGGTTAAGGAGAAGAAGTCTACTGGAATATGAAGGCAAGCGAAGCTTACTATCCCAATTTAAGCCTCGTTAGTCAAAAAGCAGAAACTGCTGATTCGATACGATCCTGGTTATTTCTATACTGTGGGCTCCATATACAAGAGCAGTACTCTAGGATAGGGCGGACAAGGGAAGTGTACAGAGTTTTCGTAACGTAAGGATCGTTAAACTCTTTAGACCAACGTTTAATGAAACCAAGAACACCTTTGGCTTCATTAACAATAGTAGAAATATGAAGGCCGAATGAGAGTTTGGAGTCAAAAAGAACACCAAGAACACCTTGGCTGTAAAAATACGTTGCAACGGGGTACTGTCAATTGAGTAGCTGGTAATGAAAGGGTTATTTCGGGTGAAAGTCATAAACATACATTTAGAACAATTGAGATGCAACTGATTAGTCTTACACCAAAGTTGCATTGAATTTAAATCATCTTGTAAGCAAGTATGATTTGGAGAACTACAGTAGGAGAAGATAAGTTTCACATCGTCTGCGTACATGAGAATGCGAGAATGTGATAAAACAGAGGGAAGATCATTTATAAAAAGAGTGAAGAGTAAAGGACCAAGATGACTACCCTGAGGTACTCCAGAAGTAACATGAACTTGTTTCGAAGTAGCCAATCTTAGGAGTACTCTTTGTGTCCTACCCTATAAATAAGAAGAAATCCAAGATATAAGTGAGGGAGGGAAACCAATACGGACAAACTTGAGAAGTAATAGGTCATGGTGTACAGTGTCGAAAGCTTTACTGAAGTCTGTATAAATGACGTCAGTTTGCATTTTCGAGAGGAAAGCATCATTTACTAAAGTTGTGAATTCTAATAAATTGGTCATGGTTGACCGATTTCTTACGAAGCCGTGTTGAACAGGGGATAAGACTGATTTGCAGAAATGTTGCAGAGATGAAGTGATAATTTTTTCAAATAATTTAGGGATAGCGGACAATTTTGCAATGCCCCTATAATTTTCAATATCGGACTTCCCACCTTTTTTGTGAAGAGGGATTATAAAAGATTCTTTCCAAAGAAATGGAAAGACAGAAGATTTAAGGGATAGGTTAAAAAGCTTAAGCAACAGGCGAAGAAGAGAAGCACTGCACTCTTTAAGAAGACAACTAGGTATATTGTCAGGTACAGGAGAGTAAGAAGACTTTAACGAATTCAAAACTGATAGCAGAGTTGACTGAGAGATGGTAGGATTAGGAATATAATTTGTAGAAGCAATACTATAAGGGTAAAGTATTTTAATAGGGGATGCAGAAGAGTAAATTGATTGGAAAAAATTAGCAAAAATATTAGCGGATTCGCTATCGTTGCTAGATTTATCCATCCCAAACATGAAAGATGACGGCAAAGTGTGAGATTTACGCTTAGAATTGACAAAACTATAAAATGGTTTGGGTTTTTACGTAAATTGCCGTTTGCAACAAATAAGGTAATTCTCATAGCACTGAGAATTCAGGAGAAAAAAGTTTGATTTGGCTATAATGTATTTAGACAAGTCAGCACTCAATCCAGAACTGCAAAATTTTTTATAATATTTAGATTTATTATTTTGTAAAGTTGATAGTCTTGGAGTGAACCAAGGGGGCTTAGAAGAAACGGACAACGGAGCAGAGTAAGGGATACATTCGTCCAATAGAGAATTTAAGGTGCTATAAAAAGATTTTAGGGCAATATTTATATCAACCGAATCATATATAAAAGACCAATCAGTTGCCAGAATACGTTGATTTAATAATGAGTAATTTCCTTTGCGAAAGCAACGGCGAGGCAGGTTAAACACTGGAGGAGAAGACATAACAGGATTGCTAACAGACAATGTAACTTCTAAAGTAGGATGATATGAATCCTCAGGGACAGACAGAGGGGATGACCTAGAGACATTGGCAATACTGTAGTTGTTGATAAGTACAAGGTCGAGTAATCTAATCAAATGATTAGAAATTGAATTGATCTGAAACAATGGAAGATCAAGCATGGCTTCTAAGAAGTCATGATGGGCAGACGGTACAAGATAATTAATGGTGTCGGATGAAGACCAGGGGATAATTGGTAAATTAAAGTCACCCAGTACGATAAAAATATCATTATCACGTATATGAGCAGAAACTTCTTTTATACAAGTTAGGTGTTGAAGATAAACTTGAATGTCAGAAGAAGGAGGGATATAAGAGCAAGTGATATTAACAACATGTGAAGGGAAAGTTATTTTAACAGAAATAATCTCAGCATCATTAACGGTGGAAAAACTGAAAGGTTCCGACTGGAAAGTAGCTTTAACAGCAATTAATACCCCACCACCTCGGCGAGACGGTCGATCAGCTCTATAGACGATAAAATTATTTGAAAAAAGTTCACAATTAGATATACTTGGATTTAACCAAGTTTCAGTAAAAGAAACTATACCAGAATGGAACGAAAGCTATTCAAAAACAAGTTTTTAAGTTTTGAGACCAGACCCCTAACATTCTGATAAATAATAGATATTTCATCAGAATTTAGTTTTTTGAAACGACAGAGTTATTATTTGAAAAGGTTGCAGCAGGAAGGTTGACAGTTAACGGCAGAGTTATTTTTTTTGCAAAAACTCATGAACAACCGTATGAGGGGGCCAAAATTTGGGATCACATATGATTGAAAACGATTCTAGAGAGACATTAATTTTAAAAGATGATATTTCGCGAGGGGAAGAAAGTTAAATTTCGTAGTAGAGACGCTAGCTTTAATTTTGCTAGCAATATAGGCAGCAACAAAATCGCAAGTAGTTTCAGCGGAAAGTCGCGACACAAAAACTTGCTTGCGAGGAGCCACTACTGTTAAAATAGGAGGTGGTTGTGGTATGGGGACAGATAGATCATTATTTACCGCGTTAATCTCGGCAGGATCCAATACGGGAACCATATTACTAATACCAGGGGATACTGCAGGAGATATATTCGGAGTTGGAGATAATGATAGAACTGGCGAAAATTCTACGTTACTAGGCACGGGTGAAAGCGACGAGGGTGAAGGGGCAAACATTAACGGAACATTCAAAAATTCAGACTCCAGCCGGCGAGTAGACAATGACTCAAATTTAAAATTATTGAGAAATTCCAAACCTGAATCAATGTCAGTCACTAGCATGCTTGCCGTCTTTTTTAGTTTTGAAAACTGATTTCTCACAGAATTATACATTCTAGAGAAATCAATTTGCTTATCAATGCACAAAGGGCATGACCAACGCACACCGCCACAGCCGGTCTTGGCTACAGCAGTGATCTTGTCACACTCACGCCCAGTAAGACCTGCACATTTAGCATGCATAAAACTCTCACACAAATTGTGTGACACAACCAGCAATGAACAAATTGAGGCCGTTCAGAATCGTCAGACTGCTTAAATGAAGAAGACTTTTTGCAGCACGACATATTTACAACTAGGGTCAAACTTACGAAAATAGTGTAGTAGGCTGATAATAGTAGGTGGTAGTACTACAGATCGATACACTACCGATGAATGTGGCGGTCAGTTGATTGACTATCGAGTATATATAAGGCACGCGTGATATATGTAGCGCAACCAACTTCACATTGTATGTTGGAAAAGTGAGGCAGACAGATCGTAAGACGAAATAAAACCTTAAAAATATATTAAAGAATCCGGCCACAACATTCAGAAGTGGGATAAAGACGCCATGGACATACAAATAAATGATTTTTCCGTGATTCAACTTAAAAATTGGTTAAAAGTGTTGGGATTGCCCACGAACGGCTCGAAGGCTGAGCTCTTTGCACGTATTTGCGCAGTACTGATGGCAGACCGCGGCGATGGGCCTGACATTGAGCCAGAACGTGCAGATCAGCAGTCGGACGGCGAGGGTGCAGTTTCGCAACAGCAAAGAGAAATTTCTGAGAATCAGAAAATATTGGAGGATGTGCGCGAACAAATTCAGCAAGCACAAAAGCAAATGGAACAAATACAACTGCGCAGCAACCAGAACATTCTGGCAAACGCAAATCAGCAGCGTGAGTTAGAAGAGGACGACTATAGTGCGCAGTCGGTAAGCGACGGTCAGCTAGAACGAGAAGAAGATACGAATGGAATGGGCGCTGAAAGGCGCAAAAGTACAGTTTTTGGAGAGCAGCGGAAAATTTTGCCAAAACCGGAATTAACTAGTAACATGATGTGGACATCTGGCGCATTTCAATTGGCAAAAGAAATTTTACTGGATTTCACTGGGCAAGTTATAGTGCGAAAATGGATCATGCAATTCGAAAATGTTTGTCAATTGCATCAACTTAACGAGACTCAACGCCAAATGTTATTGGTGAGCAAACTCAAAGGAAATGCCAGAGAGTGGATGCATGCCGATCCGTATCGTATAATCATGCGAACAGACGAACTACTGGAGAAATTAGTGCTGGCATTTGGCGAAAAATGTTCCAAAATGGAAATGCGTCGTAAATTTGAGGCACGTCGTTGGAATGCAGATGAAAAATTTATTAGTTATTACGAGAGCAAGGCTTGGTTGGCTGGGGATGTCGACATGGGCGAGGATGAACTACTGGATGGTTTAATTGATGGCATACCAGTAGAAAATTTGCGCATTCAGGCCAGGCTCCAGTGTTTCGATAGTCCAAAAAGGATGCTTAAGGCGTTCGCAGAGATTGGTTTTCCATTGCAAGACAAAACGGGACAAACTGGAGTGGCCAACAGTTCTTCGCGTTGTTTCAACTGCAACTTTAAAGGACATTGGGCCAAAGACTGCTGTAAGCCAAAGAGGGAAAAAGGAACGTGCTACGGCTGTGGTTCGGGCGATCATTTGGTGGCTCAATGCTCAAAGAGAAATGATATGGAAAAAAATAAATACGTAAGACAAGTTAAGATATATTTTGGTATAGTTAATAGTAGACCAATTATTTCAGAATGCCTCATAGACACAGGAAGCCCCATTTCTTTTATTAAATATGCATCAGTTCCCTATGGAGTGGAACAACAAGAGCAAGATAATCAGTATTTTGGGCTAAATGAAAGCCAATTAAATATTTTTGGAAAAACTAAATGTTATATATACAAAGAAATGAATAAAGTATTTTTTGATTTATACATAGTGGCAAATGAGTCTATGAGGTGGAACGTTGTGTTAGGAAGAGATTTCATGCAAGTTTGTGAGATAAATATTGACCCTTGTGCTTTAAATATGGTTTCAGTTGAGTGTGCTGAGGATCCAACTTGTAAAAAAATAGAGTTGTTAGATAACAGAAAGTTAAAGAGTAAATGTTTAGTGGAGAGCAAAGCATTAGGTGATACTGTTTTAGAGCAGAATAATATTTTAGATAACAGAGAATTAGAAGGTAAATTGTTAGATACTAAAAGATTGTTAGACAAAAATATATTGTTAGATTATGGAAAAATGGCAGATAGTGATAAATTGTTAGTTAATGAAAATTTGTTAGACAAAAATAAATTGTTAGATACTGAAGAATTGTTAGACACAGATATATTGTTAGATTATGAAAAAATTTTAGAAAGTGATAAATTGTTAGATAATGAGGAATTAAACGACAGTGAACAAAAATCTTGCAAAGATGATTTTGAACAAGCTATATTGAGAATAAATATTTTAGATGCAAGCAGTAATCAAATTATTTACAACATTGGTAGTAAAGTAGAATGTTACTGGCAAAATAAATTTATACAATTATTAGAAAGCACTTATGTCAATGCAAAAAGACCAGATGAACCAAATATTAAGTGCGAGATGAATATTTTAGTAGAAAATGCCAAATCATTTAGTTGTTCCCCAAGGCGGTTGTCATATGCAGAAAAAGAAAAATTGCAGGTAATGTTAGATGAATATCTTAAAGACAATATTATTCAACCAAGTAGTTCTAATTACGCATCACCGATTGTGTTAGTCAAGAAGAAGTCGGGTGATTTAAGAATGTGCATTGATTTTAGAAGACTTAATAAAGTCATAGTTAAAGATAACTACCCATTACCTTTAATCGATGATTTACTAGACAGATTAGTTGGAAAAACGGTTTTTACAAAGCTTGATTTAAAAAATGGTTATTTTCATGTATTTGTTGGTAAAGAATAAATCAAATACACCTCGTTTGTAACTCCATTAGGACAATTCGAGTTTTTAAGAATGCCAATGGGTCTGAAAAATGCCCCACAAGTATTTCAACGGTTTATAAATAGTATATTTGCAGATATGATAAGAGAAAATAAGGTTATATTATATATATATGACATAATGATAGCGAGCAAAGATATGAGAGAACATTTAGAAATTTTGAAGGAAGTATTTAAAAGGTTAGTGGATAATAAGTTAGAGTTGAGATTAGACAAGTGCGAATTTTTGCAAGAAAGAATAAAATACTTAGGATTTTTAATATCAAAAGAAGGAATTAAAGCGGACGACAAAGGTTTAGATGGGGTAAAAAATTTTCCAACACCAGTAAAGGCTCAAGAAGTACATCGCTTTCTTGGGTTGTGTTCATATTTTAGGAGGTTTATCAAAGATTTTTCTATACTTGCAAAACCTTTGTATGATCTAATAAAAAAAGACAGAAAATTTCAATTTGAAGAACAGGAATTAAATTGTTTTCTGTATTTGAAAGGGAAGCTGTTAGAGGCACCGGTACTATCAATTTATGATTATAAAAATGACATTGAGCTGCATTGTGATGCAAGTGCGTTAGGATATGGAGCAGTGTTGTTGCAAAAGAAAGAAGACGGGAAGTTACATCCGATTTTTTTATTTTTCGAAACGTACAACGGGAACTGAAGCAAAGTATCACAGTTTTGAATTGGAGACGTTAGCAATAATATATGCTTTGCGCAGGTTTAGAATATATTTATATAACGACAGTATTATGATAACGGAAGCAAATAGTTTTGAAACTAATTTAGTAATTTGCCAAACAAAGGATAAGAAAATGCAAAATATTAGAAGACTATTAGAAAAAGGAGAACATAAATTATTTGAAATGAGAAATGGAGTGGTATTTAGAAAAACGAACGATAATCGTGTATTGTTTTATGTACCTGGAGAAATGGAGCATCATGTGTTATATAAGTACCATGATGAATTGGGACATGTTGGTAGAGACAAGATGATAGATGCTATAGGAAAAAGTTATTGGTTTCCAAACATAAAATTAAAAGCTGTACAACATATTGAGAATTGTTTAAAGTGTATAGCGTTTTCACCTAAGACAGGACAAGGAGAAGGTTTCTTACACAGCATACCAAAAGGCAATAAACCGTTTGAAATAATACATATTGATCATTATGGTCCAGTAGACAAAGGTAGAGCGAAAAAATATATATTTGTAGTAGTGGATGCATTTACGAAATTTGTGAGGTTGTACACGACCAAAACAACAAATACTAAAGAAGTGATTAGCGCGTTAAACGACTATTTTCGAGCATACAGTAGGCCTAGTTGTATTGTATCGGACAGGGGAAGTTGTTTTACGTCCGCAGAATTTGAAGACTATTTAGGAGAAGCTAAAGTTAAACATATAAAAATCGCAACAGGCTCTCCACAAGCTAATGGCCAGGTAGAAAGGATAAATAGAAGTTTAGGGCCAATGTTGTCAAAACTTACGGATTCTGAAAATGGTCAACATTGGGATGTAGTAGTTGAAAAAGTAGAATTTGCGTTGAACAACACGCAACATCGTAGCACAAAACAATTTCCTAGCAAAATGTTGTTTGGTTTAATACAAAAAGGAGAAACCAGTGATAAATTAAGAGAAAAATTGGAGGAATCAGCGTATTTAGATACAGTTAGTGAAAGAAATTTAGATAATATAAGAAAATTAGGTGAGCGGAATCAATTGATAGCACAAGCAGATAATGAAAGAAATTATAATAAGAAAAGAAAAAACCAAATCAATATACGACAGGAGACTATATTATGGTAAAAAATTTTGACAGTACAGCAGGAGTCGCAAGGAAACTAATACCAAAGAGCAAGGGTCCATATGTTATAGATAAAGTATTGAAAAATGATAGATATTTAATTAAAGATATTGAGGGTTTTCAATTAGCTCGAAATCCATACCATGGAGTTTGGAGTGCCCAAAATATAAGGCATTGGCTTAAAAAATAACTTTAAGTAAAATGTGTATTTAGCATGTAAGAAACATACAAAACTGTAATGTAAACACGATATACCAGATAATTTTATTTTAAAATTGTACGAGATAGAGGACTATCTCAAGTCAGGATGGCCGAGTTGTAGTAGGCTGATAATAGTAGGTGGTAGTACTACAGATCGATACACTACCGATGAATGTGGCGGTCAGTTGATTGACTATCGAGTATATATAAGGCACGCGTGATATATGTAGCGCAACCAACTTCACATTGTATGTTGGAAAAGTGAGGCAGACAGATCGTAAGACGAAATAAAACATTAAAAATATATTAAAGAATCCGGCCACAATAGGTTGCGAGAGCACAGACCGGACAAAACGGCGCACAGAAAATCTAAGAGCAAACGCACAAATTAAGAGTAATCGTAACACAAATACTTCTTGTTTGGAGCGATAAGCAACAACAAAAATGTATTAAAGCACGACAAGCAAGGCAGATAACGCTTAAGCGAACAATCACACAAACAAGTGTATGCGCAGCGAATAAACACACAAACAAGAGTATGCGCAGCGAACAAACACACAAACAAATGAGTGCACGAATAAGCGGCAGATTTGCAGAATAACAAAAACAGACACTAACAACCACACAAAACTGACGCCGCAATTGTTAAAATATAATTATTAGCAAATTGAACGACGCACAACACGAAGCACTTTGCACAGCTTAGGTAAGCCTATGTTTTACAAACAGTAGACTGCAAAAAATAAATAAAAAGCCTGATAAACGGCACAAAATTAATAAGTTGTTCGGAGCTTGAGTAAAACACGTCAATCACACTCAAACTGAGATCTCTCTCTTGCGTCTGGTTGTTAAAAGAAACAACAAACACTTTCTTGGGTCCAGTGGATTGTATTTTATGAGAAGATCCCAATCAAATAAGGTAAATCTACATATACTCCATAAAGTGTTCATATGTATGACACTTATCAGTCTCTATTTCTGTGGTTTTATTCAAGTTTACATATTTATGATCCTCGCTTCGTGTGCTTTCTATCTTCTCGCGGTTCTTTATGGGAGCGCAGAAACGTTTTAGTTGCGATCAACACGGGTCCAAGGGCAGCAGAAGTTATATTGAGCGGGATCCAGCTAGCCCAAAAAAAAAAACTCCCGAGTCGGCGAATATATATATTGTGGAATTGCGAATAGAAAGGCAAATTCACTTATAAAAATCAATATAACAAAATAAAAACAATAAAAAAACAAAAAAAAAACAAGTGGAAACGTTGCAGTCGGACGCAACCGACTGCGGCATACTCGATACCAGTATTAAAACCGGTAACAAGAGGCCTGATTGCAGAGGGGTACGGATGCGGCAGGGGTGTACGCTGCCTTAAAGATTTTCCGATGCATATGGGGATGCCACAAGCTATCTTCCTTACAAATTTGGTGACTCTAGCTCAAAGTTTGTAAAAGGTTTGGAAAGGGGGGGCTGGGGGCGGTATGGGTAGTTGTGGCATCAAAATTTTTGATGCAGATCTTTGTGAAATGTCAATTGCTATCTTCAAACCAAATTTGGTGAATCTAGCTCAAAGTTTGCAAAAAGTGGGGAAAGGGGGGCTGGGGGTGGTATGGGTGGACGTTGAATCCAAATTTTTGATGCAGATCTATCTGGAATGTCAATTGCTATCTTCATACCAAATTTGGTGACTCTAGCTAAAATTTTGTAAAAGGTGGGGAAAGAGGGGCAAAATGGGTGGGCGTGGCTCCAAAACTTTGATGCAGATTTTTGGGGGTCGTTGCCAGCTATCTTCCTACCAAATTTGGAGGCTCTAGCTCCACAACTCTGGAAGATTCATACATTGCCGTTTTTGACGAAGCGTTGGGGCGGATGGGGGCGGCTAGGGCAGTATCGGTGGGCGTGGCATCCAAACTTTTGGTGCAGTTTTTGGGGGGTCATCATCACCTATATTGGCACCAAATTTGGTGGCTATAGCTCAAAAACTGTGGGAGATATAGCCATTTCTGATTTATAAATGCGGGGAGCTGGGGGCGTAATGGGTGGGCGTGGCTCCAAAACTTTGATGCAGTTTTTTGGGGGTCGTTAACAGCTATCTTCCCACCAAATTTGGAGGCTCTAGCTCCACAACTCTGGAAGATACACGCATTCCCGTTTTTGACGAAGCGTTGGGGTGGATGGGGGCGGCTAGGGCAGTATCGGTGGGCGTGGCATCCAAACTTTTGGTGCAGTTATTAGGGGGTCATCATCACCTATCTTGGCACCAAATTTGGTGGCTATAGCTCAAAAACTGTGGGAGATATAATCTTTTTTGACTTTAAAATGCGGGGGGGCTGGGGGCGGAATGGGGGCGTGGCTCCAAAATTTTTGATGCAGTTTTTTGGGGGTTGCTAATAGCTATCTTCGTACCAAATTTGGTAGTTCTAGCTGTAAGGATGTGCGAAATATGTGGATTTATCGGTTTTCAGTTATCGAATTTATCGATTTGCCAGCCCCCCAGTTATCGTAGAACCCCCATCTTGACACTTTAATTTACTATCCCATAGATAAAGAGATTTGGAAAGTTTCAAGTCTCTAGCTTGAAGGGTGTGGAAAAAAATTGGACACATACAGACGGACAGACGGACGGACACCATGACGGACATTGCACAAACTCAATATACTCTTTACCTTCGGTATCGAGTATAAACATTGTGCGTGCATAGCGAAAAGGTATATATTGATTGATTGCGACACATGCCAACACTGCCAGAGAGCAGCATAAGTGCAGAAAAACTAAATTCGTTAATCTAAACTATTTCTTAAATGCGCTAAGCAATTGAGCTTAAACCTTTGTACATATATTTATAAAATTGAAAGTGATTGCATATGTAAAGTTTCTCATTTGGCATATAGTGTTTATTTTTTTTTGATAACGTTTTGTTTTTATAAGCATACAGAACAAGTGCAAGAAGATATGTATGACCATATGCTACCCTATAAAAGTTATTAAACCTACTCCAAAAACTAACTAAAATTATATGTAATTGCTACAACCAAACAACAATTTGAAAGCGTTTCTATAATGATATCGCCCAAACTTAAAAATTATTATCGTATAACATAATTCGAATACACAACATCATCGCACTACGAAGGCCTTCGGAGCAGCATCAGATGGGTGAGTTTGTTAAAACATGCATTTATATGTATACTAGTAAGTGGCCCGCTTACTTCGCTGCGCGGATAGTTTATATAAATTTTAGCAATAGAAGATAGATACAAAATAAATAAATTAGAAAATATTTCACAAAATATTTAAGCAAAGTGAAACTAGTGTTTCTGTTGAGTTCTGTTAAGATACTGATTTTATTCTTACAAATCCTAGTCCTTATATACTAACAAGATGTCTTAGAGTAGGTCTGCGGTGGCACATTATCGCCAGCAGATAGTTGAATCATTATTGTTTAGGTTATTTTCTATTTAAAACATTAGTGTAGGTCTTTCCACAATCTTTGGTGACCTTATCTTTTGTTATGTTTTTATTTATATTTTTAGATCTTGCTGCAGCCGCATGCAGCAGGGTTAAAGTGCAGTTTTGTATATTTTACCAAGACTCTATTGAGACTTGGTGTCAAGTGTTCATGCGTGAACATTCTGCGGCGGGCCAACAAAGGTGATGGCCCGTAGTTTATTCGTTACAGTTATTTTTCTTATTACATATATAATCAATAATACCACCAAAACTAATACAACCATTAACGAAGCATGTCCAGACACGTGATGAAAGTTTAACCCATTTAATTCTAAGTGATGGTCTTTTAATTGTTGGACTTTGCCTAGTAACCTATTCAATTCCTCTGAAGTACTAATATTGGTTGCTGCTATTGGATCCCACATAATTTTTGGTATTTCATTTATTTCTCCTACGTAAGAAGGAATAATGGTTTCTTGCCTTTCTGATTGTATTTTATGGTGAGCAACTAATAATTTATCTTCTGTTCTAGCTGTACAGTCAGATCTAATAGATAATATTCCTTGTTCTGGCAAGTTTACTATTTCTGGGGGTGTTTTCTCACATTGTATCCTAGCAGTCGTATTACGCAGGTTCTTAAAAAGCCACGTCCTCCTGCCTTCTAATTCTACCCAGTATGTTTTGGATCTTATAATGGATTTATAAATGCAAGTTGATGGTCTGTTTGGTTTGAAAGGTGATGTTTCGCAGGTATTATCACTGGCACTGTTCCAAGGCCAATTCCCTTCACACACTCGTTTGTTTGTTATCCATTTTTGGCATTTATTTAATGTGGATTCTTTCATAAGATGGTACGAATCCATTTCAAAATTGTATACTAAAAACTCTGAGTTTAACTGTATCATTAGCAAATGCCCATCTCGCTTTACTGGTACTGGTATAATTCTAAAGAGTTGAGATGGATGCCTGCTGAACAATGGTATTTTTGGCATATACGACAAGTTTATTTTCTATAAAAATTCCTTTTGCCTTCAGCAGTGTGTAAATCTCCTTAATTTCAGTATTAGTTCTTTTTCCTGGTAGTACTAATTTTTCGGATAGTCTATCTTTTATTTTTAAGATCTCGTCCCTTAATTGTCTTGGTTTTAAAATGTTTGGATTCAATCGCCCATTATTAATGTCAATTAGTAATCCTTTTACACTTGCTTGTATTTTGTCACACTCATCAATTAAAGTACTAAGTTCTTTGGTTAATAAGAAGAAGCTAATGGATTCCTTATAAACATAATAACTTTCCTTGAGAAGTTCCGTCATGTTCTCTATTCGATCATTCATTCTCCCAAAGTTTCTATTTATATCCTCTGTGGTCTTCTTTATTATATTTGTTGTCGAGTCTATTACTGACGTTTGTTTTTTCTCTAATGACTTTAAGTTGTACTGATTTTGGAGTAATCCTTTCATGTTTACCTCCATCATTTCCCTATCTTCGGCATCCATTATACCAAACAAAATGTGATATAACGAGCCCATAAAATTTAATGGGGATCGCCTTTTTTTTATTGGTTTTTTGGTTGTGAATAGTTCATTATTTTCTTCTAAATCTGAAATTTGTTTTTGTGTGTTGTTTAAGATCAGATTGCACTGATCCTCGAACTCATAGAGCTTCTAACACACAATTCTCATTTTCTGCACTAGTTTGCTTCCCTTATGCAGCATTTCAAAATATGGGTTCATGTCGTAAAAAATGACTAAATCCCAAAAGGATGACACTATCTCTACCTCGCCCATTGGATCCAGATACATAGCGGAAGAGCTATTCATATTCTTTATTGCCCATTTCCTTTCCTCTTCTCTTAACGATGTTGTGCTTGAAACTTGGCAGAATAGCATCAGTAACAGCATCATCATTAATCCAAGCTTTGAGACTTTGAGTCTTTTAGAGCTTCTCTTTTCATCCTTATTATTTTTTTCTTCATTCTCATTTTTGTCGTGTGTCTGTATGCCAATAAGCGGGCACACTTTTGTTATTGGTCTTGTGGAGAAGCCATCCTGTAACTTTGCGTTTACTACCCTAACTTTATTGTCGTTGCCCTTATGAACTTCTTCTACTTTACCCAAGGGCCATCTTGCTGGATGACAGTTTTCGTCTTTCATTATTACTATCTGTCCTTTTTGTATATCCCGTGTCTCTTTTTTCCACTTACTTCTTTGTTGGAGAGTAAATAAATAATCTTCTTTCCATTTTGACCAAAACTCTTTTCATTCTCTGAATCAATTTCCATCTATCCAAATTGTCTATTTTATGCTGTGTTTCTGATTCTATGCTGTCTAAAGTTGGTCTTCCAATTAAAAAATGCCTTGGTGTCAACACTTCATTGTCGTCAATGTCTTCTCCGTATGTATACAAAGGTCGTGAATTTAATACTGCTTCTATTTGACACAATAATGTTGACATTTCTTCGTATGTTAAATTGTTGTCACCTATTACTCTTTTTAAGTGATATTTCACAGATTTAACTCCGGCCTCCCAAATAGCTCCGAAGTGAGGTCCTGCCGGCGGGATAAAATGCCATTGGATTTTTTAATTTTCAAGTATTGGGGCAATTACATCGTTATTTTACGAAATCTTGATCTAGCTTTCCTGACGCACCTACGAAATTTGTTCCATTGTCAGAGTATATGTGAGCACATTTGCCTCGTCTTGCTATAAATCTTCGTAATGCAGCTAAAAACGCATTTGATGTTAAATCACTAACTACTTCTAAGTGAATTGCTTTTGTGACCATACATACGAATCAGTGGCGCACGCAGGGGGGTTTTGGGGGGTTCGAACCCCCCCCCGAAATGCACAAAAAAAATTAATTTAACTTAACTTTACTTGACTTGACTTAACAACCTGTAGAAAACAGTCTGCAAGAAGTTTCATTTAATCTGCTTTTGCTTTTTCGGCTGCTTCTGAAAAAAATCAAAAGCCGCTGCCGAAGCAACAGCAGAAAATGAGAAGTCGCTAAAAGCAATAAAAAAAAAAGAAAAATTTGGTATATACATATAAGTTGTTTTTATTTTTCTGTGTTTCCAAGTGATAAAATGAAATTATTAAAGCAGAAATTAGACAACAGTTACACACGAGTACTGTCGCGACAGCTAGCGCCACCAACTTGCGACTTTGTCGACGTGCTGCTGCTTCGACTTGCGCTGATGAACGAAATCAACAGCAAAGAAAACTGTAAATTTTTCGAACGGCGACTGCAGTCTCTGCTTTGCTTTTAGTGACTTCTCATTTTTGCTGTTGCTTCGACTGCGGCTTTTGATTTTTTTCAGAAGCAGCAGCAGAAGCATTTGCTCATTCTAAAAATGTTAAAAAAGCAGAAGTAGTAAAAAGCGAAAATTTTACGACTTTTGCTGCTGCGGCTGAAGCAATTTAAACACTGGTAGAAAACAGAATTTCAAGTTCAAGTTTAAATTAGTTCCCGTTAAGTTCAAGTTACGTTCTTGTTCAAGTTCGATAATATCAACAGTTCAAGTCAAGTTAAGTTCAGGTAACTGAGACTTCAGACGAAAGAGCTTTTGACAATTGCAAATTTCTTTACTTTATATGCTCGTTGGTACGACGCACGACCAAGTACATAAATGGCTTCTGAAAAAATATCGTCTTTTTTCAAACCAAACAAGTGGAAACGTTGCAGTCGGACGCAACCGACTGCGGCATACTCGATACCAGAATTAAAACCGGTAAAAAGAGGACTGAATGCAAAGGGGGACGGATGCGGCAGGGGTTTACGCTGCCTTAAAGATTCTCCGATGCAGATGGGGATGCCACAAGCTATCTTCATACCAAATTTGGTGACTCTAGCTCAAAATTTGTAAAAGGTGGGGAAAGGGGGGCTGGGGGTGGTTTTGGTGGGCGTGGCATCAAAATTTTTGATGCAGATCTTTGTGGAATGTCAATTGTTATCTTCATACCAAATTTGGTGACTCTAGCTCAAAATTTGTAAAAGGTGGGGAAAGGGGGGCTGGGGGTGGTTTGGGTGGGCGTGGCATCCAAATTTTTGATGTAGATCTTTGTGGAATGTCAATTGTTATCTTCATACCAAATTTGGTGACTCTAGCTCAAAATTTGTAAAAGGTGAGGAAAGGGGGGCTGGGGGCGGTAAGGGTGGGCGTGGCATCCAAATTTTTGATGCAGATCTTTGTAAAATGTCAATTGCTATCTTCATACCAAATTTGGTGACTCTAGCTCGAAAATTGTAAAAAGTGGGGAAAGGGGGGCGAAATGGAGGGCGTGGCTCCAAAACTTTGATGCAGATTTTTGGGGGTCGTTACCAGCTATCTTCCCACCAAATTTGGAGGCTCTAGCTCCACAACTCTGGAAGATACACGCATTCCCGTTTTTGACGAAGTGTTGGGGTGGATGGGGGCGGCTAGGGCAGTATTGGTGGGCGTGGCATCCAAACTTTTGATACAGTTTTTAGGGGGTCATCATCACCTATCTTGGCACCAAATTTGGTGGCTCTAGCTCATAAACTGTGGGAGATATAGCCATTTCTGATTTATAAATGCGGGGGGGCTGGGAGCGGAATGGGTGGGCGTGGCTCCAAAACTTTGATGCAGTTTTTTGGGGGTCGTTACCAGCTATCTTCCCACCAAATTTGGAGGCTCTAGCTCCACAACTCTGGAAGATACACGCATTCCCGTTTTTGACGAAGCGTTGGGGCACATAGGGGTGGCTAGGGCGGTATTGGTGGGCGTGGCATCCAATCTTTTGATGCAGTTTTTGAGGGGTCATCATCACCTATCTTGGCACCAAATTTGGTGGCTATAGCTCAAAAACTGTGGGAGATATAGGCTTTTTTTACTTTAAAATTCGGGCGGGCTGGAGGCGGAATGGGGGGCGTGGCTCCAAAATTTTTGATGCAGTTTTTTGGGGGCTGCTTGTAGCTATCTTCTTACCAAATTTGGTAGTTCTAGCTGTAAGGATGTGCGAAATATGTGGATTTATCGGTTTTGAGTTATCGAATTTATCGATTTGCCAGCCCCCCAGTTATCGTAGAACCCCCATCTTGACACTTTAATTTACTATCCCATAGATAAAGAGATTTGGGAAGTTTCAAGTCTCTAGCTTGAAGGGTGTGGAAAAAGTTGCGTTCATACAGACGGACAGACGGACAGACGGACAGACACCATGACGGACATTGCACAAACTCAATATACTCTTTACCTTCGGTATCGAGTATAAAAATGCGCCAAATTCGGCGGCAAATCCCGGACACTCGCTGGATGAGTGTTCACCACCAGTGAAAAGACAAAGACATGAGGATTCTTCTTCAAATCAAGCAGTAAGTTTTACAATACACGACAAAATGTGGAATCCTTTGGACCCTGGACGCCCCCAGCAATTTTCTCGTTGATTTTTATTATTTTTAGGATTCACCTAATGATGTTGAAAAGTTTTGTAGAAGACAATTGGACGACAATGAAAAGTACGAGCTTCTTGTTCATGTATGGACACCAGATTTTTCTTTTAAATTTCCATCATCAGGAAAGAGAAATCTGAAATTCCAACTTTCTTGGCTGCGAACATTCCCCTGGTTGGCTTATTCAGCGGTTGAAGATGGAGCTTATTGTCGAATATGCTTATTATTTGTGCAGAAAAACGTTGGTAAAGGAAACCATGTAAACGTTGACATGTTCTATCGAAGTGCTTTCCGAGATTGGAAAAAAGCTTTAGAAAAATTCAGAGACCACCAAACTAAAAAATATCACAAAGATGCTTCTGAAGATGCGCAGAATTTCAAAATGATACGTGAAAATCAGCGAACAGACATAACGAATGCGATTGACCTAGGCCGAAAACAACTTCAACATGAAAACCGACAGAAACTAGAACCCATCATCCGCACCGTTTTACTATGTGGCAGACAAGGACTTGCACTTCGAGGACATCGGGATCGGGGCCCATTATCGATGAAGATGCCAGAGGAAAACGATGGAAATTTCAGAACCCTTCTTCGTTTTGCTGGGGAAGACACTGTTTTGAAGAAACATTTGGAAACGGTTAATGCCAATGCAACGTATTTGAGCGACCGCATTCAGAATGAGATCATCGAAGCTGCAGGACAAATTATCACTCAAAATATAGTAAAACGCGTAAATGAGTCGAAGTGTTTTACAATAACTGCTGATGAAACTACAGATATTAGTGGGATTGAACACTTAACGTTGAGTGTTCGATACGTTCAAGCTATCGTGAAATTTTCGAAGAAAGAGCACACAATCCGGGAAGATTTTCTGCGTTTCGTCCCTTTGGTTGATGTGACTGGAGCGAGCCTTGCAAAAACAATTCTGAAACATTTGGAGGAAATGAAAGTTGACACCAATTCCATGAAAGGGCAAGGTAAATTCTTAATTATCGCCTAAGACTGCACACGATTTATAAAATGTTTTTTTTTTTCTCAAGGTTATGATGGAGCTCGAGTTATGAGTGGACAATTCAAGGGTTGTGCGGCTATTGTGAGAAAAACGTGTCCAGATGCTTTGTACGTGCATTGCGCTAATCACAATTTGAATTTAGCTATCACACATGCATGCAATATTTCATCAATCCGGAATTGTATGTCAACTGTCAAAGCTACGGTGAATTTCTTCCGAAATTCAAACAAGGCTGGAAACTTATTGAGGGCACACATCCTCGCAGCAGACTCTGGAGCCAAGCAGACCCGTCTTCTAAAATTTTGTGAAGCACGTTGGGTTGAACATCTGGCATCCCTCAGTTTGTTTTTTGAAGTGCTTCAATTTATCTGCTTAGCACTGGAAGAAATGGATGAAAAGAACATCAAATCTGACGGTGTTCAGCCAAATGCTCTGCTCTCTTCTATTCGTACGACTGAATTCATCATAGCGTTAACTGTGCTAAAACCAGTCTTCAGCTTGACAAAAAATCTGAGCCTGTTTCTCCAACAGGAAGACTGCGATTTGAGCCGATGCGTCAGTTACGCAAACGATATGCACGAACAAATAAAGCAGATGCGTGCAGAAGCCACCGAAAAATTCAACGAAATTTTCGTTTCAGCGACTAAGACTGCAGAAACTATTGATGCTGATCTGACCGTTCCTCGACGAGTAGGACGACAAAAAAATCGGGATAACTATGAAGGAAGCATTGAAGATTTTTATCGTCGATCAATTTACATCCCGTTTTTGGACAAGTACTCGGAAGAGCTTGAGTCGAGATTTTTAGAACACCGGGATATCCTTTCCAGGTTACAAAAAAAAAATGTGCGGGACTTACTTTGTCAGCATTACATGACACTGCTAAAACATTGAAAGATGAATGGCCAAACGACATCCATGTATTCACTGAAGAATTTGAAGCTGAAATTGGGATGTGGCAAAGGTAATTTTATTCGCTAAAAAATGCTACCATGCTAATATGAATTGATAAATATTTTTCTGATTGCAGGCACTGTTTAAATGTGTTTGAAGAAAAGCGAATCAAAACATTCATCGAAGCTTTGGACGTTTGCGATGAAGCATTCTATCCAACGGTATACAGATTTCTTCAAATAGGTGCGACACTGCCAGTAACAGTCGCTTCAAGCGAACGGTCGTTCTCTACATTACGAAGATTGAAGACCTTTTTACGAAATAAGACTGGAGAGCAAAGATTAAGTGGATTGGCGCTTCTCAGCATTCATCGAGATCTGGAAGTAACCAGTGAACAAATTTTGGATATAATGGCCAAAAAACCACGAAGGATTGATATTACAATCTAATGTACATTACATTATTTCCTTTCAAAACCCCCCCAAAAATAATTTCTGCGTGCGCCCCTGATACGAATACTGCTATATAGCCTTTATATGTTTTCTGTCCGCGAGTTTTCGAGCATTTAATATTGTATGGTCCTGCATAGTCTACTCCTGTATTTAAAAACGGGAGAGATTCTGTTATTCTATATTTTGGAAGATTTCCCATTATTTGCTCTATTGTTTGTTGCCTGTATCTAGTGCACCTAACACATTCTTTTAGATATTTCTTTAACCCTGCTGTTTGCTCAAAAAAAACTTACAAATCACAGCTTAGCGGACCATTTGGTCCATACTGCATTTTTCATACAAAATAACAATTTAATCGAATATTTAAAATCTATTTTGATTCAATACTTCGTGTGAATATAATACAGGCAAACCCCGATAGTGTGAACCAAACGAAAATCAAAATTTTGAAATTTGTTCACACTATCGGGGTGTTCACACTATCGGGGGTTCACACTATCGGGGTTTGCCTGTATTCATAAATCATTGTGGAATATTACAACACAGCTGATGTAAAAATTAGTTGTGGGATTCCCCTTATTGAGTTTTGTTATGAAGACGCACTGCGTTGTTCAGTTTGTGTTTTGCTATGAAATAAATAAGGCGCTAGTTTATGTTACATACTGCGTGAAGAAATGGCGAGCCAACGTCGCTTGAACGAAAATGATATTCGTGATGTGCTCAATGCAGGAAGTGACTCCGAGTCTGCTTCGGATATTTCAGATTTAGACATTGACTTTAGTACGGAACATAGTGACACAAGTGATTCTGAAACAGGGAGTGAAACAGACGTGGATGCAGCTTGCTCCAATGATCCCTTGTTTATTGCTAAAAACAAAATGGTATGGAATGCCACTTCATTACCTCAACCCATTGGAGCTACCGCTGAGAATATAATTTCAATGAAACCAGGACCAACTCGATTTGCAATATCCCGATGCAATGACATGGTGTCAGCTTTCTTGTTGTTTTTTCCGCAATCAATAGAAAAATTGTCATCGAAAATACTAACAAGTATGGCAGAGTCAAATTTGTCGACAAATGGATCAATATTGATCAAGACACATTGCGAGCCTATATTGCTGTTCTCATTCTTGCAGGTGCATGTCGGTGAGTGCCTTTTTTGTTTTACGTATTTCGAAAAATTAGTTGACTTATATAAAATTTCTCTATGGCAGCGCAAGAAATGAAGACGTTCATGGTTTATTTGATGAAACTTTTGGCCGCCCCATTTTCCGATCAATTATGTCTGAAAAAAACTTCCACAAAATTACAAGTGCGCTCCGTTTTGATGATGTTTCGAGTCGAAGACAAAACCGTAGCAGCGATAAATTTGCTCCAATTCGTGACCTGTGGGATCGTTGGCAAGTTATTCTTCCAATTTTGTACAACTGCCACGAAAATGTCACAATTGATGAGCAACTTGTTGCATTCAGGGGACGTTGCTCTTTTCGTCAGTTTATGCCATCAAAACCTGCTAAATATGGAAATATGAAATTTTGGGTATTGGTTGACTCAAAGTCTGGTTACGTATGGAAGATACAACCATATCTTGGAAAACCTAAAAATGCAAAGCCTGAAAAAAACCAAGGAGAACGCATTGTGTTAGAATTGACGGAAGGCTTGAAAGGACAGAATGTAACAGCCGACAATTTCTTTTCTACTTTTGAGGTGGTAAAAAAGCTGCTTGAAAGAAAACATATGTAAGTAACAGTACGCAAAAATAAAACATTTATACCTCCCAAATTATTGATTGTCAAAAAACTTCCACTGTATACATCTACATTTGCTTTCAATGAAATTGCGACATTAGTGTCATATATCAACCACAAAAACAAAGCAGCGATATTGATTAGTTCAATACACAGGATAGCTAAAGTGGATGAGAGTGGGGCGAAGAAAAAACCGGAGATTATATCTTATTATAATTCGACAAAAGGTTTGTAATTTTGTTATCCGTCTATAATTTCTCATGCTTTGTCTCTCTTAGGAGGCGTAGATACTGCTGACCAAATGATTGGATCCTACACAACAAAACGCAAAACAAATCGATGGCCGAACATTGCATTTGCAAATATAATTGATATATCGGCTTTGAATGCGTACATACTTTTTTCTGAAATCGATGCTTCATGGGCACCAGCTGATTCGAATCGCAAGAGACCACACTTTTTGCGGCAGCTGGCACTCTCTTTGGCTAAGCCGTATATGATGAAGCGGACTAAACTACCTCATCAACAGTTTTCAGTAGACTTATTGGCTGAAATAAGAAAATCATCCTCCGCTTCAGAGCCCTCTTCAAGCAATGCTACTACCAGTTCAGGATCTAGAAAGCGTGGAATTTGTAGTTGCTGTAAATCAAAGTCTGACGTAAAATGTTCCATTTGCGGAAAGTTTATTTGTAAAGTAAACCGAAAAACAATGTGCTTAGCATGTTATGACAATAATGTTTTGTAAATAACAGCAAAAATAAATAAATAATAATTGTAATCAAAGAAAAATATATATTGGACCAAATGGTCCCTTGAGCAACGATTAGTAAGTTTTTATTTTTCTCAGTCCCACTTTAAGTCAGACCATTAAAATTTTGTATATAACAGTGTCTTATAAAAAGACCACCTGAAAAAAAATTTTAAGTCAATATGTATAACCGTTCAAGAGTTACAAAGGAATAAAAAAAAAATTGGACCAAATGGGCTCAAGGCTAACAGCAGGGTTAAGGAATTCCTTAACCCGAATATCCAGTATTTTCTTTGAATATGATTTCTCATAAGGTTAATTCCTCCATGCAATGTTTCTTTATGTGCTTGTTTTATTAAAAGAGAAGTCATGTGACTTTTGTCTAATATTATTGGATGTTTAACGTCAAAATCAGCTTTCGAATTTTGAAGTCTACCTCCTACTCTTAATATCCCGTCTTTATCTAAAAATGGATTTAATCCTAATATTTGACGTAAGCAATTTATTTCTTCAGAAAATATATCTGCTTGTTCTTGCTTAAGCAATGTTATTTTTGCTTTTTTAAGTTCTTTTACCGTTAAATACGGCGGAAACACCTCTTTTTTAAATTTGATTGCAATAAATCTTAATATATATGCTACTATTCTTTCTAATTTTTGTATGCAAGAGTATTTTTGAATTAAATTTTTAATAATAGCACTGCCAAGGTTAAATAATATTGTATTGACTATTAGATTATCTTCGGCTACCTGTTCTTTGGGCCAATAGTCTTTAGGTTTTGATAGCCATTTGGGTCCTTTCCACCAAATTTGGCAATCCTTTAATTTACTTGGACAAATTCCTCTTGAAGCTACATCAGCTGGATTATCTTCTGATCTTATATGATCCCAATTTAAGTTGATAGTTTTGATTTCCTCAGTTCTTTTTCTTATGAATTTGTTCTTATTTGAACTGTTTTTATCCAAGCTAACGCAATTGTAGAGTCACTCCACGCATATAAGGAGATTGTGTTTGAAATTGACTCATTTACTTTTCTCATTAATTTTGCTAACAGATGTGCTGCACATAACTCTAACTTTGGTATTGTTTTTCTATTTTTTATTGGGTTTACCTTACTTTTGCTATCTACTATTGTGAGTGAATAACCTACTTTTGCATATACCACAGCTGCATATGCTTTTTCTGATGCATCTGCGAATCCATGTAGCTGTATTTCATGCTTCATGCTAGTTTGTAACCATCTTGGGATTCTTATTTCTTCTAACAATGACAAGTTAAGTTTGTACTGTTCCCACTCACTTGCATCTTCCATGCTTAGCTTGTCATCCCAGTCTTTTTCTATTAACCACAATTTTTGCATAAATAATTATCCCACTACTGTGACCGGTGATAGCCAACCCAATGGATCATAGATTTTGGCAAGCGTTGACAATACTTGTCTTTTTGCTTATGCTTTCTGAGTTCTCACTATTGACTTTAAATTTAAATTCGTCTTTTAGAGGTTCCCATTGTAGTCCCAATGTTTTAACCGACTCATTTTCCTCAATGGCTATTACTTTATTTTCTCCAGTATTTTCTACATGTTGTATTATTTCTGGCTTATTTGTAACCCATTTTCTTAAATTAAATCCAGCCTCTGCTAACTCCAAAGAAATTTCTTTTATTTTCATTTGGCAGTCTTGTACGGAGTCTGCTCCTGACATCAGATCATCCATATAAAAATCATTTCTAATTGATTCCCCAATAATTTTATCTTTACAATTATTTGCTATTTCTAGCAGCACTCTTGTTGCCAAGTATGGAGCTGACGCGGTACCGTATGTAACCGTCGCGACGGCAGCAGTGCTGCGCGGTTGGCGCATTTTCCGCTGTTTGGCATAAACAAACTTAATTCCAAATGTGGACCATGATAATAATTTATTCCATATTGGAGAGCATTTTTTCGAGATACCTGTGGGATCATATGAGCTTAGTGACATAAGTGAAATTATTAGCGAAAAAATGACGGTAATAGAGCCAAATAAATTAAAGCACCCTCTAATCGAGAGCAATAACAATACCCTTCAGGTAGTGATTTCATCTAAAAAAGATTCAATATACTTTAACAAAGAGCGTTCTATCGGCCAATTATTTAGGTTTAATAAAAGAGAACTAAAACCAAATGCAACGCATATATAAGATCAACCTGTTGACATTTTAAAAGTAAATACGATTCGTCTGGAATGTAACATTGTAAGCGGTTCATATGTAAATGAGGTATCAAGTCATGCTCTGCATGAGTTTGCTCTCAATGTTCCACCAGGCTATAAATTGAGTGAGAAACCCAATAATCTTATTTATTTGCCAGTTAGCACGAGAGAGACACAGTCGTTAATAATACGGATTACTGATCAGAACGGAAACTTGGTTAATTTAAGAAAAGAGGCTGTGACACTTCGCTTACACTTGAGGCGACGAGAATGATTATTTATAATAAAAACGTGTGCTATCCGCCCCCAGCGAACACTTTAAGTTCTAATATAGAACGATACAGGTCGACGAAAAAAGTACTTACAGCCGAGAACAAATTATTTTTAAAATCTTTGGGTCTAAAAATAAGAACATAATGAGTAGTGTATTGAATGTTCGAGAGAAAGCCTATTCGGATGAGAGTATAATCAAAAAAGAATATCACAGTTATTCTCCTTATCTACAAACATTTAAAAGCAATGATGAAGTTAGAATTACTGTTCAGAATCAGGACTTATATGTATTACCTTGTGAGAGTTTTATTAATGTTGAGGGTACAATTTTTTTGGCAGATAACTCAGTGGCTAAAGATGGGAAACTTAAAAACAATTGTATGAGTTATCTCTTTGATGAGGTTCGATATGAGTTAAATGGAATTGAAATTGACCGTACTCGATTTGTTGGTATTTCAACAACCTTAAAAAACTATGCTTCCTTAAACAAAACGGAGAGCAGTATGCTAGAGAATTCTGGCTGGTTCAATGGAGATGGTAGAGAGTTGGCAAATGGATATTTTAATTTTTCTATCCCTCTTAAATACTTACTTGGATTTGCTGAAGATTATAACAAGGTCTTATTAAATTGTAAACATGAATTAATATTACTCATGACTAAAAATATGGATGATGTGTATCACAGTAAAATTGCAACCAAGGAGTATAAACTAAATAGTTCTAACATTGTATGGAAAATACCACATGTAACTCTGAGTGATGAAAAGAAGTTACAAATGTTTATTCTGACTAAGACTGGAGGTTCACTACCACTTGCATTCCGTAGTTGGGATTGTTATCTGAATCCAACATTGCCAGAAGGTACACAACATGTTTGGAACGTTAAGCTTGCAGCTAATAGAGAACGCCCCCGATTTGCGATAAAAGCTTTTGTAGTGGATGATAAACTTAATCATATTCATTTGAGGAATTTAAAAGTGTACCTTAACTCGGAGAACTTTCCGTACGATGATATGAATATAAATTTTAAGCGAGAACGAAATGTAAGTTTGTATGATACCTCAGTAAAATTGATATTTGTGCAAATTTCTTATTACAGTTGTTCAAATTACGGCATAAATGTTTCAAGTATGCATGTTTTATCTCTTATGCTTTGTGATGTTTTTCCATGCATATGTTTCTTATCTGCTTTTAATCTATAGTCCCGTTAGGATTTTAAAAGAGACAAAGTCATGACTTTAATAGAAAGTTGATATTTGTGCAAAACTCTTCATTTCAATTTTAAGTGTGACACATTAATTATCTCGCTGCAAAAATTGATTGGGTGCATTTAAATATTGTTAACTAATTGACTATAATTAGTATTGTTACAAGTTTTTGATTTTTTTATAAATTTGGACTATTTTTGGTTAAAAATGCCTCTCGCAGCCGAATTAAATGAAAAGAAAAAACGCAAATTGAAACTTTGGCTTTATGTGGCATTAAAATATCAGAAATTGCCAAATGATTAAGTCGACATCGTAATACTATCGCGAATTATTTGAAGAATCCACAGAAATATGCCCGAAACAACAGAAGTGGGGCATTACCAAGAGTTGATGTGCGCACTAAACGGCACATAAAGGCGCTAGCAACGGCTAAAAATATGAGTTGCGCTAGAATAAAGTCTGCATTGAAGTTGCCAATAAGTAGGCAGAGGGTGCAACAGATTTGTCGAAAGGAGTTGCACCTCAAATATGACTCAAGAGTACGGACACCAAAACTGTTACCCCGGCATAAGAAGGCCCGGCTTACCTTCTATGAAAAATATAAGTTTTGGGACAACGAGTTCACAAAGGTGATTTTCAGTGATGAAAAGAAGTTTAACCAGGACGGGCCAGATGGAAATAAAAAGTACTGGCGGGACCCAAATCATCCAAGGAAGACGAGCTATAGGCGGAACCATGCTGGTGGCTCTCTGATGGTATGGGCGGCATTCAGCTCTGCTGGAAAGGCTCCCATTTGCTTTCTCCTTGAAGGAGAACTTATACCATTTGCGGAGGAGTTCCATGGCGACGACTGGACATTTCAACAGGATAACGCTCCTATTTACGTTGCAAGGTATACGATGTCGTTTTTCTGTTCCCATAGTATTCCCTTATTAGGGTGGCCAGCTATAAGTCCGGACTTAAATCCAATTGAGGATCTTTGGGGCATCCTTTCAGCAAAGGTTTATGAGGGTGGAAGGCAATTTGAGTCCTTGAAGGAACTAAAAGCGGCCATTGTCATGAAATGGGCACCTATTGACGTAAACACTTTAAAAAACTTGGTAAACTCGATGCCCCGCCGCTTGCAATTGGTTGCACAACAAAGAGGCGACTCTATTTCGTATTAATAAATTCATTTATGTTCATTGAAATACTTAATCTCCTTAAATTTGCGGTATTTAACTTTTGCACAATTATTAACTTTACATGAAGATTTCTTCAAAAATTTTTTTCTATTAATAAAAATAAAATATTTGAAAAACATGGTGTACATTAAATCTTCACAGCAAATACCTATTTAAAAAATATATTAACAAATAAACAGCCAATATAAATTTTACTGAGGTATGTATACAGGATTTCAATCAAGCTACATTGTGAAGGAATCTGAACCATTACTAACACCCAAAGAGTTTAAAGAGAAAGCACCAATGGTTGTTGAAGACTTGTCACATCAGAATGAAACAGTTAAAACAGGGCCAATCGATGTAAGAGTTTCAATTGATCTCGACAGTGTTAGTGTGAGGAATACTAAGGTAAATTGCCTACTTATGCATGATCGAATGGTAGAGTATTCACCTTTGACTGGATTAGTTCAACGCATCGTTTAAAACCAATTTAATACAGACAAAAGTTGTGTTTGATATTCATTCAAATTTATAATTTAAAATATTATGTACCCCCACTTAATTAATAAATAAAAAACATGATGAAATTTATATAAACAAGTGAAAACGTTGCAGTCGGACGCAACCGACTGCGGCATACTCGATACCAGTATTAAAACCGGTAAAAAGAGGCCTGATTGCAAAGGGGTACGGATGCGGCAGGGGTGTACGCTGCCTTAAAGATTCTCCGATGCAGATGGGGATGCCACCAGCTATATTCCTTCCAAATTTGGTGACTCTAGCTCAAAGTTTGTAAAATGTAGGGAAAGGGGGGGGGGGGGGGCTGGGGGCGGTATGGGTAGTTGTGGCATCAAAATTTTTGTTGCAGATCTTTGTGAAATGTCAATTGCTATCTTCATACCAAATTTGGTGGCTCTAGCTCGAAATTTGTAAAAAGTGGGGAAAGGGGGGCTGTTGGCGGTATGAGTGGGCGAGGCATCCAAATTTTTGATGCAGATCTATGTGGAATGTCAATTGCTATCTACATACCAAATTTGATGACTCTAGCTCGAAATTTGTAATAAGTGGGGAAAGGGGGGCTGGGGGCGGTATGGGTGGGCGTGGCATCCAAATTTGTGATGCAGATCTTTGTGGAATGTCAATTCCTATCTTCATACCAAATTTTGTGACTCTAGCTCGAAAATTGTAAAAAGTGGGGAAAGGGGGGCGAAATGGAGGGCGTGGCTCCAAAACTTTGATGCAAATTTTTGGGGGTCGTTGCCAGCTATCTTCCTACCAAATTTGGTGGCTCTAGCTCCACAACTCTGGAAGATACACTCATTCCCGTTTTTGACGAAGCGTTGGGGTGGATGGGGGTGGCTAGGGCAGTATTGGTGGGCGTGGCATCCAAACTTTTGATGCAGTTTTTAGGGAGTCATCATCACCTATCTTGGCACCAAATTTGGTGGCTAAAGCTCAAAAACTGTGGGAGATATAGCCATTTCTGATTTCAAAATGCGGGGGGGCTGGGGGCGTAATGGGTGGGCGTGGCATCCAAAACTTTGATGCAGTTTTTTGGGGGTCGTTAACAGCTATCTTCCCACCAAATTTGGAGGCTCTAGCTCCACAACTCTGGAAGATACACGCATTCCCGTTTTTGACGAAGCGTTGGGGCACATAGGGGTGGCTAGGGCGGTATTGGTGGGCGTGGCATCCAATCTTTTGATGCAGTTTTTGAGGGGTCATCATCACCTATCTTGGCACCAAATTTGGTGGCTATAGCTCAAAAACTGTGGGAGATATAGTCTTTTTTGACTTTAAAATGCGGGGTGGCTGGGGGCGGAATGGGGGGCGTGGCTCCAAAATTATTGATGCAGTTTTTTGGGGGTTGCTAATAGCTATCTTTTTACCAAATTTGGTACTTCTAGCTGTAAGGATGTGCGAAATATGTGGATTTATCGGTATTGGGTTATCGAATATATCGATTTGCCAGCCCCCAGTTATCGTAGAACCCCCATCTTGACACTTTAATTTACTATCCCATAGATAAAAAGAATTGGAAAGTTTCAAGTCTCTAGCTTGAAGGGTGTGGAAAAAACTTGCACACATACGGACGGACAGACGGACAGACACCATGACAGACATTGCACAAAACCAATATACTCTTTACCTTCGGTATCGAGTATAAAAATAATTTTTATTTTATTCAAGTATATTAGTATAAATATTTTCATTTTCAGGTACCTCAAACTGGGAGTTTTCTAATATTATAAGTAACTTAAATAAATTTGTAGTGCAAAGTCAATACCTAAAATATTATTCTAATTTTATGTATAGTTTGAAATTATAAAAAAAAAAAGATGGCTAAGGAAATAAAAAAAAGAGATGGCAATACTTTAATATCACCATTTCACAAGAATGTTATACTTAATAAAATTGAAATTCATCGAGGAAAGTGAAAAAAACCTTTAAGTCAGTCTTAAATAAACGTTTGTTGAGTAAACTATAAAAAATGGAGCAGATTTCTGGTGTTGGATTTAAAGCAATTGTGAAGAAAATCGATGTTTTTTTAAAAGAGTTTGGCGAAATGATTTTTCCCGAACATCATGAATTGCTTGTGGAATATCGTGAATTTTTCTTGGGATATGAAAACTGTCAACTAGTAAATTCCAAATATGGCGAACATCTTTCAGCGTGCATCTGGTCATCTGATCTATCTACAGAGGGAGTTGATACATGTGGTTGCTTTCACTATAGCATGCGTCTGACAAGAGTAGAACGTTTAATTACAAAATATAGAAATTTAAACAAAAGAATGAACAAAAACGTTTAAGTCAATAAGGAATCAAATGTTTAAATACTAGATTTAAAAATAAGCATGTAATATCTTATATATATATGTAGATATATAGAATTTATGAATTTAATGGAAAAAAATAATAATAAAACAAAATAAACTCTACAACTTAAACCAAAAATGCCTCTTTTATTGATTTTGAAGTCAGTGCAGGATATAAGTTTTTCTAGCACTTGACTAATTTTCAAAACAGATATATATATAAAAAAAAACAAAGGTTAGAAAGGGATGGCGCTAAACATTTAAATGACCAGCCTATATGATTGGATGATAGTATTCAACTTAAAGGCCTGTACGCAGACGCCTGTACAGCTCCCGTACAGCAAAAACTTCATATAAAAAAAATGGTCCCGTACAGCTTCAGTACAGTACGTACATTTAAGGTCTGCAGTTCTGTTAGCTACTGCTGGTACGGTAGTGTTGAACAATGAAAATGTTAAAATGTTATGTTAAAATGCTACGGGCAGTAAATAGCTTTCAGCAGCTATTTACGGTTGTAAAAAATGCAACAACATGTCGGGCAAGAGCCGGCTTATAAATTTTTCGGATAATATTAACAAAGTTGACCTAATTCAGGCTCCAATAGAGCCATACTTATTGTTTTGGCAGTCAATGCTGCACAAGAAGTAATGAATAAAAATATATTTATTAATTAATAAGATACAATTTAAATAACATATAAACTGGATTGTACTGCCACTGATCTATGGCAGGGTATAGATTATTAGAAGCAGGGCGTTAGCTGTACTCAAACACAAAAGTAGCGCGCGAATCATTATTTTGAAATCAAGTGTACAAAACAGAGTTGCATTTCCGATTTATTTACAAAAAAACAATTAGCCTACCGCCACAATATGTGAATTTTTCAACACTTGTCGTTACAGCCGTAAAACTCATGTATACTGTACGGGAGCTGTACGGGGCTCATGCGTACAGGCCTTAAGGATGAAGGGGACCAATCAATTAGCATTCTCATCTGCTTTTCATGGACGCTTGTCCCCTTTATCCTTTTCCCCCTCTTACACCTTCACACTCTAACACCCTCTCCCTCTAACACCACATAACCCACATGAATGATGTTGTTGTTACTGGTGTTTACAAAAATCAATGCATGTTCTGAGTTGCTTACAGACAACGCACGTGCCACATGTTTGTATACTTGACAGCAGATCCTATATGATCATATAACCCACTTGAATGTTTTTATGTTGCTGCTTTTGACAAAAAACAATGCATGCTGTGGCTTAGCCTGTATTTGACTCTAATACTAAATGGCTAAATAGCCAAACTGATCCTGTGCACACTGATTTTCCCAATACTTAATACCCATGTTTATGGCTTGCTCGTTAAACAGGCGCATCCTTGCTTACAAATTCCACATGAATGTTGTTATTGTTACTGCTCTTTACAAAAAACAATGCATACTGTTGCTTGCTTGCATGTGTGCAAGGCAATGCACTTAAAACAGGAATACACTTGACACCCGATCCTATGATCGTTGATTCTCAAGTGGGTAATAAAAGTGTAAAAAAGGGATCGCTGATTCTCAAGTGGGGTAATAAATTATGATTGGGGGTAATAAAAGTGACAGCTACTTCCTGGCGTAGAACCGGCAATCACCTACTACTCATAAACATTCATTTTTTGACGTGTGTTGCAGGTTTACAATGCCCCGCACGTCAAAGAGGCGTCCTTTCGACTCCAGATCCTTTGATCACTGCTTTTCAAGAATCTTGTTGTTGTTGTCCTTAAGAATGCCATCTATGATTTTGACTTGCTTGCAGGTGTACATGCAACACACGTTTAACAGGCGCACACTTGACTCCAGATCCTATGAGCACTGATTCTCACAGATGCTGTTGATAGAGTTGTGGCCTAGGAATGTCAATCCTTTGTTCTCCACCCTAGTCTTATCAAGGAAGGGACACGATCATGGGAAAAAAAGGTCATAAGTTATAATATTGTGGGGGTCAAAAAACAAGAGGTCGAAAACACGGTAATAAAATTTAATGGGGTCATAAATAGTCGGCATCCTTTTGAGTTAGAAACACCATTCTCCTACTACTTATATTTCTCCCAAATTTGGTGACTCTAGCTCAAAGTTTGTTAAAGTTGTCGAAAGGGGGGGCTGGGGTTGTATGGGTGGGTGTGGCATCAAAATTGTTTCTGCAGATCTTTGTGGAAGGTCAATTAGTATCTTCATACGAAATTCGGTGACTCTAGCTCAATGTTTGTAAAAGTTGTGGAAAGGGGGCCTGCGGGGCAGATTGGGTGTGTGTGGCATCCAAATTTTTGATGCAGTTCTTTGTGGAATGTCAATTGCTATCTTCATACCAAATTTGGTGACTCTAGCTCAAAGTTTGTAAAAGTGTGTAAAAGGGGGGCTGGGGCGGTATGGATGGGTGTGGTATCCAAATTTTTGCTGAAGATCTATATGGGATGTCAATTGCTATCTTCATACGAAATTGGGTGACTCTAGCTCGAAGTTTGTAAAAAGTGAGGAAAGGGGGGCGGAATGGGTAGGCGTGGCTCTAAAACTTAGATGCAGATTTTTGGAAGTCGCTGCCAGCTTTTTCCTAACAAATTTGATGGCTCTAGCTCCACAACTCTGGAATATACATTTATTCCCGTTTTTGACGAAGCGTTGGGGCGGATGGGGGCGGCTAGGGCAGTATTGGTGGACGTGGCTTCCAAACTATCAGCCAAACTCCTAAACTTGCAACAAAAAAATAAGACAGCCAACATTTATACGCATGAAGTAGAGCAACTAACAAAAGCTTTGGCTTGAGCGTACATTAACGATGGTTTAAATTCTGAATTAGCCACCAAATACAGCACAAATCAAGCTGTAAAAGCAATGATGAAGAACTGCACCAATGATAAGGTGGAACTTATCATGCAGGCGGGCACATTCAACAGTATGAATGATGCCCTAACCAAATTTGTAAATAGTTGTACTGAAATAACAGGACAGTCCAATACTGTCCTTTACTACCAAAATTACTCTCAAAGTGGCGGAAACCGCGGCAGAGGTAATAACAGGAGCCGACCTTATAACAGAGGCGGCTTAAGATACAACAACAATAACGGCAACCGATACAATAATAGTGAGGGTAATTTTAGAGGCGGCTCGTACAGAGGCGACCAAAATAGAGGCCGTGGACAGCAGAATTTGAACGTAAATCTAAGACTCAGTAGTATCATTTAAATCCAAAACCAGAAGAATAATAATCCACTTACATTATTAATAGATACAGGAACAAATGTTTCAATACTAAAGAATAACAATTTAGACTCAGATATAAATGAAAACTATAAAACAAATATAACAGGAATTGGACAGGGAATAATCCAGTCAATTGGACTACTTTTCGATTACTTCGTAATCAATCATAAATTTCAAATAGTTTATAATGAATTTCCCATACCATGCGATGGAATTCTTGGACTAGATTTCATTAGAAAATACAACTGCATATTAGATTACCAAAATGATGAATTCATCATGAAACCACAGTCATTGAATTATCAGAATCATGTACCACTATAACACAATGATATTGATAATTCAATATTATTACCAGCAAGATCAGAAGTAATGAGAAAAGCCATGCTTCTGCCTACTGAAAATACTGTACTAATACCAAACCTGGAAATACATCCTGGGGTAATAATAGCGAACAGTATTTTTATTGTTGAAAGTAATAGTGCAATAGTCCGTATTTTAAATACAACAGATAAAAATATAAAAATTCAAAATCCTAACATTAAATTCGAATCAATAGAAGGTTATAAAATTCAAACTAATGAAAATTCAAACAATAGAACTAACAAAGTTATAGACAAACTAACATTCCCTGACCAATTCAAAGTTAAATTAACTGATCTATGTACCAAATACAGTGATATATTTGGTCTAGAAACAGAACCAATATCATGCAATAGCTTCTATAAACAAAGATTGAGATAAGCAGATAAAACACCCGTTTACATAAAAAATTATAGAAATGCTGAAACCGAGAAACCAGAAATAAACAGACAGGTCGAAAAACTAAAAAAATATGGTATAGTTGAGCCATCAATTTCTGAATATAATAGCCGACTTCTCTTGGTACCCAAGAAAACTCTCCCAAACTCAAAGGAGAAAAAAATAGTAGTTGATTATCGCCAAATATATAAAAAATTTCTGGCAGATAAATACCCACTGCCAAGAATAGAAGAAATCTTAGACCAATTATATTATTATATTTGGGGGTAAATACACTGCGACCAAATAGATCTATTGTGCCCCCTTCTTGGCCTATAGCTCTTCCATCAGGCCCAGGTGTTGCATAAAAGCAAGTACCTTTGTTGGGTCGATGGTTTCTAAATCGCTAAGCTGCACAATATGTTTTCCTAGAAAACTACTTCTTTTCCTTACTAAGGCTACGCATTCTGCTATAATGTGCAAGGAGGATTCTCCTTCCATTTCGCAGAATCTGCAAATCTCGCTGCTGACTATACCTAGCTTTGCGAGGTGACCTCGTAGTCTACAATGTCCTGTCAAGAGACCGGTGAGTATCCTGAGTCTATTTTTACCCATTGATATTACTTGCTTAAACCGTTTAAGGTTATAGCTACCCAAGAGAATCTTTGCTTGTCTGAGTCCTGGTGTCCTTGCCCAGCTCGTTCTTCGCAGAAGTCTCTCTTCATTCCTAAGCTCTTGCCGTATTGTGCTTCTTCCTATACCACAGTACGGCTCGGGTCCTATTAGGGGTGTCGCTGCCCCCAGTCTTGCTTGCTTGTCTGCCTCTTCGTTTCCCGCTATTTCGACATGTCCAGGGACCCATCTTAGGGCAAGCCTATTTTGTGATCCCAGAGTGTCTAGCTTGGTTCGTACCTCACGAACTACCTTTGACCTGATTTCGGTCTTACTAAGTGCCATTATTGCTGCTTGACTATCGGATAGGATGGCTATATCCCTATTCCGATAGTTACGCTTTAGATTAAAGTCCACACACCTCCCGATTGCACATACCTCAGCTTGGAATATGCTGGTGTGCATACCTAGGGCCTCGTGGTACATTAGCCGAGGGCCTACCACACCAAGACCGGAAACTTGTTGCGTTAGGGATCCATCGGTGTACCATTTTATGGTGTGTGGCTTCATGTTGTGGACCTCTTCCAGAGATGTCCACTCCTTTTTATTACAGAGGTGAACTTGAAACTTTTGACCGAACATGTGTTCGGCTTTCATTTCGTCCCTTGGCTGTGCCAGTAGGGGAAGTTCACCCGATTGCATATCTGCCTCAACTCGACTAAGAATGTGTCCTCCCCCAACTCCTTCAACGGACATTCTTAAGAGGGTTGCCTTCTGTTGCAGCCTAATTGTGTGGTGGAGTGGCGTTATCTCCAATAGAACCTCAAGCGCTGATGTGGGACAGGTCCTCATCGCTCCCGTGATTCCTACACATGCCATTCTTTGTAGCTTTTGAAGCTGCTTCTGCACAGTGATTTGCTGTGCCTTATCCCCCCATGCAATCACTCCATACGTGAGCCTTACTCCCTCTTAGCTTTATTGAAGTGGTGACGTGTGGTGATACGCAGTCTCTCAAAACCGTCATTCCACCATGGGGCATCTTTTTCTTTACGCGTTTTCCCTAGTGGGCAGCTTTCTTCATATGCATCTTGAATGCTACTATTTAGATTTCTAACAACTCTTTCTAGCTCACTCGTGCATCTGGGTATTCCAGAGTTTTCAGTGGCTAGGTTAAGCTCTAGGGTAGACCTAAATTTTTCCCAGTTCGTTTTCCTGGGGCTACGTGTTGGTATTCTACTATCCGTATTAACCTTAAGTTTGAATAGGATAATCCTGTGATCGGACATGGATTCTTCTGAAAAGACATGCCATTCTCTGAAATGTGGCCTAAGAGACCGACTAATCAGAGTAATGTCTAATACCTTTTCTCTAACTCTAGTTACAAATGTCGGTGTCGATCCGACATTACCAATTTCTAAGTTATACTTGAATATAAAGTTGGTAAGACACTCACCCCTTTTGTTGATGTCCGTGCTGCCCCATATGGAGTGGTACGCATTGGCATCGCAGCCGATTATAACTGGCAGCTTCTCTCTCCTGCAGTGGTCCATCAGCTTTTCTATTTCCGGTGGCGGGCAGTCCACATCACCAGCAAAATAGGCAGATGCCACCACAATAGGGGGGCGTTTCCAATTGCCCTTACGGCAATAGGTACGCAGTCCCTAGTGAGGAATTCTGAAAGAATAGTAAAATTAATACATTTCCTTACCATAATGCATGCTCTAGGTGTAGGATCTCTTTGATCCCAGATTACCTTTGAGTCAGCGGTGTACAGGCCTTTTATGCCATTGTTTACCCATGGCTCCTGTACCAGGGCTAGCCCAAGATGTTGGGTGATAAACATCCTGGCCAAGACAGCAGAGGCTGCCTTAGCCCGATGGAGGCTTATCTGGGCTAGCCTGGCGTTTGATGTCACCATCACTCATCCGCCGCTCCAGCTTCTGGTGATGTAGGTTGGGAGCTGCTTAGACCAATTAGGACGAGCACAATATTTTTCATGTATCGATCTCATGTCAGGATTTCACCAAATAGAACTAGATGAGAAATCTAGAAATGTAACATCATTTTCAACGAACTCCGGTTCTTATCGCTTCACGCGATTACCATATGGTCTTAAGGTAGCACCAAACTCATTTATGCTAATGATGACACTCGCATTTTCTGGCCTTGAGCCATCCCAAGTATTTCTCTACATGGATGACTTTGTTGTCATTGGCTGTTCAGAACAGCACATCTTTAAAAATTTGTCAAATATCTTTGGTCTATGTAGAAAACACAACCTAAAATTAAATCCAGAGAAATGTTCGTTTTTCATGCACGAGGTTACATTCCTTGGGCATAAGTGCACAGACCGTGGCATTCTCCCTGATGACAAAAAATATGATGTAATTTAAAACTATCCAACTCCAACTGATGCGGATAGCGCACGACGTTTCGTCGCGTTCTGTAATTATTACAGACGATTTATTCATAACTTCGCACAACACTCACGTCATTTGACCAGATTGTGCAAAAAGAATGTCCAATTCGACTGGACAAAAGAATGCGAAGACGCATTCAAATACTTAAAAAAGGCATTAATGAAGCCTACATTGTTAAAATACCCTGACTTCATCAAAGAATTTTGCATAACCACGGATGCAAGTAAACATGCATGTGGTGCCGTACTAACTCAAGAGTACAACGGTATGCAATTGCCAATTGCATTCGCTTCAAGAGCTTTCACATAGGGAGAAAGCAATAAATCAACTACAGAGCAGGAATTAGCTGCAATACACTGGGCAATAAAACACTTTAGACCATACGTTTATGGAAGGCATTTCTTAGTAAAAACAGACCTAGAGCATTAACCTACCTTTTTTCGATGAAAAATCCTACTTCAAAATTGACTAGAATGAGACTAGATTTAGAAGAATATCAATTCTCAGTTGAATACCTCAAGGGGAAAGATAATCACGTCGCAGATGCATTATCAAGAATAAAAGTATTAACTCTTATAGAAATGAATAGAAATACATATAATGATGGTCCAAAAAAGGTCATCAAAAAGACAGGAAAACATCTGCGCAGATGAAAATCAAAAACTGCCAATACAAACAAAAGAAAACAAGTGGAAACGTTGCAGTCGGACGCAACCAACTGCGGTATACTCGTTACCAGCATTAAAACCGGTAAAAACAGGCCTGATTGCAAAGGGATACGGATAAGGCAGGGGTGTATGCTCCTTAAAGATTCTCCAATGCAGATGGGGATGCCACCAGCTATCTTCCTTCAAAATTTGGTGACTCTAGCTCAAAGTTTGTAAAAGGTGTCGAAAGAGGGGCTGGGGTTGTATGGGTGGGTGGGGCATCCAAATTGTTGTTGCAGACCTTTGTGGAATGTCAATTGCTATCTTCATACGAAACTGGGTGACTGTAGCTCAAAGTTTGTAAAAGGTTGGGAAAGGGGTGGCTGGGGCAGATTGGGTGTGTCCAAATTTTTTATGCAGTTCTTTGTGGAATGTCAATTGCTATCTTCGTACCAAATGTGGTGACTTTAGCTCAAAGTTTGTAAAATGTGGGGAAAAGGGGGAGGGGGGCTGGGGCGGTATGGGTGGGTGTGGCATCCAAATTTTTGATGCATATCTTTGTGGTATGTCAATTGCTATCTTCATACCAAATTTGGTGACTCTAGCTCCGCAACTCTGAAAGATACACACATTCCCGTATTTGACGAAGCGTTGGGAAAGGTGGGGATGGCTAGGGCAGTTTTGGTGGGCGTGGCATCCAAGATTTTGATGCAGCTTTTGGGAGGTCATCATCACCTATCTTAGCACCAAATTTGGTGGCTATAGCTCAAAAACTGTGGGAGATAAAGGCTTATTTCCTTTAAATTGCGGGGGGGGGGGGCTGGGGGGAGGAATGGGTGGGCGTGGCTCCAAAATTTTTGATGCAGATTTTTGGGGTTGCTAGTAGCTATCTTTTTACAAAATTTGGAAGCTCTAACGATAAAGGAGTGTGAAATATGATTTATCGTTTTTGAGTTATCGAATTTATCGATTTGCCAGCCCCCCAGTTATCGTAGAACCCCCATCTTGACACTTTAATTTACTATCCCATAGATAAAGAGAATTGGAAAGTTTCAAGTCTCTAGCTTGAAGGGTGTGGAAAAAACTTGCATACATACGGACGGACAGACACCATGACGGACATTGCACAAAACCAATATACTCTTGACCTTCGGTAGCGAGTATAATAATTTGGCGCCCAACCTTAGGGCCAAACTTTTAAATAATTTGGCAACCGTAAGCTCAATTTACAAATAATTTGGCTCCCAACCGTAAGACCAAAGCGAATAGATAATTTGGAATCCAACTTCAGGGCCAAAGCAAAACTCGCCTTCGTTGCAGATAATTAAACATAAACAATTAGTCCTGTGCTCTTATATGTCAGAACTAGTAAGTGGCCCGCTTACTTCGCTGCGCGGATAGATTATATAAATTTTAGCAATAGAATATAGAAATAAATTAGAAAATATTTAACAACAAATTAAAGCAAAGTATTTAATATTCTCTTTTCCACGCCACCATTGAGGTAGAGAATCAGGTGCGTAATTTTTTATTGTGGTTTCCCCAGTAGGCCTTATCCACTTGTTGAATTTAATTTGCAATTATTAACAACTGTTAAGAGCTTCTTGATAAACGACATTGGTTGTTTTTCCGTCAGGTGCTAATACAACTAAACTTTTTGGTGAACTGACTCTTGAGCAGGCTACATAAAATTGGCCATGAGAGAAGCAATCGTGTCTTAAATCTAGTCCGGCTAATTTGAGAGTTTGTCCCTGTGATTTATTGATTGTTAGGGCAAAACAAACTTTTAAAGGAAATTGCAATCTTTTAAATTGAAATGGCAATTCAGAGTCAGAAGGTATTAATGGAATTCTCGGTATAAAAACCGTTTCACCTATACCATTGCCAGTAAAGATTATTGCTTCGACAACATTCTTATGAAGGACTTTAACTTGCAATCTTGTACCATTGCATAGTTTTGGCGGTTTCAAGTTGCGGATCAACATTACAGGTGAACCAATCTTTAAAGTTAATTTATGATGTGGCAGGCCAGCCGGATTTAATGAATTAAGAAACTCGACGGGGTAATGAACTGCATCTTCGACTTCAGTCACAGAATCAATAGAGTTATATGTCATTTCTTCACTTTGAAATGATTTTAATAAAAACTCGTTTATTTCCAATGCATTGTCATTTCTCGCAGTCAAAATAGCACGTTCTGAAAACCATTCGAGTGATTTTTCAGAGATATTTGTAATATCCGGAAATATTTTTAGAGTTAGCTCTTCAATACTTTTCACAACATGACACAAAGTTGATGGTAAAGTTATTTTGCCATCATGAGCTGGAAATAATCCATTTCCTATTTTAAGAAGCATTTCTGCAAATTCACCAGCTATGCTATCACCTTTTAAGTGCACTCGCATATTTTTCGTTAATGCAAGTTTCTGAATTTTGGGCCACAAAATTGAAGACTTTAAGCACGCATTTATTTCATCTGCTCTTGTTCCCCTAGGGATCACTGGAAGAGTTTGTCGAAAATCACCAGCTAAGAGAACAGTTATGCCACCCATTAAGTATTCACTATCTCGAATGTCTTTCAAAGATCGATCTAGAGCTTCAAAAGCACCTTTATGAGCCATAGTACACTCATCCCAAACAATAAGCTTGCAATCTCTGAGCACAGCAGCAATATTAGATTGCTTTGAAATTGAGCATTGTGGTGTTTCTAAATGAATCAAATTGAATGGAATCTTAAGTGTAGAATGCGCTGTGCGACCACCATTTAGTAAAGTGGCTGCAATACCGGAAGAGGCAACGGCCAATGCAATGTTTTTACTTTGCCGTACCTTTGCCAATAATAAATTTAAAAGATACGTTTTACCTGTTCCACCAGGTGCATCTAAAAAATAGATTTCTCCTTTTTCTGCTTCAACGCTATTTAGTATCTTTTCGTATACTTGTTTTTGCTCAGCAGTGAGGAGTAGCTCATTATTAACAACAAAATTATCGCAATTATCGTAATTTGTTTCTCTATGATATTCAATATTTTGAACAATTTCCTCGGTTCTGATTGGTAATGGAAGTCCATAATAAGTCAAGTTTTGACCACCAATAGACAGAACTATATCTTCAATGTAAATAAGACATTTATTTAAAACATTATTCACAATACTTTCATCAATATATCTGTCTTGTGAAAAATTAAAGGCTTTTAAAATATCTTCTGAGAAACTGTCTTTATAAGTATTCCAAAGTTTAAGAGCATCTGAAATTTGACAAAATACTAACATTATTGCAAAAAGTTCTCTAAGTTTTGTAGGATTTTGACATATGACAGCTTCGGCTATAGTTAAATCCCAGTGCTTATCATCTTCTAGTAATCCTAGAGCTTTACACGCCAATTGAAATGATGAGTATGCTACACCATTAACGGTTTTTAAACTTAAAAATGAAGTTGGGCCCCTTACAAAATGTAATAAAAGTCTTAAATAAAAACATTCAGTATTATTGGGATGAATAGTGTAAACTCTTCCCAAAGCTGAATCTCTTTTAACTCCAGGAAAATTTGGCACATCATGCCCTCGTTTTCTTCTTTGAAATTCTTTATTGTTCCATGTAAAATACGATGGAACTTCACAATATAGAAGCGTTCTTGCAAACTCATCACGTGTGCAGAGCTCAAAGAAGGCTAGCAAAGTGGTTTTGGGTGTAGTGCTTAATCTGTCAAGTAATTGTTGCGGATTATTGGGGTTAAAATATATCCGTTGACCATTTTCTAAATGAACAGCTAAGTGAGTAATAGCCGGATAACGTTCATGTATGGGAAATGCAAGGATTCTCCATACTGCTTCTGAGCTACTTATATACCGGCCACTTTCGTACATATTAATTTCATTGCGTTGGTCTTCAAGAGTAAATGATGCTTGATCACTGCCCTTGTTAACATATTTACAGATGTATTTAATAGACTTTACAGAACTACAATACTCAACATTTATATGAGCTTCAAATGTTCTCAATAGTACACAATTGTAAGGCACAACCCAACGATTATCTATGCAATTACCATTTATATTAATTGCATTACCACCATCTTCTATCGCTCTTCTACGATATAGAGGGTAACTATCTTTTCCAGTCACAGTTTCTTTAAGAAATTGTCGAGGAAACCTTTTGGTACATTTTCCATCTCTCATGCATGGCGACTTATTGTTAAATGCACCGCAAGGACCATGAATCATATTTGATTTAACAATGTTAAATAACAATGGATCCTCATCTGCGTTTGGTATTTCGGCACAAATAATCTTATCGATTTTATCAGGTCTTATTTTATTTTCTAACCAAAGTAGAATATGTATATGTGGTAAGCCCCGCTTTTGCCATTCCACAGAGTACATGAAACATTGAACGCTTCCAAACAAAGAACCTTTTGTCAATATGGACATTAAAGCTTTAACTTTTAAATGAAAAACTCGAGCTATAATATCGTGACGATCATGAGGTTTTTGACCCGGTAATAAAACACTTTTGATGTCATTCCATTGTGGATTGCATGTGAATGTTATGAAAAGATCTGGTCGCCCATAATGGCGAACATATGTCATAGCATCTTGAGTCTTTTCATGCATATATCGTGCAGAGCTTGTAAAAGAAGAAGGTAAAATTACCATCTGACCAAGTTGAGCTGCGACAACATCTTGTTGGCCTATTGCATCTTGTAGATGTATATAGCTATCTGCTCTGAGTTTCGCTTGATTGTAGCGAATATAATTTAACCTTTCTGTTTCAATTTTAGCATACATATCAACCAAAAACTGACTAAAAGGGAACGACAATAAATTAAATGATTTATCTCAGATTGACGAATCATTATTTTATAGCTGTAAAAGCTTAACGCAGATATCGTTTTTTTTGTTCCTCCTTTTTTAATAATGGATTCCATTGTGGTATATCCACTGAATAGCCATCTTCGCCGTAAGGAAATAGCAAAGGGTACTGTAAGGCATCGTATGATCGATGCACCTCACTTATACGATGTAATTTATTATTATGGCTTTCTATAATAATATCGCGCTTTTCAAATTGCTGACCAACAATAACTAAAGCTACTTCGCTTGATTGAGGTGCATTGTAAAGCCCTTTGTGAGCACCAGCGGGTGTTCGATCAGCATGTATAATCAATTTATAGTCTTTAGTACTTCTTGGTATTTTATTGAGAGCCATTTTTAGATCTTTTACATAACGATTATGCTGATGAAACATACATTGAAGATCCTTTACTACGCTACAATCAACATTTGAAATATTTCTGCAACGTAGTTGAGCTTCCTTTTCATCATCACCGACAAAATAAATTTGAAGAAACTGCATTTCTTCATTTGGCAAAGGTTGGACACTACCAATTAGGTGATACACTTGTCCTTGGACTTTAAAGGTTGACCAACTTTCATTTATAATTTTTGTACTTCCAAAAGAAGTCATTTGAAAGCAGCTGTTATACTTTCTTATACGATCAATGAAATGATCATGCTTGGGATGTCCACCAATTATTAAGCTTTTAAGTGGATCAGGCAAACTTTCATTTTGTGAAAGTTTAACTTTTCCTGCCTTGCAACAGATACCCAAAGGCTCATTTTTCCATTTTAAAGCATTACAATGTTTGCATATCAAATTCATACTACCAAGTTGAGTTATTTTATCTGACTTGTAAGCTATTTCAAAATCATAGTTTAAGCCAGACATGGCTTTAACACTCCATACACGCAAACGCCTTTCTTGACGTGCATCAGGATTATTAGCCTGATGTCTTCTCTCTGGAGCTCTATGAGCTTCAGGATTATTAGCACGATGTCTTCTTATTATATCTCTATTAACATCAGGATTATTAACACGATATCTTTTTGAAGCTTCTATGCGCTTACCCCTATTAATATCACGATTTTTTTCAAAACTGTGTGTTTTAACCTTTTTTTTTGTTTTGTCGGTAAATCGACTACGTCTTTTAACAGGCGTTTTAACATTTTCAGTTATACATTCACTTGACGTATCGGTATCTTGAGTTAATACTGCCTCTAAAGGAATATAAACATCAAAATGTCCATTCATTAATGGACCGGTAAAACGCAATCTTTTTACAGGATGCATATTATTTCCGAATGATTGTAATAAATTTCCATTCTGAAAAACTTGGAAATTTACAGCAAAAATTTCTGCTGCTGCTTGAAGCTCACATGCAGTACCATAAGTATTTGAATTTGACATATCGCACTCATATTGTTCAGAAGAGCTATAACACTCTCCATTTAAGTTTATGCTGAAGCAAGCAAAAGTTTGCCAGTTGGTTACAACATGGGCTACAATATGTTGGCGTATGGTGCCATGGAAGCCTTGCCTACCAAATAAAAGGTAGGAAATAGATCTAAAAAGACAGGCTCCATCACCAATTATGGCAACAACTGAATGCGGCACCAAAACACCACTAATATCTAAAGTTTCAATAGACATCTTTTAATTTGGCTGTGAGACAATTGACTTCACTGTAAAACGATTGTTACAACGTTACAGTGTCTATAGGTAAGTATAAAATTCAATAAAGTTGAATATACCAACTTATATTATTTTAATAGAATATTCAGACTGCTTAGTTTTATTTGATTTTTAAATGCACTTAAGCAGCGTCTATATAACTATTATATAATATGCAAAATAGAAGACAACTATATATAATGTTGCTTCAATTGCTTCAATTATTGAGTCGAAAAACGACTTATTAATTTTGTTTAAAAAAAAACAACAAAACAATTTAACAACTTAATTTAAAGTAAGTTTTATAAATAAATAAATACTTCAAAATAAGTCAAAAATTGACTTCACTGTACAACGTTACAGCGTCTATACAAAGTATAGAATTCAATAAAGTTGAATATACCAACTTATATTATTTTAATAGAATATTCAGACTGCTTAGTTTTATTTGATTTTTAAATGCACTTAAGCAGCGTCTATATAACTACTAGTAAGTGGCCCGCTTACTTCGCTGCGCGGATAGATTATATAAATTTTAGCAATAGAATATAGAAATAAATTAGAAAATATTTAACAACAAATTAAAGCAAAGTATTTAATATTCTCTTTTCCACGCCACCATTGAGGTAGAGAATCAGGTGCGTAATTTTTTATTGTGGTTTCCCAGTAGGCCTTATCCACTTGTTGAATTTAATTTGCAATTATTAACAACTGTTAAGAGCTTCTTGATAAACGACATTGGTTGTTTTTCCGTCAGGTGCTAATACAACTAAACTTTTTGGTGAACTGACTCTTGAGCAGGCTACATAAAATTGGCCATGAGAGAAGCAATCGTGTCTTAAATCTAGTCCGGCTAATTTGAGAGTTTGTCCCTGTGATTTATTGATTGTTAGGGCAAAACAAACTTTTAAAGGAAATTGCAATCTTTTAAATTGAAATGGCAATTCAGAGTCAGAAGGTATTAATGGAATTCTCGGTATAAAAACCGTTTCACCTATACCATTGCCAGTAAAGATTATTGCTTCGACAACATTCTTATGAAGGACTTTAACTTGCAATCTTGTACCATTGCATAGTTTTGGCGGTTTCAAGTTGCGGATCAACATTACAGGTGAACCAATCTTTAAAGTTAATTTATGATGTGGCAGGCCAGCCGGATTTAATGAATTAAGAAACTCGACGGGGTAATGAACTGCATCTTCGACTTCAGTCACAGAATCAATAGAGTTATATGTCATTTCTTCACTTTGAAATGATTTTAATAAAAACTCGTTTATTTCCAATGCATTGTCATTTCTCGCAGTCAAAATAGCACGTTCTGAAAACCATTCGAGTGATTTTTCAGAGATATTTGTAATATCCGGAAATATTTTTAGAGTTAGCTCTTCAATACTTTTCACAACATGACACAAAGTTGATGGTAAAGTTATTTTGCCATCATGAGCTGGAAATAATCCATTTCCTATTTTAAGAAGCATTTCTGCAAATTCACCAGCTATGCTATCACCTTTTAAGTGCACTCGCATATTTTTCGTTAATGCAAGTTTCTGAATTTTGGGCCACAAAATTGAAGACTTTAAGCACGCATTTATTTCATCTGCTCTTGTTCCCCTAGGGATCACTGGAAGAGTTTGTCGAAAATCACCAGCTAAGAGAACAGTTATGCCACCCATTAAGTATTCACTATCTCGAATGTCTTTCAAAGATCGATCTACAGCTTCAAAAGCACCTTTATGAGCCATAGTACACTCATCCCAAACAATAAGCTTGCAATCTCTGAGCACAGCAGCAATATTAGATTGCTTTGAAATTGAGCATTGTGGTGTTTCTAAATGAATCAAATTAAATGGAATCTTAAGTGTAGAATGCGCTGTGCGACCACCATTTAGTAAAGTGGCTGCAATACCGGAAGAGGCAACGGCCAATGCAATGTTTTTACTTTGCCGTACCTTTGCCAATAATAAATTTAAAAGATACGTTTTACCTGTTCCACCAGGTGCATCTAACAAATAGATTTCTCCTTTTTCTGCTTCAACGCTATTTAGTATCTTTTCGTATACTTGTTTTTGCTCAGCAGTGAGGAGTAGCTCATTATTAACAACAAAATTATCGCAATTATCGTAATTTGTTTCTCTATGATATTCAATATTTTGAACAATTTCCTCGGTTCTGATTGGTAATGGAAGTCCATAATAAGTCAAGTTTTGACCACCAATAGACAGAACTATATCTTCAATGTAAATAAGACATTTATTTAAAACATTATTCACAATACTTTCATCAATATATCTGTCTTGTGAAAAATTAAAGGCTTTTAAAATATCTTCTGAGAAACTGTCTTTATAAGTATTCCAAAGTTTAAGAGCATCTGAAATTTGACAAAATACTAACATTATTGCAAAAAGTTCTCTAAGTTTTGTAGGATTTTGACATATGACAGCTTCGGCTATAGTTGAATCCCAGTGCTTATCATCTTCTAGTAATCCTAGAGCTTTACACGCCAATTGAAATGATGAGTATGCTACACCATTAACGGTTTTTAAACTTAAAAATGAAGTTGGGCCCCTTACAAAATGTAATAAAAGTCTTAAATAAAAACATTCAGTATTATTGGGATGAATAGTGTAAACTCTTCCCAAAGCTGAATCTCTTTTAACTCCAGGAAAATTTGGCACATCATGCCCTCGTTTTCTTCTTTGAAATTCTTTATTGTTCCATGTAAAATACGATGGAACTTCACAATATAGAAGCGTTCTTGCAAACTCATCACGTGTGCAGAGCTCAAAGAAGGCTAGCAAAGTGGTTTTGGGTGTAGTGCTTAATCTGTCAAGTAATTGTTGCGGATTATTGGGGTTAAAATATATCCGTTGACCATTTTCTAAATGAACAGCTAAGTGAGTAATAGCCGGATAACGTTCATGTATGGGAAATGCAAGGATTCTCCATACTGCTTCTGAGCTACTTATATACCGGCCACTTTCGTACATATTAATTTCATTGCGTTGGTCTTCAAGAGTAAATGATGCTTGATCACTGCCCTTGTTAACATATTTACAGATGTATTTAATAGACTTTACAGAACTACAATACTCAACATTTATATGAGCTTCAAATGTTCTCAATAGTACACAATTGTAAGGCACAACCCAACGATTATCTATGCAATTACCATTTATATTAATTGCATTACCACCATCTTCTATCGCTCTTCTACGATATAGAGGGTAACTATCTTTTCCAGTCACAGTTTCTTTAAGAAATTGTCGAGGAAACCTTTTGGTACATTTTCCATCTCTCATGCATGGCGACTTATTGTTAAATGCACCGCAAGGACCATGAATCATATTTGATTTAACAATGTTAAATAACAATGGATCCTCATCTGCGTTTGGTATTTCGGCACAAATAATCTTATCGATTTTATCAGGTCTTATTTTATTTTCTAACCAAAGTAGAATATGTATATGTGGTAAGCCCCGCTTTTGCCATTCCACAGAGTACATGAAACATTGAACGCTTCCAAACAAAGAACCTTTTGTCAATAGGGACATTAAAGCTTTAACTTTTAAATGAAAAACTCGAGCTATAATATCGTGACGATCATGAGGTTTTTGACCCGGTAATAAAACACTTTTGATGTCATTCCATTGTGGATTGCATGTGAATGTTATGAAAAGATCTGGTCGCCCATAATGGCGAACATATGTCATAGCATCTTGAGTCTTTTCATGCATATATCGTGCAGAGCTTGTAAAAGAAGAAGGTAAAATTACCATCTGACCAAGTTGAGCTGCGACAACATCTTGTTGGCCTATTGCATCTTGTAGATGTATATAGCTATCTGCTCTGAGTTTCGCTTGATTGTAGCGAATATAATTTAACCTTTCTGTTTCAATTTTAGCATACATATCAACCAAAAACTGACTAAAAAGGGAACGACAATAAATTAAATGATTTATCTCAGATTGACGAATCATTATTTTATAGCTGTAAAAGCTTAACGCAGATATCGTTTTTTTTGTTCCTCCTTTTTTAATAATGGATTCCATTGTGGTATATCCACTGAATAGCCATCTTCGCCGTAAGGAAATAGCAAAGGGTACTGTAAGGCATCGTATGATCGATGCACCTCACTTATACGATGTAATTTATTATTATGGCTTTCTATAATAATATCGCGCTTTTCAAATTGCTGACCAACAATAACTAAAGCTACTTCGCTTGATTGAGGTGCATTGTAAAGCCCTTTGTGAGCACCAGCGGGTGTTCGATCAGCATGTATAATCAATTTATAGTCTTTAGTACTTCTTGGTATTTTATTGAGAGCCATTTTTAGATCTTTTACATAACGATTATGCTGATGAAACATACATTGAAGATCCTTTACTACGCTACAATCAACATTTGAAATATTTCTGCAACGTAGTTGAGCTTCCTTTTCATCATCACCGACAAAATAAATTTGAAGAAACTGCATTTCTTCATTTGGCAAAGGTTGGACACTACCAATTAGGTGATACACTTGTCCTTGGACTTTAAAGGTTGACCAACTTTCATTTATAATTTTTGTACTTCCAAAAGAAGTCATTTGAAAGCAGCTGTTATACTTTCTTATACGATCAATGAAATGATCATGCTTGGGATGTCCACCAATTATTAAGCTTTTAAGTGGATCAGGCAAACTTTCATTTTGTGAAAGTTTAACTTTTCCTGCCTTGCAACAGATACCCAAAGGCTCATTTTTCCATTTTAAAGCATTACAATGTTTGCATATCAAATTCATACTACCAAGTTGAGTTATTTTATCTGACTTGTAAGCTATTTCAAAATCATAGTTTAAGCCAGACATGGCTTTAACACTCCATACACGCAAACGCCTTTCTTGACGTGCATCAGGATTATTAGCCTGATGTCTTCTCTCTGGAGCTCTATGAGCTTCAGGATTATTAGCACGATGTCTTCTTATTATATCTCTATTAACATCAGGATTATTAACACGATATCTTTTTGAAGCTTCTATGCGCTTACCCCTATTAATATCACGATTTTTTTCAAAACTGTGTGTTTTAACCTTTTTTTGTTTTGTCGGTAAATCGACTACGTCTTTTAACAGGCGTTTTAACATTTTCAGTTATACATTCACTTGACGTATCGGTATCTTGAGTTAATACTGCCTCTAAAGGAATATAAACATCAAAATGTCCATTCATTAATGGACCGGTAAAACGCAATCTTTTTACAGGATGCATATTATTTCCGAATGATTGTAATAAATTTCCATTCTGAAAAACTTGGAAATTTACAGCAAAAATTTCTGCTGCTGCTTGAAGCTCACATGCAGTACCATAAGTATTTGAATTTGACATATCGCACTCATATTGTTCAGAAGAGCTATAACACTCTCCATTTAAGTTTATGCTGAAGCAAGCAAAAGTTTGCCAGTTGGTTACAACATGGGCTACAATATGTTGGCGTATGGTGCCATGGAAGCCTTGCCTACCAAATAAAAGGTAGGAAATAGATCTAAAAGACAGGCTCCATCACCAATTATGGCAACAACTGAATGCGGCACCAAAACACCACTAATATCTAAAGTTTCAATAGACATCTTTTAATTTGGCTGTGAGACAATTGACTTCACTGTAAAACGATTGTTACAACGTTACAGTGTCTATAGGTAAATATAAAATTCAATAAAATTGAATATGCCAACTTATATTATTTTAATAGAATATTCAGACTGCTTAGTTTTATTTGATTTTTAAATGCACTAAAGCAGCGTCTTTATAACTATTATATAATATGCAAAATAGAAGACAACTATATATAATGTTGCTTCAATTGCTTCAATTATTAAGTCTAAAATCGACGTATTATTTTTTAAAAAAAAAAAAACAACAAAACAAATTAACAACTTAATTTAAAGTAAGTATTATAAATAAATAAATACTTCAAAATAAGTCAAAAATTGACTTCACTGAAGAACGTTACAGCGTCTATACAAAGTATAGAGTTCAATAAAATTGAATATGCCAACTTATATTATTTTAATAGAATATTCAGACTGCTTAGTTTTATTTGATTTTTAAATGCACTTAAGCAGCGTCTATATAACTATTATATAATATGCAAAATAGAAGACAACTATATATAATGTTGCTTCAATTGCTTCAATTATTGAGTCGAAAAACGACTTATTAATTTTGTTTAAAAAAATAACAACAAAACAAATTAACAACTTAATTTAAAGTAAGTTTTATAAATAAATAAATACTTCAAAAAAGTCAAAAATTGACTTCACTGTACAACGTTACAGCGTCTATACAAAGTATAGAATTCAATAAAGTTGAATATACCAACTTATATTATTTTAATAGAATATTCAGACTGCTTAGTTTTATTTGATTTTTAAATGCACTTAAGCAGCGTCTATATAACTATTATATAATATGCAAAATAGAAGACAACTATATATAATGTTGCTTCAATTATTAAGTCTAAAATCGACTTATTATTTTTGTTTAAAAAAAAAAAAACAACAAAACAAATTAACAACTTAATTTTAAGTAAGTATTATAAATAAATAAATACTTCAAAAAAAGTCAAAAATTTACTTCACTGAACAACGTTACAGCGTCTATACAAAGTATAAAATTCAATAAAATTGAATATGCCAACTTATATTATTTTAATAGAATATTCAGACTGCTTAGTTTTATTTGATTTTTAAATGCACTAAAGCAGCGTCTTTATAACTATTATATAATATGCAAAATAGAAGACAACTATATATAATGTTGCTTCAATTGCGTCATTGCGGAGCAACCACAAGCAGGGCCGAAGCCATTGTCAATAAAAGAATATTGGGCAAGGCAGCCTGCAGTAAGAGCGGCAGCAGCAGCGCGGAAGGCAGAGGAAGAAAAATTGGTGGCAATACCAATTACCAAGGCCCCCAAAAGACGAGGTGGCCAAAAACACAGGCTCAGGCAAACCAGGCGAGAACTGCTGGAGAAGATCCAGCACGAGTCACCACCTACTTGGCAAGAGGCATCGCGTCTGTGGGAGCAGATCAACGCTATAGAGCGTCAATTAAATAAAAAATATAATAAACATTAAAATGCGAGTGCGCATTTTGGCGAACCCATTGTGAAAACGGCGGCAAGATCGCCTCACAATAAAATAAAAAAAATCATACAGTCCACTAAATAACAAAATTTTATATTTCAATTTATTTTTTTTCTTCTTAAAAATATTAAAATAAACGTATTAAAAAAAAAAAAAAATAATAATAATAATAATAAAATAAAATACATATTTTCAAAGATTTCCATTAAAAAAAATAAACAAAATGTTGTCCGACAAAACGATAGAACTGTTGACGAAGCAGTCAGAAATAGTTAAAAGAGTTAGACAGTTAGAGGGAAGTCAAGAAGTTGACAGGGAAGAAGTAGAGAAACTTCTAACCAGTTTTCAGGCGAATCATAACATATTGTGCAAAATTGGAGTAGTCGATCATGATTACTTCAATTCCAAGCAATATGATGTGATATTGGAAGTAATAGAAAAAATTAAAGAAAAAATTACAACCGCTAGCCCAAAAGTGTGTCAAAATATAGCAGGTAACGTACAAGCTACAATACCTAAAGTAAATATGAGGGCAAACGAGTTCGACAGGCAGGTAGATGTATTAAATAAATACCTGAACGAGACTCAGGAAGATTTGAAAGAAAGTAATACAAAAATGTTCAGTCTAAGAAAAAGAAGATAATATTCCTTTGGCAAGAAATAGAAAAAGAAATACGATTCTTTAAAGAAAAATTTGAAAGCAATATAACTTTCGATAGGGAGATTAAAATGCTAGGGTTTGACGTAGAAAATATAGTGCAAGAACTGGCAGAAGGGATTGCAAACAATTGTCAACCAAAAATTGAAGGTTGCAAAATCAAAGTAGAGGAGTTGCCATTGCTTCCAAAAATGCAGATACCCATCTTCCATGGGGATTCAAAAGAATGGGATCTGTTTTCAGAATTATTTAATGAGTTGATTCAGTCTAGGGAAGATTTGAGTCCATCTCTTAAATTTAATTACCTAAAAATGGCAATAAAAGGAGAAGCAAGATGCGTGGTGTCGCATTTGTTATTAGGCTCCGCGGAAAATTTCAATGCGACTTGGGAATTGTTAACCAAGCGTTATGAAAACAAACGGAAAATATTTTCCGAACAGTTAAATAGGCTTATAGAGTTGCCAGTACTGAACAGTGATTCAGCCAAGCAAATAAAAGCATTTATTGATTCAATTAATGAATCAATTCATTTAATAAAGTTGAAAACGGGCTTGCCGGAAGACGTTGATGTAATTTTTGCACACATGATTATACGCAAGTTAAATAAAGAAACTTTGCAGAGTTATGAAAATCATGTCAAAAGAACAAAAGAAGTTCAAAAACTGTCCGATGTAATGGAGTATTTAGAGCAAAATTAAGTGCTCTGGGCTCATTGAAAGACGAGGAAAAAAGACCGAAAGTCAATAAGGACTTTTCGGAAAATTGCCCAATATGCAAGTTTGCAGGGCATTATGCATTACAATGCTATAAATTTAAAAGCATGAGTCCAGTAGAAAGGACAGATGCTGCAAAAAAGGCACAGTTGTGTATAAAATGCTTGAAGCACTCGAGTGCCAAGAGATGCACGAGTGAAATTTTATGTGCCAAATGCAACAGATTCCACCACACAATGCTTCACTTTGAAAGAAAAGAAAGAGTGAATACATGTGTTGTGGAAAGGCAGGCGCTGTTAGCGACAGCAATTGTCAAGGTGCGAACAGCAAGTGGGGTGTATGAAAAATTGAGAGCATTAATTGATAGTGGGTCGCAAACTACAATCATATCTGAGGAGGCAGTCCAGATACTAAAATTACCAAGATTAAAAGCGATCACAAAGATCACTGGGGTGTCTTCAACAGAATCTAGCATTTCCAAATATAAAGTCAAATTATGTGTGGATACTCTAGACCCCAATATGGAGCCGCTTTCAGTCAATGCAATAGTGTTGCCAAAATTGATGAAAGCGCTCCCAGTAAAATCAATAAATATTAATACCAATAAATGGAAAAGATTTGTATTAGCTGATCCACAATTTAACAAACCAGGCCGAATAGATATAGTTATCGGAACTGACCTGTATACTCACAAAAACAATTTAAACAAGTGGAAACGTTGCAGTCGGACGCAACCGACTGCGGAATACTCGATACCAGTATTAAAACCGGTAAAAAGAGGCCTGATTGCAAAGGGGTACATGCGGCAGGGGTGTACGATGCCTTAAAGATTCTCCGATGCAGATGGGGATGCCACCAGCTATATTCCTTCCAAATTTGGTGACTCTAGCTCAAAGTTTGTAAAATGTAGGGAAAGGGGGGGCTGGGGGTGGTATGGGTAGTTGTGGCATCAAAATTTTTGTTGCAGATCTTTGTGAAATGTCAATTGCTATCTTCATACCAAATTTGGTGACTCTAGCTCGAAATTTGTAATAAGTGTGGAAAGGGGGCTGGGGGCGGTATGGGTGTTCGAGGCATCCAAATTTTTGATGCAGATCTATGTGGAATGTCAATTGCTATCTACATACAAAATTTGGTGACTCTAGCTCGAAGTTTGTAAAAAGTGGGGAAAGGGGGGCTGGGGGGCGGTATGGGTGGGCGTGGCATCCAAATTTTTGATGCAGATCTTTGTGAAATATCAATTGCTATCTTCATCCCAAATTTGGTGACTCTAGCTCGAAATTTGTAAAAAGTGGGGAAAGGGGGGCTGGGGGTGGTATGGGTGGGCGTGGCATCCAAATTTGTGATGCAGATCTTTGTGGAATGTCAATTGCTATCTTCATACCAAATTTGGTGACTCTAGCTCGAAAATTGTAGAAAGTGGGGAAAGGGGGGCGGTATGGGTGGGCGTGGCTCCAAAACTTTGATGCAGTTTTTTGAGGGTCGTTACCAGCTATCTTCCTACCAAATTTGGAGGCTCTAGCTCCTCAACTCTGGAAGATACACGCATTCCCGTTTTTGACGAAGCGTTGGGGTATATGGGGGCGGCTAGGGCAGTATCGGTGGGCGTGGCATCCAAACTTTTGGTGCAGTTTTAAGGGGGTCATTATCACCTATCTTGGCACCAATTTTGGTGGCTATAGCTCAAAAACTGTAGGAGATATAGCCATTTCTGATTTCAAAATGCGGGGGGCTGGGGGCGTAATGGGTGGGCCTGGCTCCAAAACTTTGATGCAGTTTTTGGGAGTCGTTAACAGCTATCTTCCCACCAAATTTGGAGGCTCTAGCTCCACAACTCTGGAAGATACACGCATTCCCGTTTTTGACGAAGCGTTGGGGTGGATGGGGGCGGCTTGGGCAGTATCGGTGGGCGTGGCATCCAAACTTTTGGTGCAGTTTTAAGGGGGTCATCATCACCTATCTTGGCACCAAATTTGGTGGCTATAGCTCAAAAACTGTGGGAGATATGGGCTATTTTGACTTTAAGATGCGGGGGCTGGGGGCGGAATGGGGGGCGTGGCTCCAAAATTTTTGATGCAGTATTTTGGGGAATGCTAATAGCTATCTTCTTACCAAATTTGGTACTTCTAGCTGTAAGGGTGTGCGAAATATGTGGATTTATCGGTTTTGAGTTATCGAATTTATCGATTTGCCAGCCTCCCCGTTATCGTAGAACCCCCATCTTGACACTTTAATTTACTATCCCATAGATAAAGAGAATTGGAAAGTTTCAAGTCTCTAGCTTGAAGGGTGTGGAAAAAACTTGCAACCATACGGACGGACAGACGGACAGACGGTCAGACGGACAGACGGACAGACACCATGACGGACATTGCACAAAACCAATATACTCTTTACCTTCGGTATCGAGTATAAAAATGGGGTAGTGAAAATAGACGGACTTCTCGGTCAAAATACTGAATTTGGGTGGATAGTGTCAGGATGCACCAAATCCAAAGGAAAGAAAAATATAGTCGCGTCAATAATTGAGTCTGGAGATTTGGAAAGGTTTTGGGAGGTAGAAGAGGATGATGAAGAAGATGCAGAAACAGAAATCTGCGAAGAAAACTTCACAAGAACAACGAAAAGAGAATTGGATGGAAGGTACACAGTAACAATTCCGTTTCAAGAAGAAAAAGAGTTAGGAGAATCAAGACCACAAGCGATGGCAAGGTTCCTAAACTTAGAAAAAAAATTCAAAACGAATATACAGCTTAAGGAAAATTATATTAATTTCTTAAAAGAATATATGGACTTAGGACATATGGTCGAGTCCAACGAAAATGCAAAATATTATTTACCTCATCAGGCAGTGTTAAGAGACTCTAGTCTCACAACCAAGTTGAGAGTAGTTTTCGATGCATCTGCAAAAACCACAAACAATAAAAGTTTAAATGATATAATGTGGGTGGGACCAAGAGTCCAAAAAGATATTTTGACGTCATATTAAAATGGCGCAAGTGGCAATGTGCAGTCTCTGCCGATATAGAAAAAATGTATCGACAGATAAATGTTGACGTTAAGGATCAACAATACTTGCATTTGCTGTGGAGGGAAACTCCGAATCAGCAGATAAAAAGCTACAAGCTCACGACGCACAGTGGGGCCATTTGAGTTTTTTCATATCAAAAATCATAACTTTTGAACCAAATGAGATAATCAAACAATTTAAAAAGCATATGATAGATAATTAATCAACCTATAAAATAAGCGTTTGAAATGAATTCTACAATTTTTCTGTGCCTATTTATGGGTATGCAAAGTTGAAATTTGTGGAAAAATCAACTTTACGGGAAGGAAAAAAAATACTTTTTAAATTTTTTGATTTTTATTGTTTCGTTTTAATGGTTTTTATAATCTAAAATTAATATTATGATAGCTAAAAATAATTTTTTTTTTTTTTTTTTTTTTATTAATTTTTTGTAAAATATTCATCACAATCCGTAAAAGGTGGTATATCTAAAAGAGAAATCATCTCTGAACTATAAGTATTTTCTAATTCTTTTCGTGACTGAACATGCCAGTCAGTCCAGGTCAATAAGGTCAATTTATGCAATTTGGGTACTTCGCACAAGTCCGAATAAGATTTGTGCCTACCTGAATGGGATGTGTGACTAGTTGTACGCCAACACAATTTCTGTATTCGGTGCGTACCTGGTAATTTATTTGTATATCCTGTAACTGCGCCTGAATTTAGGGACCGGGATTTGACAAATGATCTCAGGTAAGCATTACAGAATGAAAAACAAAAGTCAAGTATCTTCACAATAACGAACGTAACAACAACAACAAAAAATGGGTTTTCACGGTTATATGTCATAAATTGCCCAAAAATGCATGCAACACATTTTTTTCCTATGACTTTTTTCACTTTTTTTTACATTTAAAAAAAAGGGGCAAAAAACGGGCACATGAAACTTTTTGCATTTAATAGAGGAATAATCAAAGAAATTAATTTAAAAAAATAGCCGATATAATGTGATATAATTTTTTTTTTCCATCAAAGTTGAGAAATAGTGAAAAAGTGGATAGTTGGTAAATATTGATTTGCCTGGCCAAACGCAAAAAAACTGTACAATTTTTTTTCTTTTCTTAATAAATAGATCTATCAATAGAACCAAAAATAATGACGATTCGTACCTTAGTTTTTGAGATATTGTATCTCAAAGCCGACCAAATTACCTTAAAATTGTGATTTTTATGTAACACAAAAAATCAGACAACTTTGAAAAGCTATATCTTCTAAACAAAAAATCCGTTTACATTATGGATTGCAGATTTGAAATCGCTGGAAAATTTCCTATAAAGTAGGTTCATTCAATATTTTTTAGAGGCACATGTTATTTTTGATTTTTGACACTTGACTTGTTCTACGGGCGCCACTGTGCGACGGCAGCCTTTAACAGAGGCTTCAGCTACTGGAAGCTGAGGCGGTAGTAGTAAGTTATCTATTACAAGTGTCAAATAGAGGTCACGCGTAAATAAAGTTCAAAATATAATTATTAAATCCTCCAAGTGTTTTATTCTAAACCGACGATCAGCCATACCAAGAAGTTTACAAACCTCTACTGCGAAGCCCCCCTATATGTTCATGGTCCTTCGAGCCGGATATTTAAGGAATTCGATATAGTTTTCGGCAGCAGTAGAAGAAACCAAAAGTTAAGTACAACATACACAAGTACATAACCATACAATCCGCCATATTTGTTCTGTCCGCCAAAGTTTTTTTTGTCAAGTGTAAAGGAAAAGCATTCCTTTTGTGTTCTGTTGTCTTCGTTAGTCCACATAAAACAATATTCCGAGCGGCTGAACAACATAGGCAAAAGTCTGTCTGAGCGTTTTAATATTTCCACCCATGTATGTACATATATACATACACACCTTCGCGCAAGTAAATTCCGTTCTGTTATCCGAGTTCCACTGATAAAGTGCTCCAGAACAGCACAATCCATAATATAAAACACAATGAAAATACGTTTTTTATTAATATTTTATATTTGTGCATACTTACATACATATGTACGCGCCAACATACTTAAAGAAACCACCACCAGTTGATCGGCACCTTTCAGCGCGCAAGCGTACATGTATATATGTAAGTTTAGCAGTCAGGACGACTACCGTGAATGTTTATACCACCTTAATGCTATTCCTGCAATGTTGCAATCTCAAACGTAGTCGCGATTAATTCTTTTTAAGTAAAAACCAGAATTCGTTTTAAGTATTCAGTTTATTTTATAATTTTAAAGTATCAGTTTCGGCCGCTCAACTTAAACTGAATTCCACTCACTCCCAAGCAAGCTCTCGTCGGCTCTCCGTCGGCCGGCATTTTGTATCGTGTCGATACATCGGCGTGCGATGTAGTAGCCGAGTTGTGACGTTTGTAATTTGCTGACTCTGTGAAATGTTGCCAATGGTTGTTGGTGACAGCAAGAGGTGGCCGAAGAGCATCGCTGGAAACGGGTGTTAACTCCTCCCCACTACAAGATCTGCGTCCCGCAGATCATAAAACTTTGACTTTTGCTGACGTGGCCCGTGGCGAAAATCCCAAGGCAAGGTTTGATGCAAATGGGATGCCTCTCGTTGACGTCAGCTTCTATATTATTCTCAGACATGGTCGAAGGTTTCCTGAGTTATTGTAGGCTGAAGTTGTGGACGTACTCTACTCGTGGCCGGTTGCAGTCGCGTTCGTTGGGGCAGCCGGTCAGCCATCAGATTTTTTCAGGTCTAACTGCTGTAAATCCTTATCTTGGCGAACTGATGTATTCCCTATGGATGAGCAAGGCAGCGAACGACTCTCGGCCAGCTTTTTAAATTCCGGTGGTATTTGGTTCCACGTTCATTTTGTCGATGATCATGTTGCGTTGCTGTATTAATTTATGTTCAGCATCGAAGAGCCGTTTATTTTGATTCGTTGATCGTCGTATTTAGCAAGAGACTCCTGGGACCGTAAAATAGCGTTCCAGTCTGATGAGTCCGGTGATCTTGCTTTTCATTTCACGCCGACCCCAACCAGTCAACCTGGAAATCCCTCCAATGCATCTTGAAGGTAATGGTCTGTTAATGTTTTGATCCGGGAACCGCCTTCGGTGTTGCTTCTTTCCGCAAATCGCCAAAGATATCCTGCATTTTAGCCAAGTCGATGACAAGGGCCAATTCGAACATTCCATTATCGTGCCAGACGAAGCCTTGTTGTAGGGGAGCCACAGTGCCTCGTATTTAAAATGTATATGGTGACCGCCGTGTAAATCAGGAGCATGCTTATGAAATAGTGTACAGTGTGTTTTTATGTAATAGTGTGTTTTTTACATTAATTTGTTATAGACTGGTTGAAGCAAGGCAACTTTGCAAAAGAGCCGTGCTTTAATAAAATGATAAAAATGTGGAACCTTATTGTAATAATTCAATAATGTGTTATCTTATTTCATGTTCGATAAATTCTGTGTATTTATAGTGTGATTAAATGAGAAACATAAAATGTGTAATGTTGTCATATGTTCAATAATTTCTGTGTATTTGTAGTGTGATTAATTGAGGAATTTAAAAATGTGTAATGTTATCTTATGTTTAATATGTTGTTGTGTGTTTTTATATTTACTTATTTTCTAGGTATGATTTTAATACATTTTTTGTGGATAAAATTTTAATATTATTTTTGTATAATTTTGATATTTTTATAATAATAATATTTTTAATGTAAATGGCTAATGCAGGTATGTGAAACGTCTTCTAAGATCAATTCCTCAAATCTGATTTATGAAAAATTTTCCCTGACCTAGTTTTAATCGTAACTCTTCTATCCTCCTGTATTATTTCCGGTTTGAATCTCTGCTTCTCTTTAGTCTTAATCTGTTTATTAGCAACAAACACCTTGTCGCCCTGGTTATAAGGAATAGGCTCTGCTCTGTTTTTATTGCGCGTAAGATTAGTCGACATTTGTTTAAACTGGAGTAACCCCTAATATCCTCAAAGGTTTGTTGTTTAAAATTTTCTAAGCCTTGGTAGTTAATTCTGGATGCACGATTGAAAAAAACGTCGACAGGCTTCCTTTTCGTCACAGAGTGGACAGAATTGTTGTATTTGTCCACCGCTATTGGGACCAATTCACTGTCTTTGAAATTTGGATATTCGCTTTTAAACATCTAAAAATTTCCAAAAATGTGGAATGGAATTTTCAATCTGACCATTGACCTCGCTTTTTTGAGTTGGTGTATAATATAATTCGATTCCCAAGGCCTTAAGGTAGTTCAAAACCGTCGGACATAGAAGGCCTCTCTCATTATCGGATACCATTATTTTCGGGACTGTAAAATAATGGAGAGTCTCTAAGAGTGCTTCGTGCAAATGGACCGCTGATTTTGATTCCAACGGGAAAAGTTTGGCGAATTTGATAAATTTGTCTATGCAACTTAAGTAGAATTTCTTGCCCAATGTGAAAACGTCAATGTGAAGAATTTCGCATGGTAGATGAGGGATAGGGGTCGGTTGAAACGCTGGTTTATTTGGGTATCTTTCGTACTTGAAGAACTTACAACATTCGCAAGACGACACCTGGGCACGAATAATGCTTGTCATTTTCGGGAAATAAAACTTTTCTAATATTTGTAAGCGGACTTCTTTCGGTCCCCTATGGGCTCTGCGATGTTCTTTTTCAATTAATTCGCAAATTTCATCTTCATCGGTCAAATCTGTAACCAACCGTTGTGTGATTCGAATTCTAAAAAGTTTGAAATTCTGAAAGCAATTGGATTGGAAAAATTGTAAGTAAGAATCGGGGATTTTAACTCCATTAATAATCGAAGGCTTTAAATACCGCTGTAAAGAAGTAGTTAAGTTCGATAGCTCTCGCTGGTTTATGGAAATAAAGTGTCGCAAAAGCCCTGCGTGCGGGTGCTCGCATAAGTATTCTGTGCGACTCTGGTCGAATATTAATTGATTCCGAAACACGTTTATAGGGATTTCCACATGAGGAATCAATTGTGAAGCGTCTTGAAGCGCACTATGGATAGTGGCTCCGGAATCTGAGCCAGATTCGGAAGCGGTTGCTGTGTCGGAACCCAAGTAATTAACCTGCGTCGTGATGCGTGAAAGAGCGTCAGCAACCACGTTGGATTTCCCTGGTTTATATAATAATTCGCAGTTATATTCCTCTATTCGGGACTTCCATCGCTTCAGTTTGGCATTAAAATTCCTGTTACCTAGCGCGAACGTTAGAGGCTGATGATCCGTGTAAATTTTGATTGACGCCGCGCCATACAAATAAGAACGAAGATTATCTAACGCCCACACTATTGCGAGCATTTCTTTCTCGATTGTGGCATAATTTTCTTCGGATTTATTCAAAGAACGGGAAATGTAAGCTATTGGCCGATCTTTTTTCTCGTCGACTTGCGAAAGAACTGCACCGATTGCGTAATTTGACGCATCTGTCGTTAAATGGAAAGGTATTCTAAAATTTGGAAAAGCTAACACCTCAGACGAGGAAAGGATGGTCTTTAAGTCGTTGAAAGCCTGTAAGGCTTTTTCATCTAATTCAATAGGAACTTTGGCAGACTGGGACGATTTGGTTTTAGCGTATTTACCCCTTGTTAAATTTGTTAGGGGTTTGGCAACATTTGCATAGTCCTGTATAAATTTCCTGTAATAAGAAGTCATGCCTAAAAATCTCTTCAACTCCTTAACATTGCAAGGAGGTTCCATTTTTTTAATGGCCTCTACTTTTTTTTCATTTGCCATAAACCCCTCCCCTGTGACAATATAACCCAGGAATTCTACCTGCGTGGACAGGAAATGGGTCTTCTCCAAGTTAACTTGAAGATTCCCTTTTCGAAGACTCTCGAAGACCAGCCGAAGGTTAGTCCAATGACTATCATAATCCTTGCTGAAAACAATTATGTCGTCAATGTATACGTAACAGATTTTCCCGATATGTTCCCTTAGCACATCGTCAATCATGCGCTGGAAGATTGATGGAGCGTTTTTTGATCCGAACGGAAGACGCAAGAACTCGTATTTTCCGTTCAAAGTGGAAAATGCGGTCTTGGGGATGTAATTGGGTAAGTGTCGGATATAGTGACAGCGTTTAACCGCTTGAAATCAATGACTAATCTGTACTGTTTTTCACCATTTGGTTTGGGTTTTTTTTGGCACTATCCATAGCGGAGAATTATAAGGGCTTCTAGAAGGTCGGATTATACCTTCGCGAAGGAGTTCCGCTACTTGTACCTCTACTACTTTTCTCATATTGGCAGGGTAAGGATAACTTTTCGTATATATGGGGTCTTGGGTTCTAGTGCGAATATCTGCCCTAACAGCAGTGTCTACTGTTTCACCCAGCGAAATTGGTTTAAAATTTCTGAAAATTCTTCGATTAGTGCATTTAAGGTTGAATTTATACGTTCAGAGTGATCAGTCTTAACCAATGGGTGAATGTTTAAAGAATTTTTAGCTAACAAAGGCAACTTGATTCCTGGGGCTATTGTTAAAAGATTATTTTCTCTATCGATTAAAGCTTTTAATTCCTTGAGGGTATCGTCCCCAATAATACCGTCAAAAGAACTCAAGCCAGGGAGTACGATTAATTTAAAAGCTGTATCATTACCAGCATGTTTGAAAAATTGGCCCACAAGCCGGTGTGTAATTCTTACAAAACCTGTGGCGGATTGAACAAAAAAGGACTGGGTAACTGGGTACAACCGACGCACAGTGGGGCCATTTGAGTTTTTTCATATCAAAAATCATAACTTTTGAACCAAATGAGATAATCGAACAATTTAAAAAGCATATGATAGATAATTAATCAACCTATAAAATGAGCGTTTGAAATGAATTCTACGATTCTGTGCCTATTTATGGGTATGCAAAGTTGAAATTTGTGGAAAAATCAACTTTACGGGAAGGAAAAAAAATATTTTTTAAATTTTTTGATTTTTATTGTTTCGTTTTAATGGTTTTTATAATCTAAAATTAATATTATGATAGCTAAAAATAATTTTTTTATTTTTTTTTTTTTATTAATTTTTTGTAAAATATTCATCACAATCCGTAAAAGATGGTTTATCTAAAAGAGAAATCATCTCTGAACTATAAGTATTTACTAATTCTTTTCGTGACTTAACATGACTCAGTGATGAAATTAGTGGATCTGAAGATGCTGCTAACATGTTGAAGAGGTCCTCATTTTGTCTCACCCTTGAAGCTTTGAAAGTGTTTAGCAATCTGTATTTTTTATAAAACTTATTAAGGGACTCTTGTGCTTCTTCAGAGAGCTCTCCAATTGGCAAAGACTGATACTCAATTATATCCTTGCCATGCGCCAATATTTTATGGACTGTCGGGGTCAACTTTTTCTGCGGATATAATTCTGCTAAAAGTGATGCTGTTTTTGAAGCATATTCTTCATATTTGGCAGAATCAACTTTTTCCTTGCAGTTCAAAACATTTAAGATAGTTCCCAATCTCTTAACGATTTGGTTGTTTATCCCTGTGATTTGAGTTACAGCTTCATCATTCTCAAAAAATCTCCTTGAAGTGTTTCCATCGTTTGAGTTTCCGTATCCGTACTTGGGGCAGTCTACTTTAAGTCCAACTTGTTTGAAAAACGCAACCTGTATTCGCTTCTTTCTGATATTTTCCTTATATTTGTTTGATGTGTTTTCGTCAAAGTTTTCAACCTCTTGTGGAAGCGTATACGCTTATTTCAGCAAGAACTCCATACATCTTATTCTTGCATGCAAGGGTGAGATCCCAAATTCATAATTCTCTTCATTTGTAGAATCATTTAAATCGTACTTGGCACGTGTCCGAATAAGATTTGTGCCTACCTGAATGGGATGTGTGACTAGTGACTAGAACGCCAACGCAATTTCTGTATTCGGTGCGTACCTGGTAATTTATTTGTATATCCTGTAACTGCACCTGAATTTAGGGACCAGGATTTGACAAATGATCTCAGGTAAGCATTACAGAATGAAAAACAAAAGTCAAGTATCTTCACAATAACGAACGTAACAACAACAACAAAAAATGGGTTTCCACGGTTATATGTCATAAATGGCCCAAAAATGCATGCAACACATTTTTTTTCCTATGACTTTTTTCACTTTTTTTACATTTAAAAAAAGGGGCAAAAACGGGCACATGAAACTTTTGCATTTAATAGAGGAATAATCAAAGAAATTAATTTAAAAAAATAGCCGATATAATGTGATATAATTTTTTTTTTCCATCAAAGTTGAGAAATAGTGAAAAAGTGGATAGTTGGTAAATATTGATTTGCCTGGCCAAACGCAAAAAAAACTTTACAATTTTTTTTTTCTTTTCTTAATAAATAGATCTATCAATAGAACCAAAAATAATGACGATTCGTACCTTAGTTTTTGAGATATTGTATCTCAAAGCCGACCAAATTACCTTAAAATTGTGATTTTTATGTAACACAAAAAATCAGACAACTTTGAAAAGCTATATCTTCTAAACAAAAAATCCGTTTACATTATGGATTGCAGATTTGAAATCGCTGGAAAATTTCCTATAAAGTAGGTTCATTCAATATTTTTTAGAGGCACATGCAATTTTTGATTTTTGACACTTGACTTGTTCTACGGGCGCCACTGTGCGACGGCAGCCTTTAACAGAGGCTTCAGCTACTGGAAGCTGAGGCGGTAGTAGTAAGTTATCTATTACAAGTGTCAAATAGAGGTCACGCGTAAATAAAGTTCAAAATATAATTATTAAATCCTCCAAGTGTTTTATTCTAAACCGACGATCAGCCATACCAAGAAGTTTACAAACCTCTACTGCGACGCCCCCCTATATGTTCATGGTCCTTCGAGCCGGATATTTAAGGAATTCGATATAGTTTTCGGCAGCAGTAGAAGAAACCAAAAGTTAAGTACAACATACACAAGTACATAACCATACAATCCGCCATATTTGTTCTGTCCGCCAAAGTTTTTTTTGTCAAGTGTAAAGGAAAAGCATTCCTTTTGTGTTCTGTTGTCTTCGTTAGTCCACATAAAACAATATTCCGAGCGGCTGAACAACATAGGCAAAAGTCTGTCTGAGCGTTTTAATATTTCCACCCATGTATGTACATATATACATACACACCTTCGCGCAAGTAAATTCCGTTCTGTTATCCGAGTTCCACTGATAAAGTGCTCCAGAACAGCACAATCCATAATATAAAACACAATGAAAATACGTTTTTATTAATATTTTATATTTGTGCATACTTACATACATATGTACGCGCCAACATACTTAAAGAAACCACCACCAGTTGATCGGCACCTTTCAGCGCGCAAGCGTACATGTATATATGTAAGTTTAGCAGTCAGGACGACTACCGTGAATGTTTATACCACCTTAATGCTATTCCTGCAATGTTGCAATCTCAAACGTAGTCGCGATTAATTCTTTTTAAGTAAAAACCAGAATTCGTTTTAAGTATTCAGTTTATTTTATAATTTTAAAGTATCAGTTTCGGCCGCTCAACTTAAACTGAATTCCACTCACTCCCAAGCAAGCTCTCGTCGGCTCTCCGTCGGCCGGCATTTTTGTATCGTGTCGATACATCGGCGTGCGATGTAGTAGCCGAGTTGTGACGTTTGTAATTTGCTGACTCTGTGAAATGTTGCCAATGGTTGTTGGTGACAGCAAGAGGTGGCCGAAGAGCATCGCTGGAAACGGGTGTTAACTCCTCCCCACTACAAGATCTGCGTCCCGCAGATCATAAAACTTTGACTTTTGCTGACGTGGCCCGTGGCGAAAATCCCAAGGCAAGGTTTGATGCAAATGGGATGCCTCTCGTTGACGTCAGCTTCTATATTATTCTCAGACATGGTCGAAGGTTTCCTGAGTTATTGTAGGCTGAAGTTGTGGACGTACTCTACTCGTGGCCGGTTGCAGTCGCGTTCGTTGGGGCAGCCGGTCAGCCATCAGATTTTTTCAGGTCTAACTGCTGTAAATCCTTATCTTGGCGAACTGATGTATTCCCTATGGATGAGCAAGGCAGCGAACGACTCTCGGCCAGCTTTTTAAATTCCGGTGGTATTTGGTTCCACGTTCATTTTGTCGATGATCATGTTGCGTTGCTGTATTAATTTATGTTCAGCATCGAAGAGCCGTTTATTTTGATTCGTTGATCGTCGTATTTAGCAAGAGACTCCTGGGACCGTAAAATAGCGTTCCAGTCTGATGAGTCCGGTGATCTTGCTTTTCATTTCACGCCGACCCCAACCAGTCAACCTGGAAATCCCCTCCAATGCATCTTGAAGGTAATGGTCTGTTAATGTTTTGATCCGGGAACCGCCTTCGGTGTTGCTTCTTTCCGCAAATCGCCAAAGATATCCTGCATTTTAGCCAAGTCGATGACAAGGGCCAATTCGAACATTCCATTATCGTGCCAGACGAAGCCTTGTTGTAGGGGAGCCACAGTGCCTCGTATTTAAAATGTATATGGTGACCGCCGTGTAAATCAGGAGCATGCTTATGAAATAGTGTACAGTGTGTTTTTATGTAATAGTGTGTTTTTTATATTAATTTGTTATAGACTGGTTGAAGCAAGGCAACTTTGCAAAAGAGCCGTGCTTTAATAAAATGATAAAAATGTGGAACCTTATTGTAATAATTCAATAATGTGTTATCTTATTTCATGTTCGATAAATTCTGTGTATTTATAGTGTGATTAAATGAGAAACATAAAATGTGTAATGTTGTCATATGTTCAATAATTTCTGTGTATTTGTAGTGTGATTAATTGAGGAATTTAAAAATGTGTAATGTTATCTTATGTTTAATATGTTGTTGTGTGTTTTTATATTTACTTATTTTCTAGGTATGATTTTAATACATTTTTTGTGGATAAAATTTTAATATTATTTTTGTATAATTTTGATATTTTTATAATAATAATATTTTTAATGTAAATGGCTAATGCAGGTATGTGAAACGTCTTCTAAGATCAATTCCTCAAATCTGATTTATGAAAAATTTTCCCTGACCTAGTTTTAATCGTAACTCTTCTATCCTCCTGTATTATTTCCGGTTTGAATCTCTGCTTCTCTTTAGTCTTAATCTGTTTATTAGCAACAAACACCTTGTCGCCCTGGTTATAAGGAATAGGCTCTGCTCTGTTTTTATTGCGCGTAAGATTAGTCGACATTTGTTTAAACTGGAGTAACCCCTAATATCCTCAAAGGTTTGTTGTTTAAAATTTTCTAAGCCTTGGTAGTTAATTCTGGATGCACGATTGAAAAAAACGTCGACAGGCTTCCTTTTCGTCACAGAGTGGACAGAATTGTTGTATTTGTCCACCGCTATTGGGACCAATTCACTGTCTTTGAAATTTGGATATTCGCTTTTTAAACATCTAAAAATTTCCAAAAATGTGGAATGGAATTTTTCAATCTGACCATTGACCTCGCTTTTTTGAGTTGGTGTATAATATAATTCGATTCCCAAGGCCTTAAGGTAGTTCAAAACCGTCGGACATAGAAGGCCTCTCTCATTATCGGATACCATTATTTTCGGGACTGTAAAATAATGGAGAGTCTCTAAGAGTGCTTCGTGCAAATGGACCGCTGATTTTGATTCCAACGGGAAAAGTTTGGCGAATTTGATAAATTTGTCTATGCAACTTAAGTAGAATTTCTTGCCCAATGTGAAAACGTCAATGTGAAGAATTTCGCATGGTAGATGAGGGATAGGGGTCGGTTGAAACGCTGGTTTATTTGGGTATCTTTCGTACTTGAAGAACTTACAACATTCGCAAGACGACACCTGGGCACGAATAATGCTTGTCATTTTCGGGAAATAAAACTTTTCTAATATTTGTAAGCGGACTTCTTTCGGTCCCCTATGGGCTCTGCGATGTTCTTTTTCAATTAATTCGCAAATTTCATCTTCATCGGTCAAATCTGTAACCAACCGTTGTGTGATTCGAATTCTAAAAAGTTTGAAATTCTGAAAGCAATTGGATTGGAAAAATTGTAAGTAAGAATCGGGGATTTTAACTCCATTAATAATCGAAGGCTTTAAATACCGCTGTAAAGAAGTAGTTAAGTTCGATAGCTCTCGCTGGTTTATGGAAATAAAGTGTCGCAAAAGCCCTGCGTGCGGGTGCTCGCATAAGTATTCTGTGCGACTCTGGTCGAATATTAATTGATTCCGAAACACGTTTATAGGGATTTCCACATGAGGAATCAATTGTGAAGCGTCTTGAAGCGCACTATGGATAGTGGCTCCGGAATCTGAGCCAGATTCGGAAGCGGTTGCTGTGTCGGAACCCAAGTAATTAACCTGCGTCGTGATGCGTGAAAGAGCGTCAGCAACCACGTTGGATTTCCCTGGTTTATATAATAATTCGCAGTTATATTCCTCTATTCGGGACTTCCATCGCTTCAGTTTGGCATTAAAATTCCTGTTACCTAGCGCGAACGTTAGAGGCTGATGATCCGTGTAAATTTTGATTGACGCCGCGCCATACAAATAAGAACGAAGATTATCTAACGCCCACACTATTGCGAGCATTTCTTTCTCGATTGTGGCATAATTTTCTTCGGATTTATTCAAAGAACGGGAAATGTAAGCTATTGGCCGATCTTTTTTCTCGTCGACTTGCGAAAGAACTGCACCGATTGCGTAATTTGACGCATCTGTCGTTAAATGGAAAGGTATTCTAAAATTTGGAAAAGCTAACACCTCAGACGAGGAAAGGATGGTCTTTAAGTCGTTGAAAGCCTGTAAGGCTTTTTCATCTAATTCAATAGGAACTTTGGCAGACTGGGACGATTTGGTTTTAGCGTATTTACCCCTTGTTAAATTTGTTAGGGGTTTGGCAACATTTGCATAGTCCTGTATAAATTTCCTGTAATAAGAAGTCATGCCTAAAAATCTCTTCAACTCCTTAACATTGCAAGGAGGTTCCATTTTTTTAATGGCCTCTACTTTTTTTTCATTTGCCATAAACCCCTCCCCTGTGACAATATAACCCAGGAATTCTACCTGCGTGGACAGGAAATGGGTCTTCTCCAAGTTAACTTGAAGATTCCCTTTTCGAAGACTCTCGAAGACCAGCCGAAGGTTAGTCCAATGACTATCATAATCCTTGCTGAAAACAATTATGTCGTCAATGTATACGTAACAGATTTTCCCGATATGTTCCCTTAGCACATCGTCAATCATGCGCTGGAAGATTGATGGAGCGTTTTTGATCCGAACGGAAGACGCAAGAACTCGTATTTTCCGTTCAAAGTGGAAAATGCGGTCTTGGGGATGTAATTGGGTAAGTGTCGGATATAGTGACAGCGTTTAACCGCTTGAAATCAATGACTAATCTGTACTGTTTTTCACCATTTGGTTTGGGTTTTTTTGGCACTATCCATAGCGGAGAATTATAAGGGCTTCTAGAAGGTCGGATTATACCTTCGCGAAGGAGTTCCGCTACTTGTACCTCTACTACTTTTCTCATATTGGCAGGGTAAGGATAACTTTTCGTATATATGGGGTCTTGGGTTCTAGTGCGAATATCTGCCCTAACAGCAGTGTCTACTGTTTCACCCAGCGAAATTGGTTTAAAAATTTCTGAAAATTCTTCGATTAGTGCATTTAAGGTTGAATTTATACGTTCAGAGTGATCAGTCTTAACCAATGGGTGAATGTTTAAAGAATTTTTAGCTAACAAAGGCAACTTGATTCCTGGGGCTATTGTTAAAAGATTATTTTCTCTATCGATTAAAGCTTTTTAATTCCTTGAGGGTATCGTCCCCAATAATACCGTCAAAAGAACTCAAGCCAGGGAGTACGATTAATTTAAAAGCTGTATCATTACCAGCATGTTTGAAAAATTGGCCCACAAGCCGGTGTGTAATTCTTACAAAACCTGTGGCGGATTGAACAAAAAAAGGACTGGGTAACTGGGTACAACCGACGCACAGTGGGGCCATTTGAGTTTTTTCATATCAAAAATCATAACTTTTGAACCAAATGAGATAATCGAACAATTTAAAAAGCATATGATAGATAATTAATCAACCTATAAAATGAGCGTTTGAAATGAATTCTACGATTTTTCTGTGCCTATTTATGGGTATGCAAAGTTGAAATTTGTGGAAAAATCAACTTTACGGGAAGGAAAAAAATATTTTTTAAATTTTTTGATTTTTATTGTTTTCGTTTTAATGGTTTTTATAATCTAAAATTAATATTATGATAGCTAAAAATAATTTTTTTTTTTTTTTTTTTTTTATTAATTTTTTGTAAAATATTCATCACAATCCGTAAAAGGTGGTATATCTAAAAGAGAAATCATCTCTGAACTATAAGTATTTTCTAATTCTTTTCGTGACTGAACATGCCAGTCAGTCCAGGTCAATAAGGTCAATTTATGCAATTTGGGTACTTCGCACGAGTCCGAATAAGATTTGTGCCTACCTGAATGGGATGTGTGACTAGTTGTACGCCAACACAATTTCTGTATTCGGTGCGTATCAGGTAGTTTAATTGTATATCCTGTAACTGCGCCTGAATTTAGGGACCGGGATTTGACAAATGATCTCAGGTAAGCATTACAGAATGAAAAACAAAAGTCAAGTATCTTCACAATAACGAACGTAACAACAACAACAATAAATGGGTTTTCACGGTTATATGTCATAAATTGCCCAAAAATGCATGCAACACATTTTTTCCTATGACTTTTTCACTTTTTTTACATTTAAAAAAAGGGGCAAAAACGGGCACATGAAACTTTTTGCATTTAATAGAGGAATAATCAAAGAAATTAATTTAAAAAAATAGCCGATATAATGTGATATAATTTTTTTTTTCCATCAAAGTTGAGAAATAGTGAAAAAGTGGATAGTTGGTAAATATTGATTTGCCTGGCCAAACGCAAAAAAACTGTACAATTTTTTTTCTTTTCTTAATAAATAGATCTATCAATAGAACCAAAAATAATGACGATTCGTACCTTAGTTTTTGAGATATTGTATCTCAAAGCCGACCAAATTACCTTAAAATTGTGATTTTTATGTAACACAAAAAATCAGACAACTTTGAAAAGCTATATCTTCTAAACAAAAAATCCGGTTACATTATGGATTGCAGATTTGAAATCGCTGGAAAATTTCCTATTAAGTAGGTTCATTCAATATTTTTTAGAGGCACATGCAATTTTTGATTTTTGACACTTGACTTGTTCTACGGGCGCCACTGTGCGACGGCTATTTTGGGGCTAATGAAGTTTTTCTTTGCGCCGGTATCTACTAAGAATTGCAACTTAGCCCCTTCTTTAGTTTCATACTCTGAGTATGGTACACTAGAGAGGCGTCGGTCATAAAATTTGTCTCCCCTTCAAACTCTTGTAGAGTATCTTCTAAGGTTCCCTCTTGCACTGAGCCTCCTTGTTCGCTACTTATATTTTCATGAGACACGTTCTCATAGAAGTTTTCGTGGTTTTGAACCTGAGTGGTCTCATTTGAGACGGGAGTCTGAGAAGGCAGGGCCGTTGACACGTGGTACAACTTTTGCACCTTTCTGAATGGGTTCAAAGTAGAAGAGGCGCTTGGGCTTCGCTTGACCCCAGCATCGCCTTGATGTGCATTATATCTGGGTTGGAAGGATTGCCCTGACCTGTTGGATTCCATTTTTATGGCAGGTCGAGGCCCCTGGAATCTTTGGAAACCCCGTTGGTTTCTGACAGTACTGCCGCTATGATGTGGGAACGGTACTGGTTTGGCTGTGAGGAAGGTTGTGTAAAGTTTCCCACATTTGTTGATTGTTGCAAATTTCCCCTGAATGAGACGTTCGGTAGTTCCAGACAAAAAGAATACGCCTCTGGCAGATTCTTAGGGCCGCGAATGACTAACAGCTTTGAGAAATCGCCATCAAGTCCTCTTATGAAGACATCCAATGCCTTATCCCTATAGGTCTCTGTCAACGCGTCGACCACATTGGGAGCGTGAGATCCCTCCTTTAGCTTGTTTTTAATTAAAGAAAAGTGGTTATTTACTTCCATGTAATATTCCTCCAATGTCTTAGTGCCCTGCGTCAGCTGACTCAATTGGTACTCCAGAGTACGGACGTCACGCTTATCAGCATAGTGAAGTGCTAATACCCGTTTTATCTCCAACCAGTCGTCATCCTTCACACCATACGAACTGAGTGCCATATCGGCACTTCCCTAATCTTTTGCCTAATATGCAACACTATTGACCTAAGCAAAGGTTTACCCCTCACGATTTCATAATCGCTCAGGATGGATTGCGCCCTATTGATCCAAGATATGTATTGTCCAGATTGGCCCTCGAAAGTTTGGAGCTCCTTGACGCAATCCGGCAGAGTATAAGTTTCTTTCAACTCGTACTCCGTACGCGGGCGCGTCAAAGGTGCAGGTTGACTAGCCACCGGATTACGCTCTTCGTAATCGGTCTCTACAACGAGGAGCCTATTACTTATTTTCCTTACTTCTTCTTTAAGCCCCATCACCTGATTAAGCAAGGCTTTTAGAGAGTCTTCAAATCTATTCAAGGTTGCCTTAATTTCTTCCATTGTGCTAGAGTTTATTTGGAGTTACTTTTGGTTTAAAAGATTTTGAAAAAGTTTAAATTATTTTTCGTGTTCTTTTTTTTTTTTTTTTTTTTTTTTTACTTGTTTAAGGCCCAATATCTCAATGTCCGGTTAGTCAACTTATTCTAAGTTTAGTCGAATTTGAGTCTCTCAATATTCGGTTAGGAGTATATGAGAAACAAACTAACCGGAAGGCTGGGTCTTGGTTAAAATTTAAAGCGCGTATAAGTCACGATATATCGATAAGAATCATCGCTAAAGCAAACAGCTGTCCCTTGAATTGTATATTTATTTTGTTATTAAAGAAAAATGGCATCGCACAGCAGAGTTTTTTATATTCATTCAATGGAGACGCAATTTGACGAAACAGAGCCAAGAGTTAATAACTCGAGAAGTTATAGGGATAGGGTGAACTATTTCACTGATCTGGATGATGCCAAATTTGTTCAGCGGTTCAGGCTTAAAAAAATCTACATGCAAAATCATTCTTGCAAGGATTGTAGATCAATTGGCTTGCCATAGTAATGTTGCCGGAGACCCAACTTTTGGTGGCTTTGCGTTTTTATTCAAGCGGCAGCTTCCTCATCACTGCGGGTGATTTCTGTGGAGTCAGCGTTTCTTCGGCTAGCCGTGCAGTGAAAAAGTTTCCCACGCTATCGCACTATTGGCTAAGGAGGAGATAGTAATGAATCCGTTTGCATTCAGGCGTGTTCATTTTAATTTTATATTTTATATATTTAAAATATGCAAAATTTGCCAGTCACCAACCAAAACAAAAACAAAAAACAGCTGAGCCGCTCGCTATAAATGGCAACGCTGTGTATATATGTGGCAACGCTGTTAAGGCGATAGTTACTTATCGATGAAAGGTTATTTTGGCTTTGAGAAAACCAAACTGTTTTAACTCGACCAGCAAAATAATGCGGCAGTAAGCTAAACGAAAATTTAACCGGACATTGAGATATTGGGCCTAAATCAGACTTGAGGTCTTCCTCTTTTTGGTAAAACAATTGAAAACGCTTCACTTACCCCTTCCAAATTTTTTTTAGTGTAGCAATGTGTTGTAGATTTTTGTATTTGTTGTATTTAGTTGATAAATTTTTGCGTGCCGTGCTCTATTGGGAAGTGAAAAAATAAATGTTGGTAATGTTTTTTTTTTTTTTTTTTTTTTTTTTTATTTTGTTGAATAAACGAAAAATATAAAAAAAATATTTTTGAGTCGGCCGCGCTGTCACCGTGCGCTTTACTCGCTTGCTTTTCAAGAATCTTTTTATTTTTATTATTATTATTTTCTTTTTTTTTTTTTTTTTAAATATTTTTGGCACTGGGCGCGGTGGTCCGTAGTTGTCCTTTTTGGCTTTTGGCCTACTAATGGTACGGTTGCACACACAATCCACTAGGCGGCTTTTTTTGAGTGCATTCCACACTTCTTAGCGTATCTAGTAGATTGCCACACACCATACTTAATTATGGAACCATTGTGGTTATGTTTTATCTTCCCTTTTAACAAAATTTTTTCACCGGAAAATATTACACATAAAGTGCGTGAGTTGTCGCGGTGGGTATTTGTTTTATCTTGCTTTTATTATATCAATCCATTGCACCCGCAAATACGTCGCACATTATGAACGAACGAATTGCCGCGGTGGGTAATTGGTTGCTTATTATTGCATTATTTTTTTATTTTTTTAAATGTACAACGTTTTTTGCACCCGCAAATAATGCCACACGACGAGCGTGGACAAACTGTCGCAGTGTGTAATTGTTTTTGATTGTGTTTAAAATTTTTCTTTTTTGTTATTCTAAATAATAGTATATTTTAGCACTCGAAAATAATGACGCACGACGAGCGTGGGCAAATTGCCGCAGTGTGTTATTGTATATTTTTATTTTAATTTTAGTTATTCTTTTATTTCGCTCGCGAATAAGTTGCACACCATGTACTTTTTTTTTATTACCTTGAATTTAAGACAATTGTAATGCGTAAATTTTTAAACGGTCTGTACACTTCGACGAGTCAAAGTAGAGTGACTTTTCGCAACGACAACGACGAGTCAAAGTAGAATGACGTCGCGCAACGACAACGATATGTCAAAGTAGGATGACGTGGCGCAACGACAACGATATGTCAAAGTAGAATGACGTGGCGCAACGACAACGATATGTCAAAGTAGAATGACGTGGCGCAACGATAACGATTGCAAACTGTTTGTTGCTTTCGCCATTTTCGGCTTGTCGCCGTTGTGGCTTTTGTCGACGTTCGTTATTTTTGTTGTTGCCGTTCTCGTTGTTCCTTTCGTCTACGCTGTGACCGTTTTGGCTTTGAAAGGGGAAATGTGAAGCTTTAAACAATTTGTTGCGCCAGCGAATCAGTTGTGACGTGTACAAACGAATCGCTGCGTCAGGCAATTGCTTAACCTCTCATTTTTTCCGCTCTCTTTTTTCATTTAACACACAGCTTGTAAGTTTATAAATTGTGAATTTTAGACAATTGTAATGCGCCCGCGAATAAGCTGTACAAGCAGATTGCCGCGGCGGGTAATTGTTTCACTTATTTTAATTTTTTACACAGCCTGTGGTTGTATTTTTTTATCTGTAATTTTTAATTAATTAATTTTTTTATTAAAAAATTGGGTCCATCTCTCTATGAGAGGCCTGCCTCGGGCGCCAGTTTAGCAGTCAGGACGACTACCGTGAATGTTTATACCACCTTAATGCTATTCCTGCAATGTTGCAATCTCAAACGTAGTCGCGATTAATTCTTTTTAAGTAAAAACCAGAATTCGTTTTAAGTATTCAGTTTATTTTATAATTTTAAAGTATCAGTTTCGGCCGCTCAACTTAAACTGAATTCCACTCACTCCCAAGCAAGCTCTCGTCGGCTCTCCGTCGGCCGGCATTTTGTATCGTGTCGATACATCGGCGTGCGATGTAGTAGCCGAGTTGTGACGTTTGTAATTTGCTGACTCTGTGAAATGTTGCCAATGGTTGTTGGTGACAGCAAGAGGTGGCCGAAGAGCATCGCTGGAACCGGGTGTTAACTTGTATGTATGTACATACGAAAATCAATATACAGAACACATATTACTTTTACATAATTACTACATTTTAATACATGATTCCAAAACCCACATTTATATTCCATATATATGTTCCACATTACATATGCAAACATAACACACAATAATTAAATATACACATAAACGCAGTAAGCGCCGCACTTGCAGGTGAATTATTTCCAGCACTTGTCAAGTCGCCGGCACTCCATAACTTAAACAAAATACAAGTGCAATATAACATTTACTAAAAAACATAAAACAAAACACTGGCCGAGCACACAAAGAGATTAAAATTTAATAAAAACTTTATTTTTGCCGGCATAAACCACAACAGCTCAATATAAACAAATACATGCATATGTAAGCTTTGCTAGTTCCGCTCTGGTGAACTGGTAAAGGTTACAACGATTTCTTTGTCATAGAAGCGCTTGAAGCGCTAAAAAGTGTAATGCAATATATCGTGATCGTCAACAGTCCGACACTTAACTTAATTTAAAAGTATTAATTATAATCCATAATTAATTCCTCATTTCCGTTCTGTTTTGTTCGCTCGCAATTTATCTCTGTTGCGATTCCATTTCGTTCGAGTGGAATATTCCAGAATAATTTATAAATATTCTTTTGTAAATTATTTTAAGTCTGTTAACGGGGGAAATTGTAAATATCCTTTTACAATTTTCATTTCTTTGTTCCGTTTTCCATTTCGTTCCGAGTGGAATATTCCAGAATAATTTATAAATATTCTTTTGTAAACTATTTTAAGTCTGTTATCGGGTAAAATTGTAAATATTCTTTTACAATTTAATATTCTCTGATCCGATTCCATTTCATTCCAAGTGAGTGGAATATCCGGATAATTTATAAATATTCTTTTACAAGTTATTCGTAAGTCCATCTATCGGGGCTATATTTGTAAATATTCTTTTACAAATATTTTTCAATAGTATTTTATTGTGGTCAATCCTGACTACAATAAATATTCCCACAAATCCCAGAATTTGTTTCCTTGCTTATCACCTATTCCAGCTCATAAAAACTAGTTAATTATTTTTGGTTGAGGACAGATAATGCCGATAGGGCCAGGTCAAGGAGAGAAAAAACAGCTGAACGTTCCGTCCGTGAAGAGCACAAAAAGAAGTTCGCTTTCTTCACCAAATCTCCCGGTGAAGAAAACCTCTGTTACACCCAAATCCAAGCCAATTGCCAAACCTTCCAGCGCCGTCACACCACTTGCTAAACCCCCCATTCCGAGTTTGAAGCAGATAGCCACTCGGGCCGCTACCAAACTAGCCTCCAAGGCAAATATGACAATGGCCGATTTTATCTCCACTTCCGATAAGCTGGTCCAATTCGAGTCACGAATTAATGGTCCGTCAGCTACAGAACCATCCCTCTACACACTACAGGTCCGTCGCGACCACGTAAAGGTTCTGTGGGAGAAAGTTGAAAAAGAGTACGAGACCAGCTCAAGGGCCCTTAGCAAAGGTTGTGGGAGTAGCGATGCTACGTCGTTAACGACGACATACGACCGTTGCTACTCCGTATACCAGCAGTGTACGGCACAATTAGGCGAGCAAATAGAAAGGCTTAGCTCCATTAATAGGCAACCAGCAGTTCCGATAGCGTCTGTTTCTCGAGGCTGTAGTCTCCCGCCTGTAGACACAGAAGTGTTCCATGGAGACTATTTGAAATGGCCAACCTTCCGCGACCTGTTTACGGGTATCTACATTGATAACCCTCGACTCACTCCGGTCGAGAAATTGTTTCACCTAAATTCCCAAATTGGAGGTGAAGCTAAGGCAATTGTTTCAAAGTCTCCGCTCACCCATGACGGTTTTGCCTCGGCGTGGCAGGCGTTGTATGAGCGTTTCCAAAATAAGCGGCTTCTGGTTAATAGCCAACTTAAAATCCTGTTCAATTTGCCCACTGTTAATGTAGAAACCGGTTCCGCCCTGAAAGAGATTCAGACTACTATCCAGAGTTGTCTCACAGCTCTGGAGTGTTCCGAGGTATCGACTGAAAATTGGGACTGCCTCCTTGTGTTCTTGTGCTCCTCCAAATTACCAAAGGGCACACTGTCTCTGTGGGAACAGTCCCTTTCAGATAAAGCGGCAATTCCAAAATGGGAGGACTTAAATAGTTTCCTGGGTGAACGCTATAGGACGCTGGAAGCTATTGAGGATGTCAAGCCTAGTTCCAGCGTTCAATCCAATTCAAGGCCGTCCAAGCCTCAAGCGTCTTCGAGGAATCTCCAAACCTTTGAAGCAAAGGTACATTCCAAGGTAAACTCTTGCAATGTATGTTCCAAAGAAAACCACCCAATCCGCTTATGTCCGAAGTTCCTTAAAATGTCAGTTACCGAAAGAGCCAACCTCGTGAAACAGCGGAGTCTATGCGGGAATTGTTTCGCAAAGAACCACCAACTTAAAGACTGCACAAGTGCTCACAATTGCTTCACGTGCAAGGGCCGCCATAACACGCTTTTGCATAAGGGCAGCCCTCCTTCAGTGACCGCTAATTCAGTTCCTCAAATGCAAAATAATAATCCAGTTCAAATACAGTCCACTTCGAACCAACCCTGCGTTCAAAACTATTTTGCTACTGATACGCGTGGTGTGCTCTTAGGTACCGCATTAATAAATGTTATCCATCTGGGCACTAAGTTCACGGCGAGAGCGCTGATAGATTCAGGCTCAGAAGCCACTTTCATTTCGAAGAGATTGTTTGACAAAATCAAATTGCCTTTCCAAAGGGTTGAAGTCAACGTCTCAGGGCTCAATCAAGCGGTTGCAGCCCAACCCCGAAAGCTAAGCCATTTCCATGTCGGGTCTTCTATAGGGCCCAGACTTCAAATTGAAGTTTCGGCATATGTGCTCCCAGAACTGTCGGGAAATCTCCCGTCATATTCAATTCCTCAAACCTTGCTAAAGGATCTACCAGACTTGCAACTGGCAGATCCGTTATTCTTTCAAAGTGCACAAATTGATGTGCTTTTAGGGGCGGATATCCTTCCGTCCATTCTCCAGGGTGCTTCTCGTCCTAATGTGTGTGGCAGTCTGTTAGGGCAAGAGACGGTCTTTGGCTGGATACTAACCGGCCCGATCTCAAAGACCACACCCAATTCCATCTCGTCCTTCTCCACACGCGTTTCTGTTAATTCCGAGTCACGACTAGAGCAGCTTCTCACAAAATTTTGGGAGGTGGAGGATTTGCTGGCGAGACCGGTTAAAGAATCTGTCTCTTTTTGTGAGAAAAACTTTGTCAAAACGACCACGAGAGACGCAAAGGGGAGATATGTGGTGACGCTTCCATTTCGCGACCAAGTTCATTGCAAAGTAGGTCATTCCAGATCCATGGCACTGGCTCAATTCCTGAAGAATGAGAGCCGTCTAAAGAGAGACCTTTCCCTCAAGGAGCAATATGACTCCGTTATTCAAGAATATTTGGATTTAGGCCACATGCGGCAAGTCAGCCCGAACGATGCAGTGACCAATTTCTATTTGCCCCACCATGCAGTTTTCAAACCCAACAGCACCACGACAAAGGTCCGCGTCGTATTCAACGCTTCCAATCCCTCATCGAACGGTCGCAGTTTGAATGATATCCTTCATCCGGAGCCCATTCTGCAGTCTGACTTGACCGTACAAATTCTCAAGTGGCGCTTCTTTCGATATGTCTTCAATGCCGACATAACAAAAATGTATCGGCAGATACTGGTCCATTCAGATCACACACCGTTCCAAAGAATTCTCTTCCGGGATAACCACGAGAATATCTGTGATTATGAATTGAACTAAGTCACTTTCGGTGTCAATTGTGCTCCATTCCTTGCTATTCGGGTCTTACAGCAGCTTGCTGAGGATGTGAAGACCGAATATCCGCTGGCAAGTGAAATAATCACAAGGTTCATGTATGTCGATGATGTTCTGGCCGGAGCGCATTCCAAGCCACGAGCCGTAGCAGCCATTGCGGAACTACAATCCGCTCTCGAAAGCGCTGGCTTTCCTATCCGTAAATGGACACTTTCGTTCCTAGATCCTAACGACTTTCCGCGTACTCCTAATATTTGCAATATCCATGGTGCAAACTTGAGTACATATTGTCTTGTTTTCTTTCCATTATACAGAATGGCACCAAGGAAGGCACAAGCGCTGGAGTCCCGTCGGGTACGCGGAGTTCATTCATTCCGCTGCCGTGTTTGCAGTGGAATCCATCCACTGCGAAAATGCAAACGATTTCTGCGGCTGACGGGCGACAAGCGGCTTCGGGCCGTGTTGATAAATAAATACTGCGCAAATTGTTTAGCCCATCAGCATTCCGGAGACACCTGTAGGAGCAAGGACAAATGTCGGAAGTGCAAGGGGGATCACCACACGCTGCTCCACCTCTCCGAATCAACCCGACCAGCAGCATCCACGTCCGGCACCCCATCCACAATCCAGCGTCGATTGGATGTATCCAGGGAAGAAACAACAACCCCAGCGGAGAGTCCCCAGCCAGCGATGTCAACTTCGTTGGTCTCGCTGCTGGAGTTCAAGTGGATTACGCTCCTGCCGACCGTCTCTCTCTTCCTAAATAACGGAAAGACGTCGTTCAAGGTGGCTGCGCTCGTGGACCCGTGTAGTCCGATAAGCCGCATCGGCACTTCACTGGCAAAAGGCTTCGGTCTTTCCGTCACCAGCGTCGGTGCGGATGAGGCCTGCACGGTGTTCCTCCACAACAAAGCGGCTACCTTTATGAAGGAGGCGGTGTTAAAGGTGGAAGAGGGCACCAATATGAGGACGCCAGCCAAAACGACCCCGGAGAGCGTCCAGGCACGATTCGCCGACATTGTGCCTTCTGACGAAACTTGGTTTCGTCCGAAGCATGTGTCCCTGGTACTTGGGGCTGATTTGTACCAGGAGCTCTTGGTACCAGGACTAGTTCCCGGCCAGAATGGTCTTCCGGTGGCACAGAACACCTTATTTGGTTGGATGCTCTCGGGATCGTGTCCGGCATAACTCCAGCGTAATCCCGTCCTAAGGTTAGGTAAGGTTAAGTTAGAGCGGTCGTGGAAGGCTTAGATAGCCCCCCACACACATAGGCCATGTATTGGCCCGTTGTGGTGCCGCGTTTGGACTTAATCCAGAAACCGTCTACCTAGACAATGAGCGTGTCGCACCGCCTTTGAGGGCGTGTTCCCAGCCCGAGGTTTGAATGAAAGACAGGATATTTATATCCGCAAGTTGAGTGAGATCCGATAAAAAAAAGGACCCTAGATAGCGATTTCTATTTTTGCAGAGTGCCGGACAGTCGCAGAAAAGGTGGGAAACAGTTTCCTCCTCCTCCTCGTCCCGACAGCTTCTGCAGAAATCGTTGGAAGGGGCTAGAAGTCTCGCTGCGTGAGTCCCCACTAGCCAGTGTCCCGTAATGGCTCTAATTACGGAAGCACAGCCTAATCTGCTTAGGTGGATTAGGCCTGAAGAGCGCTTCTTGCAGCGCGTTGGCCAGGTTGCCTAGCAATCCTGCCCGTGGCGATGGTAAGCTGCCATCTTTTGTTAGCTTCGAGTTCGAAGTGCGATCGAACTCTAAGCTTACAGCTGGCCATGGGAATACCCCAGCCCTCCTTGTCTATGAGGAGAGGCATGGTAGTACCATGCCTTGCCAGCTCGTCTGCTTTGCAGTTGCCCTCGATGCCTTTGTGACCGGGCACCCAAATGAGGTTAATTTCGAACTGCTCTGCCATCTCGTTTAGAGATCTGCTGCAGTTTGTGACGGATATCGAAATTGATGATATCGCTTTTAGAGATTTGATAGCCGCCTGGCTATCGGAAAAAATGGAGATTCTGTCTACGGAGCATTCACATTCGGAAATGCATGAAAGTGCTTCCTATATGGCAGCGATTTCTGCTTGAAATACGCTGCAGTGATCAGGAAGGTTGAAAGATTTGTTGATAGACAGCTCCTCGCAAAAGACGCCTTCCCCTACCCGGTCGTCTAGCTTAGAGCCGTCGGTGTAAATTCTTACTGAGTCGGTCGGCCCTGGCGTGCCTGAGCACCAATCTTCCCTTGGGGGGATTAATGTGTGGAAAGGAGTTATGGGGAATTCCTGAGGACAACAATAGTCCGTGTAAGAGGGGATAAGCAAGTTACCCACTAGAATATTAGAGTGTCCAAAATTCTCGGACCACTGCTTAGTTTCCCTCATGCGTAGGGCAGAGAGAGTTGCTACTAATTTCCCCATTTGGTCAATTGGTAGGAGATTTAGTATATTGTCAAGAGCCTCAGTTAGGTCGTTCTGAGGGCCCCTGTTGATATCAGTCCAGCGGCACGCTGTACTTTTCCACTGATGTTTTCTAAGAAAGCGTTGGCCACCATACTGACACTCCGTACAGAAGGATGGGCCGAACTATGGCTGTGTACAGCCACAGACTGATGTGTGGTGCCATTCCCCATTTCAGTCCAATGGACTTCTTACATGTATACAAAGCGACTGAGGCTTTCTTAACCCGTTCTTCGGTGTTAAGATTCCAGTCTAGTTTGCTGTCTAGAATGAGCCGTAGGTATTTGGCGGATTTTCTGAAGGCAAGTTCCACCCCGTTTAAGGTTGGGGGTTTGAGGGGAGGTATCTTATACTTCCTAGTGAAGAGGACTAAGTCAGTTTTGGCTGCGTTAAGCCCTAGTCCCTTTGAAGTGGCCCATGAGAACAGGGTTCGTAGTGTGGTGGTCATACGCTCGCACAAACTTTGGGGGAATTTACCCGAGAAGGCTATAGCGACGTCACCCGCGTAGGCTATCACCCGACAGCCCCCTCCCTCTAAGGAGCGCAGCAAGCTGTTAACTGCCACATTCCAAAGGAGAGGGGAGAGAACACCTCCTTGCGGGGTGCCTCTATTTACGGATCTGGCAATGGTCGAAGACCCCAGTGTGGCCCTGACGATCCTGCATTTGAGCAGTTGATCAATCAATTTCACAATGTGGTGTCCAACCCCCAGCTCCGACAAAGCCTCGGTGATTGCACCCGGTAAGAAGTTGTTAAAAGCGCCCTCAATGTCTAGAAAGGCTATAAGGCAGTACTCCTTGTGGTGTAGTGCCTTTTCTACTGTGGATATAACAGCATGGAGCGCTGTTTCAGTGGATTTGCCTTTTTGGTAAGCATGTTGTGCTTGAGAGAAGTGATCGGTGTTGATCGAGTCTCTGATATGTATACTCAGCACCCTTTGTAGTGTCTTTAGTAGAAAGGATGTAAGACTGATTGGACGAAAGTCCTTTGGGATTGTATGTGAGGCTTTACCGGCCTTCGGAATGAAGACGACCTCTGATTCGAGCCATGGCTTGGGGATCGAACCGGTCGTCAGGATATCTGAAAAGATTTTCTGAAGCCAGTTAATGGCAGTATCCCCAGCATATTGCAGTTGGGCTGGAATGATTCCATCCAGCCTAGGGGATTTGTAGGGCGAGAAGCTACTTACAGCCCAGGAGATTGTATCCCTGGAGAAAAAGTTCGGTGGAGACTTGCTCCTGAAATTCTGCATGGATAGGGGGACGGAAACATGCGACTGAGCATCCGGGGAAGCGGGTTTCCACCAAAAGTTCCAGTGACTCCGAACTGTTCGTTGTCCACGAGTCTTTGGGTCCTTTAAGGAAGCCCATGGGTGCTTGTGTGCTGGAGAGAACTTTCCTAAGCCTAGTGGCTTCTGTGGTACTCTCGATTTTGGAGCAGAAATTCTGCCAAGCGGAGCGTTTAAGCTTGTCTAAGTGACTTCTTGTAGGAGGTTAGGCTGGCTTTATAGAGACTCCATGATTGGTCGTCTCCCCTGAACCTTGCTTTGTTAAAAAGCTTTCGCGAATTTTTTCGAAGCTCGCCTATTTGTGGGGACCACCACGGTGGTTTTGCTTTCCCTCTTGGTTTGCTCTGGGGACATGACAAGTTAAGGGCAGACTTGCATGCCTCCGTGAGTTTGTTTGTGAGCAGCTCTGTGTGCTCGTGGGAAGGGGATCCCGTTGGGGGATGCTCTGGAATGAGTCTTGTAAGACATTCTTTGAAAGTGGTCCAGTTCGTACGTCTAACGTTTCTGCACCATTTTGGCTTTGGGATATCGAGAGAGAACACTATATCGATATACCTATGATCAGAGAAGGAGTGCTCATCTAGCACTCTCCATCTTGTAAGTCTCTGGTGAAGGGAGGCTGTGGCTAGCGTTAAGTCTAGGACTTCTTCCCTTTTCTTTGTAATAAAGGTTGGGTCGTTTCCTATATTGCAAATATTCAGACCTGTCGTGAGGATATAATTAAAGAGTGACTCACCCCGTTCATTTATATCCGAACTGCCCCACTGATGGTGGTGAGCGTTGGCGTCGCAGCCTATGATCAGCTCGGTGTTTGTCGCTTCGCAGTCGGCGATTAGCGCACGTAACAGTTGATGAGGGGTGGCCCTTGATGGTCGTGGGCCATGTATGTTGAGCTGAGCCTGATGTGACCCGACTCCAGCTCGAGGCACGCAGCAGTGTTGTCGCCATTGCTAAAATTAGGGAGCAGAAAGATGTCTAGATTTTTCCTTGCAAGTATGCAGGTACAAACTTTACCTTCGTTGCGGGCTACAAGCAGCTTGTAGTCCTTAGTCCCCAGTCCAGAAACCTTGCCACAGCAGACCCAAGGTTCCTGAATGAGGACAACGTCTAATCCGCATTGGCTTATGCGGAGCAGCAGAGCGGCTGCAGCCGCCTTACAGTGGTGGAGGTTTATCTGAAGAAGTCTCAGAGACATCTTCAAATTTCGACTCCACCACTGTCAGATCAGCCTCTTCGTCCGTGTCTACGTCGAGGTTGATCATGTTGGCCATGTCTTTGGCGAGATCAGAGTCTTCTGAAGGTGGGCGTCACCTGCCTTGGCTTCGGCCACCGCGTCACTTTCGGTGACAGGGTTTATTGCACAATGGGCAGTAGTGCTGCCTGCAGTGGCCTCCGCCGTTGACTGCTCACTTGAAGCTTCAAGCGCCGCTGGTGCGTCCTGAGCCAAAGGCTTACTAGCCGCATCCGAGCGGTAGACCCGTATAACTATCGGCTTAAAGCCGTAGTGGGCCGACCCGTTGGTTGCGGCTAGGGCCTCCGCTGACTCGTCATTAATTACCAGGATCACCTGCCGATTATTGCCTTCTGGCGCCTCGACCTTAGCGATCCTCCAGTCATGCGTAACCAGGTCGGGGTTACTCAGTTGGAAGAGTTTTAGGATCCTTTCGGGATCCTCAGGCTTGGCGGAAACCCAGACTCTTGCTCGTGGTCGACTGGGCACGTCTTTCCAGTCTACTGCCTCCAGCTTTGCGCCGGGATAGACCTCACCGAGAAGGCCAACAGCTTTCTTGTATAGCTCTGCGGATTTGTTGTCTTCACAGGCTATAGCTTTAATGTTGCCCTGATACCATCCGGCATCAGAGCAACGGGGTGGCGGTCCAACAGACAGCAGCATCAGGTCGACTACCTTCTCCTGCAGCTCATTTTCAATGGCCCCCCACCTGTTCCGCGGGATATGGCCCTCTTGGTGGCCCCTGTCGAGGACCCCAATGAGAACCATCTCCTTGGCGGCTTCGGCGAAGGACCGAGTGAGCGGCTGTGGCCGCGGGGGTGGCCTGATCCGCTTGGCTTGCGGGGCCGGTTCCTCATCGGAGCGTTGACACTTCTGCTTGGCTTTAGCAGATGCGGCAGGGATGGCTGGCTTGAAATCCGGAAGGATTTTCTTGGCCCACTCCACCAGGTTGACACCGTCGGGGGATGAGGGCTGGGCGGTCAGGCTCTCTTGCAGAATCTCTGCCGCGCGCCGCCGGTCCTGAATGGACGGTTTATTTGCCGCTATGGTAGCGGACCCCAAGGCAGTAGCCTTCGTCACGGACCGGGAAGCTGGTGTTGCAGACTTATGCTGCAACCTCCGAGCTCCAGGAGCCGCTCCAGGTCGACGTCCGGGGTGTGAGGACGAATGGCTTGTTCGCCCTGCACCTGTGCCGCTGGCGGCGTTGCGAGCACCTGCTGGCGTACCAGGCGTCGGAAAGGAGGTGCTAGCACCTGTAGGGGTGCTACCACTGATTGAGGGATTGGCGTTTCCCACCGGTTTTTTAAATGATCCGGTCACTGGATTTCTGTTTTGTTTATTAGAGCTCATTTTGATCCCACGAGTAGACGGGAAAGGAAAGTCGCCCGCGGCATAGCCCGTGTGCCGCGGGAAGCCTATTTAAACTGGAGGTCGGCAGGTATCCAGAGTTCGCAAAGTAACGACCGAGCACCCCCCGGCCACGAGTCCCTCGGCACAATGCTGTTCCACCTTGGACTGGGGTAATTTTATAGAGTTTTCTTCTCTCGCCCGACTACCATTTGTCAGCACCCTTGGCAGAGACATGACCGTACCAAGGGCCTGCTTCCAGCCGCCCTCGCGTGGAGAGTATAGTCGCACTTCCAGTTGTGAGCCTCAAGGACGGCACGCACTGCACGGTCGCGCATTTAAATTGGCGGTATGAATGCGTTTCCATGCGGCACGCGTTCTTCCCCTTGTTGCTCCAACTGGCTGACGGAGAATCCCGTCCTAAACTCCCAGCATAATTTCCGATTCCCCCTTCCGACCTACTCTTGCAATCCTTGCAAAGGGGGGGAGTATGTTAATGCCAAACAGCGGAAAATGCGCCAACCGCGCAGCACTGCTGCCGTCGCTAGAAACTCACCACAAGCCGAGCCTTCTAGCCGACGGCAGCCTTTAACAGAGGCTTCATCTACTGGAAGCTGAGGCGGTAGTAGTAAGTTTTCTATTACAAGTGTCAAATAGAGGTCACGCGTAAATAAAGTTCAAAATATAATTATTAAATCCTCCAAGTGTTTTATTCTAAACCGACGATCAGCCATACCAAGAAGTTTACAAACCTCTACTGCGAAGCCCCCCTACATGTTCAGAGTTGTACATATGGAAATCAATTAGTGCACACTCATAACTTCCACTTAACTCTATGGACGGATGATAATTTGCCATTAAAATCGAGTTGTTACCCGTTAACGTTAGTGTTGTTGCCATTCTGAGAGATTATTGATAAGTGAATTAAAAATACTTGTTTCTTTTATTTTATATTATTTTATTTCAAATTTGAATAAAATCAGCAAACCCCCTTCTATAACGTCTATTTTCAAGTGGATCATCTTAACTTATTAATAAAAATCCATATTTTTCTCTCCAACAAAATTGACAAATTTTCTTAAATGCATCAAGCGTCATGTCTACGCCCACATGGTCTTGGTACACATGTTTCATATTTACTTCATCCTGTTGAAACATAATAATTAGGTTCGCATTGTCACGCACAAGATGCTTTGGGATGCGTGTATACGTTTGACCCAAATAGAACGCATCTATACTTTTATGTCTGCCCATGCAGAAGTATGCTCGAATATTATCCTGTTTTTCACATGCTACGTCATCAAAAATCATTATAGAGTTCTTTTTGGCATCGCTGGGTGCAACAACATTTTCATTTTCAGAAAATGTAAAGTAACCCATTCCTTTTATTGGTTCTATAAGTGTTTTTAAGTATTCATATTTAGGCTGATATAATGACTTTGAATATATGTAAATATTCTCAAATTTTAATCCGTTAGGACTTTCAATCTAAATAATCATTACATTGGTTTTCCCGCAATTTGAAGGTCCGACAATTAGAGCTCTTATTGAATTGGGTAACAAGCTACTATGTCTAAGTTGTTTGATATCACCATTTTTATAATCGATATTTTTTACTTCTATATCATTTTTTTGTTTTAATAAACGCATATTAATGCAACTCTTTTAAATAGATCGTTACTAACTTGAACCTCTTTGAAGAATAAACATCAAATAAAATGGTGCTGCGCTTTTATAAAACATTTAGTAAGAAACCATCCCTCTATCTAGGCAGAGGTATTCTTAATAAAGTTATAAACTCCCTACCAGTTGAGCTACACATACCGGGATATCAGTTTTGTGGTCCAGGTACAAAGCTTAAAGCACGTTAAGAACGTGGAGACGAAGGAATAAATCCCTTGGATGCCGCTTGTAGAGAGCACGATATAGCCTATTCTAAACATAACGATTTGGTAAATCGTCACATAGCTGATTCAATACTAGCTGAAAGAGCGTGGGAGAGTGTAAAAGCCTCTGATAGTACTCTCGGAGAAAAATCTTCTGCATATTTCGTAACCAACGCAATGAAAGCAAAGAAAAATTTGGTATGGGACTCCCACAAAAGCAAAAGAAATGAAAACCATGTAAAAATAAAAAAAATTTTATGACTCTTGTTCGAGGCGCAACCAAAGTGCTAAAGAAAGAAAAACCACTTGACATTCAAAGTGCTATTAAAGTAGCACGAAAAGCTTTGTTCAAAACCATTGGAAATAAGAAAAATACAGTTGTAATTCCTAGAGTAATCAACGTTCCTAAAATTCTACCACTTTTTTACCACTTGTACCAATCTTGACAGCGCTCAGTGCATTAGGAGGAATGGCATCTGGTGGAGCAGCTATTGCTAGAAGCATTAATAATGCCAAGAATGCTAAAAAAGGGCTAGAAGAGAATAAACGTCATAATAGAAAAATGAAGACCATTGCCTTAGGTAGTGGCCTCTATTTGAAACCGTATCAAAAAGGTTTTGGTATAAACACAAATAAAACAATCAATTTTTTAATGAATGAGCTACCCAATAAACCGCTTTCGAACACTGATATAATAAACTTCGCACGCAAACATATCACTCATTTCAGAGGGGTATATATGAGAAACTCATTACCGAAACATGTAAGAAAAAGAGAATGCGGCATCGTTAACTTGGACTCGTCAAACGGAGCTGGAACTCATTGGGTAGCTTACTATAAGGCGGAAAAGGAATGTAGATATTTTGATAGTTTTGGAAATTTACCACCCCCTATAGAACTTATAAGATATTTGAGCGAGAACATTCAATACAATTACAATCAAGTACAGCGATTTGGTACTTTTAACTGCGGTCACTTATGTCATAAATTTTAAATGCTCACCACAAAATCTTTTTCAAATTAATTTTTATATCAATCAAAATAAATACTTTACATTTAAATGATTTAATAAATGAGAAAAAATAAAATTTATTATTTTTAGTATATATATAAATATTGTTGTTTGTGCCAAACAGCTGCGTTCCTGCTAACTGCGCAGCACTGCTGCCGCGACTAGAAAACTCACCTCAAGCCGAGCCTTCTAGCCGACGGCAACCTTGCTTCGCTTAGGCTTAAGCAGCGGGGGTTAGTTATCTATTACAAGTGTAACACAGAGGTTCAAAAAGAGAATAAATGCATATTTTAATATTATAACCTCGAGTGTTTTTCAATCCGACGATTAACCACAAGAGTCCCTTTACTCTTAATTCTACTGCGAAGCCCCCCTACATGTTCATGGTCCTTCGAGCCTGATTTTTAAGGAATTCGATATAGTTTTCGGCAACAGTAGAAGAAACCAAAAGTTAAGTATAACATACACAAGTACATAACCATACAATCCGCCATATTTGTTCTGTCCGCCAAAGTTTTTTTGTCAAGTGAAAAGGAAACGCATTCCTTTTGTGTTCCGCTGTCTTCGTTAGACCGCATAAAACAATATTCCGAGCGGCTGAACAAAATAGGCAAAAGTCTGTCTGCGCTATTTAAATAATTTCCTATATGTATGTACTATAATAAAAGGCGAAGAGCTAGATCTTGAGTGATTTATTCTGGACTCAGCGTCCGTATTTATAGTAAATATTTACATGTGGTCTTATGGCTAGGTAAGGTTAATAGTGGTGTGAGGAGCAGCTTATCTAAGTTTAATGTAAAGCTAATGTAACTGTTGTTGTCATTTATGCTGTCTTATTCTAATGCACCTAATTAGCAGTGCGTGTAAGTGGTGCGTGTGAGCTTTGCGTTTAAGCAGTGCAAGCAGTGCGTATAAGTAGTGCGTGCAAGGAGTGCGTATAAGCTCAAGTTCAGCTTGGGCTGGAAAGCTTAGAGCTATGACAAAGATGACTTATATATATTACACCTCCTTTCTTTTGGGAAAAAAAAATTTTTTGTTTATAATTAAAAACAAAAATTTTTTTTTTTTTTTCATTGGGTATGCAGTGGTTTTATCCTATCTAAGTGTACAGTTTGTTTTTTATTTCTCTTATCAGCTACTGTTACATTATTCTTATTATCTAAAGTAATTATATTATATTTTCCTGTATATCTGTTTTCCAACTTGTGTGCTGTATCATTTCTTATTAATATTTCTTGACCTATTTTTAGTTCTGGTTTGTTTGCACATATATTTAGCTTTTCTTGTTGTTTAATTTTAAATAGTTCTACTAACTGTTTTGCTTTGTGATTAGCAATTTGTATTTTGTATTTTAACTCTTTATTGTAGTCATCTATGTTATATATTGGGTCTATTATGCTGGTTGAGAATGCAAAACTTTTTGGTTGTTTTCCAAACACAAGTTCGAAAGGGCAATAGCCATGGGCTGTTGATGGCGTTACGTTAAAACAGTAAGTAAAGTATTGTATATATTCATCCCAATTGTCTTTTTGTGTGGATATGTATGATCTTACGTATTCGTTAAATGTTCTGTGGCTTCTTTCCACTGTTCCAAGAGTTTGATGATGATGAGCAGTGGAGTTATGTTTCTTTATGTCGCATATTTTACATAGTTCTGTTAAAACCGAATTCATATATTCTGTTCCCATGTCTGTTAAAATTGTATTCATTGGTCCAAAAATTAGTACAAATTTTTCAAAAATGGCTCTTGCTACAGTTTTGGCATTTTTGTTTGGAATTGGGATTGATACCAGATATTTAGTTAAGTCGCATATGATCGTGACTGCGTACTCATAGCCATTTTCTGTTCTAGGTAGAGGTCCTATAGTGTCAATTATTGTTATGTCGAATGCTGTAGCAGGAGTTGGTGTTAGAACTGTTGGGTTTTTGGGGTGTTTGAGAACCTTTGCTAACTGACATTGTTCGCATGTTTTTACGTACTCAGTGACGTCTTTTGTCATGTTTTTCCAACGGAATTCTCTTTTAATTTTTCCCGTCATTCTATTAATTCCACTGTGGCCCCCCTCTATGGGATTGTCATGGTATCTCTTTAAGATATCGCCTATTTTCGGGTCATTTTTATCTAAATATTTTACAGGTGGTATGGTTGCGATGCTAATTGTTTTTAAATGTTCATTGCCCTTATTCCTGAAATCTTTTGATTCTATTAATTTAAAAATTTTTTCGTCCGTTCGTATTTGTAACTTGTTGACATTGATATCACCGGCTTCCTTTTCAAGCCTTGGAAAGAATAAATCTAGATTTATTATCCCATTAATGATAATGTCGTGTATTTTGAACGTTTTTATTCTTAACTTCCCCTGTTTTATTGAACATGTTTTTTTATTGAAAGTAAGTAGTGGATACTTTTTTTATCTCATATGAACTTACTGCTTCAAATACTCTTGGTATGTCTTCCTGTTCTCCCTTGCTATGTTCGGGTTTGTTTATATATTTCTTTGCTGATGATCGCGTGGTAACTTTAAGTATATTGTTATTATTGCTAGCTAGTTTTTTTTATGTCCTTAAGTTCTATTCGTGATAATGCGTCTGCTGCCGTATTTTCTTGTCCCCTGATGTGCTGTATAGTGAAATCGTATTCGTCTAATTCTAATCTTATTCTAAAAAGTTTCGAGGTAGGATTTTTTAGCGAAAACAAGTAAACTAATGGTTTATGGTCTGTTTGTACTAAGAATTTTTTCCCGTATATGTATGGCTTAAAATGTTTGATTGCCCAATGTATTGCGGTCAATTCTTGTTCGATTGTAGACTTGTTGCTTTCACCCGTGGTGAAGGTTTTAGAAGCATAAGCAATTGGTAATTGCTTTTCTCCATGTTTTTGACTTAGGACTGCACCGCAGCCTATTTTACTTGCATCCGTGGTAATGCAAAATTCTTTTTCAAAGTCCGGGTATTGTAGAATTGTTGGGCTAAGTAGTTGCTTTTTTAAATATTCAAATGCGGTTTGGCAGTTGTTGTCCCAGTTAAAGGTTACATTTTTTCGTGATAGTTTATTAATGCATTGAGCTATTTCAGCAAAGTTAGGGATAAATCTACGATAGTAGTTACAAAAAGCAATGAACCTTTTGGCTTCATCTCCGTTTTTGGGTATGGGATAATCTTTAATTACTTTAAATTTGGTTTCATCTGGTAGTATCCCCCTGTTTGTGCATTGGTGGCCCAGAAAGGTTACTTCGTGTTTGAAGAACGTGCATTTTTCTGGATGCAATTTTAAATTGTATTTTTTGCATGTAGTGAAAACGTCTTTTAGATTATCTAACATGTGATTTTCGGAGCAACCCAGTATTATAAGGTCGTCCATGTAAAGAAATGCTTGAGAGGGTGTTAGGCCTGCAAAGGCTAGAGACATCATTCGTTGAAATGAATTTGGTGCTATTTTGAGGCCATATGGCAATCTTTTAAATCTATATGACCCCTTGTCGGTTGAAAATGACGTGATATCTCGTGAACTTTCTTCTAATTCTACCTGATGAAAACCTGACATTAAATCTAAACACGAAAAGAATTTTGCTCGTCCTAATTGATCTAATATATCATCCATTCTTGGCAGAGGGAATTTATCTGCGAACAGTTGCTTGTTAATTTTTCTATAATCTACTACCAATCTCCACCTTTTTTCTGTGTTTCCCGGTAAGGTTTTTTTGGAACTAATAAAATTGGACTATTGTACTCAGATATGGATGGTTCAATAATATCATCATCGATCAATTTGTCCACTTGTTTATTAATTTCCTCCTTTTGACCGTGCGGGATTCTGTAGTTTTTTATGTAAACTGGGTTTGGATTTTTTTAGTCTTAGTTTTTGTTTGTAAAAATTATTTGCTGATATCTTGTCTGTTTCTATTGCGAATATTTCGATAAATTCTTCGCATAGCTCCGAAAGTTCTGTTTCTATGAATTTTGGAAAGTTTTTCTTTAGTTTTTTCATTATAATTTCTTTATTTACCGTGCTTCTGGTTATGTTTTCTAGCGGGACTGTATCATAATTTGACATATTTTCGTGTACTAAGTTGACTTTTGTAATGTGGGCTTCTGTAGTATTAGTGTTGATTATTTTTACATATGGACTAAGTTTTGACAGGATTGTATTTGCTACGAAAACCCCTGGTTGAAGCTCTTGGTTTGGTATAAATACATCTGTGTGTTTTTTTATGTGTATTTTCTCTATAGTTTCCGTTCGTGCTGGTATAGTTAGTATTCTATTGTTATGTTGTGTGTCAATGGGTATTTTAATGATGTAATTTATACAGTTTGGTTTTATTGCTAACCCGTTCTTTTGGTAATCAATCGTGCAATTGAATTTTTTTATGAAATCAAGCCCTATTATCCCATCGCAAGGAATTGGGAAGTCGTTATGTACTACCTGAAATGCGTGTTGCAATGGGTGATTGGTAAATTTCAGTATAACCTCCCCTATAGTGTATAGTATATCTTTTCCTATGCCGTTAAGTCGTGTCTTCTTCTCTTTATTTATTCTTTGTATTTCTGGTACTGCGTTTAGTTTTATAATGGATACGTCCGCTCCTGTATCAATCAATAGTTTAGTATTATTGTATTTGCCGAAATCCATCCTTACGAAACTAGTTATGTTAAGGTTAACGCTATATATGTTATTAATTATTGTTCTACGATCAGGGGACTCTCGTAGTTTTCCGGCTGTGTATTGTCGTTTGTTATTCTTATGTTGTTGTTGTTATTAAATCTGTCACCATCTCTATTATAATTGTTTTGATTGTTGTTGTTGTTAAACGGTCTATTGTTTTGATTGTTTCTATTACCATTTTGGTAGTTTTGTCGACTATAATTCCTATTTGTGTTATTGTTGGAGTTTCTACTGTTTCTGTTATTGTTTTGGTAGTTTTGGTTATAGTTTCTGTTATTGTAATTATTCCTATTGTTTCTATAATTGTTTTGATTCATTAGAAATACATTTTTTTCTTGTTCTATGTTTGTGTTGGTGCTTACAAATTTAGCTATAACCTCATTCATGTCATTAAATTGGCCTGCTTCCATTATAGTGCGCACTCTCTCGTTCGCGCGCCATATTTCGGTCTACTAAAGTCGTATCTTGAGGGAAGACGATTTGCGGTCAGATTTCACTCGGCACTCTCTACTGAGCACGATGTGGCAGCTGGAGTACCACAGGGAAGTGTCCTTGGTCCCCTGCTATACTGCCTTTATAGCCACGACATGCCGCAGCCAGATGGAAGCCTGTACGGGACATCAATGCTAGCCACATTTGCCGATGACGTGTGCGTCACCTACAGGTCTCTATGCGAACACGATGCAGCCGACGGCATCCAGGACTATGCCACTAAGTTTGCGGAATGGGCAAGGCGCTGGAACATCGGCATCAATAGTGACAAGTCGAACAACGTTTGTTTCACACTTAAGAGGAGAACACCACCGGCCGTTTTTATTGAGGGGGCCCCTGTACCACAGATGAGCGCAGCAAAGTACCTTGGAGTGACTCTAGATCGCAGGCTAACGTTCTCTAAGCATGTGACTTCCATTAGAACGCGTATACGTGCTTCGGTGAGGAAGCATTATTGGTTACTCTGCTCACGCAGTAAGTTGTCACTTTCCAACAAAGTGACAATTTACAAGCAAATTATTGCACCAATATGGAGGTACGGGTGTCAAATCTGGGGACTGGCCTGCGATAGCCAAATTCGCAGAATCCAGGTCGACCAAAATAGAGTTGCGAGAACAATCACCGGTTGCGACTGGTTTGTACGTAATAGCACGCTTCACCGAGACCTGAAACTTGCCACGGTCTTCGACGAGATCAACAAGCACTCGAGTCGCTACCATGACAGACTAGAGCGACATAGAAACCGGCTGGCAAATTGTCTAGTCAGATCCCACCCACAAAGAAGACTCAAAAAGCGAACACCGAGGGATCTCATTCTTCGATCTCCACTGTTGAGGGTCAGCAGAAGCTGACACACCATTGCAGTATTTGTTATATTTGTTATTGTTATTATTGTTATTATTGTTATTTAGTGTTTAAAGCTATGCTGTGACAGCTAACTAAGTTAGCCGGCGCGCCCAAATTGGGCTGAATTAATAGAAAACAAGGTCACAAAGGGGTTCATCGATTCTCCGTATGCCTTAATAAAAATAAGAGGAAAAAAAAAAAAAAAAAAAAAAACTCTCGTTCGTGCAATTTTTTGTTATTGATTTCACTGCTGTTTTTGTAGCATACTTTTGGGCCGTATCTGTATTTAGCGTGTCTATAATGTAAGCTCGTCTTAGAGCTTTTGTTAAGTTTTCTATTTCTGTTGCATATTCGTTTGCTGATTTTTCATTTTGCTTTAAATTCATTAGTTTTGCCTCAATAACTGCTACTGTTTCACCTTTTATATTGTTTTGCAATGTTTTTATTATACTATTTATTGTTGTTTCGTTGGTAATTAATAGTCTAGCGTCCCCTTTCAATTTTGCTCTTATTATTTTAATAGCAATTGTTTCATGTGTACCCTTTATGTCTTCTAATAATTCAAGTGAGTCAATAAAACTTTGTAAGTTTTCACTTCTCCCCGTCAAACTCTTGGACTAGCTTTGAAGCTGAGTTTATAAATTCAATATTTGTTTGCTCCATGTTTTCTTTTTCTTTCGAACCTGTGTCTGGTGCTTTATGTTTTTCTTCTTCTGTCATATGTAATTCTGTAAATGTAGCGTTTTCTTTTAGTTCTAATGGTAATGTAATTTCTAGGTCGTATTTATTAGCTATTGTAATTAAGCAATTTTTTAATTTTTCTATATTGTCTTCAAACTTGTTTTTTGTTTCTAATTCCCAATTAGTTTGGTTTACATATAATAGTTTTTTGATGTTATTGTAGCTATTGAAAATTATTCCTAAGTGTTTATTTATAGTATGTGTTTGAATGTAAATGGACTTATTGATGCATTTGTAGGATTTATAAAAATTTTCTTTTATAATTTTTAGTTCTGTAATGTTTTTGTCCATGTGTAGCTTGGTTTTATAAGTACTTTACTAATTTGTAGTGATGACACAAACCTTAATACAATTGATCTTCAAGTGTCGGTGCTAACCTTTATGCAATTGAGTTTTTAGTGGTGACACACACCGTAAGCTTTTAGTTATGATAATAGAAGCATGCGTTTTAGACATGTGGTTTTGTACACTGGCAAAAATTAATTTTAACTTTAGATTTTGTTTTTTTTTTTTTTATTCTAACTACTATAGTATGATACGTTTTGTTAATTTTTCAGATTCATTTTATTTTTATTTTTTTTTATTTTATTAGTGTGGTGGCGGTCCACGCCGTTTACCACTAAGGTGCATTAGACAAATGCACTCTTATTTAATGTTTAATTTTTATTGCTTATTGCTGGTCCTCTCGGCTTTGGCTGTTGGCTGTTCTTTCCTGCTGACGCTGCTTCCGCTTGGTTTCCTGTTCCTCCAGGGTGGCTATGCGTTGCCAAATTTCGCTGGCCACTTTCCAATGCGGTGGGGGGTCGCTGTTGACTTGGGCTATTAATGCTGCCCTTTGTCGCCTAAAATTGGCGAGGGCTCCTCCTCTCCTTTTGGGTTTTAGTGTGACGGGTATCCTCGTCAGGAGTGCCTCTTCCTTGTCCTTTTTGGCACGGGCCGCTATCGTGCTTGGTAGGCGCCTTTTGTATTCCTCAATTGTTATCGGCTTTGGTCCAGCCGTTGGGCAACTTTTAATTGCTTCCTGGACTTTTTGGATATGTTTGCTCATTTTATCCTTATTATTATTTTTTTTTTTTTTTCAGCTTTTGCCGTTTTTGTATTTGGCACTTAAGCTGGCAGGATCGCCATATAATAAAAGGCGAAGAGCTAGATCTTGAGTGATTTATTCTGGACTCAGCGTCCGTATTTATAGTAAATATTTACATGTGGTCTTATGGCTAGGTAAGGTTAATAGTGGTGTGAGGAGCAGCTTATCTAAGTTTAATGTAAAGCTAATGTAACTGTTGTTGTCATTTATGCTGTCTTATTCTAATGCACCTAATTAGCAGTGCGTGTAAGTGGTGCGTGTGAGCTTTGCGTTTAAGCAGTGCAAGCAGTGCGTATAAGTAGTGCGTGCAAGCAGTGCGTATAAGCTCAAGTTCAGCTTGGGCTGGAAAGCTTAGAGCTATGACAAAGATGACTTATATATATTACAGTACATACGTACATACATACCTGCGCGCAGCTGAGATCCGTTCTGCTTTATACATTTATGCATCCGACATACATACATACATACGTACATGCAAACATATTTACACAAAACAAGTAAGAAGGCTCTAGTCGGGAGAGCCCGACTAGAAGATACCCTGAACCCAGTTGCAACAAACAATCGATTAAGCTCGATATCTCCGGTGTTTCTTAACCGATTTGGATGAAATTTTCAGAAAAGATTTATCGTTACCCATTCTTTCAACCCTCATTTTTACATTTTCCAAATTCGATATTTTTTTGTTATCGATCACATGTGTATATCGGAAACCAGAATAGTTATCGATAATTTGAAGCAAACTTGTTCTGCTCATGGTATAGGAGAACTTATATCCAAAATCTGAAGTCTCTAGCTCTTGTAGTCTCTGAGATCCACGCGTTCATACAGACGGACAGACGGACAGACGGACAGACGGACAGACGGACGGACAGACGGACATGGCTAAATCGACTCGGCTATTGATGCTGATCAAGAATATATATATTTTATAGGGTCGGAGAAGCTTCCTTCTGCCTGTTACATACTTTTGCACAAAACCATTATACCCTTATTTACCCATTTTATGGGTTAAGGGTATAAAAATCGCCAGCAGTTGATCGGCAGTTTTAAGCGCGCAAGCGTACGTGCATGTATGTGTGTATGTACATAAATTCATACAGAACACATACATAGCATTTCTACATAAATTGCTTTATTACATATATTCCACACAGACATATATATCTACATATTACATCACTCCATCACCCACATATATATTCCATATATATGTTCCACATTACAAATGCAAACATAACACACAATAATTAAATATACACATAAACGCAGTAAGCGCCGCACTTGCAGGTGAATTATTTCCAGCACCTGTCAAGTCGCCGGCACTCCATAACTTAAACAAAATACAAGTGCTATATAACATTTACTAAAAAACATAAAACAAAACACTGGCCGAGCACACAAAGAGATTAAAATTTAATAAAAACTTTATTTTTGCCGGCATATGTAAACCACAACAGCTCAATATAAACAAATACATGCATATGTAAGCTTTGCTAGTTCCGCTCTGGTGAACTGGTAAAGGTAACAACGATTTCTTTGTCATAGAAGCGCTTGAAGCGCTAAAGTGTGTAATGCAATACATCGTGATCGCCACAGTCCGACACTTAAATTAATTTAAAAGTATTAATTATAATCTATAATTAATTTCTTATTTTCCGTTCTGTTTTTTTCCGTTCGCAATTGTTCTTTGTTCCGTTTTCCATTCCGTTCCGGGTGGAATATTCCAAATAATTTAAAAATATTCTTTTTAAATTATTTTAGTTCCGTTAGCGGGGGAAATTGTAAATATAATTTTACGATTTTCATTTCTTTGTTCCGTTTTCCATTTCGTTCCGAGTGGAAGATTCAAGAATAATTTATAAATATTCTTTTGTAAATTGTTTTAAGTCCGTTAACGGGGGAAGTTGTAAATATCCTTTTACAATTTTCATTTCTTTGTTCCGTTTTCCATTCCGTTCCGGTGGAATATTCCAAATAGTTTATAAATATTCTTTTATATATTATTTTAAGTCCGTTAACGGGGGAAGCTGTAAATATCCTTTTACAATTTTCATTTCTTTGTTCCGTGTTCCATTTCGTTCCGAGTGGAATATTCCAGAATAATTTATAAATATTCATTTATAAATTATTTTAAGTCTGTTAACGGGGGAAATTGTAAATATCCTTTTACGATTTTCATTTCTTTGTTCCGTTTTCCATTTCGTTCCGAGTGGAAGATTCAAGAATAATTTATAAATATTCTTTTGTAAATTATTTTAAGTCCGTTAACGGGGGGAAGTTGTAAATATCCTTTTACAATTTTCATTTCTTTGTTCCGTGTTCCATTTCGTTCCGAGTGGAATATTCCAGAATAATTTATAAATATTCTTTTATAAATTATTTTAAGTCTGTTATCGGGTAAAATTGTAAATATTCTTTTACAATTTAATATTCTCTGATCCGATTCAATTTCATTCCAAGCTAGTTGAATATCCGAATAATTTATAAATATTCCTTTACAAGTTATTCGTAAGTCCATCTAGCGGGGCTATATTTGTAAATATTCTTTTACAAATATTTTTCGATAGTATTTTATTGTGGTTAATCCTGACTGACTTCCAAATAGTTTATAAATATTCTTTTATAAATTATTTTAAGTCCGTTAACGGGGGGAAGTTGTAAATATCCTTTTACAATTTTCATTTCTTTGTTCCGTGTTCCATTTCGTTCCGAGTGGAATATTCCAGAATAATTTATAAATATTCTTTTATAAATTATTTTAAGTCTGTTATCGGGTAAAATTGTAAATATTCTTTTACAATTTAATATTCTCTGATCCGATTCCATTTCATTCCAAGTGAGTGGAATATCCGGATAATTTATAAATATTCTTTTACAAGTTATTCGTAAGTCCATCTATCGGGGCTATATTTGTAAATATTCTTTTACAAATATTTTTCGATAGTATTTTATTGTGGTTTATCTTGACTACAATAAATATTCCCACAAATCCCAGAATTTGTTTCCTTGCTTGTCACCTGTTCCAACTCATAAAAAATAGTTAATTATTTTTTTGTTGAGGACAGATAATGCCGATAGGGCCAGGTCAAGGAGAGAAAAAACAGCTGAACGTTCCGTCCGTGAAGAGCACAAAAAGAAGTTCGCTTTCTTCACCAAATCTCCCGGTGAAGAAAACCTCTGTTACACCCAAATCCAAGCAAATTGCCAAACTTTCCAGCGCCGTCACACCACTTGCTAAACCCCCCATTCCGAGTTTGAAGCAGATAGCCACTCGGGCCGCTACCAAACTAGCCTCCAAGGCAAATATGACAATGGCCGATTTTATCTCCGCTTCCGATAAGCTGGTCCAATTCGAGTCACGAATTAATGGTCCGTCAGCTACAGAACCATCCCTCTACACACTACAGGTCCGTCGCGACCACGTAAAGGTTCTGTGGGAGAAAGTTGAAAAAGAGTACGAGACCAGCTCAAGGGCCCTTAGCAAAGGTTGTGGGAGTAGCGATGCTACGTCGTTAACGACGACATACGACCGTTGCTACTCCGTATACCAGCGGTGTACGGCACAATTATGCGAGCAAATAGAAAGGCTTAGCTCCATTAATAGGCAACCAGCAGTTCCGATAGCGTCTGTTTCTCGGGGCTGTAGTCTCCCGCCTGTAGACACAGAAGTGTTCCATGGAGACTATTTGAAATGGCCAACCTTCCGCGACCTGTTTACGGCGATCTACATTGATAACCCTCGACTCACTCCGGTCGAGAAATTGTTTCACCTCAATTCCAAAACTGGGGGTGAAAGCTTCCCTCCCCAAGCCACATAACCCTGCCAGCTTTGCAGCCGTAGTTACAGAAAACACAAACATTAATAACAATACCAAGCATACCAAGACTCTCAATCAAAACAAACCCGAAAACAAACCAGCCCCTCGCGTCTCTGCCGACGCCTCGACTCCGTCTCTTCTATCAGCATCTACTTCTAATTATCAAACTACCCAACTACCCAAACACGTTACCAAACCCACTACTGAAGACAATTTATCTTCTTTCCTTAACCCTGCTGTTAGCCTTGAGCCTATTTGGTCCAATTTTTTTTTTATTCCTTTGTAACTCTTGAACGGTTATACATATTGACTTAAAATTTTTTTTCAGGTTGTCTTTTTATAAGACACTGTTATATACAAAATTTTAATGGTCTGACTTAAAGTGGGACTGAGAAAAATAAAAACTTACTAATCGTTGCTCAAGGGACCATTTGGTCCAATATATATTTTTCTTTGATTACAACCAAAAAACCATTTATTTTGCTGTTATTTACAAAACATTATTGTCATAACATGCTAAGCACATTGTTTTTCGGTTTACTTTACAAATAAACTTTCCGCAAATGGAACATTTTACGTCAGACTTTGATTTACAGCAACTACAAATTCCACGCTTTCTAGATCCTGAACTGGTAGTAGCATTGCTTGAAGAGGGCTCTGAAGCGGAGGATGATTTTCTTATTTCAGCCAATAAGTCTACTGAAAACTGTTGATGAGGTAGTTTAGTCCGCTTCATCATATACGGCTTAGCCAAAGAGATTGCCAGCTGCCGCAAAAGTGTGGTCTCTTGCGATTCGAATCAGCTGGTGCCCATGAAGCATCGATTTCAGAAAAAAGTATGTACGCATTCAAAGCCGATATATCAATTATATTTGCAAATGCAATGTTCGGCCATCGATTTGTTTTGCGTTTTGTTGTGTAGGATCCAATCATTTGGTCAGCAGTATCTACGCCTCCTAAGAGAGACAAAGCATGAGAAATTATAGACGGATAACAAAATTACAAACCTTTTGTCGAATTATAATAAGATATAATCTCCGGTTTTTTCTTCGCCCCACTCTCATCCGCTTTAGCTATCCTGTGCATTGAACTAATCAATATCGCTGCTTTGTTTTTGTGGTTTATATATGACACTAATGTCGCAATTTCATTGAAAGCAAATGTAGATGTATACAGTGGAAGTTTTTTGACAATCAATAATTTGGGAGGTATAAATGTTTTATTTTTGCGTACTGTTCCCACATATGTAAGTTTTCTTTCAAGCAGCTTTTTTACCACCTCAAAAGTAGAAAAGAAATTGTCGGCTGTTACATTCTGTCCTTTCAAGCCTTCCGTCAATTCTAACACAATGCGTTCTCCTTGGTTTTTTTCAGGCTTTGCATTTTTAGGTTTTCCAAGATATGGTTGTATCTTCCATACGTAACCAGACTTTGAGTCAACAAATACCCAAAATTTCAAACCATATTTAGCAGGTTTTGATGGCATAAACTGACGAAAAGAGCAACGTCCCCTGAATGCAACAAGTTGCTCATCAATTGTGACATTTTCGTGGCAGTTGTACAAAATTGGAAGAATAACTTGCCAACGATCCCACAGGTCACGAATTGGAGCAAATTTATCGCTGCTACGGTTTTGCCTTCGACTCGAAACATCATCAAAACGGAGCGCACTTGTAATTTTGTGGAAGTTTTTTTCAGACATAATTGATCGGAAAATGGGGCGGCCAAAAGTTTCATCAAATAAACCATGAACGTCTTCATTTCTTGCGCTGCCATAGAGAAATTTTATATAAGTCAACTAATTTTTCGAAATACGTAAAACAAAAAAGGCACTCACCGACATGCACCTGCAAGAATGAGAACAGCAATATAGGCTCGCAATGTGTCTTTCCCATTTCTACTAAGTCTGCCTGCCAATGATCATCGATTCCCTTCATTACAACTCTTCTTCGCTTAAAATTTTTACGTGCAGGAGCATGTAATTCTTTCACTAATTCCCGTTTGCTCATATTGGAATGTAGCACGTCTTGTTGGTTTTATTATTTTTTTTTATTTATTTATTTCCTTTATAACGTAGTACAATGTTGTTGTTGACGACGTCTTTTTTATTGTGTCGAGAGAAAAATTTTGAGAAACACATTTTTTTCACCATAGGTGCCTTCTCCATCAGTATCGTAATCCATACTATCCATATACACTTCCACGATTTAAATCCCATATTTCTTGATATAGTTATAATCACATGAGACCAACCGCGGTGGGGGTCAATCAGCGTTTAACGGGTTTTGATAAATTGTATTTACTTATATATCATTTTTATTTATTTATTAATATTTTTCTTTCGTTTTTGTTACGTAGGGGTACAGGCACCTCATCCGCTGTTAATATTTATTTTTAGAACCCACGAATCTTTTTCCATTTCTGTGTAAATACTCCAAATGCTTCCTATCGCTCGAGTAGTGTCCAAACTTATCTAGAGTCATATTGACTTAACATCGATCTGATTTCACAATTGGTTTTTTTCTTGATGTAACTGCTTGCTTACAAACTCTTTATTACTGTTTATTCTTGAAATGATTTCACTACTAACTTTGTTAACATCATCTAATAACTTAGTTACTTCATTTGTTATTTCATTCATTTTGCTTTCCATATCCTTTAACTTATTATTTCTTTGTTCAACTAACTGAGTAATATAAGCCGTTTGAATTTTTTTTAATTCAAATACTTCAATATCAACGTATTCTTTGATTACCAAATCATCGTTATTTATGGGGCTGATTGAATTTTTAATGCGTTTGTTTTGGGCATTTAGATTACCATCCTCATCAATATGAATCCCACTCACAGCTTCAATCCCCCTTTTTAACTTCTCCGAGCGTTCTTTATCGTTCGAGAAATGACCAAACTTGTCAAGAGACATATTAATAATAAGAATACCTAAAGAGTGTATATCATATTCATTAAAAAATTATGTTTGCCTCTCGCAACTCTTCAATTATCGATACAATTTCATTATTATGACTACTGTTCCCAGCTGCCTGTGAAGCGATCAAAAGCTTAAGTCTATTTACAATTTCATTAGGATTATCCCAGTATACATAATTTGGTTTATGCTTGTTGAGCATCATAAGAGTTCCGCCTTTATGTGTAGATTTTTTTATTATTCAAAGGTGTAGACACTGCACTTGGCTCAACAACTTTCGGGAAAAGTTTTTTTTATTATATCAGTATACTTTTTGGAGCGATTACCTTTCAGTGCTTCATTAGGCTGATGATTTCTTCTATGAGCATTTGTTTTTGACAAGATTTCCTTATATGTATCCAGATCCAATTGGTTATAAGCATGTGGATTTTTTAAAAAGATTAAAGAATACAATCCAGGAGTAAGATTCCACTTTTCACCCGTTTCCAGATCTAGCTTTTTGTTGTTTACGTTTATTTAAGAGCAACCTAATTTAGTTTCTCCTTTATTATACTCGATATCGAAGGTAAAGAGTATATTGCTTATGTGCAATGTCCATCATGGTGTCTGTCCGTCTGTCCGTCCGTATGTATGCAAGTTTTTTCCACACCCTTCAAGCTAGAGACTTGAAACTTTCCAATTCTCTTTATCTATGGGATAGTAAATTAAAGTGTCAAGATGGGGGTTCTACGATAACTGGGGGGCTGGCGAATCGATAAATTCGATAACTCAAAACCGATAAATCCACATATTTCGCACATCCTTTCAGCTAGAACTACCAAATTTGGTAAGAAGATAGCTACTAGTAACCCCAAAAACTGCATCAAAAATTTTGGAGCCACGCCCCCATTCCGCCCCCAGCCCCCGCAATTTAAAGTCAAAAAAGCCTATATCTTCCACAGTTTTTGAGCTATAGCCACCAAATTTGGTGCCAAGATAGGTGATGATGACCCCCTAAAAACTGCATCAAAAGATTGGATGCCACGCCCACCGATACTGCTCTAGCCGCCCCCATCCACCCCAACGCTTCGTCAAAAACGGGAATGCGTGTATCTACCAGAGTTGTGGAGCTAGAGCCTCCAAATTTGGTAGAAAGCTAGCTGGTAACGACCCCCAACAACCTGCATCAAAATTTTGGAGCCACGCCCACCCATTTCACCCCCCTTTTCCCACATTTTACAAAATTTTAGCTAGAGTCACCAAATTTGGTATGAAGATAGCAACTGACATTCCACAATGATCTGCATCACAAATTTGGATGCCACGCCCACCCATACCGCCCAAGCCCCCAGCTCCCCCCCCCCCCTTTCACCACATTTTACAAACTTTGAGCTAGGATCAACAAATTTCGTATGAAGATAGCAATTGACATTTCACAAAGATCTGCATCAAAAATTTGGATGCCACACCCTTCCATACCGCCCCCAGCCCCCCTTTCCCCACTTTGTAAAAACTTTGAGCCAAAGTCACCAAATTTGGTATGAAGATAGCAATTGACATTCCACAAAGATCTGCATCACAACTTTGGATGCCACGCCCACCCATACCACCCCCAGCCCCCCCTTTCCACTTTTTACAAACTTCGAGCTAGATTCACCAAATTTGGTTTGAAGATAGCAATTGACATTTCACAAAGATCTGCATCAAAATTTTTGATGCCACAACTACCCATACCGCCACCAGCCCCACTTTTCCCAACCTTTTACAAACTTTGAGCTAGAGTCACCAAATTTGTAAGGAAGATAGCTTGTTGCATCCCCATCTGCATCGGAAAATCTTTAAGGCAGCGTACAGCCCTGCCGCATCCGTACCCCTCTGCAATCAGGCCTCTTTTTACCGGTTTTAATACTGGTATCGAGTATGCCGCAGTCGGTTGCGTCCGACTGCAACGTTTCCACTTGTTTTTAGTTGGTCCAAATGCATCATCTAACTGTCAATCTCGATCTAACTCATTTAGACTGAGATTATAACTATTATCACTTACTACATTTGACTGATTATTTATTGCCTGCTGTAGCGAGGTTAGTATAGCTTTGTTCACTCGATATAAGCGAATTATGCAATGACTGTTTTTCATCAATTTCCCCATCTATTGCATCATAAAATTCGCTAGTATTATTTTCATTCTCCACCACCTCATTTACACTTTTATCTTTTTCTTCCTTTTTGATTCGGGGATATGGCTTAATTTCTTTATTTCCTTTAATAATCTTTTTGAGTGGTTCTGTTATCGGCTTAAATGTTTCCTGCAACTGGTATTCATTTGCGGCTTTACCTAATTTAATACTTCGAAATTTTCTATTTAGCGCGTTTCTTGTTTTTTTTAGCTCCTTTAGTATATGCTCATTCATTGATAGTAAACCAATAAACTTGATCAGCGAGCGTAAAAGAGGGTGGTTTTAATAACAGCTTGTTGTTTTGTTGTTATTTTTTATGTTTTTCAGAAACAAGGTGTTGTTTTGCTGTTATTTTTGATTTTTTTTTTTTTTCAGAAACAAGGTGTTGTTTTGCTGTTATTTTTAAGTTTTTCAGAAACAGCTTGTTGTTTTGCTGTTATTTTTGATGTTTTTGGTTTTCAAGAAACAGGGGTCTGCTATATGTGAACTAAGCAGATACTCCAAACAAACTGAGATAGTTTACAGACAATATTTATATATATACTCAAAAATAAAAAAATGTGTTAAGTATTTATTTTGATTGACATAAAAATTATTTTAAAAAGATTTTGCGGTGAGCATTAAAAACTTAAGACATAAGTGACCGCAGTTAAAAGTACCAAATCGTTGTACTTGATTACATTTGTATTGAATGTTCTCTCCCAAATATTTTATAAGTTCTATTGGTGGTGCTAAATTTCCAAAACTATCAAATAATCTGCATTCCTCGTTCGCCTTATAGTAAGCTACCCAATGAGTTCCAGCTCCAGTTGACGAGTCCAAGTTAACGATGCCGCATTCTCTTTTTCTTACATGTTTCGGTAAGGAGTTTCTCATATAAACCCCTCTGAAATGAGGGATATGTTTGCGTGCGGAGTTTATAATATCAATGTTCGAAAGCGGTTTATTGGGCAGCTCATTCATAAAAATTAATTTTTTTATTTGTGGTTATACCAAAACCTTTTTGATATGGTTTTAAATAGAGTCCACTACCTAAAGCAATGGCCTCCATTTTTCTATTATGACGTTTATTCTCTTCTAGCTCTTTTTTTTCATTCTTAGCACTATTAATGCTTCTAGCAATAGCTGCTCCACCAGATGCCATTCCTCCTAATGCACTGAGCGCTGTCAAGATTGGTACAAGTGGTAGAAAAGAGGTAAAATTTTAGGAACGTTGATTACTCTAGGAATTACAACTGTATTTGTCTTATATCCAATGGTTTTGAACAAAGCTTTTCGTGCTACTTTAATTGCACTTTGAATGTCAAGTGGTTTTTCTTTCTTGAGCACTCGGGTTGCGTCTCGAACAAGAGTCATAAATTTTTTTTATTGTTACATGGTTTTCATTTCTTTTGCTTTTGTGGGAGTCCCAAACCAAATTTTTCTTTGCTATCTATCAGATGCTTTTACACGCTCCCACGCGCTTTCAGCTAATATTGAGTGAGCTATATGACGATTTGCCAGATCTTTATATTTAGAATAGGCTATATCGTGCTCTCTACAAGCGGCATCCAAGGGATTTATTCCTTTGTCACCACGTGCTAAACGCGCTTTAAGCTTTGTACCTGGTCCACAAAACTGATATCCCGGTATGTGCAGCTCAACTGGTAGTGAGTTTATTATTTTATTAACAATACCTTTTCCTAGGTAGAGTGGTGGTTTGTTACTAGTAGTTTTATAAAAGCGCAACACCATTTTATTTGTTGTTTATTCTTCAATGAGATTTTAGCAAGTAACGATCTACTCAAAAGAGTAACATTAATATGCGTTTAATTAAACAAAAAAATGATATAGAAGTAAAAAATATCGATTGTAAAAATGGTGATATCAAACAACTTAGACAAAGTAGCTTGTTACCCAATTCAATAAGAGCTCTAATTGTCGGACCTTCAAATTGCGGGGAAACCAATGTTATGATTACTTTGATTGAAAGCCCTAACGGATTAAAGTTTGAGAATATTTACTTATATTCAAAGTCATTATATCAACCTAAATATGAATACCTAAAAACACTTATAAAACCAATAAAAGGAATGGGTTATTTTACATTTTCTGAATATGAAAATGTTGTTGCACCCAGCGATGCCAAAAAGAACTCTATAATGATTTTTGATGACGTAGCATGTGAAAAACAGGATAATATTCGAGCATACTTCTGCATGGGCAGACATAAGAGTATAGATGCGTTCTATTTGTGTCAAACGTATACACGCATCCCAAAACATTTTGTGCGTGATAATGCAAACCTTATTATTATGTTTAGACAGGATGGAGTAAATATGAAACATGTCTACCAGGATCATGTGGGCGTGTATATGACGCTTGACTCATTTTGGAATATTTGTCAATTTTGTTGGAGAGAAAAATATGGATTTTTATTAATAAGTAAAGATGACCCGCTAGAAAATGGACGTTATAGAAGGGGGTTTGCTGATTTTATTCAAATTTAAAATAAAATAGAATACAAAAAACAAGTACTATTAATTCACTTACCAATAATCTTTCGAAATGGCAACAACACTAACGTTGACGGGTAACAACTCGATTTTAATAGCTAATTATCATCCTCCCATAGAATTAAGTGGGAGCTATCAATGTGCACTAATTGATTTTCATATGTACAACTCGGTCCCAAATGTGGACTACGATAATAATTTATTCCATATTGGGGAGCACATTTTCGAGATACCTGTGGGTTCATATGAGCTTAGTGATATAAGTGAATTTATTAAAGAGAAAATGAAGAAAATAGAGCCCAATGAATTAAAGCACCCGCTAATCGAGAGCAATAATAATACCCTTCAAGTAGTGATTTCATCTAAAAATGATTCAATATATTTTAACAAAGAGCGTTCTATCGGCCAATTATTTGGATTTAATAAAAGAGGACTAAAACCAAATGAGACGCATATATCAGATCAACCTGTTGACATTTTAAAAGTAAATACGATTCGTCTGGAATGTAACATTGTAAGCGGTTCATATGTAAATAAGGTATCAAGTCATGCTCTGCATGAGTTTGCACTCAACGTTCCGCCAGGCTATAAATTGAGTGAGAAACCAAATAATCTTATTTATTTGCCAGTTAATACGAGCGAGATACAGTCATTAAAGTAGTAGGAGAATGGCGGTTCTACCCCAGGAAGTAGCTGTCACTTTAATTACCCCAAATCATAATTTATGACCCCATCAAATTTTATGACCCTTTTTTTTACACTTTTATTACCCCCTAATACTATAATTTATGACCCTTTTTTTTCACATGATCGTGCCCGCTTTAATTAGACTAGGTATTAAGGACAAAGGCATGACATTCCTAGGCCGCATTGTTATGGTTGCGAGAATCAGTGATCATAGAATCTGGTGTCAAGTGTACATCTGTTTGCACGTGCGTTGTCTTTTACCCCCTGCAAGCAAGCCACGACATGCATTGTTATTGTCAAGAGCAACATCAACAACAGCATCCTTGAGAATCAGTGATCATTGGATCTGGTGTCAAGTGTGCTCCTGTTTTAAGTGCGTTGCCTTGAACACGTGCAACCAAGCCACAAGGGATCGGGTGTCAAGTTGTGAAAATCAGTGTTCACACTATCAGTTTTGGCTATGTAACCAATTTGTATTAGAGTCAAGTGTGCTCCTGTTTGACAAGCAAGCCATAAACATTGATCTTTATGGTTCTGATAATGACAGGATCAGTTTTAGCTATTTAACCATTAAGTGCTAGAGTCAAGCGTGCTTCAGTTTTAAATACGTTGCTCTGCACACGTGCATTGTTATTGTCAACAACATCAACTACAACCTTCGTGGGGGGTTATGTGTGCAAGGATGGGAATCTTCTGTCGCAGCAGCAGCAGCAGCAGCTGCAAGATCAACACATTGTTTTTAAGCAAGAGTATTGATTCTTGTAGATTAAGATTATAAAGAGTCAGAGGGAGATGGTGAAAGAGGGGGAGTGTTAGAGGGAGAAGGTGTTAGAGGGAGAAAGTGATAGAGGGAGAAAGTGTTGGAGAGAGAAGGTGTTAGAAGGAGGAAATGATAGAGGGGAAAGTGATCCTTCTTGTACTAATTTAATTAGCCACGCCCCTTATACTATTTTATACATGAGCGTCTATGAAACGCAGATGGGAATGTTAATTGTTGTGCCCCCTTCATCCTTAAGATGAATGCTTAGCGCCATCCTTTTCTAACCTCTGTTTTTTTATATATCTGTTTTGATTATTAGTCAAGTGCTAGGAAAATCTTATATCCTGCATTGACTTCAAAACGAATAAAAGAGGTAGTTTTGGTTTAAGTTGTAGAGTTTATTTATTATTTTCAATTTAATTCATAAATTCATCTACATCTATATATATAAAAGAGTTTGTCCTAAGTGATTGTTGACATTGCCACAGCCTAAACGAAAAGAGCTACAAGGCTGAAATTTTCACACAATATTTTATGCAGGTTGAAAGTGAGCACTAAGAAAGGAATTTTTATTTGGACAACTCCTTCAAGTACCTCCCATACGATTTGGAGCACTTTTTACCCATTTTAAAAATCAAACTGTCGCCTGATTGTCGTACAAGCTGAGGGTTTGATCGCGAGCGAGAATACAAAAACAAAACAAATGCGCAGTGACGCCTTCGCGTCGCACAAGCAAAGTCATAAAAAAAGGTTCGACACTTGCAAAAACGAAACGGATTTCTGCTTCTTAATGAATATGTGCATACACAATTAAGTGAACAATGCGCTTGAAAATAATTTTCATAATTTTATGTACATGTATCACTTCGCACAGTGCATATTCTTTTTTTTTTCAAATTTGTGTGCCTTTGACAATTTATTTACGACCCAAGTTGCGTTTGTTGTTGTTGTAAGTGTTGTTGTTGGGCCCGCACTGCTACTTTTTGTTGGTGTCATTAATTTAAAAAAAAAAAAAACGACAGCATAACAAAACTTGGTGCGTCTAGAAAAATTACCCACACCAGAATATTTTATGGGGGTGGATTTGCCTACTTGCTGCTTATATAACTTAGACAAAACTAACTAACATTATTAATATGTTATTGATATGCAATTTCGAACAAGCATAGGGCGTTGACATAAGTGGGCGTGTTGCTCTTAAGATAATCAGGTAATTACAAATCTCGCTCCGATCATGTTCCTTTGATGTTGCTCATTTACGTTCACTCTCTATTTTATGTGCGCGCTTTGCATGTCAATCATAAAGTTTAATAACCCTAACTCCTCCGCACACACTAAATTAAAGCTAAAGGCAATATGCAATTCACTTAGCTGCAGCCTCTTAGATATGTTTTGCGTTAATTCAGTGCGTGCGAAGAAGGTAGCGTTACTACGCTCTTTGTTAGACTTACAGAGCGCGCGCATACATTGTAAATGCATGCATACATTGTTGACTTCTGAAGCAAGCTAAAAGAAAGCAAAAAAAATGTTCACCAAATATATACCGTGCAAAAACAAACACACTAACAAATAGAAACTTAAGAAAATGTAATCTACATCAGCAGCAGTAGCATGCATTGCAAATAAAATCTTACAAAATTGATTGACTGAACTTCCCGCATATACATATAATATATACATAAATATAATTGGGTCAGAAATACTTCCATCTACCTGTTACATACATTTGCACAAAAGCAATATACCCTCTGGTCTGTAGATCAAATGGTCATTCGCCAAGCAATAGCGTTCTGTGTACACATCGAGAATAGGCAAATGCAAAGAAAATACAAGTTAAACACTTGCAAGTAAGTAACTTGCAAAGTAAATAAGTAAATACAAAGCACAAAATTTTAATACCCTATGTTTTAAAATTTCATAAATAGCCATTGCTAACAATTTGTTTTCGGTATTTAATTAACAAAATAATTTTATTTTTATACAGATTGTTTTTATCAATTATTTAATGCCAATAAGAAAGGTAATATGTATTATGAATAATACATTTTTATATATTGCATTTATTAATTAATAAGTCAATTAAGTCTATACCACCCTTTTTTACTAAGCAGCCGCAGCAACAGCAATGCAAAGTGCGGTACAACTAATCTTTGTCTCGCACTTTGCGAAAAAAAAAATTCGCGACTCCGTTATTTCGTCATTTCTCTATCAGCTGTTTGTTTTTAAATGCTCTTTGTGCGCACGCTCTGCATGTCAAACATAAATCCTAATATCCCTTCCTCCTCCGCACTCTCTAAGCTAAGTTAAGCATAACTAAGAGTTTGCATTTAAGGGAATGACATTGCCTAATTTGTACCACCTACACCTAGCTCTTAAGTACAAGCGTTGTATGTAAGATCTCGGTGTGTGTTGTGTAGAGGAATAACTGTAATACTCTTTCCCACTTTATGTTTTTACATACAATGGTAAGGGAATTGGTTATGCATTTTAGTTTATATTTATTTTGAAGATAGAAAGTTACGTTTCGTTTCAGTTCATTTTTATACCCTTAACCCATAAAATGGGTAAATAAGGGTATAATGGTTTTGTGCAAAAGTATGTAACAGGCAGAAGGAAGCTTCTCCGACCCTATAATGTATATATATTCTTGATCAGCATCAATAGCCGAGTCGATTTAGCCATGTCCGTCTGTCCGTCCGTCTGTCCGTCGTCCGTCTGTCCGTCTGTCCGTCGACCGTCTGTCCGTCTGTCCGTCTGTAGAACGCGTGGATCTCAGAGACTACAAGAGCAGAGACTTCAGATTTTGGATATAAGTTCTCCTATACCATGAGCAGAACAAGTTTGCTTCAAATTATCGATAACTATTCTGGTTTCCGATATACACATAATATCGATAACAAAAAATATCAATTGAAAATGAAAAATGAGGTTGAAAGAATGGGTAACGATAAATCTTTCGAAATTTCATCCAAATCGGTTAAGAAACACCGGAATATCGAGCAATCGATTGTTTGTTGCAACTGGGTTCAGGGTATCTTCTAGTCGGGCTCTCCCGACTAGAGCCTTCTTACTTGTTAAATATAGTTTGTATTAAAGGATAACATCGAAAGTTACTTTTTGGATCAGTGAGTTATTTATTTTTCTGATTTTCGTATTATTTATATACAATTCATATAAAATACGTATTTTAATGATAAGTTATAAAAAATATTTAATTTAAAACATTAACGATCAACGTATTTTAATATCTTTTGTGGTTTTTTAAACACAAGAAAAATAAGTCGATTTTAGACTTAATAATTGAAGCAACATTATATATAGTTGTCTTCTATTTTGCATATTATATAATAGTTATATAGACGCTGCTTAAGTGCATTTAAAAATCAAATAAAACTAAGCAGTCTGAATATTCTATTAAAATATTATAAGTTGGCAGATTCAATTTTATTGAACTCTTTACTTTGTATAGACGCTGTAACGTTGTTCAGTGAAGTCAATTTTTGACTTATTTTGAAGTATTTATTTATTTATAATACTTACTTTAAATTAAGTTGTTAATTTGTTTTGTTGTTATTTTTTTAAACAAAATTAATAAGTCGTTTTTCGACTCAATAATTGATGCAATTGAAGCAACATTATATATAGTTGTCTTCTATTTTGCATATTATATAATAGTTATATTGAAGTAATGTATATCACGTCCGTTGTTGTTTAGGTTCATTTATTGAATGTTCTTTTATGATTCTTTAAATTCTAAGGCTGGCCACTGCTTCAGCAGAGAAGTCAGCGCGAGAGCCGTACATTGTTTAATATATAATGTAAAGAGAGTGAGAGGATACACATATGTATAGTACATGGTCAAAGCGTGAGAACGCTGACGCGGCATCGTTGTGCGCGTTGCATTCTTACGCGATCATATTACCAGCACTGGGTGCTTGGCTTATTGTTTATGCAACGCGCAAAGTGTCGTTGCTCGATTTAATGTTTAGAAAACAACAAAGTGTTGCTGTTTATTACATTTGAATATATATGAATATATGTGTATACTACATCTCCCTCCTTTTGAAAAATAACGTAATATTATGAAGTTATTTTAAGTGTGTATTACGTTTATGTTTTACAATATAGATATATAATTAATTAATTATAGTGTATTAAGAAGTATTAAAAATTAAAAAAATTGAAATTGTTTTGTGTTTGTTTTGTTGTTTGTTTTTTTTTTTTTTTTTTTTTTTAAATGGGAAGTAATAATAAAAAAATTTTTTTGTATTTTTATACTCGATACCGAAGGTAAAGAGTATATTGGTTTTGTGCAATGTCCGTCATGGTGTCTGTCCGTCTGTCCGTCTGTCCGTCTGACCGTCTGTCCGTCTGTCCGTCCGTATGGTTGCAAGTTTTTTCCACACCCTTCAAGCTAGAGACTTGAAACTTTCCAATTCTCTTTATCTATGGGATAGTAAATTAAAGTGTCAAGATGGGGGTTCTACGATAACGGGGAGGCTGGCAAATCGATAAATTCGATAACTCAAAACCGATAAATCCACATATTTCGCACACCCTTACAGCTAGAAGTACCAAATTTGGTAAGAAGATAGCTATTAGCATTCCCCAAAATACTGCATCAAAAATTTTGGAGCCACGCCCCCCATTCCGCCCCCAGCCCCCCGCATCTTAAAGTCAAAATAGCCCATATCTCCCACAGTTTTTGAGCTATAGCCACCAAATTTGGTGCCAAGATAGGTGATGATGACCCCCTTAAAACTGCACCAAAAGTTTGGATGCCACGCCCACCGATACTGCCCAAGCCGCCCCCATCCACCCCAACGCTTCGTCAATAACGGGAATGCGTGTATCTTCCAGAGTTGTGGAGCTAGAGCCTCCAAATTTGGTGGGAAGATAGCTGTTAACGACTCCCAAAAAACTGCATCAAAGTTTTGGAGCCAGGCCCACCCATTACGCCCCCAGCCCCCCCGCATTTTGAAATCAGAAATGGCTATATCTCCTACAGTTTTTGAGCTATAGCCACCAAAATTGGTGCCAAGATAGGTGATAATGACCCCCTTAAAACTGCACCAAAAGTTTGGATGCCACGCCCACCGATACTGCCCTAGCCGCCCCCATATACCCCAACGCTTCGTCAAAAACGGGAATGCGTGTATCTTCCAGAGTTGAGGAGCTAGAGCCTCCAAATTTGGTAGGAAGATAGCTGGTAACGACCCTCAAAAAACTGCATCAAAGTTTTGGAGCCACGCCCACCCATACCGCCCCCCTTTCCCCACTTTCTACAATTTTCGAGCTAGAGTCACCAAATTTGGTATGAAGATAGCAATTGACATTCCACAAAGATCTGCATCACAAATTTGGATGCCACGCCCACCCATACCACCCCCAGCCCCCCCTTTCCCCACTTTTTTACAAATTTCGAGCTAGAGTCACCAAATTTGGGATGAAGATAGCAATTGATATTTCACAAAGATCTGCATCAAAAATTTGGATGCCACGCCCACCCATACCGCCCCCAGCCCCCCTTTCCCCACTTTTTACAAACTTCGAGCTAGAGTCACCAAATTTTGTATGTAGATAGCAATTGACATTCCACATAGATCTGCATCAAAAATTTGGATGCCTCGAACACCCATACCGCCCCCAGCCCCCCTTTCCACACTTATTACAAATTTCGAGCTAGAGTCACCAAATTTGGTATGAAGATAGCAATTGACATTTCACAAAGATCTGCAACAAAAATTTTGATGCCACAACTACCCATACCGCCCCCAGCCCCCCCCCCTTTCCCTACATTTTACAAACTTTGAGCTAGAGTCACCAAATTTGGAAGGAATATAGCTGGTGGCATCCCCATCTGCATCGGAGAATCTTTAAGGCATCGTACACCCCTGCCGCATCCGTACCCCTTTGCAATCAGGCCTCTTTTTACCGGTTTTAATACTGGTATCGAGTATGCCGCAGTCGGTTGCGTCCGACTGCAACGTTTCCACTTGTTTTTTTTTGATTTAATAACAGTTGATCAGACTGTGCTTTCATGAAAGTTTTTAGTTATTGTATAATTTTAACCTATTCTTATGAACTTTTTGTATTTTATTTTGTTCACTTTTTATAATTATATTGTTTTTATCTTCTATTTTTTCTACGCTAAATGGTCCTAAATATGCATATTCTAACTTATGACCTGTATCGTTTTTTAATAAAACCATATCTCCTATTTTTAATTCAAAATTAATTACGTTCTTATCATAATATTCTTTATTTTTAGCTTTGTGTTTTTCTAACATTACTCTTGCTCTTTTATAAGCCTGTTCTAACCTAAACTTAGTTTCTTTAGCATAATCATCTATATTATATAAAGGAGTAATGATATCTATATTTTTAAATTGTTTGGGCAAATTATTTGGTTTGCCGAAAATCAGTTCATATGGACAGTAATTGTGTGCCATAGAAGGGGTCGTGTTGAAACAATATACGAAATATTGAAGCCATACATCCCAGTCTGTTTTGTCAACTGAGATATACGATCGAATATATTCATTGAAAGTTCGATGACTTCTTTCTATTGTTCCTACTGTCTGGTGATGGTGTGCTGTTGACGTTATATTGTCAATTTTTAAATATTTGCACAAGTCATTAATTATAGAATTTTTATATTCTGTTCCCATGTCCGTAATGAACGTCTTCATTGGACCGTACTTCAGAATAAAAGATTCAAATATTGCTTTTGCAACTGTATTAGCATTTTTATTAGGTATAGGAATTGCTACGAGATATTTGGTCAAATCACATATTAATGTGATAGCGTATTCATTACCACTCTCTGATTTTGGTAGTGGGCCTATAGTATCCACTATTACTCTGTCAAAGGCACCTAATGGTGTGTCTGTTATGGTTAACGGAGTCTTTGTATTTGTCGTGGTTTTTGACATTTGGCATTTTGGACATCTACGTACATACTCTTTTATGTTATTAGTCATATTTTTCCAGTAGTAGTGTCTTTTTACTTTTGCTAAAGTTTTTGTTATGCCTGTATGACCTCCTTGTATTGGATCATCATGATATGTAGACAGTATTTCTTGTATCTCTTTTTCAGTTTTCACTGTGGTCACCGGCTTGAGTAGCGCTACTCTTAATGATTTTAATATTTCATTGCCCATTATTTTGAAATCATCTATTGAAATTAATTCAAAGATTTTTTCGCTCGGTGCCATTTTGAGTTGGCTGATTTCTAGTATACCGGCTTCTTTTTCGAGCCTTTGGAAAAACAGACTTAAGTCAAGAATTCCATTTGTATACAAATCGCTAACATCAATTCTTGCGATTACTCTAGATCCTTGTTTAAAAAGGCAAATATTGTTTACACGCAAGGTCACTACATTTCGTACCTCATCATTTGTTATGACTTCGTATACGTTGGGCTTGGATACATTATTGAGACTTTGAGTTGGCAAAAGTTCTTCTTTATCTACTGTACAGTTTTCATTCTGTCTACTCTGTTGCCTGGTAGTGACTTTCAGGACTTTGTTATGTAAGTCTTTTAATTCGGATATCGTGATCCGCGATAGGGCGTCTGCCACAAAATTATCTTTTCCCTTTAGGTACTCGACTGTAAAGTCGTATTCTTCTAGCTCGAGCCGCATACGTGTTAACTTTGAACTTGGGTTGATCATGGAAAATAAATATGTTAGTGGTCTGTGATCAGTTTTTACTACGAAATGTTTACCATAAATATATGGACGAAAATGTACTATTGCCCAGTGAATTGCTGCCAATTCTTGCTCTGTTGTACTCTTATTACTTTCTCCTTTTGTAAATGAACGTGATGCGTATGCAACTGGAAGTTGGAGTCCATTATAGTTTTGAGTTAAAACTGCTCCACACGCTTGCTTACTTGCATCCGTTATTATGCAAAATTCTTTGCTGAAATCTGGATATTGTAATAATGTAGGCTCCATTAATTTATCTTTAAGATATTGGAATGCGTTTTGGCATTCAGCTGTCCATTCAAAAGGGACATTCTTTTTACATAATTTAGTTATGTGCCGTGAATAGTCGGCGAAGTTATTTATAAAACGTCTGTAATAATTGCAAAATGCAACGAAACGTCTAGCACTGTCCGCATCATGTGGGACTGGGTAATTTCTAATGACGTCGTATTTTTTGTCGTCAGGCAAGATTCCTTTGTCTGTGCATTTATGACCGAGAAAGGTCACTTCGTGCATGAAAAATGAGCATTTTTCTGGATGCAATTTAAGATTGTATTTCCTACATTTGTCAAAAACATCTGTTAAGTTCTTGAACATATGTTTTTCGGAACAACCAATAACTATTAAATCATCCATGTAAAGGAATGCTTGCGAAGATTCAAGGCCAGAGAATGCAATAGTCATCATTCTCTGAAATGAGTTTGGTGCTATTTTTAAACCGAAAGGTAATCGCGTGAAGCGATATGAGCCATTGCTCGTTGAGAATGAGGTTATATCTCTTGAATTTTCTTCTAATTCAATCTGATGAAATCCTGACATTAAGTCAAGACATGAAAAATATTTTGCTTTGCCTAATTGATCTAAAATGTCATCAATTCTAGGCAGTGGAAATTTGTCTGCTAACAATTTTTTATTAATTTGGCGATAATCAATTACTAATCTCCATTTTTTATTTTCTGAGCCTGGAATGGATTTCTTTGGTACTAATAACAGTGGGCTATTATATTCTGATACAGATGGTTCGACTATTTTGTCGTTGATCAATTTTTCAACTTGTTTCTGTATTTCATCTATGTGACTATGCGGGCTACGATAGTTTTTAATGTACACTGGTTCATTATCTTTTAGTCTTAAATTTTGTTTGTAAAAATTATTTGTTGTGATTGATTCGGTTTCAAGACCGAATACGTCACTATACTCGATGCAGAGAGATTTTAATTGTTTTCTAAATTGGGGCGGAAAATTTTTAGATAATTGAGATATGACAGCTTTTTCTCTATTTTCTATGTTTGTTTGGATTACATCATAGTTTGAAAGTGATTCATGTTGTAAATTATGAATCGTAACTAATTGATCTGCATTAGTTGTATTTAATAAACGGACAAATGTATTTTGGGATGTTGCAATTGTGTTTGCAACATATACACCAGGTTGAATTTCCTGATTTGGAATAAATATATTGTCGTCATTTGAAGTTAACGTAATTTTTCGGACAATTTGGGATCTTGCTGGTAGAAGTATGGAATTTTTACCAGAATCATATGTTATAGGAACATGAATCGGATATTTTAGATTATTGGGTCTAATTATAAACCAATCTTCTGATGGTTTGAAGTCAAGTTGGCAATTGAATTTTTTAATAAAATCAATGCCTATTATTCCGTCACATGGTATAGCGAAATCTAGATCAACTATATGAAAGTTGTGAGGAATTATATATTTTCCTGTCTGTATCTCTATTGATGCTAAGCCTTTTGATTTTATAATCTCTTTACTAATACCTTGAATATTAATAACATTATTTGATTGAATGTCGTGAAAGACATCAGAAGTTTCTTTAATTATTGAAATGTCTGCACCCGTATCTATTAAAAAGGTAAGTTTTTTACCCGTTGACACATTGTCAAACGAAACGAATATATTAAGACTAAAATTGATTGTATGAACTCGTGTATTTATTGCTGTGTACCTAAAGGTGGTTGGGAGTTTCCCGATGCCTCTTGGGTTACTCTCACATTGCTGTAGTTTTGGCCTCTATTTGAGTTAAAACGGCCTCGGCCTCTAGAGTTGCCTCTATTTTGACCTCTATTCTGGCCTCTGTAATTATTATTATAATTGTTATAATTATTATAATTATTATAATTGTCACGTCCATTGCCTCTACCGCGGTAATTACCTCTGTAATTACCACGTTGGGCTTGTCCTCTTTGGGCATATAATACTGAGTTAGTATTACCTGTCATTTCTGTACTACAATTGATGTACTTACTGACAGCGTCATTCATGGTAAGGAATGTACCTGCTTCCATTATTGTTTTGAGTTTACCATGGTCACAGTTTTTAGTCATTACTTTAATTGCTTTTTTAGTGCTGAACTTATCAGCAAGCTCTGCTGGCAATCCCTCATCGATATACGAAGATTCAAGTAATCTTCTTAAATTATCAATTTCATTGGTAAATTGCGTAGCAGTTTTACCCTTCTGGTATACGTTGGCCATTTTTGATTTTACAACGTCGGATGTTTCGCCGACAATAGATTCTTGCAATTTCTTTATTATTGCATCTATAGTTATTTCGTTCTGTATTTTGTAAAAGGTCGAGCCAATTATTTTGGACTTGATTACTTCTACGGCTATACCTTCAAAAGTGCCTTTTGTTAAGTTTATCAGTCTTAACGAAGTTAAGAATCTTTGTAAATTTAACTTTTTACCATCAAATTCGGGTATTGATGAGGATATTTCTCTCATGTATGCCCTATCGGCAATAGCTGTATCTGTCATGTCTGGTTTTTGTATTTCTTTGTTGGTGTTATCTGAATCAGAACACTCTTGTTCTGACTCATCAAAGTCAATTGTTGGCTTGGACTCGTTTAAATTCTGGAGTTGACTTTCGTCAAACTCAACTGGAAAATAAGGGTTTTTGGGAATAGTTAGTTTAATATCACGACGAACACTTATCGTCTCTAACTTTTGAGCTAATTGTCGTAATATTTTTAAACAATATTCGTTGTGCACATTCGTTAGCTTGCTCTTTAGTGAAGATGCTAATTCGCTAAGTGTGTTATATTCAGTCGTTAATACTGTAATATGGTGCGACAACGTTTCGACTCTTATTGTTGTGTTTTTATTGACACATTTATATGACTTGTCGAATTTTTGTTTTATAAGTTCGATTTTGTTTTCTATTTCTTGCCAACTCATAACTATTCCTTATACATTTTCATTTTGTACAATTTTGGGTTTTAATTTTTAATCAATTATTTGAACGTCAGAGTCGTCACTTTCGGAGCTCAATAGTTCTACTTTGATGATTTGATTTATGAACAAATCATTTATCGATTTTGGCAAACGAACGTTTTTTCTTAGCAAATTTTTATATTGCAATGATATTATACGTTGTATTTGATTGTACATGTGTAATTTAACGGACTTGTTGGAGATTATCCACTGAAGGATAAGTTTTAATTTCGGATTGGTTGGTCCGTTATCGATTAAAAACACCAGGAATGGAATAAATCTAGCTAATAGCTTGAGTTCTACCATGATTTTTTTGAAGTTTCATTACCTGTGTAGACGCACAATAAAAATGTTGGCAGGGCCAAGAATGGGATGTTGTTCTACGTATCTTTTTACATGGACATAAGGTAAAGTTTCTAAAACTTTTGCCTTTTCGGTCTTATCGCAACCATATAATGGACTTATTGAGATATTATATCTTTCCATAAATTCATTTTCGAACTTATAAACGGAGATATATTCATGGAATGCTGAAAGTATTTGTATAGCTTGTATACGAAAATTAGGGTATTTAGTATAAATGGCATCTATTTTGTTTTCTATCATGTTTGAGAAATTTTGAAATTATTAGGGACAATTTAAATTTTGTCTAATTCTGCTGCTTTACTTATATACCTCCTCTTTATATTTCTTCTGTGAATTTTATATAGTTTTGACACTGTGTTCAAAACCATGAGTATTACAATAATGAGAACCAAGATTAGCATGTATTTCAAATCTGGGGACGACACGTCAACTTTGTTAATTACGTTGGCTGTCGAGTCCACAGACTTGACGTCTACTAGACCCATAACTGGTTCTGGCAAATGATAATGTTTACTGAATATGTCTAGGTTAACTGTATTTGAAACTGACATGAAAGTCTGCCTGATCAAGATTTCTGTGAATTTTTCTGATTTCTGGAAATATTGTGTATTTGTTAAAAAAATTTTTTTTTTATTTAATTTCCCATTTTTTTTTTTGATATTAAGTGTTTGAGTGTAGTGTACATATGATTGGTTTACAGTAATTACCAATCATATGGTGTTAGTTAAAGCCTATCAGATGTTAGATATTCCAACTTGCACCTTGCGGTGCTACAAGTTGTTTTTTTTTGTAGGTATTAAAATAAAGGCAAAGTGGAGCTTGGCATTTAGCAGCTCTTTTGCGTTACTTCGCTCTTTTGGCGAAGTTGTGCCGTGATGTCATCTATGCGTTGTTGACACCTTTGTTTTTCTTCCTTGTCTGCATACGTCTGCAGCATATCCCGCTCCAGTCGTCTCTGTTGCAGTAGTCTTTTTATTCTGCCTCCCCGTTTTGTCTTCTTTGGGGGCTTCTTGGTGTTCCGGGCCTTGTACTCAGCTATTGTGAGCGGCCGTGGTCCATCGGTTGGACACACCTCAAGCGCCTCTTTCAGCGTCGGTGCATCCCTTTGCTCGATAGGAGCAGCGTTGCTGAACGATAGGTCTTCGCTCATGGATGGTTAATCAATGGTGTTCCAACGTTGGCGCAACTGGCGGTCCTATGCCCTTCGCACTGGATGGTTAAGCAATGGTGTTCCAACGTTGGCGCAACTGGCGGTCCTATGCCCTTCGCACTTTTTTTTGTTGATGTCCTTGGCCCAGCTTGATGCGCTGGGCGGTGCCGGTGCTGGTCTTCGCACAGGCTGGTTGACGTTGTTGTTTATATTTAAAATTTCAATTTGGATTTATACGTTTTTTGAACATTTAACTTATTCACTATGATTGACACATGTTATTGCATGTGTGTATGTTAATTCTAGGCACGCAAGAGCACATTCGGAATCGAATTGATTTCATTTTATTTTTAATGTTTGATTCAAACTGGCAATCGATGCAGACGGCACATTAATGATTTTTCTTTAATTAAATATTAACACGCACGCGTTTAATAACATTTGGACCACATTTATATGTGTGAAAACCAAACGAAAATTATTCGAAATTATTTGTCGCCCAAAAATGTTTGTCACTATCTCCGCGGCTATTGTCTGATTCCTGGTATATGTTTTTTTTTACTTTGTCACAAATATCACGGTCGCCATGAAGTAATGTATATCACGTCCGTTGTTGTTTAGGTTCATTTATTGAATGTTCTTTTATGATTCTTTAAATTCTAAGGCTGGCCACTGCTTCAGCAGAGAAGTCAGCGCGAGAGCCGTACATTATTTAATATATAATGTAAAGAGAGTGAGAGGATACACATATGTATAGTACATGGTCAAAGCGTGAGAACGCTGACGCGGCATCGTTGTGCGCGTTGCATTCTTACGCGATCATATTACCAGCACTGGGTGCTTGGCTTATTGTTTATGCAACGCGCAAAGTGTCGTTGCTCGATTTAATGTTTAGACAACAACAAAGTGTTGCTGTTTATTACATTTGAATATATATGAATATATGTGTATACTACAATATAGACGCTGCTTTAGTGCATTTAAAAATCAAATAAAACTAAGCAGTCTGAATATTCTATTAAAATAATATAAGTTGGTATATTCAATTTTATTGAATTCTGTACTTACGTATAGACACTGTAACGTTGTAACAATCGTTTTACAGTGAAGTCAATTGACTCTCAGCCAAATTAAAATATGTCTATTGAAACTTTAGATATTAGTGGTGTTTTGGTGCCGCATTCAGTTGTTGCCATGATTGGTGATGGAGCCTGTCTTTTTAGATATATTTCCTACCTTTTATTTGGTAGGCAAGGCTTCCATGGCACCATACGCCAACATATTGTAACCCATGTCGTTACCAACTGGGAAACTTTTGCTTGCTTCAGCATGAACATAAATGGAGAGTGTTATAGCTCTTCTGAACAATATGAGTGCACTATGTCAAATTCATATACTTATGGTACTGCATGTGAGCTTCAAGCAGCAGCAGAAATTTATGTTGTAAATTTTCAAGTTTTTCTAAATGGAAACTTATATCTGTCATTAGGAAATGATATGCATCCTGTGAAAAATTGCGTTTTACCGGCGAATTAATGAATGGACATTTTGATGTTTATATTCCTTTAGAGGAAGTATTAACTCAAGATACCGATACGTGAAGTGAATGTATAACTGAAAATGTTAAAAATCCCGTTAAAAGACGTAGTCGGTTCACCGACAAAACAACACAAACGGTACGAAAACATATAGTTGAAAAATATCTTGAAAAAAATAAGGGTAAGCACATAAAAGCATCAAAAAGATATCAGGTTAATAATCCAGAAGCTCATAAAGCTGCAAAGAGAAGACATCAGGCTGATGATCCTCAAGCTAATAGAGATGCAGTGAGACGATATCAGGCTAATAATCCTAATGCACGTCAAGAAAGGCGTTTGCGTGCATGGAGTGTTAAAGCCATGTCTGGCCTAAACTATGATTTTGAAATAGCTTATAAGTCAGATAAAATTACTCAACTTGGTAGTATGAATTTGATATGCAAACATTGTAATGCTTTAAAAAGGAAAAATGAGCCTCTGGGTATCTGTTGCAAGGCAGGAAAAGTTAAGCTTTCACAAAATGAAAGTTTGCCTGATCCACTTAAGAGCTTAATAATTGGTGGACATCCCAAGCATGATCATTTCATTGATCGTATAAGAAAGTATAACAGCTGCTTTCAAATGACTTCTTTTGGTAGTACAAAAACTATAAATGAAAGTTGGTCAACCTTTAAAGTCCAAGGACAAGTGTATCACCTAATTGGTAGTGTCCGACCTTTGCCAAATGAAGAAATGCAGTTTCTTCAAATTTATTTTGTTGGTGATGATGAAAAGGAAGCTCAACTACGTTGCAAAAATATTTGAAATGTTGATTTAAGCGTAGTAAAGGATCTTCAATGTATGTTTCATCATCATAATCGTTATGTAAAAGATCTAAAAATGGCTCTCAATAAAATACCAATAAGTACTAAAGATTATAAATTGGTTATACATGCTGATCGAACACCCGCTGGTGCACACAAAGGGCTTTACAATGCACCTCTATTAAGCGAAGTAGCTATAGTTATTGTTGGTCAGCAATTTGCAAAGCGCGATATTATTATTGAAAGCCATAATAATAAATTACATCGCATTAGTGAGGTGCATCGATCTACGATGCCTTACAGTATCCTTTGCTATTTCCTTATGGCGAAGATGGCTATTCAGTGGATATACCACAATGGAATCCATTATTAAAAAGGGAGGATCCAAAAAAAATGATATCTGCGTTAAGCTTTTACAGCTATAAAATAATGATTCGTCAATCCGAGATAAATCATTTAATTTATTGTCGTTCCCTTTATAGTCAATTTTTGGTTGATATGTATGCTAAAATTGAAACAGAAAGGTTAAATTATATTCGCTACAATCAAGCGAAACTCAGAGCAGATAGCTATATACATCTACAAGATGCAATAGGCCAACAAGATGTTGAAGCAGCTCAACTTGGTCAGATGGTAATTTTACCATCTTTTTTTACAAGCTCTGCACGATATATGCATGAAAAGACTCAAGATGCTATGACATATGTTCGCCATTATGGGCGACCAGATCTTTTCATAACATTCACCTGCAATCCACAATGGAATGACATCAAAAGTGTTTTGATACCGGGTCAAAAGCCACATGATCGTCACGATATTATAGCTCGAGTTTTCATTTAAAAGTTAAAGCTTTAATGTCACTATTGATAAAAGGTTCTTTGTTTGGAAGCGTGCAATGTTTCATGTACTCTGTGGAATGGCAGAAGCGGGGCTTACCACATATTCATATTTTACTTTGGTTAGAAAATAAAATAAGACCAGATAAAATCGATAAGATTATCTGTGCCGAAATACCAAACGCAGATGAGGATCCTTTGTTATTTAACATTGTTAAGTCAAATATGATTCATGGTCCTTGCGGTGCATTTAATAATAAATCGCCATGCATGAAAAATGGAAAGTGTACCAAAAGGTTTCCTCGACAACTACTTAAAGAAACTGTGACTGGAAAAGATAGTTACCCTCTATATCGTAGAAGAGCGATAGAAGATGGTGGTAATGCAATTAATATAAATGGTAACTGCATAGATAATCGTTGGGTTGTGCCTTACAACTGTGTACTCTTGAGAACATTTGAAGCTCACATAAATGTTGAGTATTGTAGTTCTGTAAAGTCTATTAAATACATCTGTAAATATCATATAATATGATCAAGCATCATTTACTCTTGAAGACCAACGTAATGAAATTAATATGTACGAAAGTGGCCGTTATATAAGTAGCTCAGAAGCGGTATGGAGAATCTTTGCATTTCCCATACATGAACGTTTTCCGGCTATTACACACTTAGCTGTTCATTTAGAAAATGGTCAACGAATATATTTTAGCCCCAATAATCCGCAACAATTACTTGACAGATTAAGCATTACACCCAAAACCACTTTGCTAGCCTTCTTTGAGCTATGCACACGTGATGAGTTTGCAAGAACGCTTCTATATTGTGAAGTTCCATCGTATTTTACATGGAACAATAAAGAATTTCAAAGAAGAAAACGAGGGCATGATGTGCCAAATTTTTCTGGAGTTAAAAGAGATTCAGCTTTGGGAAGAGTTTACACTATTCATCCCAATAATACATAATGTTTTTATTAAGGACTTTTACTACATTTTGTAAGAGGGCCAACTTCATTTTCAAATTTAAAAACCGTTAATGGTATAGCATACGCATCATTTCAATTGGCGTGTAAAGCTCTAGGATTACTAGAAGATGATAAGCACTGGGATTCAACTATAGCCGAAGCTGTCATATGTCAAAATCCTACAAAACTGAGGGAACTTTTTGCAATAATGTTAGTATTTTGTCAAATTTCGGATGCTCTTAAACTTTGGAATATTTATAAAGAGAGTTTCTCAGAAGATATTTTAAGAGTCTTTCATATTTCACAAGACAGAAATATTGATCAAAGTATTCTGAATAATGTATTTAATAAATGTCTTTTGTACATTGAAGATATAGTACTGTCTATTGGTGGTCAAAACTTGACTAACTATGGACTTCCACTACCAATCAGATCCGAGGAAATTGTTCAAAATAATGAATATCATAGAGAAACAAATTATGAAAATTGCGATAATTTTGTTGTTAATAATGAGCTACTCCTTACTGCTGAGCAAAAACAAGTATACGAAAAGTTACTGCATAGCGTTGAAGCAGAAAAAGGAGAAATCTATTTATACTCGATACCGAAGGTAAAGAGTATATTGAGTTTGTGCAATGTCCGTCATGGTGTCCGTCCGTCTGTCCGTCTGTCCGTCTGTATGTTCGCAACTTTTTTCCACACCCTTCAAGCTAGAGACTTGAAACTTTCCAATTCTCTTTATCTATGGGATAGTAAATTAAAGTGTCAAGATGGGGGTTCTACGATAACTGGGGGGCTGGCAAATCGATAAATTCGATAACTCAAAACCGATAAATCCACATATTTCGCACATCCTTACAGCTAGAACTACCAAATTTGGTAAGGAGATAGCTATTAGCAACCCCCAAAAAACTGCATCAAAAATTTTGGAGCCACGCCCCCCTTTCCGCCCCCAACCCCCCGCATTTTAAAGTCAAAAAAGCCCATATCTCCCTCAGTTTTTGAGCTAGACCCACCAAATTTGGTGCCAAGACAGGTGATGATGACCCCCAAAAACTGCATCAAAAGTTTGGATGCCACGCCCACCGATACTGCCCTAGCCGCCCCCATCCACCCCAACGCTTCGTCAAAAACGGGAATGCGTGTATCTTCCAGAGTTGTGGAGCTAGAACCTCCAAATTTGTTAGGAAGATAGCTGGTAACGACCCCCCAAAAACTGCATCAAAGTTTTGGAGCCACGCCCACCCATTCCGCCCCCAGGCCCCCAGCATTTTGAAATCACAAATGGCTGTATCTCCCTCAGTTTTAGAGCTAGAGCCACCAAATTTGGTGCCAAGATAGGTGATGATGACCCCCAAAAACTGCATCAAAAGTTTGGATGCCACGCCCACCAATACTGCCCTAGCCGCCCCCATCCACCCCAACGCTTCGTCAAAAACGGGAATGCGTGTATCTTCCAGAATTGTGGAGCTAGAGCCTCCAAATTTGGTAAGAAGATAGCTGGCAACGACCCCCAAAAATCTGCATCAAAGTTTTGGAGCCACGCCCCCCTTTCCCCACTTTTTACAAACTTTTAGCTAGAGTCACCAAATTTGGTTTGAATATGACAATTAACATTCCACAAAGATCTGCATCAAAAATTTGGATGCCACGCCCACCCATACTGCCCCCAGCCCCCCTTTCCCCACTTTTTAGAAACTTTGAGCTAGGGTCACCAAATTTGGTATGAAGATAGCAATTGACATTCCACAAAGATCTGCATCAAAAGTTTGGATGCCACGCCCACCCATACCGCCCCCAGCCCCCCTTTCCCAACCTTGTACAAACTTTGAGCTAGAGTCACCAAATTTGGTATGAATATAACAATTGACATTCCACAAAGATCTGCATCAAAAATTTGGATGCCACGCCCACCCATACCGCCCCCAGCCCCCCTTTCCCCTATTTTTACAAACTTTGAGCTAGGGTCACCAAATTTGGTATGAAGATAGCAATTGACATTCCACAAAGATCTGCATCAAAAATTTGGATTCCACGCCCACCCATACCGCCCCCAGCCCCCCTTTCCCCACTTATTACAAATTTCGAGCTAGAGTCACCAAATTTGGTATGAAGATAGCAATTGACATTTAACAAAGATCTGCATCAAAAATTTGGATGCCACGCCCACCCATACCGCCCCCAGCCCCCTTGCCCCACTTATTACAAATTTCGAGCTAGGGTCACCAAATTTGGTATGAAGATAGCAATTGACATTCCACAAAGATCTGCATCAAAAATTTGGATGCCAAGCCCACCCATACCGCCCCCAGCCTCCCTTTCCCCACCTTTTACAAACTATGAGCTAGAGTCACCAAATTTGTAAGGAAGATAGCTTGTGGCATCTCCATCTGCATCGGAAAATCTTTAAGGCAGCGTACACCCCTGCCGCATCCGTACCCCTTGCAATCAGGCCTTTTTTTACCGGTTTTAATACTGGTATCGAGTATGCCGCAGTCGGTTGCGTCCGACTGCAACGTTTCCACTTGTTTTTAGATGCACCTGGTGGAACAGGTAAAACGTTTCTTTTAAATTTATTATTGGCAAAGGTACGGCAAAGTAAAAACATTGCATTGGCCGTTGCTTCTTCCGGTATCGCTGCCACTTTACTAAATGGTGGTCGCACAGCGCATTCTACACTTAAGATTCCATTTAATTTGATTCATTTAGAAACACCACATTGCTCAATTCCAAAGCAATCTAATATGGCTGCTGTGCTCAGAGATTGCAAGCTTATTGTTTGGGATGAGTGTACTATGGCCCATAAAGGTGCTTTTGAAGCTGTAGATCGATCTTTGAAAGACATTCGAGATAGTGAATACTTAATGGGTGGCATAACTGTTCTCTTAGCTGGTGATTTTCGACAAACTCTTCCAGTGATCCCCAGAGGAACAAGAGCAGATGAAATAAATGCGTGCTTAAAGTCTTCAATTTTGTGGCCCAAAATACAGAAAATTGCATTAACAAAAAATATGCGAGTGCACTTAAAAGGTGATAGCATAGCTGGTGAATTTGCAGAAATGCTTCTTAAAATAGGAAATGGATTATTTCCAACCCATGATGGCAAAATAACTTTACCATCAACTTTGTGTCATGTTGTGAAAAGTATTGAAGAACTAACTCTCAAAATATTTCCGGATATTACAAATATCTCTGAAAAATCACTCGAATGGTTTTCAGAACGTGCTATTTTGACTGCGAGAAATGACAATGCATTGGAAATAAACGAGTTTTTATTAAAATCATTTCAAAGTGAAGAAATGACATATAACTCTATTGATTCTGTGACTGAAGTCGAAGATGCAGTTCATTACCCCGTCGAGTTTCTTAATTCATTTAATCCGGCTGGCCTGCCTCAACATAAATTAACTTTAAAGATTGGTTCACCTGTAATGTTGATTCGCAACTTGAAGCCGCCAAAACTGTGCAATGGTACAAGATTGCAAGTTAAAGCCCTTCATAAGAATGTTGTCGAAGCAATGGTCTTTACTGGCAGTGGTATAGGGAAACGGTTTTTATACCGAGAATTCCATTAATACCTTCTGACTCTGAATTGCCATTTCAATTTAAAAGATTGCAATTTCCTTTAAAAGTTTGCTTTGCCCTAACAATCAATAAATCACAGGGACAAACTCTCAAATTAGCCGGACTAGATTTAAGACACGATTGCTTCTCTCATGGCCAATTTTATGTAGCCTGCTCAAGAGTCAGTTCACCAAAAAGTTTAGTTGTATTAGCACCTGACGGAAAAACAACCAATGTCGTTTATCAAGAAGCTCTTAACAGTTGTTAATAATTGCAAATTAAATTCAACAAGTGGATAAGGCCTACTGGGGAAACCACAATAAAAAACAAGTGGAAACGTTGCAGTCGGACGCAACCGACTGCGGCATACTCGATACCAGTATTAAAACCGGTAAAAAAAAGGCCTGATTGCAAAGGGGTACGGATGCGGCAGGGGTGTACGCTGCCTTAAAGATTTTCCGATGCAGATGGAGATGCCACAAGCTATCTTCCTTACAAATTTGGTGACTCTAGCTCATAGTTTGTAAAAGGTGGGGAAAGGGAGGCTGGAGGCGGTATGGGTGGTCGTGGCATCCAAATTTTTGATGCAGATCTTTGTGGAATGTCAATTGCTATCTTCATACCAAATTTGGTGACCCTAGCTCGAAATTTGTAATAAGTGGGGCAAGGGGGGCTGGGGGCGGTATGGGTGGGCGTGGCATCCAAATTTTTGATGCAGATCTTTGTAAAATGTCAATTGCTATCTTCATACCAAATTTGGTGACTCTAGCTCGAAATTTGTAATAAGTGGGGAAAGGGGGGCTGGGGGTGGTATGGGTGGGCGTGGAATCCAAATTTTTGATGCAGATCTTTGTGGAATGTCAATTGCTATCTTCATACCAAATTTGGTGACCCTAGCTCAAAGTTTGTAAAAATAGGGGAAAGGGGGGCTGGGGGCGGTATGGGTGGGCGTGGCATCCAAATTTTTGATGCAGATCTTTGTGGAATGTCAATTGTTATATTCATACCAAATTTGGTGACTCTAGCTCAAAGTTTGTAAAAGGTTGGGAAAGGGGGGCTGGGGGCGGTATGGGTGGGCGAAGCATCCAAACTTTTGATGCAGATCTTTGTGGAATGTCAATTGCTATCTTCATACCAAATTTGGTGACCCTAGCTCAAAGTTTCTAAAAAGTGGGGAAAGGGGGGCTGGGGGCAGTATGGGTGGGCGTGGCATCCAAATTTTTGATGCAGATCTTTGTGGAATGTCAATTGTCATATTCATACCAAATTTGGTGACTCTAGCTAAAAGTTTGTAAAAAGTGGGGAAAGGGGGGCGTGGCTCCAAAACTTTGATGCAGATTTTTGGGGGTCGTTGCCAGCTATCTTCTTACCAAATTTGGAGGCTCTAGCTCCACAATTCTGGCAGATACACGCATTACCGTTTTTGACGAAGCGTTGGGGTGGATGGGGGCGGCTAGGGCAGTATTGGTGGGCGTGGCATCCAAACTTTTGATGCAGTTTTTGGGGGGGTCATCATCACCTATCTTGGCACCAAATTTGGTGGCTCTAGCTCTAAAACTGAGGGAGATACAGCCATTTGTGATTTCAAAATGCTGGGGGCCTGGGGGCGGAATGGGTGGGCGTGGCTCCAAAACTTTGATGCAGTTTTTGGGGGGTCGTTACCAGCTATCTTCCTAACAAATTTGGAGGTTCTAGCTCCACAACTCTGGAAGATACACGCATTCCCGTTTTTGACGAAGCGTTGGGGTGGATGGGGGCGGCTAGGGCAGTATCGGTGGGCGTGGTATCCAAACTTTTGATGCAGTTTTTGGGGGTCATCATCACCTATCTTGGCACCAAATTTGGTGGGTCTAGCTCAAAAACTGAGGGAGATATGGGCTTTTTGACTTTAAAATGCGGGGGGTTGGGGGCGGAAAGGGGGGCGTGGCTCCAAAATTTTTGATGCAGTTTTTGGGGGTTGCTAATAGCTATCTCCTAACCAAATTTGGTAGTTCTAGCTGTAAGGATGTGCGAAATATGTGGATTTATCGGTTTTGAGTTATCGAATTTATCGATTTGCCAGCCCCCCAGTTATCGTAGAACCCCCATCTTGACACTTTAATTTACTATCCCATAGATAAAGAGAATTGGAAAGTTTCAAGTCTCTAGCTTGAAGGGTGTGGAAAAAAGTTGCGAACATACAGACGGACAGACGGACGGACACCATGACGGACATTGCACAAACTCAATATACTCTTTACCTTCGGTATCAGTATTATTACGCACCTGATTCTCTACCTCAATGGTGGCGTGGAAAAGAGAATATTAAATACTTTGCTTTAATTTGTTGTTAAATATTTTCTAATTTATTTATTTTACATCTATCTTTTATTGCTAAAATAATATAAACTATCTGCGCAGCGAAGTAAGCGGGGCACTTACTATGTCGTATAAACGGAAATGTAGGATTTCATCAGATGTGCAAGTGAATACACAGGGGCTTCAACACACGGTTATTTTCAAACGTTATAATTGCTTGCATTCGAAAATCGAGCGCGCAGCGCGAGGGGGTGGCGAGCGAAGCGGAGCAGGGGGACCCCCTAGTACATATATAAGATATTACATATTTATTTTTAAAAATAGTATTCAAACATTTGATTCCTTATTGGCTTAAACGTTTTTTGTTCATTCTTTTGTTTAAATTTCTATATTTTGCCATTAAGCGTTCTAGTCTTGTCAGACGCATGCTATAGTAAAAGCATCCACATGTATCAACTCCCTCTGTAGCTATATCGGATGACCAGCTGCACGCTGAAAGATGTTCACCAAATTTTGATGTAACTAGATGACAGTTTTCGTACGCCAAGAAAAATTCTCGGTAATCTTCAAGCAATTCATGATGCTCGGGAAAAATCATTTCTTCAAACTCATTTAAAAAAATCATCGATTTTCTTAACAATTGTTTTAAATCCAAAGTTAGAAGTCAGCTTCATTTTGTAGTATACTCGGCAAACGTTTATTTAAGACTGACTTGAATGATTATTTTCTCTTTCCTTGAAACATTTCATTATACTCGATACCGAAGGTAAAAGAGTATATTGAGTTTGTGCAATGTCCGTCATGGTGTCCGTCCGTCTGTCCGTCTGTCCGTCTGTATGTTCGCAACTTTTTTCCACACCCTTCAAGCTAGAGACTTGAAACTTTCCAATTCTCTTTATCTATGGGATAGTAAATTAAAGTGTCAAGATGGGGGTTCTACGATAACTGGGGGGCTGGCAAATCGATAAATTCGATAACTCAAAACCGATAAATCCACATATTTCGCACATCCTTACAGCTAGAACTACCAAATTTGGTAAGGAGATAGCTATTAGCAACCCCCAAAATACTGCATCAAAAATTTTGGAGCCACGCCCCCCATTCCGCCCCCAACCCCCCCGCATTTTAAAGTCAAAAAAGCCCATATCTCCCTCAGTTTTTTGAGCTAGACCCACCAAATTTGGTGCCAAGATAGGTGATGATGACCCCCAAAAAATGCATCAAAAGTTTGGATACCACGCCCACCGATACTGCCCTAGCCGCCCCCATCCACCCCAACGCTTCGTCAAAAACGGGAATGCGTGTATCTTCCAGAGTTGTGGAGCTAGAACCTCCAAATTTGGTAGGAAGATAGCTGGCAACGACCCCCAAAAATCTGCATCAAAGTTTTGGAGCCACGCCTACCCATTCCGCCCCCAGGCCCCCAGCATTTTGAAATCACAAATGGCTGTATCTCCCTCAGTTTTAGAGCTAGAGCCACCAAATTTGGTGCCAAGATAGGTGATGATGACCCCCAAAAACTGCATCAAAAGTTTGGATGCCACGCCCACCAATACTGCCCTAGCCGCCCCCATCCACCCCAACGCTTCGTCAAAAACAGGAATGCGTGTATCTTCCAGAGTTGTGGAGCTAGAACCTCCAAATTTGTTAGGAAGATAGCTGGCAACGACCCCCAAAAATCTGCATCAAAGTTTTGGAGCCACGCCCACCCATTTCGCCCCCCTTTCCCCACTTTTTACAAACTTTTAGCTAGAGTCACCAAATTTGGTATGAATATAGCAACTGGCATTCCACAAAGATCTGCATCACAAATTGAGATGCCACGCCCACCCATACCGCCCCCAGCCCCCCTTTCCCCACATTTTACAAACTTTGAGCTAGAGTCACCAAATTTGGTATGAATATGACAATTGACATTCCACAAAGATCTGCATCAAAAATTTGGATGCCACGCCCACCCATACTGCCCCCAGCCCCCTTTCCCCACTTTTTACAAACTTTGAGCTAGGGTCACCAAATTTGGTATGAAGATAGCAATTGACATTCCACAAAGATCTGCATCAAAAGTTTGGATGCCACGCCCACCCATACCGCCCCCAGCCCCCCTTTCCCCACCTTTTACAAACTTTGAGCTATAGTCACCAAATTTGGTATGAATATAACAATTGACATTCCACAAAGATCTGCATCAAAAATTTGGATGCCACGCACACCCATACCACCCCCAGCCCCCCTTTCCCCACTTTTTACAAACTTTGAGCTAGGGTCACCAAATTTGGTATGAAGATAGCAATTGACATTCCACAAAGATCTGCATCAAAAATTTGGATGCCACGCCCACCCATACCGCCCCCAGCCCCCCTTTCCCCACCTTTTACAAACTATGAGCTAGAGTCACCAAATTTGTAAGGAAGATAGCTTGTGGCATCTCCATCTGCATCGGAAAATCTTTAAGGCAGCGTACACCCCTGCCGCATCCGTACCCCTCCGCAATCACGCCTTTTTTTTACCGGTTTTAATACTGGTATCGAGTATGCCGCAGTCGGTTGCGTCCGACTGCAACGTTTCCACTTGTTTTTTATTTAGTTTTACATTCTGGTGAAATTGTATCCTAAAAGTATTGACATCTCTTTTTATTTCTTTACCCATCTTTTTGAAATTTCAAATAGTAGACGAGTAAGATCAATTTCTGACTCATAATCATAAGTTGTTTCTAAATCTGAAAGTTGTATACTATATTTACGCATCTCTGAACACTTTGGAATAACGTAATTATAATATATATTCCTTATTTGATTTTTTAATAGTGTGTTCCAACACAAAAATGTTGTTAGAAAAATTCCTAATTTTATAAGCGTTCTCCATGAGTCGCTATCAAACTCAACTCTATTACCATACTGATTAAGAATTAATATTCGTTGCTTATCCGATTTTCGAATTTTAAAATGACACTTAACACTCTCAAGCATTGGATGTTCAATAATTGTATCTGGCATTAAGAAGTCAAAGTGCTCCAGTTTCATTTGGATGTACTCCTTAAACGTTAATAATTGAATCCATTCCTCTTTTCCCAAGCCAATAAAATAACGTTTATGTTGTTGCAGCCAAACCATCCTGTTATACCATGGTATTTAAGGAATTGATTTTCGCCTAGTTTATCAGTACATCATTAACATTAGAGACAAAATGGTTATTCTAGATAGAAATTCATGTATTCTAGTTGACTTTCAATATGTATTTGGAAACGAAAGGCAGATGTTTGTCAAAGAATTGGCATTTATGCAAGCTGGGTCCGTCACACCCAATTTTTTCCACTTTAAGCCGCCCTATCACATAAAGGAGCTAAATGAAGTGACTAGAAAAACCTTAAAGATTACCAAACAGTATGTTGACGGCTTGGATTGGTCTGAAGGTGACATCTCTTATCTAAGTTTTGATGACATACTAAAGCCATTGAATAGTTACGCAACGGCAATAGTAAGAGGAAGAGTTAAAAAGAGTTCTTAACTAAATTTTTACATACAAAAATAATAGATTTAAATCTTGAACAGAGTTTAGCACAGTATCCAAATTTCTTTACAAATTGTAGAATACATAAGAAAATAGTAAATCAATGTGCACTAAATAATTTGTTTAAATTGTTTCTAATCTTAGAAAACTCTCAGTTTGAGGTATCTGAAAATGAAAATTTTTATACTCTACTTGAATAAAATAAAAATTATTTTCATATTAATTTCATCATGTTTTTATTTATTAATTAAGAGGGGGTACATAAAATTATAAATTTGAATGAATATCAACTGCAACTTGAATCTCCATTAAATTGGTTTTAAACGATGCGTTGAACTATTCCAGTCAAAGGCGAATACTCTGCTAATCGATCATGCATAAGCAGGCAATATACCTTAGTATTTTTTACACTAACAGTTTCTAGATCGAACAAAACTCTTACATCGATTGGCCCCGTTTTGACTGTTTCATTCTGATGTGACAAGTCCACAACAACCATTGGTGCTTTCTCTTTAAACTCTATAGGTGTTAGTAATGGCTCAGATTCCTTCATATAGTAGCTTGATTGAAATCCTGTATACATATCATACAAACTTGCATATCGTTCATGCTTAAAATTTATATTCATGTCATCGTACGGAAAGTTCTCTGAGTTAAGGTACACTTTTAAATTTCTCAAATGATTATGTGTTAGTTTATCATCCACTACAAAAGCTTTTATCGCAAATCGAGGGCGTTCTCTATTAGCTGCCAGCTTAACATTCCAAACATGTTGTGTGCCTTCGGGTAATGTTGGATTCAGGTAACAATACCAACTGCGGAATGCAAGTGGAAGTGAGCCTCCACTCTTAGTCAGACTAAACATTTGTAACTTCTTTTCTTCACTCAGATTTACATGTGGTATTTTCCATACAATGTTAGAAATATTTAGCTTATACTCCTTAGTTCCAATTTTAGTGTAGTATACATCTTCCATATTTTTAGTCATGAGTAATATCAATTCATGTTTACAATTAAGACATGTTAAGATTAAGTAAGACCTTGTTATAATCTTCAGCAAATCCAAGGAAGTATTTAAGAGGGATAGAAAAATTAAAGTATCCGTTCGACAGCTCTCTATCATTTCCATTGAACCAGCCAGAATTCTCTAACATGCAGCTCTCCGTTTTGTTTAAGGAAGCGTAGTTTTTTAAGGTTGTTGAAATACCAACAAATCGAGTACGGTCAATTTCAATTCCATTTAATTCATAACGAACCTCGTCAAAGAGATAACTCATACAATTGTTTTTAAGTTTTCCATCTACAGCAAGCGAGTTATCCGCCAAACAAATTGTGCCCTCAACATTAATAAAACTCTCACTAGGTAATACATATAAGTCCTGATTCTGAATTGTAATCCTAACTTCGTCATTGCTTTTAAATGCTTGTAGATAGGGAGAGTAACTATGATATTCTTTCTTGATTATACTCTCATCCGAATAGGCTTTCTCTCGAACATTCAATACACTACTCATTATTTTTTTATTTTTAGGCCCAGAGATTTTAAAAATAATTTGTTCTCAGGTGTTAGTACTTTTTTCATCGACCTGTATCCTTCTGAAGTAGAACTCAAAGTGCTCACTGGGGGTGGATAGCACACGTTTTTATTATTATAAATAATCATTACTGTCGCCTCAAGTGTAAGCGAAGTGTTACAACCTCTTTTCTTAAATTAACCAAGTTTCCGTTCTGATCAACGATCCGTATTATTAATGACTGTATCTCGCTCGTATTAACTGGCAAATAAATTAGATTATTTGGTTTCTCACTCAATTTATAGCCTGGCGGAACGTTGAGTGCAAACTCATGCAGAGCATGACTTGATACCTCATTTACATATGAACCGCTTACAATGTTACATTCCAGACGAATCGTATTTACTTTTAAAATGTCAACAGGTTGATCTGATATATGCGTTGCATTTGGTTTTAGTTCTCTTTTATTAAATCCAAATAATTGGCCAATAGAACGCTCTTTGTTAAAATATATTGAATCTTTTTAGATGAAATCACTACTTGAAGGGTATTATTATTGCTCTCGATAAGCGGGTGCTTTAATTCATTGGGCTCTATTTTCTTCATTTTCTCTTTAATAAATTCACTTATATCACTAAGCTCATATGATCCCACAGGTATCTCGAAAATATGCTCCCCAATATGGAATAAATTATTATCGTAGTCCACATTTGGAACCGAGTTGTACATATGGAAATCAATTAGTGCACATTCATAGCTCCCGCATAACTCTATGGGAGGATGATAATTAGCTACTAAAATCGAGTCGTTGCCCGTCAACGTTAGTGTTGTTGCCATTCCGAAAGATTATTGATAAGTGAATGAATAATGCTAGTTTATTTTATTTTATTTTATTTTATTTTAAATTTGAATAAAATCAGCGAACCCCCTTCTATAACGTCCATTTTCCAGTGGATCATCTTTACTTATTAATAAAAATCCATATTTTTCTCTCCAACAAAATTGACAAATATTCTTAAATGCATCAAACGACATGTCTACGCCTACATGGTCCTGATACACATGTTTCATATTTACTTCATCCTGTCTAAACATAATAATTAGGTTTGCAGTGTCACGCACAAGATGCTTTGGGATGCGTGTATACGTTTGACACAAATAGAACGCATCTATACTCTTATGTCTGCCCATGCAGAAGTATGCTCGAATATTATCCTGTTTTTCACATGCTACGTCATCAAAAATCATAATAGAGTTCTTTTTGGCATCGCTGGGTGCAACAACATTTTCACTCTCAGAAAATGTAAAATAACCCATTCCTTTTATTGGTTGTAAAAGTGTTTTTAAGTATTCATATTTAGGCTGATATAATGACTTTGAATATAAGTAAATATTCTTAAACTTTAATCCGTTAGGGCTTTCAATCAAAGTAATCATAACATTGGTTTTCCCGCAATTTGAAGGTCCGACAATTAGAGCTCTTATTGAATTGGGTAACAAGCTACTATGTCTAAGTTGTTTGATATCACCATTTATGCAATCGATATTTTTTACTTCTATGTCATTTTTTTGTTTAATTAAACGCATATTAATGTAAATCTTTTAAGTAGATCGTTACTTGCTAAAATCTCATTGAAGAATAAACAACAAATAAAATGGTGTTGCGCTTTTATAAAACTACTAGTAGCAAGCCACCACTCTACCTAGGAAGAGGTATTGTCAATAAAATAATAAACTCCTTACCAGTTGAGCTACACATACCGGGATATCAGTTTTGTGGTCCAGGTACAAAGCTTAAAGCACGTTTAGCACGTGGGGACAAAGGAATAAATCCCTTGGATGCCGCTTGTAGAGAACACGATATAGCCTATTCTAAACATAAAGATCTGGAAAATCGTCATATAGTTGACTCAATACTAGCTGAAAGAGCGTGGGAGCGTGTAAAAGCATCTGATAGTACTCTCGGTGAAAAATCTTCTGCATATTTCGTTACAAACGCAATGAAAGCAAAGAAAAAATTTGGTATGGGACTCGCACAAAAGCAAAAGAAACGAAAACCATGTAAAAATAAAAAGAAATTTATGACTCTTGTTCGAGACGCAACCAGAGTGCTAAAGAAAGAAAAACCACTTGACATTGAAACTGCGATTAAAGTAGCCCGAAAAGCTATGTCTAAGGCCATTGGAAATAAGAAAAATACAGTTGTTATTCCTAGAGTAATCAACGTTCCTAAAATTGGAGGTTTTTTACCACTTGTGCCAATCTTGACAGCGCTCAGTGCATTAGGAGGAATGGCATCTGGTGGAGCAGCTATTGCTAAAAGCATTAATAGTGCTAAGAATGCAAAAAAAGAGTCAGAAGAGAATAAACGTCATAATAGAAAAATGGAGGCCATTGCTTTAGGTAGTGGACTCTATTTAAAACCGTATCAAAAGGTTTTGGTATAACCACAAATAAAAAAATTAATTTTTATGAATGAGCTGCCCAATAAACCGCTTTCGAACATTGATATTATAAACTTCGCACGCAAACATATCCCACATTTTAGAGGGGTTTATATGAGAAACTCCTTACCGAAAAATGTAAGGAAAAGAGAATGCGGCATCGTTAACTTGGACTCGTCAACCGGAGCTTGAACTCATTGGGTAGCTTACTATAAGGCGGATCAGGAATGCAGATATTTTGATAGTTTTGGAAATTTACCACCCCCTATAGAACTTATAAGATATTTGGGAGAGAACATTCAGTACAATTATAATCAAGTACAACGATTTGGTACTTTTAACTGCGGTCACTTATGTCTTAAATTTATAATGCTCACCGCAAAATTTTTTTAAAATAATTTGTATGTCAATCGAAATAAATACTTTACAAAAAATAATAGAGTATATATATATAAATATTGTCTGTAAACTATCTCAGTTTGTTTGGAGTATCTGATTAGTTCACATATAGCAGGCCCCCTGTTTCTTGAAAACCAAAAACATCAAACAACACCTTGTTTCTGAAAAAATCTAAAATAACAGCAGAACAATAACTTGTTTCTGGAAAAAAAAAAACATAAAAATAACAGCAAAACAACACCTTGTTTCTGGAAAACATAAAAAATAGCAACAAAACAACTCCTTGTTTCTAAAAAATATAAAAAATAACAACAAAACAACAAGCTGTTAAAACCACCCTCTTTTGCTCTGGCTGATCAAGTTTATTGGTTTACTATCATAAATATATTAAAATGAATGAGCATATACTAAAGGAGCTAACAAAAACAAGAAACGCGCTAAAAAGAAAATTTCGAAGTATTAAATTAGGTAAAGCCGCAAATGAATACCAGTTGGAGGAAACATTTAAGCCGATAACAGAACCACTCAAAAGATTATTAAAGGAAATAAAGAAATTAAGCCATATCCCCGAATCAAAAAAGAAGAAAAAGATTAAAGTGTAAATGAGGTGGTGGAGAATGAAAATAATACTAGCGAATTTTATGACGCAATAGATGGGGAAATTGATGAAAAACAGTCATTGCATGATTCGCTTATTTCGAGTGAACAAAGCTATATTAACGCCGCAACAGTAGGCAATAAAGATTATAATCATTCAAATATAGTAAGTGATGATAGTTTTAATCTCAGTCTAAATGAGTTAGAGCGTGAGGGACAGTTAGATAAAGCGTTTGGACCAACTAAAAATAAAGGAGAAACTAAATTAGGCAGCTTTAAAATAAACGTTAACAACAAAAGACTAGAACTGGACACGGGTGAAAAGTGGAATCTTACTCCTGGATTGTATTCTTTAATCTTTTTAAAAAATCCACATGCTTATAACCAATTGGATCTGGATGCATATAAGGAAATCTTGTCAAAAACAAATGCTCACAGAAGAAATCATCAACCAAATGAATCACTAAAGGGTAATCGCTCCAAAAAGTATACTGATATAATAAAAAAAACTTTTCCCGAAAGTTGTTGAGCCAAGTGCAGTGTCTACACCTTTGAATAGTAAAAAATCTACACATAAAGGCGGAACTCTTATGACGCTCAACAAGCATAAACCAAATTATGTATACTGGGATAATCCTAATGAAATTGTTAATACACTTAAGCTTTTGATCGCTTCACAGGCAGCTGGTAACAGTAGTCATAATAATGAAATTGTATCGATAATTGAAGAGTTGCGAGAGGCAAACATAATTTTTTAATAAATATGATATACACTCATTAAATATTCTTATTATTAATATGTCTCTTGACAAGTTTGGTCATTTCTCGAACGATAAAGAACGCTCGGAGAAGTTGAAAAGGGGGATTGAAGCTGTGAGTGGGATTCATATTAATGAGGATGGTAACCTAAATGCCCAAAACAAACGCATAAAAATTTCAATCAGTCCAATTAATAACGATGATTTGGTAATCAAAGAATACGTTGATGTTGAAGTATTTGAATTAAAAAAAAGTCAAACGGCTTATATTACTCAGTTAGTCGAACAAAGAAATAATAAGTTAAAGGATATGGAAAGCAAAATGAATGAAATAACTAACGAAGTAACTAAGTTATTAGATGATGTTAACAAAGTTAGCAATGAAATCATTTCGAGAATAAACAGTAATAATGAGTTTGTGAGCAAGCAGTTACATCAAGAAAAAACCAATTGTGAAATCAGATCGCTGTTAAGTCAATATGAGTCTAGATAAGTTTGGACACTACTCGAGGAAGCATTTTGAGTATTTGCACAGAAATGGAAAAAGATTGGTGGGTTTTATCGTTGATGAGGATGGAAATTTAAATATACAGAAAAAACGAATCAGATGTTGTATACAACCGCAGGAGGCGAATGACTTGGTTATAAAAGAATACGTTGATCGAGTATTAATTCTAGTGAAAAATGATATAAGTCACACCATCTCATTATTATTAATAAGGCAGAGAAACCAAAAAATTGATTTGTTTCAAGAGAACTTAAACAATATTATAAAGAGCATCGAAAATTTAAAAGAAATACTTGATAAATATTTTGCATTTGTAATTGGCTGTTTTGAGAATCCTACCATTTTAAAAATAAATAATAACAGCGGATGAGGTGCCTGTAGCCCTACAACACAAAAATGACAGAAAAATAATGATAAATAAAAATGATATAAAAGTCAATGTAAATTATCCAAATCTGTTAAATGTTGATTGACCCCCACCATGGTTGGTTATATCTCATTTGGTTATTACTATATCAAGAAACATGGGATTTAAATCGTGGAAGTGTATATGGGTAGTATGGATAACGATACTGATGGAGAAGGCACCTATGGTGAAAAAGATGTGTTTCTCAAAATTTTTCTCTCGACACAATAAAAAAGACGTCGTCAACAACAACATTGTACTACGTTATAAAGGAAATAAATAAATAAAAAAAAATAAATAAAACCAACAAGACGTGCTACATTCCAATATGAGCAAACGGGAATTAGTGAAAGAATTACATGCTCCTGCACGTAAAAATTTTAAGCGAAGAAGAGTTGTAATGAAGGGAATCGATGATCATTGGCAGGCAGACTTAGTAGAAATGGGAAAGTACTCCTCATCTAATAAGGGGTATCGATTTCTATTGACAATCATTGATACGTTTTCCAAATATGCGTGAGGAGTAGCTTTGAAGTCAAAATCTGGAAAAGAAGTTACACAAGCGTTCGCGGGCATTTTTAAAGGGAATAGAATTCCTAAGAATTTACAAACGGATGATGGAAAAGAATTTTTTAATACTGATTTTAAAAACTTGTGTAAAAAACATAACATTAATCATTACTCAAGCTATAGTGTTCTTAAAGCATCAATTGTTGAGCGTTTTAATAGAACTTTAAAGGAAATGATGTGGAGAGAGTTTAGCTTCAATGGAACATACAATTGGATCGAAATGTATAAGCGGTTGATTAAAGAGTACAATAATCAATATCATAGAACAATTAAAATGCCACCTATAAAAGTGAATTCCTCAAATGAAGAGATGTTATTAAATACTGTTTACAGTCACTTAAAAAATATTTGGTGGTAGCAAATTCAATGTAAATGACTATGTGCGTATAAGTAAACATAAACATTTATTTGAGAGAGGGTATACCCCAAACTGGACAAGTGAAATTTTCCAAATTAAAAAAATACAAAATACATACCCTACTACATACATATTGAAAGACTATCAGGGTACCGAAGTAAAAGGTGGATTTTACAAAGAGGAACTACAAAAAACAAAGTTCCCACACACTTATCTCGTTGAAAAAATAATAGAACGACGAAACAGTCGAGTGCTAGTTAAATGGTTAGGGTTCTCACATGAGCACAACTCTTGGATAGATAAAAAGGATGTCCTATAAATAGCAACAGATGGTTGCAGCTGGTATTGGTGACACTTGTCCTTTTTTTTTTTTTTTTTTTTTGGTTTTGTTTTTAGGATGAGCAAGATAATTCGCTGCGGGTGGTGTGTTCTGATGGGTATAAAAAGGCAGTGCAGAACAGAGCTCATTCATTCAAAATATTGTCCTTGAGCTGTGAATTTTAAAATTTAAAACCAAAAAAACAAGTAAAATGCCCAAGAAGATGATGAAAAAGCAGCAGCAACAGAAAAACACCATGCTCAGCTGGCTGAAGCCGGCAGTGGAGCTGGTGGGATGCGAGGACCAGAAGATGCCGGCACCTATCGAGGTGTATGAGCCATCGATAATGGGAGAATCAAGAAGACGCCGCCGGTATCCCGGAATGGCCCAGTGGGTCATTAGACTCAAATCCCCTGCCCCGTTTGACGCACCCTGGAGGAGACCACGAAGGACGCCAGCACCCGAGCAGAGGATCTGGGCTCCACGAGAGCCAACCCCATCGCCCTATTGGGAGTCGAGTGTAGGCGAACCGGAACCCCTGTTCCCGGAGCTGGACTCCACATTTAGGAGCTCGATGGATATCATCCTCAACGGGCTGGATTTTCCCCGAGGATTTTTAAACTGAATTAGATTTTTTTTTTTTATAAATATACATATATATATACATAATATACATATAAATAAACATATACAAATATAAAATAAAATATAAAATATACTTTTTATACTCGATACCGAAGGTAAAGAGTATATTGGTTTTGTGCAATGTCCGTCATGGTGTCTGTCCGTCTGTCCGTCTGTCCGTCTGACCGTCTGTCCGTCTGTCCGTCTGTCCGTCCGTATGGTTGCAAGTTTTTTCCACACCCTTCAAGCTAGAGACTTGAAACTTTCCAATTCTCTTTATCTATGGGATAGTAAATTAAAGTGTCAAGATGGGGGTTCTACGATAACGGGGAGGCTGGCAAATCGATAAATTCGATAACTCAAAACCGATAAATCCACATATTTCGCACACCCTTACAGCTAGAAGTACCAAATTTGGTAAGAAGATAGCTATTAGCATTCCCCAAAATACTGCATCAAAAATTTTGGAGCCACGCCCCCATTCCGCCCCCAGCCCCCCGCATCTTAAAGTCAAAATAGCCCATATCTCCCACAGTTTTTGAGCTATAGCCACCAAATTTGGTGCCAAGATAGGTGATGATGACCCCCTTAAAACTGCATCAAAGTTTTGGAGCCAGGCCCACCCATTACGCCCCCAGCCCCCCCGCATTTTGAAATCAGAAATGGCTATATCTCCTACAGTTTTTGAGCTATAGCCACCAAAATTGGTGCCAAGATAGGTGATAATGACCCCCTTAAAACTGCACCAAAAGTTTGGATGCCACGCCCACCGATACTGCCCTAGCCGCCCCCATATACCCCAACGCTTCGTCAAAAACGGGAATGCGTGTATCTTCCAGAGTTGAGGAGCTAGAGCCTCCAAATTTGGTAGGAAGATAGCTGGTAACGACCCTCAAAAAACTGCATCAAAGTTTTGGAGCCACGCCCACCCATACCGCCCCCCTTTCCCCACTTTCTACAATTTTCGAGCTAGAGTCACCAAATTTGGTTTGAATATGACAATTAACATTCCACAAAGATCTGCATCAAAAATTTGGATGCCACGCCCACCCATACTGCCCCCAGCCCCCCTTTCCCCACTTTTTAGAAACTTTGAGCTAGGGTCACCAAATTTGGTATGAAGATAGCAATTGACATTCCACAAAGATCTGCATCAAAAGTTTGGATGCCACGCCCACCCATACCGCCCCCAGCCCCCTTTCCCAACCTTGTACAAACTTTGAGCTAGAGTCACCAAATTTGGTATGAATATAACAATTGACATTCCACAAAGATCTGCATCAAAAATTTGGATGCCACGCCCACCCATACCGCCCCCAGCCCCCTTTCCACTATTTTTACAAACTTTGAGCTAGGGTCACCAAATTTGGTATGAAGATAGCAATTGACATTCCACAAAGATCTGCATCAAAATTTGGATTCCACGCCCACCCATACCGCCCCCAGCCCCCCTTTCCCCACTTATTACAAATTTCGAGCTAGAGTCACCAAATTTGGTATGAAGATAGCAATTGACATTTAACAAAGATCTGCATCAAAAATTTGGATGCCACGCCCACCCATACCGCCCCCAGCCCCCCTTGCCCCACTTATTACAAATTTCGAGCTAGGGTCACCAAATTTGGTATGAAGATAGCAATTGACATTCCACAAAGATCTGCATCAAAAATTTGGATGCCAAGCCCACCCATACCGCCCCCAGCCTCCCTTTCCCCACCTTTTACAAACTATGAGCTAGAGTCACCAAATTTGTAAGGAAGATAGCTTGTGGCATCTCCATCTGCATCGGAAAATCTTTAAGGCAGCGTACACCCCTGCCGCATCCGTACCCCTTTGCAATCAGGCCTTTTTTTACCGGTTTTAATACTGGTATCGAGTATGCCGCAGTCGGTTGCGTCCGACTGCAACGTTTCCACTTGTTTTTAGATGCACCTGGTGGAACAGGTAAAACGTTTCTTTTAAATTTATTATTGGCAAAGGTACGGCAAAGTAAAAACATTGCATTGGCCGTTGCTTCTTCCGGTATCGCTGCCACTTTACTAAATGGTGGTCGCACAGCGCATTCTACACTTAAGATTCCATTTAATTTGATTCATTTAGAAACACCACATTGCTCAATTCCAAAGCAATCTAATATGGCTGCTGTGCTCAGAGATTGCAAGCTTATTGTTTGGGATGAGTGTACTATGGCCCATAAAGGTGCTTTTGAAGCTGTAGATCGATCTTTGAAAGACATTCGAGATAGTGAATACTTAATGGGTGGCATAACTGTTCTCTTAGCTGGTGATTTTCGACAAACTCTTCCAGTGATCCCCAGAGGAACAAGAGCAGATGAAATAAATGCGTGCTTAAAGTCTTCAATTTTGTGGCCCAAAATACAGAAAATTGCATTAACAAAAATATGCGAGTGCACTTAAAAGGTGATAGCATAGCTGGTGAATTTGCAGAAATGCTTCTTAAAATAGGAAATGGATTATTTCCAACCCATGATGGCAAAATAACTTTACCATCAACTTTGTGTCATGTTGTGAAAAGTATTGAAGAACTAACTCTCAAAATATTTCCGGATATTACAAATATCTCTGAAAAATCACTCGAATGGTTTTCAGAACGTGCTATTTTGACTGCGAGAAATGACAATGCATTGGAAATAAACGAGTTTTTATTAAAATCATTTCAAAGTGAAGAAATGACATATAACTCTATTGATTCTGTGACTGAAGTCGAAGATGCAGTTCATTACCCCGTCGAGTTTCTTAATTCATTTAATCCGGCTGGCCTGCCTCAACATAAATTAACTTTAAAGATTGGTTCACCTGTAATGTTGATTCGCAACTTGAAGCCGCCAAAACTGTGCAATGGTACAAGATTGCAAGTTAAAGCCCTTCATAAGAATGTTGTCGAAGCAATGGTCTTTACTGGCAGTGGTATAGGGGAAACGGTTTTTATACCGAGAATTCCATTAATACCTTCTGACTCTGAATTGCCATTTCAATTTAAAAGATTGCAATTTCCTTTAAAAGTTTGCTTTGCCCTAACAATCAATAAATCACAGGGACAAACTCTCAAATTAGCCGGACTAGATTTAAGACACGATTGCTTCTCTCATGGCCAATTTTATGTAGCCTGCTCAAGAGTCAGTTCACCAAAAAGTTTAGTTGTATTAGCACCTGACGGAAAAACAACCAATGTCGTTTATCAAGAAGCTCTTAACAGTTGTTAATAATTGCAAATTAAATTCAACAAGTGGATAAGGCCTACTGGGGAAACCACAATAAAAAACAAGTGGAAACGTTGCAGTCGGACGCAACCGACTGCGGCATACTCGATACCAGTATTAAAACCGGTAAAAAAAAGGCCTGATTGCAAGGGGTACGGATGCGGCAGGGGTGTACGCTGCCTTAAAGATTTTCCGATGCAGATGGAGATGCCACAAGCTATCTTCCTTACAAATTTGGTGACTCTAGCTCATAGTTTGTAAAAGGTGGGGAAAGGGGAGGCTGGAGGCGGTATGGGTGGTCGTGGCATCCAAATTTTTGATGCAGATCTTTGTGGAATGTCAATTGCTATCTTCATACCAAATTTGGTGACCCTAGCTCGAAATTTGTAATAAGTGGGGCAAGGGGGCTGGGGGCGGTATGGGTGGGCGTGGCATCCAAATTTTTGATGCAGATCTTTGTAAAATGTCAATTGCTATCTTCATACCAAATTTGGTGACTCTAGCTCGAAATTTGTAATAAGTGGGGAAAGGGGGCTGGGGGTGGTATGGGTGGGCGTGGAATCCAAATTTTTGATGCAGATCTTTGTGGAATGTCAATTGCTATCTTCATACCAAATTTGGTGACCCTAGCTCAAAGTTTGTAAAAATAGGGGAAAGGGGAGCTGGGGGCGGTATGGGTGGGCGTGGCATCCAAATTTTTGATGCAGATCTTTGTGGAATGTCAATTGTTATATTCATACCAAATTTGGTGACTCTAGCTCAAAGTTTGTAAAAGGTTGGGAAAGGGGGGCTGGGGGCGGTATGGGTGGGCGAAGCATCCAAACTTTTGATGCAGATCTTTGTGGAATGTCAATTGCTATCTTCATACCAAATTTGGTGACCCTAGCTCAAAGTTTCTAAAAAGTGGGGAAAGGGGGGCTGGGGGCAGTATGGGTGGGCGTGGCATCCAAATTTTTGATGCAGATCTTTGTGGAATGTCAATTGTCATATTCATACCAAATTTGGTGACTCTAGCTAAAAGTTTGTAAAAAGTGGGGAAAGGGGGGGCGTGGCTCCAAAACTTTGATGCAGATTTTTGGGGGTCGTTGCCAGCTATCTTCTTACCAAATTTGGAGGCTCTAGCTCCACAATTCTGGCAGATACACGCATTACCGTTTTTGACGAAGCGTTGGGGTGGATGGGGGCGGCTAGGGCAGTATTGGTGGGCGTGGCATCCAAACTTTTGATGCAGTTTTTGGGGGTCATCATCACCTATCTTGGCACCAAATTTGGTGGCTCTAGCTCTAAAACTGAGGGAGATACAGCCATTTGTGATTTCAAAATGCTGGGGGCCTGGGGGCGGAATGGGTGGGCGTGGCTCCAAAACTTTGATGCAGTTTTGGGGGTCGTTACCAGCTATCTTCCTAACAAATTTGGAGGTTCTAGCTCCACAACTCTGGAAGATACACGCATTCCCGTTTTTGACGAAGCGTTGGGGTGGATGGGGGCGGCTAGGGCAGTATCGGTGGGCGTGGTATCCAAACTTTTGATGCAGTTTTTGGGGGGTCATCATCACCTATCTTGGCACCAAATTTGGTGGGTCTAGCTCAAAAACTGAGGGAGATATGGGCTTTTTTGACTTTAAAATGCGGGGGGTTGGGGGCGGAAAGGGGGGGGCGTGGCTCCAAAATTTTTGATGCAGTTTTTTGGGGGTTGCTAATAGCTATCTCCTAACCAAATTTGGTAGTTCTAGCTGTAAGGATGTGCGAAATATGTGGATTTATCGGTTTTGAGTTATCGAATTTATCGATTTGCCAGCCCCCCAGTTATCGTAGAACCCCCATCTTGACACTTTAATTTACTATCCCATAGATAAAGAGAATTGGAAAGTTTCAAGTCTCTAGCTTGAAGGGTGTGGAAAAAAGTTGCGAACATACAGACGGACAGACGGACGGACACCATGACGGACATTGCACAAACTCAATATACTCTTTACCTTCGGTATCGAGTATTATTACGCACCTGATTCTCTACCTCAATGGTGGCGTGGAAAAGAGAATATTAAATACTTTGCTTTAATTTGTTGTTAAATATTTTCTAATTTATTTATTTTACATCTATCTTTTATTGCTAAAATAATATAAACTATCTGCGCAGCGAAGTAAGCGGGGCACTTACTATGTCGTATAAACGGAAATGTAGGATTTCATCAGATGTGCAAGTGAATACACAGGGGCTTCAACACACGGTTATTTTCAAACGTTATAATTGCTTGCATTCGAAAATCGAGCGCGCAGCGCGAGGGGGTTGGCGAGCGAAGCGAGCAGGGGGGACCCCTAGTACATATATAAGATATTACATATTTATTTTTAAATATAGTATTCAAACATTTGATTCCTTATTGGCTTAAACGTTTTTTGTTCATTCTTTTGTTTAAATTTCTATATTTTGCCATTAAGCGTTCTAGTCTTGTCAGACGCATGCTATAGTAAAAGCATCCACATGTATCAACTCCCTCTGTAGCTATATCGGATGACCAGCTGCACGCTGAAAGATGTTCACCAAATTTTGATGTAACTAGATGACAGTTTTCGTACGCCAAGAAAAATTCTCGGTAATCTTCAAGCAATTCATGATGCTCGGGAAAAATCATTTCTTCAAACTCATTTAAAAAATCATCGATTTTCTTAACAATTGTTTTAAATCCAAAGTTAGAAGTCAGCTTCATTTTGTAGTATACTCGGCAAACGTTTATTTAAGACTGACTTGAATGATTATTTTCTCTTTCCTTGAAACATTTCATTATACTCGATACCGAAGGTAAAGAGTATATTGAGTTTGTGCAATGTCCGTCATGGTGTCCGTCCGTCTGTCCGTCTGTCCGTCTGTATGTTCGCAACTTTTTTCCACACCCTTCAAGCTAGAGACTTGAAACTTTCCAATTCTCTTTATCTATGGGATAGTAAATTAAAGTGTCAAGATGGGGGTTCTACGATAACTGGGGGGCTGGCAAATCGATAAATTCGATAACTCAAAACCGATAAATCCACATATTTCGCACATCCTTACAGCTAGAACTACCAAATTTGGTAAGGAGATAGCTATTAGCAACCCCCAAAAATACTGCATCAAAAATTTTGGAGCCACGCCCCCCCATTCCGCCCCCCAACCCCCCCGCATTTTAAAGTCAAAAAAGCCCATATCTCCCTCAGTTTTTGAGCTAGACCCACCAAATTTGGTGCCAAGATAGGTGATGATGACCCCCAAAAATGCATCAAAAGTTTGGATACCACGCCCACCGATACTGCCCTAGCCGCCCCCATCCACCCCAACGCTTCGTCAAAAACGGGAATGCGTGGTATCTTCCAGAGTTGTGGAGCTAGAACCTCCAAATTTGGTAGGAAGATAGCTGGTAACGACCCCCAAAAACTGCATCAAAGTTTTGGAGCCACGCCTACCCATTCCGCCCCCAGGCCCCAGCATTTTGAAATCACAAATGGCTGTATCTCCCTCAGTTTTAGAGCTAGAGCCACCAAATTTGGTGCCAAGATAGGTGATGATGACCCCCAAAAACTGCATCAAAAGTTTGGATGCCACGCCCACCAATACTGCCCTAGCCGCCCCCATCCACCCCAACGCTTCGTCAAAAACAGGAATGCGTGTATCTTCCAGAGTTGTGGAGCTAGAACCTCCAAATTTGTTAGGAAGATAGCTGGCAACGACCCCCAAAAATCTGCATCAAAGTTTTGGAGCCACGCCCACCCATTTCGCCCCCCTTTCCCCACTTTTTACAAACTTTTAGCTAGAGTCACCAAATTTGGTATGAATATAGCAACTGGCATTCCACAAAGATCTGCATCACAAATTGAGATGCCACGCCCACCCATACCGCCCCCAGCCCCCCTTTCCCCACATTTTACAAACTTTGAGCTAGAGTCACCAAATTTGGTATGAATATGACAATTGACATTCCACAAAGATCTGCATCAAAAATTTGGATGCCACGCCCACCCATACTGCCCCCAGCCCCCCTTTCCCCACTTTTTACAAACTTTGAGCTAGGGTCACCAAATTTGGTATGAAGATAGCAATTGACATTCCACAAAGATCTGCATCAAAAGTTTGGATGCCACGCCCACCCATACCGCCCCCAGCCCCCCTTTCCCCACCTTTTACAAACTTTGAGCTATAGTCACCAAATTTGGTATGAATATAACAATTGACATTCCACAAAGATCTGCATCAAAAATTTGGATGCCACGCCCACCCATACCACCCCCAGCCCCCCTTTCCCCACTTTTTACAAACTTTGAGCTAGGGTCACCAAATTTGGTATGAAGATAGCAATTGACATTCCACAAAGATCTGCATCAAAAATTTGGATGCCACGCCCACCCATACCGCCCCCAGCCCCCTTTCCCCACCTTTTACAAACTATGAGCTAGAGTCACCAAATTTGTAAGGAAGATAGCTTGTGGCATCTCCATCTGCATCGGAAAATCTTTAAGGCAGCGTACACCCCTGCCGCATCCGTACCCCTCCGCAATCACGCCTTTTTTTTTACCGGTTTTAATACTGGTATCGAGTATGCCGCAGTCGGTTGCGTCCGACTGCAACGTTTCCACTTGTTTTTTATTTAGTTTTACATTCTGGTGAAATTGTATCCTAAAAGTATTGACATCTCTTTTTATTTCTTTACCCATCTTTTTTGAAATTTCAAATAGTAGACGAGTAAGATCAATTTCTGACTCATAATCATAAGTTGTTTCTAAATCTGAAAGTTGTATACTATATTTACGCATCTCTGAACACTTTGGAATAACGTAATTATAATATATATTCCTTATTTGATTTTTTAATAGTGTGTTCCAACACAAAAATGTTGTTAGAAAAATTCCTAATTTTATAAGCGTTCTCCATGAGTCGCTATCAAACTCAACTCTATTACCATACTGATTAAGAATTAATATTCGTTGCTTATCCGATTTTCGAATTTTAAAATGACACTTAACACTCTCAAGCATTGGATGTTCAATAATTGTATCTGGCATTAAGAAGTCAAAGTGCTCCAGTTTCATTTGGATGTACTCCTTAAACGTTAATAATTGAATCCATTCCTCTTTTCCCAAGCCAATAAAATAACGTTTATGTTGTTGCAGCCAAACCATCCTGTTATACCATGGTATTTAAGGAATTGATTTTCGCCTAGTTTATCAGTACATCATTAACATTAGAGACAAAATGGTTATTCTAGATAGAAATTCATGTATTCTAGTTGACTTTCAATATGTATTTGGAAACGAAAGGCAGATGTTTGTCAAAGAATTGGCATTTATGCAAGCTGGGTCCGTCACACCCAATTTTTTCCACTTTAAGCCGCCCTATCACATAAAGGAGCTAAATGAAGTGACTAGAAAAACCTTAAAGATTACCAAACAGTATGTTGACGGCTTGGATTGGTCTGAAGGTGACATCTCTTATCTAAGTTTTGATGACATACTAAAGCCATTGAATAGTTACGCAACGGCAATAGTAAGAGGAAGAGTTAAAAAGAGTTCTTAACTAAATTTTTACATACAAAAATAATAGATTTAAATCTTGAACAGAGTTTAGCACAGTATCCAAATTTCTTTACAAATTGTAGAATACATAAGAAAATAGTAAATCAATGTGCACTAAATAATTTGTTTAAATTGTTTCTAATCTTAGAAAACTCTCAGTTTGAGGTATCTGAAAATGAAAATTTTTATACTCTACTTGAATAAAATAAAAATTATTTTCATATTAATTTCATCATGTTTTTATTTATTAATTAAGAGGGGGTACATAAAATTATAAATTTGAATGAATATCAACTGCAACTTGAATCTCCATTAAATTGGTTTTAAACGATGCGTTGAACTATTCCAGTCAAAGGCGAATACTCTGCTAATCGATCATGCATAAGCAGGCAATATACCTTAGTATTTTTTACACTAACAGTTTCTAGATCGAACAAAACTCTTACATCGATTGGCCCCGTTTTGACTGTTTCATTCTGATGTGACAAGTCCACAACAACCATTGGTGCTTTCTCTTTAAACTCTATAGGTGTTAGTAATGGCTCAGATTCCTTCATATAGTAGCTTGATTGAAATCCTGTATACATATCATACAAACTTGCATATCGTTCATGCTTAAAATTTATATTCATGTCATCGTACGGAAAGTTCTCTGAGTTAAGGTACACTTTTAAATTTCTCAAATGATTATGTGTTAGTTTATCATCCACTACAAAAGCTTTTATCGCAAATCGAGGGCGTTCTCTATTAGCTGCCAGCTTAACATTCCAAACATGTTGTGTGCCTTCGGGTAATGTTGGATTCAGGTAACAATACCAACTGCGGAATGCAAGTGGAAGTGAGCCTCCACTCTTAGTCAGACTAAACATTTGTAACTTCTTTTCTTCACTCAGATTTACATGTGGTATTTTCCATACAATGTTAGAAATATTTAGCTTATACTCCTTAGTTCCAATTTTAGTGTAGTATACATCTTCCATATTTTTAGTCATGAGTAATATCAATTCATGTTTACAATTAAGACATGTTAAGATTAAGTAAGACCTTGTTATAATCTTCAGCAAATCCAAGGAAGTATTTAAGAGGGATAGAAAAATTAAAGTATCCGTTCGACAGCTCTCTATCATTTCCATTGAACCAGCCAGAATTCTCTAACATGCAGCTCTCCGTTTTGTTTAAGGAAGCGTAGTTTTTTAAGGTTGTTGAAATACCAACAAATCGAGTACGGTCAATTTCAATTCCATTTAATTCATAACGAACCTCGTCAAAGAGATAACTCATACAATTGTTTTTAAGTTTTCCATCTACAGCAAGCGAGTTATCCGCCAAACAAATTGTGCCCTCAACATTAATAAAACTCTCACTAGGTAATACATATAAGTCCTGATTCTGAATTGTAATCCTAACTTCGTCATTGCTTTTAAATGCTTGTAGATAGGGAGAGTAACTATGATATTCTTTCTTGATTATACTCTCATCCGAATAGGCTTTCTCTCGAACATTCAATACACTACTCATTATTTTTTTATTTTTAGGCCCAGAGATTTTAAAAATAATTTGTTCTCAGGTGTTAGTACTTTTTTCATCGACCTGTATCCTTCTGAAGTAGAACTCAAAGTGCTCACTGGGGGTGGATAGCACACGTTTTTATTATTATAAATAATCATTACTGTCGCCTCAAGTGTAAGCGAAGTGTTACAACCTCTTTTCTTAAATTAACCAAGTTTCCGTTCTGATCAACGATCCGTATTATTAATGACTGTATCTCGCTCGTATTAACTGGCAAATAAATTAGATTATTTGGTTTCTCACTCAATTTATAGCCTGGCGGAACGTTGAGTGCAAACTCATGCAGAGCATGACTTGATACCTCATTTACATATGAACCGCTTACAATGTTACATTCCAGACGAATCGTATTTACTTTTAAAATGTCAACAGGTTGATCTGATATATGCGTTGCATTTGGTTTTAGTTCTCTTTTATTAAATCCAAATAATTGGCCAATAGAACGCTCTTTGTTAAAATATATTGAATCTTTTTTAGATGAAATCACTACTTGAAGGGTATTATTATTGCTCTCGATAAGCGGGTGCTTTAATTCATTGGGCTCTATTTTCTTCATTTTCTCTTTAATAAATTCACTTATATCACTAAGCTCATATGATCCCACAGGTATCTCGAAAATATGCTCCCCAATATGGAATAAATTATTATCGTAGTCCACATTTGGAACCGAGTTGTACATATGGAAATCAATTAGTGCACATTCATAGCTCCCGCATAACTCTATGGGAGGATGATAATTAGCTACTAAAATCGAGTCGTTGCCCGTCAACGTTAGTGTTGTTGCCATTCCGAAAGATTATTGATAAGTGAATGAATAATGCTAGTTTATTTTATTTTATTTTATTTTAAATTTGAATAAAATCAGCGAACCCCCTTCTATAACGTCCATTTTCCAGTGGATCATCTTTACTTATTAATAAAAATCCATATTTTTCTCTCCAACAAAATTGACAAATATTCTTAAATGCATCAAACGACATGTCTACGCCTACATGGTCCTGATACACATGTTTCATATTTACTTCATCCTGTCTAAACATAATAATTAGGTTTGCAGTGTCACGCACAAGATGCTTTGGGATGCGTGTATACGTTTGACACAAATAGAACGCATCTATACTCTTATGTCTGCCCATGCAGAAGTATGCTCGAATATTATCCTGTTTTTCACATGCTACGTCATCAAAAAATCATAATAGAGTTCTTTTTGGCATCGCTGGGTGCAACAACATTTTCACTCTCAGAAAATGTAAAATAACCCATTCCTTTTATTGGTTGTAAAAGTGTTTTTAAGTATTCATATTTAGGCTGATATAATGACTTTGAATATAAGTAAATATTCTTAAACTTTAATCCGTTAGGGCTTTCAATCAAAGTAATCATAACATTGGTTTTCCCGCAATTTGAAGGTCCGAATATTAGAGCTCTTATTGAATTGGGTAACAAGCTACTATGTCTAAGTTGTTTGATATCACCATTTATGCAATCGATATTTTTTACTTCTATGTCATTTTTTTGTTTAATTAAACGCATATTAATGTAAATCTTTTAAGTAGATCGTTACTTGCTAAAATCTCATTGAAGAATAAACAACAAATAAAATGGTGTTGCGCTTTTATAAAACTACTAGTAACAAGCCACCACTCTACCTAGGAAGAGGTATTGTTAATAAAATAATAAACTCCTTACCAGTTGAGCTACACATACCGGGATATCAGTTTTGTGGTCCAGGTACAAAGCTTAAAGCACGTTTAGCACGTGGGGACAAAGGAATAAATCCCTTGGATGCCGCTTGTAGAGAACACGATATAGCCTATTCTAAACATAAAGATCTGGAAAATCGTCATATAGTTGACTCAATACTAGCTGAAAGAGCGTGGGAGCGTGTAAAAGCATCTGATAGTACTCTCGGTGAAAAATCTTCTGCATATTTCGTTACAAACGCAATGAAAGCAAAGAAAAAATTTGGTATGGGACTCGCACAAAAGCAAAAGAAACGAAAACCATGTAAAAATAAAAAGAAATTTATGACTCTTGTTCGAGACGCAACCAGAGTGCTAAAGAAAGAAAAACCACTTGACATTGAAACTGCGATTAAAGTAGCCCGAAAAGCTATGTCTAAGGCCATTGGAAATAAGAAAAATACAGTTGTTATTCCTAGAGTAATCAACGTTCCTAAAATTGGAGGTTTTTTACCACTTGTGCCAATCTTGACAGCGCTCAGTGCATTAGGAGGAATGGCATCTGGTGGAGCAGCTATTGCTAAAAGCATTAATAGTGCTAAGAATGCAAAAAAAGAGTCAGAAGAGAATAAACGTCATAATAGAAAAATGGAGGCCATTGCTTTAGGTAGTGGACTCTATTTAAAACCGTATCAAAAAGGTTTTGGTATAACCACAAATAAAAAATTAATTTTTATGAATGAGCTGCCCAATAAACCGCTTTCGAACATTGATATTATAAACTTCGCACGCAAACATATCCCACATTTTAGAGGGGTTTATATGAGAAACTCCTTACCGAAAAATGTAAGGAAAAGAGAATGCGGCATCGTTAACTTGGACTCGTCAACCGGAGCTTGAACTCATTGGGTAGCTTACTATAAGGCGGATCAGGAATGCAGATATTTTGATAGTTTTGGAAATTTACCACCCCCTATAGAACTTATAAGATATTTGGGAGAGAACATTCAGTACAATTATAATCAAGTACAACGATTTGGTACTTTTAACTGCGGTCACTTATGTCTTAAATTTATAATGCTCACCGCAAAATTTTTTTAAAATAATTTGTATGTCAATCGAAATAAATACTTTACAAAAAAATAATAGAGTATATATATATAAATATTGTCTGTAAACTATCTCAGTTTGTTTGGAGTATCTGATTAGTTCACATATAGCAGGCCCCCTGTTTCTTGAAAACCAAAAACATCAAACAACACCTTGTTTCTGAAAAAATCTAAAATAACAGCAGAACAATAACTTGTTTCTGGAAAAAAAAAAACATAAAAATAACAGCAAAACAACACCTTGTTTCTGGAAAACATAAAAAATAGCAACAAAACAACTCCTTGTTTCTAAAAAATATAAAAAATAACAACAAAACAACAAGCTGTTAAAACCACCCTCTTTTGCTCTGGCTGATCAAGTTTATTGGTTTACTATCATAAATATATTAAAATGAATGAGCATATACTAAAGGAGCTAACAAAAACAAGAAACGCGCTAAAAAGAAAATTTCGAAGTATTAAATTAGGTAAAGCCGCAAATGAATACCAGTTGGAGGAAACATTTAAGCCGATAACAGAACCACTCAAAAAGATTATTAAAGGAAATAAAGAAATTAAGCCATATCCCCGAATCAAAAAAGAAGAAAAAGATTAAAGTGTAAATGAGGTGGTGGAGAATGAAAATAATACTAGCGAATTTTATGACGCAATAGATGGGGAAATTGATGAAAAACAGTCATTGCATGATTCGCTTATTTCGAGTGAACAAAGCTATATTAACGCCGCAACAGTAGGCAATAAAGATTATAATCATTCAAATATAGTAAGTGATGATAGTTTTAATCTCAGTCTAAATGAGTTAGAGCGTGAGGGACAGTTAGATAAAGCGTTTGGACCAACTAAAAATAAAGGAGAAACTAAATTAGGCAGCTTTAAAATAAACGTTAACAACAAAAGACTAGAACTGGACACGGGTGAAAAGTGGAATCTTACTCCTGGATTGTATTCTTTAATCTTTTAAAAAATCCACATGCTTATAACCAATTGGATCTGGATGCATATAAGGAAATCTTGTCAAAAACAAATGCTCACAGAAGAAATCATCAACCAAATGAATCACTAAAGGGTAATCGCTCCAAAAAGTATACTGATATAATAAAAAAACTTTTCCCGAAAGTTGTTGAGCCAAGTGCAGTGTCTACACCTTTGAATAGTAAAAAATCTACACATAAAGGCGGAACTCTTATGACGCTCAACAAGCATAAACCAAATTATGTATACTGGGATAATCCTAATGAAATTGTTAATACACTTAAGCTTTTGATCGCTTCACAGGCAGCTGGTAACAGTAGTCATAATAATGAAATTGTATCGATAATTGAAGAGTTGCGAGAGGCAAACATAATTTTTTAATAAATATGATATACACTCATTAAATATTCTTATTATTAATATGTCTCTTGACAAGTTTGGTCATTTCTCGAACGATAAAGAACGCTCGGAGAAGTTGAAAAGGGGGATTGAAGCTGTGAGTGGGATTCATATTAATGAGGATGGTAACCTAAATGCCCAAAACAAACGCATAAAAATTTCAATCAGTCCAATTAATAACGATGATTTGGTAATCAAAGAATACGTTGATGTTGAAGTATTTGAATTAAAAAAAAGTCAAACGGCTTATATTACTCAGTTAGTCGAACAAAGAAATAATAAGTTAAAGGATATGGAAAGCAAAATGAATGAAATAACTAACGAAGTAACTAAGTTATTAGATGATGTTAACAAAGTTAGCAATGAAATCATTTCAAGAATAAACAGTAATAATGAGTTTGTGAGCAAGCAGTTACATCAAGAAAAAAACCAATTGTGAAATCAGATCGCTGTTAAGTCAATATGAGTCTAGATAAGTTTGGACACTACTCGAGGAAGCATTTTGAGTATTTGCACAGAAATGGAAAAAGATTGGTGGGTTTTATCGTTGATGAGGATGGAAATTTAAATATACAGAAAAAACGAATCAGATGTTGTATACAACCGCAGGAGGCGAATGACTTGGTTATAAAAGAATACGTTGATCGAGTATTAATTCTAGTGAAAAATGATATAAGTCACACCATCTCATTATTATTAATAAGGCAGAGAAACCAAAAAATTGATTTGTTTCAAGAGAACTTAAACAATATTATAAAGAGCATCGAAAATTTAAAAGAAATACTTGATAAATATTTTGCATTTGTAATTGGCTGTTTTGAGAATCCTACCATTTTAAAAATAAATAATAACAGCGGATGAGGTGCCTGTAGCCCTACAACACAAAAAATGACAGAAAAATAATGATAAATAAAAATGATATAAAAGTCAATGTAAATTATCCAAATCTGTTAAATGTTGATTGACCCCCACCATGGTTGGTTATATCTCATTTGGTTATTACTATATCAAGAAACATGGGATTTAAATCGTGGAAGTGTATATGGGTAGTATGGATAACGATACTGATGGAGAAGGCACCTATGGTGAAAAAGATGTGTTTCTCAAAATTTTTCTCTCGACACAATAAAAAAGACGTCGTCAACAACAACATTGTACTACGTTATAAAGGAAATAAAACCAACAAGATGTGCTACATTCCAATATGAGCAAACGGGAATTAGTGAAAGAATTACATGCTCCTGCACGTAAAAATTTTAAGCGAAGAAGAGTTGTAATGAAGGGAATCGATGATCATTGGCAGGCAGACTTAGTAGAAATGGGAAAGTACTCCTCATCTAATAAGGGGTATCGATTTATATTGACAATCATTGATACGTTTTCTAAATATGCGTGGGGAGTAGCTTTGAAGTCAAAATCTGGAAAAGAAGTTACACAAGCGTTCGCGGGCATTTTTAAAGGGAATAGAATTCCTAAGAATTTACAAACGGATGATGGAAAAGAATTTTTTAATACTGATTTTAAAAACTTGTGTAAAAAACATAACATTAATCATTACTCAAGCTATAGTGTTCTTAAAGCATCAATTGTTGAGCGTTTTAATAGAACTTTAAAGGAAATGATGTGGAGAGAGTTTAGCTTCAATGGAACATACAATTGGATCGAAATGTATAAGCGGTTGATTAAAGAGTACAATAATCAATATCATAGAACAATTAAAATGCCACCTATAAAAGTGAATTCCTCAAATGAAGAGATGTTATTAAATACTGTTTACAGTCACTTAAAAATATTTGGTGGTAGCAAATTCAATGTAAATGACTATGTGCGTATAAGTAAACATAAACATTTATTTGAGAGAGGGTATACCCCAAACTGGACAAGTGAAATTTTCCAAATTAAAAAAATACAAAATACATACCCTACTACATACATATTGAAAGACTATCAGGGTACCGAAGTAAAAGGTGGATTTTACAAAGAGGAACTACAAAAAACAAAGTTCCCACACACTTATCTCGTTGAAAAAATAATAGAACGACGAAACAGTCGAGTGCTAGTTAAATGGTTAGGGTTCTCACATGAGCACAACTCTTGGATAGATAAAAAGGATGTCCTATAAATAGCAACAGATGGTTGCAGCTGGTATTGGTGACACTTGTCCTTTTTTTTTTTTTTTTTTTGGTTTTGTTTTTAGGATGAGCAAGATAATTCGCTGCGGGTGGTGTGTTCTGATGGGTATAAAAGGCAGTGCAGAACAGAGCTCATTCATTCAAAATATTGTCCTTGAGCTGTGAATTTTAAAATTTAAAACCAAAAAAACAAGTAAAATGCCCAAGAAGATGATGAAAAAGCAGCAGCAACAGAAAAACACCATGCTCAGCTGGCTGAAGCCGGCAGTGGAGCTGGTGGGATGCGAGGACCAGAAGATGCCGGCACCTATCGAGGTGTATGAGCCATTGATAATGGGAGAATCAAGAAGACGCCGCCGGTTTCCCGGAATGGCCCAGTGGGTCATTAGACTCAAATCCCCTGCCCCGTTTGACGCACCCCGGAGGAGACCACGAAGGACGCCAGCACCCGAGCAGAGGATCTGGGCTCCACGAGAGCCAACCCCATCGCCCTATTGGGAGTCGAGTGTAGGCGAACCGGAACCCCTGTTCCCGGAGCTGGACTCCACATTTAGGAGCTCGATGGATATCATCCTCAACGGGCTGGATTTTCCCGGAGGATTTTTAAACTGAATTAGATTTTTTTTTTATATAAATATACATATATATATACATAATATACATATAAATAAACATATACAAATATAAAATAAAATATAAAATATACTTTTTATACTCGATACCGAAGGTAAAGAGTATATTGGTTTTGTGCAATGTCCGTCATGGTGTCTGTCCGTCTGTCCGTCTGTCCGTCTGACCGTCTGTCCGTCTGTCCGTCTGTCCGTCCGTATGGTTGCAAGTTTTTTCCACACCCTTCAAGCTAGAGACTTGAAACTTTCCAATTCTCTTTATCTATGGGATAGTAAATTAAAGTGTCAAGATGGGGGTTCTACGATAACGGGGAGGCTGGCAAATCGATAAATTCGATAACTCAAAACCGATAAATCCACATATTTCGCACACCCTTACAGCTAGAAGTACCAAATTTGGTAAGAAGATAGCTATTAGCATTCCCCAAAATACTGCATCAAAAATTTTGGAGCCACGCCCCCCCATTCCGCCCCCAGCCCCCCCGCATCTTAAAGTCAAAATAGCCCATATCTCCCACAGTTTTTGAGCTATAGCCACCAAATTTGGTGCCAAGATAGGTGATGATGACCCCCTTAAAACTGCATCAAAGTTTTGGAGCCAGGCCCACCCATTACGCCCCCAGCCCCCCGCATTTTGAAATCAGAAATGGCTATATCTCCTACAGTTTTTGAGCTATAGCCACCAAAATTGGTGCCAAGATAGGTGATAATGACCCCCTTAAAACTGCACCAAAAGTTTGGATGCCACGCCCACCGATACTGCCCTAGCCGCCCCCATATACCCCAACGCTTCGTCAAAAACGGGAATGCGTGTATCTTCCAGAGTTGAGGAGCTAGAGCCTCCAAATTTGGTAGGAAGATAGCTGGTAACGACCCTCAAAAAACTGCATCAAAGTTTTGGAGCCACGCCCACCCATACCGCCCCCCTTTCCCCACTTTCTACAATTTTCGAGCTAGAGTCACCAAATTTGGTATGAAGATAGCAATTGACATTCCACAAAGATCTGCATCACAAATTTGGATGCCACGCCCACCCATACCGCCCCCAGCCCCCCTTTCCCCACTTTTTACAAATTTCGAGCTAGAGTCACCAAATTTGGGATGAAGATAGCAATTGATATTTCACAAAGATCTGCATCAAAAATTTGGATGCCACGCCCACCCATACCGCCCCCAGCCCCCCTTTCCCCACTTTTTACAAACTTCGAGCTAGAGTCACCAAATTTTGTATGTAGATAGCAATTGACATTCCACATAGATCTGCATCAAACATTTGGATGCCTCGAACACCCATACCGCCCCCAGCCCCCCTTTCCACACTTATTACAAATTTCGAGCTAGAGTCACCAAATCTGGTATGAAGATAGCAATTGACATTTCACAAAGATCTGCAACAAAAATTTTGATGCCACAACTACCCATACCGCCCCCAGCCCCCCTTTCCCTACATTTTACAAACTTTGAGCTAGAGTCACCAAATTTGGAAGGAATATAGCTGGTGGCATCCCCATCTGCATCGGAGAATCTTTAAGGCATCGTACACCCCTGCCGCATCCGTACCCCTTTGCAATCAGGCCTCTTTTTACCGGTTTTAATACTGGTATCGAGTATGCCGCAGTCGGTTGCGTCCGACTGCAACGTTTCCACTTGTTTAAATTGAATTTTAAATGTTTTTTTATTTATTTTTGTTTCAAAAAATTATTATTATTTACAGGCTTTTTTTTTACAGGTTTTGATATTATTATTATTACTTAAAGATAATTATTTATTTCGTTATTATTTTTTTTTTATACATAATTAAGGTATATGTGCTTTTTATTTTTTTTATTCTTATTCTTATTTTTATTTTAATTTTTTTATTTTTATTTATTTTTTATTTAACAATATAAAGCTATTAATATATGTGGGAATCAATTTTATAATGTCCCCAGGCATAGGTATTTATACCGTCAGACCTTATTTTTCTTTTGTCGTCATTAGAGCTTAAAGTAGTTTTTTTTATCTTATGTGTATACAAGTTGTGGATCTTAGATCTGAACAACATCATTTCAACATTAAATATATTATTATCAAAAAGGCATTCTTTATAACTATTTATAGTAAGCTTATCTAATGCAGACTTCTTTACACCCTTTGATTTTTTAACACAGCCACCCCCTCAAGAGATAATGAATACATTTTCGCTCTGAGACCAACAAACTCCAGCATTCGTTTGCCACAGTTCTCATCCTTCATCATACCCAAGACTTTTTTATTGCACCTCTTAATCCCATATAACTTTGCCAACTCTTCGGGGTATTCGGACGTATCAAACCTCATTTCTACATCTTCAGCAATATCTGCATAAAAATCTCTAGTCTGTATCGAATATATGAACGAGTCTGTATCCATATAATTCAATGTGACTTTTTCTTGAAATTTTGGTTTAATATAATCGTAATGGAAATCATACATCTGCCATTTGGACAGTTCTAAAACTGTAAACCCTAAGTACATTGGCTTGTCATAAACATTATGGAGTCGCTTCATTTGAATAGCATACATGTCTTCAGCAAATTGCGCAGAGCTGTGAAAACTAGCCTTTGCAATAAGCGAACGTGCACCTAATCGATTGCGTGTGGTTGATTCCCACGAAGTGACAATCTTAACATCTTTACGTTTTTCAACGTTCTCCATTGTCTTCCCATAGACCGCGTTATTCAACAGTTTAAAAAAGTCCTTTTCAAAATTATTTTTCGCTAAAGTTCTATGGGAAGTGTTTAGATCAATATACTTTTTAAGTCAAGGTGCCTGTTTAAATTTTAAAACTCGATGTATTTTTGACAATATCAAACCATTACGTAAACATTGCTGAAGGTTTTTGTAATGTATAGGATATTTATTTTTGGACCTAAGGTCAGCAACAAGTTTACACACCTTTGCTTCTGGTGTGGGTTTTTGGTTTAACGGACAAAAAGGTAGATCATTATGATAATCATGAAGTGAATCTGGATACATAAGGTCTACTTCTAAAATATAACCATACTCAGAATTTGCGTCTATTTGAGCAACATCTAGTGAAGCAATCTCATCATCATTCATCCACTGAAAACCAGTGTATGGAAGACTCTGAGACATTGCCCAGCCATACAAATTATTTGCATCTAGATACATTAAGTATTCAGATGGTTTGCTTGCGTCATACGCATCCATATACATATGGTTGGCTTTAGAGTACCGCTTACAGCACTGAACCAAACCACCCCTAATTCCACTTTGAATAAACCTATACATATCAATATCAGTTAGCAGATCTAATTCTATTTCGGTCGTTTTAAGCATAGCATCCCATGACAAACCGGGTGTGGTGTAATAATGTGCAGGATCTAGAGAATATATTTTCTTGCATATTGCGCGAAAATTTTGAAAAACGTCAGTCAATAAAAGAACATCTGTTTTGAGATAAAGCTCCATATATTCTTTTAATGTCTGACAGTTGAAAACTTTCCATACATGCTGTGCATGTAAATAGTCATCAGGCGTACATTCTTTATTGGTTAAACTATTAAAGAACTTCTCCCTTGGAGGTAGACAGGTTTCGGCCAGTCGGGTTTCTGAGTCCAAAAACTCATATGGAAAAACTCCCTTTCTACGCAATAAGTTAAACTCCTCCTCAGAGGGATAAAAACGCTTAACGCTCTCGAAACATTCAGTACTTAGATTACTACTTAAAGCATCTAAGCTGGTTGCCATAGAGCAAAACGTGTCTAAAAATCTAATTTCTAAGTTTTTTTCATGGGACGCTATGTATGTAAATTTGGAGAGTGATATATACAACTCCTTATTCAGTGGGAGTACTTTAATATCACCCTCCACTTTGTTTAGTTCCCTAACGCAGAGGTGGGAGTCATATCGCGAAAAATTGTGAAAGAATACGGGGACAAAAGGTGCAATTTGAAAATTAATGTTACAAACATTATGGGCTGGACCCCTGTACTGACCCGTTAAATGGCAATGATCACGTACTCGGTCGGCCCCCAGAATTTTCTTACAGATATGGCAATTTACTGCATATCGAAAACTATTTTCCTCCCCTGCACTCATTTTCATTGGTTTAATATTAGAGAGGTAGGTCGTGTAAATTTCACTTACGTCTCTAATGAGAGATGTGACAAATTTGACACCTGCATCCTTACCAGTCTCTAAAACAAACTTATCTAAGGATGAGTCAAAGGAGCACTTAATATAGTACGAGAATGCTATAGGTACATGTAATGATGTAGCTGTAACATTCTCGCTCACTTTCGAATTAAGGGGGGTTAGAATGCATTCGAAGTCTGTATACACTACAAACGGAACATCTAAACTACGAATAAAATTCTTAAATTTAAGACTTGCTTTTTCAATTGTTGGAAGCGTTGAAACCATCTTGCCGCAATTCATCCGATGTTCCATCGATAACTTCTCGCTGTGGGAGAAGTTGAGGCAGGTGTTGCAAAAGAAAAGGTTGTGATCGTGTCCGGTTACCTGTGAGCGAACCAGTCTAAAAGTTTAAAATAAAAGAAAATTGATTAGTACTTTAAATAATCTAAAATTATTTTAAATTATAAATCTTACCTTGATAAATTCTTGATCCATACAAAATGAGCCCTTCCATCGCTCTCCAAAAGCAATAAACTTATATGCTTTTCGCGTTCAACCTCCGTTAAATACAGCGGGCCAACCACTTTTCCCTTTTCCTCATCGAATCCAAAAACGTTGATACTGATAGCGGAGTTCCGTCTTTCGAACACTTTAATTTGTGTGAGCGGAAGCGGAAACTCCAACTCCTCAAAATCTAATGTAAGTGTATCACTTACATAGATTTTTGAGTTGTCAATATTCACATTGTAGCTCGAACATCTATCAGCATGGTTGGTGTTGCGTGGAGCTTTAAGGGCTGATATTAAAGCCCATTTAAAACAATATTCGTCCTCGTTTCTCACATTTACAATCGCCTTTTTATCTCTCAGCACCTTTGGAGTTTCAATATAATTTGAAACTTTTAAAGGAGTGTATTTATTAATATTGCACTCCAATCTTATTATTTGGGACATTGTCCATCCGCTGTCCCTTTCTTGGAACTCATCCATTTTTTGCCTGATGAGTTCAGCATGCTGACTATAGACTTCTTCTATATTTCTTCCAGCAGTTAAAACAGACATAGGTGTTTGATGCGACTTGACTTGCATCACCATCTCGTCTTGCTGGAATTTCATATATTCCGCAAATAGCTCAAAGTTTATTTTACACGATGTGTGTAAGGATAAGACATTGGCTAAAACTGGAATAAGTTCCGATGAGGCGTCAGTGAGGAATTCTTGAGGATCGAGAATTTCCTCATGCCTATTTTCAAATGCTAGAGTAATAATGCGGTTCTTAAATCCCCCTGAAATCTGCTTAACAGCACTATTTAGGGGTATGAAAACACGCATTTTATGTGTACTGGACCTTAAATGTCCATTCCACTGTGATGATGTTTGTGGCGGCGCACAGTGGGGCCTTTTCTCGGATAGCTTATCAAAAATCATTTTTTTCATGAACGCGTTTGGCAAAAGTGAAATATGTAATCGATAGAGAATACTTCAAAGATTATGGATCCAAAAGATTTTTTAAATCGGTTAATAATTATGGGTGGTAGAGCTCCTCAAAGTTGAGTAATTTTACGTGAGTACGAAAAAATTACAATTTTTACAGAAATTTACCACTTTCGAACTGAATATTGGGCGACGTACACAACCGATCTTCGATATTTTTTCTTTATCTGAAAAGTATGTTCAATCTCAGTGTTTTTCTGTATACAGTTTAAATATAGCTGAAATACTTATTAAATTAGAATCGTTTAAAAATACACTAAATTTTGGCATTTTTTGAACTTTCGTGGACTATAACAAAAAAGTATCTCTCAGAGTCACGGTGGGACCACATGCATTTGAAAGCTATAATATATACCTTTCATATGTATATAGTCACAATCTGCGAAAATCTGCATTTTGGAAACGCGAGCCAAAAAACTAGGGATATCTCGAGTTAAAAACACGCGGCAGGTATAAGGAAGAAGAAGAGCTCATACAAATTTGGCTCTAGCGTGTGTGCTGTTTATTGACAACATTTCTAAATGTTGTACTATAAGTACTACCTGTCTATATATATCCCTTCTAATCCTTTTTCCTTCCTATCCTTTCTAATTACCTGAATGGAAAAGGTCTGAGGAGGCAGGTAAATATAATTGTAGTTGATGGAAAGTTGCGGTACTACAGGTTTTTTTTTTTTAATTTCTGTGAAACTTGTGAACATTGGAAAAATCTTCGACCATCATCGATTCATTATTGTCGCCCTATTTTCTTCAAATATGCGAAGGAGTCGTCTGAATTGATTAAATCAACTGTAACCGACATACAAAATCAAATTAGCCAGCTGAAGCCTACTGTTTTTCAAACCAAGAGTGGAAAAACATTCACGGTGAAGTTTGATTTCTTCCTGACAATTATTGATGGAAAAGTCTTAAATGAAATTACAAACACCTCCTCAACATTGAGGTGTCCCATTTGTAAAAAAACTCAAAAAGACTTTCACAGTTTAGACGACTCAACGGGTGAGGAGAACTGCTATGAATATGGAATTTCTCCGTTGCATTGCAGAATAAAGTGTATGGAATTTATTCTGAAGCTCGCGTACACACTTCCTCGGCCAGGAGAAACAAAAACGGATAATACGCCTCGTGAGGATATACAGAGAAGAAAGGAAGTTATACAAGCTGAGTTCTCTCGGAAGCTAGGAATAAAAGTTGACTGTCCAAAGCACGGATACGGGAATACGAATGATGGAAATATTTCGAGGAGATTTTTTGAAAATGATCATATAACAACTTTGATAACAGGTGTTCATAATGAGATCATTAAAAGGTTTGCTGTTATCCTAAATGTTATAAACTGCAAAGAAATGATAGATGGTGCAAAATTGCATCAAAAACAGCTCAACTTTTGACTGGATTGTATCCTCAGAAAAAACTAACCCCCACGGTACATAGGATTTTGGCTCATGGAAAGGACTTAATAGAATATCAGTGCTTACCTATTGGAGAGCTGTCCGAAGAAGCACAGGAATGTAAAAACAAGGACTACAAGAGGTTCAGATACACTAATACGCGCAAAATTTCTCGGGTGCGACAAAATGGAGACCTTTTCAACATGCTGGCAGCCTCATCGGATCCACTTCTTGCATCGCTGAGACATGTGCGATCACGAAAGGATTTGGAAGATAGCAACTATAGTTCCGAAATGTTGAGTTTATTAGATGTTAACCTTACTAGCATTAATGTTGATGATTATTTGGTTGAAAATCAGCCATCGATAGCAAATATTAAAAATTAACCTCAAAAAATCACCCAAAAATAAGAATTTAAATTTTATGTATTTAAGTTAGAAAATCGAATAAAAACAACAACAAAAAATGCGAAATAGTCATTGAAGTTATAAAAATTTTCAGTTATGATTAAAAACAAACGTTTTTTATTGAAATTTTACAGGTAAAATGTGCTGGAAATATTTCTTGACTTTGACCTTCAATATTTAAGCACCACGGATACCTAGCACTCTTGGCGAACATTCATTTTAAAGCTTGAAAAGTCATCTATTAATTGCTTTTTAAATCGCTTCATTAGTTTAGAAGATATGATTTTTGATAAGCTAAATGAGCAAAGGCCCCACTGTGCGGCGTAGGGTGTATTGTTGTATGTGGTGGCGAAAGGTGCGTTGTTGAAGGTGGTGGCGATGGGTGTGTTGGTGTAAGTGGCATTGCTGGGCGTGTTGACGTAAGTGGTGTTGAAGGGTGTGTTGGGGAAGGCGGCGTTAAACATCTTCATGAGTGTGGTGGCTTTGTTAGTGATCGTGGAGGTGGCGGTAGTGGTTTACGATCCTGGAGTGTGGGGTCTTGTTTCGGTGCCGAAAATCTCGGCTAAGTCGTTCGCTGCGGCGGTGGTATAGACAACGTTGTTGTTTACGTTTGAAGACATTTTTTTATTTTATTTTATTTTTTCAAAATTTAAAAACACAGACGTTTTAAAACACAGAAGAAAAATTTTAAAAGTTACACTTGTAATTTTCGAGAGCTACTGATGGTTTACTTAACCAAAACTAGCTCTTTTATTCGTTTTGAAGTCAATGCAGGATATAAGATTTTCCTAGCACTTGACTAATAATCAAAACAGATATATAAAAAAACAGAGGTTAGAAAAGGATGGCGCTTAGCATTCATCTTAAGGATGAAGGGGGCAAAACAATTAACATTCCCATCTGTGTTTCATAGACGCTCATGTATAAAATAGTATAAGGGGCGTGGCTTATTAAATTAGTTTAAGAAGGATCACTCCTTCTCCTTCTAACACCTTCTCTCTCCAACACTTTCTCCCTATATCCTTTCCCCCTCTCACACCTTCTCCCTCTAACACTCCCCCTCTTTCACCTTCTCCCTCTATCACTTTCTCCCTCTGACTCTTTATAATCTTAATCTACAAGAATCAATACTCTTGTTTAAAAACAATGTGTTGATCTTGCTGCTGCTGCTGCTGCGACAGAAAATTCCCATCCTTGCACACATAACCCCCCACGAAGGTTGTAGTTGATGTTGTTGACAATAACAATGCACGTGTGCAGAGCAACGTATTTAAAACTGAAGCACGCTTGACTCTAGCACTTAATGGTTAAATAGCTAAAACTGATCCTGTCATTATCAGAACCATAAAGATCAATGTTTATGGCTTGCTTGTCAAACAGGAGCACACTTGACTCTAATACAAATTGGTTACATAGCCAAAACTGATAGTGTGAACACTGATTTTCACAACTTGACACCCGATCCCTTGTGGCTTGGTTGCACGTGTTCAAGGCAACGCACTTAAAACAGGAGCACACTTGACACCAGATCCAATGATCACTGATTCTCAAGGATGCTGTTGTTGATGTTGCTCTTGACAATAACAATGCATGTCGTGGCTTGCTTGCAGGGGGTAAAAGACAACGCACGTGCAAACAGATGTACACTTGACACCAGATTCTATGATCACTGATTCTCGCAACCATAACAATGCGGCCTAGGAATGTCATGCCTTTGTCCTTAATACCTAGTCTAATTAAAGCGGGCACGATCATGTGAAAAAAAAGGGTCATAAATTATAGTATTAGGGGGTAATAAAAGTGTCAAAAAAAAAGGGTCATAAAATTTGATGGGGTCATAAATTATGATTGGGGGTAATTAAAGTGACAGCTACTTCCTGGGGTAGAACCGCCATTCTCCTACTACTCATTAATAATACGGATCGTTGATCAGAACGGAAACTTGGTTAATTTAAGAAAAGAGGTTGTGACACTTCGCTTACACTTGAGGCGCCGATAATGATTATTTATAATAATAAAAACGTGCGCTATCCACCCCCAGCGAGCACTTTGAGTTCTACTACAGAAGGATACAGGTCGACGAAAAAAGTACTAACACCTGAGAACAAATTATTTTTAAAATCTCTGGGTCTAAAAATAAAAAAATAATGAGTAGTGTATTGAATGTTCGAGAGAAAGCCTATTCGGATGAGAGTATAATCAAGTAAGAATATCATAGTTACTCTCCCTATCTACAAGCATTTAAAAGCAATGATGAAGTTAGGATTACTATTCAGAATCAGGACTTATATGTATTGCCTTGTGAGAGTTTTATTAATGTTGAGGACACAATTTGTTTGGCGGATAACTCGCTTGCTGTAGATGGAAAACTTAAAAACAATTGTATGAGTTATCTCTTTGACGAGGTTCGTTATGAATTAAATGGAATTGAAATTGACCGTACTCGATTTGTTGGTATTTCAACAACCTTAAAAAACTACGCTTCCTTAAACAAAACGGAGAGCTGCATGTTAGAGAATTCTGGCTGGTTCAATGGAAATGATAGAGAGCTGTCGAACGGATACTTTAATTTTTCTATCCCTCTTAAATACTTCCTTGGATTTGCTGAAGATTATAACAAGGTCTTACTAAATTGTAAACATGAATTGATATTACTCATGACAAAAAATATGGAAGATGTATATTATACTAAAATTGGAACTAAGGAGTATAAGCTAAATATTTCTAACATTGTATGGAAAATACCACATGTAACTCTGAGTGATGAAAAGAAGTTACAAATGTTTAGTCTGACTAAGAGTGGAGGCTCACTTCCACTTGCATTCCGCAGTTGGGATTGTTATCTGAATCCAACATTACCCGAAGGCACACAACATGTTTGGAATGTTAAGCTGGCAGCTAATAGAGAACGCCCTCGATTTGCGATAAAAGCTTTTGTAGTGGATGATAAACTAACACATAATCATTTGAGAAATTTAAAAGTGTACCTTTACTCAGAGAACTTTCCGTACGATGACATGAATATAAATTTTAAGCATGAACGATATGCAAGTTTGTGTGATATGTATACAGGATTTCAATCAAGCTACTATATGAAGGAATCTGAGCCATTACTAACACCTATAGAGTTTAAAGAGAAAGCACCAATGGTTGTTGTGGACTTGTCACATCAGAATGAAACAGTCAAAACGGGGCCAATCGATGTAAGAGTTTCGTTCGATCTAGAAACTGTTAGTGTAAAAAATACTAAGGTATATTGCCTGCTTATGCATGATCGATTAGCAGAGTATTCGCCTTTGACTGGAATAGTTCAACGCATCGTTTAAAACCAATTTAATGGAGATTCAAGTTGCAGTTGATATTCATTCAAATTTATAATTTTATGTACCCCCTCTTAATTAATAAATAAAAACATGATGAAATTAATATGAAAAAATTTTTATTTTATTCAAGTAGAGTATAAAAATTTTCATTTTCAGATACCTCAAACTGAGAGTTTTCTAAGATTAGAAACAATTTAAACAAATTATTTAGTGCACATTGATTTACTATTTTCTTATGTATTCTACAATTTGTAAAGAAATTTGGATACTGTGCTAAACTCTGTTCAAGATTTAAATCTATTATTTTTGTATGTAAAAATTTAGTTAAGAACTCTTTTTTAACTCTTCCTCTTACTATTGCCGTTGCGTAACTATTCAATGGCTTTAGTATGTCATCAAGACTTAGATAAGAGATGTCACCTTCAGACCAATCCAAGCCGTCAACATACTGTTTGGTAATCTTTAAGGTTTTTCTAGTCACTTCATTTAGCTCCTTTATGTGATAGGGCGGCTTAAAGTGGAAAAAATTGGGTGTGACGGACCCAGCTTGCATAAATGCCAATTCTTTGACAAACATCTGCCTTTCGTTTCCAAATACATATTGAAAGTCAACTAGAATACATGAATTTCTATCTAGAATAACCATTTTGTCTCTAATGTTAATGATGTACTGATAAACTAGGCGAAAATCAATTCCTTAAATACCATGGCTTATCTAATTTTATGTTTAGTTTGAAAAAGCACTTAAGACAGGATGGATACGCTTCACTTGAAAAAAACGAAAAATTCAAGGAAAATTCAAGATCATGAAATAATTTTTGGATTTGAGTATTTTGTTAGTCTAGAGCTTAAACTAAAGTGTGGGTTTTCTACGAGTAGAGATTTCACTCCTATGGTTTGGCTGCAACAACATAAACGTAATTTTATTGGCTTGGGAAAAGAGGAATGGATTCAATTATTAACGTTTAAGGAGTACATCCAAATGAAACTGGAGCACTTTGACTTCTTAATGCCAGATACAATTATTGAACATCCAATGCTTGAGAGTGTTAAGTGTCATTTTAAAATTCGAAAATCGGATAAGCAACGAATATTAATTCTTAATCAGTATGGTAATAGAGTTGAGTTTGATAGCGACTCATGGAGAACGCTTATAAAATTAGGAATTTTTCTAACAACATTTTTGTGTTGGAACACACTATTAAACAAGTGGAAACGTTGCAGTCGGACGCAACCGACTGCGGCATACTCGATACCAGTATTAAAACCGGTAAAAAGAGGCCTGATTGCAAAGGGGTACGGATGCGGCAGGGGTGTACGATGCCTTAAAGATTCTCCGATGCAGATGGGGATGCCACCAGCTATATTCCTTCCAAATTTGGTGACTCTAGCTCAAAGTTTGTAAAATGTAGGGAAAGGGGGGCTGGGGGCGGTATGGGTAGTTGTGGCATCAAAATTTTTGTTGCAGATCTTTGTGAAATGTCAATTGCTATCTTCATACCAAATTTGGTGACTCTAGCTCGAAATTTGTAATAAGTGTGGAAAGGGGGGCTGGGGGCGGTATGGGTGTTCGAGGCATCCAAATTTTTGATGCAGATCTATGTGGAATGTCAATTGCTATCTACATACAAAATTTGGTGACTCTAGCTCGAAGTTTGTAAAAAGTGGGGAAAGGGGGGCTGGGGGCGGTATGGGTGGGCGTGGCATCCAAATTTTTGATGCAGATCTTTGTGAAATATCAATTGCTATCTTCATCCCAAATTTGGTGACTCTAGCTCGAAATTTGTAAAAAGTGGGGAAAGGGGGGCTGGGGGCAGTATGGGTGGGCGTGGCATCCAAATTTGTGATGCAGATCTTTGTGGAATGTCAATTGCTATCTTCATACCAAATTTGGTGACTCTAGCTCGAAAATTGTAGAAAGTGGGGAAAGGGGGGCGGTATGGGTGGGCGTGGCTCCAAAACTTTGATGCAGTTTTTTGAGGGTCGTTACCAGCTATCTTCCTACCAAATTTGGAGGCTCTAGCTCCTCAACTCTGGAAGATACACGCATTCCCGTTTTTGACGAAGCGTTGGGGTATATGGGGGCGGCTAGGGCAGTATCGGTGGGCGTGGCATCCAAACTTTTGGTGCAGTTTTAAGGGGGTCATTATAACCTATCTTGGCACCAATTTTGGTGGCTATAGCTCAAAAACTGTAGGAGATATAGCCATTTCTGATTTCAAAATGCGGGAGGGCTGGGGGCGTAATGGGTGGGCCTGGCTCCAAAACTTTGATGCAGTTTTAAGGGGGTCATCATCACCTATCTTGGCACCAAATTTGGTGGCTATAGCTCAAAAACTGTGGGAGATATGGGCTATTTTGACTTTAAGATGCGGGGGGCTGGGGGCGGAATGGGGGCGTGGCTCCAAAATTTTGATGCAGTATTTTGGGGAATGCTAATAGCTATCTTCTTACCAAATTTGGTACTTCTAGCTGTAAGGGTGTGCAAAATATGTGGATTTATCGGTTTTGAGTTATCGAATTTATCGATTTGCCAGCCTCCCCGTTATCGTAGAACCCCCATCTTGACACTTTAATTTACTATCCCATAGATAAAGAGAATTGGAAAGTTTCAAGTCTCTAGCTTGAAGGGTGTGGAAAAAACTTGCAACCATACGGACGGACAGACGGACAGACACCATGACGGACATTGCACAAAACCAATATACTCTTTACCTTCGGTATCAAGTATAAAAATCAAATAAGGAATATATATTATAATTACGTTATTCCAAAGTGTTCAGAGATGCGTAAATATAGTATACAACTTTCAGATTTAGAAACAACTTATGATTATGAGTCAGAAATTGATCTTACTCGTCTACTATTTGAAATTTCAAAAAAGATGGGTAAAGAAATAAAAAGAGATGTCAATACTTTTAGGATACAATTTCACCAGAATGTAAAACTAAATAAAAATGAAATGTTTCAAGGAAAGAGAAAATAATCATTCAAGTCAGTCTTAAATAAACGTTTGCCGAGTATACTACAAAATGAAGCTGACTTCTAACTTTGGATTTAAAACAATTGTTAAGAAAATCGATGATTATACTCGATACCGAAGGTAAAGAGTATATTGGTTTTGTGCAATGTCCGTCATGGTGTCTGTCCGTCTGTCCGTCTGTCCGTCTGACCGTCTGTCCGTCTGTCCGTCCGTATGGTTGCAAGTTTTTTCCACACCCTTCAAGCTAGAGACTTGAAACTTTCCAATTCTCTTTATCTATGGGATAGTAAATTAAAGTGTCAAGATGGGGGTTCTACGATAACGGGGAGGCTGGCAAATCGATAAATTCGATAACTCAAAACCGATAAATCCACATATTTCGCACACCCTTACAGCTAGAAGTACCAAATTTGGTAAGAAGATAGCTATTAGCATTCCCCAAAATACTGCATCAAAAATTTTGGAGCCACGCCCCCATTCCGCCCCCCAGCCCCCCCATCTTAAAGTCAAAAATAGCCCATATCTCCCACAGTTTTTGAGCTATAGCCACCAAATTTGGTGCCAAGATAGGTGATGATGACCCCTTAAAACTGCACTAAAAGTTTGGATGCCACGCCCACCGATACTGCCCAAGCCGCCCCCATCCACCCCAACGCTTCGTCAAAAACGGGAATGCGTGTATCTTCCAGAGTTGAGGAGCTAGAGCCTCCAAATTTGGTAGGAAGATAGCTGGTAACGACCCTCAAAAAACTGCATCAAAGTTTTGGAGCCACGCCCACCCATACCGCCCCCCTTTCCCCACTTTCTACAATTTTCGAGCTAGAGTCACCAAATTTGGTATGAAGATAGCAATTGACATTCCACAAAGATCTGCATCACAAATTTGGATGCCACGCCCACCCATACCGCCCCCAGCCCCCCTTTCCCCACTTTTTACAAATTTCGAGCTAGAGTCACCAAATTTGGGATGAAGATAGCAATTGATATTTCACAAAGATCTGCATCAAAAATTTGGATGCCACGCCCACCCATACCGCCCCCAGCCCCCCTTTCCCCACTTTTTACAAACTTCGAGCTAGAGTCACCAAATTTTGTATGTAGATAGCAATTGACATTCCACATAGATCTGCATCAAAAATTTGGATGCCTCGAACACCCATACCGCCCCCCAGCCCCCCTTTCCACACTTATTACAAATTTCGAGCTAGAGTCACCAAATTTGGTATGAAGATAGCAATTGACATTTCACAAAGATCTGCAACAAAAATTTTGATGCCACAACTACCCATACCGCCCCCAGCCCCCCCCTTTCCCTACATTTTACAAACTTTGAGCTAGAGTCACCAAATTTGGAAGGAATATAGCTGGTGGCATCCCCATCTGCATCGGAGAATCTTTAAGGCATCGTACACCCCTGCCGCATCCGTACCCCTTTGCAATCAGGCCTCTTTTTACCGGTTTTAATACTGGTATCGAGTATGCCGCAGTCGGTTGCGTCCGACTGCAACGTTTCCACTTGTTTTTTAAATGAGTTTGAAGAAATGATTTTTCCCGAGCATCATGAATTGCTTGAAGATTACCGAGAATTTTTCTTGGCGTACGAAAACTGTCATCTAGTTACATCAAAATTTGGTGAACATCTTTCAGCGTGCAGCTGGTCATCCGATATAGCTACAGAGGGAGTTGATACATGTGGATGCTTTTACTATAGCATGCGTCTGACAAGACTAGAACGCTTAATGGCAAAATATAGAAATTTAAACAAAAGAATGAACAAAAAACGTTTAAGCCAATAAGGAATCAAATGTTCGAATACTATATTTAAAAATAAATATGTAATATCTTATATATGTATGTAGATGAATTTATGAATTAAATTGAAAATAATAAATAAACTCTACAACTTAAACCAAAACTACCTCTTTTATTCGTTTTGAAGTCAATGCAGGATATAAGATTTTCCTAGCACTTGACTAATAATCAAAACAGATATGTAAAAAAAACAGAGGTTAGAAAAGGATGGCGCTAAGCATTCATCTTAAGGATGAAGGGGGCACAACAATTAACATTCCCATCTGCGTTTCATAGACGCTCATGTATAAAATAGTATAAGGGGCGTGGCTAATTAAATTAGTACAAGAAGGATCACTTTCCCCTCTATCATTTTCTCCTTCTAACACCTTCTCTCTCCAACACTTTCTCCCTCTATCACTTTCTCCCTCTAACACCTTCTCCCTCTAACACTCCCCCTCTTTCACCTTCTCCCTCTGACTCTTTATAATCTTAATCTACAAGAATCAATACTCTTGTTTAAAAACAATGTGTTGATCTTGCTGCTGCTGCTGCTGCTGCTGCGACAGAAAATTCCCATCCTTGCACACATAACCCCCCACGAAGGTTGTAGTTGATGTTGTTGACAATAACAATGCACGTGTGCAGAGCAACGTATTTAAAACTGAAGCACGCTTGACTCTAGCACTTAATGGTTAAATAGCTAAAACTGATCCTGTCATTATCAGAACCATAAAGATCAATGTTTATGGCTTGCTTGTCAAACAGGAGCAAACTTGACTCTAATACAAATTGGTTACATAGCCAAAACTGATAGTGTGAACACTGATTTTCACAACTTGACACCCGATCCCTTGTGGCTTGGTTGCACGTGTTCAAGGCAACGCACTTAAAACAGGAGCACACTTGACACCAGATCCAATGATCACTGATTCTCAAGGATGCTGTTGTTGATGTTGCTCTTGACAATAACAATGCATGTCGTGGCTTGCTTGCAGGGGGTAAAAGACAACGCACGTGCAAACAGATGTACACTTGACACCAGATTCTATGATCACTGATTCTCGCAACCATAACAATGCGGCCTAGGAATGTCATGCCTTTGTCCTTAATACCTAGTCTAATTAAAGCGGGCACGATCATGTGAAAAAAAAGGGTCATAAATTATAGTATTAGGGGGTAATAAAAGTGTCAAAAAAAAGGGTCATAAAATTTGATGGGGTCATAAATTATGATTGGGGGTAATTAAAGTGACAGCTACTTCCTGGGGTAGAACCGCCATTCTCCTACTACTCATTAATAATACGGATCGTTGATCAGAACGGAAACTTGGTTAATTTAAGAAAAGAGGTTGTGACACTTCGCTTACACTTGAGGCGCCGATAATGATTATTTATAATAATAAAAACGTGCGCTATCCACCCCAGCGAGCACTTTGAGTTCTACTACAGAAGGATACAGGTCGACGAAAAAAGTACTAACACCTGAGAACAAATTATTTTTAAAATCTCTGGGTCTAAAAATAAAAAAATAATGAGTAGTGTATTGAATGTTCGAGAGAAAGCCTATTCGGATGAGAGTATAATCAAGTAAGAATATCATAGTTACTCTCCCTATCTACAAGCATTTAAAAGCAATGATGAAGCTAGGATTACTATTCAGAATCAGGACTTATATGTGTTGCCTTGTGAGAGTTTTATTAATGTTGAGGACACAATTTGTTTGGCGGATAACTCGCTTGCTGTAGATGGAAAACTTAAAAACAATTGTATGAGTTATCTCTTTGACGAGGTTCGTTATGAATTAAATGGAATTGAAATTGACCGTACTCGATTTGTTGGTATTTCAACAACCTTAAAAAACTATGCTTCCTTAAACAAAACGGAGAGCTGCATGTTAGAGAATTCTGGCTGGTTCAATGGAAATGATAGAGAGCTGTCGAACGGATACTTTAATTTTTCTATCCCTCTTAAATACTTACTTGGATTTGCTGAAGATTATAACAAGGTCTTACTAAATTGTAAACATGAATTGATATTACTCATGACTAAAAATATGGAAGATGTATACTACACTAAAATTGGAACTAAGGAGTATAAGCTAAATATCACATATAGCTCTGAGTGATGAAAAGAAGTTACAAATGTTTAGTCTGGCTAAGAGTGGAGGCTCACTTCTACTTGCATTCCGCAGTTGGGATTGTTGCTTGAATCCAACATTACCCGAAGGCACACAACATGTTTGGAATGTTAAGCTAGCAGCTAATAGAGAACGCCCTCGATTTGCGATAATAGCTTTTGTAGTGGACGATAAACTAACACATAATCATTTGAGGAATTTAAAAGTGTATCTTAACTCGGAGAACTTTCCGTACGATGACATGAACGATACGCAAGTTTGTATGATATGTATACAGGATTTCAAGCAAGCTACTATATGAAAAATCTGAGCCATTACTAAAACCTATAGAGTTTTAAGAGAAAGCACCAATGGTTGTTGTAGACTTGTCAAATCAGAATGAAACAGTTAAAACGGGGCCAATCGATGTAAGAGTTTCGATCGATCTAGAAACTGTTATAGCGTTTTCGATTGTAAAAAATAATGCAACCCTATAATAATGTTACACTTAAAAAATGCTGCCAAAACATTTTTTCGGTTCTGCCCTGGTTTTGCATTTTTAATGGGCACAATCGAACAAAAAAAGTGCAGTATGAAACAGCTGATATTCATAATCCCAAGCAACATCATGGAGGGTGAATCGCCGATTTGTAAACAAATTAATGGTAAGTTATTTTGAAGAATATAACATTTTTTTAATAAATAATGTGTTTTTGCATGTAATATAATAGTTTGGACTGAAGGAGAGACCACCATTATGTTGGACAATTACGCCATTTATTTAGCGCAGGTTGGTCCAATGAAGCGCTTTAAAAATAAAAAGGAAATATGGCAGCAACTAGCGGAAGACGTTGGCGGTAAAACAATGAAGCAATGTGAAGAGCGTTTCAAGACCGTGATGAAACGAAAAAAAGCCGCCGTTGAAATAATGGAACGTCTGGTGCAAAAAGACAGCGCGTTGATTTCCAAAAGGAGCTAGACGCTTTATGCGCATTGGACGACTCATCGAGCCGGAGGTACAGCTCAGTAGCCAGAAAGTTATACTCAAAGAAAACAAAGCAAAGCCTGAAAAACAAAAGTCCCGTGCAGTCAGTTTGGCACAAAAACATGCAGAAATTGCAAAAGAAAAGGAAGAAAACAAAGAGTGTTCAAGCATGAACATACTTACATAATAACAAGATAAGATAACATACATGCCTTGTGCGCTCTCAAGGTCCAACAGGTAGACGAACTGAGAGAGCAGTAAAAATAGGGACACATGTTTGTTATCTTAAATAGCCATATGCACGCTGTACCTTACAAACACAGCGATAGGATAATAATATTAATAGACCAACGCTGAGTCTTACAAACTCAGCAATAGATAAGTTAGAATTAAGGGATGAAATGTGCATGAGTTGCGTATAAGAAGCCTGGCTCATGAAAATAAAAATGAGTATATAAAGTACAACACCACGAGTACTTACTTCTCAACATTTTGGTCCTTCGAGTACTGTGCTACTTTACTCTGCAAAATAATAAAGCGTTTCTGTGGCATTCAACAACAGAAGTGTGTGTATAGTGAAAAAATTTTTTTTTTGGCTAACCATAACAAGCTGTGAGTCGAGGCACAGCACGATCAACCAGGCGATCAAACATAAACACCTCCAACGCGTTTAGCCAAAAGAAAAATAAAAACATACAAAATGCTGTCAGCACAAACTCTGCAACTGTTGAAAAAGCAATCGGAGATATTTGAAGAAGTCCGGCGGGCAATAGAAAAAAAGGAAGCAGTATCAGTTGTTGATAATTTGGCAGCCGAATTCACTGCCAATCATGACATGCTGATGAAAATTGGAGTCGTCGATATTCAATATTTTACTGGAAAAATATATGATGTCACAATGGCAAACATCAGGACCTATAAAGAGTCCCTGATGAAGGTCGAAGCTGCCGACCAAGCCAAGATAAGCGACCAACAAAATGACGTGGAAATGCTACCTGGGACGTCCAAAGGAAAGCATATTCAAGAGAAATTTGAAATGTCTTCTCAACGGAGCCAAAGCCCAATGGACGTATTGGTAGATCTTGTGGACAAAAGAGCACAGAAGGTAAGGCAGCACATTAATACAGCGAATGCCTGCCTAGAAATCAGCAACCAGGAAGATATAAATGATCTTAGGAACAAACTTAACTTCCTTTGGAACAAGGTGCAGTCAACACTTACAGAATTAGAGGAACGCTATGAAAAATTTGCATTTGACATCGACGAGATCGATGATCTAGAGTGCAGTGTAGACGTTCTTTTAAAAAAATTAAACAAAAGAATAAGTGACATGCACCGAATTAAAGAAGAAGTTCCAGAGCTACCAAAAGTGGATCTTCCTCACTTCAATGGAAGTCCCAAAGAGTGGCCAACATTCTTCGAGCTGTTCTCCGAGGTAATTCACAACAGGAAACACATCAGCGATACAAGGAAGCTGAACTATCTAAAATCTTGCCTCAAAGGAGAAGCTAAAATGGTCGTCGGCCATTTATTAATAGGATCAGCAGCTAGCTACAATGCAGCGTGGGAGCTTATATGCAAGCGCTACGAAAATACGCGCAAAATATTTGCTAACTGCGTAAACCAGCTGCTGGACTTGGAACTGCTGAAGAACAATGATGAAGGCAGTATCCACAAGTTCTTGGACACAGCTACTGAGTGCATCTACATCATTAAAGAAAAAGGTCAAATTTCTAGTGATGCTGATGTTTTATTCGCTCAAATTCTGCTGCGAAGATTTTCCACAGAAGTCCTACAACTTTACGAGCAACATGTAAAGAAGGCTAGGGAAATTCAGTCCTTGTCCGATGTACTAGAGTTTATTGAGCAACTATATAACTCAATAGACTCAGTACAAAAACATGCCATTCAGTCAGAAGCCAAGAAAACGAACAACAAAAGATGCCGTTATTGCCAACTGGATGGTCATGAAATAACGAGATGCCAGAAGTTTAGAACCGAGCCAGTCAAAAAGCGCAAGGAATTTGTGACCAAAAGCTCGCTATGCTTCAAATGCTTGGGCACACATAGCATCAAAGATTGCAAAAGGATTGGAAATGCAATCGATGCTCGAAAGCTCACAACAATTTGCTTCATGAGGATGCAAATAATAAAGAGACCGTCAGCAGCAATTGCCTTAAAGAAAGTAAAGGGCAAGACACGTTGCTGGCAACTGCGCTCATCCGGATAAAAAATAAGTCTGGAAACTATGAGCAGCTAAGAGCCCTGATCGATGGAGGCTCGCAAAAAACGCTCATCTCGGAAGAAGCCGCACAACAACTGAAACTTCGACGAACAAAAAGAAATGTTGAAGTTCAAGGAGTTTCACAAAACGTGGAAATATTAAAAAACAGCGTTTGCCTAATGATTAAACCCAGGTTTAAAAGCCAGTTTATTACAAAAACACAGGCGCTTGTGATGCCAAAACTACAAAGAGCTCTATCAAGCAAGAAAATTGACATGAATGTCTGTAAAGATTGGATGGGCTGCGAGCTAGCAGACCCACACTTCAATGAGCCCAGCCGAATTGATGTCATAATCGGCGTTGACTTACTTCCTATAATTATGTTAGGACAAGTAAAGAAAATCAATGAAACTCTGGGTCAAAAAACCGAACTTGGATGGATAGTTTCCGGCAACATAGCTAGATCGTCCAGCAATAAAGTGATCAGTGCAACAACGACCATTTGCCTGGACGATCTGGAACGCTTCTGGGAGCTTGAAAGCGACTCCAGCGACTCGGAAGACAACACTGTTTGTGAAAAGGTGTTCCAGGAAAAAACAACGCAGGATGAAAATGGACGGCTGGTAGTCTCAATACCATTCCGTAAAAACTTTGAGTTAGGCAACTCTCGGAAACAGGCAATGGCAAGACTACTTCAAATGGAAATAAAGTTCAAGAAGCACCCGCAAATATTCAATGAATACAAAAAGTTCATGAGGGAATATTTGAAACTGGGTCACATGGAACCGGTGAACACAATCGGCCAAGGCAAATATTATATGCCACACCAAGCAGTGATCAGGCCAAACAGTCTTACTACTAAACTAAGAGTAGTGTTTGACGCATCGGCAAAAACGTCCAACGGATTAAGTTTAAATGACGTGATGTTAGTTGGTCCCAAAATACAAAAGGACTTATTTGATATACTAATCAAATGGCGACTATGGAAGTTCGTAATGACAGCTGACATTGAAAAGATGTACCGTCAAATTAAAGTCGCCAAAGACGATCAGGAATATCAATATGTCCTCTGGAGAGACGACCCAAAGTTGCCAATTAAGGAGTTCAAGCTAACTACGGTAACGTACGGGACTTCAGCTGCGCCATTTTTAGCAGTCCGCTGTCTACAAAAACTAGCAAATCAGCATTGCCAAGGCAACACCAAACTGATGACGGCAATAAAGGAAGACTTTTACATGGATGATCTAATCACTGGTGGCGACTCAATTGACGACTGCATCAAAACACAAACTGATATTAGAAGCGTCATGGAAAAGGCTGGCATGCATTTGAGAAAATGGGTATCAAATGATGACAGAATCATCGCTGGAATTCAAGGAGGAGACTCAACCGAAAAAATTATAATAAACAATGACGAGTCGGTAAAAACTCTCGGTCTGCAATGGGATCCCAAAAAGGATGTATTTACATTTTTCGTCGACTGTCCAAAATTAGTGCGCATAACAAAGCGTCTAATTTTATCTCAATTGGCACGAATCTTCGATCCACTGGGATGGCTTACACCAGCTACACTGCAGGGAAAATGCTTTATTCAGGAGCTATGGAAACTACCGCTTACTTGGGACGCCGAGCTGGAGCCCAGTCTTGCCAATTATTGGCAAGAATATGCGAGCGCATTGCCAGACTTAGAAAAAATTATAATACCGCGCTGGTCTGGAAAATCGAGCGCTGATGCTACGGAGCTCCATGGATTTTGCGATGCATCAGAAAAAGCGTATGCAGCAGTGGTGTATACCAAAATTGGAAATAAAATCACTTTGCTAACAGCGAAAAGCAAAGTAAATCCAATAAAAAACAAAAAAAACAATCCCTAAGCTAGAGCTACATATGTGCAGCTCACTTATTAGCCAAACTATTAGCTAAAGTCCAAGCAATAGTAGGAAACCACACCAAAACGCAAGCATGGAGTGATTCACAGATTACGCTAGCTTGGATAAAGAACAAGCGCAGCAAAGATAAATTCGTCAAAACAAGAGTAGATGAAATAAACAAAAAATTGCCTCATGTCGAATGGAGTTACGTTAAATCAGCAGACAACCCAGCAGATGTCGCCTCAAGAGGAATTTCACCAAACCAATTAAAAGCATGCAACATATGGTGGAAAGGACCCGAGTGGCTAACAAGACCGTCAAATCAGTGGCCACAATTTGAAGAACCTGAGTTATTTATAGTAGCATCTCTAACAAAACAAGTAAGAAGGCTCTAGTCGGGAGAGCCCGACTAGTAGATACCCTTAACCCAGTTGCAAAAAATAAATTAAATTTATATAAGACTTTGGTATACTGACTTAACTTCAATCGATAAAGCTCGATATCTCCGGTGTTTCTTAACCGATTTGGACGAAATTTTCAGAAAAGATCTATTGTTACCCATTCTTTCAACCCTCATTTTTACATTTTCCAAATTCGATATTTTTTTGTTATCGATCACATGTGTATATCGGAAACCAGAATAGTTATCGATAATTTGAAGCAAACTTGTTCTGCTCATGGTATAGGAGAACTTATATCCCAAATCTGAAGTCTCTAGCTCTTGTAGTCTCTGAGATCCACGCGTTCATACAGACGGACAGACGGACATGGCTAAATCGACTCGGCTATTGATGCTGATCAAGAATATATATACTTTATAGGGTCGGAGATGCTTCCTTCTGCCTGTTACATACTTTTGCACAAAACCATTATACCCTTATTTACCCATTTTATGGGTTAGGGTATAAAAAGAAAACTGCCTCATCCCACTATTGACAAAATTTGCGTCGCTTAACAAGCTAAAAAGCGTACTGGCCTATGTATTACGCTTTATAGCAAAACTACGAGGGAAGCAACAGCAGTCGACCTACCTCACCGTTGACGAATTAAAGAAAGTCAAAACAGCCGTTGTAAAATTACAACAGCTTGATTTTGGGCAAGAAATTAATTTGCTGACAGCTGGAAAATCTCTAGAAGCAAAGAGTAAATTGCAGCCGCTCAACCCCTTTCTGGATGGAGATGGAGTATTACGTGTGGGAGGCCGTCTTCAAAATGCAATGGTGCCATATGACGTGAAGCACCCAATTATAGTTGGAAAATCAAACTTAGCTTCTCTAATCATACACAATGCTCATAAGGAAACTTTACATGGTGGAATGAAGCTGATGAGGAACATAATTCAACGAGAATTCTGGATCTTTGGTCTTCGGAACTCTTTAAAAAAAATATGTACGCCAATGTATTGCCTGCGTTAGCTATAGACAGGAAATGGCCAGTCAACTGATGGGCAATTTGCCTGTGTATCGAGTAACAGGTGATTACCCGTTCCAGAATACTGGCATCGACTACGCTGGACCTTTCCAAATTCGCTGTTCAAAAGGAAGAGGTCAAAAATCATATAAAGGGTACATATGCCTATTTGTATGCATGGCCACGAAAGCAATACACCTGGAAGCCGTCAGCGACTTATCATCAGATAAGTTTTTAGAGGCTCTACGCCGATTTTTTGTCAGACGCGGCAAAGCGAACATCTGTATTCAGACAACGGCACAAACTTTGTGGGTGCAGCTAGAATACTTGACAAAGATCTGGTCACCGCTATAAAAGGCAATAGCAATCTGGCACCGGTGCTTGAAAAAGAAGGCATCAAGTGGCACTTTATCCCGCCGGCAGGCCCCCACATGGGAGGATTATGGGAAGCTGGAGTAAAGTCGGTAAAACACCATCTCAAGCGGATCATCGGCGATAACAGCTTCACATTTGAGGAGTTTACAACACTGCTCTGCCAAATTGAAGCAGTGTTAAACTCACGCCCGTTAGTCACCTTGGATAGTGACACAGATGGGGATGACATTTTGACTCCAGGTCACTTTATTGTGGGAAGACCACTCATTGGAGCTCCAGAACATGTTGATGACAATCGGAAAATTGGGTCTTTAGACAGATGGAGACACATGCAGCGCATTAGAGAATTCTGGAGGAAATGGAAGGAAGAATACTTGGCGTCACTGCAACAGCGAACAAAATGGCGACAAGGAAAGTCAAACCCCAAGGAAGGCCAACTTGTTTTATTAAAACAAGAAAACACGCACCCGGGTAGATGGCTCATGGGAAAAATAACTAAAACTACTAAAGGACAAGATGATAAAGTTCGAGTAGTAACAGTAAAAACAAACACGGGTGAAGTAAAAAGATCAATAAATAAGATCTGTTTACTACCAACTCAGGAAACAGATACAGCAAGGTACTCTCCACTCTTCCTAAAAGTACTCAACCACAACAGCACATGGGTGCCGACACCACTCCACCACATTGTAGTAAATAACTCAGTGGAACTACAGCGACTACAGCAAAACATAAAGGATCTACACAGGCAAAAAGTGCACATTGAGGATCTGGCATTTCACACCATGAATGGTCATATTTCCTTAGCATTAACAATAATAATAATAGTTGTAATTTTCATTTATGTAAAGAAAAAGCAAAACCAGAGGCAACAGTTGCTAGCTGTTACATTTGCTGGCCCCCCGCAGAATGTTCAAGCATGAACATACTTACATAATAACAAGATAAGATAACAAACATGCCTTGTGCGCTCTCAAGGTCCAACAGGTAGACGAACTGAGAGAGCAGTAAAAATAGGGACACATGTTTGTTATCTTAAATAGCCATATGCACGCTGTACCTTACAAACACAGCGATAGGATAATAATATTAATAGACCAACGCTGAGTCTTACAAACTCAGCAATAGATAAGTTAGAATTAAGGGATGAAATATGCATGAGTTGGGTATAAGAAGCCTGGCTCATGAAAATAAAGATGAGTATAAAAAGTACAACACCACGAGTACTTACTTCTCAACAAAGAGCGTAGACACCAAGAAAAAATGAAGGCGGCTGACAGAATCTACAGTTTGCTGGAGAAAATCGTTGAACAAAACACAAAGAATTGATGCTTGTCAATAATACAAGAATTAATATAATGAATAAAATATTTTTGTTGAATTGTTAAAAGATGTTTGTATTTATGAATTTAAAAAAAAGATTTTTAATGGTTTCTCGCTTTGCTTTACCCAATTGCAGCAGAGCTGCATCGTTGCTATCACTACAGCTGTTTATTACATGTATCTGATGTGAAGGTTTTTGTAATTCTTCGTCATGGTCTTGTAATTCTTCGTCTTGAAAATCATTATGATCAATGCATAGATTATGCATTGCGCAGCATGCAATTACAAATTTTGACATAATTTCCACATTGTGGAAATCCAATCGTAATAACTGTCGAAACCGCCCTTTTAATTATACTCGATACCGAAGGTAAAGAGTATATTGGGTTTGTGCAATGTCCGTCATGGTGTCCGTCCGCCCGTCCGTCTGTCCGTCTGTATGTTCGCAACTTTTTTCCACACCCTTCAAGCTAGAGACTTGAAACTTTCCAATTCTCTTTATCTATGGGATAGTAAATTTAAGTGTCAAGAGGGGGGTTCTACGATAACTGGGGGGCTGGAAAATCGATAAATTCGATAACTCAAAACCGATAAATCGACATATTTCGCACATCCTTACAGCTAGAACTACCAAACTTGGTGAGAAGATAGCTATTAGCAACCCCCAAAAAACTGCATCAAAAATTTTGGAGCCACGACCACCCATTCCGCCCCCAGCCCCCCCGCAATTTAAAGTCAAAAAAGCTTATATCTCCCACAGTTTTTGAGCTAGAGCCACCAAATTTGGTGCCAAGAAAGGCGATGATGACCCCCTCAAAAGTTTGGATGCCACGCCCACCAATACTGCCCAAGCCGCCCCCATCAGCTCCAACGATTCGTCAAAAACGGGAATGCGTTTATCTTCCAAAGTTGTGGAGCTAGAGCCAGCAAATTTGGTAGAAAGATAGCTGGCAACGACCCCCAAAGTACTGCATCAAAGTTTTGGAGCCACGCCCACCCATTCCGCCCCAATCCCCCCTTATTTTGAAATCAGAAAAGCCTATATCTCCCACAGTTTTTGAGCTAGATCCACCAAATTTGGTGCAAAGATAGGTGATGATGACCCGACAAAAACTGCATCAAATGTTTGGATGCCACGCCCACCCATACCACCCTAGCCGCCCCCAGCTGCCCCAACGCTTCGTCAAAAACGGGAATGCGTGTATCTTCCAGAGTTGTGGAGCTAGAGCCACCAAATTTGGTAGGAAGATAGCTACTAGCAACCCCCAAAAATCTGCATCAAAGTTTTGGAGCCACGCCCACCCCTTCCACCCCTTTTCCCCACCATTTACAAACTTTGAGCTAGAGTCACCAAATTTGGTATGAAGATAGCAATTGACATTTCACAAAGATTTGCATCAAAAATTTGGATGCCACTTTGTACAAACTTTGAGCCAGAGTCACCAAATTTGGTATGAAGTTAGCATTTGACATTCCACAAAGATCTGCACCACAAATTTGGATGCCGCGCCCACCAATACCGCCCCCAGCCCCCCCCTTCCCCACTTTTTACAAACTTCGAGCTAGAGTCACCAAATTTGGTATGAAGATAGCAATTGACATTTCACAAAGATCTGCATCAAAAATTTGGATGCCACGCCCACCCATAATACTGGTATCGAGTATACCGCAGTCGGTTGCGTCCGGCTGCAACGTTTCCACCTGTTTTTTAAATGCGTTTTCAATTTTTACACGCGTTGCGCAAAATTTGGTGTTGTATACTTTTTCTGCCTCTGTTAAATTGCCACAATCCTTATAAGGTGTCAGTAGATGCTCCCTAAGTTGGTAAGCAGAATCGCCAAGCAAGTGGTAGTTGGGAAAACAATTTCTCGGAAGCTATTTACTAATAAAGGATAGCTTAAGCACTCGTGAATCATGGATTTTACTTGGAATGCCAGTGTAAACATCGAGGAATTTCAAATTTGCATCACATATTGCCTGTAATGTGATTGACAAGCCATCATGCCGATTGACATAAGTTGAACGGATTTTATGTTTTGGTTTTATTATTGAAATGTAGGAGCCATCAATGCATCCCAAAACATTCGGAAATCCAGATATCTGATACAAAAAAATATACCAATGATATTTATTAGAACCACGACTTAAGAAACTTTAAGAAATTGTATATACCTTTTCAAACTCTCGTGCAACAGCTGGCTTCTGCTCATCGTTTGGAAAAACAATATTTTCTTTTGCTATAGTTTCCACGATGAAATTAACCACTTTGCCAACCACAGCCTGTAAAGTTGAAATTGAGACGTTAAACAAAATGGAAACCTCCCTTAAAGTTGTTTTATTGGCAGCAAACCTGTTAAAGAATTTGTTGTACTTTCAATTATTTTTATGCACTATTTCAAAAAATAATAGTTACCAAATAAAAGAAAGCATTTCAACTCTCGGCGACAACTGAGGTCTTCCACCTTGATATCTCCGCAACTTATAAAAGTTGCTCATTGAATATCTTTCAATTAAATAGTCAGCACTATGTTTGTTTAATCGAAAGTTTTTTTTAAACTAGTTATAAAAATATATTTATAATATGCTTTTGATTTACAAATGCAAACTCACATCTAATTCCGAGTACGAATTAATAATATCCAAAAAGTTTTCAACTCGGTGATGTTTTTCTCGTTCCTGAACGAATTCATCTTCAGATGATGATGAACTGGATTCAAATATAGTGTCCACATAAAGTTGAACACAAGCCACCAAATTATTGACATCCATTATTAATAAAAATTCACTTTATTTGTTTTGTTTTAAAATTCACAAAATGTAAACAAATGCAGCACTCTCGATTTTGACAGTGTTGAAAATGTTGCCTTCTGCACTGTCAAAAGGCAACACTGAATAGAGTCGAAAACGATAACACTTCAGAAGGGCTGCCTGATATTACAATCGAAAATGAAAAAGTGCAACCCTGAATGAATGTATCAAAAATGCTACATTTTTTGGTACAATCGAAAACGCTATTAGTGTAAAAAATACTAAGGTATATTGCCTGCTTATGCATGATCGATTAGCAGAGTATTCACCTTTGAATGGAATAGTTCAACGCATCGCTTAAAACCAATTTAATATAGAATCAAGTTGTAGTTGATAATCATTGAAATTAATTATATTAAATATTATGTACCCTCTCTTAACTAAATAATAAATAGAAACATGATGAAATTAATAAGAAAATAATTTTTATTTTATTCAAGTATACTAGCATAAACATTTTCATTTTCAGATACCTCAAATTGAGAGTTTTCTAAGATAAGAAATAATTTAAATAAATTATTTAGGGCACATTGATTTACTATTTCTTTGTATATTCTACAATTTGTAAAGAAGTTTGGATATTGCGCTAAGCTCTGTTCAAGATTTACATCTATTATTTTTGTGTGTAAAAATTTACTTAAGAACTCTTTTATAGCTCTTCCTCTTACTACTACAGTTGCGTAACTATTCAATGGCTTTAGTATTTCGCCAAGACTTAGATAAGAGATGTCACCTTCAGACCAATCCAAGCCGTCCACATACTGTTTGGTTATCTTTAAGGTTTTCCTAGTCACTTCATCCAGCTCCCTCATGTGGTAGGGTGGTTTAAAGTGAAAAAAATTGGGTGTGACGGACCCAGCTTGCATAAATGCCAAATCTTTGACAAACATCTGTCTTTCGTTTCCAAATACATATTGAAAGTCAACTAAAATACACGAGTTTCTATCTAGAATAACAATTTTTCCTCTAGCGTTAATGATGTACTGAAAAATTATACAAAAATCTATACCTTAAATATTATGGTTTATCTTATTTTTTGTTTAGTTTGAAAAAGTAGATAAGAGAGGATGGATACGCTTCACTTGAAACAAACGAAAAATTCAAAGAAAATTCAAGATCATGAAATAATTTTTGGATTTGAGTACTTTGTTAGTCTAGAGCAGTGTTGTCCAAAGTTTGAAAAGGCAGCCACGCGTGGTTGGCAAGAAAAATTCTGCCGGCGCACAGTGGGGCCTTTGCTCATTTAGATTATCAAAAATCATATCTTCTAAACTAATGAAGCGATTTCAAAAGCAATTAAAAGATGACTTTTCAAGCTTTAAAATGAATGTTTGCCAAGAGTGCTAGGTATCCGTGGTGCTTAAATATTCAAGGTCAAAGTCAAGAAATATTTCCAGCACATTTTACCTGTAAAATTCCAATTAAAAACGTTTGTTTTTAATCATAACTGTTGCGAGTTCGTTTAAAAATAACTGCCAAGCCTTGCCGTATTGTTTTCTTATTCTAGTTCATACAACCATATGACACGATATATATATATATCGTATTAAATTTAGTATTTTGTTATCGGTGGACGATAGAATCGAGCTGTCATGCGACCCTGCGATCGAGGGCAGTCTTCTTCGCAAAGTTTTCGCACGCAGCAGCATATTAAAATAAATTGCTTGAATCCTACATTTAATCTTTAATTTGGTTATAAATGCTTATATTAATCTTTCGTGGAATCATATTAATAAACTTATTAAATTGGAGTAAAGAATTCTATTTTTGTGTTGCGACGACGTGTTCTGGTTGAAGTCAGAACATTTTATTTTTTATTTTAATTAAATTGCGTGGCGAAAAAAGTATTGCGTGTTACACATATACACACGTATATACATGGTAAAAAACTATTGCGTGTTACACATATACACACGTATATACATGGTAAAAAACGATTGCGTGTTACACATATACACACGTATAAACATGGTGAAATAAAATTTAACTTGATGGAATTACGGAGTAAAAAGCGACTTGTGAGTGTTGGAGAAATGTCTGGATCTTCAACACCTAAGAAATCTGATGAAAAGTCAGACAGTGATATGGAGGATGATGGCAGCCAAACGATTGTGGCCAGCGAAAAAGAAGACGCTAACACTGTCCTTATAAGACCCATGTTTGAGCAGATAAATGCAATGTCTTCACAAAACAATGCATTGGCTAAACAGATGTCGATCGTTACGGAGAATATGTCTGGACGGATGGACAAGCTTGAGCAGTTGGTTGCTACAAATTTAATGGGTGCATGTAGCACAGCCACACAGGGTGGCAACGGCGTTTCTGCAATTGGCAGCAGCGCAATTATGGGTGCATCTAGCTCAGCCACACAGGGTGGCAACGGCGTTTCTGCAATTGGCAGCAGCGCAATTATGGGTGCATCTAGCACAGCCACACAGGGTGGCACTGGCGTTTTTGCAATGGGCAGCGACGTTATTATGGGTGCATCTAGCACAGCCACACAGGGTGGCACTGGCGTTTTTGCAATGGGCAGCGACGTTATTATGGGTGCATCTAGCACACAGGGTGGCACTGGCGTTTTTGCAATGGGCAGCGACGTTATTATGGGTGCATCTAGCACAGCCACACAGGGTGGCACTGGTGTTTTTGCAAAGGGAAATAACACAACTGCACACCAATTCGGTAATGCTACACAGAGTAGCTCAGACATGGAATTACTTGGTGACAGAACTAATGGAAGACAACATGGCGTCTCACGAGCCGCTGATCATGGCGGAATTGCTCAACCTAGTGGTGTTATTCTAGGCGCTGGCGGAGGCGCATTTTGGTCATCTGCACTGGGCGCTACAGGCGCTGCTTATCATATGGCAGATATGCACGCAGATTATGGAGGAACACACTGGAAAACCACACATGGTGTCTTTGGCGATGATCGAAGGACGACATTGGTCGCTAACAGATGCCTGATAGACGCAAATGATTTGAACACTGAAAATAAAGGTATGTATGGGCTGAATGAGGGTCATAATGCGGCAAGGTCTGATTTGGCACAAGGTAGGCAAACAGAAAATATTAGTCTCTCTCACCCACAACATAATTCTGTCATGCAACCCCGTAAATTGATTGATCTTCCAGTATTTAGTGGAAATGCAATGGAATGGCCTGTATTTTTCACATTGTTTTCGGAGTCAACTGCGGCTTATAGGTATACAAATTTAGAAAACCTCTTGAGGTTACAGAAGTGTCTTGAGGGAGCAGCAAAAAATGAGGTTGAAGCCTTATTAATGAATCCGGTTAACGTACGCCACATTATTGAAAGGCTGCAATTTCGATATGGACGTCCGGAATTATTAATTAAATCCCAGATGGATATCGTAAACAATTTACAAAGCGTCCCAGAGAATAATTTAGAAAATCTAGTACCATTTGCCTCAAAAGTCGAGAATTTTGTAATTTATTTGAGGTCGGCGAATGCAACTCAGTATTTGCAAAACGCAGCAATGTTGGATCAGCTGGTTAGTAAATTGCCATTGTCAAAGCGCATATTATGGAATGAATACGCTGTAAACATCTTACCTTATCCGGACTTAAGCCATCTTAGCGTTTGGCTAAGTGAAGTAAGCCGAAGCATTGCAAGGGCGTTGACGACTTCGAAGGATCAAACAACGACAGGAAAACAGAATTCGCAGCGAAAAGCGGTAATGCAGGTTACAAAGGCCTCGGATGATAAGACTTCAAATAAGGGTATGTGCTACAAGTGTAAAGGAGATCACAAGTTGCTGAAATGCGACGACTACAATAAAGCATCTGTGAAGGACAGATGGAAGATAGCAAAGGAGCTTGGCGTGTGCTATAGCTGTTTGAACCGAGGTCACAGCATGTTGCAATGCAAATTCAAACGGTCATGTAAACTGAACGGATGCGTCAAGATGCATCATAGATCGTTGCATAACGACCAAGAAAAACCAGTTGAGAAAAGAGAAGAAACAGAGACGGCAGCTACAATTAGCACGATTAAGTCGAGCATGTCAAAAATACTCTTTAAAGTAGTGCCAATCGAGCTAATGGGACCAAACAGACAAATTATTAAAACATTTGCCTTTATTGATGAAGGCTCGTCCACTACTTTGATAAACACACAGTTGGCACATAAATTGGGTATTAAGGAGGTCCCCGTAAAGTTAACATTGAACTGGATTGGGAAACAAGCGATGGATGTAAATTCTATGATTTGCAAACTAAAGATAAGACATCAGGATGGTAATAAGAAATGGCTGCGCATAAGTGGAAACACCGTTCCTGAGCTTCAGTTGCCGTTGCAGACCTTGGATGTGCAGGAATTAGAGAGCCAACATAAGAAATTAAAGAACTTACCGATAAAAGGGTATGTAAATGCTGAACCAATGCTACTCATTGGAATAGATAACTGTCCAGTTATTCGTGGTATAAAAAGCGTGTCGGTAAATAAGAATTTGATTGCAACAAAAACCGCTTTAGGGTGGTACATTTATGGATTGACTCATCAACAGACGAATATATTACCAATTTGTACAGTCGTGCTGCACACAACTGTAACAAATACAGAAATGGATATGAACAAATTAATGGTTGATTATTTTTCGACAGAAGGTTTTGGTGTCGAATTATCTGGAAAACGTTTGGAATCTGCCGCTGTCACTAGAGCCAGAAAAATATTACAGGATACTACACAACAGTTGGAAGGAGCTTATGAGACAGGATTGTTGTGGGCTGTAGATGATGTGAACTTACCTGATAGCTATAGCATGGCCGTACACAGACTACGTGGAATAGAAAATAAAATGCGCAAAATAAATAAGATGGAGGAGTATGATCGAGCAGTAATGGATTTCGTGGAGAAAGGATACGCAGTTAAGCTATCAAAAGAAGAGGCAGCTATTATACATCCTTGCACATGGTACTTGCCGCATTTTGCAGTACACAATGTCAACAAGCCCAAAAAGATGCGGCTGGTGTTCGACGCTGCAGCTACAATTGATGGAGTCTCTCTGAATTCCAAACTTTTAAAAGGACTAGATGAGAATCCACCATTAACGAAAATATTGTTTCAAATCCGCCAAGGAAAGATTGCTGTATGCGCCGACATCAAAGAAATGTTTCTGCAAGTCCGAGTTAGAGAACAGGATCAGCAGGCTCTTCGCTTCTTATGGAGACATGGAAACCAGGAAGAGGAAGTGGCAACATATAAGATGACTGCCATGATATTTAGAGCTGCTTGTTCGCCATGCTGCGCACAATACGTTAAAAACATAAACGCCCAAAATGCAAAGAAATATAGGGAAGCTGTTATAGATGCAATTGTATCAAAACATTACGTAGATGATTTTGTGGCAAGTTTTAATTCGGAATGCGAGGCTTATAATATCAGCAACGAGGTGAAAAATGTTCACAAAATGGCACATTTCGATCTCAGAGGATTTGTCTCTAATTCAATGGATGTGCAAAAAAGGCTGAACTGCACAGGACACGAAGTTCAAAATGCAACAGTCAAAATGGACTGTGAAAAGATTGACAAAATACTAGGAATGCATTGGGATAGTAGCAGAAACGAGTTCATTTTTGATCTGCAGCTGAATCGCGTTGACAAGGACATTGTTAAAGCCCTAAAGTGCCCAACTAAACGACAATTGTTGAGTTTGGTAATGTCGGTATACGACCCTTTTGGAATGTTGGCAGATCTGATGGTACAAGGCAAAGTATTGGTACAAGATGTTTGGCGTTCGGGAATAGATTGGAATGACATGTTGCCGGATTGTTTGTTTGAGCGTTTTAAGCAATGGGTTCGGCAATTGGAGAAATTTAAAAGCTTTAAAATGAGTAGATGTTATTCACTGAATTTCTTTGACCATGACACGCGGATCGAACTACATGTGTTTGTAGATGCGAGCGAGTTAGCATTCGCAGCGGTCGCTTTTTGGAGAATCGAATATAATGGCTTTATTGATACAAAATTTGTTTCAGGCAAGACGAAGTGTGCACCCTTAAAGATGCTTTCAGTGCCACGGCTCGAGCTTCAGGCAGCCGTATTAGGAACTCGCCTGCGAAACACAATTCTGTCTTGTCATGATATTAAGGTGCAGAGTACAACATTATGGTCGGACTCGATGACAGTGATTTCTTGGATAAACTCCGATCAGCGACAGTATAAACCGTTCGTAGCTCACCGCATAAGTGAAATCCTGGAAACAACGACTGAAAACGATTGGAGATGGGTGCCAACAAACTTAAACGCTGCCGATAAAGCTACGAAGGCATCTAAAGGACTAAAATATGAAGCAGGAAACGTCTGGACTAAAGGACCGAAGTTTTTACTGCTAGAAAGGCAGTTTTGGCCTTCCTCAAATGTAATCGTCAACTCAACTGACGAGACGAGTGAACGAAAGAAGATCGTATTAATGGTGATGCAGAATTCCTTGATGGATGTAAATAAGTATTCAAACTATTTGTTTTTGAAACGCACCATGGGGTGGATAATAAGATTCATCAATCGCCTACGCCACCAGCACACGGACGAAATTCATGGAGAGCTTTCTTCGGACGAGTTACGGTGGGCGGAAATTGGCCTATGCAAGATAGCACAGAGACAAACATACAACCAGGAACTGACGGATTTACATAATGGAGGTACAGTTGCGAAAGGCAGCACGATCTACTCGTTGTGTCCAACCATAACAACTGATGGCATTTTGGTGGTTGGCGGAAGGCTGGATTATGCCGCAGCCTTACCTGAATTGGCTCGGCGTCCTATAATCATGCACAAACGACATCCCTTGACCAACCTAATAATTAAATGGTATCATGAGATTTACCACCACCAAAACGAAGAATTGATTGTGAATGAAATAAGGCGTACATTTTGGATAGTGCATTTGCGAAAGGGTGTAAAACGGGCTAAAGCAATTTGTCAGCAATGCAAAAATAACAAAGCAGTTTCGATACCGGCACAAATGGGGCAGTTGCCTAAAGATCGAGTAACTCCGTTCCAGCGTCCGTTCTCCTACACAGGATTAGACTATTTTGGGCCGATTATGGTTACGATAGGTCGCCGTCATGAGAAGAGATGGGTTGCTCTGTTCACGTGCCTCACAATAAGAGCAATGCACCTCGAACTGGCAGCAGATCTATCCACAGATGCATGCATACTATGCATTCGGAATTTTGTAAATCGACGAGGTGTACCAGTAAAAATTAGATCGGATATGGGCACCAACTTTGTTGGAGCAGACAACGAAATTAAAAAGACAAAAGATGTTTTTGATTAGGAAGCTATCAAATCAGAAACGGCAAATAAAGGCATCAAATGGGAGTTTAATTGTCCAGCTAACCCTAGCTCAGGTGGCTGCTGGGAGAGGTTAGTACGATCCACAAAACGAGTCTTAGCTGTCACTCTTAAACAACAAGCTCCTCAAGTAGAGACTCTGAGGAGTCTACTTATAGAAGCCGAAAATATAGTAAATAGTAGGCCACTAACACATTTGCCTGTTTGTATAAATAATCCAGAGCCATTAACTCCAAATCATTTTTTACTGGGAACGACAAATTCAACACAAACTCCTGGAGATGGTGGCAATTTCTGTTTCTATAAACAGTATCGGATTGCAAAACAACTTAAGGACAATTTTTGGCGACGATGGATAAGAGAGTATTTGCCAATACTAACCAGACGTACCAAATGGCTTGCCAGCACAAAGCCAATAAGCGTGGGCGATGTTGTCATAATCTGCGACAGCAACCAACAACGTGGAAAGTGGCAAAAAGGAATCATTATTCGAACAATACCAGCAAAGGATGGACAGATACGAATCGCCGAGGTGAAAACTTCGTCTGGAACACTAAACCGACCCGTTTCAAAAATAGCAGTATTGGATGTGTTGGGTAAAACTCCAGACTAGTTTTACGGTGGGCGGGATGTTGCGAGTTCGTTTAAAAATAACTGCCAAGCCTTGCCGTATTGTTTTCTTATTCTAGTTCATACAACCATATGACACGATATATATATATATCGTATTAAATTTAGTATTTTGTTATCGGTGGACGATAGAATCGAGCTGTCATGCGACCCTGCGATCGAGGGCAGTCTTCTTCGCAAAGTTTTCGCACGCAGCAGCATATTAAAATAAATTGCTTGAATCCTACATTTAATCTTTAATTTGGTTATAAATGCTTATATTAATCTTTCGTGGAATCATATTAATAAACTTATTAAATTGGAGTAAAGAATTCTATTTTTGTGTTGCGACGACGTGTTCTGGTTGAAGTCAGAACAATAACTGAAAATTTTTTATAACTTCAATGACTATTTCGCATTTTTTGTTGTTTTTATTCGATTTTCTAACTTAAATACATAAAATTTAAATTCTTATTTTTGGGTGATTTTTTAGGTTAATTTTTAATATTTGCTATCGATGGCTGATTTTCAACCAAATAATCATCAACATTAATGCTAGTAAGGTTAACATCTAATAAACTCAACATTTCGGAACTATAGTTGCTATCTTCCAAATCCTTTCGTGATCGCACATGTCTCAGCGATGCAAGAAGTGGATCCGATGAGGCTGCCAGCATGTTGAAAAGGTCTCCATTTTGTCGCACCCGAGAAATTTTGCACGTATTAGTGTATCTGAACCTCTTGTAGTCCTTGTTTTTACATTCCTGTGCTTCTTCGGACAGCTCTCCAATAGGTAAGCACTGATATTCTATTAAGTCCTTTCCATGAGCCAAAATCCTATGTACCGTGGGGGTTAGTTTTTTCTGAGGATACAATCCAGTCAAAAGTTGAGCTGTTTTTGATGCAATTTTGCACCATCTATCATTTCTTTGCAGTTTATAACATTTAGGATAACAGCAAACCTTTTAATGATCTCATTATGAACACCTGTTATCAAAGTTGTTATATGATCATTTTCAAAAAATCTCCTCGAAATATTTCCATCATTCGTATTCCCGTATCCGTGCTTTGGACAGTCAACTTTTATTCCTAGCTTCCGAGAGAACTCAGCTTGTATAACTTCCTTTCTTCTCTGTATATCCTCACGAGGCGTATTATCCGTTTTTGTTTCTCCTGGCCGAGGAAGTGTGTACGCGAGCTTCAGAGTAAATTCCATACACTTTATTCTGCAATGCAACGGAGAAATTCCATATTCGTAGCAGTTCTCCTCACCCGTTGAGTCGTCTAAACTGTAAAAGTCTTTTTGAGTTTTTTTTACAAATGGGACACCTCAATGTTGAGGAGGTGTTTGTAATTTCATTTAAGACTTTTCCATCAATCATTGTCAGGAAGAAATCAAACTTCACCGTGAATGTTTTTCCACTCTTGGTTTGAAAAACAGTAGGCTTCAGTTGGCTAATTTGATTTTGTATGTCGGTTACAGTTGATTTAATCAATTCAGACGACTCCTTCGCATATTTGAAGAAAATAGGGCGACAATAATGAATCGATGATGGTCGGCGATTTTTCCAATGTTCAGAAGTTTCACTCCTAAGGCGTAAGGGAACTACAGAAGCCATAAACATATTTTCATCAGAAATAGTTTCGTCATCTGTCTGTATAATTTGTTTGTATATGCTTTGTCCACACGATCCATCACATCCCCACTTATTTAGTAGAGTCAGATTTTTAGGAAGAAGCTCGACCTCTCCATCAGGCAAACTTTCAACTATACGCCTAGCAATGTGATCCATTAAATCCTGGAGTTTTACTTCTACAGATGTCTCTGTTATTATTGTATTAGGTGGCACTGCTTCCTTTTTGGCAAATACAATTTTTTTATATCCGGGAAGAACTTTGACGTTATGTATTTTTAAGGAGCTGCGTAAAATATCATACTTCTCCTTAGTCAGTCCCAAGTCCATAAATAGGGAAAACGCTTCTTCATCAGTGTACTTAATGGCGACTGAGTTTGGTGGCGTTGGAATACTTTCTTTAATCCTATTCAGCCGTAAAGGACTGGCGACCTGCACAGCTTTCGTAATTGTCGCTCTTGTCCTCTCTTGTTCCTTCATATACTTGGATGAAAGTGCTTCCGACAGATGTTCAGCTGTTAAGCTATCCGTAGCATCCTCAAGCTTACGTTTCCTTGTAACACATGAACACTCCTCCATACTTTTTTGCGGCCTTCCTCTTCCTCGGCTAGTCGATGGGTAAACTTCTTCCTGTTCTGAATATCCGAATGTTGTACATTCCTCCAACCAATTTTCATGCTTTTTTATGAAAGCCGACATGGTTCTATGGACCAAGTTTCATTTCCGCTTCAAGTTAGCGTGAATGAATTTAATTTGTGTCTGAAGCGCACAACTAGCGTTTTCGAGTACGCCAATCTCTTTAAGCAATGCCACTTGAAAATCGTTAATATTTTCAGAAGCACGAAAAAGTTCAAAAATCTTTGAATTTGTTAAATCCATTATTGCGCTTATTTATCAAAATTTCGTGAATTATATTGAAAAATACTATTCAATCTGAAAATTTCTTATTGTTCGCAGCAATAAACAACAAGTGTTTCCTCTTATGAAGTTATGAAATAACTGTTGCCATCAAGTGACATATTTTGCACTTTATACCATATTTTGAGTTAGCTAGGTAAGCAAGCAAAATTGGTATAACCCTTTTCCAATTAGCTAGGTAAAAAACAATATATACCTAAGGTATTGATTTACATTAAAAATAAAGTAAACGGGGAAATACAGAAATTAAAAAAAAAAAATAACCTGTAGTACCGCAACTTTCCATCAACTACAATTATATTTACCTGCCTCCTCAGACCTTTTCCATTCAGGTAATTAGAAAGGATAGGAAGGAAAAAAGGATTAGAAGGGATATATATAGACAAGTAGTACTTATAATACAACATTTAGAAATGTTGTCAATAAACAGCACACACGCTACAGCCAAATTTGTATGCGCTCTTCTTCTTCCTTATACCTGCCGCGTGTTTTTAGCTCGAGGTATCCCTAGTTTTTTGGCTCGCGTTTCCAAAATGCAGATTTTCGCAGATTGTGACTATATACATATGAAAGGTATATATAGTTAGTTAACAAGTTGTCTTTCGTTGGTGACGGTCGTGTTTTTACGTGCTCTCAAGTATTTATTGTTCTTTTGTGTTTACGGTGTTTAAATTTGTTTAATCTGGTAAATAATTCTAACAGGGATTGCAAATATGCGTGTACTTATTTACGTTTGCAAAAAAAAAGCTTTGCCAAGTTTTTATCCACTTTAATTTGCAGTTTAACTGATGCTGCAGTGCCTTACTTAAAGAAAACATACGTTCATACATATATACATATATTTGCATTTGCTTATTCTGTGTCTACTAACATCAAACAGCTTGTCAATTTTATTACTCTCGCTTTTCAGCATCAGTCCGCTTTCGTCCGCTCTTATCCGACGGTTCTATCTGCTCACGCTCTCTTGCTCTCTTGATTTTTACCGTTTCAACGTACTCATTGCATTGAAACGTTAATACATACATACATATATACTTGCACTCTTCATTGTTTTGTTTTAGCACTTCGATTTGCTTATTTCATTGTTTACATTTTCAATATGTTTACATGCTGCAGCAAGAATTGTAAAAAGGTTGGTACAACCAACTAAGACTTTATTTTATGTAGATTGTGTGACAACGCGATCCATATGAAATGTGCTGGCTTTACTGCCAAAATAAGGGACTGCTTAGTAGCTGACTCTGGCCTGAAATGGTATTGTGAGTCCTGCAATGAGGTTGAGAAAGAAACTGCTCAATTCATAAGGCAGACTCACCTAAGCTTTGTATCTATGAACAAAGCGTTTAATAATCTGCACACGGCTTTCAAGGAGCTTGAGGCGAATTTTAAAAATGGCAAGATCATGACGGAATCTCCGAATCGCAAAAAGACTTCGGGTCCTTTTCCACCTAGTGTCCCACCTGTCCTGCCAACCAAGCCACTACTGGTGCCAAGTAATAATCCCACATCGGGGCCTATTGCTGGCCCATTAATGGTTTTTAACTCGCCAGCTAGAAATCCTATTAATAACTTAACCACAGCTAACAATCCTTTACAAGTGCCCTCTGATCCTACAGCTTGTGTGCCTAGTAATCCTACTGTAGGTACAGCCGGCACTCCCAAGCCTCTTGTGGTTGTGCCTATCAACAAATTTATCTTTGTGTCTAGGCTAGCATCCGATACTTCATCGGATGATGTTAGTGCCTACATTAAAAGTTATATCGAGTCCCCACATATTAGGGTGGAAAAATTTAAATTCAAACACGCCCGAAGCATATCTTCTTTTAAGTTGAGTGTTCCGCCCGAACTTTTCACGACGATTTGTTCTGAAAAGTTTTGGCCGCCACAGCTCGTTGTAAAGGAGTATGTGAATAGGCGTAATGATAATTTTAATAAAAATGGTATTAGGATTACTAGTGCACACCCTGTGGCCTCCACGTCGTCGGCAAAAAACTAATTAGCTTGGCCTACCAAAATGTTAGAGGCCTTAACACTAAACTTGCCAAATTATATGTAAACAGCCTATCTTTTGATTCACAAATAGTTGCACTTACAGAAACCAGTTAAAACCCGATATTTCTGATTATTCCGTTTTTCCTTCTAAATATAACTTGTACAGATGCGATCGCACTTCCCGCAAAGGGGGTGGTGTTCTCATTGCTGTTGACTCCTGTATTTCCTCTGAACAGATTCTTTCTCAGGATCTTCCGGACATAGAGTTTTTATGTGTTAAAATATTACTAAACGGCCGTTCACTTTATGTTACTTGCTCTTATATTCCTCCTCAATCTGATATTAACATTTACTCATCCCATCTGAGTGCCCTGCAACTTGTTTCGTCATTTTTGACAGATATGGATAATCTGATAGTGGTTGGTGATTTTAATCTGCCACATGTTGCATGGTCTGTGAATGACACATCTTCGGCGGTGTTACCAGTCACTTCTGATGATTTTATCGATGGCCTACTGGAGTTAGGCCTATCGCAAGTTAACAGGGTGCATAACTGTAGTGGTAGAATGTTGGACTTAATATTTGTTTCTGACTCCGATTGCAGTAATACTAGTAGAATACCCCCTCTAGTGCTTCCGGAAGATACCTACCATCCAACCTTAGAACTATCCATCGAAATTCTTAACCCTAGTTCAATATCTAATAATACATTAAAAACCCGTTGCTTTCGTAAAACTAATTTTACTAAATTAAATTATCTTCTTCAACATATTAATTGGTCTCGCCTTTATTCTTGTAGTGATATAGAAACTGCCATTGCCATATTTTATAGGACCTTGAATTCGCTTTTGGATATTTGTGTTCCCCTCACTCGTTCTTCATGTGTTAATAAACCACCTTGGTTTACGAGGGAACTATCGAAATTGAAAAACGCGAAGACAAGATCATATAAAAAATTTAAAATATCGGGAACTACTTTAGATTTATCTTCGTATTTAGTAGCAAAATCTAGTTTTCTTTCTGTTAACACATCTTGTTATAATAATTATCTTAATCGTTGTAGACTAAACTTTTCACGTGACCCTAAACAGTTTTATAAATTTGTTAACTCTAAACGTAAGTCTTCTTGCTTGCCTACCTCAGTATACCTTGATAATACAAAAGCAAGTTCTGATCAGGCAGTAGCCGATCTATTTGCTGAGTATTTTCAATCAGTATATTCAACGAATTTACATAGTTGCAGTAATTCCTATCCTTTTCGAGTTCAATCGTCAAATTGCATATATATCCCAGTTATAACTGAGTGTACGCTTCTAAGTGACCTTAACTCTATCAAACCAGGCTATCTGCCTGGTCCTGATGGAGTGCCAGGTTGTATACTTAGATACTGTGCGGATTCACTTTGTAAACCCTTACATAAATTATTTAACTTGTTGGTTGACTCAACAGTGTTTCCTGCTATATGGAAGGAATCTTTTATTATTCCACTCCATAAAAATTCTTCTAAGTCTAACGTTAAAAATTATAGAGGCATATCCAAGTTGTCCGCCATTCCTAAAGTCTTTGAAAAAATTATATGTTCTCAACTGCAACACACATGTAGTTCAATTATATCGCCTTATCAACACGGTTTTGTTAGGCGTAGATCTACTACCACTAACCTTCTTGAATTCACTTCGCTTGTTATCAAAGGGTTTCAGGAAAAAATGCAAACTGACGTTGTTTACACCGATTTTAGTAAGGCATTTGATTCTGTTAGTCATTCTCTGTTGCTTCAAAAATTAAAAATTATTGGATTTCCATCAAAACTCGTATTGTGGCTTTCGGAGTACTTGTGTGGCCGAACACAAAAAGTTGTTTTTAAATCGTCTGTATCTAAACCTATTTTTGTTACCTCTGGTGTTCCCCAAGGTAGTCACCTTGGTCCTTTGCTATTTAATTTGTTTATTAACGATCTTCCAGCTGTTATTACTAACTCTTTTGTTTATATGTTTGCTGATGATGTAAAACTATGTTTCACCTACAATGATGCTTCTCTGTGCAACTTACTAAAGTCGGATTTGTGTGCGCTGTCGGCCTGGTGTCGTTTTAACTTACTCAATTTAAACTGTTCAAAATGTAAAGTCATGTCTTTTGTAGAAGTACCCCTCATACTGCTCACTACTTGCTTGATGCTTCACCACTTGACCGCGTGCTTGAAATTAAAGATTTAGGCATTATTCTTGATCCTAAGCTAAAGTTTGACTCTCATATTTCGTCTATGGTTAATAAGGCCATTAATGTCTTTGGCTTCATCAAGCGGTGGTCGAAAGAGTTTAACGATCCCTACACCACTAAAACGCTTTATACATCCCTAGTACGTCCCATCCTGGAGTATGGATCTTGTGTGTGGTCCCCACAATACTCGATTCACCAGGATAGAATTGAATCTGTGCAGAAGAAATTTCTTCTATTTGCCCTTAGAAGTTTTAACTGGGTTCCTGGAGTAGACTTACCCCCGTATTCAAGTAGACTCCTTTTGATTAATCTTCCCTCCCTGTTAAACCGTAGAACTATGCATGGAGTATTATTTATTACTAACTTACTTAATGGTGAAATCGACTCATCAGTTCTTTTGAGTCGAATTAAATTTAATGTCCCAATTAGATCTTCACGTAACTTTTTACCCCTTAGCCTTGATCGTTGCTTCAGCAACTATTTAATTCATGAACCATTTCGTGTTATATGTTCTGACTATAACAAACTTTATTCTCTTGTCTCCTTGGAGGCCTCATCTCCAGTACTAAAAAGATCGATCCTTTTTGCTTTATCTAATCGTAACCACTAACTACTAATCTAATGCTGGTCTGATTGGGTTTTTCTGGGTTTTTCCCAATCCTCGCAACAAATGTTGGTTTACTCAATTTTTATTGAATTTCCCAGAGCTTTAACGTTAACTTTTGATTATATTTTCAGATTTATATATTAATCTATATTTTTATTTTAAATTATTTTAACTATTTTTTAATTTAAATTAATTTTGATTTCATTTTAATGTCAGCTGCTCTTAGCTGACAATAAATAAATAAATAAAAAAAAAAAAAAAAAATAAAGCTTTCAAATGCATGTGGTCCCACCGTGACTCTGAGAGATACTTTTTTGTTATAGTCCACGAAAGTTCAAAAAATGCCAAAATTTAGTGTATTTTTAAACGATTCTAATTTAATAAGTATTCCAGCTATATTTAAACTGTATACAGAAAAACACTGAGATTGAATATTCTTTTCAGATAAAGAAAAAAGATCGAAGATCGGTTGTGTACGTCGCCCAATATTCAGTTCGAAAGTGGTAAATTTCTGTAAAAATTGTAATTTTTTCGTACTCACGTAAAATTACTCAACTTTGAGGAGCTCTACCATCCATAATTATTAACCGATTTAAAAAATCTTTTGGATCCATAATCTTTGAAGTATTCTCTATCGATTACATATTTCACTTTTGCCAAACGCGTTCATGAAAAAAATGATTTTTGATAAGCTATCCGAGAAAAGGCCCCACTGTGCGTCGTCAGCATATCCAATAGCGCTGGCACCATCCGGTAACTGAAGCTGTAGAATCCCGTCATACATGATGTTCCACAGGAGAGGACCCAGGACAGATCCTTGTGGAACACCTGCAGAAACGGCGTACTCCTTCTCCCCCTCATCTGTTTGGTAACGCAGCCTGCGGTTGTCAAAGTAGCTCCTCACGATTGCTACAAGGTAGTCTGGCACTCTAAAACTCACCAGGGCATCTTTAATGTAGCTCCAATTCGCGGAGTTAAAAGCGTTCTTAACGTCAATGGTCACAACGATACAGTACTGCTTACTGCCACAGCGCCAGCGGGTGCCTGAGATTGCTTCTACGGCTATACTGACTACCGACCTGATGGCATCGGTAGTAGATCTCGCCCTCCTGAAGCCGAATTGGAGCGGTGATAATCCTACAGCATTCTGCACGGTGTCATCCAGCCTAGCAGCTATGATTGTCTCGAAGACCTTGTCTCTATTGTCAATGAGACAAATAGGCCGGTATGCTGACGGGTCATCAGGAGGCTTATCTGGCTTAGGCAGCAGGACGAGTTTCTGCACCTTCCACCTGTCCGGAAAGATGCCTTCTCGCAGACATTTGGTGTACATCAGGGCAAACAATTCTGGCTGGAGCATGACTGCTAGATGCAGGCACCGATTTGGGACACCATCGGGACCAGGCGCTTTATTAGCTGATAGCTTCCGTGCTGCCAGCTGCACTTCTTCCAAAGAAACTGGAGAGACACCTTCATGCATGGAAGCCGCGCCAGCTGACGATAGCGGGTTTGCGCACTGAGGAAACAGAGCTGCCACTATTTCCTTCATGCGATCTAGCTCCATAGGCGTGGCGTTGGTACCTTGGCTTACACGCTTGAAGACCGTCTTGTAGGCTCTTCCCCAAGGGTCCTTGTCGGCTGAGTCACACAGCTTAAGGAAACACTCCTTTTTGCTGGCTCTGATGGTGTTCCTTAGCACTTTTCTTGCGGCCTTAAACTCAAGCTGCATCGAGCGAGTTTCCCCCGACCCACAGTGGGGCCATTTGAGTTTTTTCATATCAAAAATCATAACTTTTGAACCAAATGAGATAATCAAACAATTTAAAAAGCATATGATAGATAATTAATCAACCTATAAAATGAGCGTTTGAAATGAATTCTACGATTTTTCTGTGCTTATTTATGGGTATGCAAAGTTGAAATTTGTGGAAAAATCAACTTTACGGTAAGGAAAAAAATATTTTTTAAATTTTTTGATTTTTATTGTTTCGTTTTAATGGTTTTTATAATCTAAAATTAATATTATGATAATTAAAAATAATTTTTTTTTTTTTTTTTTTATTAATTTTTTGTAAAATATTCATCACAATCCGTAAATGATGGTATATTTAAAAGAGAAATCATCTCTGAACTATAAGTATTTTCTAATTCTTTTCGTGACTTAACATGCCTCAGTGATGAAATTAGTGGATCTGAAGATGCTGCTAACATGTTGAAGAGGTCCTCATTTTGTCTCACCCTTGAAGCTTTGAAAGTGTTTAGCAATCTGTATTTTTTATAAAACTTATTAAGGGTGTTGAATCTCTCAGTCATTCTGTTTGTTTTTATCCATCGTGAGTTTAGACTGGCATACATCATGCAGAGTTTATTTTTTATATCTTCGCTTCTCTGTATATTGCCGTATAAACTATCAAGTTCTTCGAAGGCAGCTTCCGTGAAATTTTGTAATGTGGTTGACTTCCTAAACAGGTCAAATAATTTATGGTTGCTCAACGACATGTTTGAAGTGTAAAACAGTACTTGTCTCGCCAACTTTCAGTCGTAGACTAATCCAGGATTATAGTTTTTTTTTCATTATATAGCCTAATTTATTACCTGATATATACCGTTTGGATTAAGGGTTCAAGAAAAGAGTTAGCTTTCATGCCTAACAAATTTACCTATTGTTTGTATAAGTCCAGGTCAATAAGGTCAATTTATGCAATTTGGGTACTTGGCACGTGTCCGAATAAGATTTGTGCCTACCTGAATGGGATGTGTGACTAGTTGTACGCCAACGCAATTTCTGTACTCGGTGCGTACCTGGTAATTTATTTGTATATCCTGTAACTGCACCTGAATTTAGGGACCAGGATTTGACAAATGATCTCAGGTAAGCATTACAGTATGAAAAACAAAAGTCAAGTATCTTCACAATAACGAACGTAACAACAACAACAAAAAATGGGTTTTCACGGTTATATGTCATAAATTGCCCAAAAATGCATGCAACACATTTTTTCCTATGACTTTTTCACTTTTTTTACATTTAAAAAAAAGGGGCAAAAACGGGCACATGAAACTTTTTGCATTTAATAGAGGAATAATCAAAGAAATTAATTTAAAAAAATAGCCGATATAATGTGATATAATTTTTTTTATTTTCCATCAAAGTTGAGAAATAGTGAAAAAGTGGATAGTTTGTAAATATTGAATTGCCTGGCCAAACGCAAAGCAAACAGTATAATTTTTTTTATTCTTTTCTTAATAAATAGATCTATCAATAGAACCAAAAATGATGACGATCCGTAACTTAGTTTTTGAGATATTGTATCTCAAAGCCGACCAAATTACCTTAACATTGTGATTTTTATGTAACACAAAAAATCAGACAACTTTGAAAAGCTATATCTTCTAAACAAAAGATCCGGTTACATTATGGATTGCAGATTTGAAATCGCTGGAAAATTTCCTATAAAGAAGGTACATTCAATATTTTTTAGAGGCACATGCAATTTTTGATTTTTGACACTTGGCTTGTTCTACGGGCGCCACTGTGCGACCCTCGTGTGGCTGCTCGCTGAAAACGCCTCCTTGATCTCAGGCAGGCAGGCCTAGCCTCAGCTATTTCATCGTTCCACCAAAACACGCTGGTGTGATGGCGTCTATAGGCCTTCCTCTGGGGCATGCTCGCAGCACACGCAGCTTCTAGCTGCTGAGCCATCTGTTCCACCATATCATGCGCCGGTCCACCTGCTACCACATGAGCAATGGCATCTGCAAAACTCCTCGTGTTGAGAGACTCAACCCGGTATGATACACCAGGGTTGGGCCTTGCCGGAACCCGCAGCCTTTCTCCAACCGAAAACATGATGGCCACGTGGTCGCTTCCAGTGTAGCAGTCACTTATGTACCACAGTGCCGAACGGGCGAGTGCACTGCTCACATAGGTGAGGTCAATAATTGACCAAGCACGTCCGTTGTTAAAAGTGTTCTCTGACCCAGTGTTAAGAAGGACAAGGTCTAGGGACGCAAAAGATTCCACTAGGATGGTACCCCTGGCGTTCGTAGACGGGCTGCCCCAGTCGGTTGACCACGCGTTAAAGTCGCCAGCAATAATAGCGTTGCTGCGACCCCTGGAGTCGTCCGCTATTTCCATAAGCACCGCTTCGAACTCGCCGATCCTGAGACTTGGCGCTTAGTAGCAGCTATAAAGCCAGAGATCTCCTAGATTCGCACGCACGAAGCAGTAGGAGGCTAGAATGTGCGTAAAGAGGGACTGTAGGTCACCACAGCTCTACACGGCAGCTTTCCCAGATCTATCCGAAGCCCACAACCTAGCATTAGCGGTTGCCCGGTGGTGCGGCTCACTAAGCACTGCGACATCAATTTTTTTCTCCAAGATCGTCTGCTCCAGTATGGCTTGGGATGCGACACAATGGTTGAGGTTGAGCTGCAAGACTTTCACCATTTTGTGTGTTTGACAGCCTCCCTGTACGCTGGACACCTGTAACTGCCAGTCGCATGGTCAGTCATTCGCTCTCCTTTTCTCGTACATAGGGCACATTTTGGTTGCTGGTTGCAGACTCTCGCAACGTGTCAAGAACCTCCGCACTTGTAGCAAGCCTTACTGTGGTCTGCACCACTCTTGCAATGGACAGCTATATGTCCATACTCCAGGCACTTATAGCAGCGCCTTGGCTGAATTAGGGGCCTAATTCGGCAATGCGAATCTTCAACTTCTCCACGAGGCTTATCGCTTTAGCCGCCGGTAGGCCCAGAGTTGCCGTTTAAAGGCCAGCCCTCGTTCGACGCAGCGTCTTAACGACGTCAATATCCATCGTCGGGTCTCCTAGAGCTCCCCTGACCGCATCCAGGACCTCTTCCTTCGTCGCCAGCTCGTCAAGGTCGCAGATCTCTACCTGATTGGTGTCGGACAGTGTTTTAACGGTTGCCGCGTGCGTGCTGCTTTGCCTTTGTGGCCAACTACCTTGGACCAGGAATTCTGCTTTGGCAGTGTTGATCCACGGGGGGGTTCAGGTCCTTGATTTGGGGCACTGAGAGATACCCTGCTTCTTTTGGGGGGGTATTGCGGTGAGAGCTCGATGGCTCGCGAAGACGTTTCGGCGTTCCCGCAGCTCCCTTGGCTAGACCATCAAATCATGTTGGTAACAGCCGGTTCCGTGGCTTTTTGCTTATTTATGCTTGGAAACTCCTACTTAGGTTGCAGCAGAAAGAGACGCGCCTGTGTGCTGTGCTACGCAAAATACCGACCCCTTTGGGTATTCCATGAATTTTTGTTACACCCAGTACACTAACCTTAAACAATGAAGACACCTCCAGCTAGCGACAGCGCCACCTGTTACCAACACGGGGAACCAGGAACCAAGCGCAGCTTGATCGGTTGGCAGCACTATCGCATGACACCAGCCCAGGGATGTAGCGCTATCAGCTGGCACAGCAGCACAAATGCACGCAACCAACTAAAATGTGTTGCACTGTGTGTACTTTGAGAACGCACACCAACGAAACTGGCTAAAAAGGGCGCGAGCGATCAGCCTCTAGGAAAGGCTTGACTAGGCGATGGAAACCACAATGGATCACGCCTTGCGGCAACACTCAGGTGCTCAGGTATGTGGCCAAGCACTTCCACAGTACTAGTACAATCGGATTTTTTATCTTGTTTTGCACAGATAAGCACCGAAAAACATCAGTAAGACGGAGCCACTAGAAAAACACGACCGCACTTGGGAAAACTCAACTTTATGTGTGTGTGTGTGTGTGTGTGTGTGACCCCAGGCATAGGTATTTATACCGTCAGACCTTATTTTTCTTTTGTCGTCATTAGAGCTTATCTTATGTGTATAAGTTATCCCATAACGAATACCCACTGTTTGGATACACCACGCCAAGCGACTGCCTGCTGATAAAATGCTGATCTAGGCAAATTATCGGTCAGCAACAACGAGCGCAGCGCATGATCATGCCACACAGGATGTAACCGGACACCATGCGCGACTGCAACTATGTAGCCGACTGCGCGGCCAGATTATTGAAGGGATAGCTTAAGCTTATTCATATATGTCAAATCAGTTCTAAATTGTATTTCGTTGAGGCACATCGGCCCAGCGCGTAATTATAGCAAACTCACTCACGAAGCTTCAAGCACATGTTTTAAATTCATAAAATTCAATTATAAAATAAACATTTAAATTAACAATTAATAAGTGCATTTACTAATTGATTGTTTGGCGCCCAACTAACACACTCCCGAAATAAGGAGTCAATAATAAAAGTTAAAGTGCGGAAGTAAAAGATAGTCGACAGACATCATTGTGCGTACGTGAACAACAAACAACTGCTAAATGCCAAAATAGTTCTTGTGAAACAAATTTTAAATTTTTTCTAATAAATTACTTGCAAAAAAAAAAAAGTACACACAATTACAAACGCTACAAGTTAATGAAGGCAAGCAGAATCAGTGCTCTAAAAGTATGCTGCACATTTCTTACGAACCTTAGTGAAACCAAGATAAGGAACCCAAATTCCAAACCCAAATCAAAAGCGAGACACAAACCTCAGTGCGAGTCCAAAACAGGATCACCCGAGTCGCAAACCGGCGACTACTCACAGCAACGAACAACAGAGGGAGCTATCACCGCCAACCTACACCAACTACAAGCCCACGGGGATAATTGTTAAGGAAATGTTTTTCATGTGAGTAATTTGATTATTGAGAATAAAAAAAAAAATATAAAACAAAAAATAAAAAAAAATAAAAGCACAAATCATTTCCAAGGTGTAGATTAAGCAAAATATAGTTATTTTGAGTATCAGTTTAAAAAAAAAAAAAAAAAAAAAAAAACATTTTCATTTTTTTCCCCCTCGCACCACATGACGTGCGGTATAGTTTGAAAATTTTGTTTACGGTCGAATGAGTGACTGCGACGTAGCGGAGGACGAGCCAGAACACTACGACAGCGACGATAGTGTGCTAAGGGGCTTAATAGGGAGCTTTGACGTTTTGCAAGTCTCACAGCAAGAAATTCGAGCCGAACCAATGATGGATCCGAACCAATTACGCGATGCGATACAAGCCGTCGTACAGTCCGCGCTCGCGGTACAGGCACAAGAGTTTGTCGTAAGAGAGGGCATTCTCAAGTCAGAATTAGAGAAACAAATCTCACAAATTTCTTCGAAGCTCATAAATACTCAGCTTACGGTACCTGAGTTGAAGGTATACGAAGACGCACAGATCAACGATGATACAGTGTGCAATGAGCCCCTTGATGTAGTAAAATGCATGCCTGAGTTCAATGGGACTCAGGAGACGTACGTGTCGTGGAGACAAGCCGCGCACGCGTCTTACAAAATTTTTAAAAGATACGATGGCAGTTCTCGCCACTATCAAGCCATAGTAATCTTGAGAAGCAAGATCCGAGGACCGGCAGATGCAGTCTTAGCATCGTTTAACACCCCTCTTAACTTCGACGCTATTATAGCTAGGCTGGACTTCACGTACAGCGACAAGAGGCCGATGCACGTCATCGAGCAGGAGATGGGAACACTAAGGCAGGGTAGCTTGTCTATTTTGCAGTATTACGATGAAGTGGAGAAAAAGCTCACACTTCTGACCAACAAGGCCCATATGACCTATGACAATAGTCTGGCCATGGGCATGTGTGAAAAATTCAGGGGTGACGCACTTCGTGTGTTCATCTCAGGATTAAAGCGCAACTTGACCGACGTACTGTTTGCAGCCCTTCCCCCAGATTTGCCTTCGGCACTTGCGTTGGCCCAGGAGATTGAGGCAAACCACGAGAGGTATGCTTTCGCGGCAAGTTTCGCAATAGGGCAAGAGGAATAAAAGAATGCGGACCAACGTCAGCAGACAAACAGCAGCAGTCTCACCAGGTTCCTCAGGGCGGTCAAGGAAAAAACCCGCATTTTAAAAGACAGAACGGCCAATGGTCGGACAAACAGCAACAAAAGGCCGGAGCCCAGAGTGCTTCGGAACCCATGGAGGTTGATCCGTCTTCCTCCAAGTTCAGGCAGCCAACGAACTTTCAGCAAGCCCAAGGCTCCGCGAAATATAATAGGCCAGGGTCAGGGCAACAAACGCCCTGCGAACTCGGATAGACAAACAGGTCAGCGTCGCCAAAGAGTCGACCATTTCCAAGCACGCGCAGAAGAAAGCGCAAATTACGAAGAACTGGTGAACACAGCAGTAGCGGAGATAGAAGAAGAGAATGGCGTAGACTACGAGAGCGATAGCGCCAATTTTTTAGGAGTAGGTCCCTACTGCCGTTCATTCGGCGGAGAGTAGCGGGGATAGACATGAAGTTTTTAATCGAAACGGGATCGGCAAAAAACTACATCAAGCCACTCAAACGCCTAAAGGGCGTAATCCCGGTCGAATCCCCTTTCGTTGTCCACTCCATCCACGGGTCCAACAACATTGTTGAGAAATGCAAGTTACCCATGTTTGGATGCGGCACATTCTTCTTCCTCCTTGATTCCCTTTCGACGTTTGATGGAATCATAGGGCTGGACCTACTCAAACAAGTGGGTGCAGTCTTATGTCTTAAAGAGGGAAAAATAAAAATCGGTGCAACTTCGGAGGCATTGCGGTACTATACTTGTACCAATGTCAACCACACGAACAATAAAGAAATTGACACACCACCTGCGGTGAAGGCAGACTTTCTGCAAATGCTTCACCGAAACAACAAGGCTTTTGCGGACTCTAACGAGTCGCTGCCTTACAACACGGCCGTCGTTGCAACAATACGGACGACCGATGAAAATGCCATTTACTCCAAATGGTACCCTTATAATAGGGGAGTTGAGGATTTTGTCAATACGGAGATTAAAGACCTCCTAAAAAATGGCATAATCCAAAAGTCACGATCGCCTTACAATAGTCCGTTGTGGGTGGTAGACAAAAAAGGCGTAGATAGCTTGGGAAATAGAAATAAACGTCTGGTAATTGACTTTAGGAAGCTCAACGCTAAAACTATTGCCGACAAATACCCGATGCCGAACATCTCAATGATTTTGGCAAATCTGGGTAAAGCTAAATTTTTCACAACACTCGACCTGAAAGCAGGCTATCACCAGATCGTTCTGGCAGAGCGAGACCGTGAAAAAACGGCTTTTCCATTAATGGCGGGAAGTACGAATTCTCTCGGCTTCCATTCGGTTTAAAAAACGCCGCCAGCATATTCCAGAGAGCAATTGACGATGTTCTTCGGGAGCAGATCGGAAAGTCATGCTTCGTGTATGTAGATGACGTGATCATCTTTTCCGAAAGCGAATCGGAACACGTTAAGCACGTAGACTGGGTTTTGAAGAACTTGTACGACGCAAATATGCGCGTGGCTTACGAAAAGTCACAGTTCTTTAAAGAGAGTGTAGGTTACCTCGGTTTCATCGTGTCCAAAGACGGTGCGAGAACCGACCCAGAAAAAGTCAGAGCAATCCAACAATATGCTGAACCGACCTCTGTATTTGGCGTCAGGTCCTTCATGGGATTGGCGAATTACTACCGATGTTTCATCAAAGACTTTGCTGCAATATCGAAGCCAGTCTCTGACATCCTTAAAGGGGAAAACGGTTCTATCAGCAAATACAAGTCGAAGAAAGTCCCAGTAAGCTTTGACGAAACTCAGCGCAACGCGTTCGAGAAATTAAGAAGCATTTTAGCGTCCGAAGACGTTATTTTAATGTACCCAGATTTTCACAAGCCATTTGACCTGACGACAGACGCATCAGCATATGGCATTGGCACGGTTTTGTCACAGAACGGCCGCCCAATAACCATGATTTCCAGGGGTCTGAAAGATAGGGAGGTTAATTACGCGACCAATGAGTCTGGGCCCTTGGAAAATTACGGCATTACCTGTATGGCGTCCGTGACATCAACATATTCACGGACCACCAACCGCTTACGTTCTCAGTATCCGAGAGTAACCCCAATGCGAAAATCAAGCGCTGGAAGGCGCGCATTGATGAGATGGGGGCTAAACTTTTTTACAAACCCGGAAAAGAGAATTACATTGCGGACGCGCTTTCGCGACAGAATGTGAACGCTCTCGAAGGTAACCACAACGAGCTAACAGCACAGTCCGGACCCCCAGCGGTGGTGAGGCATGTGGCACCGTAGCTGCCCAGGAGCCCGCAGCACCGAAAAAGATTCTGCGCCCTTCCCTTTACGGGCGCATCACGCGCGGAACCGGGCGCGTGAATAAGGGTGCGAGGCGCACTTTAGAGGAAGAGGCCCTTCTGAGCACAAACCGAGGCCGGAAGATGGCGGCCAGAGGCCGCAAGAGGGCGGACTAATGTCCTGTCCCCCTCCCCCACCCTTCCCAACACCCGGAGACACCTAAGATGTCTCCAAGCAAACCTCCACCACGCAAAGGCCGCTTCTGACGTCCTCTGTGAGAGGTTTGCTACCATGGACATAGCATTTATCCAGGAGCCGTGGATAAATGCCGGACGTGTCCTGGGGCTAAGTACCACATCCGGTAAATTGTTATATGCAAACAACCTACCTCGCCCTAGAGCGGCGTTGTTAATTAACAAAAATCTAACATATGTTCCCCTTTCACAGTTCATCACTGAGGACCTGGTGGCAGTCTGGGTTAAAATACCCACTGCCCATGGCGAGCAGGAGGCAGTGCTGGCCTCCGCCTATCAGCCCGGCGATTCTGATGCTGTGCCTACGGCGGCTACCCGTGCCCTGGTAGAGCATTGCCAGAGAAACCGGCTCCGATGGTTAATCGCCTGTGATGCCAATGCACATCACACGGTCTGGGGGAGCAGTGACATCAACAAAAGAGGTGAGTACCTTCTTGAGTACATTATTAGTAACAACATAAGCCTACTAAATCGAGGCAATGAGCCCACATTTATTAATGCAATCAGAGAGGAAGTCCTCGACCTAACTCTCTGTAGTCTTAACATGTTGTCCGTTGTCTCAAACTGGCACGTTGCGAGTGAGATCACTATGTCAGATCACCAGCACATTATATTTGATATAGGATGTGCCTTGCAATGTAGCCTAGTTACGAGAAATCCCAAAAACAGCAACTGGGATCTCTTCTGTTTTGAACTTGAGCAATCCAGAGACTGCTCCACCCGTCCGATATTGTCCATTGACGAGCTAGAGCGTGAAGCTATTGTGCTTCATACGAACAGTAAATCGGCTTATCACGCTAGCTGCGAACAAAAAGTTCGTAAGACCAGAAGGGCTGTTCCCTGGTGGAACAAGAGCCTTGACGATCTCAAAAAGGCTGCACGAAAGCTCTTTAATAAAGCAAAGAGTGGGAAAACCACATGGGATTCCTACAAATCTGCTTTAACGCTCTATAATAAAGAGCTGAGAAGGTCCAAACGGGCTACATGGCGCCAACACTGCGGGCAGTTTTCAAACCTCCCGGAAGCTGTCAGGCTACAAAAAAGCCCTTTCCAAAGACCACTCAAACGGCATCTGTACGTTGAAAAAGCCAGATGGAACACACACAAACGACCCAAGGGAAACGAGCAGCCTTCTTTTGACTACTCATTTTCCCGGGTGCGTGGCTGTGGAGCAGCACAGCTCAGAGGGTGAGGCACCAACCTACCTCTCTGGGACTGGAGAGTGCCCACACTTGCGAGTGGCTATGGTGGCAGACTCCAATAGGGCTGAGGGAAGGGAACCCCCTATCCCTCAGAACGTTTTGGAAACTTGCCCTATAGACTGTTTCATCAAAATAGCGTACAATGGGCTATACAGAGCTTCAGTCCATACAAATCCCCTGGGCCAGATGGAATATATCCATGCTTGATGCAGCGGGGACTGCACCAACTCGCAATCCCCCTGGTCCGCTTATTCCGAGCTAGTTTCTTGTTTGGACACATACCAAGCAAATGGGCTAAAGTGAAAGTTGTGTTTATTTCTAAGGTAGGGAAGAAAGATTCCCAATTGCCTAAGTCCTATAGACCAATTAATCTTAGCTCCTTCTTCCTTAAAACTATGGAGAAGATAATTGACCAGCACATCAGGGAGATGAATCTCACGCAGCTTCCCTTACATAAGTACCAATATGTGTACCAAGCTGGTAAGTCAACTGAGACTGCCATTCATTGCCTTACAACAACCATTGAAAAGGCCATTGGCGCTCAACAAATAGCACTATGTGCCTTTTTAGACATATCAGGAGCTTTTGACAACACGTCATATCAGGCTATCCGTGCCTCTCTTGTACATAAAAATGTACCCACACCCATTATTAGGTGGATTCTGGAAATGCCTAAATCCAGAATAATAACTGTAGACCTTGGAGGAACCATGACCTCAATCACAGCCACAAGGGGGTGCCCTCAAGGGGGAGTACTCTCTCCTCTCTTGTGGACTCTGGTCATCGACGAGCTACTCTATAAGCTCAACGACTTAGGGTTCGCCAATCAAAGCTACGCTGATGACCTAGTCATTTTATAGTGGGCTGGCATGAGCAAACCATCTCGGACCGCATGCAGCAAGCCCTTAACATAGCCAACAGATGGTGTCAGGACAAAGGATTGTCCATAAACCCGTCCAAAACTGTTTTAGTTCCTTTTACCAGGAAAAGGTCTTTGTCTCTAACAAGACCATCCTTAAATGAATCTACCATTGACTTTTCGGTTGAAGCCAACTACTTAGGAGTTACACTTGACTCCAAGCTCAACTGGAATGCACACCTTGAAAAGAAAATAAATAAAGCCACTCGAGCACACTTCGCTTGTAACAGGCTTTTCGGTAGAACATGGGGCCTAAGTCCCAAAATGATCTACTGGTCTTTTAACACTGTGGTAAAACCGATCCTAACCTATGCATCTCTTGCTTGGTGGACGAAATCAACCCAGAAGACAGCTGTGGCTGCACTTACCAAACTACAACGACTAGTCTGCATAGGCATCACTGGAGCCATCCGAACATGTCCCACTGCAGCACTTGGAGTTATAACTGGCATACCCCCTCTACCCATCACCTTGAAAAAGGAGGCCTGCCTGGGGGCACTTCGCCTTCAAAACATCACTAACATAACAAGTGGAAACGTTGCAGTCGGACGCAACCGACTGCGGCATACTCGATACCAGAATTAAAACCGGTAAAAAGAGGCCTGAATGCAGAGGGGTACGGATGCGGCAGGGGTTTACGCTGCCTTAAAGATTCTCCGATGCAGATGGGGATGCCACCGGCTATATTCCTTCCACATTTGGTGACTCGTGCTCAAAGTTTGTAAGAGGTGGGGAAAGGGGGGGCTGGGTCGGTATGGGTAGTTATGGCATCAACATTTTGTTGCAGATCTTTGTGAAATGTCAATTGCTATCTTCATACCAAATTTGGTGACTCTAGCTCAAAATTTGTAAAAGGTGGGGAAAGGGGGGCTGGGGGCGGTATGGGTGGGCGTGGAATCCAAATTTTTGATGCAGATCTTTGCAAAATGTCAATTGCTATCTTTATACCAAATTTGGTGACTCTAGCTCGAAATTTGTAATAAGTGGGGAAAGGGGGGCTGGGGGCGGTATGGGTGGGCGTGGAATCCAAATTTTTGATGCAGATCTTTGTAAAATGTCAATTGCTATCTTCATACCAAATTTGGTGACTCTAGCTCGAAAATTGTAAAAATTGGGGAAAGGGGGGCGAAATGGAGGGCGTGGCTCCAAAACTTTGATGCAGATTTTTAAGGGTCGTTGCCAGCTATCTTCCTGCCAAATTTGGTGGCTCTAACTCCACAACTCTGGAAGATACACGCATTCCCGTTTTTGACGAAGCGTTGGGGTGGATGGGGGCGGCTAGGGCAGTATTGGTGGGCGTGGCATCCAAACTTTTGATGCAGTTTTTAGGGGGTCATCATCACCTATCTTGGCACCAAATTTGGTGGCTCTAGCTCAAAAACTGTGGGAGATATAGCCATTTCTGATTTCAAAATGCGGGGGGCTGGGGGCGGAGTGGGTGGGCGTGGCTCCAAAACTTTGATGCAGTTTTTTGGGGGTCGTTACCAGCTATCTTCCCACCAAATTTGGAGGCTCTAGCTCCACAACTCTGGAAGATACACGCATTCCCGTTTTTGACGAAGCGTTGGGGCACATGGGGGTGGCTAGGGCGGTATTGGTGGGCGTGGCATCCAATCTTTTGATGCAGTTTTTGAGGGGTCATCATCACCTATCTTGGCACCAAATTTGGTGGCTATAGCTCAAAAACTGTGGGAGATATAGGCTTTTTTGACTTTAAAATTCGGGGGGTTGGGGCGGAATAGGGGGCGTGGCTCCAAAATTTTTGATGCAGTTTTTTGGGGGTTGCTATAAGCTATCTTCTTACTAAATTTGGTGCTTCTAGCTGTAAGGATGTGCGAAATATGTGGATTTATCGGTTTTGAGTTATCGAATTTATCGATTTGCCAGCCCCCCAGTTATCGTAGAACCCCCATCTTGACACTTTAATTTACTATCCCATAGATAAAGAGATTTGGAAAGTTTCAAGTCTCTAGCTTGAAGGGTGTGGAAAAAAGTTGCGTTCATACAGACGGACAGACGGACAGACACCATGACGGACATTGCACAAACTCAATATACTCTTTACCTTCGGTATCGAGTATAAAAAACATCAAAAAATAACCGCAAAACAACAACCATTTATTAGAACCACCCTCTTTTACTCTCGCTGATCAAGTTTATTGGTTTAATAACATAAATATATTAAAATGAATGAGCGTATACTAAAGGAACTAACATAAACAAGAAACGCGTTGAAAAGAAAATTTCGAAGTATTAAATTGGGTAAAGCTGCGGATGAATATCAGTTGGAGGAAACATTTAAGCCGATAACAGAACCACCCAAAAAGATGATTAAAGGAAATAAAGAAATTAAGCCATACTCCCGAATCAAAAAGGAAGAAAAAGATAAAAGTGTATATGAGGTGGCAGAGAATGGAAATAATACTAGTGCATTTTATGACGCAATAGATGGGGAAATTGATGAAAAACAATCATTCCATAAATCACATATATCGAGTGAACAAAGCTATATTAACCCTGCTACAGTAGACAATAAAGATTATAATCAGTCAAATGTAGTAAGTGATGATAGTTATAATCTCAGTCTAAATGAGTTAGAGCGAGAGGGACAGTTAGATAAAGCATTTGGACCAACTAAAAATAAAGGAGAAACTAAATTAGGTAGCTCTAAAATAAACGTAAACAACAAAAGGCTAGAACTGGAAACGGGTGAAAAGTGGAATCTTACTCCTGGATTATATTCTTTAATCTTTTTAAAAAATCCACATGAATATAACCAAATGGACCTGGATGCATATCAGGAAATCTTGGTAAAAACAAATGCTCATAGGAAAAATCACAAGCCTAATGAAGCACTAAAGGGTAATCGCTCCAGAAAGTATACTGAAATAATAAAAACAAGTAGAAACGTTGCAGTCGGACGCAACCGACTGCGGCATACTCGATACCAGTATTAAAACCGGTAAAAATAGGCCTGAATGCAAAGGGGTACGGATGCGGCAGGGGTGTACGCTGCCTTAAAGATTCTCCGATGCAGATGGGGATGCCACCAACTATTTGCCTTCTAAATTTGGTGACTCTAGCTCAAAGTTTGTAAAATGTAGGGAAAGGGGGGGCTGGGGGCGGTATGGGTAGTTGTGGCATCAAAATTTTTTTGCAGATCTTTGTGAAATGTCAATTGCTATCTTGATACCAAATTTGGTGACTCTAGCTCGAAATTTGTAAAAATTGGGGAAAGGGGGTTGGGGGTGGTATGGGTGGGCGTGGCATCCAAATTTTTGATGCAGATCTTTGTGAAATATCAATTGCTATCTTCATACCAAATTTGGTGACTCTAGCTCAAAATTTGTAAAAATTGGGGAAAGGGGGGTTGGGGGGTGGTATGGGGGGGCGTGGCATCCAAATTTTTGATGCAGATCTTTGTGAAATATCAATTGCTATCTACATACAAAATTTGGTGACTCTAGCTCGAAGTTTGTAAAAAGTGGGAAAAGGGGGGTTGGGGGTGGTATGGGTGGGCGTGGCATCCAAATTTTTGATGCAGATCTTTGTGGAATGTCAATTGCTATCTTCATACCAAATTTGGTGACTCTAGCTCGAAAATTGTAAAAAGTGGAGAAAGGGGGCCGAATTGGAGGGCGTGGCTCCAAAACTTTGATGCAGATTTTGAGGGGTCGTTGCCAGCTATCTTCTTACCAAATTTGGTGGCTTTAGCTCCACAACTCTGGAAGATACACTCATTCCCGTTTTGGACGAAGCGTTGGGGTGGATGGGGGAGGCTAGGGCAGTATCGGTGGGCGTGGTATCCAAACTTTTGGTGCAGCTTTTAGGGGGTCATCATCACCTATCTTGGCACCAAATTTGGTGGCTATAGCTCAAAAACTGTGGGAGATATAGCCATTTCTGATTTCAAAATGCGGGGGGGCTGGGGGCGTAATGGGTGGGCGTGGCTCCAAAACTTTGATGCAGATTTTTGGGGTCGTTAACAGCTATCTTCCCACCAAATTTGGAGGCTCTAGCTCCACAACTCTGGAAGATACACGCATTCCCGTTTTTGACGAAGCGTTGGGGTGGATGGGGGCGGCTAGGGCAGTATCGGTGGGCGTGGCATCCAAACTTTTGGTGCGGTTTTTAGGAGGTCATCATCACCTATCTTGGCACCAAATTTGGTGGCTATAGCTCAAAAACTGTGGGAGATATGGGCTATTTTGACTTAAAAAGACGGGGGGCTGGGGGCGGAATGGGGGGCGTGGCTCCAAAATTTTTGATGCAGTTTTTTGGGGGTTGCTAATAGCTATCTTCTTACCAAATTTGGTACTTATAGCTGTAAGGATGTGCGAAATATGTGGATTTATCGGTTTTGAGTTATCGAATTTATCGATTTGCCAGCCCCCCAGTTATCGTAGAACCCCCATCTTGACACTTTAATTTACTATCCCATAGATAAAGAGAATTGGAAAGTTTCAAGTCTCTAGCTTGAAGGGTGTGGAAAAAACTTGCAACCATACGGACGGACAGACGGACAGACGGACAGACACCATGACGGACATTGCACAAAACCAATATACTCTTTACCTTCGGTATCGAGTATAAAAACTCTTCCCGAAAATTGTTGAGCCAAGTGCAATGTCTACACCTCTTAATAATAAAAAATCCACACATAAAGGCGGAACTCTTATGATGCTCAACAAACATAAACCAAATTATGTATACTGGGATAATCCTAATGAAATTGTTGATAGACTTAAGCTTTTGATCGCTTCACAGGCAGCTGGTAACAGTAGTCATAATAATGAAATTGTATCGATAATTGAAGAGTTGCGAGAGGCAAACATAATATTCTAATAAATATGGTGTGCAAAAATTAAATATTCTTATTATTAATATGTCTCTTGACAAGTTTGGTCATTTCTCCAACGATAAAGAACGCTCAGAGAAGTTAAAAAGGGGAATTAAAACTGTAAGTGGGATTCACATTGATGAGGATGGTAATCTAAATGCTCAAAGCAAACGCATCAAAAATTCAATCAATCCCATAAATAATGATGATTTAGTAATAAAAGAATACGTCGATGCTAAAGTATTCGATTTGAAAAAAAGTCAAGCGGCATTTATCTCTCAGTTAGTAGAGAAAATAAATAACAAGTTAAAAGATCTGGAAAGTAAAATGAATGAAATAACTAAGCTAATAGACAATGTAAATGAAGTTAGCAGCGAGCTTGTTTCAAGTATAAAAAATACTAATGAATTTGTGTTGAACCACTTACAAGAAAAAAACCAATTGCGAAATCAGAGACCGATGAAACATCAGTAACTATTTATAAAAAGGGACCATTTGCACGCCAAGAAAGCGTAACCATTAAATATCCATATAAAAATTAAATTAACGTTGATTTATTATGTCAATTGACAAGTTTGGGCATTATTCAAACGATAAAGAACATTTGGAGTACTTAAACCGAAATAGCAAAAGACTAGTGGGTTTTCCCATTGACAAAGACGGAAATTTGAATATTCGGAAAAAAAGAGTCATAAGTTGTATACAACCGAAGGATGCGAATGACTTGGCTACAAAAGAAAACGTTGATGAATTGATAAATCCAGCGAAAAATGATATATCTAACACAATTTCACTTGTATCATTAAAACAAAGAAATCCCAAAGTTTATTTATTAAAAAAGAATATTAATGACGCTAAAAAGAGGATAGAAAATTTAGAAGAAAAACTTAATAATTATACATTTGCGATCGGGTCTATTGAGGAAAACATTTTTAACTCTATTATTACACCTTCATCTTCACATTTAAAAAAAAAAAGAAATAATAAGAGTAGATGAGATGCCTTTACCCTACAAAATAAAATTTTAGAACATAAAAGCTAATTAAAAAATGATATATAAGTAAATGTTAGTTATCTGTGCTTGTTAAAAGCTGATTGACTACCATAACGGATGGTTCTAGCTCTTTTGTTTGTTACTAAACTAAGAAACATGAGTTCAGAATCTTGGAAGTGTATATGGACAGTATGTGTCACGATATTGATAGAGAAGACACCTGTGTTGAAAATGTGGACAACCTTTTTAAAGAAAAATGTGTGGATCTCCAAAATTTTCTCTCGTCATAATACAAAAAGACGTCACCAACAACCTCGTACTACTTTATAAAGTAAAAATAAATAAATAAATATATTTATATATATATATATATAAAAAATAAAAAATATAATAAAAAAAAAAAACCTGAATCAGGACAATGTGCTTCATTTCAATATGAGTAAACGGGAATTAGTGAAAGAATTACATGCTCCTGCACGTAAAAAGTTTAAACGAAGAAGAGTTGTAATGAAAGGGATCGATGACCATTGGCAGGCAGACCTAGTGGAAATGGGAAAGTACTCCTCATCTAATCAAGGATATAGATTTTTATTGACAATCATTGATACGTTTTCCAAATATGCGTGGGGAGTAGCATTGAAAAACAAATCGGGAAAAGAAGTTACAAAAGCATTCGCGGGCATTTTTAAAGGGAAGAGAATTCCCAAGAATTTACAAACGGACCATGGCAAAGAATTTTTTAACATTGATTTCAAAAACTTGTGTACAAAGTACAACATTAATAATTATTCGAGCTATAGTGTTCTTAAGGCATCGATTGTTGAGCGTTTTAATAGAACTTTAAAGGAAATGATGTGGAGAGAGTTTAGGGGGGCGAAATGGAGGGCGTGGCTCCAAAACTTTGATGCAGATTTTTAAGGGTCGTTGCCAGCTATCTTCCTGCCAAATTTGGTGGCTCTAACTCCACAACTCTGGAAGATACACGCATTCCCGTTTTTGACGAAGCGTTGGGGTGGATGGGGGCGGCTAGGGCAGTATTGGTGGGCGTGGCATCCAAACTTTTGATGCAGTTTTTAGGGGGTCATCATCACCTATGTTGGCACCAAATTTGGTGGCTCTAGCTCAAAAACTGTGGGAGATATAGCCATTTCTGATTTCAAAATGCGGGGGGCTGGGGGCGGAGTGGGTGGGCGTGGCTCCAAAACTTTGATGCAGTTTTTTGGGGGTCGTTACCAGCTATCTTCCCACCAAATTTGGAGGCTCTAGCTCCACAACTCTGGAAGATACACGCATTCCCGTTTTTGACGAAGCGTTGGGGCACATGGGGGTGGCTAGGGCGGTATTGGTGGGCGTGGCATCCAATCTTTTGATGCAGTTTTTGAGGGGTCATCATCACCTATCTTGGCACCAAATTTGGTGGCTATAGCTCAAAAACTGTGGGAGATATAGGCTTTTTTGACTTTAAAATTCGGGGGGGCTGGGGGCGGAATGGGGGGGCGTGGCTCCAAAATTTTTGATGCAGTTTTTTGGGGGTTGCTATAAGCTATCTTCTTACTAAATTTGGTACTTCTAGCTGTAAGGGTGTGCGAAATATGTGGATTTATCGGTTTTGAGTTATCGAATTTATCGATTTGCCAGCCCCCCAGTTATCGTAGAACCCCCATCTTGACACTTTAATTTACTATCCCATAGATAAAGAGATTTGGAAAGTTTCAAGTCTCTAGCTTGAAGGGTGTGGAAAAAAGTTGCGTTCATACAGACGGACAGACGGACAGACACCATGACGGACATTGCACAAACTCAATATACTCTTTACCTTCGGTATCGAGTATAAAAAGTGGTGATCTTACCGGGCATCTTCGGGTTCTTGAACCTCTAATAAATGAGCCCATTCTGCGCGTAACTGACGAACAGAAAACAAAACTTGTTTTCCACAGAAACTTCTCTGTAGTCTTGCACACCAGACATGATTGGAAAACAAAATCAATATCTCTGCCCAGTGGATCACAAACGTGGTACACTGACGGGTCAAAACTGGAAAACGGCGACACCGGGGCTGGTATTTTTGGACCAAGGTTCAACAAGTCCATAGCCATGGGAAAGTCTCCAACCATTTTCCAAGCAGAGATATACGCTATAGAAATCTGTGCTCGTGAATGCCTTCGCAGGAAAATGCAAGGTGCACGGATTTACATCTTCTCTGACAGTCAGGCGGCGCTCATAGCGCTAAGATCCTTCACGATCTTCTCCAGACTTGTAGAGAACTGTTTCCAACAGCTAAACGCCCTTGCCTCCAAGAACATCTTATCGATGGGCTGGGTGCCGGGGCATGAAGGCCACATAGGAAACGAGGTAGCAGACTCCCTAGCAAAACGCGGGGCGATGTCACCACTAATCGGCCCTGAACCGTTCTGTGGACTCTCGAAAGGACACAAAAGAGAACTGGTCAGGAAATGGGAGGAAAAGGAAATAAGTCGCCACTGGACCGACAGTGCAGGGCTGAGACAAGCCAAACAATTTCTCGTCCCCCAGATGACGCGATCAAAACGCATCATCAATCTAAAAAAGAACGAAATACGTATTCTAACAGGCTACCTAACGGGTCATTGCAACCTAAGGTATCACCTTAAGAAATTAAAACTTTCAGAAATCGACACATGCAGATTCTGTGAGATGGAGCCTGAAACATCAGAACATGTTCCATGTGAATGCCCCTCGCTAAGCAGACGTCGACTTCTACAACTAGGAGGTGAACTCATCCCCCCTACAGGATATGGGAACATATAGACCCTACCAAAGTGCTCTCTTTTATTAGAAGCCTTGGTATAGAGGCTCTACCCTAATTCCTACAGGCCGGCACAAAAGACCTAACATCTGGTCGCAGTGCAACAAGGCCCTAGTAATAATAATAATAATAGAGGAAGCACGTTTTCCATTCAAAAGGTGCTCGATTCTTTTTAAGGAAAAGACTCGGCATCAAATACACTTCACCGATAAGGATATGCTTGTGGGAATAGTTAAGTCAGTCGTTAACGCGAACGTCGTTAACGCAATTCACTGTAGCCTCCCGGCATTAGCTAGTTTCCAGCATGAGCTGATAAAAGCATTTCCAACCACCAAGTTTTGGCATTGCAAAAATTTCGTGGCCGATGTGTTCAACATCAGTGACCGAAGAGAAATCGTCACTAAGGAACATAATCGGGCCCATAGGGCAGCGCAGGAGAACGTCAAACAGGTATTGACGGAATACTATTTCCACAAATGACCAAACTTGCGAACGAGGTAGTCTTAAATTGTAAAATCTGCTCACAAGCAAAATACGATAGACACCCGAAAAAACAAGAGCTCGGACAAACACCTGTCCCTGCGCAAGCAGGAGAAATGTTACACATTGACATTTTCTCCACTGACAAAAAGCACTTCCTCACTTGCATCGACAAGTTTTCCAAATTCGCAGTGGTCCAGCCGATTGCATCTCGGACAATAGAGGACACGAAGCCACCTCTATTAGTGCTAATGAACATATTTCCGCGGGCAAAACAAGTGTACTGTGACAATGAACTCGCGTTCAAGTCAGAGACCATCAAGTCTTTACTGTTGAACAATTATGGCGTTAGCGTTGTAAACGCGCCTCCCCCCCACAGCACGTCCAATGGACAAGTAGAGCGCTTTCATAGCACCCTTTTGGAGATATCCAGGTGCTTGAAACTGCAAAGAGGAATAATTGACACGGTCGATTTGATTTTACAGGCAACGATTGAGTATAATGGTTCTATCCATTCAATCGTTAAAGAAAGGCCAAAGGACATTGTGGTCTCCGCTTCGCCGGAGTGCATCCGCAATGTTGGGAAAAAGTTGGAGAAAGCACAACTCCAGCAAAATGAAAGGGAAAACAAAAATCGACAAAACAGGGTCTTTGAGGTAGGCGAAAAGATCTTGGTAAAAACAAACCGCAGACTAGGGAACAAACTGACGCCGCTCTGCGTAGAGAAGAAAGTCGAAGCGAACCTGGGGACAACGGTCCTCGTTGAGGGGAGGGTGGTCCACAAGGACAACCTCCGTTGAAAATTTTGCCTACATATTTTTTAATCAAATTTAATATTTTTACCTTTTTAGAACTGGTAACGACGACTGCACGAGTGACTGACTATACGCACGCGGACTACATACCTATTGAGGACGGAGACATCTTACTTTGAGACAAATACGGGTACTTGAGACACACTACCAACCTGACGGACTACAGAACAATGTTGGACGAGGCAGGGAGACTGACGAATCTGTTTCCGCAATCCCATATGAGGAAATTGCTGGAAATCGACACCGGACACGCACTAGACATGTTGTCCGCTCTCGATGTGCATCATCGCAAGGTAAGAAACCTTGAATTCTTGGGAACAGCCCTTAAGGCCATTGCGGGCACCCCGGACGCAGACGACTTTAGGAGAATGGACATAACGCAAACGCAGTTGATCACTGCAAGCAATAGGCAAATTAAAATCAACTCAAAGCTACAAGAGAAAATAAACCAGCTCACCGACACCGTAAACGAAATTCTAAAATCCACTAACGTTAAACAGACTGACACTGGTCGCCTTTTTGAAACACTCACTACACGAAATAAAATGCTGATAACCGAAATAGGAAACTTAATGCTTGCCTTAACTTTGGAAAAAATTAACGTAATAAACCCAGCAATTATGGATCATTCGGATCTATTAAATATTCTCACTGATCAAATTACAGGGACTACAGTTACCGATATTTTAGAAGTATCTAGCATTAAAAGTAGATCGTAAGGATAATATAATTAGCTTTATAGTTCGTTTCCCTGTAGTAAGCAAGCTCTGCAGGAAAATCACAATATTCCCGGTTGCTCACAATGTCACAGTTCTACAGCTGGACGACAACCTGGTAGCTGACTGCGATGGCCCAATTCTGGCTGTGACAAGCTGCTCACTAACTGCGACGGCTACGTTCTGCAAGCAGGCGAAAAACAACAGCTGCGCGCAAGGTCTTCACTCAGGAGGCACAGCCCATTGCCTGACACAACCGAGTCACCTCGACCCCGTCACCATAGTGGATGATGGTATCGTGATCATAAACGATCGCAGTGCAGTGGTTGCGTACGACGATATAGCTGCATCTGAAGTTGAAGGAACGAGCCTGGTCACCTTTAAGACGTACGCTGTCGTTAACGGCACGCGTTATTTCAACCGCAACAGTGTGCAGAACCGTTTCCCGGCGGTTGCAGCGTCCCCAATGTTGAACATCAGCGGACACAGCACAGTGCTCAGCCTTCCGTACATCCATCGTCTAAGCGAAGACAACCTCAATTACATCGGAGAGGTTAGAGACAGCGTCAAGGCGGGAAGCATAACATCGTTTTCCATGGGCGCTATACTGTTGGTTTGCATCGTCGGAGCAGGGGTTTACTGGGTCTACAAGCTAACTACGGCCCGTCGCAACGCGAGAAGAATCTCGGAGATGATCAAGGATCTTAAACCACCGAGGACGGTCTGACTTCGAGAGGGGGAGTAGTTATCCCATAACGAATACCCACTGTTTGGATACACCGCGATCTAGGCAAATTATCGGTCAGCAACAACGAGCGCAGCGCATGATCACGCCAGCCACACAGGATGTAACCGGACACCATGCGCGACTGCAACTATGTAGCCGACTGCGCGGCCAGATTATTGTAGGGATAGCTTAAGCTTATTCATATATGTCAAATCAGTTCTAAATTGTATTTCGTTGAGGCACATCGGCCCAGCGCGTAATTATAGCAAACTCACTCACGAAGCTTCAAGCACATGTTTTAAATTCATAAAATTCAATTATAAAATAAACATTTAAATTAACAATTAATAAGTGTATTTACTAATTGATTGATTTATATAAGTTGTGAATCTAAGATCTAAACAACATAATTTCATCATTAAATATTTTATTATTAAAAAGGCATTCTTTATAGCTATTTATAGTAAGCTTATCTAATGCAGACTTCTTTACACCCTTTGATTTTTTAATGCATCCACCCCCCTCAAGAGACAGGAATACATTTTCACTCTGAGACCAACAAACTCTAGCATTCGTTTGCCACAGTTCTCATCCTTCATCATACCCAAGACCTTTTTATTACACCTTTTTATCTCGTATAACTTTGCTAACTCCTCTGGGTATTCAGACGTGTCAAACTGCATTTCTACGTCTTCAGCAATATCTGCATAAAAGTCTTTTGTCTGTATTGAATATATGAACGAGTCGGTATCCATATAATTCAATGTGACTTTTTCTTGGAATTTAGGTTTAATATAATCATAATGGAAATCATAAATCTGCCATTTGGACAGTTCTAAAACTGTAAACCCTAAGTACGTTGGCTTGTCATAAACATTATGGAGCCGCTGCATCTGAATAGCATACATGTCTTTAGCAAATTGCGCAGAGCTGAGAAAGCTAGCTTTTGCAATAAGCGAACGTGCACCTAATCGATTGCATGATGTGGTTTCCCACGAAGTGACAATCTTAACATCTTTACGTTTTTCAACGTTTTCCATTGTCTTCCCATAGACTGCGTTATTTAATAGTTTAAAAAAGTCTTTTTCAAAGTTGTTTTTCGCAAAAGTTCTATGGGAAGTGTTAAGATCAATGTATTTTTTTAGCCAAGGAGCCTGTTTAAATTTTAAAACTCTTTGTACTTTTGACAATATTAAACCATTACGTAAACATTGCTGAAGGTTTTTGTAATGAATCGGGTATTTAGTTTTTGACCTAAGGTCTGCAACAAGTTTACACACCTTTGCTTCTGGTGTGGGTTTTTGGTTGAGCGGACAAAAGGGTAGACCATTATGATAATCATGTAAGGTATCAGGATATATAAGGTATACTTCTAAAATGTAACCATACTCAGAATTTCCTACTATTTGAGTTACATCTAATGATGCAATTTTGAAAAACGTCTGTCAATAAAAGAACACCTGTTTTGAGATAAAGCTCCATATATTCTTTTAATGATTGACAATTGAAAACTTTCCATACATGCTGTGCATGTAAATAGTCCTCAGTCGAACATTCCTTATTAGTTAAACTATTAAAGAAGTTCTCCCTTGGAGGCAGACAGGTTTCGGACAGTCGGCTTTCCGAATCTAAAAACTCGTATGGAAAAACTCCCTTTCTACGTAATAAGTTAAACTTCTCCTCAGAGGGATAAAAACGCTTAACGCTCTCAAAACATTCAGTGCTCAGATTACTACTTAAAGCATCTAAGCTGGTTGCCATAAAGCGAAACGTGTCCAAAAATCGAATTTCTAAATTTTTGTCATGGGACGCTATATATGTAAATTTGGAGAGTGATATGTACAGCTCCTTATTCAGTGGGAGTACTTTAATATCACCCTCCACTTTGTTAAGTTCCCTAACGAAAAGATGGGAGTCATACCGCGAAAAATTGTGAAAGAATACGGGAACAAAAGGTGCAATATGAAAATGAATATTGCAAACATTATGGGCTGGACCCCTGTACTGACCCGTTAAATGGCAATGATCACGTACTCGGTCGGTCCCCAGAATTTTCTTGCAGATATGGCAATTAACTGCTTTTCGAAAACTGGTTTCCTCCTCTGCACTCATTTTCATTGGTTTAATATTAGAAAGGTAGGTCGTGTAAATTTCACTTACATCTCTGATGAGAGATGTGACAAATTTGACACCTGCATCTTTACCAGTCTCTAAAACAAACTTGTCTAAGGATGGGTCAAAGGAGCACTTAACGTAGTACGAGAATGCTATAGGCACATGTAATGATGTAGCTGTAACATTCTCACTCACTTTTGAATTGAGGGGGGTTAGTATGCATTCGAAGTCTGCATACACTACAAAAGGTACTAAAGTACGATTAAAATTCTTAAATTTAAGACTTGCTTTTTCAATTGATGGAAGCGTTGAAACCATTTTTCCGCAATTCATCCGATGTTCCATCGATAACTTCTCGCTGTGTGAGAAGTTGAGGCAGGTGCTGCAAAAGAAAATCTGATGCGCGTTACCGGTCACCTCTGAGCTAACCAGTCTATAAATTTCAAAACAAAACAAAATGTATTAGTAAGTACTTAGTATTAAGAAAATTGATTTTTTTACATACCTTGATAAACTTTTTATCCACACAAAATGCGCCCGTCCATCGCTCTCCAAAAGCAATAAACTTATATGCCGTTCCCTTTCGACCTTCGTTAAATACAGCGGACCTACAACTTTTCCTTTTTCTTCGTCGAACCCAAACACGTTGATACTAATAGTGGAGTTCCGTCTTTCGAACACTTTAATTTGTGAAAGCGGAAGCGGAAACTCCAGCTCCTCAAAATCTAATGTAAGTGTATCACTTACATAGATTTTTGAGTTGTCAATATTCACATTGTAGCTCGAACATCTTTCAGGATGGCTGGTGTTGCGTGGGGCTTTCAGGGCTGATATTAAAGCCCATTTAAAACAATATTCATCGTGGTTTTGCACATTCACAATCGCCTTTTTAGCCCTCAGCACCTTTGGAGTTTCAATATAATTTGAAACTTTAAGTGGAGTGTATATGTTAAGATTGCACTCCAGTCTTAATATTTGGGACATAGTCCATCCGCTGTCCCTTCCCTGGAACTCATCCATTTTTTTTCGGATGAGTTCAGCATGCTGATTATAGACTTCTTCTATATTTCTTCCAGCAGTTAGAACAGACATAGGTGTTTGATGTGACTTGACTTGCATCACCATCTCGTCTTGCTGGAATTTTATGTATTCCGCAAATAACTCAAAGTTTATCTTACACGGTGTGTGTAAAGACAAAACATTGGTTATTATTGGAATAAGCTCCGATGAGGCATAAGTGAGGAATTCCTAAGGATCAAGAATTTCCTCACGCCTATTCTCAAACGATAATGTGAGAATGCGGTTTTTAAATCCTCCTGAAATCTGCTTCACAACACTATTCAGAGGTATAAAAACACGCATTTTGTGGGTATTGGAACTTAAATGTCCATTCCACTTTGAAAAAAGTACATTAACCTTACATGAGTCACACCACTTTGTTGTCGCATTGGGGGTGGCGGCAATGATGTTTGTGGCGGTGTAGGGTGTATTATTGTAGGTGGTGGTGTAGGCTGTGTTGTTGTAGGTGGTGTCGTAGGCTGTGTTGTTGTATGTGGTGGCGTAGGGTGCATTGTTGTAGGTGATGGCGTAGGGTGTATTGTTGTAAGTAGCGGCGTAGGCTGTGTTGTTGTAGGTGGTACCGTAGGCTGTGTTGTTGTATGTGGCGGCGAAAGGTGCGTTGTTGTAGGTGGTGGCGTAGCATGTGTTGTTGTAGGGTGTGGCAAAGGGTTCGTTGTTGTGGGTGGCGGTGTAGTATGTGTTGTTGTAGGTGGTGGCGAAGGATCCGTTGTTGTAGGTAGCGGCGTAGGGTGCATTGTTGTAGGGTGTGGCGAAGGGTTCGTTGTTGTAGGTGGCGGTGTAGCATGTATTGTTGTAGGTGGTGGCGAAGGGTTCGTTGTTGTCATCGCTCCAATTAACTTCCTTTGGGGGGTTTGAATCAACTTCCGCAAATCTCTGTTAAAAGGTTCGCTACCTCGGTGGTGTACACAAATGTTTTACTCACGATTGACGACATATTAATATTTTTATACTCGATACCGAAGGTAAAGAGTATATTGGTTTTGTGCAATGTCCGTCATGGTGTCTGTCCGTCTGTCCGTCTGTCAGTCTGTCCGTCCGTATGGTTGCAAGTTTTTTCCACACCCTTCAAGCTAGAGACTTGAAACTTTCCAATTCTCTTTATCTATGGGATAGTAAATTAAAGTGTCAAGATGGGGGTTCTACGATAACTGGGGGGCTGGCAAATCGATAAATTCGATAACTCAAAACCGATAAATCCACATATTTCGCACATCCTTACACCTATAAGTACCAAATTTGGTAAGAAGATAGCTATTAGCAACCCCCAAAAAACTGCATCAAAAATTTTGGAGCCACGCCCCCCATTCCGCCCCCAGCCCCCCGGTCTTTTTTAAGTCAAAATAGCCCATATCTCCCACATTTTTTTGAGCTATAGCCACCAAATTTGGTGCCAAGATAGGTGATGATGACCCCCTAAAAACCGCACCAAAAACGGGAATGCGTGTATCTTCCAGAGTTGTGGAGCTAGAGCCTCCAAATTTGGTGGGAAGATAGCTGTTAACGACCCCCAAAAATCTGCATCAAAGTTTTGGAGCCACGCCCACACATTACGCCCCCAGCCCCCCCGCATTATGAAATCACATATGGCTATATCTCCAACAGTTTTTGAGCTAGACCCACCAAATTTGGTGCCAAGATAGGTGATGTTGACCCCCTAAAAAGTGCACCAAAAGTTTGGATACCACGCATACCGATACTGCCCTAGCCTCCCCCATCCACCCCAACGCTTCGTCAAAAACGGGAATGAGTGTATCTTCCAGAGTTGTGGAGCTAAAGCCACCAAATTTGGTAAGAAGATAGCTGGCAACGACCCCAAAAATCTGCATCAAAGTTTTGGAGCCACGCCCCCCATTTCGCCCCCCCCTTTCTCCACTTTTTACAATTTTCGAGCTAGAGTCACCAAATTTGGTATGAAGATAGCAATTGACATTCCACAAAGATCTGCATCAAAAATTTGGATGCCACGCCCACCCATACCACCCCCAACCCCCCCTTTTCCCACTTTTTACAAACTTCGAGCTAGAGTCACCAAATTTTGTATGTAGATAGCAATTGATATTTCACAAAGATCTGCATCAAAAATTTGGATGCCACGCCCACCCATATCACCCCCAACCCCCCTTTCCCCAATTTTTACAAATTTTGAGCTAGAGTCACCAAATTTGGTATGAAGATAGCAATTGATATTTCACAAAGATCTGCATCAAAAATTTGGATGCCACGCCCACCCATACCACCCCCAACCCCCCTTTCCACAATTTTTACAAATTTCGAGCTAGAGTCACCAAATTTGGTATGAAGATAGCAATTGACATTTCACAAAGATCTGCAAAAAAATTTTGATGCCACAACTACCCATACCGCCCCCAGCCCCCCCCTTTCCCTACATTTTACAAACTTTGAGCTAGAGTCACCAAATTTGGAAGGCAAATAGTTGGTGGCATCCCTATCTGCATCGGAGAATCTTTAAGGCAGCGTACACCCCTGCCGCATCCGTACCCCTTTGCATTCAGGCCTATTTTTACCGGTTTTAATACTGGTATCGAGTATGCCGCAGTCGGTTGCGTCCGACTGCAACGTTTCTACTTGTTTTGTTTAATTTTTTTATTTTTTTTGGTTTTGCTTTAAAATTCGAAAACAAAAAACGTTTGAAAAACACGGAGGATAAATTTAAAAATGTCACACTTGAAAACTTCGAGAGCTACTGATCGTTTATTTAACCAAAAGTGCCCATTTTATTGATTTTGAAGTCAGTGCAGGATATAAGATTTTTCTAGCACTTGACTAGTTTTCAAAACAGATATATATATAACAAGTAAGAAGGCTCTAGTCGGGACAGCCCGACTAGAAGATACCCTGAACCCAGTTGCAATAAATATATTAAATTATTAAAAGACTTTGCTATACTGACTTAACTTCAATCGATTAAATTCGATATCTCCAATGTTTCTTAACCGATTTGGACGAAATTTTCAGAAATAATTTATTGTTACCCATTCTTTCAACCCTCATTTTTACATTTTCCAAATTCGATATTTTTTTGTTATCGATTCCATGTGTATATCGGAAACCAGAATAGTTATCGATAATTTGAAGCAAACTTGTTCTGCTCATGGTATAGGAGAACTTATATCCCAAAGCTTATATCTCTAGCTCTTGTAGCCTCTGAGATCCACGCGTTCATACAGACGGACAGACGGACAGGCTAAATCGACTCGGCTATTGATGCTGATCAAGAATATATATAGTTTATAGGGTCGGAGATGCTTCCTTCTGCCTGTTACATACTTTTGCACAAAACCATTATACTCTTATTTACCCATTTTATGGGTTAAGGGTATAAAAACAAAGGTTAGAAAGGGATGGCGCTAAACATATAAATGACCATCCTATATGATTGGATGATAGTATTCAACTTAAGGATGAAGGGGACCAATCAATTAGCATTCTCATCTGCTTTTCATAGACACTTGTCCTCTCTAATTTTTTCCCCCTCTTACACTTTCACACTCTAACACCCTCTCCCTCTAATACCACATAGCGCACATGAATGTTGTTGTTGTTACTGGTGTTTACAAAAATCAATGCATGATCTGAGTTGCTTACAGACAACGCACGTTCCACATGTTTGTATACTTGACAGCAGATCCTATGATCATACTACTTGAATGTTTTTATGTTGCTGCTTTTGACAAAAAACAATGCATGCTGTATTTGACTCTAATACTAAATGGCTAAATAGCTAAACTGATCCTGTGCACACTGATTTTCCCAATAATTAATATCCATGTTTATGGCTTGCTCGTTAAACAGGCGCATCCTTGACACCAGATCCTATGATCATATAACCCACTTGAATGTTTTTATATTGCTGCTTTTGACAAAAAACAATGCATGCTGTGGCTTAGCCTGTATTTGACTCTAATAATAAATGGTTAAATAGCCAAAACTCATTTTCCCAATAACTATGCTCAATTTTTATGGCTTGCTCGTTAAACAGGCGCATCCTTGACACCAGATTCCTTGCTAACAAATTCCACATGAATGTTGTTATTGTTACTGCTCTTGACAAAAAACAATGCATACTGTTGCTTGCTTGCATGTGTGCAAGGCAATGCACTTAAAACAGGAATACACTTGACACCCGATCCTATGATCGTTGATTCTCAAGTGGGTAATAAAAGTGTAAAAAAGGGATCGCTGATTCTCAAGTGGGGTAATAAATTATGATTGGGGGTAATAAAAGTGACAGCTACTTCCTGGCATAGAACCGGCAATCACCTACTACTACTTTTATGGTCATGAGTAGCAGTGTGCAAAGGAAGAAAGGATAGAGAATAGAGAAAAGCGAACGCTTGTTCGATGAACGTTGCATTGTTATGGACAACAGCAACAACAACAACAAGAACATAAATATTCGTGGGGTTCTGTGAACAAGGGATAGGAATTTTCCTACGCAGCAGCAGCACCAGCAACATAGCAGCAGCAGCGGCAGGATCAATACATTGCTTCTAAACAAGATTATTGATACTTGTAGATTAAGATTAAAATGTGTTAGAGGAGGAAAGAGTTAGAGGGGGAAGGTGTAAGAAGGAGAATGTGTGTTAGAGGGGAAAGAGTTAGAGGGGGAAAGTGCTAGAGGGGGAAAGAGTTAGGGAAAGAAAGTGTTAGAAGGAAAATGTGTGTTAGAGGGGGAAAGTGGTAATGCGTGCATTAATTTAATAAACCACGCCCAGTGATCCTGCTTGTATAAATTTAATAAGCCACGCTCCTTATACCATTTTGATTAGTCCCCACCGTCCTTAAGATTAATACTATTTTCCAATCCTTTGGACTTGACATTTAAATGTTTAGCGCCATCCCTTTCTAACCTTTGATATTAGTAGTAGGGAATTGCCAGTTCTATGCCAGGAAGTAGCTGTCACTTTTATTACCCCCAATCATAATTTATTACCCCACTTGAGAATCAGCGATCCCTTTTTTACACTTTAATTACCCACTTGAGAATCAACGATCATAGGATCGGGTGTCAAGTGTATTCCTGTTTTAAGTGCATTGCCTTGCACACATGCAAGCAAGCAACAGTATGCATTGTTTTTTGTAAAGAGCAGTAACAATAACAACATTCATGTGGAATTTGTAAGCAAGGAATCTGGTGTCAAGGATGCGCCTGTTCAACGAGCAAGCCATAAACATGGATATTAATTATTGGGAAAATCAGTGTGCACAGGATCAGTTTGGCTATTTAGCCATTTAGTATTAGAGTCAAATACAGGCTAAGCCACAGCATGCATTGTTTTTTATTCAAAAGCAGCAACATAAAAACATTCAAGTGGGTTATATGATCATAGGATCTGGTGTCAAGTATACAAACATGTGGAACGTGCGTTGTCTGTAAGCAACTCAGAACATGCATTGATTTTTGTAAACACCAGTAACAACAACATCATTCATGTGGGTTATGTGGTGTTAGAGGGAGAGGGTGTTAGAGTGTGAAAGTGTAAGAGTGGGAAAAGGATAGAGGGGACAAGTGTCTATGAAAAGCAGATGAGAATGCTAATTGATTGGTCCCCTTCATCCTTAACCCTCTCATGCCCAAATGAAAATGGGCGGGGCTAAAATTTTTTTGAGTAGATATTTAAGATAGGGTTGACATCAGTATTAACTGTTCAAAATTTCAAGGTCCTAGGTGTCCTGGTTCAAGAGCTACAGGATGTTGCGTATATGCAACATTGGGCAATGGTGGAATATATTTCAAAACAAGTTTTTTTTTACAAATGCCGTTTATTTATATTTTATGTATCACAAGACACGAAACAGTTTTTTTGGGGATTGGAACACAAGTGCACATTACATTTACTGCATTTACAGCTTGGAAACCCAGTGGTGCATACTCTACATCTGCCTCTTGTTCCCCATTCCGGCCAATGATTATAACCATCATGTCGTAGTGATTTTGGTGGGTCTTCAAGGTAAGCTCTTTTATAGGAATTTGATTCAGAGTCTGTAGAACCAGCTGGTGATGATGGAGCGGGTGATGATGGTGATGCTGGCGACAACTGTAGTTTGACTTGCGTTCAAAAGTTCGGCAGCAACATCCGATAGAAAATCTATGAGCGGAAAATACTTTGTATCGCCGTTTGTATGTACAATGTCTCTGCTGTACAACAACCAACTGTTTACTAAACTCGAATTTATGCACCAGTATACTATGCGCATGTACCATTTATTTGAGCGGTGGTTGAGTCTGTACAATTCAAGCAGCATGTCTGCAAGATCAACCCCTCCCATGTGTTTGTTATAACATTCAACATTCATATTTTCAGCCACAGTTCATCCGTAAAGAAAGTACTAAAATATTCTATGGGTTTTTTCACCGCATCGCTGCATAATTTACTTTTCCAGGTGGTCTCACGTTCCATAAACTCATCACTACTCCACTTCAAACTATTCAAATCAATTTTTTCCTGTACCTACTGTACAACGATTTCAATTTCATCCAAATCTTCAACATCGTCGCTTCCAATAATTTTATCAATCAAACCAACTTCCACATTTTCAGCTCTGTTATCCAAAGTTTTCAATGTTTCCTCTTTAATTTCCTCCATATTTGGCTCTTTTTCTTCAACAATTTCTTCGACAGCCGAATCTTCCCAATCAAAGTCAATGTCAATGTCAGCTTGAGTAAGCCCTTTTGGATGCATCTTAGAAAGTGTATACAGAAAGAAATTATATTTTTCGAAAATTACCACAATAGACCAATGTTGCATATACGCAACACGAAAATAAAATAATTATTACAGACAAACTAAATAATATTTTTATATGGGGTTTTTTTCTAAACACTCTCTTACCTCTCTATATTTATGTAGTAAATTTGGTTTCAGGATGAAATAATTATTTTTATACGTTATTTCCACTTTTTTAGAACACCGTACTTTCGCAAAATCAATTTTTCAACTTCTCGCTCACAAATGTGACTACCGACTGAAAGCGTGTACAGCTGACTGCCTTAACACTTGCTGTTTGCTTTTTCAACACAATAAGCTATAATTTAAAAAAAAATTAAAACAATTACTCAAAAATAACGGGAGTTAGAGGCTCGGAAAGTCAATTAGGGTGTTCAACAGCTCCGTTTCATCGTTTCATGTTTCAAAGTTGAAACGATTAACTCGTGAACGGCATTTTGGGTGTCAATGCGTTTCAAGTTTGTGCAGTCAGCTGTTGTTTGTTTACATTTCTTATTCTTCAATTTTTGTCACTGTTGCTGTTTACCGTGGTTATACTTTATTTATAAAAAATGCTTTTTAAAAGTGCTAAAGATATGCTATGCGATGCTTTAGCAAAGCAAGTTATTAGAGAAATAGAGGATATTGAAGGTGAGAAGAGCTCGTTGTTTGAATTAGTTGCTCAATTACATGCTTTTAAAATTTGGCGGCCATTAATAACATGTGTTTTTTACTATTTTGCACAAAAATACACCAAATATACTAAAAAGTACTGAACATCGATAGCAAATATCGAATAAATATCGTGCTCTTCCCATCTTTACTTTGTTCAAACTTGAAACACTTTTTGTATACATAGGCTGGGGTGTTTCAACGTTTCAAGAAATTTTCTATGTATGTTGTTGTTGCGAGACGTTGAAACGAGCTGTTGAACACCCTAAATGTTGCGTATATGCAACATCGGGCATGAGAGGGTTTAGTTGAATACTATCATCCAATCATATGGGCTGGTCATTTAAATGTTTAGCGCCATCCCTTTCTAACCATTGTTTTTTTTATATATATATCTGTTTTGAAAATTAGTCAAGTGCTAGAAAAATCTTATATCCTGCACTGACTTCAAAATCAATAAAAGAGGCATTTTTGGTTTAAGTTGTAGAGTTTATCTTATTTTATTATTATTTTTATACTCGATACCGAAGGTAAAGAGTATATTGAGTTTGTGCAATGTCCGTCATGGTGTCCGTCCGTCTGTCCGTCTGTCCGTCTGTATGTTCGCAAGTTTTTTCCACACCCTTCAAGCTAGAGACTTGAAACTTTCCAATTCTCTTTATCTATGGGATAGTAAATTAAAGTGTCAAGATGGGGGTTCTACGATAACTGGGGGGCTGGCAAATCGATAAATTCGATAACTCAAAACCGATAAATCCACATATTTCGCACATCCTTACAGCTAGAACTACCAAATTTGGTAAGGAGATAGCTATTAGCAACCCCAAAAAACTGCATCAAAAATTTTGGAGCCACGCCCCCCTTTCCGCCCCCAACCCCCCCGCATTTTAAAGTCAAAAAAGCCCATATCTCCCTCAGTTTTTGAGCTAGACCCACCAAATTTGGTGCCAAGATAGGTGATGATGACCCCCAAAAACTGCATCAAAAGTTTGGATACCACGCCCACCGATACTGCCCTAGCCGCCCCCATCCACCCCAACGCTTCGTCAAAAACGGGAATGCGTGTATCTTCCAGAGTTGTGGAGCTAGAACCTCCAAATTTGTTAGGAAGATAGCTGGTAACGACCCCCCAAAAAACTGCATCAAAGTTTTGGAGCCACGCCCACCCATTCCGCCCCCAGGCCCCCAGCATTTTGAAATCACAAATGGCTGTATCTCCCTCAGTTTTAGAGCTAGAGCCACCAAATTTGGTGCCAAGATAGGTGATGATGACCCCCCCAAAAACTGCATCAAAAGTTTGGATGCCACGCCCACCAATACTGCCCTAGCCGCCCCCATCCACCCCAACGCTTCGTCAAAAACGGGAATGCGTGTATCTTCCAGAATTGTGGAGCTAGAGCCTCCAAATTTGGTAAGAAGATAGCTGGCAACGACCCCCAAAAATCTGCATCAAAGTTTTGGAGCCACGCCCCCCCTTTCCCCACTTTTTACAAACTTTTAGCTAGAGTCACCAAATTTGGTATGAATATGACAATTGACATTCCACAAAGATCTGCATCAAAAATTTGGATGCCACGCCCACCCATACCGCCCCCAGCCACCTTTCCCCACTTTTTAGAAACTTTGAGCTAGGGTCACCAAATTTGGTATGAAGATAGCAATTGACATTCCACAAAGATCTGCATCAAAAGTTTGGATGCCACGCCCACCCATACCGCCCCCAGCCCCCCTTTCCCAACGTTTTACAAACTTTGAGCTAGAGTCACCAAATTTGGTATGAATATAACAATTGACATTCCACAAAGATCTGCATCAAAAATTTGGATGCCACGCCCACCCATACCGCCCCCAGCCCCCCTTTCCCAACGTTTTACAAACTTTGAGCTAGGGTCACCAAATTTGGTATGAAGATAGCAATTGACATTCCACAAAGATCTGCATCAAAAATTTGGATTCCACGCCCACCCATACCGCCCCCAGCCCCCCTTTCCCCACTTATTACAAATTTCGAGCTAGAGTCACCAAATTTGGTATGAAGATAGCAATTGACATTTTACAAAGATCTGCATCAAAAATTTGGATGCCACGCCCACCCATAATGCCCCCAGCCCCCCTTGTGCCACTTATTACAAATTTCGAGCTAGGGTCACCAAATTTGGTATGAAGATAGCAATTGACATTCCACAAAGATCTGCATCAAAAATTTGGATGCCACGCCCACCCATACCGCCCCCAGCCTCCCTTTCCCCACCTTTTACAAACTATGAGCTAGAGTCACCAAATTTGTAAGGAAGATAGCTTGTGGCATCTCCATCTGCATCGGAAAATCTTTAAGGCAGCGTACACCCCTGCCGCATCCGTACCCCTTTGCAATCAGGCCTTTTTTTTACCGGTTTTAATACTGGTATCGAGTATGCCGCAGTCGGTTGCGTCCGACTGCAACGTTTCCACTTGTTTTCAATAAAATTCATAAATTCTACATATCTACATATATATATATATATAAGATATTGCATGTTTATTTTTAAATCTAGTATTTTAACATTTGATTCCTTATTGACTTAAACGTTTTTGTTCATTCTTTTATTTAAATTTCTATATTTTGTAATTAAACGTTCTACTCTTGTCAGACGCATGCTTAAGTGAAAGCAACCACATGTATCAACTCCCTCTGTAGATAGATCAGATGACCAGCTGCACGCTGAAAGATGTTCGCCATATTTGGAATTTACTAGTTGACAGTTTTCATATCCCAAGAAAAATTCACGATATTCCACAAGCAATTCATGATGTTCGGGAAAAATCATTTCGCCAAACTCTTTTAAAAAGCCATCGATTTTCTTCACAATTGTTTTAAATCCAATACCAGAAATCTGCTCCATTTTTTTATAGTTTACTCAACAAACGTTTATTTAAGACTGACTTAAAGGTTTTTTTTCACTTTCCTCGATGAATTTCATTTTTATTAAGTGTAACATTCTTGTGAAATGGTGATATTAAAGTATTGCCATCTCTTTTTTTTATTTCCTTAGCCATCTTTTTTTTTATAATTTCAAACTATACATAAAATTAGAATATCCATGATATTTTAGGTATTGACTTTGCACTAAAAATTTAATTAAGTTACTTATAATATTAGAAAACTCTCAGTTTGAGGTATCTGAAAATGAAAATATTTATACTAATATACTTGAATAAAATAAAAATTATTTTTTATATAAATTTCATCATGTTTTTTATTTATTAATTAAGTGGGGGTACATAATATTTTAAATTATAAATTTGAATGAATATCAAACACATCTTTAGTCTGTATTAAATTGGTTTTAAACGATGCGTTGAACTAATCCAGTCAAAGGTGAATACTCTACCAATCGATCATGCATAAGCAGGCAATATACCTTAGTATTCCTCACACTAACACTATCGAGATCAATTGAAACTCTTACATCGATTGGCCCTGTTTTAACTGTTTCATTCTGATGTGACAAGTCTACAACAACCATTGGTGCTTTCTCTTTAAACTCTTTGGGTGTTAGTAATGGTTCAGATTCCTTCACAAAGTAGCTTGATTGAAATCCTGAATACATATCATACAAACTTGCATATCGTTCTCGCTTAAAACTTATATTCATATCATCGTACGGAAAGTTCTCCGAGTTAAGGTACACTTTTAAATTTCTCAAATGATTATGATTAAGTTTATCATCCACTACAAAAGCTATTATCGCAAATCGGGGGCGTACTCTATTAGCTGCAATCTTAACGTTCCAAACATGTTGTGTACCTTCTGGCAATGTTGGATTCAGATAACAATCCCAACTGCGGAATGAAAGTGGCAGTGAACCTCCAGTCTTAGTTAAACTAAACATTTGCAATTTCTTCTCATCGCTTAGAGTTACATGTGGTATTTTCCATACAATGTTAGAAATATTTAGTTTATACTCCTTAGTTGCAATTTTACTGTGATACACATCATCCATATTTTTAGTCATGAGTAATATTAATTCATGTTAACAATTTAATAAAACCTTGTAATAATCTTCAGCAAATCCAAGTAAGTATTTAAGAGGGATAGAAAAATTAAAATATCCATTTGCCAACTCTCTATCATCTCCATTGAACCAACCAGAATTCTCTAGCATACAGCTCTCCGTTTTGTTTAAGGAAGCATAGTTTTTTAAGGTTGTTGAAATACCAACAAATCGAGTACGGTCAATTTCAATTCCATTTAACTCATATCGAACTTCATCAAAGAGATAACTCATACAATTGTTTTTAAGTTTTCCATCTACAGCAAGCGAGTTATCCGCCAAACAAATTGTGCCTTCAACATTAATAAAACTCTCACAAGGCAATACATATAAGTCCTGATTCTGAATAGTAATTCTAACTTCATCATTGCTTTTAAATGTTTGTAGATAAGGAGAATAAGTGTGATATTCTTTTTTGATTATACTCTCATCCGAGTAGGCTTTCTCACGAACATTCAATACACTACTCATTATGTTCTTATTTTTAGACCCAAAGATTTTAAAAATAATTTGTTCTCGGCTGTAAGTACTTTTTTCGTCGACCTGTATCCTTCTATAGTAGAACTTAAAGTGTTCGCTGGGGGCGGATAGCACGCGTTTTTATTATAAATAATCATTCTCGTCGCCTCAAGTGTAAGCGAAGTGTCACAGCCTCTTTTCTTAAATTAACCAAGTTTCCGTTCTGATCAGTAATCCGTATTATTAACGACTGTATCTCTCTCGTGCTAACTGGCAAATAAATAAGATTATTGGGTTTCTCACTCAATTTATAGCCTGGTGGAACATTGAGTGCAAACTCATGTAGTGCATGACTTGATACCTCATTTACATATGAACCGCTTACAATGTTACATTCCAGACGAATCGTATTTACTTTTAAAATGTCAACAGGTTGATCTGATATATGCGTAGCATTTGGTTTTAGTTCTCTTTTATTAAATCCAAATAGTTGACCAATAGAACGCGCTTTGTTAAAATATATTGGATCTTCTTTAGATGAAATCTCTACTTGAAGGGTATTATTATTGCTCTCGACTAGAGGGTGCTTTAATTTATTTGGCTCTATTTCCATCATTTTCTCGCTAATAATTTCACTTATGTCACTAAGCTCATATGATCCCACAGGTATCTCGAATATATGCTCTCCAATATGGAATAAATTATTATCATGGTCCACATTTGGAATTGAGTTGTACATATGGAAATCAATTAGTGCACACTCATAACTTCCACTTAACTTTATGGGTGGATGATAAATTGCCATTAAAATCGAGTTGTTACCCGTTAACGTTAGTGTTGTTGCCATTCTGAGAGATTATTGATAAGTCAATTAAAAATACTTGTTAGTAGTAGGGAACTGCCGGTTCTGTGACAGGAAGTAGCTGTCACTTTAATTACCCCCAATCATAATTTATGACCCCATTAAATTTTATGACCCTTTTTCGCCCCTTTTTTTATTTTGACCCCTTGATTTTTGTCCCCTACAATATGATAATATATGTCCCTTTTTTCCCCATGATCGTGTCCCTCCTTTGATTAGACTAGGTTGGAGAGCAAAGGATTAACATTCCTAGGCCACCATTTTATCAGCAGCATCTGTGAGAATCAGTGATCATAGGATTTGGAGTCAAGTGCGCACCTGTTAAACCTGCGTTGCATTATACACCTGCAAGCAAGCCACAATCATAGATGGCATTCTTAAGGACAATAGCAACAAGATTCTTGAGAAGCAGTGATCAGAGGAACAGATTTGGTTATTTACCTAACTAGTGTTAGAGTCAATTGTGCGCCTCTTTGACTTGCGTGGCATTGTAAACCTGTTTATGGTCATGAGGTGCAGTGTGCACAGGAAGAAAGGATAGATGAGAGAGAGTCGAGAAGGTGCCTGTTTGACGTGCGTTGCATTGTTAACCTGAAAGCAAGCAATAATGAATGAATGTTTATGGTCATGAGTAGTAGTGATCAAAGGATCTGGAATCGAGAGGGTGCCTCTTTGACGTGCGTGGCATTGTAAACCTGCAACACACGTCAAAAAATGAATGCTTATGATCATGAGAAGCAGTGTGCAAACGAAGAAAGGATAGAGAATATAGAAAAGCGAACGTTGTTCGATGTACTGGGGTTCTGTGAACAAGAGATGGGAATTTTCCTACGCAGCACCAGCAGCAGCAGCACCAGCAGCAGCAGCAGCGGCAAGATTAATACATTGATCTTTATGGCTGTGAGAATGACAGGATCAGGTTGAACTTTTTAACCAATTATTGTTAGAGTCAAGTGTGCTCCTGTTTTAAATACGTTGCTCTGCACACGTGCATTGTTATTCTCAACAACTACAACCTTCGTGGGGGGTTATGTGATCAAGGGATGGGAATTTTCCTACGCAGCAGCAGCAGCAAGATCAACACATTGTTTTTAAACAAGAGTATTGATTCTTGTAGATTAAGATTATAAAGAGTTAGCGGGAGAAAAAAAGTTAGAGGGAGAAGGTGTAAGAGGGGGAAAGGATAGAGGGAGAAGGTTTTAGAGGGAGAAAGTGTTAGAGGGGGAAAGTGTTAGAGGGGGAAAGTGTTAGAAGACTTAGAGACAAGTTTGTGCATGCTTGAAGTGCGCTAGTCAAAGGTCAACTACATTAGTTGACTAATGTGTTATAGATATCACCGTCCGAAAGGATCAGTGAGCCAAGTACATTGCCTTTGAAACTATTAAGGTTTCTTAGCTACAAGTTAGTAGATAGAGAGAGAGAGTCAACTGTGCGAAGGTTTCTAAGCTACGAATAAGTAGATAAGAGAGAGTCGAGAGGGCGCCTGTTTGACGTGCGTTGCCTTGCACACCTGCAGGAAAAACATAAACAATTAATGCTTATGGTTATGAGGAGCAGTGCGCAAAGGAAGAAAGGATAGAGAATAAAGAAAAGCGAGCGCTTGTTCGATGTACGTTGCATTGTTATGGTCAACAGCAACAACAACAACAACCTTCGTGGGGGGTTATGTAAGCAAGGGATGGAAATTTTCCTAAGCAGCAGCAAGATCAACACATTGTTTTGAAACAAGAGTATTGATACTTGAAGATTAAGATTAAAATATGTTAGAGGAGGAAACAGTTAGAGGGGGAAAGTGTTAGAAGGAGTATGTGTGTAAGAAGGGGAAAGAGTTAGAGGGGGAAAGTGTTAGAGGGAGGAAGACTTAGAGACAAGCTTGTTCATGCTTGAAGTGCACTAGTCAAAGGTCAAGTAGATTAGTTGGCTAATATGTTTTAGATATCACCGTCCGTGAGGATCAGTGAGCCAAGTACATTGCCTTTCAAACTATTAAGGTTTCTTAGCTACAAGTTAGTAGACAAGAGAGAGAGAGTCAACTGTGAGCAGGTTTCTTAACTACGAATAAGTAGATAAGAGAGAGTCGAGAGGGCGCCTGTTTGAGGTGCGTTGCCTTGCACACCTGCAGGCAAAGCATAAACAATGAATGTTTATGGTTGTGAAAATCAGTGATCCAAAGGATAAAAGAATTGAGACAAGATTGTGCTTGTTTGAAGTACGCTTGTCAAAGGGCAGTACATTCGTAGGCCGCATTCTTATGATCAAAAGCAACACCAACAATAACATTCGTGAGGGTTATGTAAGCAAGGGATGGGAATTTTCTTTCGCAGCAGCAGCAGCAAGATCAAAACATTGTTTTTAAACAAGAGTATTGAGACTTGCAGATTTAGATTGGAATGTTATGGGGGGAAGGTGTAAGAGGGGGAAAGTGTTAGAGGGAGAAAGAGAGAGTTAGTGTTAGAGGGAGTAAGTGTTAGAGGGTGAAAGTGCTATAGGGGGAAAGCGATCCTGCTTATATTATTATATTAAAACACGCTCCTTTATGCGATTCTATACACGAGCGTCTATGAAATGCAGGTGGTATGTTAATTGATTGTCCCTCCTTCTAACGGACACCCAACTTGTTCGCTACTTACGTTTCTAACCTTTATTTGCATACATCTGTTTTGATTATTGCAATGACTTCTGTTACTTTTATAGAGCTAATTAGTATAACTTTTTAAGTTTTTTTACTTTGTTAATAAACTATCAAATTATGTTTTTCATATAGGTATGTTTTAATTTTATTTTTATTTTTTTCATAGATTTTTACAGTACGTTAAATTTGAGAATTATATTAAGCTTGTTCCGTTGAGGGATTAAGCAAACACAAACACCGAACATTTATATTAATGACATATAGTTATAGCCGGTAGAACACACAAGTCATACTCCATGATTTTGTTTCGGCTTGATAAAAAGCTTTTTAATTCTATATTATAAGCCTAAGTTCTAGTACTCACTATATACATATCTAAGAATGCTTTTATGTATGTCACTATTTTGAAAGCTTAAAGAAGTTCGTGTAGCTGGTATAATAAATCATGTTTCAACAAAATTATTTAGATCTTAATATTTATACTTCATCGTTTATTGAATTTATTATTATATATTTATTTTATTTATTTTAATACCCATATATATTCGATTCTGTTCTATCTCAGTAATAATTTATTTTGCTTTTACATTCTTTAAATTCTTTAAGGTAATCTTTTAGGCTTAACAAATAATCTTTTCCTTAACTTTCCGTCTGCTCGCTAAAAGATTTTCGTCAAATGACACTTTTCATATTTAAGATATCCGTCAAACTATTTCTTATACTCGACTTAAATTATTTCATCAAACTCACATATCAAATAAATTTTTAAAATAAAGAAAATGAAAACAGTAAGATTTTCTTAGCAGCTTGATTGTCTTTTTATATAAACGGTTTTTACTATTCTCTTTCCCAGTATGCTACTTACGATAAAAATGTATAAAGAATGTGTTTTGTACTCATTTACTGACTTCAAAAATTCTTCTATTGATGTTGTCTGATACCCTATCTTAATTTGTGTAAAACTTAATCGTTTTCATCAACTTAGTATTCTTTTGATTTTTAAAAATTTTATGTTATGTAGTTAGCTATTTTGACTAGACTTTACGCTTAAAACGAGATAGATTGTATTATTGTCCTTAACACGTTAGCTTAATTTTAACAGGGAAATCGATCGGCCATTGATTTTTCACTTTATAATTGATTGCTTTAATATATTTTAACTGTCAACCTATATACCTTTCTACTTTTTTAGTGATTATTTAAGATTTTTATATTTCCAAACTCATTGCTTAAACTAAGAAAATTTCGTTATTAATTTCTTTTAATTGATGGATGGTAATATTTTATTTCATTATTCTCCTCATTTTTTATTACATTTAATAAGGAAGTGCATTGAACTAGCTTAACAGTTCGAGATATGAGTCTTACACTGTTTCGAAAAGTATGACTTCGTTAGCTGTTTTAATTTAAGGGTTAAGTATCTACTACTACTGTTCCTTAACTGTGATAGTTACAGTTTTGTTACATCTCACTTCAATATTTTTTCTTTCTTATATTTTATTTATTTATTTATTTTTTATTTTTATTATTTATTTTTTTTTTTTGTAGGTGCTTTATTAATTTTAATAAGAACAAAACCTTTTGTTCTAGATGCCATGTTATTAGGTTTTATTTTTTCATTTAATTATTATAATTATTTCTTAAAGAGATTCATTTTCTTTAGTGCTCAAAACTTATTGTCGCTAAAGGATTTGTTTTTCATTGATCTGAGATATTTCGTAAATTCATGAAACCATTGTACTGTGCTCTATTCTTCTTGAACCTTGCATTAATCTTGAATTTGGATGGCAAAATAAGGCTGTGATGTACTAAAGCTCGAGATGACGTAAAAGTCGGTATTTTACATAACGGCCATAAAATAATGTACGTTTACTATCACCGGATTGGTTTATACCCACTAAATATTGGTATTTTCAGTTTTGTTTTTTTCTTTCTTTGTTTTAATCGTTTTATACACCCTAGCTTTTGATCTTGTGTTTTGATTTTAGATTAGGGTCTGATTATATTGTATACTGTTTGTGGAGGAGGCTCCAAAGAATAAGATTTGATTTGGTAATTGTATGGTATGATTTGTTCTTCTTTTTTTTGTGGTTGTATTGTAGAGCACTTCTTGTGTGTATGTTAAACTAATAAAAAGAGCGCAAGCAAGCCATTTACAATAATTTTCACTAGCTTAGGATTCATGGTCTTAAGACCGTTTAGACCTTATGGTAAGTAGTTTTTGCTAGGCTATTTTCTATTATGATTCTTGTGGGTTATAATTCGTGCATTAAAAAAACGAGATAAAGTTGTTCTTGTTTAGGTCCACAATCTATTTTCTTGGTCCATTTTCCTTGGCATATAATACAGCAGGGAGTAAGATTTAAAAGTAGTATATCATTCCATTCTGGTAATATTATTATTTTGTTTTTATTATGTTGTTATATCATTTTATACCCTTAACCCATAAAATGGGTAAATAAGGGTATAATGGTTTTGTGCAAAAGTATGTAACAGGCAGAAGGAAGCATCTCCGACCCTATAAAGTATACATATTCTTGATCAGCATCAATAGCCGAGTCAATTTAGCCATGTCCGTCTGTCCGTCTGTCCGTCTGTATGAACGCGTGGATCTCAGAGACTACAAGAGCTAGAGACTTCAGATTTGGGATATAAGTTCTCCTATACCATGAGCAGAACAAGTTTGCTTCAAATTATCGATAACTATTGTGGTTTCCGATATACACATGTGATCGATAACAAAAAAAAATCGAATTTGGAAAATGTAAAAATGAGGGTTGAAAGAATGGGTAACAATAGATCTTTTCTGAAAATTTCGTCCAAATCGGTAAAGAAACACCGGAGATATCGAGCTTAATCGACTGAAGTTAAGTCAGTATACCAAAGTCTTATATAGATTTAATTTATTTTTTGCAACTGGGTTAAGGGTATCTACTAGTCGGGCTCTCCCGACTAGAGCCTTCTTACTTGTTATTTCTGTAATGCATAAACGAAAGCATCCTTGATCCCAGATAGTATGTTTATTCTTGATCAATATTTAGATCAGCACCGTAGGCTTCCTAGATCTGTATGTCTGTATCTATGCAAACTATTTTATCAGCTTTTAGGTATCGAGATTAAATTTTGCTCAGAATCTAATCGCTGCCTTAAACACATGAGTGTTACAACTTTCACACTTAAGGAGCATTAGATCTTTTCGTTTTAAAGAGTTTACTATTTGACGCTTTTAAGAACAATTTGCTTGCCTGAGCTTGGTAGGTTATACAGTTAAAACAATTAGTGTAAAGATGGAACTGTCTTATAGAATTTCTTATACATTATTAGTTGCTTCTTTCCCTATCGCTTATTCTCACGCACTTTGAGATTATAACATTACTTAATGGAATGTGCTGTATGTTCCTGATTGTTTGCTGATAATTGTTGTTAATTATTATTTTGTTTATTTATTTCTTTTACATCTCATATAGTATTTTTCTCTTATGTTTCTTTTTTCGCTTCACTTCTATACATACTTTAATAATTAATCATATGTTTCCTCTAATTTATATTCAATCGCCCTCTAACTGACAAAAACTGGGTGGCAATAAGCTGTTAGAAACGGAAGGCAATTAATCTATAAAACTGATGGAACGGAACAGTTGTGATTATTTTCATTTAAAAATAAAAGTAGGCTGTTAAAATAAATATTTACTTATATTAAATTAAAATTTGAATTGATTTTTAGTAAACCGGCCTTTTTTTCTTCGAAAATGTAGCTTTTAAAAGAATATATTAAGCTCATATCATATTTATTTAGATTTTCACATTGAGGTAACATCAGCCCAAGTCCCTCGATAGTGAGCTGCCGTTTACAGACGGTGAAGTAAATGGGATGCCGCTTTGTCGTTTCTCATAATCACAATTAAGCTGCCCGACGATGAAAATGAGTTCCTTTACGATTTACGTACTGTCACTGTTTGCAGCAGCCTGGCGTCCTCCAAAAACTCAAACACTCATCCTCATCATTTGAACACCTACGGCAAATCGATCCTCACCTGAACCATCACTCGTACACACATAAGTAACTTTTACCTAGATTAGGTACGGTTTGCGTCTAGCCGTCTTATTTGAATAGTTCTTTTCTACTCTGCACCGATTTTAGATCCCCTGATTTCTATTATTCCCAGCTACTTTCCTAGGCTCACACCTTTAACTTCTAACACACCAGCCCACAAAACATATTATTTGGATATAAAAACATTAGACAATGACTATCAAGTACCAAGAGCTATTAGTAGTAGGCAACTGCCGGTTCTACGACACAAAGGATGCCGACAATTTATGACCTCATTAAATTTTATGACCCCATTAAATTTTATGACCTTTTTTGACCCCTTGTTTTTTGACCCCTACAATATTATAATTTATGACCTTTTTCCAATGATCGTGTCCCTCCTTTGATTAAACAGGGTGGAGAACAAAGGATTGACATTCCTAGGCTACAACTTTATCAGCATCATCTGTGAGAATCAGTGATCATAGGATTTGGAGTCAAGTGCACGCCTGTTAAACCTTCATTGTTTTATACACCTGCAAGCAAGTCACAATCATAGATGGCATTCTTAAGGACAATAACAACAAGATTCTTGAGAAGCAGTGATCAGAGGAACAGATTTGGCTATTTAGCTAACTAGTGTTAAAGTCAAGTCTGCGCCTGTCTAGCGTGCGTGGCATTGTAAACCGGTTTATGGTCATGAGGTGCAGTGTGCACAGGAAGAAAGGATAGATAAGAGACAGTCGAGAGGGCGCCTGTTTGACGTGCGTTGCATTATAAACCTGCAACACACGTCAAAAAATGAATGTTTATGGTTGTGATGACCAGTGATCAAAGGAAGTAAGGATAGAGAATAGAGAAAAGCGAACGCTTGTTCGATGTACTGGGGTTCTGTGAACAAGAGATGGGAATTTTCCTACGCAGCACCAGCAGCAGCAGCACCAGCAGCAGCAGCGGCAGGATCAATACATTGCTTCTTATCAAGAGTATTGATACTTGTAGCTTAAGACTCAAATATGTTAGAGGGGGAAAGAGCTAGAGGGGGAAAGTGCTAGAAGGAGAATGTGTGTAAGAGTGGGAAAGAGTTATAGGGGGAAAGTGCTAGAAGGAGAATGTGTGTTAGAGTGGGAAAGAGTGATAGAGGGAGAAGGTGTTAGAAGGAGAATGTGTGTTAGAGGGGGAAAGTGTTAGAGGGAGATGGTGTTAGAGGGAGAAAGTGTTAGAGGGGGAAAGTAGTAGAAGACTAAGAGACAAGTTTGTGCATGCATGAAGTGCGCTGTGCGCTGTGCGCAGGTTTCTTAACTACGAATAAGTAGATAAGAGAGAGTCGAGAGGGCGCCTGTTTGACGTGCGTTGCCTTGCACACCTGCAGGAAAAACATAAACAATTAATGCTTATGGTTATGAGGAGCAGTGTGCAAAGGAAGAAAGGATAGAGAATAAAGAAAAGCGAGCGCTTGTTCGATGTACGTTGTATTGTTTTGGTCAACAGCAACAACAACAACAACCTTCGTGAGGGGTTATGTAAGCAAGGGATGGGAATTTTCCTACGCAGCAACAGCAGCAGCAGCAAGATCAACACATTGTTTTTAAACAAGAGTATTGATACTTGTAGATTAAGATTAAAATATGTTAGAGGAGGAAAGAGTTAGAGGGGGAAAGTGTTAGAAGGAGAATGTGTGTAAGAGTGGGAAAGAGTTAGAGGGGGAAAGTGTTAGAGGGAGGAAGACTTAGAGACAAGCTTGTTCATGCTTGAAGTGCACTAGTCAAAGGTCAAGTAGATTAGTTGGCTAATATGTTTTAGATATCACCGTCCGTGAGCATCAGTGAGCCAAGTACATTACCTTTGAAACTATTAAGGTTTCTTAGCTACAAGTTAGTAGATAAGAGAGAGAGAGTCAACTGTGCGCAGGTTTCTTAACTACGAATAAGTAGATAAGAGAGAGACGAGAGGGCACCTGTTTGACGTGCGTTGCCTTGCACACCTGCAGGCAAAACATAAACAATGAATGTTTATGGTTGTGAAAACCAGTGATCCAAAGGATAAAAGGGTTGAGACAAGATTGTGCTTGTTTGAAGTACGCTAGTCAAAGGGCAGTACATTCGTAGGCCGCATTCTTATGATCAAAAGCAACAACAACAACAACCTTCGTGGGGGTTATGTGAACAAGGGATGGGAATTTTCATACGCAGAAGCAGCAGCAAGATCAACACATTTTTTTTAAACAAGAGTATTGAGACTTGCAGATTTAGATTGGAATGTTATAGGGGGAAGGTGTAAGAGGGGGAAAGTGGGTTAGAGGGAGAAAGAGAGAGTTAGTGTTAGAGAGAGTAAGTGTTAGAGGGTGAAAGTGCTATAGGGGAAAGCGATCCTGCTTATATTATTATATTAAAACACGCTTCTTTATGCGATTCTATACACGAGCGTCTATGAAATGCAGGTGGTATGTTAATTGATTGTCCCTCTTTCTAACGCACACCCAACTTGTTCGCTACTTACGTTTCTTACCTTTATTTGCATACATCTGTTTTGATTATTGTACTGACTTCTGTTACTTTTTTAGAGCTAATTAGTATAACTTTTTATTTTTTTTTACTTTGTTAAAATACTATCAAATTATGTTTTTATTTAGGTATGTTTTAATTTAATTTTTTTTTTTTTTCATAGATTTTTGCAGTACGTTAAATTTGAGAATTATATTAAGCTTGTTCCGTTGAGGGATTAAGCAACCACAAACACCGAACATTTATATTAATGACATATAGTTATAGCCGGTAGAACACACAAGTCATACTCCATGATTTTGTTTCGGCTTATTAAAAAACTTTTTTAAGTCTATATTATAAGCCTAAGTTCTAGTACTCACTATATACATATCTAAGAATGCTTTTATGTATGTCACTATTTTGAAAGCTTAAAGAAGTTCATGTAGCTGGTATAATAAATCATGTTTTAACAAAATAATTTAGATCTTAATATTTATACTTCATCGTTTATTGAATTTATTATTATATATATATTTTTTTTTTTTTAATACCCATATATTCGATTCTGTTCTATCTAAGTAATAATTTATTTTGCTTTTACATTCTTTAAATTCTTTAAGGTAATCTTTTAGGCTTAACAAATAATCTTTTCCTTAACTGTAACTCTGTAACTCTGCTCACTAAAAGATTTTCGTCAAATGACACTTTTCATGTTTAAGATATCCGTCAAACTATTTCTTATACTCGACTAAAATTATTTCATCAAACTCACATATCAATTAAATTTCTAAATAAAGAAAATGAAAACAGTAAGATGTTCTAAGCAGCTGGATTGTTTTTTTTTATACACACGGTTTTTACTATTCTCTTTCCCAGTATGCTTCTTACGATAAAAATGTATAAAGAATGTGTTTTGTACTCATTTACTGACTTCAAAAATTCTTCTATTGATGTTGTCTGATACCCTATCTTAATTTGTGCAATACTTAATCGTTTTCACCAACTTAGTATTCTTTTGATTTTTAAAAATTTTATGTTATGTAGTTAGCTATTTTGACTAGACTTTACGCTTAAAACGAGATAGATTGTATTATTGTCCTTAACACGTTAGCTTAATTTTAACAGGGAAATCGATCGGACATTGATTTTTCACTTTATAATTGATTGCTTAAATATATTTTAACTGTCAACCTATATACCTTTCTACTTTCTTAGTGATTATGTTAGATTTTTATATTTCCAAACTCATTGCTTAAACTAAGAAAATTTCGTTATTAATTTCTTTTAATTGATGGATGGTAATAATTTATTTCATTATTCTCCTCATTTTTATTACATTTAATAAGGAAGTGCATTAAACTAGCTTAACAGTTCGATATATGAGTCTTGCACTGTTTCGAAAAGTATGACTTCGTTAGCTGTTTTAATTTAAGGGTTAAGTATCTACTACTACTGTTCTTTAACTGTGATAGTTGCAGTTTTGTTACATCTCACTTCCATTTTTTTTCTTTCTTTTTTTTTTATTTATTTATTTATTTTTTTTGTAGGTGCTTTATTAATTTTAATAAGAACAAAACCTTTTTGTTCTAGATGCCATGTTATTAGGTCTTATTTTTTCATTTAATTATTATAATAATTTCTTAAAGAGATTCATTTTCTTTAGTGCTCAAAACTTATTGTCGCTAAAAGATTTGTTTTTCATTGATCTGAGATATTTCGTAAATTCATAAAAAACCATTGAAATGTGCTCTATTCTTCTTGAACCTTGCATTAATCTTGAATTTGGATGGCAAAATAAGGCTGTGATGTACTAAAGCTCGAAATGACGTAAAAGTCGGTATTTTACATAACGGGCATAAAATAATGTACGTTTACTATCACCGGATTGGTTTATACCCAAATAAATATTGGTATTTTCAGTTTTTTTTTTTTCTTTCTTTGTTTTAATCGTTTTATACACCCTAGCTCTTGATCTTGTGTTTTGATTTTAGATTAGGGTCTGATTTTATTGTATACTGTTTGTGGAGGAGGCTCCAAAGAATTTGATTTGGTAATTGTATGGTATGATTTGTTCTTCTTTTTTTTTGTGGTTGTATTGTAGAGCACTTCTTGTGTGTATGTTAAACTAATAAAAAGAGCGCAATCAAGTCATTTACAATAATTTTCACTAGCTTAGGATTCATGGTCTTAAGACCGTTTAGACTTCATGGTAAATAGTTTTAGCTAGGCTATTTTCTATTATGATTCTTGTGGGTTATAATTCGTACATTAAAAGAACGAGATAAAGTTGTTCTTTTTTAGGTCCACAATCTATTTTCTTGGTCCATTTTCCTTGGCATATAATACAGCAGGGAGTAAGATTTAAAAGTAGTATGTCATTCCATTCTGGTAATATTATTATTTTGTTTTTATTATGTTGTTATTTCATTTTTAATTTTATTCTTTTATGTTATTTGACTTTATATATTGCCTTTAAATTTAAGGGTTTTGCCTCTCAATTTTTGAACCGAGACATAGTATTTTTATACTCGATACCGAAGGTAAAGAGTATATTGGTTTTGTGCAATGTCCGTCATGGTGTCTGTCCGTCTGTCCGTCTGTCCGTCTGACCGTCTGTCCGTCTGTCCGTCTGTCCGTCCGTATGGTTGCAAGTTTTTTCCACACCCTTCAAGCTAGAGACTTGAAACTTTCCAATTCTCTTTATCTATGGGATAGTAAATTAAAGTGTCAAGATGGGGGTTCTACGATAACGGGGGGCTGGCAAATCGATAAATTCGATAACTCAAAACCGATAAATCCTCATATTTCGCACATCCTTACAGCTAGAACTACCAAACTTGGTAAGAAGATAGCTACTAGCAACCCCAAAAAACTGCATCAAAAATTTTGGAGCCACGCCCCCCCCATTCCGCCCCCAGCCCCCTGCATTTTAAAGTCAAAAACGCCTATATCTCCCACAGTTTTTGAGCCATAGCCACCAAATTTGGTGCCAAGATAGGTGATGATGACCCCCTAAAAACTGCACCAAAAGTTTGGATGCCACGCCTACCGATACTGCCCGAGCCGCCCCCATCCACCCCAACGCTTCGTCAAAAACGGGAATGCGTGTATCTTCCAGAGTTGTAGAGCTAGAGCCTCCAAATTTGGTGGGAAGATAGCTGTTAACGACCCCCGAAAATCTGCATCAAAGTTTTGGAGCCACGCCCTCCATTTCGCCCCCCTTTCCCCACTTTTTACAATTTTCGAGCTACAGTCACCAAATTTGGAAAGAAGATAGCAATTGACATTCCACAAAGATCTGCATCACAAATTTGGATGCCACGCCCACCCATACCGCCCCCAGCCCCCTTTCCCCACTTTTTAAAAATTTCGAGCTAGAGTCACCAAATTTGGTATGAAGATAGCAATTGATATTTCACAAAGATCTGCATCAAGAATTTTGATGCCACGCCCACCATACCGCCCCCAGCCCCCCTTGCCCCACTTTTTGCAAACTTCGAGCTAGAGTCACCAAATTTGGTATGTAGATAGCAATTGACATTCCACATAGATCTGCATCAAAAATTTGGATGCCTCGCCCACCCATACCGCCCCCAGCCCCCCTTTCCCCACTTATTACAAATTTCGAGCTAGAGTCACCAAATTTGGTATGAAGATAGCAATTGACATTTTACAAAGATCTACATCAAAAATTTGGATGCCACGCCCACCCATACCGCCCCAGCCCCCCTTTTCCCATCTTTTACAAACTTCGAGCTAGAGTCACCAAATTTGGTATGAAGATAACAATTGAAATTCCACAAAGATCTGCATCAAAAATTTGGATGCCACAACTACCCATACCGCCCCCAGCCCCCACCCCCTTTCCCCACCTCTTACAAATTTTGAGCTAGAGTCACCAAATTTGGTATGAAGATAGCAATTGACATTTCAGAAAGATCTGCAACAAAAATTTTGATGCCACAACTACCCATACCGCCCCAGCCCCCCCCCCCTGTCCCCACCTTATACAAACTTTGAGCTAGAGTCACCAAATTTGGTATGAAGATAGCAATTGACATTTCACAAAGATCTGCATCAAAAATTTTGATGCCACAACTACCCATACCGCCCCCAGCCCCCCTTCCCCACATTTTACAAACTTCGAGCTAGAGTCACCAAATTTGGTATGAAGATAGCAATTGACATTTCACAAAGATCTGCATCAAAAATTTTGATGCCACAACTACCCATACCGCCCCCAGCCCCCCCCCCCCCTTTCCCCACATTTTACAAACTTTGAGCTAGTCACCAAATTTGGGAGGAATATAGCTGGTGGCATCCCCATCTGCATCGGAGAATCTTTAAGGCAGCGTACACCCCTGCCGCATCCGTACCCCTTTGCATTAAGGCCTCTTTTTACCGGTTTTAATTCTGGTATCGAGTATGCCGCAGTCGGTTGCGTCCGACTGCAACGTTGCCACTTGTTATTTCTGTTATGCATAAACGTAAGCATCCTTGATCCCAGATAGTATGTTTATTCTTGATCAATATTTAGATCAGCACCGTAGGCTTTTTAGATCTGTGTGTCTGTATCTATGCAAACTATTTTATCAGCTTTTAGGTATCGAGATTAAATTTTGCTCAGAATCTAATCGCTGCATTAAACACATGAGTGTTACAACTTTCACACTTAAGGAGCATTAGATCTTTTCGTTTTAAAGAGTTTACTATTTGACGCTTTTTAGAACAATTTGCTTGCCTGAGCTTGGTAGGTTATACAGTTAAAACAATTAGTGGAAAGATGGAACTGTCTTATAGAATTTCTTCTACATTATTAGTTGCTTCTTTCCCTATCGCTTATTCTCACGCACTTTGAGATTATAACATTACTTAATGGAATGTGCGGTATGTTTTTGATTGTTTGCTGATTATTGTTGTTAATTATTATTTTGTTTATTTATTTCTTTTACATCTCATATAGTATTTTTCTCTTATGTTTCTTTTTTCGCTTCACTTCTATACTTACTTTAATAATTTATCATATGTTTCCTCTAATTTATATTCAATCGCCCTTTAATTGACAAAAACTGGGTGGCGGTAAGCTGTTAAAAACGGAAGGCAATTAATCTATAAAACTGATGGAACGGAACAGTTGTGATTATTTTTCATTTAAATATAGAAGTAGGCTGTTAAAATAAATATTTACTTATATTAAATTAAAATTTGAATTGATTTTTAGTAAACCGGATTTTTTTTTTGAAAATGTAGCTTTTAAAAGAATATATTAAGCTCATATCATATTTATTTAGATTTTCACATTGAGGTAACCATCAAGTCCCTGGATAGTGAGCTGCCGTTTACATACGGTGAAGTAAATGGGATGCCGCTTTGTCGTTTCTCATAATCACAATTAAGCTGCCCGACGGTGAAAATGAGTTCCTTTACGATTTACGTACTGTCACTGTTTGCAGCAGCCTGGCGTCCTCCAAAGAGTCAAACACTCATCATCATCATTTGCCCACCTACGGCGAAGCGATCCTCACCTGAACCATCACTCGTACACACATAAGTAACTTTTACCTAGATTAGGTACGGTTTGCGTCTAGCCGTCTTATTTGAATAGTTCTGTCCTACTCTGCACCGATTTTGGATCCCCTTATTTATATTATTCCCAGCTACTTTCCTAGGCTCACACCTTTAACTTCTAACACACCAGCCCACATAACATATTATTTGGATATAAAAACATTAGACAATGACTATCAAGTACCAAGAGCTATTAAAACTAGTGGAAATATTGCAGTCGGACTCAACCGACTGCGGCATACTCGATACCAGAATTAAAACCGGTAAAAAGAGGCCTGAATGCAAAGGGGTAAGGATGCGGCAGGGGTGTACGCTGCCGTAAAGATTATCCGATGCAGATGGGGATGCCACCGGCTATCTTCATACCAAATTTGATGACTCTAGCTCAAAGTTTGTAAAGGTGGTGAAAGGGGGGGGCTGGGGCGGTATGGGTGGGCGTGGCATCAAAATTTTTCTTGCAGATCTTTCAGAAATGTCAATTGCTATCTTCATACCAAATTTGGTGACTCTAGCTCAAAATTTGTAAAAGGTGGGGAAAGGGGGGCTGGGGGCGGTTTGGGTGGGTGTGGCTTCAAAATTTTTAATGCAGATCTTCGGGGAATGTCAATTAATATATTCATACCAAATTTGGTGACCCTAGCTCAAAGTTTGTAAAAGGTGGGGAAAGGGGGGCTGGGGCCGGTAAGGGTGGGCGGACATCCAAATTTGTGATGCAGATCTTTGTGGAATTTCAATTGCTTTATATGTATATACCAAATTTGGTGACTCTAGCTCGAAGTTTGTAAAAGATGGGGCAAGGGGGGCTGGGGGCGGTATGGTTGGGCGTGGCATCAAAATTTTTGATGCAGATCTTTGTGAAATATCAATTGCTATCTTCATACCAAATTTGGAGACTCTAGCTCGAATTTTGTAACAAGTGGGGAAAGGGGAGCTGGGGGCGGTATGGGTGGGCGTGGCATCCAAATTTGTGATGCAGATCTTTGTGGAATTTCAATAGCTATCTTCCTACCAAATTTGGTAATTCTAGCTCGAAAATTGTAAAAATTGGGGAAAGGGGGGCGAAATGGGTGGGCGTGGCTCCAAAACTTTGATGCAGATTTTTGAAGGTCGTTGCCAGCTATCTTCCTACCAAATTTGGTGGCTCTAGCTCCACAACTCTGGAAGATACACGCATTCCCGTTTTTGACGAAGCGTTGGGGTGGATGGGGGCGGCTAGGGCAGTATTGGTGGGCGTGGCATCCAATCTTTTGATGCAGTTTTTGAGGGGTCATCATCACCTATCTTGGCACCAAATTTGGTGGCTATAGCTCAAAAACTGTGGGAGATATAGGCTTTTTTGACCTTAAAATTCGGGTGGGCTGGGGGCAGAATAGGGGGGGCGTGGCTCCAAAACTTTGATGCAGATTTTTGGGGGTGGTTACCAGCTATCTTCTCACCAAATTTGGTGGCTCCAGCTCCACAACTCTGGAAGATACACGCATTCCCGTTTTTGACGAAGCGTTGGGGCACATGGGGGTGGCTAGGGCGGTATTGGTGGGCGTGGCATCCAATCTTTTGATGCAGTTTTTGAGGGGTCATCATCACCTATCTTGGCACCAAAATTGGTGGCTATAGCTCAAAATCTGTGGGAGATATAGGCTTTTTTGACTTTAAAATTCGGGGGGGCCGGGGGCGGAATGGGGGGGCGTGGCTCCAAAATTTTTGATGCAGTTTTTTGGGGGTTGCTTGTGGCTATCTTCTTACCAAATTTGGTACTTCCAGCTGTAAGGATGTGCGAAATATGTGGATTTATCGGTTTTGAGTTATCGAATTTATCGATTTGCCAGCCCCCCAGTTATCGTAGAACCCCCATCTTGACACTTTAATTTACTATCCCATAGATAAAGAGATTTGGAAAGTTTCAAGTCTCTAGCTTGAAGGGTGTGGAAAAAAGTTGCGTTCATACAGACGGACAGACGGACAGACACCATGACGGACATTGCCCGAACTCAATTAACTCTTTACCTTCGGTATCGAGTATAAAAATTTATAAAGGATTCGGGGGAAATTTGATCGAACAATGCAACACCCAAAACTGTTATTATGGCTTACATTAAATCGTGAAGTCATAGTCGAGTCTACTACGTACTACACATTTTCCATGAGTTGTTCCCATTAAGAGCCCCTATCAATTTATCCGTTTTTTCTTAATATATTTTTTTTCAAACAAGTGTGTGCGTACCTGTTTTTTTTCAATTTTCTCTTTCTAGAAAATGTCTTTAAGTTCGGCACCCTCATCGTCATTCAATATGTATGTTATAGGGATTTAATTATACTCGATACCGAAGGTAAAGAGTATATTGGTTTTGTGCAATGTCCGTCATGGTGTCTGTCCGTCTGTCCGTCTGTCCGTCTGACCGTCTGTCCGTCTGTCCGTCTGTCCGTCCGTATGGTTGCAAGTTTTTTCCACACCCTTCAAGCTAGAGACTTGAAACTTTCCAATTCTCTTTATCTATGGGATAGTAAATTAAAGTGTCAAGATGGGGTTCTACGATAACGGGGGGCTGGCAAATCGATAAATTCGATAACTCAAAACCGATAAATCCTCATATTTCGCACATCCTTACAGCTAGAACTACCAAACTTGGTAAGAAGATAGCTACTAGCAACCCCCAAAAAACTGCATCAAAATTTTGGAGCCACGCCCCCCCATTCCGCCCCCAGCCCCCCTGCATTTTAAAGTCAAAAACGCCTATATCTCCCACAGTTTTTGAGCTATAGCCACCAAATTTGGTGCCAAGATAGGTGATGATGACCCCCTAAAAACTGCACCAAAAGTTTGGATGCCACGCCTACCGATACTGCCCGAGCCGCCCCCATCCACCCCAACGCTTCGTCAAAAACGGGAATGCGTGTATCTTCCAGAGTTGTAGAGCTAGAGCCTCCAAATTTGGTGGGAAGATAGCTGTTAACGACCCCCAAAAATCTGCATCAAAGTTTTGGAGCCACACCCATTTCGCCCCCCTTTCCCCACTTTTTACAATTTTCGAGCTACAGTCACCAAATTTGGAAAGAAGATAGCAATTGACATTCCACAAAGATCTGCATCACAAATTTGGATGCCACGCCCACCCATACCGCCCCCAGCCCCCTTTCCCCACTTTTTAAAAATTTCGAGCTAGAGTCACCAAATTTGGTATGAAGATAGCAATTGATATTTCACAAAGATCTGCATCAAGAATTTTGATGCCACGCCCACCCATACCGCCCCCAGCCCCCTTGCCCCACTTTTTGCAAACTTCGAGCTAGAGTCACCAAATTTGGTATGTAGATAGCAATTGACATTCCACATAGATCTGCATCAAAAATTTGGATGCCTCGCCCACCCATACCGCCCCCAGCCCCCCTTTCCCCACTTATTACAAATTTCGAGCTAGAGTCACCAAATTTGGTTTGAAGATAGCAATTGACATTTTACAAAGATCTACATCAAAAATTTGGATGCCACGCCCACCCATACCGCCCCAGCCCCCCTTTTCCCATCTTTTACAAACTTCGAGCTAGAGTCACCAAATTTGGTATGAAGATAACAATTGAAATTCCACAAAGATCTGCATCAAAAATTTGGATGCCACAACTACCCATACCGCCCCCAGCCCCCCACCCCTTTCCCCACATTTTACAAACTTTGAGCTAGTCACCAAATTTGGGAGGAATATAGCTGGTGGCATCCCCATCTGCATCGGAGAATCTTTAAGGCAGCGTAAACCCCTGCCGCATCCGTACCCCTTTGCATTAAGGCCTCTTTTTACCGGTTTTAATTCTGGTATCGAGTATGCCGCAGTCGGTTGCGTCCGACTGCAACGTTGCCACTTGTTTTGTATTTCTTTTATTGAAAAGTTTAAGTTTTCCGGTTTGGTGAGCAGCCCTTCTCATTAAAATATTATGTTTGCTTATACACACATAATCATTTGCAAAGATTTTTATATGACTAAAGACAATGTCTTAAAACATTTTAACAATTATAAGATTTACTTTTATGTATGTAATTTTAGCTGTCCTATTATATTGCTGATTGTTCTAACTAAACAATTGATTGAACATTACCTCCATAATGTCTTTTAAACGTATCTTTGATTGAGTTTTCGATAATCACTACTTATTCAATTTTCTAGATCGTACCCGAGTCACGTTAATATAGCAGGGGCACAACAGACCTCTCAGGTGCCAAATCATTCATCGACGATGAAGGTTTATACAGGCAGGAGACATATTATTCTATTATTAATTCCCCTTTATATTTTTTTATTTAAAAGAAAATATCCATAAAATTGTTACTTTTTTACGGACTTTAACTGATTTTTTATTAAATTTTGTAAGGTTGTATTATTAGCCGCAATACAGATCTCAGTCTGGCCAAGGCTCGCGCACAAGAAATAATTTATTTATTACTGAGACGCGTTAGCTATTTAGAGGCAAGTTCGCGTTACCGATATAGCCCCGGAGTTTCGCAGCTGAAAATCAGGGATTTCGGGGATGATGCACAATCGTGCGGTCTCCGCTGACTCCACTGCAGTTTCTCCGTACAAATCGGAGATTAGCTCGCCGATAAGTAGGAATGCGGGAAGGGGTTAATACCGCGGTTGGCGCGATGCCGTATCTGTTGAATAGTCGGGGAATGGCGAGAGGAGACTCCGTCTTATGCCCTCCGCCGACTTCTCAAATATCTAATCTTCACGAAATTTGGTCGTAGCGTGTCGGACACCCGCGCGCGTGCATATATATTTGTGCGTATATATATAACGCGTAAGCGTGGTACTCGTTTTGTCTCGCGTGGCAATATATAACACGTGATGAGGGTTTGGGTTATTTCAATTCACTTTATTCGACTCTGTTTGTACTTACTTACTCCGCGCTCTGCGCCTTATAAATTACTGTCGATGACTACTGTACGCTTCTTTACAATGTTTCTGCTAATGATTCCTTTTCTTCGCCTTACGCTTGTTGTCTGAACTTGAGCACCGCTGCGAAATCTCACGTCCGCACTCCTGTTGCTCTACTGGGCAATTGCTTCGCCGGTCTCGCGCTCGGCCTGAGCTTGCCTTCATCGCTGCCTTCGTCGCTTGTGGATCGCGACATTTGAGGTTGTGGGTCGTGAGAATTCGGTTGTTCGGCCCATCTGCTCTCTTACGCTAGCCTGCTTTTTCTCTCTTGATTATCTTCTGATCGTAGATTATGTTACGTGCTAGTGTTATAATTGTATTTTATGTTTATGTGTAAATAATAGAGTCTCCTAGACTATGGTCTATTATGAATTAACAGCGTTCTTAGTCTAAGGGTTCAAACATATTAATAATTATAATAATATAAATGTGGGGGAGGCCGGTGGGCAGCCTACCTCACACCCCCCCCCCTTTCTTCGAGACTGTGACCCTGCCTTCGGGGTGTCTGGTCACATTGTATACGGTCGCTCCCGCTACCACCGTTGCCCTCTCGCGTCTTTCCGTCCTAGGCTTTTTCCCCAGCCATTTTTCTATTTTCCGTATCGCAACTGGTGACAGCACTTCGCCCCTTGGTAGCACGTTGCACGAGTATGGGGTTTGTGCCTGGGTTCGTTGTGTGGTTCCCGTTGACCGTTATTCCCTGATCGACTGGACGTTGTCATCGAACTGCGGCCTTTCACGTTTCGTGATTGTTACCCCGCCTGATTGGTGTTGGGTAACTTCGAAACAGTCGTCGTACGTTCTCACCTGGAACCATCTGCGTCGGTTGTTCCGCTTATTTCTTTCCAACTCGCGCTTGATAGCTGAAATGGCGGTTACTGTTAATATATACCCGTTTGGCAGCACCACCCATGAATCTGGGATGTCCCAGCGGATGACGGGGCACATCTTTTGGTGGTTTGATTTCCGGCTGCAGGACGGTATGTTGTCCGTATCCAGTTGGTCTTCCAGTCCTTCCATCCATCCGAATACTCCTTCGAATTCCTCTTCCCTCTCGCTCCGTGTGCGCTTGGCGTTTCGGGTTTCGCTCCTGTTCTTGTCTCCGTCGCTTGTATCCGGGGTTGGTGCTCTCAGATGTGTCACTTGGTCGTCTTGCAAGCTTCCTTCCTCGATAGCCTGTAGCTTGACAGGTGAGGGTGGCTCTTCCACATATGGTGACGGTGCCTTAGCGTCTGGTGCCGTGATGACTATTGTCGTTGTTTTTGTCATTTTGAGGACAGCTGCGCCTTCCAGTCTGTATGCCAATGCCTCTTCGTGAGTGTACATCGTGTGCAAATATGTGGGAGGCGAGTTTTCCCTCTCGTGCTGTGCGTATCTTGGGTGACCCCGACGTGGGTCTCGTGGGCGCTGGTGTGCGCTTGGGTTGTCGTCTTCGGCTGCGTAACCTTCTTCCGAATCCTCGTCGGTGATGTCTTCCACATGGATGTGCTCTCCATGGGTTGACTCATCCTCGCCTCTTTCCTCGCTGTCCGTACGTGACCGCTGTCCGTGGGCACCCTTTTCGTCGACACGTTCGACCGTCGTGTCTGACTCGTCGCCGCTGCTGATCGATATGATATCGTCCATCTTTCTCTGAAATGTTGATGAAATTGTTAAACAATTTTATACATTTGGCAAGATTAGTTGTTAGTGACTGGATTTTTTTTATTTTGAAAAAGGGGAAAAAAATTTACGATATAAAAAAAACCCGTTTCGGCAGTTTTAGATGCGTTTACGTTGACGAGTGGCTTTCGTCTGGTTTGTCCTCATGTTGTTGGCTTGCTTCATGATCGTCGTTATCTTGGTGAAAAGGGTTCAGTTGCGAAATGCTGGCAGTCCGTCTCTTGCGCTCTCCAAGTTTTACCAGGCGTACTACGTTTGGCGACACGAACTTTTCTACGCGAAAGGGCCCGTCGTACTTCGCAGCTAACTTCGCAGCAAACCCATCACTAGCTTTAGATAACTGGTGTGTTCTCAGTAGCACCAATTCGTTGAGACTGGGCGCCATTCTCTCCTTCTCAGGTTATAATTCCTGCCCTGGTCTTTCGAAGCTCGTTGCTGGTTACTTCGCGCTATGTCAAACACCTCTTTTAACCTGTTTGCCTTTTTATCTGGCGTTTGTGGTGTGCTTCCCGTGCCTGGTGTTTTCTCCTCATATAATGTGGCTGGCAGACGCGGTTCCCTTCCTTGCATCAAGAATGCTGGGGAGAATCCAGTCGAATCCGCAATGCTTGAGTTGACGGCTAGTTAGATTTCTGGAATTAACTGATCCCACGAACTTTGATTTCCAGATATGTATTGGGCAATCATCGTCTTCACCGTCCTGTTAGTCCTCTCAGTAGGCACTCCGTTGTCGCAGACAAACTTTTTGTGTACCCCGAACCGGCATAAAATGCGCTCGCGAAAGGCCTTTTGCAACGTGGCCGCTGTCGCTCGTCTCAGGGAAACCAATTCTACCCACTTCGTAAACGCATCGTGAAACACCTGAAGCATCGTTTTGCCTTGTTTTGATCGCGGTAGGGGCCCCACAAAATCCGCGCACAGAATGGCCATTGGTTCTGCCACCTGGCAGGTCAGCATGTATCCGGCTGGTTTCCTCTGCTCCGTCTTGAATATCTGACATGTCTCGCAGCATTTGATGTATTTGGCTGCGTCCCGAAACATACCCGGCCAGTAGTAACGCTGCGATAGCCTCATTATCGTCTTGCGGAACCCTTGGTGTCCTGCTGTCGGTGCATCGTGGCATTCGTTTAACACTCTTTTCTTATGTTCTTCGTCGACGCACAACTTCCATGGGATGTAGTCCTCATCGTCCGCGCGGTGGCCCAAGTGTCGGTACAGCTGTCCATTCTCCTCGACGTAATCTGCATACTTAGCTGGTTCCTTAGCGATTTTGTCCCTCATTCCTTGAATCCACTTCCCTGGGGATTGCTGGAATACGACTTGCTGGAGTTTTTCCAACGGATCTTGCGACAATGCATCCGCTTCCACGTTGAGCTTTCCTTTCCTGTACCGTACATCGAACTGGTACTGCTGAAGCTCTAACGCCCAGCGCGCGATTCTTCCCGACGGGCTCTCTATTGAATCCAACCACTTTAATGCCATATGGTCCGTCACTACATCGAAACGATATCCCTCTAGATAGCATTTCAGCTTCCAAATCGACCAAACTATTGCCAGGCATTCCTTCTCGGTTGCCGAATAGTTTTCCTCGGCCTTGGATAGCTTCCGACTTGCGCAGGCGATGACTCGCTCTTGTTGGTCGATGGTCTGCGTCAACACTGCTCCTAGACCGTAGTCGCTGGCATCCGTTTGCAACGTAAACTTTTCGGAAAAATCGGGACACGCGAGAACGGGGGCGGTCGTCAGACAGTGTTTTAAGCTGTCTAATGCCGTTTGCTGTTCCGCATTCCACGACCATTTCTTAGCCTTCTTCAGCAGGAGTGTCATCGGCTGTACCACCGTCGTGAAGTTGGGCACGAAGCGCCTGTACCAGGACGCCATCCCTAGGCAACGTCTCAGCTCCTTCAAGTTCGTCGGGGCCTTCAGATTGCTTATTGCTTCGACCTTCGATAGATCCGTCTGAATCCCTTCGGCGCTTACCATGTGTCCTAGGTAGACTAACTTCCTGCGGAAGAACGAGCACTTTTTCCTGTTTAGCTTCAGATTTGCTGCCCTCAGCCGGCGAAAGACTTCCTTTAAGTTCTCCAAATGCTGTTCCTTCGTTGCGCTGATCACTATGATATCGTCCAGGTAGGCAAAAGCGTGAGGCTCCATCTCCAGGCCGATTACCGTATCCAATGCCCCCTGGAAGGTTGCACCGGCCGAGTGCAGTCCGAATGGCATGACTCGCCATTGGAATAGCCCTCGACCGGGCACCGTAAATGCCGTGCATTCTCGACTGTCCGCCGCCATGGGGATCTGCCAATAATCGTGTTTCAAATCCAATGTTGAAATGTTACGGGCGTGTCTCAACTTTTCCAGGATGTGATTAATTCTTGGCACAGGGTACGCGTCTGGTATTGACTGTGCATTGAGCTGCCTATAATCCACGCACATCCTCCAGTCGTTCGTCTTCTTCCGGACGAGTACGATCGGGGCACTGTGCGGGCTCCTTGACGGCTCTATGGCTCCTGCTTCTATCAATTCATCCACTTGCTGGTCGATCACGCGCTGCATTGCGGGATTCTTGGGATAATACCTCTGCTTGATAGGTTTATTATCCTTCAAGATAATCCGATGCTCAGCCACGTGGGACACTCCTTTTAGCCCTTCGAAAAGCTGTAACTCCGCTTTCAAAAACTCCTGTGTGGCTGGCTCCAAATCCGCTGGCCACTCCGCTTCTTCCACGGTGGTGCCTTCTGACCTCGATCCTGCCTGGGATTTGGGGTCTCCATCCTGAGGTGCCTCTACTCCTGTACTTCCCAACTGGCCCAGCGATGGCTCCTTGACGACTGTAACTGCGTCTCGGTCACCCTCTCGCTTAGCTGGCGTGGCGTTTTCCTTGCGATATGTCCCCAGGACATTCCATCGTTTTCCGTCTCTCGTACCGCGTGTCTTGTCCCCCTCAGGCTTCACTTCGGCTCTGTAACTCGGCTCGGCCGGAGCGTCAACGCTTTGTAGGACTAATTTCGCCTCACCGCACTTTATGGTCGTACCCATCTTGCAAAGAAAGTCCATTCCCAGAATTAGGTTATCTATCATGGATGGCATTACGAGCATGTCCATCGGCACTTCTCTTTTAACTAGCCCCACCTTAGTCCGCAATAACTTATCCACGACAACCTTTGAACCGTCCGCTAAGTGTGTGTTCGCGGCTATTGCCAACACTTCCCCCTTTGTCTCAATTTCTCTGAAAAATTTCTCACTCATGAAGCTTCTCGTGGCTCCGGTATCGACCGTCGCCCTTGCCATCCGGTCGCCTATCTTCACCGTGGCGACTTTGCGATTCTTTTCGACGCTTAGTGGGTATATCAATTCCGGGACAGACTCGCGCCGGCGCCCATCCGATCCCGTTCCGGATGACGCGGCTGTCCGTTTCCCGTCCTTCTTCCACAACACGCCTCACTACTCACGCCTCGTGTGCCACATCTCCTGCAGAACAAAATTTTCGGGTTCGCGCATTCCCAAGCGAAATGTCCCCCTTGTGCGCAGTTATAACACAAACGACTCACTTCTGCCGACCTCATTTGTTCATGCCCCACCATGTTGTTTGAGATTTCTTCACGCTGAGTGACTGGCTGGCTACCCGGCTCGCTCCTCACCAACGGTACTTGTGCTGGTGGGCTCCGAAAAGGGTTCGCTTGCCTTGCGGGATTGTTTACGCCTCCTAGTCCGCCCAAATGACTTAAACCTGTCTTCTGGCTATGCGCCGTTTCCCCGTGATCCTGACTTGGTATATTTTGAAACTCCGCGGCTATCCGCGTCAATTCTGCTAGGCTCGCGAAATCCTTCCTCCGAATATACAACCGGTACCCCCGTGCGAGGTTCTCGTACACCCTATTCAGCTCTCTTTATAACCTTCCCCTCTTTAAAACCTTCCCCTACCCGTTGCCGACGGGCCTTTATCTCGTCTTCCAGTTTGTCAAAATACTGGGGAGGCAGGAAGAAATCCAAAAAGTTCGTTCTAAACACTCCCCACGTCGCGTCCTTCAGGTCGCTCGTAGAAAACCAGTCCACCGCCATGCCGATGAATGCTTTACTCATGGCTCTGGGGATACGATCCAACTCAATCTCGTACGTCCTCGCACACTCCTCCAATGATTCTATAAACACGAGTGGATCAGCATACCCATCGAATTTTATTCCCCATTTCCTGATCTGCTCAGGAACTAACATGTAATGTCTAGTTTGGTTGACGAACGCGTCATCAGCGCTGATTCCGGGTCTACGGCTCACTTGCTCCGCCTGGGTATCGTTCAAAAGTGAGTCGACAGGCGGCACTATTCGTAAGCAGGGGGTGGTTCTTTATTGAACTTTTCGTCACCTGCCGGCCTATATTCCCTAAGGCTGGGTAGCGAGAGAAATTCTCTGGATTGCCCCGGTAAAGCCGGACAATCGGATTCCGATTTTTGCGGTGACTGCGCCCCTTCAGCATGAACGCTGGGCGGGGCAGGCGACTCCGGCCTTCTGGCGGATTTACGCTCCCAATCCCTCAGCAAGTTCCATATTGACGGACTATGATTCCCCTATTTAATCGACGTACAAACCCGCTTCCTTAACTCTTCTACCTTTCCGAATCTGTCTAGGCCGAGTTCTTGTGCGATGTCCTCCAATTCCTCTTTTCGGAAATAGTGCACCCAACGGGTGCCCACCCCTGGGTTGCCGCTCTCCTTTGTTCCAGTATCGTTAATGTCATTCATTGTTGCTGCTTGTAGTTCCTCTGGTGTTTGGCGTTACTTTATTTTGTTTTGAAATTTTATTTTAAAATTGTTCCTATTAAATTTTATTAGAATTTCATTACCACTTTTATCGAAAATCATTCTCTTTATTAAATTTTTTATTTATATTTATACCCTTCACATGTGAATCAGGGTATATTGACTTTGTCATAAATCTGTAACGCCTTAAAGGAATGATGGGAGACCCCATAAACTATATATCAAAATGATCAGGACGAGCTCAGGAATTGATTTCCCGTCCGTCCGTCTGTCCGTCTGTCCGTCTGTCCGTCTGTCTGTTTCAACACGATTTCCGGCCAAACTGCTGAACCGATCTTGATGAAACTTTCACAGATTGCTTAGATCATGTCGGGTTTGTTCACTATGAAATTTAATCCCGATCGGAGCATTCTACGATATAGCCACCATATAAATTTACCATATCAACACGATTTCCGGCCAAACTGCTGAACCGATCTTGATGAAACTTTCACAGATTGCTTAGATCATGTCGGGTTTGTTCACTATGAAATTTCATCCCGATCGGAGCATTCTACGACATAGCCACCATACAAATTTACCATATCAACACGATTTCCGGCCAAACTGCTGAACCGATCTTGATGAAACTTTCACAGATTGCTTAGATCATGTCGGGTTTGTTCACTATGAAATTTCATTTCGATCGGAGCATTCTACGACATAGCCAGCATACAAATTTACCATATCGTACTATCAATTGTTGTCTCTGTCGTGCACTTTCAAGTACCTACATGTCAAATTGTTGTTGTTGCACACGAACAAGTAAATGACTCTCAAGAGTAAAAATATTAGCGAAAAATTACCAACAACTGCACAGAAACATAAGAGGGGGAGCATTGATTTGGCTGTGTGAAGGGTATCATAGTCTTGGCATAGCCAAAATTAACTATGCGCCACTATGTTTTTATTTTATTTTTATTTTATTTTATATTAATTTATTTTTATTTATTTATTTTTACTTTCATTTATTTGTTTAGTTTTTTTATTTTATGAATTTATTTTTATTATTATTTATTTGTTTATTTATTTTAATTTATTTTTATTGATTTTTATTTTTTTATTTATTATTAAATATTGATTTATTATTAAATTTTTAGTTATTTATTTTTATTAAATATTTATTATACTCGATACCGAAGGTAAAGAGTATATTGGTTTTGTGCAATGTCCGTCATGGTGTCTGTCCGTCTGTCCGTCTGTCCGTCTGACCGTCTGTCCGTCTGTCCGTCCGTATGGTTGCAAGTTTTTTCCACACCCTTCAAGCTAGAGACTTGAAACTTTCCAATTCTCTTTATCTATGAGATAGTAAATTAAAGTGTCAAGATGGGGGTTCTACGATAACGGGGGGGCTGGCAAATCGATAAATTCGATAACTCAAAACCGATAAATCCTCATATTTCGCACATCCTTACAGCTAGAACTACCAAACTTGGTAAGAAGATAGCTACTAGCAACCCCCAAAAAACTGCATCAAAAATTTTGGAACCACGCCCCCCCATTCCGCCCCCCAGCCCCCTGCATTTTAAAGTCAAAAACGCCTATATCTCCCACAGTTTTTGAGCCATAGCCACCAAATTTGGTGCCAAGATAGGTGATGATGACCCCCTAAAAACTGCACCAAAAGTTTGGATGCCACGCCTACCGATACTGCCCTAGCCGCCCCCATCCACCCCAACACTTCGTCAAAAACGGGAATGCGTGTATCTTCCAGAGTTGTAGAGCTAGAGCCTCCAAATTTGGTGGGAAGATAGCTGGTAACGACCCCCGAAAATCTGCATCAAAGTTTTGGAGCCACGCCCTCCATTTCGCCCCCCTTTCCCCACTTTTTACAATTTTCGAGCTAGAGTCACCAAATTTGGTATGAAGATAGCAATTGACATTCCACAAAGATCTGCATCACAAATTTGGATGCCACGCCCACCCATACCGCCCCCAGCCCCCCTTTCCCCACTTTTTAAAAATTTCGAGCTAGAGTCACCAAATTTGGTATGAAGATAGCAATTGATATTTCACAAAGATCTGCATCAAGAATTTTGATGCCACGCCCACCCATACCGCCCCCAGCCCCCCTTGCCCCACTTTTTGCAAACTTCGAGCTAGAGTCACCAAATTTGGTATGTAGATAGCAATTGACATTCCACATAGATCTGCATCAAAAATTTGGATGCCTCGCCCACCCATACCGCCCCCAGCCCCCCACCCCTTTCCCCACCTCTTACAAATTTTGAGCTAGAGTCACCAAATTTGGTATGAAGATAGCAATTGACATTTCAGAAAGATCTGCAACAAAAATTTTGATGCCACAACTACCCATACCGCCCCAGCCCCCCCCTGTCCCCACCTTATACAAACTTTGAGCTAGAGTCACCAAATTTGGTATGAAGATAGCAATTGACATTTCACAAAGATCTGCATCAAAAATTTTGATGCCACAACTACCCATACCGCCCCCAGCCCCCTTTCCCCACATTTTACAAACTTCGAGCTAGAGTCACCAAATTTGGTATGAAGATAGCAATTGACATTTCACAAAGATCTGCATCAAAAATTTTGATGCCACAACTACCCATACCGCCCCCAGCCCCCCACCCCTTTCCCCACATTTTACAAACTTTGAGCTAGTCACCAAATTTGGGAGGAATATAGCTGGTGGCATCCCCATCTGCATCGGAGAATCTTTAAGGCAGCGTAAACCCCTGCCGCATCCGTACCCCTTTGCATTAAGGCCTCTTTTTACCGGTTTTAATTCTGGTATCGAGTATGCCGCAGTCGGTTGCGTCCGACTGCAACGTTGCCACTTGTTAAGTTTTGTCACTGTATTTAATTATTGTTTCTTAATCGTGCTCGTCCCACTGTTCGCTCTCCACTTTTCATTCATACTTGTCCCACTGTGCACTGCCGATCACCACGCCCAAAATCAATTTCGCTTTGGTTCTGCGGCGTGTGCTGTACTTTTCACTATTTGGCGCATATACCGACGACCCGCCTTGCACGTGCGCAAATCCCGTTCTTTTTATCAGCTCGTCCGTTTCTACCGACACTTTGTGCGCTCAGCTTAGCTCGATTCCGTTACAAAAACCAAAACGTCGCGACACTTGCTTATTTCGTGAGCGACAAATGACCATCTGGCGTACGTTTTTTTTCCACTGGCCCCGTTACCTTTTCGCCGTTTTACATGCGCGCGGTCATAACAGGGTATGACTGGGGATATAAGTTTTCGCGAAACTTTGAACTTTCGGCAATATTTTCGGGGCTTTATTCCCGAATCATATTACCCTCTTTAGCTAATAGGTCCCTGCTCGGGCGCCACTTGTAAGGTTGTTTTATTAGCCGAGGTACAGATCTCAGTCTGGCCAAGGCTCGCGTACAAGAAATAATTTATTTATTACTGAGACGCGTTAGCTATTTAGAGGCAAGTTCGCGTTACCGATATAACCCCGGAGTTTCGCAGCTGAAAAGCAGGGATTTCGGGGATGATGCACATTCGTGCGGTCTCCGCTGACTCCACTGCAGTTTCTCCGTACGAATCGGAGATTAGCTCGCCGATAAGTAGGAATGCGGGATGGGGTTAATACCGCGGTTGGCGCGATGCCGTATCTGTTGAAAAGTCTCAAATATCTAATCTCCACGAAATTTGGTCGTAGCGTGTCGGACACCCGCGCGCGTGCATATATATTTGTGCGTATATATATAACGCGTAAGCGTGGTACTCGTTTTGTCTCGAGTGGCAATATATAACACGTGATGAGGGTTTGGGTTATTTCAATTCACTTTATTCGACTTTGGTTGTACTTACTTACTCCGCGCTCTGCGCCTTATAAATTACTGTCGATGACTACTGTACGCTTCTTTACAATGTTTCTGCTAATGATTCCTTTTCTTCGTCATACGCTTGTTGTCTGAACTTGAGCACCGCTGCGAAATCTCACGTCCGCACTCCTGTTGCTCTACTGGGCAATTGATTCGCCGGTCTCGCGCTCGGCCTGAGCTTGCCTTCATCGCTGCCTTCGTCGCTTGTGGATCGCGACATTTGAGGTTGTGGGTCGTGAGAATTCGGTTGTTCGGCCCATCTGCTCTCTTACGCTAGCCTGCTCTCTTCTCTTATGCTAGTTCGCCTTTTCTCTCTTGATTATCTTCTGATCGTAGATTATGTTACGTGCTAGTGTTATAATTGTATTTTATGTTTATGTGTAAATAATAGAGTCTCCTAGACTATGGTTTATTACGAATTAACAGTGTTCTTAGTCTAAAGGTTCAAACATATTAATAATTATAATAATATAAATGTGGGGGAGGCCGGTGGGCAGCCTACCTCACACCCCCCCATTCTTCGAGACTGTGACCCTGCCTTCGGGGTGTCTGTCTCGCGTCTTTCCGTCCTAGGCTTTTTCCCCAGCCATTTTTCTATTTTCCGTATCGCTACTGGTGACAGCACTTCGCCCCTTGGTAGCACGTTCCACGAGTATGGGGTTTGTGCCTGGGTTCGTTGTGTGGTTCCCGTTGACCGTTCTTCCCTGATCGACTGGACGTTGTCATCGAACTGCAGCCTTTCACGTTTCGTGATTGTTACCCCGCCTGATTGGTGTTGGGTAACTTCGAAACAGTCGTCGTACGTTCTCACCTGGAACCATCTGCGTCGGTTGTTCCACTTATTTCTTTCCAACTCGCGCTTGATAGCTGAAATGGCGGTTACTGTTAATATATACCCGTTTGGCAGCACCACCCATCAATCTGGGATGTCCCAGCGGATGACGGGGCACATCTTTTGGTGGTTTGATTTCCGGCTGCAGGACGGTATGTTGTCCGTATCCAGTTGGTCTTCCAGTCCTTCCATCCATCCGAATACTCCTTCGAATTCCTCTTCCCTCTCGCTCCGTGTGCGCTTGGCGTTTCGGGTTTCGCTCCTGTTCTTGTCTCCGTCGCTTGTATCCGGGGTTGGTGCTCTCAGATGTGTCACTTGGTCGTCTTGCAAGCTTCCTTCCTCGATAGCCTGTAGCTTGACAGGTGAGGGTGGCTCTTCCACATATGGTGACGGTGCCTTAGCGTCTGGTGCCGTGATGACTATTGTCGTTGTTTTTGTCATTTTGAGGACAGCTGCGCCTTCCAGTCTGTATGCCAATGCCTCTTCGTGAGTGTACATCGTGTGCAAATATGTGGGAGGCGAGTTTTCCCTCTCGTGCTGTGCGTATCTTGGGTGACCCCAACGTGGGTCTCGTGGGCGCTGGTGTGCGCTTGGGTTGTCGTCTTCGGCTGCGTAACCCTCTTCCGAATCCTCGTCGGTGATGTCTTGCACATGGACGTGCTGTCCATGGGTTGACTCATCCTCGCCTCTTTCCTCGCTATCCGTGCGTGACCGCTGTCCGCAGGCACCCGCTTCGTTAGTTTCCTCGGCCGTCGTGTCCGACTCCTCTCCGCTCTCCGCACGTGACTTTCGTCCGTGGGCACCCTTTTCTTCGACACGTTTGACCGTCGTGTCTGACTCGTCGCCGTGTGTAGTTTTTAAAGAAGATAATTCACTGGCACGTCTGTGCCGTTTTACCATGTTTTTCTGAATGTCTCTTTATTTTAATCAAAAGAATTCTAAGCCTAAATACATAATTGGGTTGCTTATGTATAAAGCTCTGTCGCAGCAGAGCAGCCGCTGCCGTTGCAGCGGTCAAGAGAGAGAGAGAGTTGTAGTATATTTATGAATGTATATGCAGCAGGCAAAGAATGCATGCTACATTAAATATACATATATAAGGCAAGCACTGGCTTAGCTGGTGAGAGCTAAAGTGCTTACGTTGCGGATCCCACACTTCGTGGTGGTTGATCAGATTTCAAGTGCGCTGACCGTTTGTGTAGTTGCGTTATATTTGTATATACGTAGCAACAAAGTGTTGCTATGTCTGAAGGTTACATACCCTGCAATATAGTGGGCTTATGACAGATTGTCATGCATACTACATCTCCCTCCTTTTGAAAAATAACGTAACTTTGTGTAGTTATTTTAGTATCTATGTAGCTATATATTTTTTTCTTATATATTTTTTTTATATTTTTTTTTTTTTAATAATTTTTATTTATTATTATTTATTTTTGTGTAAGTAAAAAAATTTATTTTCTTTTAATTTATTTTTTTTTTTTTCTTTGTTTTGTTTCTCTTTTTTTTTCATTTTATTTATATATATATATATATTTTTTGGATGAGAATGATTAATTAATAAAAAGTTTTAGCCTATCTTTATGCACTTTTTGTACCTTACCCTTTTTATCCTTTATGAAAATATTTTCTCTATTATCTATTTGTTCTACTGTGTAAGGGCCTAAATATGCTGATTCTAGCTTATGGCCAGTTTCATTTCTTAATAAAACCATATCTCCTACTTTTAATTCAAAATTAATTATATTTTTATCGTAGTATTCTTTATTTCTAATTTTATGTTTTTCTAACATAATTCTAGCTCTTTTATAAGCTTGTTCTAGTCTAAATTTACTTTCTATATTGTACAGTGGATTAATATTATCTATTGTATCAATATATTGTGGCAAGTTACTTTGCTTACAAAAACTAATTCATATGGACAATAATTATGTGCCATAGAAGGGGTCGTGTTGAAACAGTATACGAAATATTTTAGCCATACATCCCAATCAGTTTTGTCGACTGATATGTATGAACGAATATATTCATTAAAAGTTCTATGACTTCTTTCTACTGTTCCAACTGTCTGGTGGTGGTGTGCTGTAGACGTTATATTGTCTGTTTTTAAATATTTGCACAAGTCATTTATAATAGAATTTTTATATTCAGTTCCCATGTCCGTGATGAACGTCTTCATTGGACCGAACTGTAATATAAAACAAGTGGCAACGTTGCAGTCGGACGCAACCGACTGCGGCATACTCGATACCAGAATTAAAACCGGTAAAAAGAGGCCTTAATGCAAGGGGTACGGATGCGGCAGGGGTTTACGCTGCCTTAAAGATTCTCCGATGCAGATGGGGATGCCACCAGCTATATTCCTCCCAAATTTGGTGACTAGCTCAAAGTTTGTAAAATGTGGGGAAAGGGTGGGGGGGCTGGGGCGGTATGGGTAGTTGTGGCATCAAAATTTTTGATGCAGATCTTTGTGAAATGTCAATTGCTATCTTCATACCAAATTTGGTGACTCTAGCTCGAAGTTTGTAAAATGTGGGGAAAGGGGGGCTGGGGGCGGTATGGGTAGTTGTGGCATCAAAATTTTTGATGCAGATCTTTTGAAATGTCAATTGCTATCTTCATACCAAATTTGGTGACTCTAGCTCAAAGTTTGTATAAGGTGGGGACAGGGGGGGCTGGGGCCGTATGGGTAGTTGTGGCATCAAAATTTTTGTTGCAGATCTTTCTGAAATGTCAATTGCTATCTTCATACCAAATTTGGTGACTCTAGCTCAAAATTTGTAAGAGGTGGGGAAAGGGGGGTGGGGGGCTGGGGGCGGTATGGGTAGTTGTGGCATCCAAATTTTTGATGCAGATCTTTGTGGAATTTCAATTGTTATCTTCATACCAAATTTGGTGACTCTAGCTCGAAGTTTGTAAAAGATGGGAAAAGGGGGCTGGGGCGGTATGGGTGGGCGTGGCATCCAAATTTTGATGTAGATCTTTGTAAAATGTCAATTGCTATCTTCATACCAAATTTGGTGACTCTAGCTCGAAATTTGTAATAAGTGGGGAAAGGGGGCTGGGGCGGTATGGGTGGGCGAGGCATCCAAATTTTTGATGCAGATCTATGTGGAATGTCAATTGCTATCTACATACCAAATTTGGTGACTCTAGCTCGAAGTTTGAAAAAAGTGGGGCAAGGGGCGCTGGGGGCGGTATGGGTGGGCGTGGCATCAAAATTCTTGATGCAGATCTTTGTGAAATATCAATTGCTATCTTCATACCAAATTTGGTGACTCTAGCTCGAAATTTTTAAAAAGTGGGGAAAGGGGGGCTGGGGGCGGTATGGGTGGGCGTGGCATCCAAATTTGTGATGCAGATCTTTGTGGAATGTCAATTGCTATCTTCTTTCCAAATTTGGTGACTGTAGCTCGAAAATTGTAAAAAGTGGGGAAAGGGGGGCGAAATGGGTGTGGCTCCAAAACTTTGATGCAGATTTTGGGGGTCGTTAACAGCTATCTTCCCACCAAATTTGGAGGCTCTAGCTCTACAACTCTGGAAGATACACGCATTCCCGTTTTTGACGAAGCGTTGGGGTGGATGGGGGCGGCTCGGGCAGTATCGGTAGGCGTGGCATCCAAACTTTTGGTGCAGTTTTTAGGGGGTCATCATCACCTATCTTGGCACCAAATTTGGTGGCTATGGCTCAAAAACTGTGGGAGATATAGGCGTTTTTGACTTTAAAATGCAGGGGGCTGGGGGGGGGAATGGGGGGCGTGGCTCCAAAATTTTGATGCAGTTTTTTGGGGGTTGCTAGTAGCTATCTTCTTACCAAGTTTGGTAGTTCTAGCTGTAAGGATGTGCGAAATATGAGGATTTATCGGTTTTGAGTTATCGAATTTATCGATTTGCCAGCCCCCCCGTTATCGTAGAACCCCCATCTTGACACTTAAATTTACTATCCCATAGATAAAGAGAATTGGAAAGTTTCAAGTCTCTAGCTTGAAGGGTGTGGAAAAAACTTGCAACCATACGGACGGACAGACGGACAGACGGACAGACGGTCAGACGGACAGACGGACAGACGGACAGACACCATGACGGACATTGCACAAAACCAATATACTCTTTACCTTCGGTATCGAGTATAAAAAAGCGACAGTATTTGCATTTTTATTTGGGATCGGTATGGCAACAAGATATTTTGTTAAATCGCAAATAAGCGTAACTGCATATTCGTTACCATATTCAGATCTTGGTAATGGACCTACTGTGTCAACTATTACCCTGTCGAAAGCACTTATTGGTGTGTCGGTAATTGTTAAAGGAGATTTAGTATGTGTTGTTGTTTTTGACATCTGGCATTTTGGACATCTACGTACGTACTCTTTTATATGACGAGTCATATTTTTCCAATAGTAGTGTCTTTTACTTTGGCCAAAGTTTTTGTTATGCCCGTGTGTCCTCCTTGTATGGGATTATCATGAAATGTAAACAAAATTGCTTCTTTTCTGTATCGCTTGATACAATGGTCACCGACTTGAGTAGCGCTACTCTTAATAATCTCAATGTATTATTGCCCATATTTATGAAATTATCTATTGAAACTTGTTCAAAGATGATTTCATGCGGTGCCACTTTTAGTTGGCGTATATCATGCATACCGGCTTCCTTTTCGAGCCTTTGGAAAAATTGACCTAAGTCGATAACTCCATTAGTATACAGATCGCTAACATTTATTCTTGAAATGACTTTATTTCCGTGTTTAAAATAACACAACTTTTCTTTCATATGCAAGGCCACTACTTTTCGTACATCGTCATTTGTGATGACTTCATATACGTTGGGCTTAGAAGCTTTTTCAAGATTTTGCCTAAGCAAAGGTTCTTGTTTATTTCCTGCGCAGGATATATTTTGTCTACTTTGTTGCCTGGTAGTGACTTTCAGGACTTTATTTTGAATGTCTTTTAATTCGGATATGGTTATCCGGGATAGGGCATCTGCCACGAAATTGTCTTTACCCTTTAGATATTCGACTGTAAAGTCGTATTCTTCTAATTCGAGCCGCATGCTTGTAAGTTTGGAACTTGGATTGACCATAGAAAATAAATAAGTTAATGGTCTGTGGTCAGTTTTTAACTGTGAAGTGTTTTCCATAAATATATGGTCTAAAATGTACTATTGCCCAGTGGATTGCTGCTAATTCTTGTTCTGTTGTGCTTTTATTACGTTCACCCTTTGTAAATGAACGAGATGCGTATGCAACTGGAAGCTGGAGTCCATTATAGTTTTGAGTTAAAACTGCTCCACACGCTTGCTGAAGTTGGGTATTGTAGTAATGTTGGTTGAATTAGCTTGTCTTTGAGGTATTGGAATGCATTTTGGCATTCAACTGTCCATTCAAAAGGAACATTCTTTTACATAATCTTGTTATGTGCCGTGAATATTCGGCGAAATTGTTTATAAATCGTCTTTAATAGTTGCAGAATGCAACGAATCGTCTCGCGCTGTCCGCATCATGTGGGACTGGGTAGTTTTTAATGACGTCGTATTATTTGTCGTCTGGCAAGATTCCTTTATCCGTGCATTTGTGACCGAGGAAGTTTACTTCATGCATGAAAAATGAACATTTTTGCGGATGTAATTTAAGGTTGTATTTCCTACATTTTTCAAAAACATCAGTTAAGTTTTTAAACATATGTTTTTCGGAACAACCAATAACTATTAAATCGTCCATACAAAGGAAAGCTTGCGAAGAATCAAGGCCAGAAAACGCTATAGTCATCATTCTCTGAAATGAATTTGGCGCTATTTTTAAACCGAATGGTAATCGCGTGAAGCGATATGAGCCATTGCTCGTTGAAAATGAAGTTATATTTCTTGAAATTTTCTTCTAGTTCGATTTGATGAAAGCCTGACATTAAGTCAAGGCATGAGAAATATTTTGCTCTACCTAGTTGATCTAATATATCGTCAATTCTAGGCAGTGGAAATTTATCGGACAGTAGTTTTTTATTAATTTGACGATAGTCAATTACTAACCGCCATTTTTTATTTTCTGAGCCTGGAAGGGCTTTCTTTGCGACAAGTAAAAGTGGGCTGTTGTATTCTGACACAGACGGTTCGACAATGTTGTCGCTGATTAATTTTCCAACTTGTTTTTGTATTTCTTCTGTCTGGCTATGCGGGCTTCGATAGTTCTTAATGAACACTGGTTCATTATCTTTTAATCTCAGTTGTTGTTTATAGAAGTTATTTGTTGTGATTGATTCGGTTTCAAGACCGAATATGTCACTATATTTGGTGCATAAATTGGTAAATTCCGACTTGACAGAAAAAGAAGCAATTTTGTTAACATTTCATGATAATCCCATACAAGGAGGACACATGGGCATAACAAAAACTTTGGCCAAAGTAAAAGACACTACTATTGGAAAAATATGACTCGTCATATAAAAGAGTACGTACGTAGATGTCCAAAATGCCAAATGTCAAAAACAACAACGCATACTAATTCTCCTTTAACAATTACCGACACACCAATAAGTGCTTTCGACAGGGTAATAGTTGACACAGTAGGTCCATTACCAAGATCTGAATATGGTAACGAATATGCAGTTACGCTTATTTGCGATTTAACAAAATATCTTGTTGCCATACCGATCCCAAATAAAAATGCAAATACTGTCGCTTATTTTTATATTACAGTTCGGTCCAATGAAGACGTTCATCACGGACATGGGAACTGAATATAAAAATTCTATTATAAATGACTTGTGCAAATATTTAAAAATAGACAATATAACGTCTGCAGCACACCACCACCAGACAGTTGGAACAGTAGAAAGAAGTCATAGAACTTTTAATGAATATATTCGTTCATACATATCAGTCGACAAAACTGATTGGGATGTATGGCTAAAATATTTCGTATACTGTTTCAACACGACCCCTTCTATGGCACATAATTATTGTCCATATGAATTAGTTTTTGGTAAGCAAAGTAACTTGCCACAATATATTGATACAATAGATAATATTAATCCACTGTACAATATAGAAAGTAAATTTAGACTAGAACAAGCTTATAAAAGAGCTAGAATTATGTTAGAAAAACATAAAATTAGAAATAAAGAATACTACGATAAAAATATAATTAATTTTGAATTAAAAGTAGGAGATATGGTTTTATTAAGAAATGAAACTGGCCATAAGCTAGAATCAGCATATTTAGGCCCTTACACAGTAGAACAAATAGACGATAGAGAAAATATTTTCATAAAGGATAAAAAGGGTAAGGTACAAAAAGTGCATAAAGATAGGCTAAAACTTTTTATTGATTAATCATTCTCATCCAAAATATATATATAGTAAGATATCCAATATGCACACATATTCATATCTCAAATATGTTACACATAAAACGCACCCCAGCACATAGCACACAGCCCAACAATAAGATATCACATTACACCCTAAAGCCCCAACACAGGAAGCATATTAGACATAAACATAAAATATAAACATATTTCTAAGATCACGCCACAAGCGTGAGACATAAACATATTTCCAAAATCACGCCACAAGCGTGAGATCGCCGAATTGGCACTTTTGATAAAAGCTTAAAATGATCAAAGCTTAGAAGCTTTGACAATAAGAAAAGCTCTCAACGGAGGTTTGCTCTGCGCAGCAAGAACAATTGAAGTTTAGTTCGGAGTAAGATCAGAAAGAAGATAGACTTAAGTGAGGAAGTGTTTTGTATCTTTTAAAATTAGTTCAAACACAATAAAGAAATAAACTAAAGACAAATGTCTTTTTATTTTTTTAATTCCCATTTGGTCGTGAACTCGTAATTTGCGCAGCCGGTAGGATTAGTGAAAAATAAGTGCAACAATAATAAATTGCGATACTTCATAAAAACTAATTCGCCAAAGAACTTTCGTGCAACTAACACATTTAATGGTGTTTAATTGATTAATGAAAAATAAGTTCAAAAATCAAAACAGTGCAAAACTTAATAAAAGCTAATCGTGCAACTAACACAATTAATGGTGTTTAAATAATTTAAGAAAAAAAAAAAAAAAACAATACAATCAACACCAAATCAATACAAAAACAATACAATCAACAACTAATCAACCTAAAACAATACAATCAACAACACAATCAACCTAAAACCATATAAGCAACAACACATCAAATAATCAAAACATGGCAGTCGTTTTAAGTGATGCAGAACTTAACCAGGCATTGTCACAAATCCGACAAGTGCCCCAATTCTCGGGAAACAAACAGGAGCTAAGCGCCTTCATCAGGAGGACAGAATTCTTACTACAATTATACCCTACCACAAACCCAAGGCAACAAAGTATAATATACGGTGCGATCGAACTACAAGTCATCGGAGAAGCGCAAAGGATTTCGCAGCTATCACATGCCAACAATTGGGGAGAATTGAAAAGAGCACTCATCGAGGAATACACCACCCAGACTCCAGTAGAAGAATTACTACGACAACTTTACAACACCAGCTATCAAGGAAATCTCCGTAAGTTCATAGAAGAACTAGAGCACAAATCTTATATTATAACCAATAAGCTAACACTAGAAAATAATGCAGCCAATACAATAGTTTATACAAATGCCATGAATAACACAGTTAAAGATGTAATTAAAAGAAAAATTCCAGATAGAATTTTCATGATTCTAGCTAGGTATGATATTACCACTAGCCATCTGTTGAAAGTAGCAGCTCAAAAGGAGGGCTTATTTGAAAATAGTGTGGTTGAAAAACCCAAAGATAACAAATACAATAATTCAAATAAAAACAATTCGAGTAAAAGGTATCAGGAAAATTTTAACCAAAGTTCAACATATAGCCCCAGTTATCAAGCACAACACAATCCTAACTACCAAACAAATTACAACACAACTAACCCACATAAGAATCAACAAGAACAGAGGCAGACATATGCCGAATTTCAGCAAAAGTTGCAACAAGGCAGACAACAGAATCCCATGAACTATTCACAAAATAGAAACTATAATGCACAAGCATCATCTTATAATAGCCAACCTCAAAAGCGACAAAGAGAAAGTAACAGCGGGGTGTCAAAATGGACACATCCGAAAATTTTCAAGCAATTGCCTCGGAACAGGAAGAAACAATAACCCATTCATAATTGTTATTATGAATGATAACCCGCTTAAGTGTGTAATAGACACCGGGTCAACAATAAATTTAATGAATAAAAATTACCTAGAATTTCCAATAAAAAACACTGAACTTAACGTTCATACCATTAACGGTAACATTAAATTAACATCAAGCATAACAATAGGAGCATGTAAATTATGTCCATCCAAACAGGAGTTCTTTACACATGAATTTTCAAATCGATATGATTTGTTGTTAGGCAGAAATTATTTAGAAGCTTGTAAGGCAAAAATAAATTACGAAGAAGGAGCCGTAACTTTAGGAGAATATACATTCTTATTTAAGTACGACCCCAATATAAATGTAGAAGAAGAAACGGCACCAGAGTGTCTAGACCCACCTTCGTCGGAAGACTTAGAATTCAATTTCGTGATAAACGAAGAATTAAAAGAGTCCAACGAATTTCGCTTAGATCATCTAAACGATGAAGAGAAAAGGTGTGTGTCAAAAATTCTTCACAAATATCGAGACATACAGTACCATGAAGGTGACAATTTGACTTTCACGAGTGTTGTTAAACATTCGATAATAACAAAACATGAGGACTCGATTTACAAGAGACCCTACAAGTATTCCCAAATTCAACACGACGAAATAGACAGACAAGTAAAAGAAATGTTAGAGCAAGGGATAACAAGGAAATCTCAGTCTCCATATAATTCGCCTGTATTAGTAATCCCAAAGAAGTTAGATGCATCAGGAAAACAAAAATATAGAGTAGTAATAGACTACAGATTTCTAAACGAAATCACTATTGATGACAAATTTCCTATTCCAATAATGGATGAAATTTTAGATAAACTTGGCCGATGCCAATATTTCACAACTCTTGATTTAGCAAAAGGCTATCACCAGATCCAGATGGATCCGAAATCAATACCTAAGACAGCATTTTCCACTAAACATGGCCACTACGAATATACACGTATGCCGTTTGGTCTAAAAGATGCACCAGCAACGTTTCAACGTTGCATGAACAATTTATTGGAAGAGTTAATCTACAAAGATTGTTTAGTCTACTTAGATGACATAATAGTGTACTCCACTTCATTGGAAGAACACATTTTGTCATTGAATAAGGTATTTGACAAACTAAGGGAAGCCAACTTAAAATTGCAACTAGACAAGTGTGAATTTCTAAAAAAGGAAACAGAATTTCTAGGACACATAGTGACAACAGAAGGATTAAAACCTAATCCAAATAAAATTGAAGCAGTAATGAAATATCCTATTCCAAAGACTCCAAAAGAGATAAAGAAATTTTTAGGTTTGTGTGGATTTTATAGAAAGTTCATTCCAAATTTCATAAACATCGTCAAACCCATGACACTTAAGTTAAAGAAAGGAGCAAAAGTAGACATAAAGGATACATCATATATCTCAGCATTCGAGAAATTAAAACTACTGATAACTTCTGATCCAATTCTTACTCATCCAGATTATGACAAACCATTTTGTCTCACAACAGATGCAAGTAATGTAGCTCTAGGAGCAGTATTGACACAAAATCACAAGCCTATTTGTTTTGCCAGCAGAACTCTAAACAAACATGAAATAAATTATTCAGCTATAGAGAAAGAACTATTAGCAGTAGTTTGGGCAACAAAAACTTATAGAAGCTATCTATATGGTAGAAAATTCGAAATACTAAGTGATCACAAACCATTAGTATGGTTAAATAATATAAAAGAACCGAATATGAAACTCCAACGATGGAAGATAAAGTTAAACGAATTTGATTATACAATCAAATACTTACCGGGTAAAGAAAACCATATCGCAGACGCACTATCACGTGTGCAAATACATGAAAATCTATTGGGAGAAGAAATGAGTCAAGCAACATGTGCTACCATTCATAGTGCCCAAGAAGATAACCAAAGTTACATTCAAATAACTGAAAGACCACTAAACTATTATAACAGACAACTCGAACTCATAAAAGGAAACGACAATAATACACAAGTTACTAATTATTTTCATAAGAAAAACATAAAGATAACTTATACCGAAATGACTTATGCTAAAGCTAAAGAAATAATAAAAGAATATTTATGTTCAAAAAATAGTGTTATATATTTCCACAACAACTCCGATTTTCCGATTTTCCAAAACGCATTTGTAGAAATAATAAACCCAGAAAGTAAAATAAAAGTAATGAAAAGCTCATCAAAATTAACAGACTTACAAACGTACGCAGAATTCAAAGAACAAATACTAAAAAGACATAACGAACTATTACACCCAGGGATAGAAAAGACAATACAGTGGTTCAAAGAAAAATTTTATTATCCAGATTACCAGAATCTTATACAAAACATAATAAATGAATGTCACATTTGCAACATTTCAAAAACAGAACACAGAAGCACCAAATTAGTATATGAAGTAACCCCAGAAACAAACTACATTAGGGATAAATATGTAATGGATTTTTATTTAGTTGACCATAAACAATTTCTATCTTGTATAGACGTTTATTCAAAATTTGCAACATTAATTGAAGTTAACAGCCGAGACTGGTTAGAAACTAAAAGAGCCATATTAAAAGTTTTTGATTTAATGGGAAAACCAGCAGAAATCAAAGCAGATAAAGATTCAGCATTCATATGTGCTGCACTACAACAATGGTTAATAACTGAGAACGTAAAAATCAATATAACAACAAGTAAAAATGGTATAGCAGATATAGAGAGATTTCACAAAACAATCAACGAAAAATTACGAATTATAAGCAGTGACTCTAACATAGAAAACAAACAAACCAGATTTGAAATAATATTATACACTTATAATCACAAAACTAAACACAACACAACAAACAGAACACCCGCAGATATATTTATGTACGCAGGGACACCAAAGTATGACACACAAGATAAGAAAAAGAAACAAATTGAAAAACTAAATGAATCAAGAGAAGAATTTGAAATAGATACAAAGTATAGATCTTCACCATTAGTTAAATCAAAAATAACCAATCCATTCAAAAAGACAGGTCAGGTAAGACAACTAGACGAAAAACACTTTGAAGAAACCAATAGAGGTAGAAAAGTCACCCATTACAAATCAAAGTTCAAGAAGAAAAAGAAAACTAATATAAGTAAATACATTAATTACAGAGAACCAACTAATGAAGGGAATTCTAATAATAATAACAATGCTAACGGTGACAATTAACGGACAAAGTATCGAAATAAACCCCATAAAAGCAAACAACGGCTACCTAATATTTAAAACAGGAACACTGGACATACCAACAAATTTTGAATACCATTATTTAACTGTAAATTTAACAAAAATAGAAAAGGTTTACAATAACCTATTAATACAAGCCAAGGATTTCGAAAATTCAACTAAAATAAATTACCTTATTGAAAAACTAAACAGGGAAATGAACGGGATAACAATCATCAAAAGACAAAAGAGAGGACTAATAAATTTAGTAGGAAAAACATATAAATACTTATTCGGAACATTAGATACAGATGAAGGAGACGAACTAGAACAGAAGATAAGTAACTTAGCCGAGAACAGCGTTCAAGTTAGTGAACTTAACCAAATAATCGAAACAATTAACAAAGCAATTGAGACCATGAACACATTTAAAACAAAAGAAGAAAAGAACAAGAAACTTGATTTATTAATTTTCAATTTAGAACATTTCACCGAATACATAGAAGACATAGAGATGGGAATGCAACTAACTAGATTAGGCATATTCAACCCTAAATTACTAAAGCACGATTACTTATTGCATGTTACACCAGAGAAAATTCTTAATATTAAAACATCAACTTGGTTAAAAACTGATACAAAAGAAATTTATATAATATCACATATTCCACAAGAAATTAGCAAAACACCTATTTTCGAAATAATACCCTACCCCGATGAGAACGATAATATTGTAACAGAAAATATTCAAGAAAAATATTTTATAAATAATAATACAGTATATGGCACAATAACTAAGAAACAAATAATGAATAATTGCATAGTAGGCATTGTAAAACAAATCAAAACAGAATGTAAATACACCAAAACAATTAAAAACTTTCAAACAAATTATATAGAACCAAACATAATCTTAACATGGAATTTGCCAGAAACCATTGTAAATCAAAACTGTATGAACAATGAAATTAAAATAAAAGGAAACAATATTATAAAAATCTATAATTGTGAAATACAAATCAACGAAATATCAATATCAAATTCAAGACTAGATTTTACACAAAACATTTATGTCAGTAATAACGTAACAAAACTCGAACCATTGTCATATATTCAAACTAAGAAATTAATTTTGGAACATACAAAATATTATAATACATTTCAAATAATAACATTGACATCATTAACCATTACCATATTAAGCATATAATTGTACTTAATTTATAAGTTCAAAAGTTTACCCAAAACACTTATTGTTAAGTATAGAAAACCTAAAGAACAAGAAATAAACAACGATAAGATAGAATTACCAATAGTTGAACAAGATCAACCCGCACTGTATCCCAAGATAGAAGCAGTCTAACGTAAAGCAAATTTTTTAAGTGTGGGCGAGTAAGATATCCAATATGCACACATATTCATATCTCAAATATGTTACACATAAAACGCACCCCAGCACATAGCACACAGCCCAACAATAAGATATCACATTACACCCTAAAGCCCCAACACAGGAAGCATATTAGACATAAACATAAAATATAAACATATTTCTAAGATCACGCCACAAGCGTGAGACATAAACATATTTCCAAAAATCACGCCACAAGCGTGAGATCGCCGAATTGGCACTTTTTGATAAAAGCTTAAAATGATCAAAGCTTAGAAGCTTTGACAATAAGGAAAGCTCTAAACGGAGGTTTGCTCTGCGCAGCAAGAACAATTGAAGTTAGTTCGGAGTAAGATCAGAAAGAAGATAGACTTAAGTGAGGAAGTGTTTTGTATCTTTTAAAATTAGTTCAAACACAATAAAGAAATAAACTAAAGACAAATGTCTTTTTATTTTTTTAATTCCCATTTGGTCGTGAACTCGTAATTATATATACAGTCGTGTCTGGATATAGTGAACTAATTTTTGCAAGGCCTGTTCACTATTCCGAGGTTGTTCACTATTTCGAGACTCACATTTTTTGCTGAAAATACACATTTGTGTATGGAAATGATAGATTTAAAATTAATTAAATAAATTTGTAAACAAATTAAAGTAAATATGTATATTTATTGACAAAAATCGCGGATTAATAATTGCTGTAAGCGTCCAAAAATTCACGTAGACAGCGCATTTTTAGACTCGCAGAAAAGTCAGTAGTATAGGCCTCAGCCCATGCGCTAGCCTTGTCAAAACTGTCTATAGCTTCGGAAGCTTTAATAGTATTTCCATTATGCAATTCCCCTTGAACTTCATCATCCGAATTTTAAACAAGTTGCAACGGACGCAACCGACTGCGGTATACTCGTTACCATTATTAAAACCGGTAAAAAGAGGCCTGATTGCAAAGGGGTACGGATGCGGCAGGGGTGTACGCTGCCTTCATGATTCTCCGATGCAGATGGGGATGCCACCAGCTATCTTCCTTCCAAATTTGGTGACTCTAGCTCAAAGTTTGTAAAGGGCGTGGAAAGGGAGGCTGGGGGCGGATTGGGAGGGAGTAGCACCCAAATTTTCGCTGCAGATCTTTGTGGAATGTCAATTGCTATCTTCATACCAAATTTGGTGACTCTAGCTCAAAGTTTGTAAAAGTATGGAAAGGGGGGCTAGGGGCGGTATGGGAGGGCGTGGCATCCAAATATTTAATGCAGATCTTTGTGGAATGTCAATCGCTATTTTCATACCAAATTAGGTGACTCCAGCTCATAGTTTGTTATGTGGGTATGGCTCTAAAACTTTGATGCAGTTCTTTTGTGGTCGTTACCAGCTATCTTCCTACAAAATTTGGTCGCTCTAGCTTCACAACTCTGGAAGATTCACGCATTCTCGTTTTTGACGAAGCGTAAGGGCGGATTGGGGAGGCTAGGGCATTATTGGTGGGCGTGGCATCCAAACTTTTTGATGCAGTTTTTTGGAGGTTGCTAGTAGCTATCTTCTTACCAAATTTGGTAGTTCTAGCTGTAAGGATGTGCGAAATATGTGGATTTATCGGTATTGGGTTATCGAATTTATCGATTTGCCAGGCCCCCAGTTATCGTAGAACCCCCATCTTGACACATTAATTTACTATCCCATAGATAAAGAGAATTGGAAAAATTCAAGTCTCTAGCTTAAAGGGTGTGGAAAAATCTTGCACACATACGGACGGACAGACATGACGGACATTGCACAAAACCAATATACTCTTTACCTTCGATAACGAGTATAAAAACACACAATGAAGTGCACAGTGAGCGGTTGCAGCCAAAGACACAAAAAAAAGTGTAAATAATTTGAAATTGAATTAGGACATGAAATGTTAATTTAGGTATTGGTTGCTTTAGTTGAAATAAATAACAATATCTATGACTTCTATGATATAATTCATGAACTATGTACTATGAAAAAAGAAAGTGAAATTTATATCCTTGTCACACGCTTTAGACATTTTTTTTATACTCGATACCGAAGGTAAAGAGTATATTGGTTTTGTGCAATGTCCGTCATGGTGTCTGTCCGTCTGTCCGTCTGTCCGTCTGTCCGTCCGTATGTATGCAAGTTTTTTCCACACCCTTCAAGCTAGAGACTTGAAACTTTCCAATTCTCTTTATCTATGGGATAGTAAATTAAAGTGTCAAGATGGGGGTTCTACGATAACTGGGGGCTGGCAAATCGATAAATTCGATAACCCAAAACCGATAAATCCACATATTTCGCACATCCTTACAGCTAGAAGTACCAAATTTGGTAAGAAGATAGCTATTAACAACCTCCAAAAAACTGCATCAAAAATTTTGGAGCCACGCCCCCCATTCCGCCCCCCAGCCCCCTGCATTTTAAAGTCAAAAACGCCTATATCTCCCACAGTTTTTGAGCTATAGCCACCAAATTTGGTGCCAAGATAGGTGATGATGACCCCCTAAAAGCTGCACCAAAAGTTTGGATGCCACGCCCACCGATACTGCCCTAGCCGCCCCCATCCACCCCAACGCTTCGTCAAAAACGGGAATGCGTGTATCTTCCAGAGTTGTGGAGCTAGAGCCTCCAAATTTGGAGGGAGGATAGCTGCTAACGACCCCCAAAAAACTGCATCAAAGTTTTGGAGCCACGCCCACCTATTACGCCCCCAGCCTCCCCGCATTTTGAAATCAGAAATGGCTATATCTCCCACAGTTTTTGAGCTATAGCCACCAAATTTGGTGCCAAGATAGGTGATGATGACCCCCTAAAAACTGCACCAAAAGTTTGGATGCCACGCCCACCAATACTGCCCTAGCCGCCCCATCCGCCCCAACGCTTCGTCAAAAACGGGAATGCGTGTATCTTCCAGAGTTGTGGAGCTAGAGCCTCCAAATTTGGTGGGAAGATAGCTGTTAACGACCCCCAAAAAACTGCATCAAAGTTTTGGAGCCACGCCCCCATTTCGCCCCCCCTTCCCCACTTTTTACAATTTTCGAGCTAGAGTCACCAAATTTGGTATGAAGATAGCAATTGACATTCCACATAGATCTGCATCAAAAATTTGGATACCTCGCCCACCCATACCGCCCCCCAGCCCACCTTTCCCCACTTTTTTACAAACTTCGAGCTAGATTCACCAAATTTGGTATGTAGATAGCAATTGACATTCCACATAGATCTGCATCAAAAATTTGGATGCCTCGCCCACCCATACCGCCCCCCAGCCCCCCTTGCCCCACTTTTTTACAAACTTCGAGCTAGAGTCACCAAATTTGGTATGTTGATAGCAATTGACATTCCACATAGATCTGCATCAAAAATTTGGATGCCTCGCCCACCTATACCGCCCCCAGCCCCCCCTTTCCCCACTTTTTTACAAACTTCGAGCTAGAGTCACCAAATTTGGTATGAAGATAGCAATTGACATTTAACAAAGATCTGCAACAAAAATTTGGATGCCACGCCCACCCATACCGCCCCCAGCCCCCCTTTCCCTACATTTTACAAACTTTGAGCTAGAGTCACCAAATTCGGAAGGAATATAGCTGGTGGCATCCCCATCTGCATCGGAGAATCTTTAAGGCAGCTTACACCCCTGCCGCATCCGTACCCCCTTTGCAATCAGGCCTCTTTTTACCGGTTTTAATACTGGTATCGAGTATGCCGCAGTCGGTTGCGTCCGACTGCAACGTTTCCACTTGTTTTTAACTCCGTTACTCGAATTTCCCGTGGTGTCACAGTGTAGCAAAGCAAAGAATGTTTAGTAGTGTAAGTGTGAGCATTATTACGTTCTTTTTATACTCGATACCGAAGGTAAAGAGTATATTGGTTTTGTGCAATGTCCGTCATGGTGTCTGTCCGTCTGTCCGTCTGTCCGTCCGTATGTATGCAAGTTTTTTCCACACCCTTCAAGCTAGAGACTTGAAACTTTCCAATTCTCTTTATCTATGGGATAGTAAATTAAAGTGTCAAGATGGGGGTTCTACGATAACTGGGGGGCTGGCAAATCGATAAATTCGATAACCCAAAACCGATAAATCCACATATTTCGCACATCCTTACAGCTAGAAGTACCAAATTTGGTAAGAAGATAGCTACTAGCAACCTCCAAAATACTGCATCAAAAATTTTGGAGCCACGCCCCCCATTCCGCCCCCAGCCCCCCGCATTTTAAAGTCAAAAAAGACTATATCTCCCACAGTTTTTGAGCTATAGCCACCAAATTTGGTGCCAAGATAGGTGATGATGACCCCCTAAAAACTGCACCAAAAGTTTGGATGCCACGCCCACCGATACTGCCCTAGCCTCCCCCATCCACCCCAACGCTTCGTCAAAAACGGGAATGCGTGTATCTTCCAGAGTTGTGGAGCTAGAGCCTCCAAATTTGGTGGGAAGATAGCTGTTAACGACCCCCAAAAAACTGCATCAAAGTTTTGGAGCCACGCCCCCCCTTCCCCACTTTTTACAATTTTCGAGCTAGAGTCACCAAATTTGGTATGAAGATAGCAATTGACATTCCACATAGATCTGCATCAAAAATTTGGATACCTCGCCCACCCATACCGCCCCCAGCCCCCCTTGCCCCACTTTTTGCAAACTTCGAGCTAGATTCACCAAATTTGGTATGTAGATAGCAATTGACATTCCACATAGATCTGCATCAAAAATTTGGATGCCTCGCCCACCTATACCGCCCCAGCCCCCTTTCCCCACTTTTTACAAACTTCGAGCTAGAGTCACAAATTTGGTATGAAGATAGCAATTGACATTTAACAAAGATCTGCAACAAAAAATTTTGATGCCACGCCCACCCATACCGCCCCCAGCCCCCCTTTCCCTACATTTTACAAACTTTGAGCTAGAGTCACCAAATTCGGAAGGAATATAGCTGGTGGCATCCCCATCTGCATCGGAGAATCTTTAAGGCAGCTTACACCCCTGCCGCATCCGTACCCCTTTGCAATCAGGCCTCTTTTTACCGGTTTTAATACTGGTATCGAGTATGCCGCAGTCGGTTGCGTCCGACTGCAACGTTTCCACTTGTTCTGCTTAAAGTTTATTAAAAAATTTTGTTCACTATTTCGAGTTTTTCGGTTTGTTCACTATTTAGAGTACTCCATGTAAATTTTTGGGTGTTCACTATTTCGAGGTGTTCACTATTTAGGGTGTTCACTATATCCAGACACGACTGTATATATATAAATAAAATGAATAAAAAAAAGAAAAACAAAACTAAGAAAAAACAAGTGGCAACGTTGCAGTCGGACGCAACCGACTGCGGCATACTCGATACCAGAATTAAAACCGGTAAAAAGAGGCCTTAATGCAAAGGGGTACGGATGCGGCAGGGGTTTACGCTGCCTTAAAGATTCTCCGATGCAGATGGGGATGCCACCAGCTATATTCCTTCCAAATTTGGTGACTCTAGCTCAAAGTTTGTAAAATGTGGGGAAAGGGGGGGCTGGGGGCGGTATGGGTAGTTGTGGCATCAAAATTTTTGATGCAGATCTTTGTGAAATGTCAATTGCTATCTTCATACCAAATTTGGTGACTCTAGCTCGAAGTTTGTAAAATGTGGGGAAAGGGGGGCTGGGGGCGGTATGGGTAGTTGTGGCATCAAAATTTTTGATGCAGATCTTTGTGAAATGTCAATTGCTATCTTCATACCAAATTTGGTGACTCTAGCTCAAAGTTTGTATAAGGTGGGGACAGGGGGGCTGGGGCGGTATGGGTAGTTGTGGCATCAAAATTTTTGTTGCAGATCTTTCTGAAATGTCAATTGCTATCTTCATACCAAATTTGGTGACTCTAGCTCAAAATTTGTAAGAGGTGGGGAAAGGGGTGGGGGCTGGGGGCGGTATGGGTAGTTGTGGCATCCAAATTTTTGATGCAGATCTTTGTGGAATTTCAATTGTTATCTTCATACCAAATTTGGTGACTCTAGCTCGAAGTTTGTAAAAGATGGGAAAAGGGGGGCTGGGGCGGTATGGGTGGGCGTGGCATCCAAATTTTTGATGTAGATCTTTGTAAAATGTCAATTGCTATCTTCATACCAAATTTGGTGACTCTAGCTCGAAATTTGTAATAAGTGGGGAAAGGGGGGCTGGGGGCGGTATGGGTGGGCGAGGCATCCAAATTTTTGATGCAGATCTATGTGGAATGTCAATTGCTATCTACATACCAAATTTGGTGACTCTAGCTCGAAGTTTGCAAAAAGTGGGGCAAGGGGGGCTGGGGGCGGTATGGGTGGGCGTGGCATCAAAATTCTTGATGCAGATCTTTGTGAAATATCAATTGCTATCTTCATACCAAATTTGGTGACTCTAGCTCGAAATTTTTAAAAAGTGGGGAAAGGGGGGCTGGGGGCGGTATGGGTGGGCGTGGCATCCAAATTTGTGATGCAGATCTTTGTGGAATGTCAATTGCTATCTTCTTTCCAAATTTGGTGACTGTAGCTCGAAAATTGTAAAAAGTGGGGAAAGGGGGGCGAAATGGGTGTGGCTCCAAAACTTTGATGCAGATTTTTGGGGGTCGTTAACAGCTATCTTCCCACCAAATTTGGAGGCTCTAGCTCTACAACTCTGGAAGATACACGCATTCCCGTTTTTGACGAAGCGTTGGGGTGGATGGGGGCGGCTCGGGCAGTATCGGTAGGCGTGGCATCCAAACTTTTGGTGCAGTTTTTAGGGGGTCATCATCACCTATCTTGGCACCAAATTTGGTGGCTATAGCTCAAAAACTGTGGGAGATATAGGCGTTTTTGACTTTAAAATGCAGGGGGGCTGGGGGCGGAATGGGGGGGCGTGGCTCCAAAATTTTTGATGCAGTTTTTTGGGGGTTGCTAGTAGCTATCTTCTTACCAAGTTTGGTAGTTCTAGCTGTAAGGATGTGCGAAATATGAGGATTTATCGGTTTTGAGTTATCGAATTTATCGATTTGCCAGCCCCCCCGTTATCGTAGAACCCCCATCTTGACACTTTAATTTACTATCCCATAGATAAAGAGAATTGGAAAGTTTCAAGTCTCTAGCTTGAAGGGTGTGGAAAAAACTTGCAACCATACGGACGGACAGACGGACAGACGGACAGACACCATGACGGACATTGCACAAAACCAATATACTCTTTACCTTCGGTATCGAGTATAAAAATACAGATTACTTATATATAAGTCTTAACACTTTAATAAAACCAGCAATCTGCGGCACGTTCCACGAACAATTTTTCGCGCGGAATAACATATGTTCTGTGCAAGTCAAAGTAAAAGTACCGTTAAAGCTTCAAAAAGCTCTGAAAGCTTTTAAACATATGATTGCCACGATCTTAGGGACCCGCCAAAAGTATTTAGCTTAAATCAAACCCAACCACTTTTTTTTTAAAGAATATAATGTGATAAGTGTCTTGAGGCACTCTTAAGTGCTTGAGGGTTAAAAAAGCTTTTTATCAAGCCGAAACAAAATCATGGAGTATGACTTGTGTGGTCTACCTGCTATAATTATATGTCATTAATATAAATGTTCGGTGTTTGTGTTTGCTTAATCCCTCAACGGAACAAGCTTAATATAATTCTCAAATTTAACATACTGTAAAAATCTATGAAAAAAAAAAACTAAATAAATTAAATTAAAACATACCTATAAGAAAAACATAATTTAATAGTTTACTAACAAAGTAAAAACAATTAAAAAGTTATACTAATTAGCTCTAAACAAGTAACAGAAGTCAGTGAAATAATCAAAACAGATGTATGCAAATAAAGGTTAGAAACGTAAGTAGCGAACAAGTTGGGTATGCGTTAGAAAGAGGGACATTCAATTAACATACCACCTGCATTTCATAGACGCTCGTGTACAGAATCGCATAAAGGAGCGTGTTTTAATATAATAATATAAGCAGGATCGCTTTCCCCCTCTCTCTTTCTTTCTCTAACACTTTCACCCTCTTACACCTTCCCCCTATAACATTCCAATCTAAATCTGCAAGTCTCAATACTCTTGTTTAAAAACAATGTTTTGATCTTGCTGCTGCTGCGTAGGATAATTCCCATCCCTTGCTTACATAACCCTCACGAATGTTGTTGTTGCTTTTGATCATAAGAATGCGGCCTACGAATGTACTGCCCTTTGACAAGTGTACTTCAAACAAGCACAATCTTGTCTCAACCCTTTTATCCTTTGGATCACTGGTTTTCACAACCATAAACATTCATTGTTTATGTTTTGCCTGCAGGTGTGCAAGGCAACGCACCTCAAACAGGCGCCCTCTCGACTCTCTCTATCTACTTATTCGTAGTTAAGAAACCTGCGCACAGTTGACTCCCCTCTCTTATCTACTAACTTGTAGCTAAGAAACCTTAATAGTTTCAAAGGCAATGTTCTTGGCTCACTGATCCTCACGGACAGTGATATCTATAACATATTAGTCAACTAATGTACTTGACCTTTGACTAGTGCACTTCAAGCATGCACAAGCTTGTCTTTAAGTCTTCCTCCCTCTAACACTTTCCCCCTCTAACTCTTTCCGCCTCTTACACACATTCTCCTTCTAACACTTTCCCCCTCTAACTCTTTCCTCCTCTAACATATTTGCATCTTAATCTACAAGTATCAATATTCTTGTTTAAAAACATTGTGTTGATCTTGCTGCTGCTGCTGTTGCTGCGTAGGAAAATTTCCATTCCTTGCTTACATAACCCCCACGAAGTTTGTTGTTGTTGTTGCTGTTGACCATAACAATACAACGTACATCGAACAAGCGCTCGCTTTTCTTTATTCTCTATCCTTTCTTCCTTTGCACACTGCTCCTTATAACCATAAGCCTTAATTGTTTATGTTTTTTCTGCTGGTGTGCAAGGCAACCCACGTCAAACAGGCGCCCTCTCGACTCTCTCATATCTACTTATTCGTAGCTAAGAAACCTGCGCACAGTTGACTCTCTCTCTCTTATCTACTAACTTGAAGCTAAGAAACCTTATTAGTTTCAAAGGCAATGTACTTGGCTCACTGATCCTTTCGGACGGTGATATCTATAACACATTAGTCAAGTAATGTACTTGACATTTGACTAGCGCACTTCAAGCATGCACAAACTTGTCTCTAAGTCTTCTAACACTTTCCCCCTCTAACACTTTCCGCCTCTAACACTTTCCGCCTCTAACACTTTCTCCCTCTAACACCTTCTCCCTCTATCCTTTCCTCCTCTAACATATTTTAATCTTAATCTACAAGTATCAATACTCTTGTTTAAAAACAATGTGATGATCTTGCTGCTGCTGCTGTTGCTGCGTAGGAAAATTTCCATCCCTTGCTTACATAACCCCCCACGAAGGTTGTAGTTGATGTTGTTGACAATAACAATGTACGTGTGCAGAGCAACGTATTTAAAAACAGGAGCACACTTGACTCTAACAATAATTGGTTAAATAGCTAAAACTGATCCTGTCATTATCACAACCATAAAGATCAATGTTTATGGCTTGCTTGTCAAACAGGAGCACACTTGACTCTAATACAAATTGGTTACATACCCAAAACTGATAGTGTGAACACTGATTTTCACAACTTGACACCCGATCCCTTGTGGCTTGGTTGCACGTGTTCAAGGCAACGCACTTAAAACAGGAGCACACTTGACACCAGATCCAATGATCACTGATTCTCAAGGATGCTGTTGTTGATGTTGCTCTTGACAATAACAATGCATGTCGTGACTTGCTTGCAGGGGGTAAAAGACAACGGACGTGCAAACAGATGTACACTTTACACCAGATTCTATGATCACTGATTCTCGCAACCATAACAATGCGGCCTAGGAATGTCATGCCTTTCTCCTTAATACCTAGTCTAATTAAAGCCGGCACGATCATGGGAAAAAAGGGTCATAAATTATAGTGTTGGGGGTAATAAAAGTGTCAAAAAAAGGGTCATAAAATTTGATGGGGTCGTAAATTATGATTGGGGGGTAATTAAAGTGACAGCTACTTCCTGTTCCAGAACCACCAGTTCCCTACTACTTTTACAATATCTCTTTTTTTTTATTTATGTTGAAAATATTGAAAAACATTTTTGTGTTAATATTGAAACTTTTTTTTTATTCTCGACTCTGTTTATTTTTAGTTTGATTTACTTTAATTGTACTTTTTTATGTTAGCTTAAAAAAAAGCTTGCAGATTTAGTTAACCTTAATATCCGTTCTACTTTTTTAACATATCACTGTCTATCTTAAAAATTAAACTAGATCCATGCCATGTTATTCAGTTAAAAAGACGCAACATTTTTTTAACATAGAAGCAATCTATCGAATAGTTTTTCAGAGTTTAGGATTCACATTTAATATTGTACTAATGAGATAATAAGTTTGATTTATCTGATGTACTTAACCAATTAATGAACCATTACCCATGAACATAGTTTTGAAGGAAACAGCCGGGAGATTCCATGTGGAGTGTTCTAACTTTCCCACCCATACGTAAACACATTCTTATCAACAATAATAAATGCAGCTAAAAACGCACGCTCTTATTTCTGTGCCTACCTTATAAAGTTCATATAACTATAACTTCGTTATAGAGAAAATTCGTTATATAGAATGGGTTTTTTACTGAATCGAATTGCAGGTTTCTGGTTTCTGACTTCGTTGTATAGAAAATTCGTTATACGGGAGTTCGTTATATGGAAGTTCGAGTGTATATATATATATATATAGTAGGTAATGACAAATTGTTTATTTAAATTCTTTAATTTCACAAAAGTACTTATTGATATTGGTTTAGTAAATTATAAATAATGTTCGATATGTTTTAAACCACTTCTTGGCTGAACAATTGACTTCATTTTTGTCTGCACGATTTGCGACCCTGCTCAACTCAACTCTTGACGACGACTCACTCTAATGTGTGTATCTGCTTAAAATTATGATATTGTAAGAAAGAGAATATGCGATAGGAAAGCGGAATGCAAAATAGGCTTGGCTGATGCAACTTTCTATGTTGTTGCGTAAAGCAAAGTATACTCAACAAGAGACATGTTCTCCCAATCCTACAATCGGCTATCCTGATCTTTCATTCGCCCCGAATGAACTCCATTTTTTCATAAATTCTGCTGCCGTTGATGAATTTTTAGGTCCTTCCTGGTTCCCAACTTTTTCAACTTCATAACGTCCATGCTTAAGTTGCTTTGTGACCTTATACGGTCCAAAATACTTAGGTCTAAGCTTCATTCCAGTTCCATACTGTGTTCTTTTAATAGCTACTAGTTCTCCTAGCTCATAACTATTTTCAACCTTTCTCTTTTGATTAAAAGTATTTTTATTCTCCTGCTGCACTTTTTCAATATTTTCCTGTGCTTTTTTCCTCATTGTATCACGATCATCTATTAGATCCTCAATCTGTAAATCTTCAAGTAAGTTTCTTAAGTCATCGTTTTTTCTTCGCATGTCCACCCCGGTCAATACCTTAAAAGGTGAATACTTTGTTGTTCTCGGTGGGGTGTTGTTAATTATTTGTTGAATCTTGTCTACATGGCTGTACCAATTTGCTGGGTTGTTGTGGCATAGTTTACTAAGCATTGGAATGACAATTTTATGAATTCGTTCAACTTGTCCATTGCCCCTAGGCATTCCCGTCGTTATATGCAATAGTTGGATTCCTTGATCCGAACAATATTCTTTAAATAATGTAGACGTGAAAGCGGCACCCCTATCTGTAACAATGCGCCGTGGGTTTCCGAAAATAGCGGCTTGTTTCGTCAGTCTGTCTATAAGCTCGTCCGTTCCTGTCGATCGAGTTGGATATAACCAAACAAATTTGGTAAATCCATCTACTACAGCCATGATATGGTTGTACTTCTTTTTCGTTTCTGTCAGCGGTCCTACGTGGTCAATGTGGTAAGTTCCAAGAGGTTCCTGGGCCTTGTCGATTGGTGTCAGCAAGCCCTCCTTCTTGCCTCGCTTGGAATCTATGATCAAGCACTCTACGCAGCATTTTACGAACTTTTCTACCTTATCTTGTATATCTTGCATATAATATGCCTTTTCAACTAGTTCTTTAGTTTTTTTCGCACCAAAATGACCTTCTCTATGTACAATTCCTATTATTTCTTCCTGCATAGCTTTTGGAATAACCAACAACTCTTTTACTGTATCTTTATACAAAATGCCATTTGCTAAAAAGTAATCCTCATAGACCCCAGAGCTTTCCAGCACTTTTTTAACTGCTCTAATCCACTCATCTTTGCACTGTGCTTCTCTTAAACGATACTTTGTCGAGTCTTCGATAAGGAGACAATTTAATCGGCTGAGCGCATCCACGTGTCGCATCTGGTTTCCTGATCTATGCTGAACCGTAAACTTAAATTCTTGCAAAAACATAGCCCATCTTGCTACCCTGGGTGGAACATCGTCTTTTTTTAAAGTCATTGCGAACGCTTGACAATCCGTCACTAACGTAAAACTGACTCCTAAAAGGTAAATGCGCCACTTCTTTAGTGCGTTTACGACTGCTAATGCTTCCAGCTCATACGCGCTATACTTCTCTTCAGCCGGTGTGGTCTTCCTGCTCATAAACTCAACCGGATGAAACAACTGATCCTCGGAATCTTTCTGCATAAGTATTCCACCGAAACCATATTTGCTAGCGTCAGTATGAATTTCGGTTATGGCGCATGGGTCGTATAATTTCAAAACTGGAGCGGTAACTAATAAATTCTTCAGCTGTTCAAAACTGAGCAAACACTTGTCATCTAACTCTATATTTCTATTGTTGTTGGCCTTACTTTCTTTTCTCAACAGGTCACTTAACGGTTTCGCTGCGAGAGCATATCCTTTCATGAATCTACGTAAGTACGATGTTAGGCCTAGAAATCTCTCAATGCCTTTTCTAGTTTTTGGGGTCGGAAAATTAACAACAGCTTTAACCTTATCTTCTGTCGGTGCTATAGTTCCGTTTTCTATCATATAGCCGAGGAACTGAATTTTTTCTTTTAAAATTTGGGCTTTTTCCCACTTTATCTGAAGCCCTGCCCTTGATGCTTTTGATAAAACTTCTTTTAACAATTTAAGTCCGGTTTCTCTATCTTTAGATGGGATTATAATGTCGTCCATGTAAACTACTATTTTCTTCTCGTGTATCAAGTCTCTAAGTACTGCGGCAACATATCGACAAAACACTGCTGGCGAGTTACTGATCCCGAATGGTACGTGGGTGAACTCAAACTGTCCGTTATGCGTTACGAATGCTGTAAATTTTCTTGACCCTTTTTCGATTGGTACGTGAAAGAATCCGTTGGCTAGATCCAACGTAGAAAATACTTTTGACCCATGCAACCGATCCAATACATCGTCTATCAATGCCATCGGAAAATTGTCCCTCTTTATTTTCAGGTTAAGTTTTCTGTAGTCACAACAGAAACGTTTCGAACCGTCCTTTTAGTCACTAAAACCACTGGTGATGCGTATTCTGAGCAACTCGGAACAACTATACCTTCGTCGAGCCACTTTTGAATTTGTTTCTCAATAAAGCACCTATTCTCATAAGATGTCCGTCGTGGGCGTTGAAATATAGGGATGTCGTCTTCAAGAATTAGCTTCATTTCAACTGGAGATTCTAGTACCTTCACTGGTTTATATTGCTGAACTAACTCGACTACCTCCAACTTCTGGCCATTGTTCAAATGGTTCAAATCAATGGAATTTGAAACCAAACGTTTTTCTTTAGGTCACAGCTTAAATGATGCAGACACAAACCAGTTATATTTTTGCCGAATAAAAGGTTTAATAAGGATTTTACTACTTAGTATGTAATCCCTTAACCTTTACAATAGCCCTTAACCTATTATTCATCGAAGAGACCATCTTCCAAGTGGTTTCCGGGCATATTTTGCTCTATTCCTCCAGCAGAGCATTTTTAATGTCCTATTTGCTGGAAATCCGATGATTCCGGATGTTGTTCTCCAGCATAGTCCACAAATTTTCAATAACATTTAAATCTGGAGACTGGGCCGGAGGAATCATGACGTTGGGGCTTTTCCAGGTAAGCCAGGACTGCACTATTCCGGACGTATGTTTGGGGTCGTTGTCGTGGTAGAACCGAAAATCACGTCGGATTCCTAACTTTTTGGCGCTTTGGATCAAATTTTCTTTAAGAATATTGAGGTACATAGTCTTATCCATCGTCGACACAAAAATCGCCAAGTTTCCAACGCCGGCTGCCGACTTACATGCCCATACCATCACACTTCCTCCGCCATGCTTAACTGTTGCTTTTACGTTTTTTGGATCCAGCTCAGTGTTGGGCTGTCGCCACACCAAATTTCTTTTGGAACACATTAATTTTTGCAGACGAGTCCAAATTCAACCATTTTGGGTCGAACGAGTAAAATTTTGTGTGGTTACAGCCCAACACTGAGCTGGATCCAAAAAACGTAAAAGCAACAGTTAAGCATGGCGGAGGCAGTGGGATGGTATGGGCATGTAAGTCGGCAGCCGGCGTTGGAAACTTGGCGATTTTTGTGTCGACGATGGATAAGACTATGTACCTCAATATTCTTAAAGAAAATTTGATCCAAAGCGCCAAAAGTTAGGAATCCGACGTGATTTTCGGTTCTACCACGACAACGACCCCAAACATACGTCCGGAATAGTGCAGTCCTGGCTTACCTGGAAAAGCCCCAACGTCATGATTCCTCCGGCCCAGTCTCCAGATTTAAATGTTATTGAAAATTTGTGGACTATGCTGGAGAACAACATCCGGAATCATCGGATTTCCAGCAAATAGGACATTAAAAATGCTCTGCTGGAGGAATAGAGCAAAATATGCCCGGAAACCACTTGGAAGATGGTCTCTTCGATGAATAATAGGTTAAGGGCTATTGTAAAGGTTAAGGGATTACATACTAAGTAGTAAAATCCTTATTAAACCTTTTATTCGGCAAAAATATAACTGGTTTGTGTCTGCATCATTTAAGCTGTGACCTATATTTTAGATGTATTTTTAGTTCTTAGTGTATATATAAAACTTAGCAATATTTTAGAAACAAATAAAGTTCCTTTTTTAAATGTGATAAAACATAAAACAAATTGGCGTTTAAACATTTTTTGTTTTTCCTCTGGTTTAAAATATATAGCACCTTAAACTTTTTATTTGACCCTGCATCATTTAAGCTGTGAGTCACTGTATATACTAGTAAGTGGTCCGCTTACTTCGCTGCGCGGATAGTTTATATAAGTTTTAGCAATAGAAGATAGGTACAAAATAAATAAATTAGAAAATATTTCACAAAATATTAAAGCAAAGTATTTAATATTCTCTTTTCCACGCCACCATTGAGGTAGAGAATCAGGCGCGTCATTTTTTATTGTGGTTTCCCCAGTAGGCCTTATCCACTTATTGAATTTTATTTTGCAATTATTTACAACTTTTAAGAGCTTATTTATAAACGACATTGGTTGTTTTTCCGTCAGATGCTAATTGAAATAAACTTTTTTGGTGAACTGACTCTTGAGCAGGCTACATAAAATTGGCCATGAGAAAAACAATCGTGTCTTAAGTCTAGTCCGGCTAATTTAAGAGTTTGTCCCTGTGATTTATTAACTGTTAAGGCAAAGCAAACTTTTAAAGGAAATTGCAATCTTGTAAATTGAATTGGCAATTCAGAATCAGAAGGTATTAATGGAATTCTCGGTATAAAAACCGTTTCCCCTATACCACTGCCAGTAAAGACTATTGCTTCGACCACATTCTTATGAAGGGCTTTAACTTGCAATCTTGTACCATTGCACAGTTTTGGCGGTTTCTCGTTGCGAATCAACATTACAGGTGAACCAATCTTTAAAGTTAATTTATGTTGAGGCAGGCCAGCCGGATTTAATGAATTAAGAAAATCGACGGGGTAATGAACTGCATCTTCGATTTCAGTCACAGTTTCAATAGGGTTATATGTCATTTCTTCACTTTGAAATGATTTTAATAAAAACTCGTTTATTTCCAATGCATTGTCATTTCTCGCAGTCAAATAGCACGTTCTGAAAACCATTCGAGTGATTTTTGAGAGATATTTGTAATATCCGGAAATATTTTTAGAGTTAGCTCTTCAATACTTTTCACAACATGACACAAAATTGATGGTAAAGTTTATTTTGCCATCATGGGTTGGAAATAATCCATTTCCTATTTGAAGAAGCATTTCTGCAAATTCACCAGCTATGCTATCACCTTTTAAGTGCACTCGCATATTCTTCGTTAATGCAATTTTCTGTATTTTGGGCTACAAAATTGAAGACTTTAAGCACGCATTTATTTCATCTGCTCTTGTTCCTCTGGGGATCACTGGAAGAGTTTGTCGAAAATCACCAGCTAACAGAACAGTTATGCCACCCATTAGGTATTCACTATCTCGAATGTCTTTCAAAGATCGATCTACAGCTTCAAAAGCACCTTCATGGCCCATAGTACACTCATCCCAAACAATAAGCTTGCAATCTTTGAGCACAGCAGCCATATTAGATTGCTTTGAAATTGAGCAATGTGGTGTTTCTAAATGAAACAAATTAAATGGAATCTTTAGAGTAGAATGCGCTGTGCGACCACCATTTAGTAAAGTGGCTGCGATACCGGAAGAAGCAACGGCCAAGGCAATGTTTTTACTTTGCCGTACCTTTGCCAATAATAAATTTAAAAGAAACGTTTTACCTGTTCCACCAGGTGCATCTAAAAAATAGATTTCTCCTTTTTCTGCTTCAACGCTATGCAGTAACTTTTCGTATACTTGTTTTTGCTCAGCAGTAAGGAGTAGCTCATTATTAACAACAAAATTATCGCAATTTTCATAATTTGTTTCTCTATGATATTCAATATTTGGAACAATTTCCTCGGATCTAATTGGTAGTGGAAGTTCATAATAAGTCAAGTTTTGACCACCAATAGACAGTACAATATCTTCAATGTAAATAAGACATTTATTTAATACATTATTCACAATACTTTGATCAATATTTCTGTCTTGTGAAAAATGAAAGGCTCTTAAAATATCTTCTGAAAAACTCTCTTTATAAGTATTCCAAAGTTTAAGAGCATCTGAAATTTGACAATATACTAACATTATTGCAAAAAGTTCTCTCAGTTTTGTAGGATTTTGACATATGACAGCTTCGGCTATAGTTGAATTCCAGTGCTTATCATCTTCTAGTCATCCTAGCGCTTTACACGCCAATTGAAATGATGCGTATGATATACCATTAACGGTTTTTAAATTTAAAAATGAAGTTGTGCCCCAAACTCTTCCCAAAGCTGAATCTCTTTTAACTCCAGGAAAATTTGGCACATCATGCCCTCGTTTTCTTCTTTGAAATTTTTTATTGTTCCATGTAAAATACGATGGAACTTCACAATATAGAAGCGTGCTTGCAAACTCATCACGTGTGCATAGCTCAAAGAAGGCTAGCAAAGTGGTTTTGTGTGTATTTCTTAATCTGTCAAGTAACTGTTGCGGATTATTGGGGTTAAAATATATCCGTTGACCATTTTCTAAATGAACAGCTAAGTGTGTAATAGCCGGAAAACGTTCATGTATGGGAAATGCAAGGAATCTTCATACCGCTTCTGAGCTACTTATTTAATGGCCATTTTCGTACATATTAATTTCATTACGTTGGTCTTCAAGAGTAAATGATACTTGATCACTGCCCTTGTTAACAAATTAATGAAATCTTTATTTTTATATTTTTCAAACTTAAGTCTCGATAACTTTCCATTAACGCAAGCTTCACATAGTTCATTATTTATATCTACCTCTTTCAATAAACTAATATCTTCACACATATCGTTACGTTTTATTTCCATAAACTTGCCAACACTTATGTGGCCCTTTCATGCCACAATCGACTTTCAGCACTTTTTGTTAATTTTAAATTACACGCATATGCTTTGTTATTTATTTCAAATTTAACAAATGGGACATTATACTCACTTGCTCCAGTGAATACTAATTGACCATCCTTGGTGACCTTTACACCTTCAGAATTAAATTCTACAGTCATTCCAGCATTTTGCATTTTGCGTACAGATAACAGATTATGTGGGACGTCTTTGCAAAATAGCACGTCCTCCAGCGTTATCTCATTACCTTGAGTTTTTAGTTGAACAATTCCTTTTGCTGTTGCATGGATATTTTCTCCTTGTTTGGCAATTGCAATTTCGATAGGATTTTCCAAATTGGCATAATCGGCAAACAATACTTTTTCTTTTATTAAATGGTCCGAAGCTCCTGAGTCTAAGATAAATACAACTTCGCTTCCATTTAAAGAATCAACTCTCTGCCTCATCATAAATGCAAAACTACGATCTACCTGAGCTGTTGCTACTTGAGCTTGTTTTTCTTTTCCACTTTTATTTATGTTTTGATTGGTGTTTAGTCTCTTGAAAACAAAACAATCCTTCTTCACATGACCAAGTTTCCCACAGTGGTAGCACTTAGGTCTATGCTTTATTTTATTTTTAAAAACCTTTTTATTTTGCTTGTTAATAAATTTAGTTTTGTTTTCATTTTGTTCTTTGAAATTTACGGCTTGCAAAACCTTTGCACTTGTATCTTTACTAATCGTTTTTATTTTTATTTCGTGATCTAATAGACGAGTTTTGACAAACGCTAACGTTAAATTACTTTCAGCCAAAGTCTCAATTGCCGTAATGACCCCATCATAATTTGAAGGAAGAGTTAACAGAAGATGTGAGATCTTGTCCATTTCATCAATTTTCGCTCCTGAAGAAATGAGCTCAGTGATCAAATCGTCAAATGTGTGAAAATGGTTTACGAGCGAAGAGTCGCCTTTTAATTTAAGTGCCAGTAACTGCTTTCGCAAAGAAAGTTGGGAAGCTAAACTTTTTCTCTCATAAATAGCATCTAAATTATCAAAAATTTCTTTGGCACTTTTATCAGAATTTGCAAACACAAGAAACGAATCACTTAAATATTCAATAATTACATTTTTAGCACATCTATCTGCTTTTCTAGATGCCTCTGTCTTTTCTGCGGGTTCATTGTCAACAACACTTAGTAAATAATTTTCCTCCAAAAGCGCTCTAATCCTAAATTTCCAAATTGAATATTTTTCACCATAAAATGGTTTAATATTCCTTTTTCCCTTTTCCATTGCTTCTCGCAATTTCTATCAATTTGCTAACTACACTCAACTTTGCAACCTTTCTGCTCAACACAACGTTTCACTCAATTTTATTCAGTCTGCACCTCCTCGTTCGAGTGTTGCTTGTGTGCCTTTCTCAGAATTGTGAAATTCAGCAAGGTTCCGTTATTTTGTTGAGACTCCGCTGGCAATATGAAATTAGAAATTTTTAATTGTAGATATTTTTATTTTATATATTATTTATGTATGTACATATACCCAATAAATTTGATACGTTTACAAATGATTGTGTATATATAACCAACATGTGTAATACATATGTATATCAAATATCGTTTAAGTAAACGCGTGCAGTACTTAACACTTATGCATGTAAAAACACGTGTACATATATTTTACTTTTTATTTAATTGTTTCACTGATTTATTTTCGCAAAACCAAAGCACTTTATTATTTGTCTATGCCTGGGCCCATAACCTATTAGATTATGCAGTAGGCAATAATGTTTTAAATAATAAGACTTGGTTAATTTATGTACGATATATATATATGCTGTGTATATTCATTAGCTCTGATATTTTCGTCTGCACGCACTCGTCGCTTAGGAAGAACTAAAACACTAACGGAGAGAAATAAAGAACGAAAAAGAGTATATGATTCCACTGGAGGAATGTTCGATAGTTCCGTTATTTCTTCTGTTTCGTTTCTTCGTACATTCTTGATTGTTCTTTAATGTGGCTTTTGCTATTTCTCAACAATAGCAAATATCGAATAAATATCGTGCTCTTCCCATCTTTACTTTGTTCAAACTTGAAACACATTTTGTATACATAGGCTGGAGTGTTTCAACGTTTCAAGAAATTTTCTATGTATGTTGTTGTTGCGAGACGTTTCAACTTTGAAACTTGAAACAATCAAACAAGCTGTTGATCACCCCAATTGTCTTTAGTCATATAAAAATCTTTGGAAATGATTATGTGTGTATAAGCAAACATAGTATTTTAATGAGAAGGGCGGCTCACCAAACCGGAAAACTTAAACTTTTCAATAATAGAAATACAAAATAAAATCCCTATCACATACATATTGAATGACGATGAGGGTGCCGAACTTAAAGACATTTTCTTGAAAGAGAAAATTAAAAAGAACAGGTACGCACACACTTGGTTGAAAAAAATAATATTAAGAAAAACGGATAAATTGATAGGGGCTTTTAATGGGAACAACTCATGAAAAAATGTGTAGTACGTAGCAGACTCGACTATGACTTCACGATTTAATGTAAGCCATAATAACAGTTTTGGGTGTTGCATTGTTCGATCAAATTTCCCCCGAATACTTTATAAATTTTTTTAATAGCTCTTGGGACTTGATAGTCATTGTCTAATGTTTTTATATCCAAATAATATGTTATGTGGGCTGGTGTGTTAGAAGTTAAAGGTGTGAGCCTAGGAAAGTAGCTGGGAATAATATAAATCAGGGGATCCAAAATCGGTGCAGAGTAGGACAGAACTATTCAAATAAGACGGCTAGACGCAAACCGTACCTAATCTAGGTAAAAGTTACTTATGTGGGGGGCAAATGATGATGATGAGTGTTTGACTCTTTGGAGGACGCCAGGCTGCTGCAAACAGTGACAGTACGTAAATCGTAAAGGAACTCATTTTCACCGTCTGGCAGCTTAATTGTGATTATGAGAAACGACAAAGCGGCATCCCATTTACTTCACCGTCTGTAAACGGCAGCTCACTATCCAGGGACTTGGGCTGATGTTACCTCAATGTGAAAATCTAAATAAATATGATATGAGCTTAAGGCCCAACCAAACGATGCTTGCTTGCTTCGCGTCTCGGAGCAAGACTGAACGAAAAGCATTGAGCATGAAAGCCTATACCCATACGTTGCTTAAGTGCTTTGTCTCTTCTTCTTCTTTCTTTTTGCCAACCATTGTTGCCACATGTTCTTTTTTATTCCATTAAAAAATAAATGTTAACATTTTATGTAATATTATGTTAAAAATAAAGATAACACATGGTTTATAGATCTAGTATATTATATCAATGTGTTTATAAACAATAAAATGAAGATCTAACAATTAGCTCCTGAGCGCAAAGCATCGAAGCATGTTTTCAATGATTGAACTTATGCTTAAGGCGCTTAAGCATTCGTTAAAAAATTAAAACTCAACGAAACCGTGCGTAAGCATCGTTTGGGCAGATACACGTCGTAGCATATGTTGAAACTTTGCCAACTTCGATGCTTTAAGCAAGCAAGCATCGTTTGGTTGGGCCTTTAATATATTCTTTTAAAAGCTACAATTTCGAAGAAAAAAAAAGCCGGTTTACTAAAAATCAATTCAAATTTTAATTTAATATAATTAAATATTTATTTTAACAGCCTACTTTTATTTTTAAATGAAAAATAATCACAACTGTTCCGTTCCATCAGTTTTATAGATTAATTGCCTTCCGTTTTTAACAGCTTACCGCCACCCAGTTTTTGTCAATTAAAGGGCGATTAAATATAAATTAAGGCCCAACCAAACGATGCATTCGTGCATGCAGAGTCGCTGCAAAAATGAACGAAATGCTTGCTTATGCATTATGCATCAACGTCCATAGACATACGTTGCATAAGTGCATTGTCTCTTCTTCTTCTTTATTTTTGAAAACCGTTGTTGCCACATGTTCTTTTTTTATTCCATTAAAAATATTTATGTTAACATTTTATGTAATATTATGTTAATAATAAAGACAACACATGTTTCTTATATCTAGTATATTATTGTTGAAACTTTCGGTGCAGCGACTCTGCCTGCACGAATGCATCGTTTGGTTGGGCCTTTAGAGGAAAGAAGTAAGTATAGAAGTGAAGCTAAAAAAGAAACATAAGAGAAAACAAGTGGCAACGTTGCAGTCGGACGCAACCGACTGCGGCATACTCGATACCAGAATTAAAACCGGTAAAAAGAGGCCTTAATGCAAAGGGGTACGGATGCGGCAGGGGTGTACGCTGCCTTAAAGATTCTCCGATGCAGATGGGGATGCCACCAGCTATATTCCTCCCAAATTTGGTGACTAGCTCAAAGTTTGTAAAATGTGGGGAAAGGGGTGGGGGGCTGGGGGCGGTATGGGTAGTTGTGGCATCAAAATTTTTGATGCAGATCTTTGTGAAATGTCAATTGCTATCTTCATACCAAATTTGGTGACTCTAGCTCGAAGTTTGTAAAATGTGGGGAAAGGGGGCTGGGGGCGGTATGGGTAGTTGTGGCATCAAAATTTTTGATGCAGATCTTTGTGAAATGTCAATTGCTATCTTCATACCAAATTTGGTGACTCTAGCTCAAAGTTTGTATAAGGTGGGGACAGGGGGGGGCTGGGGCGGTATGGGTAGTTGTGGCATCAAAATTTTTGTTGCAGATCTTTCTGAAATGTCAATTGCTATCTTCATACCAAATTTGGTGACTCTAGCTCAAAATTTGTAAGAGGTGGGGAAAGGGGTGGGGGCTGGGGGCGGTATGGGTAGTTGTGGCATCCAAATTTTTGATGCAGATCTTTGTGGAATTTCAATTGTTATCTTCATACCAAATTTGGTGACTCTAGCTCGAAGTTTGTAAAAGATGGGAAAAGGGGGCTGGGGCGGTATGGGTGGGCGTGGCATCCAAATTTTTGATGTAGATCTTTGTAAAATGTCAATTGCTATCTTCATACCAAATTTGGTGACTCTAGCTCGAAATTTGTAATAAGTGGGGAAAGGGGGGCTGGGGGCGGTATGGGTGGGCGAGGCATCCAAATTTTTGATGCAGATCTATGTGGAATGTCAATTGCTATCTACATACCAAATTTGGTGACTCTAGCTCGAAGTTTGCAAAAAGTGGGGCAAGGGGGGCTGGGGGCGGTATGGGTGGGCGTGGCATCAAAATTCTTGATGCAGATCTTTGTGAAATATCAATTGCTATCTTCATACCAAATTTGGTGACTCTAGCTCGAAATTTTTAAAAAGTGGGGAAAGGGGGGCTGGGGGCGGTATGGGTGGGCGTGGCATCCAAATTTGTGATGCAGATCTTTGTGGAATGTCAATTGCTATCTTCTTTCCAAATTTGGTGACTGTAGCTCGAAAATTGTAAAAAGTGGGGAAAGGGGGGCGAAATGGAGGGCGTGGCTCCAAAACTTTGATGCAGATTTTTGGGGGTCGTTAACAGCTATCTTCCCACCAAATTTGGAGGCTCTAGCTCTACAACTCTGGAAGATACACGCATTCCCGTTTTTGACGAAGCGTTGGGGTGGATGGGGGCGGCTCGGGCAGTATCGGTAGGCGTGGCATCCAAACTTTTGGTGCAGTTTTTAGGGGGTCATCATCACCTATCTTGGCACCAAATTTGGTGGCTATGGCTCAAAAACTGTGGGAGATATAGGCGTTTTTGACTTTAAAATGCAGGGGGCTGGGGGCGGAATGGGGGGGCGTGGCTCCAAAATTTTTGATGCAGTTTTTTGGGGTTGCTAGTAGCTATCTTCTTACCAAGTTTGGTAGTTCTAGCTGTAAGGATGTGCGAAATATGAGGATTTATCGGTTTTGAGTTATCGAATTTATCGATTTGCCAGCCCCCCCGTTATCGTAGAACCCCCATCTTGACACTTTAATTTACTATCCCATAGATAAAGAGAATTGGAAAGTTTCAAGTCTCTAGCTTGAAGGGTGTGGAAAAAACTTGCAACCATACGGACGGACAGACGGACAGACGGACAGACACCATGACGGACATTGCACAAAACCAATATACTCTTTACCTTCGGTATCGAGTATAAATACTATATGAGATGTAAAAGAAATAAATAAACAAAATAATAATTAACAACAATAATCAGCAAACAATCAGGAACATACAGCACATTCCATTAAGTAATGTTATAATCTCAAAGTGCGTGAGAATAAGCGATAGGGAAAGAAGCAACTAATAATGTATAAGAAATTCTATAAGACAGTTCCATCTTTCCACTAATTGTTTTAACTGTATAACCTACCAAGCTCAGGCAAGCAAATTGTTCTAAAAAGCGTCAAATAGTAAACTCTTTAAAACGAAAAGATCTAATGCTCCTTAAGTGTGAAAGTTGTAACACTCATGTGTTTAAGGCAGCGATTAGATTCTGAGCAAAATTTAATCTCGATACCTAAAAGCTGATAAAATAGTTTGCATAGATACAGACACACAGATCTAGGAAGCATACGGTGCTGATATAAATATTGATCAAGAATAAACATAGTATCTGGGATCAAGGATGCTTACGTTTAAGCATTACAGAAATAAAAATACTATGTCTCGGTTCAAAAATTTAAAGGCAATATATAAAGTCAAATAACATAAAAGAATAAAATTAAAAATGGAATAACAACATAATATAAACAAAATAATAATATTACCAGAATGGAATGACATACTACTTTTAAATCTTACTCCCTGCTGTTTTATATGCCAAGGAAAATGGACCAAGAAAATAGATTGTGGACCTAAACAAGAACAACTTTATCTCGTTCTTTTAATGTACGAATTATAACCCACAAGAATCATAATAGAAAATAGCCTAGCAAAAACTATTTACCATGAAGTCTAAACGGTCTTAAGACCATGAATCCTAAGCTAGTGAAAATTATTGTAAATGACTTGATTGCGCTCTTTTTATTAGTTTAACATACACACAAGAAGTGCTCTATAATACAACCACAAAAAAAAAGAAGAACAAATCATACCATACAATTACCAAATCAAATCTTATTCTTTGGAGCCTCCTCCACAAACAGTATACAATAAAATCAGACCCTAATCTAAAATCAAGACACAAGATCAAGAGCTAGGGTGTATAAACGATTAAAACAAAGAAAGAAAAAAAAAAACTGAAAATACCAATATTTAGTGAGCATAAACCAATCCTGTGATAGTAAACGTACATTATTGTGTGCCCGTTATGTTAAATACCGACTTTTACGTCATTTCGAGCTTTAGTACATCACAGCCTTATTTTGCCATCCAAATTCAAGATTAATGCAAGGTTCAAGAAGAATAGAGCACATTTCAATGGTCGTGAATTTACGAAATATCTCAGATCAATGAAAAACAAATCCTTTAACGACAAAAAGTTTTGAGCACTAAAGAAAATGAATCTCTTTAAGAAATAATTATAATAATTAAATGAAACAAGTGGAAACGTTGCAATCGGACGCAACCGACTGCGGCCTACTCGATACCAGTATTTAAACCGGTAAAAAAAGGCCTGATTGCGGAGGGGTACGGATGCGGCAGGGGTGTACGCTGCCTTAAAGATTTTCCGATGCAGATGGGGATGCCACAAGCTATCTTTCTTACAAATTTGGTGACTCTAGCTCATAGTTTGTAAAAGGTGGGGAAAGGGGGGCTGGGGGCGGTATGGGTGGGCGTGGCATCCAAATTTTTGATGCAGATCTTTGTGGAATGTCAATTGCTATCTTCATACCAAATTTGGTGACCCTAGCTCAAAGTTTATCAAATGTGGTGAAAGGGGGGCTGGGGGAGGTATGGGTGGGCGTGGCATCCCAACTTGTGATGCAGATCTTTGTGGAATGTCAGTTGCTGTATTCATACCAAATTTGGTGACTCTAGCTAAAAGCTTGTAAAAAGTGGGGAAAGGGGGCGAAATGGGTGGGCGTGGCTCCAAAACTTTGATGCAGTTTTTGGGGGTCGTTGCCAGCTATCTTCTTACCAAATTTGGTGGCTCTAGCTCCACAATTCTTGAAGATACACGCATTCCCGTTTTTGACGAAGCGTTGGGGTGGATGGGGACGGCTAGGGCAGTATTGGTGGGCGTGGAATCCAAACTTTTGATGCAGTTTTTGGGGGTCATCATCACCTATCTTGGCACCAAATTTGGTGGGTCTAGCTCAAAAACTAAGGCTTTTTTGACTTTAAAATGCGGGGGGGTTGAGGGCGGAAAGGGGGGGCGTGGCTCCAAAATTTTTGATGCAGTTTTTTGGGGTTGCTAACAGCTATCTTCCTACCAAATTTGGTAGTTCTAGCTGTAAGGATGTGCGAAGTATGTGGATTTATCGGTTTTGAGTTATCGAACTTATCGATTTGCCAGCCCCCCAGTTATCGTAGAACCCCCATCTTGACACTTTAATTTACTATTCCATAGATAAAGAGAATTGGAAAGTTTCAAGTCTCTAGCTTTAAGGGTGTGGAAAAAAGTTGCGAACATACAGACGGACAGACACCATGACGGACATTGCACAAACTCAATATACTCTTTACCTTCGGTATCGAGTATAAAAATAAGACCTAATAACATGGCATCTAGAACAAAAAGGTTTTGTTCTTATTAAAATTAATAAAGCACCTATAAAAATAAAAATTAAATAAATAAATAAAATAAAAGAAAGAAAAAAATGGAAGTGAGATGTAATAAAACTGCAACTATCACAGTTAAGGAACAGTAGTAGTAGATACTTAACCCTTAACTTAAAACAGATAAACAAAAACAAGTTGTCTTTCGTTGGTGACGGTCGTGTTTTTACGTGCTCTCAAGTATTTATTGATCTTTTGTGTTTACGGTGTTTAAATTTGTCTAATCTGGTAAATAATTCTAACAGGGATTGCAAATATACGTGCACTTATTTACGTTTGCAAAAAAAAGCTTTGCCAAGTTTTTATACACTTTAATTTGCAGTTTAACTGACGCTGCAGTGCCTTACTTAAAGAAAACATACGTTCATACATATATACATATATTTGCATTTGCTTATTCTGTGTCTACTAACAACAAACAGCTTGTCAATTTTATTACTCTCGCTTTTCAGCATCAGTCCTCTCCCGCTTTCGTCCGCTCTTATCCGACGGTTCTATAGCAGATATATCTGCTCACGCTCTCTTGCTCTCTTTATTTTTTACCGTTTCAACGTACTCATTGCATTGAAACGTTTATACATACATATATTCTTGCACTCTTCATTGTTTTGTTTTAGCATTTCGATTTGCTTATTTCATTGTTTACATTTTTCAATATGTTTATCTGCTGCAGCAAGAATTGTAAAACGGTTGGTACAACCAACCAAGACTTTATTTTATGTAGATTGTGTGACAACGCGATCCATATGAAATGTGCTGGCTTTACTGCCAAAATAAGGGACTGCTTAGTTGCTGACTCTGGCCTGAAATGGTATTGTGAGTCCTGCAATGAGGTTGAGAAAGAAACTGCTCAATTCATAAGGCAGACTCACCTAAGCTTTGTATCTATGAACAAAGCGTTTAATAATCTGCATACGGCTTTCAAGGAGCTTGAGGCGAATTTTAAAAATGGCAAGATCATGACGGAATCTCCGAAGCGCAAAAGACTTCGGGTCCTTTTCCACCTAGTGTCCCACCTGTCCTGCCAACCAAGCCACTACTGGTGCCAAGTAAGAATCCCACATCGGGGCCTATTGCTGGCCCATTAATGGTTTTTAACTCGCCAGCTAGAAATCCTATTAATAACTTAACCACAGCTAACAATCCTTTACAAGTGCCCTCTGATCCTACAGCTTGTGTGCCTAGTAATCCTACTGTAGGTACAGCCGGCACTCCCAAGCCTCTTGTGGTTGTGCCTATCAACAAATTTATCTTTGTGTCTAGGCTAGCATCCGATACTTCATCGGATGATGTAAGTGCCTACATTAAAAGTTATATCGAGTCCCCACATATTAGGGTGGAAAAATTTAAATTCAAACACGCCCGAAGCATATCTTCTTTTAAGTTGAGTGTTCCGCCCGAACTTTTCACGACGATTTGTTCTGAAAAGTTTTGGCCGCCACAGCTCGTTGTAAAGGAGTATGTGAATAGGCGTAATGATAATTTTAATAAAAATGGTATTAGGATTACTAGTGCACAGCCTGTAAGCCACCCTGTGGCCTCCACGTCGTCGGCAAAAAACTAATTAGCTTGGCCTACCAAAATGTTAGAGGCCTTAACTCTAAACTTGCCAAATTATATGTAAACAGCCTATCTTTTGATTCACAAATTGTTGCACTTACAGAAACCTGGTTAAAACCCGATATTTCTGATTATTCCGTTTTTCCTTCTAAATATAACTTGTACAGATGCGATCGCACTTCCCGCAAAGGGGGTGGTGTTCTCATTGCTGTTGACTCCTGTATTTCCTCTGAACAGATTCTTTCTCAGGATCTTCCGGACATAGAGTTTTTATACTCGATACCGAAGGTAAAGAGTATATTGGTTTTGTGCAATGTCCGTCATGGTGTCTGTCCGTCTGTCCGTCTGTCCGTCTGACCGTCTGTCCGTCTGTCCGTCTGTCCGTCCGTATGGTTGCAAGTTTTTTCCACACCCTTCAAGCTAGAGACTTGAAACTTTCCAATTCTCTTTATCTATGAGATAGTAAATTAAAGTGTCAAGATGGAGGTTCTACGATAACGGGGGGCTGGCAAATCGATAAATTCGATAACTCAAAACCGATAAATCCTCATATTTCGCACATCCTTACAGCTAGAACTACCAAACTTGGTAAGAAGATAGCTACTAGCAACCCCCAAAAAACTGCATCAAAAATTTTGGAGCCACGCCCCCCCATTCCGCCCCCAGCCCCCCTGCATTTTAAAGTCAAAAACGCCTATATCTCCCACAGTTTTTGAGCCATAGCCACCAAATTTGGTGCCAAGATAGGTGATGATGACCCCCTAAAAACTGCACCAAAAGTTTGGATGCCACGCCTACCGATACTGCCCGAGCCGCCCCCATCCACCCCAACGCTTCGTCAAAAACGGGAATGCGTGTATCTTCCAGAGTTGTAGAGCTAGAGCCTCCAAATTTGGTGGGAAGATAGCTGTTAACGACCCCCGAAAATCTGCATCAAAGTTTTGGAGCCACGCCCTCCATTTCGCCCCCCTTTCCCCACTTTTTACAATTTTCGAGCTACAGTCACCAAATTTGGAAAGAAGATAGCAATTGACATTCCACAAAGATCTGCATCACAAATTTGGATGCCACGCCCACCCATACCGCCCCCAGCCCCCTTTCCCCACTTTTTAAAAATTTCGAGCTAGAGTCACCAAATTTGGTATGAAGATAGCAATTGATATTTCACAAAGATCTGCATCAAGAATTTTGATGCCACGCCCACCCATACCGCCCCCAGCCCCCCTTGCCCCACTTTTTGCAAACTTCGAGCTAGAGTCACCAAATTTGGTATGTAGATAGCAATTGACATTCCACATAGATCTGCATCAAAAATTTGGATGCCTCGCCCACCCATACCGCCCCCAGCCCCCCTTTCCCCACTTATTACAAATTTCGAGCTAGAGTCACCAAATTTGGTATGAAGATAGCAATTGACATTTTACAAAGATCTACATCAAAAATTTGGATGCCACGACCACCCATACCGCCCCAGCCCCCCTTTTCCCATCTTTTACAAACTTCGAGCTAGAGTCACCAAATTTGGTATGAAGATAACAATTGAAATTCCACAAAGATCTGCATCAAAAATTTGGATGCCACAACTACCCATACCGCCCCCAGCCCCCCACCCCTTTCCCCACATTTTACAAACTTTGAGCTAGTCACCAAATTTGGGAGGAATATAGCTGGTGGCATCCCCATCTGCATCGGAGAATCTTTAAGGCAGCGTAAACCCCTGCCGCATCCGTACCCCTTTGCATTAAGGCCTCTTTTTACCGGTTTTAATTCTGGTATCGAGTATGCCGCAGTCGGTTGCGTCCGACTGCAACGTTGCCACTTGTTATGTGTTAAAATATTACTAAACGGCCGTTCACTTTATGTTACTTGCTCTTATATTCCTCCTCAATCTGATATTAACATTTACTCATCCCATCTGAGTGCCCTGCAACTTGTTTCGTCATTTTTGACTGATATGGATAATCTGATAGTGGTTGGTGATTTTAATCTGCCACATGTTGCATGGTCTGTGAATGACACATCTTCGGCGGTGTTACCAGTCACTTCTGATGATTTTATCGATGGCCTACTGGAGTTAGGCCTATCGCAAGTTAACAGGGTGCATAACTGTAGTGGTAGAATGTTGGACTTAATATTTGTTTCTGACTCAGATTGCAGTAATGCTTGTAGAATACCCCCTCTAGTGCTTCCGGAAGATACCTACCATCCAACCTTAGAACTATCCATCGAAATTCTTAACCCTAGTTCAATATCTAATAATACATTAAAAACCCGTTGCTTTCGTAAAACTAATTTTACTAAATTAAATTATGTTCTTCAACATACTAATTGGTCTCGCCTTTATTCTTGTAGTGATATAGAAACTGCCATTGCCATATTTTATAGGACCTTGAATTCGCTTTTGGATATTTGTGTTCCCCTCACTTGTCCTTCAAGTGATAATAAACCACCTTGGTTTACGAGGGAACTATCGAAATTGAAAAACGCGAAGACAAGAGCATATAAAAAATTTAAAAAATCGGGAACCAATTTAGATTTATCTTCGTATTTAGTAGCAAAATCTAGTTTTCTTTCTGTTAACACATCTTGTTATAATAATTATCTTAATCGTTGTAGACTAAACTTTTCACGTGACCCTAAACAGTTTTATAAATTTGTTAACTCTAAACGTAAGTCTTCTTGCTTGCCATCCTCAGTATACCTAGATGATACAAAAGCAAGTTCTGATCAGGCAGTAGCCGATCTATTTGCTGAGTATTTTCAATCAGTATATTCAACGAATTTACATAGTTGCAGTAATTCCTATCCTTTTCGAGTTCAATCGTCAAATTGCATATATATCCCAGTTATAACTGAGTGTACGCTTCTAAGTGACCTTAACTCTACCAAACCAGGCTATCTGCCTGGTCCTGATGGAGTGCCAGGTTGTATACTTAGATGCTGTGCGGATTCACTTTGTAAACCCTTACATAAATTATTTAACTTGTCGGTTGACTCAACAGTGTTTCCTGCTATATGGAAGGAATCTTTTATTATTCCACTCCATAAAAATTCTTCTAAGTCTAACGTTAAAAATTATAGAGGCATATCCAAGTTGTCCGCCATTCCTAAAGTCTTTGAAAAAATTATATGTTCTCAACTGCAACATACATGTAGTTCAATTATATCGCCTTATCAACACGGTTTTGTTAGGCGTAGATCTACTACCACTAACCTTCTTGAATTCACTTCGCTTGTTATCAAAGGGTTTCAGGAAAAAATGCAAACTGACGTTGTTTACACCGATTTTAGTAAGGCATTTGATTCTGTTAGTCATTCTCTGTTGCTTCAAAAATTAAATATTATTGGATTTCCATCAAAACTCGTATTGTGGCTTTCGGAGTACTTGTGTGGCCGAACACAAAAAGTTGTTTTTAAGTCGTCTGTATCTAAACCTATTTTAGTTACCTCTGGTGTTCCCCAAGGTAGTCACCTTGGTCCTTTGCTATTTAATTTGTTTATTAACGATCTTCCAGCTGTTATTACTAACTCTTTTGTTTATATGTTTGCTGATGATGTAAAACTATGTTTCACCTACAATGATGCTTCTCTGTGCAACTTACTACAGTCGGATTTATGTGCGCTGTCGGCCTGGTGTCGTTTTAACTTACTCAATTTAAACTGTTCAAAATGTAAAGTCATGTCTTTTTGTAGAAGTACCCCTCATACTGCTCACTACTTGCTTGATGCTTCACCACTTGACCGCGTGTTTGAAATTAAAGATTTAGGCATTATTCTTGATCCTAAGCTAAAGTTTGACTCTCATATTTCGTCTATGGTTAATAAGGCCATTAATGTCTTTGGCTTCATCAAGCGGTGGTCGAAAGAGTTTAACGATCCCTACACCACTAAAACGCTTTATACATCCCTAGTACGTCCCATCCTGGAGTATGGATCTTGTGTGTGGTCCCCACAATACTCGATTCACCAGGATAGAATTGAATCTGTGCAGAAGAAATTTCTTCTATTTGCCCTTAGAAGTTTTAACTGGGTTCCTGGAGTAGACTTACCCCCGTATTCAAGAAGACTCCTTTTGATTAATCTTCCCTCCCTGTTAAACCGTAGAACTATGCATGGAGTATTATTTATTACTAACCTACTTAATGGTGAAATCGACTCATCAGTTCTTTTGAGTAGAATTAAATTTAATGTCCCAATTAGATCTTCACGTAACTTTTTACCCCTTAGCCTTGATAGTTGCTTGAGCAACTATTTAATTCATGAACCATTTCGGGTTATATGTTCTGACTATAACAAACTTTATTCTCTTGGCTCCTTGGAGGCCTCAACTCCAGTACTTAAAATATCGATCCTTTTTGCTTTATCTAATCGTAACCACTAACCACTTATCAAACGCTGGTCTGATTGGGGTTTTCTGGGTTTTTCCCAATCCACGCAACAAATGTTGGACCAAGTATTATACTCGATACCGAAGGTAAAGAGTATATTGGGTTTGTGCAATGTCCGTCATGGTGTCCGTCCGTCTGTCCGTCTGTCCGTCCGTATGTTCGCAACTTTTTTCCACACCCTTCAAGCTAGAGACTTGAAACTTTCCAATTCTCTTTATCTAAGGGATAGTAAATTAAAGTGTCAAGATGGGGGTTCTACGATAACTGGGGGGCTGGCAAATCGATAAATTCGATAGCTCAAAACCGATAAATCCACATATTTAACACATATTTACAGATAGAACTACCAAATTCAGTAAGCAGATAGCTAATAGCAACCTTCAAAAAACTGCATCAAAAATTTTGGAGCCACGCTCCCCATTCCGCCCCCAGCCCCACCGCAATTTGAAAACAGAAAAGGCTATATCTCCCACAGTTTTTGAGCTATAGCCACCAAATTTGGTGCCAAGATAGGTGATGATGACCCCCCAAAAACTGCATCAAAAGTTTGGATTCCACGCCCACCAATATCGCCCTAGCCGCCCCCATCCGCCCCAACGCTTCGTCAAAAACGGGAATGCGTGTATCTTCCAGAGTTGTGGAGCTAGAGCCTCCAAATTTGGTGGGAAGATAGCTGGTAATGACCCCCAAAAAACTGCATCAAAGTTTTGGAGCCACGCCCACCCATTTCACCCCCCTTTCCCCATCTTTTACAAACTTTTAGCTAGAGTCACCAAATTTGGTATGAAGATAGCAATTGGCATTCCACAAAGATCTGCATCACAAATTTGGATGCCACGCCCACCCATACCACCCCCAGCCCCCAGCCCCCCTCTCCCCTCTTTTAACAAACTTCGAGCTAGTGTCACCAAATTTGGTATGAAGATAGCAATTGACATTTTACAAAGATCTGCATCAAAAATTTGGATGCCACGCCCACCCATAAGGCCCCAGCCCCCCTTTCCACACATTTTACTATTTTTGAGCCAGAGTCACCAAATTGGGTATGAAGATAGCAATTAACATTCCACAAAGATCTGCAGCAAAAATTTGGATGCCACCCTCACCTATACCGCCCCAGCCCCCTTTTCCCCACCTTTTTCAAATCTCGAGCTAGAGTCACCAAATTTGGTATGAAGATAGCAATTGACATTCCACAAAGATCTGCATCACAAATGTGGATGCCACGCCCACCCATACCGCCACCAGCCCCCCTTTCCCAACAAACTTACAAACTTTGAGCTAGAGTCATCAAATTTGTAAGGAAGATAGCTTGTGGCATCCCCATCTGCATCGGAAAATCTTTAAGGCAGCGTACACCCCTGCCGCATCCGTACCCCTCTGCAGTCAGGCCTCTTTTTACCGGTTTTGATACTGGTATCGAGTATGCCGCAGTCGGTTTCGTCCGACTGCAACGTTTCGACTTGTTTTATTGTTGAACTTCCCAGAGCTTTAACGTTGTTTGGTTACGCAGTCAACTAAACCAAAACCAGCATCAACAGAACCATAACACTCTTATCTCTAATCGCTTAAACCTATCATGCTCTGCGCAGCATAAGAGCAACTTAACGTAAAGTCCAACTATTGTTTTGCATAAGCTCTTATATTTCGTTTATTACATTGTCTATTGTTTGCCCTTGGCCTTCAGCTGAGTGCAAGCCGCTGCTGCAGTTCTGCAGCCAGTTCAGTTCTATCAAATTCGTCGGTAGCTCAACTTCGGTCGTTTGTCTGTTTCGCGACAAACGAAAAAATCGCCAATTATTGCACAGCCCAAATCGGGGTTAGTTGCAATACACAACTTTAAACAATTGTTAATAATTTTAAGTTCGGCCACGAAGGCAAATTAAAATATACATATGAAACTCAGTAATGCAAATCTCGCAGCATTTATAATTTGTTTAGTGACATTTCGAAATTTCGATAGCTATTGAAAAAGCTCATTAGCTCAACATTTGGTGACCCCGACGTGATCACTCTGTATTGTTTAAACAACTTAAAACTATTTAATTTATAGAGTGATAAAAGCGCGCGCCCGCGTTTTCTACATCGTTTTCGTTGATCTCGCTTCGTTTCGCGCTCGCTTTTGCTTCAGGTGTTTGACCTGCATTGGCTCCCGCGCATTGATTCTCTTATCGCTTTTCGCTAATACAGTTGCAGCAGCCGTTTCTGCATTGTTATTGTTGGCCGTTTCTGTTGCATTCGCTTGTGTTTAAGTGTTTGCCCTCGAATTGACATTGTGACTTGTGCAGTTTGGTGGTACATTATTACCAGCTGCATTGCCAGTGACATTACGTTGTTTGATTGTCAGTGCATTTTAAACTGTAATGTACTGAAGCATAAGTGAATGCAATAAAGTGATAGTGTTTTGGCATTTACTGAACAATAAAGACAAAGCAACTGCATCCCTCAAGTGTATATCATTCAGTGGCTCTCAAACTATATTTTGCAAGTGCGTGTACATATAAACAAATATTTCAAAATGCCAGATACTGCTGCAGTGCCGTCGCCTGGTGCAGCATTTTATAAAGCCAAAGCCAAAGCTATTAACGAGCAGGTAAAACGGTTGGCCAAAATAGTCGCTCCGGAGCAAATTGTGCATCTCAGTGAAGAAGAGTTGGCTGTTCGGCTTAAGGCTCTAGAAAATGCTCAGCAGGCATTCGACAATATGCATAATGCATTGGAAGAACTGGACTACGACGAAATCGGGAGTGATTTACGCGAATCTTTTGATGAACTTGTTGTCTTAGTGGAAGCTAGCTTTCGTCGCGAAATAAATAAGCGAAAGTTATCCTCACCTTTGTGCTCTACTATGAGGCAAGATGCTTCTGTTGACAATCACACATTGTCTCAAAGCCGGATTCGATTGCCTGAACTCAAGCTTCCAGAGTTTAGCGGAGGATACACAAAATTTGCTGATTTTATAGCAATGTTCCCGTCAATCATTGACGGGGACTCAGGCCTGTCAGATGTGGAGAAGTTTCAGCATTTGCGATCGTGCCTGAAAGGACCAGCCCTAGATAGTGTTTCTTCATTGGAAATCAGCAGCGCAAACTACGCAGTGGCATTAGAGCTCCTTAAAAAGCGGTTTAATAATAAGCGTCTTATTTTTCAGGCACATGTCACTGAGATTTTGGTTTTGGATTGCATCGAGTCGTCGCCTATTTTTTGAATTGTTGTGTGTTGGTCAAATTAAGATCGCTCCTGGTTTGCCTATTCTACAAAAAACTCAACTCGGCTGGATAGTGACAGGTGGAACGTCTTCGACAAGCCCTGCCTCATTAATGGTGACTCATTCTGTTTCGATGCCAAGCTCCAGCCCTGATCACAAGCTTGATGAGATCGTTCGTCGGTTTTGGGAGGTAGAATCCTGTTCTCGTGCAGTCAACGGATCTACCAAGGAGGAACTTGATTGTGAGGCGCATTTTCAACAAACTTTTGCTCGTTTAGGCACTGGTGAATATTCGGTTCGCCTTCCGGTCAAGCATGCTGTGGATCTAATTGGAGACTCGTATCAGCAAGCTTATCGTCGGTTCTGCAATCTGGAGCGCAAATTGGAGCGTCATCCTGAGCTAAAGTCTCAATATGCAGCATTTATCAAGGAGTATGTGGATTTAAATCACATGTCTTTGGTTGAGTCGCAAATGCTTAGTCACTGCAAATATTATCTTCCACATCATTGCGTTCTTAAGGAAGATAGCTCCACAACTAAGCTCAGAGTTGTGTTTGATGGTTCGGCCGTGTCTTCGTCTGGTTATTCCCTGAATGAAATCCTCATGGCAGGCCCAACTATACAACGCAAGCTGTTCAGTACGCTGTTGCAGTTTAGGACTTTCCCAATAGCACTGACAGGCGATATTTGCAAAATGTATAGGTGCGTTAGGATGGCTGAACCCGATTCGTACCTGCAATGTATCCTGTGGCGTGATTCGCCGCATCAGAAAATTCAAGTCTTCAAACTGGACACCGTCACCTATGGCACGAAGCCAGCTTCCTTTCTGGCAGTTCGTTCCATGCAGCAATTGGCTATTGACGAAAAAGATCGTTTCCTGCTGGATCCAAAGTGGTCTTGAGCGATTTTTATGTAGATGATCTCATCACGGGAGGCGACTCAGTCGAGGAAGTAGTTGACCTTATGGATCAGACAGTCAGGCTGCTCTGGAAAGGAAATTTCAAGCTTAGGAAGTGGTGCTCCAATGATCCTCGCGTGCTTCAGCAGGTTCCCGATGAGGACAAGGAGACTTTTCTAAAGTTTGATGATGGCACGGATGTCACGAAGACTCTCGGACTTGCATGGGATCCAGCTTCTGACTGTCTTCTATTTAACTTTTCTCCCATGAAAACGCATGGCAAGCCTAGCAAACGTTCTGTGCTGTCTACCATTGCTCGTTTCTATGACCCGCTTGGACTTATCGGACCCGTGGTAGCCAAGGCCAAGATCTTTTTGCAGCACCTTTGGAGAGAGCATTTGGATTGGGATGAAAGTCTTCCTGCTGCATTGCACTGTTCTTGGATTAGTTTGTGTGCGGACATTTGTAATACAGACCAAATTAAACTCCCTCGACTGGTCGTCGTTCCAAAGGGGCACTTTACGTTAGAGGGGCACTTCCAAGCGAACTTATAAAGTCATCGTTCTGGTCGAATGGTCCCGATTTTTTAACCAAAGGAGATTGCGAATGGCCTACAACATGTCTACCCACCCAGACGCTTCCTGAGCTGCGACAAAAGGCGCTAGTTGGCGTCTCTAGATGCTCTGATGTCAGCATAGGATGCAAGTTTTTAAATTCGTTTCAAAGCCTGCGTCGTGTTTTCGGATATATTTACAAATTTCGAAATCGCATCAGACATCCCAGTCTCACAGTAGAGTGGATACATAAAGGCACCCACTTACTATTGCGGAGCATCCAGATGGCGGATCTGAGTGATGATTATAGAGCTCTTCAAGGCGGACGGGCGATCAAATCATCCAGCTCTATTGCCTCGCTTAACCCATTCCTCGATGAGTTTGGACTCCTTCGGGTTGGTGGCCGTCTAAAGCATTCGAGTCTGGATTTCGATGCTCAGCATCCCATTATTCTTCCGAGTCGTCATCCTGTCACCCGCGCTATCATTATGCATTTTCATAGGCGTCAGCTGCATGCTGGACCTCGTTCACTGCTCGCTCACATACGGCTCCGCTATTGGCCTATTGGTGGCCGTAAGGCTGTCTCCAGCGTAACAAGCAAATGCGTCATGTGTTTTCGAGCTAAACCCGTCCTGGCTGAGACAATCATGGCGGATCTTCCCCGGGATCGTGTAACTGGCTCGGATCCTTTCGCTGTGACTGGAGTGGACTATTGTGGACCATTTTACCACAAGAGCGAGATTCGGAACAAGGGACCAGTAAAATGCTACATCTCAGTCTTCATTTGCTTCGCAACGAAGGCAGTGCATCTCGAACTGGTTCCTGACTTGTCGACAGCAGCCTTTCTCAATGCGCTTAAGCGGTTCATGCTCACCAGATGCAAACCTGCTCGCATATGGTCGGACAACGCCACTAATTTCGTGGGAGCCAAAAACGACTTAGCTGAGCTCAAGCGACTCTTCCTCAGCGAGAAGCACATAGACTCTGTCCGAGAGTTTTGTGTCGCTGATGACATCGAATGGGAATTCATTCCACCTCGATCCCCACACTTCGGTGGACTTTGGGAGGCCGCGGTTAAGACAGCCAAATACCATTTTTATCGATCGGTCGGGCCCTCTCTGTTGCCCCTGGATGATCTGCGTACACTCGTCTGCCACATTGGCGCAATAATAAATTCTCGACCTCTTTTTCCACTTTCAGAGCACCCTGCAGATCTGGATGTGCTAACTCCTGCGCACTTCCTTGGCACTGCACCACTCGCTTTATATCCTGAGCCTGACGTCACCGCTCTGAACGTTAGCCGCCTAGATCGCTGGCAGCGTATAACATATTATCAGCAAATTTTCTGGAGACGTTGGCGTGAGGAGTATTTAACGCTTCTTCAGCAGCGATCCAAATGGAGAACGTCCCAGCCGGGCGTTCTCATTAATGATGTCGTCCTTGTAAAGGATGAAAACTTGCCACCTCTTAAATGGCCACTAGCTCGTGTGGTTGAGCTTGTTGCTGGCGCTGACGGCGTTTCTCGAGTAGCTGTTCTTAAGACGTCAACAGGAATCATCAAGAGAGCTGTGCGCAAATTATGTGCGCTTCCGAAAGAGGATGTTGAGAAAGCCCATGTCTTCCAACGGGGGGAGAATGTTTGGTTACGCAGTCAACTAAACCAAAACCAGCATCAACAGAACCATAACACTCTTATCTCTAATCGCTTAAACCTATCATGCTCTGCGCAGCATAAGAGCAACTTAACGTAAAGTCCAACTATTGTTTTGCATAAGCTCTTATATTTCGTTTATTACATTGTCTATTGTTTGCCCTTGGCCTTCAGCTGAGTGCAAGCCGCTGCTGCAGTTCTGCAGCCAGTTCAGTTCTATCAAATTCGTCGGTAGCTCAACTTCGGTCGTTTGTCTGTTTCGCGACAAACGAAAAAATCGCCAATTATTGCACAGCCCAAATCGGGGTTAGTTGCAATACACAACTTTAAACAATTGTTAATAATTTTAAGTTCGGCCACGAAGGCAAATTAAAATATACATATGAAACTCAGTAATGCAAATCTCGCAGCATTTATAATTTGTTTAGTGACATTTCGAAATTTCGATAGCTATTGAAAAAGCTCATTAGCTCAACATTTGGTGACCCCGACGTGATCACTCTGTATTGTTTAAACAACTTAAAACTATTTAATTTATAGAGTGATAAAAGCGCGCGCCCGCGTTTTCTACATCGTTTTCGTTGATCTCGCTTCGTTTCGCGCTCGCTTTTGCTTCAGGTGTTTGACCTGCATTGGCTCCCGCGCATTGATTCTCTTATCGCTTTTCGCTAATACAGTTGCAGCAGCCGTTTCTGCATTGTTATTGTTGGCCGTTTCTGTTGCATTCGCTTGTGTTTAAGTGTTTGCCCTCGAATTGACATTGTGACTTGTGCAGTTTGGTGGTACATTATTACCAGCTGCATTGCCAGTGACATTACGTTGTTTGATTGTCAGTGCATTTTAAACTGTAATGTACTGAAGCATAAGTGAATGCAATAAAGTGATAGTGTTTTGGCATTTACTGAACAATAAAGACAAAGCAACTGCATCCCTGAAGTGTATGTCATTCAGTGGCTCTCAAACTATATTTTGCAAGTGCGTGTACATATAAACAAATATTTCAAAATGCCAGATACTGCTGCAGTGCCGTCGCCTGGTGCAGCATTTTATAAAGCCAAAGCCAAAGCTATTAACGAGCAGGTAAAACGGTTGGCCAAAATAGTCGCTCCGGAGCAAATTGTGCATCTCAGTGAAGAAGAGTTGGCTGTTCGGCTTAAGGCTCTAGAAAATGCTCAGCAGGCATTCGACAATATGCATAATGCATTGGAAGAACTGGACTACGACGAAATCGGGAGTGATTTACGCGAATCTTTTGATGAACTTGTTGTCTTAGTGGAAGCTAGCTTTCGTCGCGAAATAAATAAGCGAAAGTTATCCTCACCTTTGTGCTCTACTATGAGGCAAGATGCTTCTGTTGACAATCACACATTGTCTCAAAGCCGGATTCGATTGCCTGAACTCAAGCTTCCAGAGTTTAGCGGAGGATACACAAAATTTGCTGATTTTATAGCAATGTTCCCGTCAATCATTGACGGGGACTCAGGCCTGTCAGATGTGGAGAAGTTTCAGCATTTGCGATCGTGCCTGAAAGGACCAGCCCTAGATAGTGTTTCTTCATTGGAAATCAGCAGCGCAAACTACGCAGTGGCATTAGAGCTCCTTAAAAAGCGGTTTAATAATAAGCGTCTTATTTTTCAGGCACATGTCACTGAGATTTTGGTTTTGGATTGCATCGAGTCGTCGCCTATTTTTTGAATTGTTGTGTGTTGGTCAAATTAAGATCGCTCCTGGTTTGCCTATTCTACAAAAAACTCAACTCGGCTGGATAGTGACAGGTGGAACGTCTTCGACAAGCCCTGCCTCATTAATGGTGACTCATTCTGTTTCGATGCCAAGCTCCAGCCCTGATCACAAGCTTGATGAGATCGTTCGTCGGTTTTGGGAGGTAGAATCCTGTTCTCGTGCAGTCAACGGATCTACCAAGGAGGAACTTGATTGTGAGGCGCATTTTCAACAAACTTTTGCTCGTTTAGGCACTGGTGAATATTCGGTTCGCCTTCCGGTCAAGCATGCTGTGGATCTAATTGGAGACTCGTATCAGCAAGCTTATCGTCGGTTCTGCAATCTGGAGCGCAAATTGGAGCGTCATCCTGAGCTAAAGTCTCAATATGCAGCATTTATCAAGGAGTATGTGGATTTAAATCACATGTCTTTGGTTGAGTCGCAAATGCTTAGTCACTGCAAATATTATCTTCCACATCATTGCGTTCTTAAGGAAGATAGCTCCACAACTAAGCTCAGAGTTGTGTTTGATGGTTCGGCCGTGTCTTCGTCTGGTTATTCCCTGAATGAAATCCTCATGGCAGGCCCAACTATACAACGCAAGCTGTTCAGTACGCTGTTGCAGTTTAGGACTTTCCCAATAGCACTGACAGGCGATATTTGCAAAATGTATAGGTGCGTTAGGATGGCTGAACCCGATTCGTACCTGCAATGTATCCTGTGGCGTGATTCGCCGCATCAGAAAATTCAAGTCTTCAAACTGGACACCGTCACCTATGGCACGAAGCCAGCTTCCTTTCTGGCAGTTCGTTCCATGCAGCAATTGGCTATTGACGAAAAAGATCGTTTCCTGCTGGATCCAAAGTGGTCTTGAGCGATTTTTATGTAGATGATCTCATCACGGGAGGCGACTCAGTCGAGGAAGTAGTTGACCTTATGGATCAGACAGTCAGGCTGCTCTGGAAAGGAAATTTCAAGCTTAGGAAGTGGTGCTCCAATGATCCTCGCGTGCTTCAGCAGGTTCCCGATGAGGACAAGGAGACTTTTCTAAAGTTTGATGATGGCACGGATGTCACGAAGACTCTCGGACTTGCATGGGATCCAGCTTCTGACTGTCTTCTATTTAACTTTTCTCCCATGAAAACGCATGGCAAGCCTAGCAAACGTTCTGTGCTGTCTACCATTGCTCGTTTCTATGACCCGCTTGGACTTATCGGACCCGTGGTAGCTAAGGCCAAGATCTTTTTGCAGCACCTTTGGAGAGAGCATTTGGATTGGGATGAAAGTCTTCCTGCTGCATTGCACTGTTCTTGGATTAGTTTGTGTGCGGACATTTGTAATACAGACCAAATTAAACTCCCTCGACTGGTCGTCGTTCCAAAGGGGCACTTTACGTTAGAGGGGCACTTCCAAGCGAACTTATAAAGTCATTGTTCTGGTCGAATGGTCCCGATTTTTTAACCAAAGGAGATTGCGAATGGCCTACAACATGTCTACCCACCCAGACGCTTCCTGAGCTGCGACAAAAGGCGCTAGTTGGCGTCTCTAGATGCTCTGATGTCAGCATAGGATGCAAGTTTTTAAATTCGTTTCAAAGCCTGCGTCGTGTTTTCGGATATATTTACAAATTTCGAAATCGCATCAGACATCCCAGTCTCACAGTAGAGTGGATACATAAAGGCACCCACTTACTATTGCGGAGCATCCAGATGGCGGATCTGAGTGATGATTATAGAGCTCTTCAAGGCGGACGGGCGATCAAATCATCCAGCTCTATTGCCTCGCTTAACCCATTCCTCGATAAGTTTGGACTCCTTCGGGTTGGTGGCCGTCTAAAGCATTCGAGTCTGGATTTCGATGCTCAGCATCCCATTATTCTTCCGAGTCGTCATCCTGTCACCCGCGCTATCATTATGCATTTTCATAGGCGTCAGCTGCATGCTGGACCTCGTTCACTGCTCGCTCACATACGGCTCCGCTATTGGCCTATTGGTGGCCGTAAGGCTGTCTCCAGCGTAACAAGCAAATGCGTCATGTGTTTTCGAGCTAAACCCGTCCTGGCTGAGACAATCATGGCGGATCTTCCCCGGGATCGTGTAACTGGCTCGCATCCTTTCGCTGTGACTGGAGTGGACTATTGTGGACCATTTTACTACAAGAGCGAGATTCGGAACAAGGGACCAGTAAAATGCTACATCTCAGTCTTCATTTGCTTCGCAACGAAGGCAGTGCATCTCGAACTGGTTCCTGACTTGTCGACAGCAGCCTTTCTCAATGCGCTTAAGCGGTTCATGCTCACCAGATGCAAACCTGCTCGCATATGGTCGGACAACGCCACTAATTTCGTGGGAGCCAAAAACGACTTAGCTGAGCTCAAGCGACTCTTCCTCAGCGAGAAGCACATAGACTCTGTCCGAGAGTTTTGTGTCGCTGATGACATCGAATGGGAATTCATTCCACCTCGATCCCCACACTTCGGTGGACTTTGGGAGGCCGCGGTTAAGACAGCCAAATACCATTTTTATCGATCGTTCGGGCCCTCTCTGTTGCCCCTGGATGATCTGCGTACACTCGTCTGCCACATTGGCGCAATAATAAATTCTCGACCTCTTTTTCCACTTTCAGAGCACCCTGCAGATCTGGATGTGCTAACTCCTGCGCACTTCCTTGGCACTGCACCACTCGCTTTATATCCTGAGCCTGACGTCACCGCTCTGAACGTTAGCCGCCTAGATCGCTGGCAGCGTATAACATATTATCAGCAAATTTTCTGGAGACGTTGGCGTGAGGAGTATTTAACGCTTCTTCAGCAGCGATCCAAATGGAGAACGTCCCAGCCGGGCGTTCTCATTAATGATGTCGTCCTTGTAAAGGATGAAAACTTGCCACCTCTTAAATGGCCACTAGCTCGTGTGGTTGAGCTTGTTGCTGGCGCTGACGGCGTTTCTCGAGTAGCTGTTCTTAAGACGTCAACAGGAATCATCAAGAGAGCTGTGCGCAAATTATGTGCGCTTCCGAAAGAGGATGTTGAGAAAGCCCATGTCTTCCAACGGGGGGAGAATGTTTGGTTACGCAGTCAACTAAACCAAAACCAGCATCAACAGAACCATAACACTCTTATCTCTAATCGCTTAAACCTATCATGCTCTGCGCAGCATAAGAGCAACTTAACGTAAAGTCCAACTATTGTTTTGCATAAGCTCTTATATTTCGTTTATTACATTGTCTATTGTTTGCCCTTGGCCTTCAGCTGAGTGCAAGCCGCTGCTGCAGTTCTGCAGCCAGTTCAGTTCTATCAAATTCGTCGGTAGCTCAACTTCGGTCGTTTGTCTGTTTCGCGACAAACGAAAAAATCGCCAATTATTGCACAGCCCAAATCGGGGTTAGTTGCAATACACAACTTTAAACAATTGTTAATAATTTTAAGTTCGGCCACGAAGGCAAATTAAAATATACATATGAAACTCAGTAATGCAAATCTCGCAGCATTTATAATTTGTTTAGTGACATTTCGAAATTTCGATAGCTATTGAAAAAGCTCATTAGCTCAACATTTGGTGACCCCGACGTGATCACTCTGTATTGTTTAAACAACTTAAAACTATTTAATTTATAGAGTGATAAAAGCGCGCGCCCGCGTTTTCTACATCGTTTTCGTTGATCTCGCTTCGTTTCGCGCTCGCTTTTGCTTCAGGTGTTTGACCTGCATTGGCTCCCGCGCATTGATTCTCTTATCGCTTTTCGCTAATACAGTTGCAGCAGCCGTTTCTGCATTGTTATTGTTGGCCGTTTCTGTTGCATTCGCTTGTGTTTAAGTGTTTGCCCTCGAATTGACATTGTGACTTGTGCAGTTTGGTGGTACATTATTACCAGCTGCATTGCCAGTGACATTACGTTGTTTGATTGTCAGTGCATTTTAAACTGTAATGTACTGAAGCATAAGTGAATGCAATAAAGTGATAGTGTTTTGGCATTTACTGAACAATAAAGACAAAGCAACTGCATCCCTCAAGTGTATGTCATTCAGTGGCTCTCAAACTATATTTTGCAAGTGCGTGTACATATAAACAAATATTTCAAAATGCCAGATACTGCTGCAGTGCCGTCGCCTGGTGCAGCATTTTATAAAGCCAAAGCCAAAGCTATTAACGAGCAGGTAAAACGGTTGGCCAAAATAGTCGCTCCGGAGCAAATTGTGCATCTCAGTGAAGAAGAGTTGGCTGTTCGGCTTAAGGCTCTAGAAAATGCTCAGCAGGCATTCGACAATATGCATAATGCATTGGAAGAACTGGACTACGACGAAATCGGGAGTGATTTACGCGAATCTTTTGATGAACTTGTTGTCTTAGTGGAAGCTAGCTTTCGTCGCGAAATAAATAAGCGAAAGTTATCCTCACCTTTGTGCTCTACTATGAGGCAAGATGCTTCTGTTGACAATCACACATTGTCTCAAAGCCGGATTCGATTGCCTGAACTCAAGCTTCCAGAGTTTAGCGGAGGATACACAAAATTTGCTGATTTTATAGCAATGTTCCCGTCAATCATTGACGGGGACTCAGGCCTGTCAGATGTGGAGAAGTTTCAGCATTTGCGATCGTGCCTGAAAGGACCAGCCCTAGATAGTGTTTCTTCATTGGAAATCAGCAGCGCAAACTACGCAGTGGCATTAGAGCTCCTTAAAAAGCGGTTTAATAATAAGCGTCTTATTTTTCAGGCACATGTCACTGAGATTTTGGTTTTGGATTGCATCGAGTCGTCGCCTATTTTTTGAATTGTTGTGTGTTGGTCAAATTAAGATCGCTCCTGGTTTGCCTATTCTACAAAAAACTCAACTCGGCTGGATAGTGACAGGTGCCTCATTAATGGTGACTCATTCTGTTTCGATGCCAAGCTCCAGCCCTGATCACAATTTTGATGAGATCGTTCGTCGGTTTTGGGAGGTAGAATCCTGTTCTCGTGCAGTCAACGGATCTACCAAGGAGGAACTTGATTGTGAGGCGCATTTTCAACAAACTTTTGCTCGTTTAGGCACTGGTGAATATTCGGTTCGCCTTCCGGTCAAGCATGCTGTGGATCTAATTGGAGACTCGTATCAGCAAGCTTATCGTCGGTTCTGCAATCTGGAGCGCAAATTGGAGCGTCATCCTGAGCTAAAGTCTCAATATGCAGCATTTATCAAGGAGTATGTGGATTTAAATCACATGTCTTTGGTTGAGTCGCAAATGCTTAGTCACTGCAAATATTATCTTCCACATCATTGCGTTCTTAAGGAAGATAGCTCCACAACTAAGCTCAGAGTTGTGTTTGATGGTTCGGCCGTGTCTTCGTCTGGTTATTCCCTGAATGAAATCCTCATGGCAGGCCCAACTATACAACGCAAGCTGTTCAGTACGCTGTTGCAGTTTAGGACTTTCCCAATAGCACTGACAGGCGATATTTGCAAAATGTATAGGTGCGTTAGGATGGCTGAACCCGATTCGTACCTGCAATGTATCCTGTGGCGTGATTCGCCGCATCAGAAAATTCAAGTCTTCAAACTGGACACCGTCACCTATGGCACGAAGCCAGCTTCCTTTCTGGCAGTTCGTTCCATGCAGCAATTGGCTATTGACGAAAAAGATCGTTTCCTGCTGGATCCAAAGTGGTCTTGAGCGATTTTTATGTAGATGATCTCATCACGGGAGGCGACTCAGTCGAGGAAGTAGTTGACCTTATGGATCAGACAGTCAGGCTGCTCTGGAAAGGAAATTTCAAGCTTAGGAAGTGGTGCTCCAATGATCCTCGCGTGCTTCAGCAGGTTCCCGATGAGGACAAGGAGACTTTTCTAAAGTTTGATGATGGCACGGATGTCACGAAGACTCTCGGACTTGCATGGGATCCAGCTTCTGACTGTCTTCTATTTAACTTTTCTCCCATGAAAACGCATGGCAAGCCTAGCAAACGTTCTGTGCTGTCTACCATTGCTCGTTTCTATGACCCGCTTGGACTTATCGGACCCGTGGTAGCCAAGGCCAAGATCTTTTTGCAGCACCTTTGGAGAGAGCATTTGGATTGGGATGAAAGTCTTCCTGCTGCATTGCACTGTTCTTGGATTAGTTTGTGTGCGGACATTTGTAATACAGACCAAATTAAACTCCCTCGACTGGTCGTCGTTCCAAAGGGGCACTTTACGTTAGAGGGGCACTTCCAAGCGAACTTATAAAGTCATCGTTATGGTCGAATGGTCCCGATTTTTTAACCAAAGGAGATTGCGAATGGCCTACAACATGTCTACCCACCCAGACGCTTCCTGAGCTGCGACAAAAGGCGCTAGTTGGCGTCTCTAGATGCTCTGATGTCAGCATAGGATGCAAGTTTTTAAATTCGTTTCAAAGCCTGCGTCGTGTTTTCGGATATATTTACAAATTTCGAAATCGCATCAGACATCCCAGCCTAACAGTAGAGTGGATACATAAAGGCACCCACTTACTATTGCGGAGCATCCAGATGGCGGATCTGAGTGATGATTATAGAGCTCTTCAAGGCGGACGGGCGATCAAATCATCCAGCTCTATTGCCTCGCTTAACCCATTCCTCGATGAGTTTGGACTCCTTCGGGTTGGTGGCCGTCTAAAGCATTCGAGTCTGGATTTCGATGCTCAGCATCCCATTATTCTTCCGAGTCGTCATCCTGTCACCCGCGCTATCATTATGCATTTTCATAGGCGTCAGCTGCATGCTGGACCTCGTTCACTGCTCGCTCACATACGGCTCCGCTATTGGCCTATTGGTGGCCGTAAGGCTGTCTCCAGCGTAACAAGCAAATGCGTCATGTGTTTTCGAGCTAAACCCGTCCTGGCTGAGACAATCATGGCGGATCTTCCCCGGGATCGTGTAACTGGCTCGCATCCTTTCGCTGTGACTGGAGTGGACTATTGTGGACCATTTTACCACAAGAGCGAGATTCGGAACAAGGGACCAGTAAAATGCTACATCTCAGTCTTCATTTGCTTCGCAACGAAGGCAGTGCATCTCGAACTGGTTCCTGACTTGTCGACAGCAGCCTTTCTCAATGCGCTTAAGCGGTTCATGCTCACCATATGCAAACCTGCTCGCATATGGTCGGACAACGCCACTAATTTCGTGGGAGCCAAAAACGACTTAGCTGAGCTCAAGCGACTCTTCCTCAGCGAGAAGCACATAGACTCTGTCCGAGAGTTTTGTGTCGCTGATGACATCGAATGGGAATTCATTCCACCTCGATCCCCACACTTCGGTGGACTTTGGGAGGCCGCGGTTAAGACAGCCAAATACCATTTTTATCGATCGGTCGGGCCCTCTCTGTTGCCCCTGGATGATCTGCGTACACTCGTCTGCCACATTGGCGCAATAATAAATTCTCGACCTCTTTTTCCACTTTCAGAGCACCCTGCAGATCTGGATGTGCTAACTCCTGCGCACTTCCTTGGCACTGCACCACTCGCTTTATATCCTGAGCCTGACGTCACCGCTCTGAACGTTAGCCGCCTAGATCGCTGGCAGCGTATAACATATTATCAGCAAATTTTCTGGAGACGTTGGCGTGAGGAGTATTTAACGCTTCTTCAGCAGCGATCCAAATGGAGAACGTCCCAGCCGGGCGTTCTCATTAATGATGTCGTCCTTGTAAAGGATGAAAACTTGCCACCTCTTAAATGGCCACTAGCTCGTGTGGTTGAGCTTGTTGCTGGCGCTGACGGCGTTTCTCGAGTAGCTGTTCTTAAGACGTCAACAGGAATCATCAAGAGAGCTGTGCGCAAATTATGTGCGCTTCCGAAAGAGGATGTTGAGAAAGCCCATGTCTTCCAACGGGGGAGAATGTTTGGTTACGCAGTCAACTAAACCAAAACCAGCATCAACAGAACCCTAACACTCTTATCTCTAATCGCTTAAACCTATCATGCTCTGCGCAGCATAAGAGCAACTTAACGTAAAGTCCAACTATTGTTTTGCATAAGCTCTTATATTTCGTTTATTACATTGTCTATTGTTTGCCCTTGTTACGGACAAGCTGCTTTGATCTAAGCTTCGGGTTCGAATCTCGACACCTTACAGTTCGAGATCGTACCTATTTTCATTGTGCAACCAATCGGACTAGGACTCGCGACATCGGCTAGCAAACAATCGGGAGGGGGGGTTCGTTGATTAAGTCACACAACAAAACTCGCCTTCGTTGCAGATAAATAAACATAAACAATGAGTCCTGTGCTCTTATATGTCAGAATTTAACGTTAAAAAAAATTACCTGTCGGAGTTAAAGAATTTAAAATTAGGTTTTCATTATTACACCAGGATTACGCTACTAGATGTTGTGGTAGCTTTGGCTCTGTACCCACCCTTCCTATGATTCTCCTTGCCTAAAAATATGATAGGAAAATCCCAAACTTGTTTACGACATCCTATATACCTGTTACTTTACATCCAAGGAATAATAATTAATTTAGAGTTTCATGGCTTAACAAATTTTATTCATAATGAAAATAAGCGAGATGATTCCATAAAAGTTGCATTCGATTTCTTTTTAATGCTTCATTGCAAACAGAAACTTACTTTATATTAACTTAAAAAAAATAACAAGGTTCATCCTTCAAGGGATATAATAATAGATATTCGATTTTAAAAACAATTCCATTAAGCTAATAGTCATAGGTAATTTTTCTCGTGTGGCATATGTATATTTAATAATATAATAATTTAATTTAATAGCAAAATTTTAACATCCTTAATTAGACGGGATAAAAATTATCTAGATTTGGAATTAATATTTTTTTTCCTATTTAGTTAAATAAAGTTTAAGTGGAAAGAAGAAATGTTTTTATTTCGTTTTTTATTTATTTATACAGCACTACTTGTATTTCATTAAGTCCAGTGCATGCATGAAAACTAAGCATTTCGTTAACTTTTTATTAGGTCTCGTACCACGGTAATAAAGGTAGGTTATAGTTAGCGCATACGCACAATCAAAACAAACGCAGCGTTAATATATGATAACGGAATATGTTTGGCTAATAATTAAAGCAAAGCAATGCATACGCGCAAAACGAAAATCACAACATAAGCATAGGTATTTAAAGCGTAGGTATGTATGTATGTACGTACCTACGTATAAGATAAGAAGATGCACTTGAGTAATTACTCTTTCTTTTTTGGTTATTTATTTTTCTTTGTTTAGCTGCCATGCATTGCCACACTTTATCACCAAACATATATAAATATATATATATGTAAATACTTGTTTTAACAAACTCACCCATCTGATGCTGCTCCGAAGGCCTTCGTAGTGCGATGATGTTGTATTCGAATTAGGTTATACGATAATAATTTTTATGTTTGGGGCGATATCATTATAGGAACGCTTTTAAATTGTTGTTTGGTTGTAGCAATTACTAACATATAATTTTAGTTAATTTTGGAGTGGGTTTAATAACTTTTATAGGGTAGCATATGGTCATACATATCTTCTTGCACTTGTTCTGTGTGCTTATAAAAAAAATATACACTATATGCCAAATGAGAAACTTTACATATGCAATCACTGTCCATTTTATAAATATATGTACATGGGTTTAAGCTCAATTGCTTAAGCGCATTTAAGAAAATATATTAGATTAACGAATTTAGTTTTTCTGCACTTATGCTGCTCTCTGACAGTGTTGGCATGCGTCGCCCTAAATCAATGGTTATATAGCTTTTCGCTATGCACGCACAATGTTTTTTTTTTTAAATTGATTTTTATAGGCGAATTTGCTTTTCTATTCGCACTTTCACATTATATATATTCGCCGGTTCGGGAGTTTTGGGGCTAGCTGGATCTCGCTCAATAAAACTTCTGCTGCCCTTGGACCCGTGTTGATCGCAACTAAAACGTTTCTGCGCTTCGCTGTGCTTCCGCGAGCTCCCATAAAGCACCGCGAAAAGATAGAAAGCACACGAAGCGAGGATCATAAATATGTAACCTTTAATAAAACCAAAGAAATAGAGACTGATAAGTGTCATGCATATGAACACTTTATGGGGTATATGTAGGTTTACCTTATTTGATTGGGATCTTCTCCTAAAATACAATCCACTGGACCAAAGAAAGGATTTGTTGTTTCTTTTAACAACCAGACGCTGTAAGAATAATTGCAAATTATATAGTAAGTACAGCCATGTGTATCAAGTTACACTAAGGGCTTAATACTCACGAAATAATTGCAATACACATTAGGAAAAGTATCCAAAATATTTTTAGGCCTTATCATCAAGGCTGTAATTGCGCTGATGCCCAATATTTAGGCTGATTAAATATATCTGTCCACCACGCTGTGTGGGTATAGAAAAAAACTACACACGTCTTATTCCTTTGGTGGATCGTTTGGAAAGAATCTACCCAGGAAGTTACAATACCTATTGGGGTCTCTCTTCTTACCGCTCAGGTTATTTGACATTAGCTTATGTTATTTCAGCTAATCAAGGTTACCTTAGACTTAGCCTAAGCAGACTCTCAAAAGCTAAATCCCGTAAGCTAGGTTTGGAACTTGACTAAATTAGCCGTTAAATTAGTTCCTCACAAGCACAGGATAATTCTAGGGTCATGACCCGGAGGATTAACCTGTAAAACCATTTTATTGTCGGATATCTTTTGCGTGAAAAGTTCCTTGCAAGCGGCCTTGTAAGTCCTCGAGCATGTAGTAGCTATTGCCTAATTTCTCTTTTACCCGCGATTTAATCCACTGGGGATTGAATTTAGCATTTTTGTTTTGTGCAAAATTGCTTTGGGTAAAATTGCGCCTATACACCTCCTGACCAACTTTAAAATTAACCTCACGGGTTCTCAGGTTATATTGCTTTGCGGATTGTTCCGCTGCTAGCGCAATGTTTTGTCTCAACTCTTTTCGCAACAATTGAAGTTGGTCATCGCGTGCAAGAACATTTTCCGGCTCTTCAAGCTGTCGCAGATTGCTTAGCAACGTGAATTGTGATCCATGGGTCACCATATCTAAGCCAAACAGTGCATGAAAGGGAGAACAACCTATGCTTAAATGATACGCGTTTCGCAAAGCACAGCTGATTGCATGTATATGCGCATCCCATTCTCGGTGATCATTTTTTAAATACGCTCGAATGGCTGCAATAATAGATCGATTGACCCGCTCAGACGCATTTGCTTGAGGAGAATAAAATGCAGTATACACATGTCTAATTCCAAGCGAAGTTAGCCATGCATTAAATTCAACGGATTTAAACTGTGAGCCGTTGTCACTAACAATAGTCTCTGGTATTCCATATTGAAAAAATATGTGATCTTGCAGAAACTCCTTAATTACCCCCGCGGTGAACTTTTTTAATGGACATAGCCAGTGGTATTTTGACAAGTGATCAAGCACTATCAACAATCCTATATGACCGCGTTTACTGCGTGGATACGGTCCTAAAATATCGACAAATAGTCGCTGAAATGGCCTCAAAGAAACTGCTGGCTTTCCCATTGGAGGCTTTAAAGTATGGTTTGGGGCTTTAGTGGTTTTGCATATTTCGCAATCTCTAACATAATCCCGAACCTGGGACACCATCCCCGGCCAATAAAAATATCTACGTATGAGTTCCAAAGTTTTAGCCATTCCACCATGAGCAGAAACTATATCTTCATGAGCTCTTTTAACGACCTCGTTGGTCAAAGCTATTGGAATCCAAAGTTTCCAACTGGTTTGACGACTTTGTTCAGTACCCTTGTCGTGTTCTCTACGAACATAGACAAATCTATCAATAACTTTTATATCAGGATAAGTGGACTCCTTCTCACGAATTCGAGTCTTTAACTGCTCATATTCGGCTTCGTCAAAGCTAGGTGAGCTTAAATCCACTTCTGGATTTACTCTCTCTAGCACAGCAACTTCATCAGCAAACATCCGCGACAGTGCGTCTGGTACGACATTATCCCTCCCTCGTCTATGACTTACGTTGAATTTATATCCTTGCAATTTCATTGCCCACCTTGCAAGTCTACCCTTGAGGTTGGATTGCCGCATTAACCACACCAAGCTTGCATGGTCAGTTATGACTTCAAACTCCTGCATTTCGACGTAGCATCGAAAACGTTCTATTGCCTCTAAAGCAGCTAGACACTCACGCTCTGTCACACTATAGTTTCTCTGAGCGGTGTTTAATTTTTTCGACATGAAAGCTATTGGCTTTTCGGCCCCCTCTTCGGACAATTGTACCAGAACTGCTCCAATACCGTAATCACTAGCATCGCAGTGAATGAAAAATTTCTTTTCAAAGTTTGGATTTTGCAAGACAGGTGCAGAAGTCAAAATTTTCTTAAATTTTTCAAACGCCACTTGTGCCTCATCTGTCCATTTGAATTTCTTTTTTGTTGACAGCAAATCAGTAATAGGAAGGGATATATCCGAAAAGTTTTGTATGAACCTCCTATACCAGCTCACTGCTCCCATAAAACCTCGGGCTTGTTTTAACGTTTTTGGTGCAGGCCAAGCACATACCGCCTCTAGCTTTTTCGGATCTGTTGAAATACCACCGCTACCTATAACGTAGCCTAAATAAGGTACTTCTGTGACGCAAAATTTCGTCTTTGCTATGTTTAAAGTTAGGTTAGCCTTACGAAATTGCTCGGATAACCTTACTAGCGTCGACAAGTGGGTCTCAAAATCTTCCGATACAACACATAAGTCGTCTAAGTACCCAAATACACAATATTTAAGCTCTGCTGGGATAAGCTCATCTATCAGACGACACATAGTTTGCGGAGCGTTACAAAGGCCGAATGGCATTACAGTAAACTGGTACAAGGGACGACCAGGTACAGTGAATGCGGTGATGGCTTTTGACTCCTCTGTTAGAGCAATTTGCCAGTATGCGTCTTTTAAGTCTATTTTTGTTATAATGTTGGCTTTTGGAAGTCGTGCAAAAATACTCTCAATGCTTAGCAAAGGGTAAGCATCCTTTTTGGTAAACTCATTTATTTTACGTGCATCTAGGCACAAGCGAACTTTCCCGGGCTTCACAACTAGTCGCATAGGCGAACTCCATGGGCTACTCGATTTCTCAATGACGCCCAGCTCCAGCATTCTATCAATCTCCTTAAACATAAGTTTCTCAACAGCCGGAGACACTGGATAGAAACGCTGCTTGACTGGCGTAGCGTTACCTACGTTAATCTCATGTTTAATCAATGCAGTTCTACCTAGACCCTGTTGTTCAAAATCTGGAAACAATCTTACTACTGCTTCGAGCCGCCGTTGCTGATAAGCGTCTAGGGGAAACTTCTTTTCCTCGCTAACTGTGTCAGAATTCAACGTTTTTTCGCTTCCTGACTCTATAGCCGAAATTATACCCGGAGCCAGTGCAAACGTTTTCCAGAAATCTATACCAAGTATAACTCTTTTTTTTATCGAAGGAATAATATAAAAGGTAATGGATTTCTTTTCTTCTCGGAATTTTACATCTACCTTGAGCAAGCCTACAACAGGATGCTTGCTGCCATCCGCTGTTTTGATATCTGATGTCACTTTACGAAATTGTGGATAAGCAGACCAATCTTGTTTTGCAAGGTCTGTACCAATACAACTAATATTTGCACCTGTATCTAATAAGCCATGCTCCTTAAAATCCAAAAACGAAATCGGAGTATAAAAACGACCATCCGAAGCCTCATTAATTACCGATGCAATCAGTAATTTTCGAGTCAACGTAACCCTTTTCCAAAAATGGCGCATACGTCGTGTGGAACGCTTAAAACGAAATTTTACGCTTTCAACGGATGATCCGAAAATTCTATCTTTAGCTGCTAAATAGTTTTCATATCTCTCATGTAAAGGACGAATTGGGTAAAGATTAATAGTAAAATTTGATTCTTTGTTGTCTATTATTGGTTTTGTATCTGTTTTGGTTATCACAGACACCGGTGCAGTTGGCGTTTCTGCCAAAAGCATTTTATGTCTATCTTCATATTTTAGTTTGGGGCCGTTCGACTGTTTCCAATCGAAGGTCCCTGTTGCAAGTTTCCCGAACGTTGCTGACATTTCGAGCACTGAGGCTTATACACTTTCTTTGCTCCGCAACCATAACAGAAAATCTTTCTCTCCTCTAGGCACATGTCCCACGCATGTCCTTCTTTATCACAGTTCCAGCAAATCAACTTCCTAGCTTGTACTGCGTTTATTTCGCTATCCGTACTTTCAGTAGCCGTTGCCGGTGTCTCTGTTTCGATTTCTGCAACAACTCTTTTAACTCCGACTACATTAGTTTTGTCTAATCGTCTATATCCGTCTTCTTTGAGCAGTTGCTCACGCTTTTGTACTAACTGACGTAAATGCGCCACAGAAGCAACAGAAACATATAACAGCGCTTCTCGCATATCAGAGACCATATTACGTTGCAATAACTGCACAAGCCTATACTCTTCCATTGCCATGGATAGGCGAGATGCCATCGTCATGATGTCGTCATAAAAGACATCAAATGACTCTCCTTTTTTCTGCTTTCTAGCTCTCATATCCTCATATATAAGATCATCATCTTTGTTATCAGCGTACTGATTTTTAAAAGCTTCGCAAAACTCCTCCCAAACAACATCAAGATTATCCTTACGATATCTCCAATACCATTCCCTTGCCCTTCCCAATAGCAATATATGCAAATTCCTACAAAGTAAAGAAAAATCGTTTTGCAGGCTATCGGCAGTAAGCACGCTAACACGGTATAAAAATTCTTGAACGGTAGGACCTTTTACTGAGCCATCATACCTTATTCCCCAGCTTTGTATTAGCTGTGTAGCCTTTTCAGGCCGTATTAAAGATGCTGAATATGATCCTGACCTTGGTGAAGATGCAGTGATATTTGCGTTAACTTGAGGTCTCGTTGTCTGGTGCTCGAGTGCCTCTTGGTTCATTACTTGTAAACTGTTAAATTTACGCTCAATTAAACTTTCTATTCTCTCGAATATACTATTCATATCAAATGGTGCCGCTGTAGCGGTTCGTGCCGCAACGTTTCGAGTCTGTTGATACCGAAGTTGTGTTGCTGGTCTATCATTCCTAAACCGAGAATTAGTTTGTCTTCTGGGTCGACCACGCCTTGGTGCAGCAATCTCATTTATTGCCTCCGCCTCTAAATTTGAATTTAGTGTAGTATTTAAACTAGCGGCTTGCTCTATATTTCTACTCCTTAAATCTTGAACACTCTGCGACATTGCCCGGGTTCTACTTCTAGTGTTATGTGTCCCTGGTATTGCCCCTCTTTTCTCTAATGAAACAGCTACATTTGCAATATGCGTTCCCAGATCAGTCAACTGTAATGGTGATTTACAACTGGGACATTCTTTTTTCGTGGTTATATACGTTGAGAAGCAATCTCGATGAAAATTATGCTCGCAAATGCTGGTTACAACTTCTTGAGTCTCCTGCAGGGCTTGAGCACAAATACCACAATTATGCGGCTGCCTCACACTCTCTGAACTACGCGCCAACCGCATTTTATGAAAAGTGGGTTAAACTACCCCGCTCAAAGTTTTGGGTATATAAAAGATAATAATACTAATCAGGAATCTCGACAACTTCCCAAATTAGGTTTTTTTTTTTTTTTTTTTTTTTTTTTTTTTTAGTTTTCTTATATATTCATAAAATGTTCCTTGTAATGTAAGAAACGGTGACAGGATGAAGGGTGTAATAATGAATAATGAATAAAAGAAAGAACTAAACCTCACAGAATTTGCTTGGCTTAGATTATTTTTTAGAGTAAGCTTATCTCAAAGAAAACTCTTTATGCTTTAGCGGTCTTGTTTCTAAGCGGACGGACAATTGATCCAGTCAATGGTCTCGTAATTCCTGCTCTACATAAAAGTCGCTTAACACTTTCGTGCTTTCCTTTGATTCTACTCGTAGGGATTTATTATATCGGAATTAAGCGCTTCTTGCTGAAACCTATGCTTTGTATTCTCGGTTGAAAACGTCGAACTTGCCAACTCATTTCGATTTCCAGTAGAAAGAAAAACAATAGACTAAGCAACAGTACTAAACTCCGTTCTAAAAAATCATAAAAATGTTGATGTGTTTCTACGGTCAGACGAAAACATTTGCTTTTGCCTGCCTAGCGGATGAAATCTCGGTCTTCGCCAAAACTCATAATTCCAGCTAAAGCCTACAGTAGCTCCTGTAACCGAAAAACCTTGGTTTAAATAAACTATTATAATAAGCAAACAATGGATCTTCCTTTCCCCAAATACCTTACTATATTGTGGTCGTTTTCTAGGTCTCGCCCAGAATCGCAATTCCTGACAATAAGTTTGTATTCAGCGAAATTTAGTTATAAGTGTGTCCTTGTTAAGGATATGTTATGATCCTGTGATTCCACAACAGACAGTCGGGCACAGATCCTTATTTTCCAATAGACTAAAGAAAAGAAAATATAATAGCAGAAGAAAGTTCTCATTTTGCGATTTAGGGAACCATTCAACCCTGCTTAAACTGCATTGTTCCAGCCCTATATTTTGGGAGACGAATTCTATGTTGGGCGGACTCTTCGGGTTGCTCGGGCCCCACGTTTTGGGCGCCAATTTCTCTGTAACGGACAAGCTGCTTTGATCTAAGCTTCGGGTTCGAATCTCGACACCTTACAGTTCGAGATCGTACCTATTTTCATTGTGCAACCAATCGGACTAGGACTCGAGACATCGGCTAGCAAACAATCGGGAGGGGGGTTCGTTGATTAAGTCACACAACAAAACTCGCCTTCGTTGCAGATAAATAAACATAAACAATGAGTCCTGTGCTCTTATATGTCAGAATTTAAATTTAAAAAAAAATTACCTGTCGGAGTTAAAGAAGTTAAAATAGGATTTCATTATTACACCAGGATAACGCTACTAGATGTTGTGGTAGCTTTGGCTCTGTACCCACCCTTCCTATGATTCTCCTTGCCTAAAAATATGATAGGAAAATCCCAAATTTGTTTACGACATCCTATATACCTGTTACTTTACATCCAAGGAATAATAATTAATTTAGAGTTTCATGGCTTAACAAATTTTATTCATAATGAAAATAAGCGAGATGATTCCATAAAAGTTGCATTCGATTTCTTTTTAATGCTTCATTGCAAACAGAAACTTACTTTATATTAACTTAAAAAAAATAACAAGGTTCATCCTTCAAGGGATATAATAATAGATATTCGATTTTAAAAACAATTCCATTAAGCTAATAGTCATAGGTAATTTTTCTCGTGTGGCATATGTATATTTAATAATATAATAATTTAATTTAATAGCAAAATTTTAACATCCTTAATTAGACGGGATAAAAATTATCTAGATTTGGAATTAATATTTTTTTTCCTATTTAGTTAAATAAAGTTTAAGTGGAAAGAAGAAATGTTTTTATTTCGTTTTTTTATTTATTTATACAGCACTACTTGTATTTCATTAAGTCCAGTGCATGCATGAAAACTAAGCATTTCGTTAACTTTTTATTAGGTCTCGTACCACGGTAATAAAGGTAGGTTATAGTTAGCGCATACGCACAATCAAAACAAACGCAGCGTTAATATATGATAACGGAATATGTTTGGCTAATAATTAAAGCAAAGCAATGCATACGCGCAAAACGAAAATCACAACATAAGCATAGGTATTTAAAGCGTAGGTATGTATGTATGTACGTACCTACGTATAAGATAAGAAGATGCACTTGAGTAATTACTCTTTTCTTTTTTGGTTATTTATTTTTCTTTGTTTAGCTGCCATGCATTGCCACACTTTATCACCAAACATATATAAATATATATATATATAAATACTTGTTTTAACAAACTCACCCATCTGATGCTGCTCCGAAGGCCTTCGTAGTGCGATGATGTTGTATTCGAATTAGGTTATACGATAATAATTTTTATGTTTGGGGCGATATCATTATAGGAACGCTTTTAAATTGTTGTTTGGTTGTAGCAATTACTAACATATAATTTTAGTTAATTTTGGAGTGGGTTTAATAACTTTTATAGGGTAGCATATGGTCATACATATCTTCTTGCACTTGTTCTGTGTGCTTATAAAAAAAATATACACTATATGCCAAATGAGAAACTTTACATATGCAATCACTGTCCATTTTATAAATATATGTACATGGGTTTAAGCTCAATTGCTTAAGCGCATTTAAGAAAATATATTAGATTAACGAATTTAGTTTTTCTGCACTTATGCTGCTCTCTGACAGTGTTGGCATGCGTCGCCCTAAATCAATGGTTATATAGCTTTTCGCTATGCACGCACAATGTTTTTTTTTTAAATTGATTTTTATAGGCGAATTTGCTTTTCTATTCGCACTTTCACATTATATATATTCGCCGGTTCGGGAGTTTTGGGGCTAGCTGGATCTCGCTCAATAAAACTTCTGCTGCCCTTGGACCCGTGTTGATCGCAACTAACACGTTTCTGCGCTTCGCTGTGCTTCCGCGAGCTCCCATAAAGCACCGCGAAAAGATAGAAAGCACACGAAGCGAGGATCATAAATATGTAACCTTTAATAAAACCAAAGAAATAGAGACTGATAAGTGTCATGCATATGAACACTTTATGGGGTATATGTAGGTTTACCTTATTTGATTGGGATCTTCTCCTAAAATACAATCCACTGGACCAAAGAAAGGATTTGTTGTTTCTTTTAACAACCAGACGCTGTAAGAATAATTGCAAATTATATAGTAAGTACAGCCATGTGTATCAAGTTACACTAAGGGCTTAATACTCACGAAATAATTGCAATACACATTGGAAAAGTATCCAAAATATTTTTAGGCCTTATCATCAAGGCTGTAATTGCGCTGATGCCCAATATTTAGGCTGATTAAATATATCTGTCCACCACGCTGTGTGGGTATAGAAAAAAACTACACACGTCTTATTCCTTTGGTGGATCGTTTGGAAAGAATCTACCCAGGAAGTTACAATACCTATTGGGGTCTCTCTTCTTACCGCTCAGGTTATTTGACATTAGCTTATGTTATTTCAGCTAATCAAGGTTACCTTAGACTTAGCCTAAGCAGACTCTCAAAAGCTAAATCCCGTTAAAATCTAGGTTTGGAACTTGGCAAACTAAATTAGCCGTTAATTATAATAAAATTTCGATAGCTATTGAAAAAGCTCATTAGCTCAAAAATTTGGGAACCCCGAGGTGTTCCTCTGTATTGTTTAAACAACTTAAAACTATTTAATTTATAGAGTGATAAAAGCGCGCGCCCGCGTTTTCTACATCGTTTTCGTTGATCTCGCTTCGTTTCGCGCTCGCTTTTGCTTCAGGTGTTTGACCTGCATTGGCTCCCGCGCATTGATTCTCTTATCGCTTTTCGCTAATACAGTTGCAGCAGCCGTTTCTGCATTGTTATTGTTGGCCGTTTCTGTTGCATTCGCTTGTGTTTAAGTGTTTGCCCTCGAATTGACATTGTGACTTGTGCAGTTTGGTGGTACATTATTACCAGCTGCATTGCCAGTGACATTACGTTGTTTGATTGTCAGTGCATTTTAAACTGTAATGTACTGAAGCATAAGTGAATGCAATAAAGTGATAGTGTTTTGGCATTTACTGAACAATAAAGACAAAGCAACTGCATCCCTCAAGTGTATGTCATTCAGTGGCTCTCAAACTATATTTTGCAAGTGCGTGTACATATAAACAAATATTTCAAAATGCCAGATACTGCTGCAGTGCCGTCGCCTGGTGCAGCATTTTATAAAGCCAAAGCCAAAGCTATTAACGAGCAGGTAAAACGGTTGGCCAAAATAGTCGCTCCGGAGCAAATTGTGCATCTCAGTGAAGAAGAGTTGGCTGTTCGGCTTAAGGCTCTAGAAAATGCTCAGCAGGCATTCGACAATATGCATAATGCATTGGAAGAACTGGACTACGACGAAATCGGGAGTGATTTACGCGAATCTTTTGATGAACTTGTTGTCTTAGTGGAAGCTAGCTTTCGTCGCGAAATAAATAAGCGAAAGTTATCCTCACCTTTGTGCTCTACTATGAGGCAAGATGCTTCTGTTGACAATCACACATTGTCTCAAAGCCGGATTCGATTGCCTGAACTCAAGCTTCCAGAGTTTAGCGGAGGATACACAAAATTTGCTGATTTTATAGCAATGTTCCCGTCAATCATTGACGGGGACTCAGGCCTGTCAGATGTGGAGAAGTTTCAGCATTTGCGATCGTGCCTGAAAGGACCAGCCCTAGATAGTGTTTCTTCATTGGAAATCAGCAGCGCAAACTACGCAGTGGCATTAGAGCTCCTTAAAAAGCGGTTTAATAATAAGCGTCTTATTTTTCAGGCACATGTCACTGAGATTTTGGCTTTGGATTGCATCGAGTCGTCGCCTATTTTTTGAATTGTTGTGTGTTGGTCAAATTAAGATCGCTCCTGGTTTGCCTATTCTACAAAAAACTCAACTCGGCTGGATAGTGACAGGTGGAACGTCTTCGACAAGCCCTGCCTCATTAATGGTGACTCATTCTGTTTCGATGCCAAGCTCCAGCCCTGATCACAAGCTTGATGAGATCGTTCGTCGGTTTTGGGAGGTAGAATCCTGTTCTCGTGCAGTCAACGGATCTACCAAGGAGGAACTTGATTGTGAGGCGCATTTTCAACAAACTTTTGCTCGTTTAGGCACTGGTGAATATTCGGTTCGCCTTCCGGTCAAGCATGCTGTGGATCTAATTGGAGACTCGTATCAGCAAGCTTATCGTCGGTTCTGCAATCTGGAGCGCAAATTGGAGCGTCATCCTGAGCTAAAGTCTCAATATGCAGCATTTATCAAGGAGTATGTGGATTTAAATCACATGTCTTTGGTTGAGTCGCAAATGCTTAGTCACTGCAAATATTATCTTCCACATCATTGCGTTCTTAAGGAAGATAGCTCCACAACTAAGCTCAGAGTTGTGTTTGATGGTTCGGCCGTGTCTTCGTCTGGTTATTCCCTGAATGAAATCCTCATGGCAGGCCCAACTATACAACGCAAGCTGTTCAGTACGCTGTTGCAGTTTAGGACTTTCCCAATAGCACTGACAGGCGATATTTGCAAAATGTATAGGTGCGTTAGGATGGCTGAACCCGATTCGTACCTGCAATGTATCCTGTGGCGTGATTCGCCGCATCAGAAAATTCAAGTCTTCAAACTGGACACCGTCACCTATGGCACGAAGCCAGCTTCCTTTCTGGCAGTTCGTTCCATGCAGCAATTGGCTATTGACGAAAAAAGATCGTTTCCTGCTGGATCCAAAGTGGTCTTGAGCGATTTTTATGTAGATGATCTCATCACGGGAGGCGACTCAGTCGAGGAAGTAGTTGACCTTATGGATCAGACAGTCAGGCTGCTCTGGAAAGGAAATTTCAAGCTTAGGAAGTGGTGCTCCAATGATCCTCGCGTGCTTCAGCAGGTTCCCGATGAGGACAAGGAGACTTTTCTAAAGTTTGATGATGGCACGGATGTCACGAAGACTCTCGGACTTGCATGGGATCCAGCTTCTGACTGTCTTCTATTTAACTTTTCTCCCATGAAAACGCATGGCAAGCCTAGCAAACGTTCTGTGCTGTCTACCATTGCTCGTTTCTATGACCCGCTTGGACTTATCGGACCCGTGGTAGCTAAGGCCAAGATCTTTTTGCAGCACCTTTGGAGAGAGCATTTGGATTGGGATGAAAGTCTTCCTGCTGCATTGCACTGTTCTTGGATTAGTTTGTGTGCGGACATTTGTAATACAGACCAAATTAAACTCCCTCGACTGGTCGTCGTTCCAAAGGGGCACTTTACGTTAGAGGGGCACTTCCAAGCGAACTTATAAAGTCATCGTTCTGGTCGAATGGTCCCGATTTTTTAACCAAAGGAGATTGCGAATGGCCTACAACATGTCTACCCACCCAGACGCTTCCTGAGCTGCGACAAAAGGCGCTAGTTGGCGTCTCTAGATGCTCTGATGTCAGCATAGGATGCAAGTTTTTAAATTCGTTTCAAAGCCTGCGTCGTGTTTTCGGATATATTTACAAATTTCGAAATCGCATCAGACATCCCAGTCTCACAGTAGAGTGGATACATAAAGGCACCCACTTACTATTGCGGAGCATCCAGATGGCGGATCTGAGTGATGATTATAGAGCTCTTCAAGGCGGACGGGCGATCAAATCATCCAGCTCTATTGCCTCGCTTAACCCATTCCTCGATGAGTTTGGACTCCTTCGGGTTGGTGGCCGTCTAAAGCATTCGAGTCTGGATTTCGATGCTCAGCATCCCATTATTCTTCCGAGTCGTCATCCTGTCACCCGCGCTATCATTATGCATTTTCATAGGCGTCAGCTGCATGCTGGACCTCGTTCACTGCTCGCTCACATACGGTAAGGCTGTCTCCAGCGTAACAAGCAAATGCGTCATGTGTTTTCGAGCTAAACCCGTCCTGGCTGAGACAATCATGGCGGATCTTCCCCGGGATCGTGTAACTGGCTCGCATCCTTTCGCTGTGACTGGAGTGGACTATTGTGGACCATTTTACCACAAGAGCGAGATTCGGAACAAGGGACCAGTAAAATGCTACATCTCAGTCTTCATTTGCTTCGCAACGAAGGCAGTGCATCTCGAACTGGTTCCTGACTTGTCGACAGCAGCCTTTCTCAATGCGCTTAAGCGGTTCATGCTCACCAGATGCAAACCTGCTCGCATATGGTCGGACAACGCCACTAATTTCGTGGGAGCCAAAAACGACTTAGCTGAGCTCAAGCGACTCTTCCTCAGCGAGAAGCACATAGACTCTGTCCGAGAGTTTTGTGTCGCTGATGACATCGAATGGGAATTCATTCCACCTCGATCCCCACACTTCGGTGGACTTTGGGAGGCCGCGGTTAAGACAGCCAAATACCATTTTTATCGATCGGTCGGGCCCTCTCTGTTGCCCCTGGATGATCTGCGTACACTCGTCTGCCACATTGGCGCAATAATAAATTCTCGACCTCTTTTTCCACTTTCAGAGCACCCTGCAGATCTGGATGTGCTAACTCCTGCGCACTTCCTTGGCACTGCACCACTCGCTTTATATCCTGAGCCTGACGTCACCGCTCTGAACGTTAGCCGCCTAGATCGCTGGCAGCGTATAACATATTATCAGCAAATTTTCTGGAGACGTTGGCGTGAGGAGTATTTAACGCTTCTTCAGCAGCGATCCAAATGGAGAACGTCCCAGCCGGGCGTTCTCATTAATGATGTCGTCCTTGTAAAGGATGAAAACTTGCCACCTCTTAAATGGCCACTAGCTCGTGTGGTTGAGCTTGTTGCTGGCGCTGACGGCGTTTCTCGAGTAGCTGTTCTTAAGACGTCAACAGGAATCATCAAGAGAGCTGTGCGCAAATTATGTGCGCTTCCGAAAGAGGATGTTGAGAAAGCCCATGTCTTCCAACGGGGGGAGAATGTTTGGTTACGCAGTCAACTAAACCAAAACCAGCATCAACAGAACCATAACACTCTTATCTCTAATCGCTTAAACCTATCATGCTCTGCGCAGCATAAGAGCAACTTAACGTAAAGTCCAACTATTGTTTTGCATAAGCTCTTATATTTCGTTTATTACATTGTCTATTGTTTGCCCTTGGCCTTCAGCTGAGTGCAAGCCGCTGCTGCAGTTCTGCAGCCAGTTCAGTTCTATCAAATTCGTCGGTAGCTCAACTTCGGTCGTTTGTCTGTTTCGCGACAAACGAAAAAATCGCCAATTATTGCACAGCCCAAATCGGGGTTAGTTGCAATACACAACTTTAAACAATTGTTAATAATTTTAAGTTCGGCCACGAAGGCAAATTAAAATATACATATGAAACTCAGTAATGCAAATCTCGCAGCATTTATAATTTGTTTAGTGACATTTCGAAATTTCGATAGCTATTGAAAAAGCTCATTAGCTCAACAAACGTTAACATTATAAATTTTTTACCTAAACTTACTTTCTGATTTATATATAATTTTGTTTTACTTAATTTTAATTTCAAATTTACATTTTTATTTTAATTTTAATTAAATTGGACTTTATGTCAGCTGATTATAGTTGACAATAAACAAATAAACAAAAAAAAAAAAAAAAAGGAGCTCGAAAAAAAGGCCTTATTTAAGCAACTAGTTAACAATATAGTAATGACAGACAAAAAAGAAACCCAACCAGTAATACCAAACACACTTTCGAAAGAAAAAGACAAAATGGGACAAACGAGTATTGACTTCATAAACTCAGCTTCAAAGCTGGTCCAAGAGTTTGACGGAAGGAGCGAAAACTTACAAAGTTTTACATAAAGGGGATACATGAAACAATAGCTATCAAAATAATAAAAACAAAATTAAAAGGTGACGCTAGGCTAATAATTACTAACGAAACAACAATAATTTGTATAATAAAAACCTTTCAAAACAATATAAAAGGTGAAACAGTAGCAGTTATTGAAGCAAAATTAATGAATCTTAAACAAAAAGAACAATCAGCCAGCGCATATGCAACTGAAATAGAGAATTTAGCCAAAACTCTAAAACGAGCTTACATCGTAGATAGCCTTTGCATAGATACCGCCCAAAAGTATGCAACAAGTACAGCAGTAAACGCTTTTTATACTCGATACCGAAGGTAAAGAGTATATTGGTTTTGTGCAATGTCCGTCATGGTGTCTGTCCGTCTGTCCGTCTGTCCGTCTGTCCGTCCGTATGGTTGCAAGTTTTTGCCACACCCTTCAAGCTAGAGACTTGAAACTTTCCAATTCTCTTTATCTATGGGATAGTAAATTAAAGTGTCAAGATGGGGGTTCTACGATAACGGGGGGCTGGCAAATCGATAAATTCGATAACTCAAAACCGATAAATCCTCATATTTCGCACATCCTTACAGCTAGAACTACCAAACTTGGTAAGAAGATAGCTACTAGCAACCCCAAAAAACTGCATCAAAATTTTGGAGCCACGCCCCCCATTCCGCCCCCAGCCCCCTGCATTTTAAAGTCAAAAACGCCTATATCTCCCACAGTTTTTGAGCCATAGCCACCAAATTTGGTGCCAAGATAGGTGATGATGACCCCCTAAAAACTGCACCAAAAGTTTGGATGCCACGCCTACCGATACTGCCCGATCCGCCCCCATCCACCCCAACGCTTCGTCAAAAACGGGAATGCGTGTATCTTCCAGAGTTGTAGAGCTAGAGCCTCCAAATTTGGTGGGAAGATAGCTGTTAACGACCCCCAAAAATCTGCATCAAAGTTTTGGAGCCACGCCCTCCATTTCGCCCCCCTTTCCCCACTTTTTACAATTTTCGAGCTACAGTCACCAAATTTGGAAAGAAGATAGCAATTGACATTCCACAAAGATCTGCATCACAAATTTGGATGCCACGCCCACCCATACCGCCCCCAGCCCCCCTTTCCCCACTTTTTAAAAATTTCGAGCTAGAGTCACCAAATTTGGTATGAAGATAGCAATTGATATTTCACAAAGATCTGCATCAAGAATTTTGATGCCACGCCCACCCATACCGCCCCCAGCCCCCCTTGCCCCACTTTTTGCAAACTTCGAGCTAGAGTCACCAAATTTGGTATGTAGATAGCAATTGACATTCCACATAGATCTGCATCAAAAATTTGGATGCCTCGCCCACCCATACCGCCCCCACCCCCCCTTTCCCCACTTTTTACAAATTTCGAGCTAGAGTCACCAAATTTGGTATGAAGATAGCAATTGACATTTTACAAAGATCTACATCAAAAATTTGGATGCCACGCCCACCCATACAGCCCCAGCCCCCCTTTTCCCATATTTTACAAATTTCGAGCTAGAGTCACCAAATTTGGTATGAAGATAACAATTGAAATTCCACAAAGATCTGCATCAAAAATTTGGATGCCACAACTACCCATACCGCCCCCAGCCCCCCACCCCTTTCCCCACCTCTTACAAATTTTGAGCTAGAGTCACCAAATTTGGTATGAAGATAGCAATTGACATTTCAGAAAGATCTGCAACAAAAATTTTGATGCCACAACTACCCATACCGCCCCAGCCCCCCCCTGTCCCCACCTTATACAAACTTTGAGCTAGAGTCACCAAATTTGGTATGAAGATAGCAATTGACATTTCACAAAGATCTGCATCAAAAATTTTGATGCCACAACTACCCATACCGCCCCCAGCCCCCCTTTCCCCACATTTTACAAACTTCGAGCTAGAGCCACCAAATTTGGTATGAAGATAGCAATTGACATTTCACAAAGATCTGCATCAAAAATTTTGATGCCACAACTACCCATACCGCCCCCAGCCCCCCACCCCTTTCCCCACATTTTACAAACTTTGAGCTAGTCACCAAATTTGGGAGGAATATAGCTGGTGGCATCCCCATCTGCATCGGAGAATCTTTAAGGCAGCGTAAACCCCTGCCGCATCCGTACCCCCTTTGCATTAAGGCCTCTTTTTACCGGTTTTAATTCTGGTATCGAGTATGCCGCAGTCGGTTGCGTCCGACTGCAACGTTGCCACTTGTTTTTTTTTTACCTTTTGATTTATATTTAATATCTGCCCGTATGGACATTAATTAAACTGTATAATTGAAAAAGTTGGCAGATGTATATTTTTATATCATCAGTTTCAAAAGCACGTGTAGGGGAGGATCAATCGTCTTCCAGATGTGGGAGGTCGAGCGGGTGGGTCCTCTGAAGTCTTCTTGTTGTAAGGCTGTTGTCCAGAAGGGATAGGGCAAGGTTGTTCGGATGATTAAACAACCTATCAGTGTAGCTGGCACTCATCTTCCTAATTAATTCATTAACAGCTGGCATGCTCAGTTGGCTATGTATGGTGGCGATATCGTGGTACACGTGCGCACCGGAAATGATTCCAAGAGCTTTGTTTTGAAATCTTTGAATCAACATCAGGTTTCTTTTCCTCGCTGTACGCCAAAACTGGATGCCATAGGACCAGATGGGCCTCAGAATAGCTTTATAAACGAGCAGTTTTACATTAAGTTTCATTTTTGATTTTTTGCCGATTAGCCAGTAGTACTGACGCAGCCTCAAGTCGGCCTGTTTCCGTTTTCGGGCTAGGTGCGCACGCCATGTTAGCCTCCTGTCCAGAGTGATACCAAGGTATTTTGGAGTTACTTCCTCAGGGATGACTGTTCCGTCTAGATAGACGCGCGGACAATTGCCCGGACGCAGAGCAAACGTGGTTTGTGTCGACTTTTCCTGGTTTACAGAAATGTTCCACCTTTTCAGCCAGCCGTCAAGCAGATTTAGTTGCTGTTGAATTTCATCAGAAGCGTCCTGGGGCAGCGAAGCGGTGGCTAGAAAGGCGGTGTCATCTGCGTAGGTGGCTACAAACAGGTGGTAGATGGGCATGTCGGCTGTATACAAGGTGTACAATATAGGACCCAGTACACTGCCTTGTGGTACACCAGCTCCGATAGTCCTGATCGATGACTTAGCTTCATCACATCTCACGTAAAATAATCGGTTCTTGATGTACGAATCCAAGAAGTTAAAATATGCCATGGGTAGATTCGCCTTAATCTTGTGAAGCAGTCCGGGATGCCAGACCCTGTCAAACGCTTGTTTGATGTCGAGCATTACCGCGCAGCAGTACTTCTTGTTCTCAAATGCATTCAAAATCTGCTCAACAAGCCTATGGCATTGCTCGGGTGTTCCATGTGAGCGCTTGAAGCCAAACTGGTGATCGGGGATCAAACCAGCATCGTCCATTATCGGCAAAATTCTGCGTAGAAATACTCGTTCAAGTATTTTGGATAGTATGGCCAGCAAACTTATCTGGTTTTCCGGGCTTAGGAATAAGTATCACTTCCGCGCATTTCCACTGCGCAGGGAAGTGACCAATTTGCATACATCTATTGAAAATTCTACATATCAACATGGTGCACGTAGGGGGGAGCATCTTAAGCGCCATGGCGTCGATGCCGTCAAAGCCAGGTGACTTGCTGCATTTTAATGAGGCGATGTCTTGCTCAATGTCCTCAACGACCGCTGGAGGAATAGTCGTGTCACAGGGTCTTGGGGATTCTAGGAATCTTCTGGTATCCTCGGTATCCTCCGTAGTGCATCTCTCGATGGGCGAAAAAGCGTTGTAGAGATGGTCCGCAAATGCCTCGGCACGCTCACAGTTGGACCGGCACCAATCACCGCTTGCGTTTTTAACTGGCACTGCTCTCTTGGTGGGCCTATTGATATGCCGCGTAACCCGCCAGAGGTTGTGCTGGGGGTCACCAGGCTCAACGTTCTCCAGGAACTCATCAAACGCGCTCCTTCTTAGGTTCAGCAGCAGCTCTTTGAGTTGTTTAGTTGCTCTGTTTAGCCGGTTTTTGTCATGAGGGCTACAAGTCAAAAACCAAACACGCCTGAGACGTCTCTTTTCAGTGACAAGGGCTGCAACTTCAGGGGTCCAGAGGTGCAGGTCTCTCGCAGGGATATGTGTTCGGGTGCTTCTACGCCGAGCATTTGCGAATGCAGCAGCGTTGTGCATTTCCTTCGTAAGGTGCTCAATAGTCTAATCAATATCCTCAGGGGAAACGAGCTCGGCATTTGGGTTGATTCTCTGTTGCAGCCAGGATTTGTACATTGTGGGGTCCGTGTTGCTCTGGGTAAGCCTTTTCCGGACGGATTTTCTCTCAACGGGTGTGTTCAGGTGCCATGAAGTGGTGCTGTGGTCCGAGAGGAGGTCCGAGTTAGCGCTGCAGACCAAATTGCCCGAGCTTATGCCCTTGGAGATGGCTATGTCCAGAATGTCAGGATTTTTTGACGGGTCAGTTGGCCAGTATGTTGGTTCACCCGAAGAGTGGCACGTTAGGCCTTTACGTAAGATGCACTTTAGCAACTCTTTTCCCCACCAGGAGTGTTTGGCGTTGAAGTCGCCGCCAATGATAAATCTGGCTCCGAGGTAGTCCACGAGTTGACCAAATTCGTCTTCTTTGACGTTATGTCTAGGTGGGACATACGCTGCAGCGACTGAGAGATCACCTATTGGGCTGGTCAGTCTGATCTGCGCACACTGGATCCAGTTTTCTTGTAGGCCAGGCAGCTCGACATACTTGATGCCGCTTTTAACAAGAATTGCAGCACCGACACGGGCACTTCCGTTGGGATGATTAACATGGATTAGATCATATCCATTGAGACAAAAATAAGATCTATCGGTGAGGTGTGTTTCGGACAGGAGAAGGATGTCAATGTGGTTGGTCTTGACGAAGTGCTCGACCTCTGGCCTGCTTTTGCACAGGCCGTTCGCGTTCCATATTGTAATGTGGAGTTTTATTTGCATAACTTGGTAATAAGCGTGGCGATCATTTGAGCTGTCTGGGCGAATAAAAGCTATTACAAACAAGTGGCAACGTTGCAGTCGGACGCAACCGACTGCGGCATACTCGATACCAGAATTAAAACCGGTAAAAAGAGGCCTTAATGCAAAGGGGTACGGATGCGGCAGGGGTTTACGCTGCCTTAAAGATTCTCCGATGCAGATGGGGATGCCACCAGCTATATTCCTCCCAAATTTGGTGACTAGCTCAAAGTTTGTAAAATGTGGGGGAAGGGGTGGGGGGCTGGGGGCGGTATGGGTAGTTGTGGCATCAAAATTTTTGATGCAGATCTTTGTGAAATGTCAATTGCTATCTTCATACCAAATTTGGTGACTCTAGCTCAAAATTTGTAAGAGGTGGGGAAAGGGGTGGGGGGCTGGGGGCGGTATGGGTAGTTGTGGCATCCAAATTTTTGATGCAGATCTTTGTGGAATTTCAATTGTTATCTTCATACCAAATTTGGTGACTCTAGCTCGAAGTTTGTAAAAGATGGGAAAAGGGGGGCTGGGGCGGTATGGGTGGGCGTGGCATCCAAATTTTTGATGTAGATCTTTGTAAAATGTCAATTGCTATCTTCATACCAAATTTGGTGACTCTAGCTCGAAATTTGTAATAAGTGGGGAAAGGGGGGCTGGGGGCGGTATGGGTGGGCGAGGCATCCAAATTTTTGATGCAGATCTATGTGGAATGTCAATTGCTATCTACATACCAAATTTGGTGACTCTAGCTCGAAGTTTGCAAAAAGTGGGGCAAGGGGGGCTGGGGGCGGTATGGGTGGGCGTGGCATCAAAATTCTTGATGCAGATCTTTGTGAAATATCAATTGCTATCTTCATACCAAATTTGGTGACTCTAGCTCGAAATTTTTAAAAAGTGGGAAAGGGGGGCTGGGGGCGGTATGGGTGGGCGTGGCATCCAAATTTGTGATGCAGATCTTTGTGGAATGTCAATTGCTATCTTCTTTCCAAATTTGGTGACTGTAGCTCGAAAATTGTAAAAAGTGGGGAAAGGGGGGCGAAATGGAGGGCGTGGCTCCAAAACTTTGATGCAGATTTTTGGGGGTCGTTAACAGCTATCTTCCCACCAAATTTGGAGGCTCTAGCTCTACAACTCTGGAAGATACACGCATTCCCGTTTTTGACGAAGCGTTGGGGTGGATGGGGGCGGCTCGGGCAGTATCGGTAGGCGTGGCATCCAAACTTTTGGTGCAGTTTTTAGGGGGTCATCATCACCTATCTTGGCACCAAATTTGGTGGCTATGGCTCAAAAACTGTGGGAGATATAGGCGTTTTTGACTTTAAAATGCAGGGGGGCTGGGGGCGGAATGGGGGGGCGTGGCTCCAAAATTTTTGATGCAGTTTTTTGGGGGTTGCTAGTAGCTATCTTCTTACCAAGTTTGGTAGTTCTAGCTGTAAGGATGTGCGAAATATGAGGATTTATCGGTTTTGAGTTATCGAATTTATCGATTTGCCAGCCCCCCCGTTATCGTAGAACCCCCATCTTGACACTTTAATTTACTATCCCATAGATAAAGAGAATTGGAAAGTTTCAAGTCTCTAGCTTGAAGGGTGTGGCAAAAACTTGCAACCATACGGACGGACAGACGGACAGACGGACAGACGGTCAGACGGACAGACGGACAGACGGACAGACACCATGACGGACATTGCACAAAACCAATATACTCTTTACCTTCGGTATCGAGTATAAAAATTGAACAAACAGCAGAGTTCGCACTATAATGGAAGCAGGGCAGTTTAAAGACAAGAATGAGGTAATAGCGAAATTCGTCAGCACAAACACAAATATGGAACACAAATATGGTGCCACAGAAAACGCTTCCGCCCGAATTTCATGCATTTTTTATTTCACGGTGCCACAGACTAAAAAGCTCTGACATTTCCAACGATTTGAAATCGTCCGTAAAAAGGCTAGAATCTAATGCTGCCACCTAGTCCGAAGCAAATTTTTTGCAGTCAATGCAGTAATGCCACATTTCTGAAGCATAAATTCGGAGTAATGTGTTTAATAAAAATATATGTGGAACCACTCCTGTTTTCTTTTTATTAAGCATTAAAAAATAGCTCTTTGAAGTAAACACAAACTTGACTTCAAAATTGTTTTACTTGTTGTGCAATTTGTGAAAACATTTGTGGTCAGCTGTAATTGTGCCAGGTGGCAACGCCTTAAAAGCGGCATCATCTGGAAAATGGCAGAGCCAAAACTAACAAAGAAAGAAGAAGAAAACGCGCTCAACATGTAAGTAAATTTGATTTGTTTTTTTTATAAATATAATCGAAACGCTCGCCAAGACGAAGCCATGTTTAGCTTTGTGAAGAAGCACCCGGACATTGCCAAGAACTTTACGAAAGGGGACAGGGTGCTGTTGCGGCAGCTTGGGAGGACTTAACGCTTCAGTTGAACACGCTTGGTCCTCCAATTAAAACTTCGGAGGAGTGGCGCAAAGTAAGTAGCTTATCTTGTTGATAGTAAATTGCAAGCAACAATTATGGCCATTGTTTATTTCAGGTTTGGAAAGACTGGAAAACGGCAATAAGAAAAAATTACACACAACAGGAAGGAGACCAGGGCCACAGGCGGCGGGCCCTTCAATATGTTGCAGCTCCCAGCGATTGAAGTGGAAATTGCTGAACTGTGCCATCTTTATGAGGCGGTCGATGGGGTGACGGGCGCCATAACATTTGGCATCTTGCAGCCAACAGATGAAACAATTGAAGATAAATACGATGGCACGTTCTTAATTAATTGATTATTTAAAACTTATCGAATTAATTTGCAATTTACTTTAAGAAACTACCCCAAAAAGGCAGAAGATGGATGTTGCAAGTTCCAGCAAAAAGGAAGCTGCAACAGAAAACCGGCTGGCTGCAATGGTTGGCGAATGAACAAATTTTGCTCAGCCAAATGAAAAACAAGTGGAAACGTTGCAGTCGGACGCAACCGACTTCTGTATACTCGATACCAGTATTAAAGCCGGTAAAAAGAGGCCTGATTGCAAAGGGGTACGGATGCGGCAGGGGTGTACGCTACCTTAAAGGTTCTCCGATGCAGATGGGGATGCCACCAGCTATATTCCTTCCAAATTTGGTGACTCTAGCTCAAAGCTTGTAAAATGTGGGGAAAGGGGGGGGGGCTGGTGGCGGTATGGGTAGTTGTGGCATCAAAATTTTTGATGCAGATCTTTGTGAAATGTCAATTGCTATCTTCATACCAAATTTGGTGACTCTAGATCGAAATTTGTAACTAGTGGGGAAAGGGGGGCTGGGGGCGGTATGGGTGGGCGAGGCATCCAAATTTTTGATGCAGATCTATGTGGAATGTCAATTACTATCTTTATACCAAATTTGGTGACTCTGGCTCAAAGTTTGTAATAGGTGGGGAAATGGGGGCTGGGGCGGTATGGGTGGGCGTGGCATCTAAATTTTTGATGCAGATCTATGTGGAATGTCAATTACTATCTTTATACCAAATTTGGTGACTCTGGCTCAAAGTTTGTAATAGGTGGGGAAATGGGGGCTGGGGCGGTATGGGTGGGCGTGGCATCTAAATTTTTGATGCAGATCTATGTGGAATGTCAATTACTATCTTCATACTAAATTTGGTGACTCTAACTCATAGTTTGTAAAAGTGCAGAGAGGGGGGCTGGGGGCGGTATGGTTGGGCGTAGCATTCAAATTTTTGGTGCAGATTTATGCGGGATGTCAATGGCTACCTTCATACCAAATTTGGTGACTCTAGCTCAAAGTTTGTATAAGGTGGGGAAAGGGGGGTGGAATGGTTGGGCGTGGCTCCAAAACTTTGATGCAGTTTTTTGGGGGTCGTTGCCAGCTATCTTTCCACCAAATTTGAAGGCTCTAGCTCTACAACTCTGGAAAAAACACGCATTCCCGTGTTTGACGAAGCGTTGGGATGCATGGGGGTGGCTAGGGCATTATTAGTGGGCGTGGCATCCAAACTTTTGATTCAGTTTTTGCGGGGTCATCATCACCTATCTTGACACCAATTTGGTGGCCTTAGCTCAAAAACTGTGGGAGATATAGGCTTTTTTGGCTTAAAAATACGGGGGGCTGGGGGCGGAATGGGGGGGCGTGGCTCCAAAATTGTTGATGCAGTTTTTTGACGTAGAATACGTCTTACCTTACGATAATGAAGTCTCAACACAAAAAAGTTGTTGTTGTAATAAGAGAGGTTCACAAAATCGCTTATTGCTCATGAACTAATGGATCAATTTTCCTCAAATTAGTTTCATTTAAAAGCCAAGGCTTCAAGCTTTCAATAAATGTATATTAATATATGTATTGATTACATTTTCTATTAAAAAATTGAAACCAAAAATATGTATATTTTTGCTTCATTTTGAAGACTTTAAATTGGTCTAACGCTCTCAATAATTCATCAATTACTTTAGAGTTTTGGAATATAAGTTGAGATAAGTTAAACAAACATTCCTACATTCAAATTTTATATACTTTTGCCAAATTTATAACTTTTTAAGGCAAAAAACCAGTGCAAAAATCATTACTTTTTTTTTTATTGCAAATTGCTTAAAAACTCCCTGATGAATTTGTTTAATTTTTTCTCAATATAAAATAGACTCGATTTCCTTTCGTTTGATATATATGCGGTCATGATTGATATCTTTTAAGTGGTGAAATTTCATTAAGAAGTTTGGTCATAATTAGATTTTTTCAAATGTGTGTTTCTTGTGTATATTAGTATTAGTGATGTAAGCAATAAGTGTGAGCGAGTGCGATAGCTGATAGCATGTGCATATTGATTTGTTTCACTTGCACTATGCGTCTCAGCTCAGCAAACAATCGATGGAACTATCAGACAATACTATCGCTGGCACTATTTCTTTTTTGATGTGTTTTGTGTTTTGTTTGTTTGTTTTATTAATTAATTACATTTCTTACTTTTCTTTCCACAAACCAATCATATCAAAAATCACATATTCATCATAAAACAAAAATAATTTAGTTTTAAGAACTATTTTTAATAAAATTGTTTAAATTCAATATACAATAATAAAAAATTTTAATAAAAGATTGAACAATTTTTATAAACGCTTTTTGCTATGTAAGGCATAAATATGCATTTCAGCTTTTTTAAATGCCTAATATATTTATATTTCAAATCATATAAATACTATGTTGACTTTCATAATTTTTGTTGCACAAACAGACGTATTCTACGGTTAACCTATGCGCCCGTGTCATCTAATACAGGCTGAAATTTTTTGGGGGTTACTAGAAGCTATCTTCTCACCGAATTTGGTAGTTCTAGCTGTAAGGATGTGCGAAATATGTGGATTTATCGGTTTTGAGTTATCGAATTTATCGATTTGCCATGCCCCCAGTTATTGTAGAACCCCCATCTTGACACTTTAATTTACTATCCCATAGATAAAGAGAATTGGAAAGTTTCAAGTCTCTAGCTTGAAGGGTGTGGAAAAAAGTTGCGTTCATACAGACGGACAGACGGACAGACGGACAGACACCATGACGGACATTGCACAAACTCAATATACTTTTTACCTTCGGTATCGAGTATAAAAACGAGCTGGAAGAAATTAAAACAAGTGGAAACGTTGCAGTCGGACGCAACCGACTGCGGCATACTCGATACCAGTATTAAAACCGGTAAAAAGAGGCCTGACTGCGGAGGGGTACGGATGCGGCAGAGGTGTACACTGCCTAAAAAATTTTCCGATGCAGATGGGGATGCCACAAGCTATCTTCCTTACAAATTTGATGACTTTAGCTCAAAGTTTGTAAGTTTGTTGGGAAAGGGGGGCTGGAGGCGGTATGGGTGGGCGTGGCATCCAGATATGTGATGCACATCTTTGTGTAATGTCAATTGCTATCTTCATACCAAATTTGGTGACTCTAGCTCGAAATTTGTAAAATGTGGGGAAAGGGGGCTGGGGTGGTATGGGCGGGCGTGGCATCCAAATTTTTGCTGCAGATCTTTGTGGAATGTTAATTGCTATCTTCATACCAAATTTTGTGACTGTAGCTCGAAATTTGTTAAAAGAGGGGGACGGGGGCTGGGAGCTGGGGTCGGTATGTGTGGGCGTGGCATCCAAATTTGAGATGCAGATCTTTGTGGAATGTCAATTGCTATCTTCATACCAAATTTGGTGACTCTAGCTCGAAAATTGTACAAAGTGGGGAAAGGGGGGCAGGGGCTGTATGGGTGGGCGTGGCATCCAAAATTTTGCTGCAGATCTATGTGGGATGTCAATTGCTATCTTCATACCAAATTTGGTGACTCTAGCTAAAAGTTTGTAAAAGGTGTAGACAGGTGGGCGACATGGGTGGGCGTGGCTCCAAAACTTTGATGCCGATTTTTGGGGGTTGCTGCCAGCTATCTTCCTACCAAATTTGGTGGTTCTAGCTCCACTACTCTCGAAGATACACGCATTCCCGTTTTTGACGAAGCGTTGGGGTTGATGGGGGTGGCTAGGGCAGTGTCGGTGTGCGTGGCATCCAAACATTTGATGCAGTTTTTGGGGGGTCATCATCACCTATCTTGGCACTAAATTTGGTGGCTATAGCTCAAAAACTGTGGGAGATATAGGCTTTTCTGATTTCAAAATTCGGGGGGTGGGCTGGGGGCGGAATGGGGGGGCGTGGCTCCAAAATTTTTGATGTAGTTTTTGGGGGTTGCTAGTAGCTATCTTCTTACCAAATTTGGTAGTTCTAGCTGTAAGGATGTGCGAAATATGTGGATTTATCGGTTTTGAGTTATCGAATTTATCGATTTGACAGCCCCCCAGTTATCGTAGAACCCCCATCTTGACACTTTAATTTACTATCCCATAGATAAAGAGAATTGGAAAGTTTCAAGTCTCTAGCTTGAAGGGTGTGGAAAAAAGTTGCGAACATACGGACGGACAGACGGACAGACGGACGGACACCATGACGGACATTGCACAAAACCAATATACTCTTTACCTTCGGTATCGAGTATAAAGACTAATCAAGAGATTTTGGAGGAGCAAAAAAAAACCAACTCAATTTTAGAAAGATTAGTGTTAGCAATGGAAACAACATTTAAATTAAATTATTAAGAAACAAAAAAATAAAGCATATTTTTTAATCAAAATACCAAAGTACATAAATAAAACGTCAATGTATGCTTAAAGAAGCTGCTATGTCGTCTCGAATTTGTGAAGTTGTTTCCTGCTGATTTGAATTTGATAGAGAATCAAATTCTGCGCGTGGTTCAGGAACTTCAGCAATACCAAAATCCTCACCCTCATGTTCGCGGCATAAATTGTGAGCAGCACAGCAAACATTTATAATGCATGAGACCCTTAAGGGGCTATACAAAAGGATCTCTTGGAGTAATCGGAATCGGCTTTTAATTACTCCAAAAGTTCTCTCGATTACATTTCTTGCAGAAGCATGGCGAAGGTTGAAAGTGTGTTGGTTCGAGCATTGTGTTGGATTTCTGTAGGCCGTTAACAGAAAGTGCTCCAAGGGATAACCCGAGTCCCCAAGGAGCCAATTACCACGTGAACCACTTTCATACTGCTCCTGGAAAAAAGACCTGGCTTCGCTTTGACTCCAAGCGCAAGAGTCATGAGTTGCTCCAGGCTTCGAAGCATCCACATAAAGGACTCTAAGAACGTAATCACATATCTATGGAAACCAATATTTAATGGTTAATTAAGCGTTTAGGATAACAAAAGTTTAACATAAACGAGTTCCACAACACAAACATAACAAAACAGACAATCGAGTTAACAACTCACCTCTACACATTTAAAAGTAAACAAATTAAAAAAATCTGACTTACTACCATTGCATTAATGCTAAAATACCCCTTTCTATTAAAATAAACCTGTTCGGCACTGCTGGGCTTCATTATCTTGAAGTGGGTGCCATCGATGCAGCCAACTACTCCAGGAATGCTATACTTTTGGTAGAAATGCTGTTTGCATTTCGTTAGCATTTCCTCCGATCTATTCAATTGAATAAATCGCGGGTAAAGTTTTTTTTCCAGCAATGGAAGTATAATCCAAAGGGTTTTTCCAACAGATTGCCTCGACATTGAAAAATCCGTGTCCTTCCCTATCGCTCGTTGAAACGACCCAACTCCTAGAAAACTCAATGCAGTTGCCAATTGCAGGATTGGTGAAATCGAAGAAGATGGGATATCTCCCTCGATTATATTGAGGATCTTTCGGAAGGTCCTCTTGTCAACACGATAATTATACCGGAAACTATTGAAATTAAATTAATTAGCATAAGATAATGAAGAAATGCAGAAAAACCACATACGTATCGTCAGATTGCGACAACGGATCAGATGCGCATCTGAGAAGCCTTCGCTGCATGGTTTCTTTCCTAATTTTCTGCTGCCGGAGCTCTTCTATGGCCAATAATCTCGCTAACGGCATATTCAATTTAAAACAACTTCTGTTTAAAACAATTTGGGGATGATTTATGAACAGCTGATTGCTGTCAGGCGGAAATTGTTGCCAGACAGTTGGCAAGTAGCTTCTAGAGTTGCCGAATATCTTTTAATTGTTTTCCCGCCCAAATTTAAATGTTTTCTTGTGTGTTTATTTGCTAAAAACAATCAACTTCTGTACAAAAACATTAAAAAATGTTAATAAAATATGAAACCAGTTGAAAGCCCCTTATTCTGATATGTTTAGACTACAAAAGGTGCTAAACAAACACTTGGCTAATTTAATCTGGCGTCGTGTCAACCCTTAGCAGCCAAGTCCGATAAGGTTTGTGCACACACTAAGTAAATGAAATCACTCGGAGTTCTGTGGCACTGTGAAAATTTTAAGACGATTTTGCTTCTGGCGGAATCAAATTTCACTGACGTTTTCTGTGGCACCCCTGTATAACTAGTAGAAACTCATATAGAAATAATAAATTATTATTATAATATTATTATATTATTATTATAAATAATAATGGAAAGGAAAACTGAAAAACGGGTTTAAAAGTATTGGTACTGCAACAACATATGATACCAATAACGGAATAAGCATATTTGCACTATTCATCTTTTCTTTTTATTTTGTGTTTGTGGGTTTGTTTACTTTTTAAATTTGATGCCTCAGTGTGACCATGTATCTCTTAAGCTATATAAGGCAAAATGCCATATTTTTACCACAAATTAGTGGACTATGGTCACACTATAAAATCTTGTGCCCACGCTTCCAAAATATATCACAAATTCCTGCCAGGAATTTTTTATTGTACTGGAACCGGACCTTTAGAAGAAAGTATAATTACAATAGCTAATAAATATAAATTAGAATATACATTACCAAAAGAGCTCGCAAAAAAGGGCACATTTAAGGAACTAGTAAACAATATAGTAATGACAGAAAAAAAAAACCCAACCAGTACTACCAAACACACTTTCGAAAGAAGAAGACAAAATGGGACAAACGAGTATTGAATTCATAAACTCAGTTTCAAAGCTGGTCCAAGAGTTTGACGGAAGGAGCGAAAACTTACAAAGTTTTACATAAAAGGGATACATGAAACAATAGCCATCAAAATAATAACAAGTAAATCAAAAAAATTTTAAGGCATGCTTTTATACGCTTTCTTGCATACATTTGTAATCGAGATTTTTTATCATCATCCATGCAAAACATAAATATTAAAAAAGTTTTTGCTATTTAAAAAAAAAAAAAAAAATTTTAAATAATACAAAAAAGTATGTCTCGGTCGGAGCTCGAACCCACGATCTTCGACCTGTGAAGCGGCAGGCTTCCCTTCATGCCACCTAAGCTTGTCATGTTTCACAGTCATATTAGTAAGTTAAGCAAAAGGGAAAACTGTTTTTCGTGGTTTTTACATGATATTACATATTTTAGCGTGCCAAAAACTTGAAAAACATGTAATGTCATCTGAAACACATCTTTGGTGAAAATTTCAGAACTCCAGGTAGTCGGGAACTTGGTGAAAATTTGATTACAAGATTCCGGTACAAACATACAGACAGACCAGTCAAGTTAAATAAAAGCATGTAAAACAAAATTAAAAGGTGACGCTAGGCTAATAATTACTAACGAAACAACAATAAGTTGTATAATAAAAACCTTGCAAAACAATATAAAAGGTGAAACAGTAGCAGTTATTGAAGCAAAATTAATGAATCTTAAACAAATAGAACAATCAGCCAGCGCATATGCAACTGAAATAGAGAATTTAGCCAAAGCTCTAAAACGAGCTTACATCGCGATGTACGATGCATCGTAGATAGCCTTTGCATAGATACCGCCTAAAAGTATGCAACAAGTACAGCAGTAAAAGCTATAACAACAAATTGAACAAACAGCAGAGTTCACACTATAATGGAAGCAGGGCAGTTTAAAGACATGAATGAGGTAATAGCGAAATTCGTCAGCACAAACACAAATATGGAACAAGAAAATAGTATCTTTATAACTAGTAGAAACTCATACAGAAATAATAATAATGCATACAATAACAGAAACTACTACAATCAAAATAACCAAAACAATAATAGAAACAACAGAAACTACAACAACAATGCCAAAAGAAATAACAATAACCAAAATTACCAAAACAACAATAAAAATAACCAGAACTTTAGACACTACAATAACAGCAATAATCAGAACAACAACAATAGTTATTGAGAAAACGACAGATTTAATAACAATAACAATGTAAGAATAACAAACGATGATGCACAGCCGGAAAACTACGAAAGTCCCTTGATCATAGAACAATAATTCATAATATATATAGCGTTTACCTAAACTTCGTAACCATTAATTTTAGCGATCGATGTTGATCGATACAGGAGCAGACATATCCATTATAAAGCTTAGCTCAGTACCAGAAGTAAAAATAATTCATAAGGAAAAAAACACACGACTTAACGGCATAGGCAAAGACACGATAGGAGAAGTAAAGCTAGATTTCATGCACCAACCGTTGCAACACGCCTTTCAGGTTGTACAAGAAGATTTTCCGGTCCCTTGTGATGGCATAATAGGGCTTGACTTCATCAAAAAATTAAATTGCACGATTAATTACAATACAAGCTGGTTAACCATAAAACCACACAGTATAAAATATACCATTAACATACCAATTGATACACATAAAACGAATAGAATACTAGTTATACCACCACGAACAGAAACTATCTAGAAAGTACACGTAAAAAAAGAAACAGATGTTTTTGTACCAAACCAAGAACTTCAACCAGGAGTTTTTATAGCAAATACCATGCTATCAAAACTTAGCCCATATGATAGAATAATCAATACCAACAATACAGAAGCGCATGTTACCAAAATTAACCTTGTACATGAGAGTATGTCAGACTACGATATAGTCCCTATAAAACAATAACGGGAAGTACCAAAAATAAAGAAATTATAATGAAAAGATTAAAGAAAAATTTCCCAAAGTTTATAGACCAAGAACTCTCTAATCTAATCGCTGCCTTAAACACATGAGTGTTACAACTTTAACACTTAAGGAGCATTAGATCTTTTCGTTTTAAAGAGTTTACTATTTGACGCTTTTAAGAACAATTTGCTTGCCTGAGCTTGGTAGGTTATACAGTTAAAACAATTAGTGGAAAGATGGAACTGTCTTATAGAATATCTTCTACATTATTAGTTGCTTCTTTCCCTATCGCTTATTCTCACGCACTTTGAGATTATAACATTACTTAATGGAATGTGCTGTATGTTCCTGATAGTTTGCTGATTATTGTTGTTAATTATTATTTTGTTTATTTATTTCTTTTACATCTCATATAGTATTTTTCTCTTATGTTTCTTTTTTCGCTTCACTTCTATACTTACTTTAATAATTTATCATATGTTTCCTCTAATTTATATTCAATCGCCCTTTAATTGACAAAAAATGGGTGGCGGTAAGCTGTTAAAAACGGAAGGCAATTAATCTATAAAACTGATGGAACGGAACAGTTGTGATTATTTTTCATTTAAAAATAAAAGTAGGCTGTTAAAATAAATATTTACTTATATTAAATTAAAATTTGAATTGATTTTTAGTAAACCGGCTTTTTTTTCTTCGAAATTGTAGCTTTTAAAAGAATATATTAAAGGCCCAACCAAACGATGCTTGCTTGCTTAAAGCATCGAAGTTGGCAAAGTTTCAACATATGCTACGACGTTTATCTGCCCAAACGATGCTTACGCACGGTTTCGTTGAGTTTTAATTTTTTAACGAATGCTTAAGCGCCTTAAGCATAAGTTCAATCATTGAAAACATGCTTCGATGCTTTGCGCTCTAGAGCTGTCGCTGTTTTTATACTCGATACCGAAGGTAAAGAGTATATTGGTTTTGTGCAATGTCCGTCATGGTGTCTGTCCGTCTGTCCGTCTGTCCGTCTGACCGTCTGTCCGTCTGTCCGTCTGTCCGTCCGTATGGTTGCAAGTTTTTGCCACACCCTTCAAGCTAGAGACTTGAAACTTTCCAATTCTCTTTATCTATGGGATAGTAAATTAAAGTGTCAAGATGGGGGTTCTACGATAACGGGGGGCTGGCAAATCGATAAATTCGATAACTCAAAACCGATAAATCCTCATATTTCGCACATCCTTACAGCTAGAACTACCAAACTTGGTAAGAAGATAGCTACTAGCAACCCCCAAAAAACTGCATCAAAAATTTTGGAGCCACGCCCCCCATTCCGCCCCCAGCCCCCCTGCATTTTAAAGTCAAAAACGCCTATATCTCCCACAGTTTTTGAGCCATAGCCACCAAATTTGGTGCCAAGATAGGTGATGATGACCCCCTAAAAACTGCACCAAAAGTTTGGATGCCACGCCTACCGATACTGCCCGAGCCGCCCCCATCCACCCCAACGCTTCGTCAAAAACGGGAATGCGTGTATCTTCCAGAGTTGTAGAGCTAGAGCCTCCAAATTTGGTGGGAAGATAGCTGTTAACGACCCCCAAAAATCTGCATCAAAGTTTTGGAGCCACGCCCTCCATTTCGCCCCCCTTTCCCCACTTTTTACAATTTTCGAGCTACAGTCACCAAATTTGGAAAGAAGATAGCAATTGACATTCCACAAAGATCTGCATCACAAATTTGGATGCCACGCCCACCCATACCGCCCCCAGCCCCCCTTTCCCACTTTTTAAAAATTTCGAGCTAGAGTCACCAAATTTGGTATGAAGATAGCAATTGATATTTCACAAAGATCTGCATCAAGAATTTTGATGCCACGCCCACCCATACCGCCCCCAGCCCCCCTTGCCCCACTTTTTGCAAACTTCGAGCTAGAGTCACCAAATTTGGTATGTAGATAGCAATTGACATTCCACATAGATCTGCATCAAAAATTTGGATGCCTCGCCCACCCATACCGCCCCCAGCCCCCCTTTCCCCACTTATTACAAATTTCGAGCTAGAGTCACCAAATTTGGTATGAAGATAGCAATTGACATTTTACAAAGATCTACATCAAAAATTTGGATGCCACGCCCACCCATACCGCCCCAGCCCCCCCTTTTCCCATCTTTTACAAACTTCGAGCTAGAGTCACCAAATTTGGTATGAAGATAACAATTGAAATTCCACAAAGATCTGCATCAAAAATTTGGATGCCACAACTACCCATACCGCCCCCAGCCCCCCACCCCTTTCCCCACCTCTTACAAATTTTGAGCTAGAGTCACCAAATTTGGTATGAAGATAGCAATTGACATTTCAGAAAGATCTGCAACAAAAATTTTGATGCCACAACTACCCATACCGCCCCAGCCCCCCCCCTGTCCCCACCTTATACAAACTTTGAGCTAGAGTCACCAAATTTGGTATGAAGATAGCAATTGACATTTCACAAAGATCTGCATCAAAAATTTTGATGCCACAACTACCCATACCGCCCCCAGCCCCCCTTTCCCCACATTTTACAAACTTCGAGCTAGAGTCACCAAATTTGGTATGAAGATAGCAATTGACATTTCACAAAGATCTGCATCAAAAATTTTGATGCCACAACTACCCATACCGCCCCCCAGCCCCCACCCCTTCCCCCACATTTTACAAACTTTGAGCTAGTCACCAAATTTGGGAGGAATATAGCTGGTGGCATCCCCATCTGCATCGGAGAATCTTTAAGGCAGCGTAAACCCCTGCCGCATCCGTACCCCTTTGCATTAAGGCCTCTTTTTACCGGTTTTAATTCTGGTATCGAGTATGCCGCAGTCGGTTGCGTCCGACTGCAACGTTGCCACTTGTTTTATATGGAAAATATTTAAAATAATTGTTAGATCTTCATTTTATTGTTTATAAACACATTGATATAATATACTAGATCTGTAAACCATGTGTTATCTTTATTATACTCGATACCGAAGGTAAAGAGTATATTGGGTTTGTGCAATGTCCGTCATGGTGTCCGTCCGTCTGTCCGTCTGTCCGTCCGTATGTTCGCAACATTTTTCCACACCCTTCAAGCTAGAGACTTGAAACTTTCCAATTCTCTTTATCTGTGGGATAGTAAATTAAAGTGTCAAGATGGGGGTTCTACGATAACTGGGGGGCTGTCAAATCAATAAATTCGATAACTCAAAACCGATAAATCCACATATTTCGCACATCCTTACAGCTAGAAGTACCAAATTTGGTAAGAAGATAGCTATTAGCAACCTCCAAAAAACTGCATCAAAAATTTTGGAGCCACGCCCCCCATTCCGCCCCTAGCCCCACCGCAATTTGAAATCAGAAATGGCTATATCTCCCACAGTTTTTGAGCAAGAGCCACCAAATTTAGTGCCAAGATAGGTGATGATGACCCCCCAAAAACTGCATCAAAAGTTTGGATGCCACGCCCACCGATACTGTCCTAGCCGCCCCCATCCATCCCAACGCTTCGTCAAAAACGAGAATGCGTGTATCTTCCAGAGTTGTAGTTGTTTCCCAACAAACTTACAAACTTTGAGCTAGAGTCATCAAATTTGTAAGGAAGATAGCTTGTGGCATCCCCATCTGCATCGGAAAATCTTTTAGGCAGTGTACACCTCTGCCGCATCCGTACCCCTCAGCAGTCAGGCCTCTTTTAACCGGTTTGAATACTGGTATCGAATATGCCGCAGTCGGTTGCGTCCGACTGCAACGTTTCCACTTGTTTTTAACATAATATTACATAAAATTTTAACATTTATTTTTTAATGGAATAAAAAAAGAACATGTGGCAACAATGGTTGGCAAAAGAAAGAAGAAGAAGAGACAAAGCACTTAAGCAACGTATGGGTATAGGCTTTCATGCTCAATGCTTTTCGTTCAGTCTTGCTCCGAGACGCGAGGCAAGCAAGCATCGTTTGGTTGGGCCTTAAGCTCATATCATATTTATTTAGATTTTCACATTGAGGTAACATCAGCCCAAGTCCCTGGATAGTGAGCTGCCGTTTACAGACGGTGAAGTAAATGGGATGCCGCTTTGTCGTTTCTCATAATCACAATTAAGCTGCCAGACGGTGAAAATGAGTTCCTTTACGATTTACGTACTGTCACTGTTTGCAGCAGCCTGGCGTCCTCCAAAGAGTCAAACACTCATCATCATCATTTGCCCCCCTACGGCGAAGCGATCCTCACCTGAACCATCACTCGTACACACATAAGTAACTTTTACCTAGATTAGGTACGGTTTGCGTCTAGCCGTCTTATTTGAATAGTTCTGTCCTACTCTGCACCGATTTTGGATCCCCTGATTTCTATTATTCCCAGCTACTTTCCTAGGCTCACACCTTTAACTTCTAACACACCAGCCCACATAACATATTATTTGGATATAAAAACATTAGACAATGACTATCAAGTACCAAGAGCCATTAAAAAAATTTATAAATTATTCGGGGGAAATTTGATCGAACAATGCAACACCCAAAACTGTTATTATGGCTTACATTAAATCGTGAAGTCATAGTCGAGTCTACTACGTACTACACATTTTTCCATGAGTTGTTCCCATTTAAAGCCCCTATCAATTTATCCTTTTTTTCTTATTATTATTTTTTCAACCAAGTGTGTGCTAGAAAATGTCTTTAAGTTCGGCACCCTCACCGTCATTCAATATGTATGTTATAGGGATTTTATTTTGTATTTCTATTATTGAAAAGTTTACGTTTTCTGGTTTGGTGAGCCGCCCTTCTCATTAAAATATTATGTTTGCTTATACACACATAACCATTTGCAAAGATTTTTATATGACTAAAAACAATGTCTTAAAACATTTTAACAATTATAAGATTTACTTTTATGTATGTAATTTTAGCTGTCCTTTTATATTGCTGATTGTTCTAACTAAACAATTGATTGAACATTACCTCCATAATGTCTTTTAAACGTATCTTTGATTGAGTTTTCGATAATCACTACTTATTCAATTTTCTAGATCGTACCCGAGTCACGTTAATATAGCAGGGTACGACAAAATAAGCACGCAAGCAAGGTTGAGGGCAGTGACACTCCTAAAAGGGTTTGAGCCGAAGTGTGACGTAGAAAAATGCACAAATAAGGTATGATCTCAGGCAAGACAAATGTTTATCGGGAGAGAGAATCCTCCTTTCACATTATAGCAGTATGCGTAGCCTTTACAAGGAACCGAAGTTTCTTTTCTTAGAACAACATATCAAACGTATTAAAGGCTAAGAAACCCTCAACTCATCAAAAAATAATTGCTCTCGGACAGTGTCCATGTCCGATGGAAGAGTTATAGAACTAGAAGGGGGGCACAACAGACCTCTCATCGACGATGAAGGTTAATACAGGCAGGAGACATATTACTCTATTATTAATTCCCCTTTATATTTTTTTTATTTAAAAAGAACATATCAATAAAGTTGTTACTTTTTTACGGACTTTTACTGATTTTTTATTAAATTTTTTATTACCTTGGCTCAAATTTAATTTCCGTTTTTTTTTTCCTTACAAAGTAATTTACATCTGTCAGCAATGTCAATTCGTGATTTTTTTTCGAAAAAATGTATGAGAACCGAATCTATTTTTTAACAAGTGGAAACGTTGCAGTCGGAAGCAACCGACTGCGGCAAACTCGATACCAGAATTAAAACCGGTAAAAAGAGGCCTGAATGCAAAGAGGTACGTATGCGGCAGGGGTTTACGCTGCCTTAAAGATTCTCCGATGCAGATGGGGATGCCACCGGCTATCTTCATACCAAAATTGGTGACTCTAGCTCAAAGTTTGTAAAAGGTGGGGAAAGGGGGTGGGGGCTGGGGCGGTATGGGTAGTTGTGGCATCAAAATTTTTGTTGCAGATCTTTCTGAAATGTCAATTGCTATCTTCATACCAAATTTGGTGACTCTAGCTCAAAATTTGTAAAAGGTGGGGAAAGGGGGGCTGGGGGCGGTTTGGGTGGGCGTGGCATCCAAATTTTTAATGCATATCTTTGTAAAATGTCAATTGCTATCTTCATACCAAATTTGGTGACTCTAGCTCGAAATTTGTAATAAGTGTGGAAAGGGCGGCTGGGGGCGGTATGGGTGGGCGTGGAATCAAAATTTTTGATGCAGATCTTTCTGAAATGTCAATTGCTATCTTCATACCAAATTTGGTGACTCTAGCTCGAAAATTGTAAAAAGTGGGGAAAGGGGGGCGAAATGGAGGGCGTGGCTCCAAAACTTTGATGCAGATTTTTAGGGGTCGTTGCCAGCTATCTTCCTACCAAATTTGGTGGCTCTAGCTCCACAACTCTGGAAGATACACGCATTCCCGTTTTTGACGAAGCGTTGGGGTGGATGGGGGCGGCTAGGGCAGTATTGGTGGGCGTGGTATCCAAACTTTTGATGCAGTTTTTAGGGGGTCATCATCACCTATCTTGGCACCAAATTTGGTGGCTATAGCTCAAAAACTGTGGGAGATATTGGCTTTTTTGACTTTAAAATTCGGGGGGGCTGTGGGCGGAATGGGGGGCGTGGCTCCAAAATTTTTGATGCAGTTTTTTGGGGGTTGCTAGTAGCTATGTTCTTACCAAATTTGGTACTTCTAGCTGTAAGGATAAGTGAAATATGTGGATTTATCGGTTTTGAGTTATCGAATTTATCGATTTGCCAGCCCCCCAGTTATCGTAGAACACCCATCTTGACACTTTAATTTACTATCCCATAGATAAAGAGATTTGGAAAGTTTCAAGTCTCTAGCTTGAAGGGTGTGGAAAAAAGTTGCGTTCATACAGACGGACAGACGGACAGACACCATGACGGACATTGCACAAACTCAATATACTCTTTACCTTCGGTATCGAGTATAAAAAGTGCTTTAAATTTTATTTATTTTATTTTTTTCGCCAAAAGCAACGAATGTACTGACGCAATACTGCTGCGTTTCGTACTATAACTTTAATATAATATCCAAATGCAAGAACAAGTCCACAGTCGTGTCGATAAAAAACCGGGACTTAAAAGTACGCTATTGAATACTGTTATTTTTTCTGTTTTTAAATACCGGGTCTGTTAAGCTGTTATTTTTGTGGTTTTCAAGAAACAGGTTTAAAAACAGTTTGGGAGAGGGGGTGTCAGTTTTTCTGTTAAAAACAGCGATTTTTCAGGTTTAAAAACAGGTTGTTGATATATGTTTAAACGGAGAGCTGTTATGTGTGCAATAATATATAACAAGTTGTCTTTCGTTGGTGACGGTCGTGTTTTTACGTGCTCTCAAGTATTTATTGATCTTTTGTGTTTACGGTGTTTAAATTTGTTTAATCTGGTAAATAATTCTAACAGGGATTGCAAATATACGTGTACTTATTTACGTTTGCAAAAAAAGCTTTGCCAAATTTTTTATACACTTTAATTTGCAGTTTAACTGACGCTGCAGTTCCTTACTTAAAGAAAACATACGTTCATACATATATACATATATTTGCATTTGCTTATTCTGTGTCTACTAACAACAAACAGCTTGTCAATTTTATAACTCTCGCTTTTCAGCATCAGTCCTCTCCCGCTTTCGTCCGCTCTTATCCGACGGTTCTATCTGCTCACGCTCTCTTGCTCTCTTTATTTTTTACCGTTTCAACGTATTCATTGCATTGAAACGTTTATACATACATATATTCTTGCACTCTTCATTGTTTTGTTTTAGCATTTCGATTTGCTTATTTCATTGTTTACATTTTTCAATATGTTTACCTGCTGCAGCAAGAATTGTAAAACGGTTGGTACAACCAACCAAGACTTTATTTTATGTAGATTGTGTGACAACGCGATCCATATGAAATGTGCTGGCTTTACTGCCAAAATAAGGGACTGCTTAGTTGCTGACTCTGGCCTGAAATGGTATTGTGAGTCCTGCAATGAGGTTGAGAAAGAAACTGCTCAATTCATAAGGCAGACTCACCTAAGCTTTGTATCTATGAACAAAGCGTTTAATAATCTGCATACGGCTTTCAAGGAGCTTGAGGCGAATTTTAAAAATGGCAAGATCATGACGGAATCTCCGAAGCGCAAAAAGACTTCGGGTCCTTTTCTACCTAGTGTCCCACCTGTCCTGCCAACCAAGCCACTACTGGTGCCAAGTAATAATCCCACATCGGGGCCTATTGCTGGCCCATTAATGGTTTTTAACTCGCCAGCTAGAAATCCTATTAATAACTTAACCACAGCTAACAATCCTTTACAAGTGCCCTCTGATCCTACAGCTTGTGTGCCTAGTATTCCTACTGTAGGTACAGCCGGCACTCCCAAGCCTCTTGTGGTTGTGCCTATCAACAAATTTATCTTTGTGTCTAGGCTAGCATCCGATACTTCATCGGATGATGTTAGTGCCTACATTAAAAGTTATATCGAGTCCCCACATATTAGGGTGGAAAAATTTAAATTCAAACACGCCCGAAGCATATCTTCTTTTAAGTTGAGTGTTCCGCCCGAACTTTTCACGACGATTTGTTCTGAAAAGTTTTGGCCGCCACAGCTCGTTGTAAAGGAGTATGTGAATAGGCGTAATGATAATTTTAATAAAAATGGTATTAGGATTACTAGTGCACAGCCTGTAAGCCACCCTGTGGCCTCCACGTCGTCGGCAAAAAACTAATTAGCTTGGCCTACCAAAATGTTAGAGGCCTTAACTCTAAACTTGCCAAATTATATGTAAACAGCCTATCTTTTGATTCACAAATTGTTGCACTTACAGAAACCTGGTTAAAACCCGATATTTCTGATTATTCCGTTTTTCCTTCTAAATATAACTTGTACAGATGCGATTGCACTTCCCGCAAAGGGGGTGGTGTTCTCATTGCTGTTGACTCCTGTATTTCCTCTGAACAGATTCTTTCTCAGGATCTTCCGGACATAGAGTTTTTATGTGTTAAAATATTACTAAACGGCCGTTCACTTTATGTTACTTGCTCTTATATTCCTCTTCAATCTGATATTAACATTTACTCATCCCATCTGAGTGCCCTGCAACTTGTTTCGTCATTTTTGACTGATATGGATAATCTGATAGTGGTTGGTGATTTTAATCTGCCACATGTTGCATGGTCTGTGAATGACACATCTTCGGCGGTGTTACCAGTCACTTCTGATGATTTTATCGATGGCCTACTGGAGTTAGGCCTATCGCAAGTTAACAGGGTGCATAACTGTAGTGGTAGAATGTTGGACTTAATATTCGTTTCTGACTCAGATTGCAGTAATGCTTGTAGAATACCCCCTCTAGTGCTTCCGGAAGATACCTACCATCCAACCTTAGAACTATCCATCGAAATACTTAACCCTAGTTCAATATCTTATAATACATTAAAAACCCGTTGCTTTCGTAAAACTAATTTTACTAAATTAAATTATCTTCTTCAACATACTAATTGGTCTCGCCTTTATTCTTGTAGTGATATAGAAACTGCCATTGCCATATTTTATAGGACCTTGAATTCGCTTTTGGATATTTGTGTTCCCCTCACTTGTCCTTCAAGTGATAATAAACCACCTTGGCTTACGAGGGAACTATCGAAATTGAAAAACGCGAAGACAAGAGCATATAAAAAATTTAAAAAATCGGGAACTACCTTAGATTTATCTTCGTATTTAGTAGCAAAATCTAGTTTTCTTTCTGTTAACACATCCTGTTATAATAATTATCTTAATCGTTGTAGACTAAACTTTTCACGTGACCCTAAACAGTTTTATAAATTTGTTAACTCTAAACGTAAGTCTTCTTGCTTGCCATCCTCAGTATACCTAGATGATACAAAAGCAAGTTCTGATCAGGCAGTAGCCGATCTATTTGCTGAGTATTTTCAATCAGTATATTCAACGAATATGTATAGTAGTATTAATTCCAATCCTTTTCGAGTTCAATCGTCAAATTGCATATATATCCCAGTTATAACTGAGTGTACGCTTCTAAGTGACCTTAACTCTACCAAACCAGGCTATCTGCCTGGTCCTGATGGAGTGCCAGGTTGTATACTTAGATACTGTGCGGATTCACTTTGTAAACCCTTACATAAATTATTTAACTTGTCGGTTGACTCAACAGTGTTTCCTGCTATATGGAAGGAATCTTTTATCATTCCACTCCATAAAAATTCTTCTAAGTCTAACGTTAAAAATTATAGGGGCATATCCAAGTTGTCCGCCAGTCCTAAAGTCTTTGAAAAAATTATATGTTCTCAACTGCAACACACATGTAGTTCAATTATATCGCCTTATCAACACGGTTTTGTTAGGCGTAGATCTACTACCACTATCCTTCTTGAATTCACTTCGCTTGTTATCAAAGGGTTTCAGGAAAAAATGCAAACTGACGTTGTTTACACCGATTTTAGTAAGGCATTTGATTCTGTTAGTCATTCTCTGTTGCTTCAAAAATTAAATATTATTGGATTTCCATCAAAACTCGTATTGTGGCTTTCGGAGTACTTGTGTGGCCGAACACAAAAAGTTGCTTTTAAGTCGTCTGTATCTAAACCTATTTTAGTTACCTCTGGTGTTTCCCAAGGTAGTCACCTTGGTCCTTTGCTATTTAATTTGTTTATTAACGATCTTCCAGCTGTTATTACTAACTCTTTTGTTTATATGTTTGCTGATGATGTAAAACTATGTTTCACCTACAATGATGCTTCTCTGTGCAACTTACTACAGTCGGATTTATGTGCGCTGTCGGCCTGGTGTCGTTTTAACTTACTCAATTTAAACTGTTCAAAATGTAAAGTCATGTCTTTTTGTAGAAGTACCCCTCATACTGCTCACTACTTGCTTGATGCTTCACCACTTGACCGCGTGTTTGAAATTAAAGATTTAGGCATTATTCTTGATCCTAAGCTAAAGTTTGACTCTCATATTTCGTCTATGGTTAATAAGGCCATTAATGTCTTTGGCTTCATCAAGCGGTGGTCGAAAGAGTTTAACGATCCCTACACCACTAAAACGCTTTATACATCCCTAGTACGTCCCATCCTGGAGTATGGATCTTGTGTGTGGTCCCCACAATACTCGATTCACCAGGATAGAATTGAATCTGTGCAGAAGAAATTTCTTCTATTTGCCCTTAGAAGTTTTAACTGGGTTCCTGGAGTAGACTTACCCCCGTATTCAAGTAGACTCCTTTTAATAAATCTTCCGTCCCTGTTAAACCGTAGAACTATGCATGGAGTATTATTATTACTACTTACCTACTTAATGGTGAAATCGACTCATCAGTTCTTTTGAGTCGAATTAAATTTAATGTCCCAATTAGATCTTCACGTAACTTTTTACCCCTTAGCCTTGATCGTTGCTTGAGCAACTATTTAATTCATGAACCATTTTGTGTTATATGTTCTGACTATAACAAACTTTATTCTCTTGTCTCCTTGGAGGCCTCATCTCCAGTACTAAAAAGATCGATCCTTTTTGCTTTATCTAATCGTAACCACTAACCACTAATCAAATGCTGGTCTGATTGGGTTTTTCTGGGTTTTTCCCAATCCTCGCAACAAATGTTGGACTACTCAATTTTTATTGAATTTCCCAGAGCTTTAACGTTAACTTTTGATTATATTTTCAGATTTATATATTAATCTATATTTTTATTTTAAATTATTTTAACTATTTTTTAATTTAAATTAATTTTGATTTCATTTTAATGTCAGCTGCTCTTAGCTGACAATTAATAAATAAATAAATAAATAAATAAATAAACAGCCCACCAGTTTAACATCTATCAACAACCTGTTTTAAAACAGGTTGCTGTTTAGCTGTTATTTTTAAAAAACAGTCAAACATCAACCTGTTTTTAAACCTGGAAAATACCTGTTTTTGACAGCAAAACTGACACCTCCCTCCCCCAAACTGTTTTTAAACCGGAAAAAATAACAGTCAAACAACAACCTGTTTCTTGAAAACCACAAAAAAATAACAGCTTAACAGACCCGGTATTTAAATTCAGAAAAAATAACAGCTCTCTATTTTAAACAGCAAAACAACCACCGGTTTCTAAAACTGAAAAACCTGTTTTTAACAGCTAAACAGCAACCTGTTTTTTGCCAAACACAAAAAAATAACATCAAAACAGCCCCTGGTTTTTAAAACCGAAAAAAAAAAACAGATCCCTGTTTTAAACAGCAAAACAATTACCTGTTCCTAAAACCGAAAAACCGGTTTTTCACAGCTAAACTGCCACCTGTTCTATGTTTTCTTGGCCTAACTCTTTTCAATATTATTGGATGGGTTCTAGAATTGGAGTTGAAAGAGAAAATATTTGCCTGGGGATTGCCAGTTGGCTACCGAAAAATCACGAATTGATATTGCTGACAGATTTATACTCTATTCAATAGCGTACTTTTAAGTCCCGGTTTTTTATCGACACGACTGTGGACTTGTTCTTTCATTTGGATATTAAATTAAAGTTATAGTACGAAACGCAGCAGTATTGCGTCAGTACATTCGTTGGCTTTTGGTGAAAAAATAAAATTTATGGCACTTTTTAAAAAATAGATTCGGTTCTCATACATTTTTTCGAAAAAAAATCACGAATTGACATTGCTGACAGATGTAAATTACTTTGTAAGGAAAAAAAAAACGGAAATTAAATTTGAGCCAAGATAATAAAAAATTTAATAAAAAATCAGTAAAAGTCCGTAAAAAAAGTAACAACTTTATTGATATGTTCTTTTTAAATAAAAAAAATATAAAGGGGAATTAATAATAGAGTAATATGTCTCGGTTAATACAGGCATAACCTTCATCGTCGATGAATGATTTGGTACCTAAGAGGTCTGTTGTGCCCCCCTTCTAGTTCTATAACTCTTCCATCGGACATGGACACTGTCCGAGAGCAAGTATTTTTTGATGAGTTGAGGGTTTCTTAGCCTTTAATCCGTTTGATATGTTGTTCTAAGAAAAAAAAATTCGTTTCCTTGTAAAGGCTACGCATACTGCTATAATGTGAAAGGAGGATTCTCTCTCCCGATAAACATTTGTCTTGCCTGAGATCAGATGTCTTCTTTCAGCTCGCTTCCCACTTAAGACTCTCGCTTTTCGTTAGCTCCTACCTTATTTGTGCATTTTTCTACGTCACACTTCGGCTCAAACCCTTTTAGGAGTGTCACTGCCCTCAACCTTGCTTGCGTGCTTATTTTGTCGTACCCTGCTATATTAACGTGACTCGGGTACGATCTAGAAAATTGAATAACTGATTATCGAAAACTCAATCAAAGATACGTTGTTTACCGCGGTTATACTTTATTTATAAAAAATGCTATTTAAATGTGCTAATGATATGCTATGCGATGCTTTAGCAAGCAAGTTATTAGAGAAATAGAGGATATTGAAGGTGAGAAGAGCTCGTTGTTTGAATTAGTTGCTCAATTACATGCTTTTAACATTTGGCGGCCATTAATCATATGTGTTCATACTTTTTTGCACAAAAATTGTAGTGTTTCGCTTGTCGAGATTCTAATAGAATTTATTTTTCTCCTAAAAATGGGCCATACGTTGTTGCGTTTTGCGCCTAGCGCCATCTGTGTGTAAAAAGCTTGAGCTTCCCAAAAACTTGATAGAAAGGGAAACCCAAAATTGTTGAAAAATGCGTGTAAAGCGAATTTTCGGCAAACTGGCCTTCATTAGATCTTTTGACCCCAGGCACATTCTATTTCTATAATAGCCTTGAACGAACAAGTTGTGCGCGTTGCAACCGTCCAGAATTAAATATATATATATATGCCTATGTGCATAACGTGATTTCTTGCAGTACAGTGAATTTTAAATTAAACCATAAAGGAGAATCGCCTATACTATTGTAAGTTAATATTTTTTAAATGATTTTGTACCCCAAATCCGTGGTCAACCAGCAATTGTGTCTATACTCGATACCGAAGGTAAAGGGTATATTGGTTTTGTGCAATGTCCGTCATGGTGTCTGTCCGTCTGTCCGTCCGTAAGTATGCAAGTTTTTTCCACACCCTTTAAGCTAGAGACTTGAAACTTTCCAATTCTCTTTATCTATGGGATAGTAAATTAAAGTGTCAAGATGGGGGTTCTACGATAACTGGGGGGCTGGCAAATCGATAAATACGATAACCCAATACCGATAAATCCACATATTTCGCACATCCTTACAGCTAGAAGTACCAAATTTGGTAAGAAGATAGCTATTAGCAACCCCCAAAAAACTGCATCAAAAGTTTTGGAGCCACGCCTTCCCATTCTGCCCCCAGCCCCCCCGAATTTCGAAATCAGAAATGGCTATATCTCCCACAGTTTTTGAGCTATAGCCACCAAATTTGGTGCCAAGATAGGTGATGATGACCCCCTAAAAACTGCATCATAAGTTTGGATGCCACGCCCACCAATACTGCCCTAGCCGTCCCCATCCACCCCAACGCTTCGTCTAAAACGGGAAGGCGTGTATCTTCCAGAGTTGTGGAGCTAGAGCCACCAAATTTGGTAGGAAGATAGCTGGCAACGACCCCCAAAAATCTGCATCAAAGAGCCACGCCCACCCATTTCGCCCCCATATCCCCACTTTTTACAAACTTCGAGCTAGAGTCACCAAATTTGGTATGTACATAGCAATTGACATTCCACATAGATCTGCATAAAAAATTTTGATGCCACAACTACCCATACCGCCCCCAGCCCCCCTTTCCCCACTTATTACAAATTTCGAGCTAGAGTCACCAAATTTGGTATGAAGATAGCAATTGACATTTCACAAAGATCTGCAACAAAAATTTTGATGCCACAACTACCCATACCGCCCCCAGCCCCCCTTTCCCTACATTTTACAAACTTTGAGCTAGAGTCACCAAATTTGGAAGGAATATAGCTGGTGGCATCCCCATCTGCATCGGAGAATCTTTAAGGCAGCGTACACCCCTGCCGCATCCGTACCCCTTTGCAATCAGGCCTCTTGTTACCGGTTTTAATACTGGTATCGAGTATGCCGCCGTCGGTTGCGTCCGACTTCAACGTTTCCACTTGTTTTTTTATTAGTTTTGGCATACAGTTCAGGCTGCAGAGAGCTACTGCGCAGCACTTTTTTTTTTTCTTCAGTGCCTATTTCGAAAAATTTCGGGTAAATAATGAAGAAATATATTGAAACCATTCCAAAGGAAACAAAAGTTAAATAAATGTTTTTTTTTAGAATGGGCCGCTAGTTTGGAATAGCTAGTTTGGAATATGTAGTTTGGAATTAATTTTAGTTTTTTTTTTCTTCGCCGTGCATAGTGGCGAAATTTTCATTATAATCATGAGCCGGATTATTGCTGGATTATTAATTTCTTAAAAATTTATACCCCGTCGAACTAGTACGAGCAATAAATTGTCAGCTGCATATTTATACAGCCTTTGCCACGCCCATGTTCATTGCAAAGATGTTTTAAGCTAATCGCGCAAGCTGTTCTGCTTAAGAGAGCTTCTCTTAAACCCACCACCGTTTGGCGCGCGTCCCAGCATAACCTCACCCATACCGACATATGTGAGTCAGACTGATTTGGCTATGTAAAGAGGCATCGAAGGCATGTCATTAGTATTCGAATAGTAAACCTAACCTGAGGAACATGGTCAGGCTCGTGGATCTTCTTCTTCCTATTCGACCCAGTTTAATCAACTTTAATTAAATATCAGCTTCAATTACAACGATGGGATCAACTATAACTAATTACCTATATACAAGTAATGAATCCGATCAATTTCCCTTTTGTTTAAGTGCTAAATAAATCTGTTGGATAAATACATATGTGCGGTGCATTGCATAACGATCATAAATACGTTTATATAATTATCAGCAGTGCCTAAAAACACATAAGCTAAATAAGTTAAAAATGCTCGTTGAAAGGGAGGATGTGACGGTTCCGTGAAATATCAATAATAACATAATTATTCATTACGCTAATAAGTTTTCTTTGTTTAGAATTGTGTACCGAACGAAAAGCACACAAAAATTTTGCAGTGTATGTCTTAAGACCCAGAAAGCTTTTGCACGTGGCTTGTGTTCGTTGCTCTCTCTTATGTTCCCCATCTACAGCGAGCTTTCGCACGAGGCTTGTGATATTTGCACTCTCTATAAATAATTGCAGCAACACACACACCAACACCAGGAAGTACTTCCAGCGTGGGATGATGTATGTAAGTCGCTCTTTTTCTATTATAATGAGCCGCTCTTAAATGCACATAATAATGTGAGTACCTAATATAACAAAGCTTCCCCTTAAATTTGGTGCAACTAGCCATGCTTCTCTTTGAAAAATCGACTCACTGCTCGACAAGTAGTTAGGTACACTTGATTATTTTTGTTGGTTTTTCGCAAGTCGAGTATAAATAAAAATGCGACGAATGCATCAATTATTAACTATATTTAACCATATTAACCGTCCTTATATATAAAATAAACTTACTCTACTATACTCTTATCGGATACTTATATACATTTAAGTTAATATATTAATTTTTTTTGTTTGGCTACTATATGGAGAACCTGAATTATTGAAAACGCCAATAAAGATTTAATCGGATTAATAACAATTATCATATAGTTCAAGTTGTTCATTAATATTCTTTTAAATATAAATTTTCGTATTAATTTTTCTTAGCTTAGCAGTACGGATGTTTGCTAAACGGATTTCATTCTTCTTAAAATTGATTAAATACAAATCAGCCTGCAGGTGTATTACCTTGCTATTACGTGCATGCCCTGTTGAACTGATGATGCATGTACAAACTGCGTAACAACTAGCAGATAGTAACCACGCTGATCAACCGGCATTATTTTGTTTTTATAAAGTCATCTGTTTTTGTTTTAAATTCTTTCGGCAAACATGCGCAAGAGCTATAAGAAATTCGTTTATTGCTTATACATAATTATAACTAATTAATTAAGTTCCTTTATAACCAATTTCAAATATGAATTATATCAGCCTATCGTGTGCTACTTTTATAATAAATTAATTTTCTTTTTTTTTGTGGATAACACTCAACTTCCGATGGAGGTAGGATAGCGACGGTAGGGCATCCCCAGGGATCCTGCTTCTCTTTTGGCCCGCAGGATCATGGCAGGGTGGGCGAGTGCACCAATCGGTAGCACCGAAAAGGAATGTCCCGAATACCCGATTTACTTGATCCCCTTAATACGTCTACGCTTTTTCTTCTTGCAAATGCCCGTAGTCGTCCGTTCGTTTTTGTTTGTTCGTCTGAATTTTAGTACGCGAATTTTAAAACTAATTTATAACTAATAACGAAGCAATTTTAATGCGTCGTCTATTTAAAACCAATCACCCACCCTAATTGCCGGCGAGCTTCAGCCAAAGCAAGCGCGTACTTCGATTGCCATTAATAGCCCATCTGCTTCACGTTGTTCATTACAGTTATTATTAATTAGTTATTTATATATTAGTTTTTGGCGCCCAACTCGTGTGGCCTGTTGCAGTTAAAGATATTAGTTATCAATAAGCTAAAGGAAGGTTAATGGTATGGCCATTACTCATTAATCATCCGAATGGTAGCATTGTTGATAGAGGAAAAGAAAAACAACTTGTATTTTTCAGCTGTACAGGCTTACAAATTTCGAAGTCAAATACCATCTGACTTAGCACTTATCTGTTAACGCGAATAACTTAATATCCTCATACCTTTGTCCTTGTCTTATAAGTGAGATGTAGAAACATTATGCAATTCACATATTGATAGTGACCGTCACAAAAAAACCAAACAATGTTACGCGCGTGTGAGTTTTAAGGAACAACAACAGTTTCAGAATAATTGTGTTGCCAGACTCGCAATACACAAACGTTAATTCCCCCTTGTGTTTCTAAAATTACGGTAAAGCTTTCGCTGGACGAGGATTTGTGGATAATTAAGCTACGATCCGCCACTGAGTAGAACCATTAAAAGTAGAAACACCTTTTTGTGTCTGCGGACATGCCTACAAACCAAAATATTGAGCCGGATTCCGTTGTCGTTGGATACAAGTCAGGTGGTTGGTCACGTAACGTATCTCTTTATTTTTCTTTTTCAAATGTCCTGAATGTATGATTCTATTTCGGATGCGACAGTTATTGCGGAAGAGTATAGTTCCTATTGGCTGGTGCTTCTTCTTCTTAAATTATACTCCTGCCGGGAACAATAGCTGCCATGTTTGCAAACGAGCATGCAATCATTAAGGCAATTACGCTTTCGGTTTCTTTCTATCCTAGCGCTGAATGAATGTCAGTCTAGTAAACTTAGTGATTATTGGTGGAGGTTATTGGATGAGAGCTAGTGGCTTAGAGCTACAGCTTGCCGAACCTTTACAGATAATTACTTCATCTATCATTTTATTATTATTTTATCAAGTAGATCAAAAAAAGGTCTGCTTACCTATTCTCAGGAAGGAGGTTGCGTTGTTATCCACACACATGTATAATGAATTGTTAATTTCTCGTTTATCATTTTTAAATAGAACTTTGTTTGAAATAATCATAAGATTTTGTGTTAGTATAATTTTTTTGTAAGTAGCTAACAGTCGGCTATGTTACAAAAGTAATGTCAGCCAGTGACAATGGTAATTCTCAGACTATTTTTGAAATTGTGAGCTGCTGCATTTGTACATTAGAAGTGGAACATCCGGCACAGCTTTTTGCGACAATTTGTAACCATTATTTTCACCACACTTGTTTTAACAACAGAACAGGTAACAAACGAATCTGTCCTATTTGTAGAACTTCACTTAGCGTATCAAGTCAGAATTTAGCAGTTGAATTAGCCGCATGCCAGCCTGCTAAGCTTCCATTAAAGCCCAGTGAAATTATAACGCGATCTAAGTCTAGAGCCGCTAAATTTTCAAATCAAGCTACGACTGAAGTCGCTACAATTAGAGAAATGCAGAGCACGAATGCGGGAGCAAGCTCTCAATTAGGAGTGAGGCAGGGAAACGAGTCGTCATTAGTACCTCAGAACAACCCTGTCGATGTCTTAGCTAGCAATAGCACAGGACTAAGTGCTAACCAGGGATCGGAAGCGCCTCAGCACCCCCAACTAGTGGTAGAGACAAATAACGATCCAAGTCTGATTGCTAACAACTTGCAACAAACTATAGTTAGCGCAATGGCTGCAGCAATGGCTCAACACGCGCAACTTTTGTCCCAAGCAATTGAAGTAGGTTTTCAAAGACTTTCAGTGCAGAATCCTGTGGTGACCCCTGCTGTTGTTCAACCCCCTGCCAGACCATCTGCTCATGGTAGAGAACGACAAACTTTTGAGCAACTTTTTCGACTACCAGGCCCAGTAGATACTGAAAATTGTCACAGGAATGGTGACCAACAACCCGTTAGTTCCTCGCCAATAGGTTCGCAGCAGTGCGGAAGTGTTCGTTCTGATAGAATAAGCCAGATTATTTCGAATTGGAAGTTGAGATTTTCTGGACATTCCTCGTTATCAGAAGACGATTTTATATATCGAGTAGAAGCGCTTACAGTCCAGACGTTAGATGGCAACTTTGAACTGCTATCCCGCTATGCTAGTAACTTGTTCGAAAGCCGCGGATGCGAATGGTATTGGAGGTACTATAAAAGTGTTTCGTCGGTTAGTTGGCCTGATTTATGTCGAGCGTTGACGGCTCATTTTAAGGATGGTCGAACAGATTTGGATATTCGCACAGCCATTTCGTTGAGAAAACAGAAATTTAATGAACCTTTCGATACTTTTCATGAAGGTATTATGATTTTAGCAGACAGACTTACACAGCCGATGTCTGAGCAGTCACTACTTGAGGTGCTGCAACTAATTTATTACCGGAAGTACAGCGTGAGATATTGTATGTTCCGATTAATAATCTCGAGCAGTTACGACATGTCATCCACAGGCGAGAACAATTCATAAAAACTGTTACCAAATCGGTCATACCTTCGCAGCGCCAAGTTGCAGGACGGCAAGTGCTGTGAGGAGCCATATTCACGTATAGCGCCTCACAAAAGGCGATTGCATTTATAGCCGCAGCCGGACCTGAGCTGCGGCGAATTCGCATGCTGTCTCGCTCTGACACAGGATGTCAGCGCTAAGGTACGTGTTTGGCACATGGGAGCCGCAAAACACGTACCGTAAAAGTCGTGGCAAAGTGCCGTTGGTGTGTGAGCGGTGCATCCACGAGATATAACGAGGAACCGTTGTTGCTAGGCAAATCTCACTGGAACGATCACGCCACCTTTGCCCTTGGCGCGACATTGGCAGCGCTGACAGGCCCCGGTCCAGCGAGACAGCACAAGGGTATAAAAGGAGCCGCCTTTGACAGAGCGGCAAGACAGTTGAAGAATCAGTACAGAAGTCAGTACAAGAGAGAATACAAAGTTAGTGTGAGTGCGAAGTGGAAAGTCAGCGCGAAACATAAAGTGAACACAGGACTCAGAGGGCAAGAAATCCTACGCGAAAGGATAATTTAAGAATTAAAAGGATTCATATCGCAATAAGGACAAAGCAGATCGTGTCCTTAGCGATTAACAAACATTGTACTGAGAAATCGATACGCGGAATTTATCAAGTCTTGTGGCGCGTTGCATTTGCAAAGCAACCTCGAATTAAAACCATGTATCAGACAAGTGAGCCTGGCGAAGGACAGGTGAAGCTAAAGCCAGAGCCTGAGAGTAGGCGAGACTATTGGCGAAATCCTTGTGGTAACAAGGAGGCCATAGTAGAGCCTGGCGAATTCGGGCGTTGCTAGCTAAAACCTCGTTTAGTAGGCGTAACATTGACTCTGAATATTTGGTGCAACGAGAGCGCCAGCATTGCAAATAAAACCCCGACACAAGATCCGTGCGATTTCCTAAACTCAAATAAGAAATATCATTAAGTGCACAACTCAATTGTAAAACCCAACGTGAAAACTAGCAGAGAGTGCAGTTATAAATATAAGTATTAAAAGTAAAACCAAATTGTGTTATTATTGCCGCAGCCGCCACAAATATAAATTTGTTGGCACGTACCCTCAGCACCGCGAGAGCTAGCCCAGCTAGGTTCGTTACAACTGGCGCCCAACTGTGGATCTACGGCTAATATCACATAGTTTTCTTTAATAAAATACATATAAGTAATTGACAATATGGTTCGTTCGTGGGTGTACAATCTAAAAAAGGATGCACTAGTGAAATGCGGAGTGGTATTCGGTCTGGAGCTTGAAGGCACTGTCGAAAATATGAGAAGACCATTCGGAGACTGGGTAAGTCAAAATGAATATAATCTTCCATACAGCGTTCGCATTAGCGAACTGGCGAAAACATACACCCGACAGTCGCCGAATAAAGAACCCGAATTCATCCGCGAAGAAGGGGAATACGAAGAGGAAAAGGAGTTTGCCGGCATAGACGTAGCAAGGCTGAGCGTCCCATGCACCAGCGCGGCGGCTAAGGCGCGAAATTTACAGGAATCTCGCCGATCGCCCTGGAGCACAACCCAACAGCCAGGAGAGCGTAGCCACACCCACACACATGATCAGACCAATGCAAGGGCAAGTGAATACCAAAAAGTAGCCAAACAAGTTCGAGAGTGGAGCTTTCGATTCGATGGACTATCGAAGCATCTCGAATTCTTGGAGCAAGTGGAATGGTCGGCAGACACATATGGATTAAACTTAAATTTAATTCCTAGAGCAATGCTGGAGTTGCTGAAAGGAATGGCACTTAAGTGGTACATAGCTAACAACAGGCATTGGACTACATGGGTGGATTTTGTCGACAGTTTTCAAGAATACTTCTTACCTCGAGATTATTTTGAAAATTTGTACGACGAAGTACGCAGATGGCGGCAAGCTCTGGATGAGCCCTTTAAAGTCTATATGGTGGAGATGCAGACTCTGATGAGACCCCTACGACTCTCAACAGAGAAGGAAGTGCGCACCATTGACACCAACAGCCTTCCTGACTTGCGCGGATACGCACGGCCAAACCAGTTCTCAAATTTGACCCAGCTGATGCAACTGGCAGAAGAATTCGAAGAGCTAGAAAAGGATAGGCTGAAACTGAGGATACAAAGTTCTACAACACAACAACAATACAGCCAACACCAACAACAACAGCCTCAACAACACCGAGATACGCAGCAAAATGGACGCGACTACAACCAGAGTCGTGGAAATCGTACCCGATTTATGGCCATGGAGGAGCAGAACCAGCACACTGGAGGAATGGACGAACGCCCAGCCCCAACACCTAGGACCCAGCAAAATCCTGCCAGAGCACACATAAACAACCCAGGAAGGGCATGTCGCGTGTGTGGACAGGAGGGACACTGGGCGATAGAGTGCCGAAACCCAATGCTAGAAGTCTGCTGGGTTTGTGGCAGAATCGGGCAGCGGACAGCACTATGTTGCCAATCGGGAAACGGCCAGCGGCGTCCGCCAGCGAGGGGCGAGCGGGAGCCGCCAAGGTCCGCCCCGAGACGCTAGTCGGTCACCTGAAGGACGAAGGGACGCAGTTGACTGCCACCGTATGGATCGGTGAGTGTCAGTATAAGGCTACAGTCGATACAGGGGCTACAAGCAGCTTTGTTAGCGAAGAGCTAGCTTGTAGACTGAGCACTGTAGGCCGGAGAAGCGTCGCAAGCAGACAGGTGAAGTTAGCAGACGGACATAACAGCAGGACAACAGAACGAATAACGGTCGAAATAAGACTCGGGCATCGCAGTTTGAAAATAGCGTTGCTAATTATGCCTGGTGTGATAGACGATTTGGTGCTGGGCTGGGATTTTCTGACCAGCACGACGGCACAAGGCTGGAAAGCTGGAGGAGAGACTGTCGGTGGCAGTTGTCCAGAATACAACCGAACAAGACGAAGCAATACACGATGTCAGAAACCCAGCTATTGAAACCAAAAATCTACACGAGGATCAAGAAATTAATGAATTTCTTTTGCGGGAAGTCGCAGCCTTCGAACACCTAAAGGGCACATCACAAATTACGGAACACAAAATTGTGATGAGCGACGACAGGCCTATAAAACAGCGTTATTTTCCAAAGAATCCAAAAATGCAAGCGGAAATTAACCAGCAAGTAGAGGAACTACTTGCGAAAGGTTGCATAGAGCCATCAAACAGCCCACATAGCGCACCAATCGTGATGGTGAAAAAGAAGAATGGCAAATGGCGACTGTGCGTGGATTTCAGGCAACTCAACAGCCGATCCATTAAGGACGCGTATCCATTATCAAGAGTGCATCACATTTTAGACCACATTGAAGCCCACTTCATCACTAGCTTGGATCTGAAAGATGGGTACTGGCAGATCCCGATGGAGCAAGCGAGCCGACCACTGACAGCATTTACAGTCCCAGGCAAAGGATTGTGTCAATGGAAAGTAATGACATTTGGGTTACACTCGGCACCAGCAACTTTTCAGAGGGCTTTGGATCGCGTTATTGGACCAGAAATGATGCCACACGCGTTGGCATATTTAGATGACATTATAGTCATCGGAAGAACGCGCGAAGAGCATATGGAAAATCTCAGAGAGGTATTTCGGCGGCTGCGGGAAGCAAATCTGCGCATCAACATGGACAAATGTGATTTCTTTAAAAAGTAATTGAAATATTTGGGCCACAGAGTCACAGAGGAAGGAGTTCGCACAGATTCGGAGAAAGTTGCTGCAATCGCAGAATTGAAGCCGCCAAGCAACGTCAAAGAGTTACGACAATACCTGGGCGTAGCATCATGGTACAGGCGCTTCGTACCAGATCTTACGACGAAAGTAGCACCGCTGAACGCATTGATGAAAAAAGGCGCAAAATGGGAGTGGACTGAGGAGCGGCAAGTAGCTTTTGACACGGTCAAAGAGAAGCTGACTCAGTCCCCAGTATTGGCATGCCCAGATTTCTCAAAAACATTTTGCTTGCAGACGGATGCAAGTAACTATGGCCTGGGTGCGATATTGACCTAACCTTCGGAGCAAGGTGAAAGGGTAATATCGTACGCCAGTAGGACACTAAACGGAGCCGAACAGAACTATTCGGCAACTGAAAAGGAGTGTCTAGCCATAGTGTGGGGAATCAGAAAGCTACGGCCATACCTGGAAGGCTACCATTTTGTGGTCATAACGGACCACATGGCGCTGAAGTGGCTAAACTCAATTGAAAGTCCATCAGGCAGAATAGCGCGTTGGGCGCTTGAACTGCTAAAAGACGACTTTGAATGCCGATGCACTTTCGAGACAGCCACTTCCGGAGACATGCTGCCTAATGAAAATCGCCACAGAAGGGATTGAGGCAGACAACGCAAATTGCAAATGGATTCAAAAATTAAAAAAAGGAAATCGCGCAAAATCCCAGGAAATATCCGGTATACATGGAGGAAAATTGCAAGCTGTACAGACACATAATACATTGCGCTGGAGACGGAGATGTGGAAGCTTGGAAGCTTTGTGTACCCAGAGGTAAAAGGAAGGATGTATTACTGGAGAATCACGACGCAGCCACAGCCAGTCATTTGGGAAGCCGGAAAACGATAGCAAGAGTAGCGACACGCTACAACTGGCCAGGCTTATACAGGGACGTACGCACATATGTGCACAACTGCGAAACGTGTCAACGATACAAGCCAAGTCAAATGGCAGCAGCACGAAAGATGTTGACATAAATTCCTGAAGATCCATGGAGTACCGTGTGTGCTGATTTTGTTGGCCCACTGCCAAGATCAAAACACGGCAACACAATGCTGTTGGTGATGTTTGACCGTTTCTCTAAGTGGACTGAGTTAGTTCCGCTGAGGAGCGCAAATACAGCCACTTTGCAAAAGGATTCAGAGAGAGAATTTTGGCAGGATTTGGGGTGCCAAAAGTTCTCATAACGGACAACGGAACACAATTTACGAGTAAAGCCTTCAAACGCTTTCTCGAAGAATTGGGAGTGCGACACCAATTTACGGCACCATAAACCCCCCAAGAGAATCCTACAGAACGTGCGAACCGCACGGTAAAAACGATGATTGCACAATTCACAAAAGATAACCAGCGGTGCTGGGATGAATTTTTGCCAGAATTGTCACTGGCCGTTAACACCAGCGTATCGGCGTCTACGGGCTACAGTGCAGCGTTTATCACGCAAGGGCGGGAACCAAGGCTACCAAATGCGCTGTACGACAACGTTACACTCGGCACAGGGCAACCGACACAAACACCCAGCGACAATGCGCAAAAACTTAGAGAAGTTTTTGAATTGGTGCGCAGAAATTTAGAAAAGGCCGCTCAGGACCAAGCAAGGCATTACAACCTACGGAGACGGCAGTGGAAACCATCCGTAGGAGACAAGGTGTGGGTGAAACAACACCACCTGTCAAATGCAGCGGAAGGCTTCGCTGCGAAGCTTGCTCCTAAATTTGCCGGACCATACAATAATAAATTTTGTATCACCTGTAATCTGTAGATTACAGGGGAAAACTGGGTAAAAAGAACGGACCGCGCACATAGGCGACATAAAGCCCCACGGAGGTGGAACGGACAACGGGTGAGATAATAAAAAAAAATTTTGGGGGCACAAATTATTTTAAGACCCTGGAACAAAAAGTAATTTTTTTTTGTGGTGAAAATCTGGAAAAGAAAAGAACGATTAATAATTGGCCTTGTTAATAACGTATCTCATTTACTCACCTGAATCTCCATCACCTCCTATAAATAAATAAAAAAATCATTTCACCACACCACCACTGCCGGAAACTCCACCACCAGACTGGCGCCCCGCTAGACCACCGTCACCCTTTCCACATGGGGTGGTCGTCTCGGAGGACGAAGAGGAAATAATATGTTTATCCTCCGATGATGATGAGGAAGCGACACCGCAGGCCGAGGACCAGATGCCGCAGTGTGATCCGGGCGAGTCGTCACCACCGACGGCGACCATAACGCGGGAGAGGTGTTTCATGGATGGGCGGTGGCAGCACACCGCGACGATTGTCGTGAAGTGGGCAGAGGAGGTGGCGCTTCCACGCCACGAGTTTCTGCGAGAAATGACGCTACCACGAACGCGTACGCCGACGCCACCCCGACAGCCTACACCGACGCCATCACGACCGCGTACGCCTACGCAACACCGACAGCGTACACCAACGCCATCACGACCGCGTACACCGACGCCACCGCGATCACCAGTCCGACAACACGGACATCGCCGTGGGAATGGCCGACACCGCTGCAGGTGGGCACGCCGCCTCGCCCTGGGACACCGCCTCCGCCACACGCTTGGGCAACCAATCCGGTGCGCCTAGCGTTCGGTCGGCAGGCTTCGTGCCCGTATGGGGAACGGCCGGCTCGCCCGGTGCTACAGCGGCAGTCATCCGCACCGCTGGCGACTCCAGGATGGAGAGAAGTGGCGCGAGCAGAGTGGCCACCCGAGGTGATAGCTGCCGCAGCTGGAGGCAGCGACGCATGGCCAGAGGTACCGCGTGCGGATATCGGTCAGAGGCGCGCGGGCCTTTATGTCGGTGTAAAACACAAAAACTGGGTAAACACAAAATAACACGAAAAAAAAATAAAATTATTTATTCGGATATTTATTTCGTTTAGCCTGAAAAAGAATTAAAGAAAACAGGTGGATTAGACTGCAAAAGGGGGGTGAAATTAGCTGGAAACATACTCACATAAAATGTTTTTGTGATCCAGCGCGAGCGGCAAAACGGCATGGCCTGGAAAAGAGAACATGATTTAGGATATGGTGGAAATGGCGCAAGGCGCAAAAATATGTTACTTACTTATGCTTTTTAGATTCTTTTCAGCAACAACAAAACAATTGCAAAGTGCAAATTGTGTGTCATGACCGAATAGTGTTGGATAGTTGCGGGTGGCCATATCAATCTGGCCACATCGCAAATATCGGTCAGGCCGTATCGAGTAACACCGGGCGATGCAAAGCTGGCTGCTATGGCGCAACGCACCACTAGACGGCGTTACGCGACCACCAGCTGATCGCTACAGCGACACTGCTAACGGACGCCAAGGTTCAAAACGGAGGCGGGCGATTTGAAAGACGCAAAATTAAGTGGAAGGCATCCACTTCCGGAGAAAGAGGGGAGTGTGAGGAGCCATATTCACGTATAGCGCCTCACAAAAGGCGATTGCATTTATAGCCGCAGCCGGACCTGAGCTGCGGCGAATTCGCATGCTGTCTCGCTCTGACACAGGATGCCAGCGCTTAGGTACGTGTTTGGCACATGGGAGCCGCAAAACACGTACCGTAAAAGTCGTGGCAAAGTGCCGTTGGTGTGTGAGCGGTGCATCCACGAGATATAGTGGGCACTGTCACACCAACGACAGGCGTGATCAACAACGAGGAACCGTTGTTGCTAGGCAAATCTCACTGGAACGATCACGCCACCTTTGCCCTTGGCGCGACATTGGCAGCGCTGACAGGCCCCGGTCCAGCGAGACAGCACAAGGGTATAAAAGGAGCCGCCTTTGACAGAGCGGCAAGGCAGTTGAAGAATCAGTACAGAAGTCAGTACAAGAGTTCGTACAAGAGAGAATACAAAGTTAGTGTGAGTGCGAAGTGGAAAGTCAGCGCGAAACATAAAGTGAACACAGGACTCAGAGGGCAAGAAATCCTACGCGAAAGGATAATTTAAGAATTAAAAGGATTCATATCGCAATAAGGACAAAGCAGATCGTGTCCTTAGCGATTAACAAACATTGTACTGAGAAATCGATACGCGGAATTTATCAAGTCTTGTGGCGCGTTGCATTTGCAAAGCAACCTCGAATTAAAACCAAGTATCAGACAAGTGAGCCTGGCGAAGGACAGGTGAAGCTAAAGCCAGAGCCTGAGAGTAGGCGAGACTATTGGCGAAATCCTTGTGGTAACAAGGAGGCCATAGTAGAGCCTGGCGAATTCGGGCGTTGCTAGCTAAAACCTCGTTTAGTAGGCGTAACATTGACTCTGAATATTTGGTGCAACGAGAGCGCCAGCATTGCAAATAAAACCCCGACACAAGATCCGTGCGATTTCCTAAACTCAAATAAGAAATATCATTAAGTGCACAACTCAATTGTAAAACCCAACGTGAAAACTAGCAGAGAGTGCAGTTTTAAATATATGTATTAAAAGTAAAACCAAATTGTGTTATTATTGCCGCAGCCGCCACAAATATAAATTTGTTGGCACGTACCCTCAGCACCGCGAGAGTTAGCCCAGCTAAAACCGCGTAACTTTAGGTTCGTTACAGTGCATGAAATTGCAATACAAACAGATTGCGTGCAAGAATTGGAAGTTAATGAGTTAGATAATCCAGAGATCGATGCAATAACTCTTTCTTGTTGGAATTGTGGAAGACAGGGCCATCGTTACCAAGAATGTGTGGCAGATCGTAAAGTTTTCTGTTACGTATGTGGAAAACGGGACACCTACAAACCGTCCTGTGCCAATTGCAATGTTGCAAAAAACCAAGTGTCGCGTGCACCGTGGACCAGTGCACGCAAACTAGTTTCGAAGGCGACGAACACCGAGTAACTGAAGAAATATTCAGTTCACTCATACACTTACCGGATTTGACTTTAGTCGCTAGTAGTCCTTTGGATAATAATTCTAAAAACTTGCCTAGTGAGCTACCAGATATTATAGAAAGGAAAACTCATAATAAGAAACGAAGAATATCATATCGGAAATTATGCAAAGTTACCCTTAATTCAATATTGACCTCAGTTGTAAATGATGTCAGCGATCTCCGACCTTATGCTTCATTGTCAATGTTTGGCAAAACCGTTAGCGGACTAATGGACACTGGCGCTTCTATTAGCTGTATAGGAGGTAGCTTTGCACAAGAAATAGTGAACAGTGGTACAAAATTCAAGGAAATGAATTCCAATGTTTGTACGGCAGACGGTCAGAAACAACGGATTATTGGTAGAATTTCGACGCTCATTACTTTTCGTGAAAAAACTAAGCCATTGTGCTTTTATCTAGTACCGTCTTTGTCAAAAGATTTATTTCTCGGAATAGATTTTTGGCGTAGTTTTGAATTATTGCCTTTGTATTTGATAAATAAAGAGCAATCTCAGTCTATCATGAGCTTAAAATATGATGAATCCACGCAGATACCCCTTTCGGACTTACAGAAAAAGGATTTAATAGAAAAGGTGTTGTTGTTTCCATCATTTGCGAAAAAAGGATTGGGAAAGACTGGCTGGTTAATGCATGATATTGAAGTTAGCGAGACACAGCCAATTAAACAGCGTCATTATGCGGTTTCCCCCGCTATTGAAAAACTGATGTACGAAGATTGAAAAGTCTAATAGTCCTTCGTCATCACCGGTCGTGTTAGTACAGAAGCCAGGCAAAGTTCTATTGTGTTTAGATAGCCGCAAGGTTAATACAGTTACCATAAAAAACGCATATCCAATGCCGTTAATTGATGGTATTTTAAGTAGACTTCCAAAGGCTGAATACATAACAAGCATTGATTTAAAAGACGCATATTGGCAAATTCTGCTCACTACCAGGGCTAGAGAAAAAACAGCTTTTACCGTCCCGGGAAGGCCGTTGTATCAGTTTACTGTGATGCCGTTCGGATTATCGAACACCCCACAAACTATGTCCAATCTGATGGACAAAGTTATACCGGCAAATTTGCGTACCGAAATCTTTATTTATCTGGACGATCTACTCGTGGTATCCGACACTTTTGAAAGGCACATGGCCGTCCTTAAGGTGTTAGCAGAAAAATCTAAGTTTTGCCTTAAAGAAGTAAAGTATCTCGGGCATATTATTGGAAATGGAATTATCAAGACTGACTCCAAAAAGGTAGCAGCAATACGAGATTTTCCAGTCCCAAAGTCAGTAAAGCAAGTACGAAGGTTTTTAGGTACTACAGGGTGGTACCACAAATTTATTCAAAACTATGCCTCAGTTGCCTCTCCAATTACTGACACGTTATAGCAGCATCGCAAGTTTGTTTGGACAGACGAAGCACAGAATGAGTTTGTAGATCTCAAACATAAACTGTGTACTGCGCCTGTATTACACAGCCCCGAATTTGCATTGCCTTTTGCTATTCATTGTGATGCAAGTCATACTGGTGTGGGTGGCGTATTGATGCAGCATGATTGCGATGGAAATGATGTTCCCATTGCTTTTATGTCACGTAAGTTAAACCAGGCTCAGAGAAATAATTCTGTCACGGAGAAAGAATGCTTGTTAAGAAATTTAGAACATACATTGAGGGACAGGAGTTCTCTATACACACTGACCATGCTTCTTTGAAGTGGCTCATGTCACATTCGGATCTAAGCTCTCGCTTGGCCAGATGGGCTCTTAAGTTGCAGGGTTTGAATTTAAAATTTATCACCGCAAGGGAAGCCAAATGTGGTTCCTGATGCGCTGTCTCGAATTCATGGTGAAGACCTATCGTCGGTCGGAATTGATAGAATTATCGACCTTAAGGATAAACACTTTTATTCTGAGGACTACCAAGAGCTAAGGAGAAAGATTGAAAGCCAACAGACCCTTATGCCGGACATTAAAATTGTGGATAATATTATTTATCGCCGTGCCGAGCATGCCCCTGGCGAACAAGTCGCAGATGGTATGTGTTGGAAGCTTTGGATTCCCAAAGAACTTGTTCCAGAAGTTTTGAAGGAAAATCATGATAGTCCAGTAGCTGCTCATAGTGGTATCACGAAGACTCTTGAAAGAATTCGGCGTCATTACTTTTGGCCAAATCTAGTAAATGATGTTAAATCGTATATTACCAGCTGCGATATTTGTAAGTGCACGAAGTACCCAAATCGTTCGTTACGTCCACCATTACGGCCGTCCAATAATACTCAAAGATGCTTTCAAAAGATATTTGTGGATTTCCTTGGTCCTTATCCTCGCAGCCGATCAGGTAATATAGGCATTTTTGTGGCGGTAGATCATTTGTCAAAATACCCATTTATAAAAGCAGTAAAGAAATTTACGGCTGAGGCCATAATTCGTTTTATAGAGGATGATATATTTCTTACCTTCGGAGTTCCGGAATTAGTAGTGTCGGACAATGGTGCCCAATTTAAATGTCATAAGTTTAATGCACTTTTGCAGAAATATGACGTGCAACACTGCTACACCCCGGTATATGCACCGCAAGCAAATGCTTCTGAGCGCGTTAATCGTTCAGTTATTGCAGGCATTAAAGTATATATAAACCCAAGTCAAACTAACTGGGATGAGAATCTTAGTCGAATCTGTTGTGTTTTACGATGTAGTGTTCATACAGCTATATGTAGCAGTCCATACCGCGTTGCGTTCGGTCAACAAATTATTACTAACGGATCCACTTATCAACACTTGCGAAACTTGCAAATGTTAGAAGATCGATCCGTCACTTTTAATCGAGAAGACTCATTTGACATTATACGAGAAGCTGCTATAAAAGGTATACAAGAGCAGCATGGTAGAAATAAAAAACTTTATGATCTGCGTAGTCGTGAGGTTTCTTATAATGTGGGACAAGAAGTATATCGAAGAAACTTCCAATTGAGTAACTTTGCTAAAGGTTTTAGTGCAAAAATAGCACCAGCTTTTGTTAAAGCTAGAATTAAAACCAAAGTCGGTCAGAGCTACTACGAGTTAGAAGATTTACAAGGTCACTCTATTGGTAAATATCACGCAAAGGATATTAAGCAATGATCACCTTATTTGTTTTTTTTTTTTAAATTGCTCTCCAAGCGTTTATCACCCTTTGATGTTTGCAACACCAAAGTGTGATCTTGGCGGGAGGGTGTGTAGTGTTTCGCTTGTCGAGATTCTAATAGAATTTATATTTCTCCTAAAAATGGGCCATACGTTGTTGCGTTTTGCGCCTAGCGCCATCTGTGTGTAAAAAGCTTGAGCTTCCCAAAAACTTGATAGAAAAGGAAACCCAAAATTGTTGAAAAATGCGTGTAAAGCGAATTTTCGGCAAACTGGCCTTCATTAGATCTTTTGACCCCAGGCACATTCTTTTTATACTCGATACCGAAGGTAAAGAGTATATTGGGTTTTTGCAATGTCCGTCATGGTGTCCGTCCGTCTGTCCAACCGTATGTTCGCAACTTTTTTCCACACCCTTCAAGCTGGAGACTTGAAACTTTTCAATTCTCTTTATCTATGGGATAGTAAATTAAAGTTTCAAGATGGGGGTTCTACGATAACTGGGGGGCTGGCAAATCGATAAATTCGACAACCCAAAACCGATAAATCCACATATTTAACACATCCTTACAGCTAGAAGTACCAAATTCGGTAAGCAGATAGCTACTAGCAACCCCAAAAAACTGCATCAAAAATTTTGGAGCCACGCCCACCCAATACGCCCCCAGCCCCCCCGAATTTTTAAATCGGAAATGGCTATATCTCCCACAGTTTTTGAGCTATAGCCACCAAATTTAGTGCCAAGATAGGTGATGATGACCCCTCAAAAAACTGCATCAAAAGTTTGGATGCCACGCCAATACTGCCCAAGCCGCCCCCATCCACCCCAACGCTTCGTCAAAACGGGAATGCGTGTATCTTCCTGAGTTATGGAGCTAGAGCCACCAAATTTGGTAGGAAGATAGCTGGCGTTGACCCCCACAAATCTGCATCAAAGTTTTGGAGCCACGCCTTCCATTTCGCACCCCTTTTCCTACTTTCTACAATTTTCGAGCTAGAGTCACCAAATTTGGTATGAAGATAGCAATTGACATTCCACAAAGATCTGCATCACAAATTTGGATGCCACGCCCACCCATACCACCCCCAACCCCAGCCCCCTATCCCCTCTTCTTACAAACTTCGAGCTAGAGTCACCAAATTTGGTATGAAGATAGCAATTGGCATTCCACACAGATCTGCATCACAAATTTGGATGCCACGCCCACCCATAAGGCCCCAGCCCCCCTTTCCTCACATTTTACTAACTTTGAGCTAGAGTCACCAAATTTGGTATGAAGATAGCAATTGACATTCCACAAAGATCTGCAGCAAAAATTTGGATGCCACGCCCACCTATACCGCCCCCAGTCCCCCTTTCCCCACCTTTTACAAATCTCGAGCTAGAGTCACCAAATTTGGTATGAAGATAGCAATTGACATTCCACAAGGATCTGCATCACAAATCTGGATACCACGCCCACCCATAACGCCCCCAGCCCCCCTTTCCCAACAAACTTACAAAATTTGAGCTACAGTCATCAAATTTGTAAGGAAGATAGCTTGTGGCATCCCCATCTGCATCGGAAAATCTTTTAGGCAGTGTACACCTCTGCCGCATCCGTACCCCTCTGCAGTCAGGCCTCTTTTAACCGGTTTGAATACTGGTATCGAGTATACCGCAGTCGGTTGCGTCCGACTGCAACGTTTCCACTTGTTTTTATTAGTTTTGGCGTACAGTTCAGGCTGCAGCGAGCTACTGCGCAGCACGTTTTTTTTTTCGGGTAAATAATGAAGAAATATATTTAAACCATTCCAAAGGAAAAAAAAGTTAAATAAATTTTTTTTTTTAGAATGGGCCGCTAGTTTGGGATAGCTAGTTTGGAATATGTAGTTTGGAATTAATTTCAGTTTTTTTCTTCGCCGTGCATAGTGGCGAAATTTTCATTATAATCATGAGCCGGATTATTGCTGGATTATTAATTTCTTAAAAATTAATACCCCCGTCGAACTAGTACGAGCAATAAATTGTCAGCTGCATATTTATACAGCCTTTGCCACGCCCATGTTCATTGCAAAGATGTTTTAAGCTAATCGCGCAAGCTGTTCTGCTTAAGAGAGCTTCTCTTAAACCCACCACCGTTTGGCGCGCGTCCCAGCATAACCTCACCCATACCGACATATGTGAGTCAGACTGATTTGGCTATGTAAAGAGGCATCGAAGGCATGTCATTAGTATTCGAATAGTAAACCTAACCTGAGGAACATGGTCAGGCTCGTGGATCTTCTTCTTCCTATTCGACCCAGTTTAATCAACTTTAATTAAATATCAGCTTCAATTACAACGATGGGATCAACTATAACTAATTACCTATATACAAGTAATGAATCCGATCAATTTCCCTTTTGTTTAAGTGCTAAATAAATCTGTTGGATAAATACATATGTGCGGTGCATTGCATAACGATCATAAATACGTTTATATAATTATCAGCAGTGCCTAAAAACACATAAGCTAAATAAGTTAAAAATGCTCGTTGAAAGGGAGGATGTGACGGTTCCGTATCAATAATAACATAATTATTCATTACGCTAATAAGTTTTCTTTGTTTAGAATTGTGTACCGAACGAAAAGCACACAAAAATTTTGCAGTGTATGTCTTAAGACCCAGAAAGCTTTTGCACGTGGCTTGTGTTCGTTGCTCTCTCTTATGTTCCCCATCTACAGCGAGCTTTCGCACGAGGCTTGTGATATTTGCACTCTCTATAAATAATTGCAGCAACACACACACCAACACCAGGAAGTACTTCCAGCGTGGGATGATGTATGTAAGTCGCTCTTTTTCTATTATAATGAGCCGCTCTTAAATGCACATAATAATGTGAGTACCTAATATAACAAAGCTTCCCCTTAAATTTGGTGCAACTAGCCATGCTTCTCTTTGAAAAATCGACTCACTGCTCGACAAGTAGTTAGGTACACTTGATTATTTTTGTTGGTTTTTCGCAAGTCGAGTATAAATAAAAATGCGACGAATGCATCAATTATTAACTATATTTAACCATATTAACCGTCCTTATATATAAAATAACCTTACTCTACTATACTCTTATCGGATACTTATATACATTTAAGTTAATATATTAATTTTTTTTGTTTGGCTACTATATGGAGAACCTGAATTATTGAAAATGCCAATAAAGCGATTTAATCGGATTAATAACAATTATCATATAGTTCAAGTTGTTCATTAATATTCTTTTAAATATAAATTTTCGTATTAATTTTTCTTAGCCTAGCAGTACGGATGTTTGCTAAACGGATTTCATTCTTCTTAAAATTGATTAAATACAAATCAGCCTGCAGGTGTATTACCTTGCTATTACGTGCATGCCCTGTTGAACTGATGATGCATGTACAAACTGCGTAACAACTAGCAGATAGTAACCGCGCTGATCAACCGGCATTATTTTGTTTCTATAAAGTCATCTGTTTTTGTTTTAAATTCTTTCGGCAAACATGCGCAAGAGCTATAAGAAATTCGTTTATTGCTTATACATAATTATAACTAATTAATTAAGTTCCTTTATAACCAATTTCAAATATGAATTATATCAGCTTATCGTGTGATACTTTTATAATGAATTAATTTTCTTTTTTTTTTGTGGATAACACTCAACTTCCGATGGAGGTAGGATAGCGACGGTAGGGCATCCCCAGGGATCCTGCTTTTATTTTTAGCCCGCAGGATCATGGCAGGGTGGGCGAGTGCACCAATCGGTAGCACCGAAAAGGAATGTCCCGAATACCCGATTTACTTGATCACCTTAATACGTCTACGCTTTTTCTTCTTGCAAATGCCCGTAGTCGTCCGTTCGTTTTTGTTTGTTCGTCTGAATTTTAGTACGCGAATTTTAAAACTAATTTATAACTAATAACGAAGCAATTTTAATGCGTCGTCTATTTAAAACCAATCACCCACCCCAATTGCCGGCGAGCTTCAGCCAAAGCAAGCGCGTACTTCGATTGCCATTAATAGCCCATCTGCTTCACGTTGTTCATTACAAAATACACCAAATATGTAATAATATATACTATGACTTCACGATTTAATGTAAGCCATAATAACAGTTTTGGGTGTTGCATTGTTCGATCAAATTCCCCCGAATACTTTATACATTTTTTTAATAGCTCTTGGGACTTGATAGTCATTGTCTAATGTTTTTATATCCAAATAATATGTTATGTGGGCTGGTGTGTTAGAAGTTAAAGGTGTGAGCCTAGGAAAGTAGCTGGGAATAATAGAAATCAGGGGATCCAAAATCGGTGCAGAGTAGAACAGAACTATTCAAATAAGACGGCTAGACGCAAACCGTACCTAATCTAGGTAAAAGTTACTTATGTGTGTACGAGTGATGGTTCAGGTGAGGATCGCTTCGCCGTAGGGGGGCAAATGATGATGATGAGTGTTTGACTCTTTGGAGGACGCCAGGCTGCTGCAAACAGTGACAGTACGTAAATCGTAAAGGAACTCATTTTCACCGTCGGGCAGCTTAATTGTGATTATGAGAAACGACAAAACGACTTGGGCTGATGTTACCTCGATGTGAAAATCTAAATAAATATGATATGAGCTTAAGGCCCAACCAAACGATGCTTGCTTGCTTCGCGTCTCGGAGCAAGACTGAACGAAAAGCATTGAGCATGAAAGCCTATACCCATACGTTGCTTAAGTGCTTTGTCTCTTCTTCTTCTTTCTTTTTGCCAACCATTGTTGCCACATGTTCTTTTTTTATTCCATTAAAAAATATATGTTAACATTTTATGTAATACTATGTTAAAAATAAAGATAACACATGGTTTATAGATCTAGTATATTATATCAATGTGTTTATAAACAATAAAATGAAGATCTAACAATTATTTTAAATATTTTCCATATAAAAAAACAGCGACAGCTCCTGAGCGCAAAGCATCGAAGCATGTTTTCAATGATTGAACTTATGCTTAAGGCGCTTAAGCATTCGTTAAAAAATTTAAACTCAACGAAACCGTGCGTAAGCATCGTTTGGGCAGATACACGTCGTAGCATATGTTGAAACTTTGCCAACTTCGATGCTTTAAGCAAGCAAGCATAGTTTGGTTGGGCCTTTAATATATTCTTTTAAAAGCTACAATTTCGAAGAAAAAAAAAAGCCGGTTTACTAAAAATCAATTCAAATTTTAATTTAATATAAGTAAATATTTATTTTAACAGCCTACTTTTATTTTTAAATGAAAAATAATCACAACTGTTCCGTTCCATCAGTTTTATAGATTAATTGCCTTCCGTTTTTAACAGCTTACCGCCACCCATTTTTTCTCAATTAAAGGGCGATTGAATATAAATTAGAGGAAACATATGATAAATTATTAAAGTAAGTATAGAAGTGAAGCTAAAAAAGAAACATAAGAGAAAAATACTATATGAGATGTAAAAGAAATAAATAAACAAAATAATAATTAACAACAATAATCAGCAAACAATCAGGAAACTAACAGCACATTCCATTAAGTAATGTTATAATCTCAAAGTGCGTGATAACAAGCGATAGGGAAAGAAGCAACTAATAATGTAGAAGAAATTCTATAAGACAGTTCCATCTTTCCACTAATTGTTTTAACTGTATAACCTACCAAGCTCAGGCAAGCAAATTGTTCTAAAAAGCGTCAAATAGTAAACTCTTTAAAACGAAAAGATCTAATGCTCCTTAAGTGTGAAAGTTGTAACACTCATGTGTTTAAGGCAGCGATTAGATTCTGAGCAAAATTTATTCTCGATACCTAAAAGCTGATAAAATAGTTTGCATAGATACAGACACACAGATCTAGGAAGCCTACGGTGCTGATCGAAATATTGATCAAGAATAAACATACTATCTGGGATCAAGGATGCTTACGTTTATGCATTACAGAAATAAAAATACTATGTCTCGTTTCAAAAATTGAGAGGCAAAACCCTTAAATTTAAAGGCAATATATAAAGTCAAATAACATCAAAGAACAAAATTAAAAACAGAATAACAACACAATAAAAACAAAATAATAATATTACCAGAATGGAATGACATACTACTTTTAAATCTTACTCCCTGCTGTATTGAAACGTACATTATTTTATGCCCGTTATGTAAAATACCGACTTTTACGTCATTTCGAGCTTTAGTACATCACAGCCTTATTTTGCCATCCAAATTCAAGATTAATGCAAGGTTCAAGAAGAATAGAGCACATTTCAAGGGTTTCAAGAATTTACGAAATACCTCAGATCAATGAAAAACAAATCCATTAGCGGCAATAAGTTTTGAGCACTAAAGAAAATGAATCTCTTTAAGAAATAATTATAATATTTAAATGAAAAAATAAGACCTAATAACATGGCATCTAGAACAAAAGGTTTTGTTCTTATTAAAATTAATAAAGCACCTACAAAAAAAATAAAAATTAAATAAATAAATAAAATAAAAGAAAGAAAAAAATGGAAGTGAGATGTAACAAAACTGCAACTATCACAGTTAAGGAACAGTAGTAGTAGATACTTAACCCTTAAATTAAAACAGCTAACGAATTCATACTTTTCGAAACAGTGTAAGACTCATATCTCGAACTGTTAAGCTAGTTTAATGCACTTCCTTATTAAATGTAATAAAAATAAGGAGAATAATTAAATTAAATATTACCATCCATCAATTAAAAGAAATTAGTAACGAAATTTTCTTAGTTTAAGCAATGAGTTTGGAAATATAAAAATCTAACATAATCACTAAGAAAGTAGAAAGGTATATAGGTTGACAGTTAAAATATATTAAAGCAATCCATTATAAGTGAAAAATCAATGTCCGATCGATTTCCCTGTTAAAATTAAGCTAACGTGTTAAGGACAATAATACAATCTAACTCGTTTCAAGCGTAAAGTCTAGTCAAAACAACATAACATAAAATTTTTAAAAATCAAAAGAATACTAAGTTGGTGAAAACGATTAAGTGTTACACAAATTAAGATAGAGAATCAGACAACATCAATAGAAGAATTTTTGAAGTCAGTAAATGAGTACAAAACACATTCTTTATACATTTTTATCGTAAGTAGCATACTGGGAAAGAGAATAGTAAAAACCGTTTGTACAATCCAGCTGCTTAGAACATCTTACTGTTTTCATTTTCTTTATTTTAGAAATTTATTTGATATGTGAGTTTGATGAAATAATTTAAGTCGAGTATAAGAAATAGTTTGACGGGTATCTTAAATATGAAAAGTGTCATTTGACGAAAATCTTTTAGCGAGCAGACGGAAAGTTAAGGAAAAGATTATTTGTTAAGCCTAAAAGATTACCTTAAAGAATTTAAAGAATGTAAAAGCAAAATAAATTATTACTGAGATAGAACAGAATCGAATATATGGGTATTAAAAAAAATAAATTATAATAATAATAAATTCAATAAACGATGAAGTATAAATATTAAGATCTAAATTATTTTGTTAAAACATGATTTATTATACCAGCTACACGAACTTCTTTAAGCTTTCAAAATAGTGACATACATAAAAGCATTCTTAGATATGTATATAGTGAGTACTAGAACCTAGGCTTATAATATAGACTCAAAAAAGCTTTTTATCAAGCCGAAACAAAATCATGGAGTATGACTTGTGTGTTCTACCGGCTATAACTATATGTAATTAATATAAATGTTCGGTGTTTGTGGTTGCTTAATCCCTCAACGGAACAAGCTTACTATAATTCTCAAATTTAACGTACTGCAAAAATCTATGAAAAAAAAACGAAATAAATAAAATTAAAACATACCTATATGAAAAACATAATTTGATAGTATTTTAACAAAGTAAAAAAAAATTAAAAAGTTATACTAATTAGTTCAATACAAGTAACAGAAGTCTGTGAAATAATCAAAACAGATGTATGCAAATAAAGGTTAGAAACGTAAGTAGCGAACAAGTTGGGTATGCGTTAGAAAGAGGGACAATCAATTAACATACCACCTGCATTTCATAGACGCTCGTGTATAGAATCGCATAAAGAAGCGTGTTTCAATATAATAATATAAGCAGGATCGCTTTACCCCTATAGCACTTTCACCCTCTAACACTTACTCCCTCTAACACTAACTCTCTCTTTCTCCCTCTAACACTTTCCCCCTCTTACACCTTTCCCCTCTTACATTCCAATCTAAATCTGCAAGTCTCAATACTCTTGTTTAAAAAAAAATTTTTGATCTTGCTGCTGCTGCTGCGAAAGAAAATCCCCATCCCTTGCTTACATAACCCTCACGAATGTTGTTGTTGTTGTTGCTTTTGATCATACGACTGCGGCCTACGAATGTACTGCCCTTTGACTAGCGTACTTCAAACAAGCACAATCTTGTCTCAACCCTTTTATCCTTTGGATCACTGGTTTTCACAACCATAAACATTCATTGTTTATGTTTTGCCTGCAGGTGTGCAAGGCAGCGCACGTCAAACAGGCGCCCTCTCGTTTCTCTCTTATCTACTTATTCGTAGTTAAGAAACCTGCGCACAGTTGACTCTCTCTCTCTTATCTACTAACTTGTAGCTAAGAAACCTTAATAGTTTCAAAGGCAATGTACTTGGCTCACTGATCCTCACGGACGGTGATATCTATAACATATTAGCCAACTAATGTTCTTGACCTTTGACTAGCGCACTTCAAGCATGCACAAGTTTGTCTCTAAGCCTTCCTCCCTCTAAAACTTTCCCCCTCTAACTCTTTCTCCCTCTTACACACATTCTCCTTCTAACACTTTCCCCCTCTAACTCTTTCCTCCTCTAACATATTTTAATCTTAATCTACAAGTATCAATACTCTTGTTTAAAAACAATGTGTTGATCTTGCTGCTGCTGCTGTTGCTGCGTAGGAAAATTCCCATCCCTTGCTTACATAACCCATCACGAAGGTTGTTGTTGTTGTTGCTGTTTACCATAACAATGCAATGTACATCGAACAAGCACTCGCTTTTCTTTATTCTCTATCCTTTCTTCTTTTGCACACTGCTCCTCATAGCCATAAGCATTAATTGTTTATGTTTTTCCTGCAGGTGTACAAGGCAAAGCACGTCAAACAGGCGCCCTCTCGACTCTCTCTTATTTACTTATTCGTAGCTAAGAAACCTGCGCACAGTTGACTCTCTCTTATCTACTAACTTGTAGCTAAGAAACCTTAATAGTTTCAAAGGCAATGTACTTGGCTCACTGATCCTCACGGACGGTGATATATATAACACAATAGTCAAGTAATGTACTTGACCTTTGACTAGCGCACTTCAAGCATGCACAAACTTGTTTCTAAGTCTTCTACTACTTTCCCCCTCTAACACTTTCTCCCTCCAACACCATCTCCCTCTAACACTTTCCCCCTCTATCCTTTCCCCCTCGTACACCTTCTCCCTCTATCACTTTCTCCCGCTAAGTCTTTATAATCTTAATCTACAAGAATAAATACTCTTGTTTTAAAACAATGTGTTGATCTTGCTGCTGCTGCTGCTGCGTATGAAAATTCCCATCCCTTGTTCACATAACCCCCCACGAAGGTTGTAGTTGTTGACAATAACAATGCACGTGTGCAGAGCAACGTATTTAAAACAGGAGCACACTTGACTCTAACAATAATTGGTTAAATAGTTTAACCCGATCCTGTCATTCTTACAGCCATAAAGATCAATGTATTGATCCTGCCGCTGCTGCTGCTGTTGCTGCTGTTGCTGCTGGTGCTGCTGCTGCGTAGGAAAATTCCCATCCCTTGTTCACATCTTTTTGTTGTTGTTGTTGCTGTTGACCATAACAATGCAACGTACATCGAAGAAGCGTCCGCTTTTCTCTATTCTCTATCCTTTCTTCCTTTGTACACTGATACTCATGGCCATAAACAGGTTTATAATACAACGCACATCAAACAGGCGCCCTCTCGACTCTCTCTTATCTATCCTTTCTTCCTGTGCACACTGCACCTCATGACGATAAACAGGTTTACAATGCCACGCACGTCAAAGAGGCGCACAATTGACTCTAACACTAGTTAGGTAAATAACCAAATCTGTGCTTCTGATCACTGCTTCTCAATAATCTTGTTGCTATTGTCCTTAAGAATGCCATCTATGATTGTGGCTTGCTTGCAGGTGTATAATGCAACGCAGGTTTAACAGGCGCACACTTGACTCCAAATCCTATGATCACTAATTCTCAGAGGTGCTGCTGATAAAGTGAAGGCCTAGGAATGTTCATTCTTTGTTCTCCACCCTAGTCTAATCAAAGGAGTGACATGATCATGGGAAAAAAAGGGTCATAAATTATCATATTGAAGGGGGCGATAAAAGGGTCAAAAAACAACTGGGCAATAAAAGGGTCATAAAATTTAATGGGGGCGATAAAAGGGTCATAAAATTTAATTGGGTCATAAATTGTCGGCATCCCTTTGGGGTAGAACCGGCAATTCCCTACTACTTTGTAGTATAAATATATTTATAATTGGCCTTAAGCAAATAAACATAAGCCAACTGTGCCAAAGCTTTAAGCTTTCAAACCAAAACATCAACACATGACAATTACAGTATGTAGTTTTAAACACAACTAAACTCCTGCATAAGAATAGTAAAGATCAATACTTTTAACCGTAAGATAAGTTATACATTAGAATTAGATAAGTAACTCTTCACACATATGTTAACCTTACCTAGCCATAAGAATACATGTAAACTTTAGCTATAAATACGGACGCTGAGTCCAGAATAAATCATTCAAAGTCTAGCTCATCGCCTTTCATTATATGGCGATCCTGCCAGCTCTTGCCAAACACAAAACGGCAAAGCTAAACATACTAATATGAGCGATCATAGTACGAAAATAAAAGAGGCAATTAAACGATGAACACAGGCTGGACCTATGCCAATCTCCATAGAAGATTACAAAAGGCGCCAACCCCAGATTATATCCGCTCGTGCCAAAAAGGAGCAAAAAGAGGCAAAACTAAAAAGCATCCCGCTGGTTCAAAAACCAAAAAGAAGAGGAGGACAACTCGCCAATTTTAGGCGACACAGAGCAGCGCTAATAGCGCAAGTTAACGCCGACCCCACGCCACCCAGGCACTTATCGAGTGCAATCTGGTTACGCATCGCCACCCTGGAGGAAGAAGAATCCAAAAGAAGGCAACGCCAGCAGCAACAACGCAGCCAAAAGCCAAAAGCAGCCGAGATGACCAGCAGCAAAAATTAAAAAAAAAAACAATGAAATAATAAATAAGAGTGCATGCCAACTGCACCTTAGTGATAAACGGCGTGGACCGCCACCACATTGAAAAAAGAATGAATTCAATAAAATATAAATAGACCTATTTTTTATACCCTTCACATGTGAAACAGGGTATATTAACTTTGTCATGAATCTGTAACGCCTTAAAGGAATGATAGGAGACCCCATAAAATATATATCAAAATGATCAGGACGAGCTCAGGAATTGATTTCCGTCCGTCCGTCCGTCTGTCCGTCTGTCTGTTTCAACACGATTTCCGGCCAAACTGCTGAACCGATCTTGATGAAACTTTCACAGATTGCTTAGATCATGTCGGGTTTGTTCACTATGAAATTTCATCCCGATCGGAGCGTTCTACGATATAGCCACCATATAAATTTACCATATCAACACGATTTCAGGCCAAACTGCTGAACCGATCTTGATGAAACTTTCACAGATTGCTTAGATCATGTCGGGTTTGTTCACTATGAAATTTCATCCCGATCGGAGCATTCTACGATATAGCCACCATATAAATTTACCATATCAACACGATTTCCGGCCAAACTGCTGAACCGATCTTGATGAAACTTTCACAGATTGCTTAGATCATGTCGGGTTTGTTCACTATGAAATTTCATCCCGATCGGAGCATTCTACGACATAGCCAGCATACAAATTTACCATATCGTACTATCAATTGTTGTCTCTGTCGTGCACTTTCAAGTACCTACATGTCAAATTGTTGTTGTTGCACACGAACAAGTAAATGACGCTCAAGAGTAAAAATATTAGCGAAAAATTACCAACAACTGCACAGAAACATAAGAGGGGGCGCATTGATTTGGCTGTGTGAAGGGTATCATAGTCTTGGCATAGCCAAAATTAACTATGCGCCACTATGTTTTAAATATAATAAAATAACTATATATACGAAAAATAAATAAATAAAATTTTTGTCAGTGTATAAAAGCTTATAACACGTGCACTTTAATAACTAGATACACTATCAACTAGTGAGTATTTATAAAAATATACACACATGGAAAGTAGTATAAACGAACTAAAAATTGGAAAAGAACATTTTTTTAAGGCATACAAATGCACTGATAAGTCGATTAATATTCAAACACATACTATAAATAAACACTTAGGAACAGTTTTTAGCAATTTCAACTATATCAAAAACCTATTACACTTAAACCAAACTAACTGGGACTTAGAAACTATAACAAAATTCAAAGGAGATATTAAATACTTAGAGGAAAGTAAAATTACAATAGCTAATAAATATAAATTAGAATATACATTACCATTACATTACCATTACTTCTGATGATTTTATCGATGGCCTACTGGAGTTAGGCCTATCGCAAGTTAACATGGTGTACAACTGTAGTGGTAGAATGTTGGACTTGATATTCGTTTCAGACTCAGATTGCTGTAATACTAGTAGAATACCTCCTCAAGTGCTTCCGGAAGATACCTACCATCCAACCTTAGAACTATCCTTTGAAATTCTTAGCCTTAGTCCACCATCTAAAAGTTCTTCAAAAACCCGTTGTTTTCGTAAAACTAATTTAAGTAAATTAAATTATCTTCTTCAACATACTAATTGGTCTCGCCTTTATTCTTGTAGTGACATAGAAACTGCCATTGCCATATTTTATAGGACCTTGAATTCGCTTTTGGATATTTGTGTTTCCCTCACTTGTTCTTCAAGTGATAATAAACCACCATGGCTTACGAGGGAACTATCGAAATTGAAAAACGTGAAGACAAGATCATATAAAAATTTAAATAATCGGGTACTACTTTAGATTTAACTTCGTATTTAATAGCAAAATCTAGTTTTCTTTCTGTTAACACATCCTGTTATAATAATTATCTTAATCGTTGTAGACTAAACTTTTCACGTGACCCTAAACAGTTTTATAAATTTGTTAACTCTAAACGTAAGTCTTCTTGCTTGCCTTCCTAAGTATACCTTGATAATACAAAAGCAAGTTCTGATCAGGCAGTAGCTGATCTATTTGCTGAGTATTTTCAATCAGTATACTCATCGAATATGTATAGTAGTAGTAATTCCTATCCTTTTCAAGTTCAAGCGTCAAATTGCATATATGTACCAGTAATTACTGAGTCTACGCTCCTCAGTGAGTTTAACTCTGTCAAACCTGGCTACTTGCCTGGCCCTGATGGAGTGCCAGGTTGTATTCTTAGATACTGCACCGATTCACTTTGTAAGCCCTTAAATAAATTATTTAACTTGTCTGTTGACTCAACTGTGTTTCCTGAGTTATGGAAGGAACCCTTTATAATTCCACTCCATAAAAATTCTTCAAAGTCAAACGTTAAAAATTATAGGGGTATTTCCAAGTTGTCTGCCATTCCAAAAGTCTTTGAAAAAATTATTTGTTCTCAACTGCAACACGGATGTAGTTCAATTATATCGCCTTATCAACACGGTTTTTTTAGGCGTAGATCAACTACCACTAACCTTCTTGAATTCACTTCGCTTGTTATTAAAGGGTTTCAGGAAAAAATGCAAACTGACGTTGTTTACACCGATTTTAGTAAGGCATTTGACTCTGTTAGTCATTCTCTGTTGCTTCATAAATTGAATATTATCGGATTTCCATCAAAACTCTTATTGTGGCTTTCGGAGTACTTGTGTGGCCGAACACAAAAGGTAGTTTTTAAGTCGTCTGTATCTAAACCTATTTAAGTTACCTCTGGTGTTCCCCAAGGTAGTCACCTTGGACCTTTGCTAATTAATTTGTTTATTAACGATCTTCCAGCTGTTATTACTAACTCTTTTGTTTATATGTTTGCTGATGATGTAAAACTATGTTTCACCTACAATGATGCTTCTCTGTGCAACTTACTACAGTCGGATTTGTGTGCGCTGTCGGCCTGGTGTCGTTTTAACTTACTCAATTTGAACTGTTCAAAATGTAAAGTCATGTCTTTTTGTAGAAGTACCCCTCATACTGCTCACTACTTGCTTGATGCTTCACCACTTGACCGCGTGTTTGAAATGAAAGATTTAGGCATTATTCTTGATCCTAAATTAAAGTTTGTGAAGTAGGCCGCATCGGCCCCTTCACAAAGAGTTATATTTATTATATTTATAGTTTTTAAGTCGCAAGAAGCGCATCGGTTGTTTGAATTACCTGTATTATATTTATAATTGTTAATCGCAAGAAGTGCATCGTGTGTTTAAGCTATAGTTATAATTTTTGTTAGACGCAAGGAATCTGCAGTATTTATATTTAGTAAACGCAAGGAGCGTAAGATATTTGTAGTTAGTGAACGTAAGGAGCGAAAAGTATTTATATTTAAATATAACCGCCCCAAAACGCAGAGTCGCAAGATGCAGCGCGCCAGCTGCGATCAACAAATCCTCCACGGTCACGAGCAAGTGTGGGGAGTGACAAAATCTGCAACTTGGGCCGAAGCCGAAGCGTGGGCGAGGGAGTGGTGATTGGCCTCCGCAAGTGAGCAGACGCGTACGCGGCAGAGAGAAGAAAAATGGTTAGGTTATAAGAACAGAAAAGAGAGGCAGTGTGTTCGCAGCAAAGGTATAGGATTTTATAGAGATAAGGTAAGAGGGGATAGTTCGCGACAACCCATATATATAGGTATATATATATGCAATTAGGTCTTAGGTTAGGTTTGATTGTACGAGTAATATTTGGTATAATCTGAATAAATTGGTCACCGGCAAATCCGTGACCCAGTGGAGTGCAATTGCTGTGTATTTTCTTTCGTTCTATTTCTTTGCTTTGGGTTTTGTACCCGCGCGTACGCGATTCAAGCTGAGTCGTTTTATACTCTGGCCGCCAGCCGCCGCGTTGATGCTGGCACCGGCGTTCCCCCCTTTCCGACTTGTAAGCCGCGCGTTAGAGTCTCACCAAAAATATATAAATTTTCTTGTGAGGTATACCTGGCCAGACTGAGTTTATACCCTGGCTAAATTACTCCTTAACAAGTGGCGCCCGAGCAGGGACTCTAAAGTGCAAAGGTGTGGTATAATCTGGAATTAAAGCCCCCAGAAATATCACCAACAAGTGTGGAAGGAAAAGTGCGTAAAGTGAAGTGCGGGTATACCCGACGATACCCTGCTTTACAAGTGGCCAACGAGAACGGTTTTCGAGCGTGGTTTTCGTGCAGTCGTCGCGGCACAACGAAAGTGACGGCGTAAGGCAAGTGCAGATAAGAGTAACTGTTCGCGTTCGAGAAGCATTGCCTTAGCAACAGTTGCGGCGTAACGAAATTGACGGTGGAAGAAGACTCACCGATCAAACTAGCGGTTCGCGTTCGAGGCTGTGCATAAGTGAACACCTGCGCCGCAACGAAAGTGTCGGCAAAGTGCGTGAGCGGTCAACGAACGGCGTAACAGTAGCTGGTACAGGCCGCTACAAAAGTCGTGGTAGCGACGCACAGTGGGCTTCGACCGCGAAAGCTAGAAAATTAAAAGTGACTATTGTTCTGAGTGCGGTGTTGTCCCATCGGTTCTGGTCGAGTATCGGACTAACGTGAAGTCGTCGTACAGTGGGCCTCGACCGTATAAGCGTACAGTGAGAAAAAAAAAAAAAAAAAAATGAAATGATTTTTTTTTTATCGTAATAAAAGGAGCGGCCGCGATAAACAGGGACAAATTATAAAAAAAAAATTTTCGTTATACCAAAAAAAAAAAAAAGAGAAGGAAAATTTGTTGTTTAATTTCGTAATAAAATAGTAACCGCGATAAACAGCGCCAGATTAAAAGTAAAAATTTTTTTTGCTAAGTGGAACAGTTCGTGTGACGGCGGGACAAGAGGGAAAATTTTTTTTATCGCGATTTTCGGTGCTTTTTGCTAAGCGGAACATATACGGCTCGGGACGGAATTTTTTTTTGCGTTCGTTTATTTTTGGTTTTGATTAGATGGATGAACCCAAGACTATCGAGCCTGCCCGAACGGATGTCGTAGAAAGCCGCAACCCTGGCGTGGGTGTGCAATGGGTCTACCACTGCCATAAGGAGGATCTGGAGGACATCGTCCGGGAGTTTGGATTGGAAAAGTGTGCCACGGTAACTGACTACCGGAAGTTGGTATGTACTTTCATAAGGCAAGGTGGTCATACCACCGATATATGGGCCCGGTTAGCGGAATGGGAGTTGCGGTTCGCAAAGATCCCAGTGTCGCCTACCCGGACTGCCACTTCGGTTGGAGGAATACGACTCACGCAGAAGTCTGAATCAGATGCGGCAATCCCATCAATACAGACCGGTGGCACGGAACATTTGCGTCCGCCCTCCAACAGTACGATTTATAATGAATTTTCCCCACAGAATACAGCATGTATCCCCGATATACGAGTAGGGTCACCTCTGGCATCCGGGGAAGATACCCCGGTGAGACAGGTGAACCCCCATCTTAATTCTAGTGATAGCTATAGTACCCCTAGGAACGGGATGGTCGTCCCCGAACTAGTCCGGAAGTGGGGTATCCGGTTCGATGGGTGCACCGACCCACTAGTTTTCTTGGAGGCAATTGAGGACAGGGCGTGGTCAAACGACATAGGCTTAGATCGGTTGCCGAGGGCAATGAGCGAGGCTCTAACGGGTAAGGCAGCACGGTGGCTAACTATAAGTAGGCTAAGGGACGTGACTTGGGCGGCTTTTAAAGCCGAGTTCTTGGAGTTTTTTCTACCGCCACAGTATTTCGACAGGTTAGAAGACGGTATCCGGGCACGACGGCAACATGATAACGAGCCGTTCAAGGACTACTTGCTCGAGCTGCGGGGTATGATGTACCACGCGGGATACAGGGGTAGAACAAGAATTGCATAGGGTATACGAGAATTTGGCGCCAGAGTACAGGTTGTACATTCGTAGAAGGGACTTCTCCTCTCTGGCGCAGCTGACTCAGATGGCAGCCGAGTACGAGAACGTGAGACAACAAAGTCGCGAGTGTGCAGTACGGGGTAGGACCGGGGGCGGTAGGTATTCGGACGGATTAAACTTTTTAACCCTTTCCGGACGCAACCACAGTCAGGGTCAAGCGGTAACGTGGGGAGTGCGCCACCGCTCGGGCATACGGGAGTAATTTCAAACGGGATGATCAGCCAAGAGCGGGCGAAGGCTCTAGACGGGAAGAGGCTTTGCTACGACTGTTCGCAAGAGGGTCATTTGCCAAGGAGTGCCCCAATCCACGGGCACAGTTTTGTCTGCAGTGCGGGACCAAGGGGTCAATACCAGCCAGTGTTGTCAGCAGCCAAGGGCGGGAAACGATATGCGGCACCATCTGGGACGGGATCCGATGGGGGCCGACGTGAACCAGTCCCGAACCTAGAGTACCCTTTAAGAGTGGAAGACGGGCGGATAGTCGCTACTGTAAGAGTCGGGGACCAAGTAGTGACTGCGACAGTAGATACAGGGGGCGACGAGGAGTTTTATTAGTGAGGAATTTTCCAGTAAGGTGACCAGCGGTGGTGAGATGCTGGACGCCTGTGCGAAAATTCGCCTGGCCGGTGGGTCCACCTTAGAGGTAAAAAGCTATTGAGGGTAAAGGTTGGTCTAGCGGGGACAGAGGTCACGGTGAGTATGCTCGTGATGCCCTCGATGCTAGACAACATTATACTAGGGACAGACTTTTTGTGCCGGGTGGGGACGACCATCGAGTGTGACAAGGCTAGGTTAATTTTGGAAGCTGTAGAAGTACCAGGTATAGAGGAGGATCAGGTCCTAATAGAACGTGAGCCAGTTGTGGATAAACCGGAGGGGAGCAGCAGATCATGGCAGGAGGAGGATGCCCCGGGGGCACCTCAGCCCAGTATCGCCGTGGGAACGGTTCGAGAAGACAGCGTGGACGCAACGACGGCGGCGGGAGTACAACGGTTCGGCGAGGTAGGAGGGTGCGTCATACCCGGCCCCGCAATAACACCGGTGGAAAGCGTCGAAACCAGGAAAAACGAGTGGCCAGAGGATTTGGAACCAAATAAAAGGGAAATATTGAAAGCGAAATTGGCTCTCTTTGATGAGCTGCAAGGGGTGACCCACGTAGCTGAGCACCGGATCATCAGGAAGGACGACAAGCCGATTAAGCAGAGGGACTATAACCTCAGGAGAAGAGAATGGCGACCAGGACTCAAAACGTTGGTGCTACTAAGAGCACGGAGAAGATGGCCAACCCGACCGAGAGCCTGACAAAGAGCGGACTTGTCACAGTTTTAATTAATCTCGTTATGTTTTTTATTAACATTAACCAAAGTTGAATTCAGAAGGCTAAGACTAACCGATCGTGTTTATAAATCCCACAGAATACCCAAGATGAGCGACCAATTCCCTTATGTAATCAGCAGCGGCGGCGAGGATGACCGAGCCGCCAACCCAGGGGCAGGTATTACCGCCGAAAATGTGGGCGATACGCCCCGCAAATCGAGCTGTCTTCCCGGACGAGGACGAGCTGACCGACGCCACGGTCGCGTCCATATCAGAGGCGTTGCAAAATTGTACGCCGTTCCAGGTTCAAGGTGGAGGTGGACGGGGAGCTACACGGCGTGACGAGGAACGCGTACGGACACGTAACTGTCACGCTACCCAAGAAAGGGGGGGGGGGTGTGAAGTAGGCCGCATCGGCCCCTTCACAAAGAGTTATATTTATTATATTTATAGTTTTTAAGTCGCAAGAAGCGCATCGGTTGTTTGAATTACCTGTATTATATTTATAATTGTTAATCGCAAGAAGTGCATCGTGTGTTTAAGCTATAGTTATAATTTTTGTTAGACGCAAGGAATGTGCAGTATTTATTTTTAGTAAACGCAAGGAGCGTAAGATATTTGTAGTTAGTGAACGTAAGGAGCGAAAAGTATTTATATTTAAATATAACCGCCCCAAAACGCAGAGTCGCAAGATGCAGCGCGCCAGCTGCGATCAACAAATCCACCACGGTCACGAGCAAGTGTGGGGAGTGACAAAATCTGCAACTTGGGCCGAAGCCGAAGCGTGGGCGAGGGAGTGGTGATTGGCCTCCGCAAGGAGCAGACGCGTACGCGGCAGAGAGAAGAAAAATGGTTAGGTTATAAGAACAGAAAAGAGAGGCAGTGTGTTCGCAGCAAAGGTATAGGATTTTATAGAGATAAGGTAAGAGGGGGATAGTTCGCGACAACCCATATATATAGGTATATATATATGCAATTAGGTCTTAGGTTAGGTTTGATTGTACGAGTAATATTTGGTATAATCTGAATAAATTGGTCACCGGCAAATCCGTGACCCAGTGGAGTGCAATTGCTGTGTATTTTCTTTCGTTCTATTTCTTTGCTTTGGGTTTTGTACCCGCGCGTACGCGATTCAAGCTGAGTCGTTTTATACTCTGGCCGCCAGCCGCCGCGTTGATGCTGGCACCAGCGTTCCCCCTTTCCGACTTGTAAGCCGCGCGCGTTAGAGTCTCACCAAAAATATATAAATTTTCTTGTGAGGTATACCTGGCCAGACTGAGTTTATACCCTGGCTAAATTACTCCTTTACAAGTTTGACTCTCATATTTCGTCTATGGTTAATAAGGCCATTAATGTCTTTGGCTTCATCAAGCGGTGGTCGAAAGAGTTTAACGATCCCTACACCACTAAAACGCTTTATACATCCCTAGTACGTCCCATCCTGGAGTATGGATCTTGTGTGTGGTCCCCACAATACTCGATTCACCAGGATATAATTGAATCTATGCAGAAGAAATTTCTGATATTTGTCCTTAGAAGTTTTAACTGGGTTCCTGGAGTAGACTTACCCCCGTATTCAAGTAGACTCCTTTTAATAAATCTTCCGTCCCTGTTAAACCGTAGAACGATGCATGGAGTATTATTTATTACTAACTGCCTTAATGGTGAAATCGACTCATCAGTTCTTTTGAGTAGAGTTAAATTTAATGTCCCAATTAGATTTTCACGTAACTTTTTACCCCTTAGCCTTGATAGTTGCTTGAGCAACTATTTAATTCATGAACCATTTCGGGTTATATGTTCTGACTATAACAAACTTTATTCTCTTGGCTCCTTGGAGGCCTCAACTCCAGTACTAAAAAGATCGATCCTTTTTGCTTTATCTAATCGTAACCACTAATTACTTATCTAACGCTGGTCTGATTGGGTTTTTCTGGGTTTTTCCCAATCCACGTAACAAATGTTGGACCACTAATTTTATTGTTGAACTTCCCAGAGCTTTAACGTTAACTTTATAAATTTTTTACCTAAACTTACTTTCAGATTTATATATATTTTTATTTTACTTAATTTTAATTTCAAATTTAAATTTTTATTTTAATTTTAATTAAATTGGATTTTATGTCAGCTGATTATAGTTGACAATAAACAAAAAAAAAAAAAAAAGGAGCTCGACATAAGGCCACATTTAAGGAACTAGTAAACAATACAGTAATGACAGACAAAATAGAAACCCAACCAGTAATACCAAACACACTTTCGAAAGAAGAAGACAAAATGGGACAAACGAGTATTGAATTCATAAACTCAGCTTCAAAGCTGGTCCAAGAGTTTGACGGAAGGAGCGAAAACTTACAAAGTTTTACATAAAGGGGATACATGAAACAATAGCTATCAAAATAATAACAAGTGGAAACGTTGCAGTCGGACGCAACCGACTACGGTATACTCGATACCAGTATTAAAACCGGTAACAAGAGGCCTGATTGCAAAGGGGTACGGATGCGGCAGGGGTGTACGCTGCCTTAAAGATTATCCGATGCAGATGGGAATGCCACCAGCTGTCTTCATTGCAAATTTGGTGACTCTCGCTCAAAGTTTGTAAAATGTGAGGAAAAGGGGGCTGGGGGCGGTATGGGTGGGCGTGGAATCCAAATTTTTGATGCAGATCTTTGTGGAATGTCAATTGCTATTTTCATACCAAATTTGGTGACTCTAGCTCGAGATTTGTAAAAGGTGGGGAAAGGGGGACTGGGGGCGGTATAGGTGGGCGTGGCATCCAAATTTTTGCTGCAGATCTATGTGGGATGTCAATTGCTACCTTCATACCAAATTTGGTGGCTCTAGCTCAAAGTTTGTATAAGGTGGGGAAAGGGGGGTGGAATGGGTGGGCGTGGCTCCAAAACTTTGATGCAGATTTTTGGGGGTCGTTGCCAGCTATCTTCCCACCAAATTTGGTGGCTCTAGCTCCACAACTCTGGAATATACACGCATTCCCGTTTTTGACGAAGCGTTGGTGCGGATGGGGGTGGTTATGGCATTATTGGTGGGCATGGCATCCAAACTTTTGATGCAGTTTTTGGGGGGTCATCATCACCTATCTTGACACCAAATTTGGTGGCTATAGCTCAAAAACTGTGGGAGATATAGGCTTTTTTAACTTTAAAATGCGGGGGGGCTGGGGGCGGAATGTGTGGGCGTGGCTCCAAAATTTTTGATGCAGTTTTTTGGGGGTTGCTAGTAGCTATCTTCTCACAAAATTTGGTGGTTCTTACTGTAAGGATGTGCGAAATATGTGGATTAATCGGTTTTGAGTTATCGAATTTATCGATTTGCCAGCCGCCCAGTTATCGTAGAACCCCAATCTTGACACTTTAATTTACTATCCCATAGATAAAGAGATTTGGAAAGTTTCAAGTCTCTAGCTTGAAGGGTGTGGAAAAAAGTTGCGTTCATACAGACGGACAGGCAGACAGACGGACAGACGAACAGACACCATGACGGACATTGCACAAACTCAATATACTCTTTACCTTCGGTATCGAGTATAAAAACAAAATTAAAATTTGACGCTAGGCTAATAATTACTAACGAAACAACAATAATTTGTATAATAAAAACCTTTCAAAACAATATAAAAGGTGAAACAGTAGCGGTTATTGAAGCAAAATTAATGAATCTTAAACAAAAAGAACAATCAGCCAGCGCATATGCAACTGAAATAGAGAATTTAGCCAAAGCTCTAAAACGAGTTTACATCGTAGATAGCCTTTGCATAGATACCGCCCAAAAGTATGCAACAAGTACAGCAGTAAACGCTTTTTTTTTTTTTTTTTTTTACCTTTTGATTTATATTTAATATCTGCCCGTATGGACATTAATTAAACTGTATAATTGAAAAAGTTGGCAGATGTATATTTTTATATCATCAGTTTCAAAAGCACGTGTAGGGGAGGATCAATCGTCTTCCAGATGTGGGAGGTCGAGCGGGTGGGTCCTCTGAAGTCTTCTTGTTGTAAGGCTGTTGTCCAGAAGGGGATAGGGCAAGGTTGTTCGGATGATTAAACAACCTATCAGTGTAGCTGGCACTCATCTTCCTAATTAATTCATTAACAGCTGGCATGCTCAGTTGGCTATGTATGGTGGCGTTATCGTGGTACACGTGCGCACCGGAAATGATTCGAAGAGCTTTGTTTTGAAATCTTTGAATCAACATCAGGTTACTTTTCCTCGCTGTACCCCACAACTGGATGCCATAGGTCCAGATGGGCCTCAGAATAGCTTTATAAACGAGCAGTTTTACATTAAGTTTCATTTTTGATTTTTTGCCGATTAGCCAGTAGTACTGACGCAGCCTCAAGTCGGCCTGTTTCCGTTTTCGGGCTAGGTGCGCACGCCATGTTAGCCTCCTGTCCAGAGTGATACCAAGGTATTTTGGAGTTACTTCCTCAGGGATGACTGTTCCGTCTAGATAGACGCGCGGACAATTGCCCGGACGCAGGGCAAACGTGGTTTGTGTCGATTTTTCCTGGTTTACAGAAATGTTCCACCTTTTCAGCCAGCCGTCAAGCAGATTTAGTTGCTGTTGAATTTCATCAGAAGCGTCCTGGGGCAGCGAAGCGGTGGCTAGAAAGGCGGTGTCATCTGCGTAGGTGGCTACAAACAGGTGGTAGATGGGCATGTCGGCTGTATACAAGGTGTACAATATAGGACCCAGTACACTGCCTTGTGGTACACCAGCTCCGATAGTCCTGATCGATGACTTAGCTTCATCACATCTCACGTAAAATAATCGGTTCTTGATGTACGAATCCAAGAAGTTAAAATATGCCATGGGTAGATTCGCCTTAATCTTGTGAAGCAGTCCGGGATGCCAGACCCTGTCAAACGCTTGTTTGATGTCGAGCATTACCGCGCAGCAGTACTTCTTGTTCTCAAATGCATTCAAAATCTGCTCAACAAGCCTATGGCATTGCTCGGGTGTTCCATGTGAGCGCCTGAAGCCAAACTGGTGATCAGGGATCAAACCAGCATCGTCCATTATCGGCAACATTCTGCGTAGAAATACTCGTTCAAGTATTTTGGATAGTATGGCCAGCAAACTTATCGGACGATAGGAAGCTAGATTGATCTCTGGTTTTCCGGGCTTAGGAATAAGTATCACTTCCGCGCATTTCCACTGCGCAGGGAAGTGACCAATTTGCATACATCTATTGAAAATTCTACATATCAACATGGTGCACGTAAGGGGGAGCATCTTAAGCGCCATGGCGTCGATGCCGTCAAAGCCAAGTGACTTGCTGCATTTTAATGAGGCGATGTCTTGCTCAATGTCCTCAACGACCGCTGGAGGAATAGTCGTGTCACAGGGTCTTGGGGATTCTAGGAATCTTCTGGGATCCTCGGTATCCTCCGTAGTGCATCTCTCGATGGGCGAAAAAGAGTTGTAGAGATGGTCCGCAAATGCCTCGGCACGCTCACAGTTGGACGGGCACCAATCACCGCTTGCGTTTTTAACTGGCACTGTTCTCTTGGTGGGCCTATTAATATGCCGCGTAACCCGCCAGAGGTTGTGCTGGGGGTCACCAGGCTCAACGTTCTCCAGGAACTCATCAAGCGCGCTCCTTCTTAGGTTTATCTCGATCGGAGCATTCTACGACATAGCCACCATACAAATTTACCATATCGTACTATCAATTGTTGTCTCTGTCGTGCACTTTCTAGTTCCTACATGTCAAATTGTTGTTGTTGCACACGAACAAGTAAATGACGCTCAAGAGTAAAAATATTAGCGAAAAATTACCAACAACTGCACAGAAACATAAGAGGGGGAGCATTGATTTGGCTGTGTGAAGGGTATCATAGTCTTGGCATAGCCAAAATTAACTATGCGCCACTATGTTTTAAATATAATAAATAACTATATATACGAAAAATAAATAAATAAAATTTTTGTCAGTGTATAAAAGCTTATAACACGTGCACTTTAATAACTAGATACACTATCAACTAGTGAGTATTTATAAAAATATACACACATGGAAAGTAGTATAAACGAACTAAAAATTGGAAAAGAACATTTTTTTAAGGCATACAAATGCACTGATAAGTCGATTAATATTCAAACACATACTATAAATAAACAATCAGGAACAATTTTTAGCAATTTCAACTATATCAAAAACCTATTACATTTAAACCAAACTAACTGGGACTTAGAAACTATAACAAAATTCAAAGGAGATATTAAATACTAAAGATCCGTATCCAGTACAGCGAAAAAAAAATTTTTCATACAAAATCGTCGCAGCAGGAATTGTTTTTTTTTTTTGCTGCGTGTGTTCTCGGTATCCAGTAACGTAGCAAAAATACTAAACTGCTTACCAAATCATATATCTTTTGTGCCCAGGCCAGCAACCAACATTTATAAAACGACAAGTTATAAATAATAATGGAAAGGAAAACTGAAAAACGGGTTTAAAAGTATTGGTACTGCAACAACATATGATACCAATAACGGAATAAGCATATTTGCACTATTCATCTTTTCTTTTTTATTTTGTGTTTGTGGGTTTGTTTACTTTTTAAATTTGATGCCTCAGTGTGACCATGTATCTCTTAAGCTATATAAGGCAAAATGCCATATTTTTACCACAAATTAGTGGACTATGGTCGCACTATAAAATCTTGTGCCCACGCTTCCAAAATATATCACAAATTCCTGCCAGGAATTTTTTATTGTACTGGAACCGGACCTTTAGAAGGAAGTATAATTACAATAGCTAATAAATATAAATTAGAATATACATTACCAAAAGAGCTCGCAAAAAAGGGCACATTTAAGGAACTAGTAAACAATATAGTAATGACAGAAAAAAAAACCCAACCAGTACTACCAAACACACTTTCGAAAGAAGAAGACAAAATGGGACAAACGAGTATTGAATTCATAAACTCAGTTTCAAAGCTGGTCCAAGAGTTTGACGGAAGGAGCGAAAACTTACAAAGTTTTACATAAAGGGGATACATGAAACAATAGCCATCAAAATAATAACAAGTAAATCAAAAAAAATTTTAAGGCATGCTTTTATACGCTTTCTTGCATACATTTGTAATCGAGATTTTTTATCATCATCCATGCAAAACATAAATATTAAAAAAAGTTTTTGCTTTTAAAAAAAAAAAAAAAAAGCTTAAATAATACAAAAAAAAGTATGTCTCGGTCGGAGCTCGAACCCACGATCTTCGACCTGTGAAGCGGCAGGCTTCCCCTTCATGCCACCTAAGCTTGTCATGTTTCACAGTCATATTAGTAAGTTAAGCAAAAGGGAAAACTGTTTTTCGTGGTTTTTACATGATATGTATTACATATTTTAGCGTGCCAAAAACTTGAAAAACATGTAATGTCATCTGAAACACATCTTTGGTGAAAATTTCCGAACTCCAGGTAGTCGGGAACTTGGTGAAAATTTGATTACAAGATTCCGGTACAAACATACAGACAGACCAGTCAAGTTAAATAAAAGCATGTAAAACAAAATTAAAAGGTGACGCTAGGCTAATAATTACTAACGAAACAACAATAAGTTGTATAATAAAAACCTTGCAAAACAATATAAAAGGTGAAACAGTAGCAGTTATTGAAGCAAAATTAATGAATCTTAAACAAATAGAACAATCAGCCAGCGCATATGCAACTGAAATAGAGAATTTAGCCAAAGCTCTAAAACGAGCTTACATCGCGATGTACGATGCATCGTAGATAGCCTTTGCATAGATACCGCCTAAAAGTATGCAACAAGTACAGCAGTAAAAGCTATAACAACAAATTGAACAAACAGCAGAGTTCACACTATAATGGAAGCAGGGCAGTTTAAAGACATGAATGAGGTAATAGCGAAATTCGTCAGCACAAACACAAATATGGAACAAGAAAATAGTATCTTTATAACTAGTAGAAACTCATACAGAAATAATAATAATGCATACAATAACAGAAACTACTACAATCAAAATAACCAAAACAATAATAGAAACAACAGAAACTACAACAACAATGCCAAAAGAAATTACAATAACCAAAATTACCAAAACAACAATAAAAATAACCAGAACTTTAGACACTACAATAACAGCAATAATCAGAACAACAACAATAGTTATTGAGAAAACGACAGATTTAATAACAATAACAATGTAAGAATAACAAACGACGATGCACAGCCGGAAAACTACGAAAGTCCCTTGATCATAGAACAATAATTCATAATATATATAGCGTTTACCTAAACTTCGTAACCATTAATTTTAGCGATCGATGTTGATCGATACAGGAGCAGACATATCCATTATAAAGCTTAGCTCAGTACCAGAAGTAACAAGTGGAAACGTTGCAGTCGGATTCAAACGACTGCGGCATTCTCGATACCAGTATTAAAACCGGTAAGAAAAAGGCCTGATTGCTGAGGGGTACGGATGCGGCAGGGGTGTACGCTGCCTTAAAGATTTTCCGATGCAGATGGGGATGCCACAAGCTATCTTCCTTACAAATTTGGTGACTCTAGCTCAAAGTTTGTCAAATGTGGTGAAAGGGGGGCTGGGGGCGGTATGGGTGGGCGTGGCATCCCAACTTGTGATGCAGATCTTTGTGGAATGTCAGTTGCTATATTCATACCAAATTTGGTGACTCTAGCTAAAAGCTTGTAAAAAGTGGGGAAAGGGGGGCGAAATGGGTGGGCGTGGCTCCAAAACTTTGATGCAGATTTTTGGGGGTCGTTGCCAGCTATCTTCTTACCAAATTTGGTGGCTCTAGCTCCACAATTCTGGAAGATACACGCATTCCCGTTTTTGACGAAGCGTTGGGGTGGATGGGGGCGGCTAGGGCAGTATTGGTGGGCGTGGAATCCAAACTTTTGATGCAGTTTTTGGGGGTCATCATCACCTATCTTGGCACCAAATTTGGTGGGTCTAGCTCAAAAACTGAGGGAGATATAGGCTATTTTGACTTTCAAATGCGGGGGGTTGGGGGCGGAAAGGGGGGGCGTGGCTCCAAAATTTTTGATGCAGTTTTTTGGGGGTTGCTTATAGCTATCTTCTTACCAAATTTGGTACTTCTAGCTGTAAGGATGTGGGAAATATGTGGATTTATCGGTTTTGAGTTATCGAATTTATCGATTTGCCAGCCCCCCAGTTATCGTAGAACCCCATCTTGACACTTTAATTTACTATCCCATAGATAAAGAGAATTGGAAAGTTTCAAGTCTCTAGCTTGAAGGGTGTGGAAAAAAGTTGCGAACATACGGACGGACAGACGGACGGACACCATGACGGACATTGCACAAAACCAATATACTCTTTACCTTCGGTATCGAGTATAAAGACTTATCAAGAGATTTTGGAGGAGCAAAAAAAAACCAACTCAATTTTAGAAAGATTAGTGTTAGCAATGGAAACAACATTTAAATTAAATTATTAAGAAACAAAAAAATAAAGCATATTTTTTAATCAAAATACCAAAGTACATAAATAAAACGTCAATGTATGCTTAAAGAAGCTGCTATGTCGTCTCGAATTTGTGAAGTTGTTTCCTGCTGATTTGAATTTGATAGAGAATCAAATTCTGCGCGTGGTTCAGGAACTTCAGCAATACCAAAATCCTCATCCTCATGTTCGCGGCATAAATTTTGAGCAGCACAGCAAACATTTATAATGCATGAGACCCTTAAGGGGCTATACAAAAAGGATCTCTTGGAGTAATCGGAATCGGCTTTTAATTACTCCAAAAGTTCTCTCGATTACATTTTCTTGCAGAAGCATGGCGAAGGTTGAAAGTGTGTTGGTTCGAGCATTGTGTTGGATTTCTGTAGGCCGTTAACAGAAAGTGCTCCAAGGGATAACCCGATTCCCCAAGGAGCCAATTACCACGTGAACCACTTTCATACTGCTCCTGGAAAAAAGACCTGGCTTCGCTTTGACTCCAAGCGCAAGAGTCATGAGTTGCTCCAGGCTTCGAAGCATCCACATAAAGGACTCTAAGATCGTAATCACATATCTATGGAAACCAATATTTAATGGTTAATTAAGCGTTTAGGATAACAAAAGTTTAACATAAACGAGTTCCACAACACAAACATAACAAAACAGACAATCGAGTTAACAACTCACCTCTACACATTTAAAAGTAAACAAATTAAAAAAATCTGACTTACTACCATTGCATTAATGCTAAAATACCCCTTTCTATTAAAATAAACCTGTTCGGCACTGCTGGGCTTCATTATCTTGAAGTGGGTGCCATCGATGCAGCCAACTACTCCAGGAATGCTATACTTTTGGTAGAAATGCTGTTTGCATTTCGTTAGCATTTCCTCCGATCTATTCAATTGAATAAATCGCGGGTAAAGTTTTTTCCAGCAATGGAAGTATAATCCAAAGGGTTTTCCAACAGATTGCCTCGACATTGAAAAATCCGTGTCCTTCCCTATCGCTCGTTGAAACGACCCAACTCCTAGAAAACTCAATGCAGTTGCCAATTGCAGGATTGGTGAAATCGAAGAAGATGGGATATCTCCCTCGATTATATTGAGGATCTTTCGGAAGGTCCTCTTGTCAACACGATAATTATACCGGAAACTATTGAAATTAAATTAATTAGCATAAGATAATGAAGAAATGCAGAAAAACCACATACGTATCGTCAGATTGCGACAACGGATCAGATGCGCATCTGAGAAGCCTTCGCTGCATGGTTTCTTTCCTAATTTTCTGCTGCCGGAGCTCTTCTATGGCCAATAATCTCGCTAACGGCATATTCAATTTAAAACAACTTCTGTTTAAAACAATTTGGGGATGATTTATGAACAGCTGATTGCTGTCAGGCGGAAATTGTTGCCAGACAGTTGGCAAGTAGCTTCTAGAGTTGCCGAATATCTTTTAATTGTTTTCCCGCCCAAATTTAAATGTTTTCTTGTGTGTTTATTTGCAAAAACAATCAACTTCTATACAAAAACATTAAAAAATGTTAATAAAATATGAAACCAGTTGAAAGCCCCTTATTCTGATATGTTTAGACTACAAAAGGTGCTAAACAAACACTTGGCTAATTTAATCTGGCGTGGTGTCAACCCTTAGCAGCCAAGTCCGATAAGGTTTGTGCACACACTAAGTTCTGTGGCACCGTGAAAATTTTAAGACGATTTTGCTTCTGGCGGAATCAAATTTCACTGACGTTTTCTGTGGCACCCCTGTATAACTAGTAGAAACTCATATAGAAATAATAAATTATTATTATAATATTATTATATTATTATTATAAATAATAATGGAAAGGAAAACTGAAAAACGGGTTTAAAAGTATTGGTACTGCAACAACATATGATACCAATAACGGAATAAGCATATTTGCACTATTCATCTTTTCTTTTTTATTTTGTGTTTGTGGGTTTGTTTACTTTTTAAATTTGATGCCTCAGTGTGACCATGTATCTCTTAAGCTATATAAGGCAAAATGCCATATTTTTACCACAAATTAGTGGACTATGGTCACACTATAAAATCTTGTGCCCACGCTTCCAAAATATATCACAAATTCCTGCCAGGAATTTTTTATTGTACTGGAACCGGACCTTTAGAAGAAAGTATAATTACAATAGCTAATAAATATAAATTAGAATATACATTACCAAAAGAGCTCGCAAAAAAGGGCACATTTAAGGAACTAGTAAACAATATAGTAATGACAGAAAAAAAAACCCAACCAGTACTACCAAACACACTTTCGAAAGAAGAAGACAAAATGGGACAAACGAGTATTGAATTCATAAACTCAGTTTCAAAGCTGGTCCAAGAGTTTGACGGAAGGAGCGAAAACTTACAAAGTTTTACATAAAGGGGATACATGAAACAATAGCCATCAAAATAATAACAAGTAAATCAAAAAAAAATTTTAAGGCATGCTTTTATACGCTTTCTTGCATACATTTGTAATCGAGATTTTTTATCATCATCCATGCAAAACATAAATATTAAAAAAGTTTTTGCTTTTAAAAAAAAAAAATAAAAAAGCTTAAATAATACAAAAAAAGTATGTCTCGGTCGGAGCTCGAACCCACGATCTTCGACCTGTGAAGCGGCAGGCTTCCCTTCATGCCACCTAAGCTTGTCATGTTTCACAGTCATATTAGTAAGTTAAGCAAAAGGGAAAACTGTTTTTCGTGGTTTTTACATGATATGTATTACATATTTTAGCGTGCCAAAAACTTGAAAAACATGTAATGTCATCTGAAACACATCTTTGGTGAAAATTTCATAACTCCAGGTAGTCGGGAACTTGGTGAAAATTTGATTACAAGATTCCGGTACAAACATACAGACAGACCAGTCAAGTTAAATAAAAGCATGTAAAACAAAATTAAAAGGTGACGCTAGGCTAATAATTACTAACGAAACAACAATAAGTTGTATAATAAAAACCTTGCAAAACAATATAAAAGGTGAAACAGTAGCAGTTATTGAAGCAAAATTAATGAATCTTAAACAAATAGAACAATCAGCCAGCGCATATGCAACTGAAATAGAGAATTTAGCCAAAGCTCTAAAACGAGCTTACATCGCGATGTACGATGCATCGTAGATAGCCTTTGCATAGATACCGCCTAAAAGTATGCAACAAGTACAGCAGTAAAAGCTATAACAACAAATTGAACAAACAGCAGAGTTCACACTATAATGGAAGCAGGGCAGTTTAAAGACATGAATGAGGTAATAGCGAAATTCGTCAGCACAAACACAAATATGGAACAAGAAAATAGTATCTTTATAACTAGTAGAAACTCATACAGAAATAATAATAATGCATACAATAACAGAAACTACTACAATCAAAATAACCAAAACAATAATAGAAACAACAGAAACTACAACAACAATGCCAAAAGAAATTACAATAACCAAAATTACCAAAACAACAATAAAAATAACCAGAACTTTAGACACTACAATAACAGCAATAATCAGAACAACAACAATAGTTATTGAGAAAACGACAGATTTAATAACAATAACAATGTAAGAATAACAAACGACGATGCACAGCCGGAAAAACTACGAAAGTCCCTTGATCATAGAACAATAATTCATAATATATATAGCGTTTACCTAAACTTCGTAACCATTAATTTTAGCGATCGATGTTGATCGATACAGGAGCAGACATATCCATTATAAAGCTTAGCTCAGTACCAGAAGTAAAAATAATTCATAAGGAAAAAAACACACGACTTAACGGCATAGGCAAAGACACGATAGGAGAAGTAAAACTAGATTTCATGCACCAACCGTTGCAACACGCCTTTCAGGTTGTACAAGAAGATTTTCCGGTCCCTTGTGATGGCATAATAGGGCTTGACTTCATCAAAAAATTAAATTGCACGATTAATTACAATACAAGCTGGTTAACCATAAAACCACACAGTATAAAATATACCATTAACATACCAATTGATACACATAATACGAATAGAATAATAGTTATACCACCACGAACAGAAACTATCGAGAAAGTACACGTAAAAAAAGAAACAGATGTTTTTGTACCAAACCAAGAACTTCAACCCGGAGTTTTTATAGCAAATACCATCCTATCAAAACTTAGCCCATATGTAAGAATAATCAATATATATGGGTAGTTGTCGCATCAAAATTTTTGTTGCAGATCTTTCTGAAATGTCAATTGCTATCTTCATACCGAATTTGGTGACTCTAGCTCAAAATTTGTAAAAGGTGGGGAAAGAGGGGGGGCTGGGGGCGGTTTGGGTGGGCGTGGCATCAAAATTTTTGTTGCAGATCTTTGTGGAATTTCAATTGCTATCTATATACCAAATTTGGTGACTCTAGCTCGAAGTTTGTAAAAGATGGTGAAAGGGGGAATGGGGGCGTTAAGGGTGGGCGTGGCATCCATCTTTATACCAAATTTGGTGACTCTAGCTCGAAATTTGTTATAAAAGGGGAAAGGGGTGCTGGGGGCGGTATGGGTGGGCGTGGAATCCAAATTTTTGATGCAGATCTTTGTGGAATGTCAATTGTTATCTTCATACCAAATTTGGTGACTCTAGCTCGAAGTTTGTAATAGATGGGGAAAGGGGGCTGGGGGCGGTATGGGTGGGCGTAGCATCCAAATTTTTGATGCAGATCTTTCTGAAATGTCAATTGCTATCTTCATACCAAATTTGGTGACTCTAGCTCGAAAATTTTAAAAAGTGTGGAAAGGAGGGCGAAATGAAGGGCGTGGCTCCAAAACTTTGATGCAGATTTTTAGGGGTCGTTGCCAGCTATCTTCCTACCAAATTTGGTGGCTCTAGCTCCACAACTCTGGAAGATACACGCATTCCCGTTTTTGACGAAGCATTGTGGTGGACGGGGGCGGCTAGGGCAGTATTGGTGGGCGTCGCATCCAAACTTTTGATGCAGTTTTTAGGGGGTCATCATCACCTATCTTGGCACCAAATTTGGTGGCTCTAGTTCAAAAACTGTGGGAGATATAGCCATTTCTGATTTCAAAATGCGGGGGGCTAGGGGCGGAGTGGGTGGGCGTGGCTCTAAAACTTTGATGCAGTTTTTTGGGGGTTGCTAGTAGCTATCTTCTTACCAAATTCTGTATTTCTAGCTGTAAGGATGTGTTAAATATGTGGATTTATCGGTTTTGAGTTATCGAATTTATCGATTTGCCAGCCCCCCAGTTATCGTAGAACCCCCATCTTGACACTTTAATTTACTATCCCATAGATAAAGAGATTTGAAAAGTTTCAAGTCTCTAGCTTGAAGGGTGTGGAAAAAAGTTGCGTTCATACAGACGGACAGACGGACAGACACCATGACGGACATTGCACAAACTCAATATACTCTTTACCTTCGGTATCGAGTATAATGAGTGTACGAATATGCGGCAGAATTGCAGAATAACAAAAACAGACACTAACAACCACACAGAACTGACGCCGCAATTGTTAAAATATAATAATTAGCAAATTAAACGACGCACAACAAGAAGCACTTTGCACAGCTTAGGTAAGCCTATGTTTTACGAACAGTAGACTGCAAAAAATAAATAAAAAGCCTGATAAACGGCGCAAAATTAATAAGTTGTTCGGAGCTTAAGTAAAACACGTCAATCACACTCAAACTGAGATCTCTCTATGAATAACAATGAAAATTTCACTATAAGTGAGTTAATTGATGACGACAGTGATGATGAAATTATTGCAAGCTCCTCTGATCCAAATGGTTATGAAGAAGAGGATTTATTAATAGGGCAATTGTTAGATTTCCCGATAGGAAAAAGAAATTGTGTGATGGACTATTTGACAAAAACTATTCCAACCTACACGGATAAAAATTTTAAACGCATTTGCGAGCTACAAGAAGAATTTTATGCTTGAATTCACCCAAATAGCCTTTTCTTTATTTTCATTGGGTGCGGCAGCTGCTGCTTCCTGCTCTGAATATACTTCAGGCTATGCATATTGTATAAAAAGTTATAAAATAAACTCATTTTTTATTATTATTGGACGTAGATGTACTAACGAACAGTACAGTCAAGTGGCCCAACGATACCAAGCACCGGCTTGTTAACGCGCGGACCCACGCACAAAGCGACCCACCTCCCGCCCATCCGACCGAGGGGCGCTCCGCTTATCGTGCGGTTACGATGATCGCGAACATGTAGACAAATGACACAAAACTAACTTTTTAATAGAGCAAGTAGGAGTGGCACTGTGTATTAAGTGGGAAAGATCGTTATAAATAGAACACAGAATACGAAAAGGGTTATGAAGAGCATAATTAGAATTACAAGTTTGAAGAGATATAGGTACAAAATTTCTAGTATTTCTAATAGGAACAGCAAAAGTTAATTTGGTTAATTAATTCAGAAGAATCAATTTCACCATTAATTAATTTGTGAAAAAGGAAAATGATAGCATTATTCTACGATCACTCAGAGAAGGAAGATCTATTAGTAAAAGTCTACTACGATAAGACGGCAAATTATTGTTAGTGTCCCAGTTGAGACCTCTAAGTGCGAAGAGCAGAAATTGTTTTTGTACCGATTCTATTTTATTCTGATGAATTTCGTATTTCGGAAACCATATACAAGATCCATATTCCAGAATCGGTCGAACAAGAGAAGTATACAGAGTTTTTGTTAAGTAGGGATCGTTAAACTCCTTCGACCAGCGCTTAATGAACCCCAAGACACCAGATGCTCGATTGGAAATTGAAGAAATATGCTTGTCAAACTTAAGCTTTGGGTCCATAACGATGCCCAAATCGTCAACCCATTCAATTCTATCTAGTGGTTTGTTGTCAAGAAAATATATATTAAAAAAGGGCAAATATCTAAAAAATGACATTACTTTACATTTACTGCAATTAAGATTTAAAAAATTTACTTTACACCACATTTGAAAGTTGTCTAAATCTCTTTGAAGCTGTTGAGCAGCAAGGGGAGTTGCAGCCGACGTGCATAATTTTACATCATCAGCGTACATCAAAACCCGAGAGAACTTTATAACTGATGGAAGATCGTTTATAAACAAAATAAATAACAAAGGACCAAGATGACTACCCTGTGGAACGCCTGAAGTGACCTGAACCGTCTTGGAAACGGACCCTTTAAATAAAACCCTCTGAGTTCTAAGAGTTAGGTAGTCTTTAATCCAAAGAACTAGAATATTTGAAAAGCCCAAGAGTTCTAGTTTATGTATAAGAAGACGATGATCTACAGAGTCGAAAGCCTTACTAAAATCAGTATAAATAACATCAGTCTGCAATTTGTCCTGAAAACCCTTGATAACAAATGAAGTAAATTCTAACAAGTTAGTGGTAGTAGATCTTTGTTTCATAAATCCGTGCTGGCACGGTGAAATAATAGATTTGCAACGGTGTTGAAGATGGGAGGTTATTAATTTTTCAAAAATCTTAGGAATAGCAGACAACTTGGAGATACCCCTATAATTTTGAACATTAGATTTGTTTCCTTTTTATGGAGAGGAATAATAAATGACTCTTTCCAAATTTTTGGAAAGGAGCCTAACTCCAGGGACAAGTTAAACATTTTAAGCAACGGCTTTAAAAGACCATGAGCACAGTGTCTAAGCACGCAGCTTGGCACTCCGTCAGGTCCTGGGGAAAATATAGGTTTCAAACCATGTAGATTATTTAAAAGTGAGTTTTCAGTGATTTTCAGTCCAAAGATGCGATTCGAGCCATTAACCCGATAAGGGTAAGGCAAATCGACTTGAGATTGAAATGAGCTATAAGTCGTTTGAAAAATTGGGCAAATATATTTGCAATCTCCTGATCAGAATTGGCCTTCGTTTCCTCAAAGAATACTTCCGTTGGGAGTGTCGATGACCTACGTTTCGCATTAACAAAATCAAAAAACCGCTTTGGATCCTGCTGAAACTGTAATCTACACCGAGTCAGGTAATTCTTATAACATTGGTTATTTAAGATATCAAAACTGGCACGAGCAATCAAGTATGCAGAATAGGCTACCGATGAGCCGTTTTTTCTAAATCTCTTGTAGAGTTTAGATTTACGATTTTTGAGAATTGTCAACTCTCGGGTAAACCACACAGGTTTGTTAGACCTGTTTAGCTTACCAACCGGGACACATAAATCAAATAAAGAATGTAAGGTATTATAAAAAATACTGATTGCCACGTCCAAGTCGTCAGACTCGTAGAGGGGAGACCAGTCAGTTTGGGATAAAAGCAGAGCGGGTCCCTCAAAATCATTATTCCGAAATTGACGAACTCGACTCAAAGGCATCTTGATATTGCAACGCGTCCGGGAAGGTAAGTTAATCAATAGCTCCAACGTAGGATGGTATAAGTCTTCGGGATAAGATATAGGCCGGGAACGGGAAACGGATGAAGATGATGAATCCAAAACAAAAATCAGATCAAGCATTTTATTAAGAGAATTTGGGATAGCATTAATTTGACTCAATGACATCCCAAGTAGGTCGATTAAAAATTCATTCGGGGCCGCGGGAGTCAGGGCACCAGAGTCAGGAGAAGAAATCCAAGTAGCTTCAGCAATGTTGAAATCACCAAGAACTACAAGAAAATCGCGATCAGAAAGCAAGGCAGAGACAGTATGGATAGCAGATAGATGTGTCTCATAGATAGAGAGATCAGAGGAAGGAGGTATATACGAACAAGTGATAAAAATGTTAATACCGTAAATATTAAGCTTTACAGCAATAAACTCTATATCAAAAGAACTATCTAATTCGACAGTTTCAGAAGGAAAGTCTACATTCACAGCAATAAGCACTCCACCACCACGCCGAAGAGTACGGTCTTTTCTGTAAATAGAATATGTACTACATAGAATTTCGGAATTGAGAATGTCTTGCCTTAACCACGTTTCAGTAAAGGCAATGACATGGAAAGCGAAAGAAAGACTATTAAGGTATAAACTAGTGAGTTTACTACAAAGACCTCTTACATTCTGATAGCCAAGTAAGAAGGAGGATGTTAGTTTTTTGAACTATCAGTAATTGGCAGAGTTACCTTAGATCCAACCACCGGAAGGGTTGATACAATCGGGGGCCGATTTTTTTCTTCCTTGCAGTATACTCTTTCACAATTATGTGTTCTGGCCAAAATTCTTTGCAGCATATAGTGCAAAAATCTTGATTCGAAACACTGATTTTAAAAGACGAAATGTTCCGATCATAAGCAAATTTGAATTTCTCCACCGTTAAATTGGCATTCGATTTGGCCTTTATATAGACCTTGACATCATCTGATGTTAAATCAGGGGGAAGCCTTGAAACAAATATTTGTTTTTTAGGTGGAACAGCAATAAATTTTTAATTATATCCTCCACTGAGGCTGGTTTGGAAGACTCAGTCTCGGATAATTGAATATTTGGCTCTTTCAGTTTGATAGAGTTTTTTTGTTGATTAACATCAACACTACTAACCACCAAAGGAACCGAAGGATCGGGATCAGATAACACAATATCCATGGGAGTTATTGGTATATCATCTAAGTTCTCGATAATTTTAGTAGGAGGGACGTGAAGATTTTTATTTACTTTATTTACTTTACACTGTGGTATCGGAGCGTTTGGAGTATTTTCGGACATCACAGAGCCCGATAACTGCCCAACGTTGGCCTTTTTACGCTTTGGAGAATCCATTACGAGATTTTTCTCGTTAAGGTTTCTTTGAACCGATGAGAATTTTTCACACAGTTTATTCAACTGGCAGAAAACGCCCTCTAAGCCAAGTTGAGTTTCTATAAAGCTTGCAATGTCTTTTTTTCTCCAAACATGACCAACACGGCCACTCTAAATTAGTAACCTTCATGAGGTCGGAGATACGGCCATTAATGCCAGCACATTGCTCATGAGCAACATTTGTGCACATCCAGCAGCAGACAAAACCCATTTTAGAGTTTGCGCGGACTTGACAATTCGCATAGCAGCAGACAGACATTTTTATTTAATTTATTAAAAGAAAAGAAAAATACAAATAAAAAATAAAAAAATATCGCTGCAGAAAATTGTTATGATTAAAATACAGGTTCACCCTAATGTGCAAATAGTAAAGCTACAAACAAAACTTACTTCACAGCTTCACAAACAAAAACGGCGCGAGCGCGACCACCGAAAGCAACAAGCAACGGAGAAAAGTTTGACCGCGACCAACACCAACACAAAAGAGCGCGTTAGAGTAAACGATCAAGAAACGGTTTAAACGGTTTAGGCAAACCGAAAAAACACAAAGTCACAAAACTATTAGTTTACACAAAGACGCGAAATTAATAGCAGAAATAAAACGCACAATAGAACAAAAAGCGAAGCGCATAAAAAAAAAACACGTCCGTTGCGATGCAAAGCGAATGAGCGTATGACATTCTGTACTTTTATTAAAACTTGCAATGTTAAACTGATTTGAAGAGTTCAAAACCGTAACTGACACAAACAGCTGTTTTGTTGTTTTACACTTTTCTGCTCTTGATTTTTGGTGGTGTAGAAACACAGGGTAGAACAGTTTAGTGAAAGAAAGTGCAGCTATCGAACACTTTTTTGTGAACTAGTGTACACTAGGGCAACCTAGTGCAGCTATCGAACAGACCTAAAAAGTATAACAAATTCAACGTTTCCACTAGAAGCGCATACTTAGCGTCTGCGTTTCAGCCGCATCCAAAGTGGCTTTAGCAAAATTATAGACATTTATATTTTTTATACTCGATACCGAAGGTAAAGAGTATATTGAGTTTGTGCAATGTCCGTCATGGTGTCCGTCCGTCTGTCCGTCTGTCCGTCTGTATGTTCGCAACTTTTTTCCACACCCTTCAAGCTAGAGACTTGAAACTTTCCAATTCTCTTTATCTATGGGATAGTAAATTAAAGTGTCAAGATGGGGGTTCTACGATAACTGGGGGGCTGGCAAATCGATAAATTCGATAACTCAAAACCGATAAATCCACATATTTCGCACATCCTTACAGCTAGAACTACCAAATTTGGTAAGGAGATAGCTATTAGCAACCAAAAAATGCATCAAAAGTTTGGATACCACGCCCACCGATACTGCCCTAGCCGCCCCCATCAACCCCAACGCTTCGTCAAAAACGGGAATGCGTGTATCTTCCAGAGTTGTGGAGCTAGAACCTCCAAATTTGGTAGGAAGATAGCTTGTAACGACCCCCCAAAACTGCATCAAAGTTTTGGAGCCACGCCCACCCATTCTGCCCCCAGGCCCCCAGCATTTTGAAATCACAAATGGCTGTATCTCCCTCAGTTTTAGAGCTAGAGCCACCAAATTTGGTGCCAAGATAGGTGATGATGACCCCCCAAAATCTGCATCAAAAGTTTGGATGCCTCGCCCACCAATACTGCCTTAGCCGCCCCCATCCACCCCAACGCTTCGTCAAAAACGAGAATGCGTGTATCTTCCAGAGTTGTGGAGCTAGAATCTCCAAATTTGTTAGGAAGATAGCTGGCCCACCCATACCGCTCCCATCCCCCCTTTCTACATTTTTTACAAACTTTTAGCTAGAGTCACCAAATTTGGTATGAATATAGCAACTGACATTCCACAAAGATCTGCATCACAAATTGAGATGCCACGCCCACCTATACCGCCCCCAGCCCCCCTTTCCCCACATTTTACAAACTTTGAGCTAGAGTCACCAAATTTGGTATGAATATGACAATTGAAATTCCACAAAGATCTGCATCAAAAATTTGGATGCCACGCCCACCCATACCAACCCCAGCCCCCCTTTCCCCACCTTTTACAAACTATGAGCTAGAGTCACCAAATTTGTAAGGAAGATAGCTTGTGGCATCTCCATCTGCATCGGAAAATCTTTAAGGCAGCGTACACCCCTGCCGCATCCGTACCCCTCCGCAATCAGGCCTTTTTTTTTAACCGGTTTTAATACTGGTATCGAGTATGCCGCAGTCGGTTGCGTCCGACTGCAACGTTTCCACTTGTTTTTAATGAGAATACACTTTAAAAAAGGGGCATAAATAAATAAATAAAAAAAATATTATTATTTTATTATTATTATTAAAATACTTTCCTCGATTTATTTGTCACATATATGAATTTAATATAAGTTTATATATTCTTCCAACTTGCACATTTATTATATATATTTTAGTTTGTCTGCTATTACCACTCTCCTGTGTTCCAATAACAGATCAACGATATAATTAGATTGCAAATTAATAAATAAAATTTCCTCCTCACTCCGCTTTCCTTTAATATTGTTGTGGCCCACCTAACGTTCCAGGTAATTTGGCACACAATATTTTTCTTATAAATTTGAGAGCATAGCATGTCCGCAGGGTCCAAAAAGACCAATAAAAATAAAAAAAAACTTAAACCAAATCTTCCAGTCTCTCAAGTTGCACGTCGCCATTCCACTTCGTCTGCTCCATCAGGGTCACAAGCTTCTGGTCTTCATAAAGAACCACTTCAGCAGAGTGACAAGAAAAAGTTGAATCCTACCGGCAGGGTTAAGAAAGAACTTCTTCCTTCACCTGCTTCGACATCATCGCGGTTTTCCAGCGCACTTCCGAAAAAAGATTCAAAGTCCAAAGTTCCGAATCGTAGTCCGATCAAGACAAGGTCCATCGTGAAGAAACCAAAAATGGCCTTAACCAATTTCATTTCCGTCACGGACAGTTTGAGTCCCGCGTCAACACTCCCTCATCCGACGAAGATAATATTTTTACCTTCAAAATTCGCCGCGATCGCCTGCAATGTTTTTGGGAAAAGGTTGAGACAGAGTATGAAGTGTGTTCCAATGCACTCATACCAGAAGGAGATAGTGGTGACATTTCTGCCATGGAGGCGAAATATGAGTACTGCTACTCCATTTATGAAAAGTGTCTCTCACGCCTAAAAGGGGCGATAAAGAGTGCATCCGCAGCCGAAAGGGTTGAAATACCCAGTCCTTTTCCTTTCTCTGGGGGCTGTCGTCTCCCTCCGTGCGACACAGAGGTGTTTCACGGAGACTACCTGCGCTGGCCAACGTTCCGCGATCTTTTTTCCGCAATTTATGTCAACAATCCAAGGTTGACTCCGGTTGAGAGATTATTCCACTTGCAACTGCGTGGACCGCGCTTTGCGAACGTTTTGAAAATAAGAGGCATCTGGTAACTAGCCAGCTTAAAATTCTTTTTAACCTTTCCCCGGCTAACAGCGAAACTGGTGCGGCAATCTAGGAACTTCAAAGCACCATCCAGCGATGCTTGACTGCGCTAGAACACTCCGAAATTGAAACGTCCTATCCGTTTGCTGATTGTATTGTAATTTTTCTTTGTTCGTTAAAGCTACCAAAGCTCACGCTTTCCCTATGGGAACAATCATTGCCGAACAAATCCGAAATTCCAGCTTGGAATGATTTAAGCGCGTTCCTTAGCGAACGTTATCGAACGCTCGACACTTCACACAATTCTTCCGCTTCGAATTCCAATTCCCGTATCCCCTAAGGACCGAGGAGGGTTAATTCGTTCGAAGCGCTAGTAACTTCCAAGAGCAGGACGTGTGACCTGTGCTCCAAGGAGAACCATCCGGTCAGATCATGTACACGCTTCCTTCAAATGCCCGTTAGTGATCGGGCAGCTTATATACAGCAGAAAAAACTCTGCCTGAAATATTTCGCAAGAGGTCACCAGTTACGAGAGTGTACCAGTGCGCACAGTTGCTTTACGTGCAAAGGTTTCCACAACACTTTCCTGCATCGAGGTGATTCGGTTCAGGGAGATTCCTTCCATTCCAATGCAAATTCCAATTCCAACTTACAGTTCGCTACCCAACATACCAATAATATACAGTCCACTACCCTCTATAGGCTCTCCTACAAAACCAAGACTACATATAGAAGCTTCGGCGTTCGTTCTTCCTCAGTTGGCCGGCAACTTGTCCGCCATATCGGCTCCTAAAAGTTCCCTGAGGAACCTCCCAGCCATTGAGCTGGCCGATCCGACTTTCCATCAGAGTGTGCCGATTGATGTTCTTATTGGCGCTGATATCCTTCCGTCTGTCATTTTAAGCGGCTCTCTTCCTAACCTTTGCGGCTCGCTCCTTGGGCAAGAAACCATTTTAGGATGGATTTTCACCGGTCCATTTTCAAAGATTGTGCCACAGTCAATTTCATCGTTCTCCGCAAGAATTTCAACCAGCGATGGGATGCAGCTAGACCATCGCATTTCCAAATTTTGGGAGGTGGAGGATGTTCCAGTGCCGCAGACCCAAGAACTAAGCATCTCTCAAGCTCCAACGCAGGAATTCCCCCTATATGTTGAACCAACTACTACACCAGCTTCGACAGCAGCGACAAGCTTATCATCTGGGTCAAGCAATATGCGTTTTTTTGTCCGTCAAGGTCAAAACCATAATTTTTCACTAAAGTACCAGAGCCAGCGTTGCTACAGACGTTGCTACATAAAGCGGGATGTCCTATCCCAAATCTCCACACCGTTTGTTCAATCTTCCTGTGCCTGTATCTGTCAACTCAGTACGATCAGACGACAAATACTTATATCCCTCCTTTTATTTGCAGAAGTTTTACAAGATACCGTCCCATCAATACCAACTCCTTCCGGTGTAGGATGTGCAGAGGAGTGCATCCACTGAGGAAGTGCCATAGGTTCTTGCGACTCACGGCTGAAAAACGCTTCCGGGCAGTAATTATTAATAAGTATTGCCCAAATTGCCCATAAGGACCACCACACCCTACTGCACTTCCGCGAGGCGCACCACAACATCTACCCATCCGGAAGGCGTGAGCGTGCAGCTTTGCCTCGGGCCACAAGTTCTCCGCATATGTGGTCTCCAAACACCCGTTGCCAACCATCACCATCAGACCCAAGGTCCATCCAGACATCGCTGATGGCCATCTTGCATCACAAGGCTGTATGCGTCCTGCCGACAGCTCTCATCAAGCTTGACACAGGGACAAAATCATTCGACATTCGGATCCTGATTGACCAGTGCAGTGCCACCAGCCGCATCACCACGTCACTGGCAACGGCTTTAGGGCTATCCGTCACCCGTGTTGGTGCGGAGGGTGTCTGCACGGTGGTCATTCGATCGAGGGTGACCGATTTCCGTAGAGAAACGGTGTGTTTGGCGCTCGGGGTGGATGTGTATCCTCACATCATTCTCAACGGCGTCCTCCCGAGCACAAACAATTTTCCAATGGCCCAAAACTCTGTATTTTGCTGGGTTCTATCCTGGACTTGCAGCCACTAAGAAAATGGACATCGAACGCCAAGGAGGTCCTGCAAGACATCTGAAGATTTTCTAGAGATCGATGACTCAAGTGAAGCGAAGACCTTAGGTATACGATGGCAAGCGCGTAGCGATGAATTCTACTTCATGCCTTCGGACGTCGCCTTTCCAGAAACATATACGAAGCGGGAAGTTTTATCCCACATCTTGAAATTGTTTGACCCAGCCGGTTGGCTGGCCCCCTTCATCCGGGCTAAGATTTGTTGAGATGGTGCGTTGGAACGGGCGTACGGTGCAGAAATTTATGTCCGATTTGAAACGGCAACCAAAGTCAGCTCCTATCTCCTAGCTGCCAAAACGAGGGTAGCTCCTGTTAAATCCCTGTCGGTTCCTCGCCTGAAGCTTTGCGGGGCCTTCCTATTGGCTGAATTATCTTCAGCCCTTTTCCATAAGTTGCCAGCGGGCGACTTTAAAGTTTTTTATTGGTCAGATTCCTCGATTGTGTTGTCCTGGTTGAACAAACCACCCTGCAGGTTCGTTGCCAACCGAGTGGCAAAAATTGTGCAAGTCAGAGATTCCGCCGAATGGATGCACGTCCGATCGGAGCACAATCCGGCGGATCTAGCGAGCCGGGGAATCCGGTCGCAAGATATGGTGCATAATTCTCTGTGGTGGAATGGGCCTGAATGGCTACTCCTTCCTCAAAATCAATGGCCCATCTCAACAGTTCCGCTTCCAGAAACTGCTTTAGAACAACGCACTATTAAATGCAATTTATTAAAACTGCCTCCTACGTCCGATTATCTCAGCAGGTTTTCTGAATTCCACAAATGCTTTGATTTCTCGCCTATATGCAGCGTTCTATTAAGGGATGCAAAAAGTTTTCCAATTCACGTTCCACAGAACTCAGATCCAGTGAGTTGTCCGAAGCTCAAGAGCTGTTGATCATTCTTGCGCAGCGTAGGGATTACTCATGTGAACATAAAAGCTTAACGCTAAAGCAGCAAATTCATGTCTCGAGTCATATCCGAAATCGGAATCCATTTCTGGACAAAAAGGGAATTCTCAGGGCTTGTGGGCGTACTAGAGCGTCCCAGTCTTTACGCTATGAGAAGAGCCATCCAATCATCATGTCCTATTCGTCAAACTTTGCAAAGTTATTAGTTCGGTTCACCCATCGCATATCCTTGCATGGGGGAAACCAGCTCACAATGCGTCTTGTTCGTTCCAAGTTCTGGATTCCGAAACTCAAGATTCTTGTCAAGACCGTCATCAACTCCTGCAAGGTCTGTGTCATATATCGAAAAAGGCTCCAGACACAAATGATGGGAGATCTGCCAATGGAACGGACATCCGTTTCAAAACCTTTTACGCATACAGGCGTGGACTTCGCCGGACCATTTTGATGTTAAAAACAAGTGGAAACGTTGCAGTCGGACGCAACTGACTGCGGCATACTCGATACCAGTATTAAAACTGGTAAAAAGAGGCCTGATTGCAAAGGGGTACGGATGCGGCAGGAGTGTACGCTGCCTTAAAGATTCTCCGGGGCGGTATGGGTAGTTGTGGCATCCAAATTTGTGATGCAGATCTTTGTGAAATGTCAATTGCTATCTTCATACCAAATTTGGTGACTCTAGCTCGATATTTGTAATAAGTGGGAAAGGGCGGCTGGGGGCGGTATGGGTGGGCGAGGCCTCTAAATTTTTGATGCAGATCTATGTGAAATGTTTTATGCAACACCTGGGCCTGATGGAAGAGCTATAGGCCAAGAAGGGGGCACAATAGATCTATTTGGTCGCAGTGTACTTACCCCCAATATAATAATATTAATAATGTGAAATGTCAATGGCTATTTACATACCAAACTTGGTGACTCTACCTCGAAAATTTCAAAAGTGGGGAAAGGGGGCGAAACGGAGGGCGTGGATCCAAAACTTTGATGCAGATTTTTGGGGATCGTTGCTAGCTATCTTCCTACCAAATTTGGTGGCTCTAGCTCCGCAACTCTGGAAGATACCTGCATTCCCGTTTTTGACGAAGCGTTGGGGTGGATGGGGGCGGCTAGGGCAGTATTGGTGGGCGTGCATCCAAACTTTTGATGCAGTTTTTGGGGGGTCATCATCGCCTATCATGGCACCAAATTGGGTGGCTGTAGCTCAAAAACTGAGGGAGATATAGGCTTTTTTGACTTTAAAATGCGGGGGGCTGGGGGCGGAATCAGACAGTTGCAGCCCAAGCTCAAAAGTTATGCCATTTTACTATAGGCTCTCCTACAAAACCAAGACTTCATATAGAAGCTTCGGCGTTCGTTCTTCCTCAGTTGGCCGGCAACTTGTCCGCCATATCGGCTCCTAAAAGTTCCCTGAGGAACCTCCCAGCCATTGAGCTGGCCGATCAGCTGGCGCTGATATCCTTCCGTCTGTCATTTTAAGCGGCTCTCTTCCTAACCTTTGCGGCTCGCTCCTTGGGCAAGAAACCATTTTAGGATGGATTTTCACCGGTCCATTTTCAAAGATTGTGCCGCAGTCAATTTCATCGTTCTCCGCAAGAATTTCGACCAGCGATGGGATGCAGCTAGACCATCGCATTTCCAAATTTTGGGAGGTGGAGGATGTTCCAGTGCCGCAGACCCAAGAACTAAGCATCTCTCAAGCTCCAACGCAGGAATTCCCCCTATATGTTGAACCAACTACTACACCAGCTTCGACAGCAGCGACAAGCTTATCATCTGGGTCAAGCAAGATGCGTTTTTTTGTCCGTCAAGGTCAAAACCATAATTTTTCACTAAAGTACCAGAGCCAGCGTTGCTACAGACGTCACGATCAGACGACAAATACTTATATCCCTCCTTTTATTTGCAGAAGTTTTACAAGATACCATCCCATCAATACCAACTCCTTCCGGTGTAGGATGTGCAGAGGAGTGCATCCACTGAGGAAGTGCCATAGGTTCTTGCGACTCACGGCTGGTCTCCAAACACCCGTCGCCAACCATCACCATCAGACCCAAGGTCCATCCAGACATCGCTGACGGCCATCTTGCAGCACAAGGCTGTATGCGTCCTGCCGACAGCTCTCATCAAGCTTGACACAGGGACAAAATCATTCAACATTCGGATCCTGATTGACCAGTGCAGTGCCACCAGCCGCATCACCACGTCACTGGCAACGGCTTTAGGGCTATCCGTCACCCGTGTTGGTGCGGAGGGTGTCTGCACGGTGGTCATTCGATCGAGGGTGACCGATTTCCGTAGAGAAGTTCTGACCCCCAGTTTGGCTGTCGCACACCGATCCGACCAATCATCGCCAAAGCTGAACTATACAGGAGCATCGTTCTGGCCGATAAACGCTGGCAGCATCCCTCAACGGTGTGTTTGGCGCTCGGGGCGGATGTGTATCCTCACATCATTCTCAACGGCGTCCTCCCGAGCACAAACAATTTTCCAATGGCCCAAAACTCTGTATTTGGCTGGGTTCTATCCTGGACTTGCAGCCACTAAGAAAATGGACATCGAACGCCAAGGAGGTCCTGCAAGACATCTGAAGATTTTCTAGAGATCGATGACTCAAGTGAAGCGAAGTCCTTAGGTATACGATGGCAAGCGCGTAGCGATGAATTCTACTTCATGCCTTCGGACGTCGCCTTTCCAGAAACATATACGAAGCGGGAAGTTTTATCCCACATCTTGAAATTGTTTGACCCAGCCGGTTGGTTGGCCCCCTTCATCATTCGGGCTAAGATTTTTATGCAAGAAATCTGGCTCAAGCAACTGGAATGGGATCAACCGCTGCCATTGGATCTCATCAGTAAGTGGCAGGAATATCTTGAGAGCTATCCTGCTTTAAGGGAAGTCCGCATTCCAAGATGGTTGCAAATCAAGCCACAAGGGAAGCTGCAGTACCACGGGTTTTGCGATGCGTTGGATGTCCGATTTGAAACGGCAACCAAAGTCAGCTCCTATCTCCTAGCTGCCAAAACGAGGGTAGCTCCTGTTAAATCCCTGTCGGTTCCTCGCCTGGAGCTTTGCGGGGCCTTCCTATTGGCTGAATTATTTTCAGCCCTTTTCCATACGTTGCCAGCGGGCGACTTTAAAGTTTTTTATTGGTCAGATTCCTCGATTGTGTTGTCCTGGTTGAATAAACCACCCTGCAGGTTCGTTGCCAACAGAGTGGCAAAAATTGTGCAAGTCAGAGATCCCGCCGAATGGATGCACGTCCGATCGGAGCACAATCCGGCGGATCTAGCGAGCCGGGGAAACCGGTCGCAAGATATGGTGCATAATTCTCTGTGGGGGCATGGGCCTGAATGGCTACTCCTTCCTCAAAATCAATGGCCCATCTCAACAGTTCCGCTTCCAGAAACTGCTTTAGAACAACGCACTATTAAATGCAATTTATTAAAACTGCCTCCTACGTCCGATTATCTCAGCAGGTTTTCTGAATTCCACAAATGCTTCGAGTTCTCGCCTATATGCAGCGTTCTATTAAGGGATGCAAAAAGTTTTCCAATTCACGTTCCACAGAACTCAGATCCAGTGAGTTGTCCGAAGCTCAAGAGCTGTTGATCATTCTTGCGCAGCGTAGGGATTACTCATGTGGACATAAAAGCTTAACGCTAAAGCAGCAAATTCATGTCTCGAGTCATATCCGAAATCTGAATCCATTTCTGGACAAAAAGGGAATTCTCAGGGCTTGTGGGCGTACTAGAGCGTCCCAGTCTTTACGCTATGAGGAGAGCCATCCAATCATCATGTCCTATTCGTCAAACTTTGCAAAGTTATTAGTTCGGTTCACCCATCGCATATCCTTGCATGGGGGAAACCAGCTCACAATGCGTCTTGTTCGTTCCAAGTTCTGGATTCCGAAACTCAAGATTCTTGTCAAGACCGTCATCAACTCCTGCAAGGTCTGTGTCATATATCGAAAAAGGCTCCAGACACAAATGATGGGAGATCTGCCAATGGAACGGTCATCCGTTTCAAAACCTTTTACGCATACAGGCGTGGACTTCGCCGGACCATTTTGATGTTAAAAACAAGTGGAAACGTTGCAGTCGGACGCAACTGACTGCGGCATACTCGATACCAGTATTAAAACTGGTAAAAAGAGGCCTGATTGCAAAGGGGTACGGATGCGGCAGGGGTGTACGCTGCCTTAAAGATTCTCCGATGCAGATGGGGATGCCAGTTGTGGCATCCAAATTTGTGATGCAGATCTTTGTGAAATGTCAATTGCTATCTTCATACCAAATTTGGTGACTCTAGCTCGATATTTGTAATAAGTGGGAAAGGGCGGCTGGGGGCGGTATGGGTGGGCGAGGCCTCCAAATTTTTGATGCAGATCTATGTGAAATGTTTTATGCAACACCTGGGCCTGATGGAAGAGCTATAGGCCAAGAAGGGGGCACAATAGATCTATTTTGGTCGCAGTGTATTAACCCCCAATATAATAATAATAATAATGTGAAATGTCAATTGCTATTTACATACCAAATTTGGTGACTCTACCTCGAAAATTTCAAAAGTGGGGAAAGGGGGCGAAACGGAGGGCGTGGATCCAAAACTTTGATGCAGATTTTTGGGGATCGTTGCTAGCTATCTTCCTACCAAATTTGGTGGCTCTAGCTCCGCAACTCTGGAAGATACCTGCATTCCCGTTTTTGACGAAGCGTTGGGGTGGATGGGGGCGGCTAGGGCAGTATTGGTGGGCGTGCATCCAAACTTTTGATGCAGTTTTTGGGGGTCATCATCGCCTATCATGGCACCAAATTGGGTGGCTGTAGCTCAAAAACTGTGGGAGATATAGGCTTTTTTGACTTTAAAATGCTGGGGGCTGGGGGCGGAATGGGGGTTTTTTAATTTTTTTTTTGTTTTTTTTGGGGTCTTTACCACCCATCTCTAGCTCTAATATATTTAGGGTCAAAGAGAAATTTTTCTCTGAATTATTCCAACAATTACGCCTTTCTTAAACCCCGTGGAACCTAATTTTTTGGTCCAACAGACAGTTGCAGCCCAAGCTCAAAAGTTATGCCATTTTACTATAGGCTCTCCTACAAAACCAAGACTTCATATAGAAGCTTCGGCGTTCGTTCTTCCTCAGTTGGCCGGCAACTTGTCCGCCATATCGGCTCCCTAAAAGTTCCCTGAGGAACCTCCCAGCCATTGAGCTGGCCGATCCGACTTTCCATCAGAATGTGCCGATTATGTTCTTATTGGCGCTGATATCCTTCCGTCTGTCATTTTAAGCGGCTCTCTTCCTAACCTTTGCGGCTCGCTCCTTGGGCAAGAAACCATTTTAGGATGGATTTTCACCGGTCCATTTTCAAAGATTGTGCCGCAGTCAATTTCATCGTTCTCCGCAAGAATTTCGACCAGCGATGGGATGCAGCTAGACCATCGCATTTCCAAATTTTGGGAGGTGGAGGATGTTCCAGTGCCGCAGACCCAAGAACTAAGCATCTCTCAAGCTCCAACGCAGGAATTCCCCTATATGTTGAACCAACTACTACACCAGCTTCGACAGCAGCGACAAGCTTATCATCTGGGTCAAGCAAGATGCGTTTTTTTGTCCGTCAAGGTCAAAACCATAATTTTTCACTAAAGTACCAGAGCCAGCGTTGCTACAGACGTCACGATCAGACGACAAATACTTATATCCCTCCTTTTATCAATACCAACTCCTTCCGGTGTAGGATGTGCAGAGGAGTGCATCCACTGAGGAAGTGCCATCTCACGGCTGAAAAACGCTTCCGGAAGTAATTATTAATAAGTATTGCCCAAATTGCCAAGGACCACCATCCTACTGCACTTCCGAGGCGCACCACAACATCTACCCATCCGGAAGGCGTACATTCTTCGCCTCACGCTGCATATGTGGTCTCCAAACACCCGTCGCCAACCATCACCATCAGACCCAAGGTCCATCCAGACATCGCTGACGGCCATCTTGCAGCACAAGGCTGTATGCGTCCTGCCGACAGCTCTCATCAAGCTTGACACAGGGACAAAATCATTCGACATTCGGATCCTGATTGACCAGTGCAGTGCCACCAGCCGCATCACCACGTCACTGGCAACGGCTTTAGGGCTATCCGTCACCCGTGTTGGTGCGGAGGGTGTCTGCACGGTGGTCATTCGATCGAGGGTGACCGATTTCCGTAGAGAAGTTCTGACCCCCAGTCGTCGCACACCGATCCGACCAATCATCGCCAAAGCTGAACTATACAGGAGCATCGTTCTGGCCGATAAACGCTGGCAGCATCCCTCAACGGTGTGTTTGGCGCTCGGGGCGGATGTGTATCCTCACATCATTCTCAACGGCGTCCTCCCGAGCACAAAAAATTTTCCAATGGCCCAAAACTCTGTATTTGGCTGGGTTCTATCCTGGACTTGCAGCCACTAAGAAAATGGACATCGAACGCCAAGGAGGTCCTGCAAGACATCTGAAGATTTTCTAGAGATCGATGACTCAAGTGAAGCGAAGTCCTTAGGTATACGATGGCAAGCGCGTAGCGATGAATTCTACTTCATGCCTTCGGACGTCGCCTTTCCAGAAACATATACGAAGCGGGAAGTTTTATCCCACATCTTGAAATTGTTTGACCCAGCCGGTTGGTTGGCCCCCTTCATCATTCGGGCTAAGATTTTTATGCAAGAAATCTGGCTCAAGCAACTGGAATGGGATCAACCGCTGCCATTGGATCTCATCAGTAAGTGGCAGGAATATCTTGAGAGCTATACTGCTTTAAGGGAAGTCCGCATTCCAAGATGGTTGCAAATCCAGCCACAAGGGAAGCTGCAGTACCACGGGTTTTGCGATGCGTTGGAACGGGCGTACGGTGCAGCAATTTATGTCCGATTTGAAACGGCAACCAAAGTCAGCTCCTATCTCCTAGCTGCCAAAACGAGGGTAGCTCCTGTTAAATCCCTGTCGGTTCCTCGCCTGGAGCTTTGCGGGGCCTTCCTATTGGCTGAATTATCTTCAGCCCTTTTCCATAAGTTGCCAGCGGGCGACTTTAAAGTTTTTTATTGGTCAGATTCCTCGATTGTTTTGTCCTGGTTGAATAAACCACCCTGCAGGTTCGTTGCCAACAGAGTGGCAAAAATTGTGCAAGTCAGAGATCCCGCCGAATGGATGCACGTCCGATCGGAGCACAATCCGGCGGATCTAGCGAGCCGGGGAATCCGGTCGCAAGATATGGTGCATAATTCTCTGTGGGGGCATGGGCCTGAATGGCTACTCCTTCCTCAAAATCAATGGCCCATCTCAACAGTTCCGCTTCCAGAAACTGCTTTAGAACAACGCACTATTAAATGCAATTTATTAAAACTGCCTCCTACGTCCGATTATCTCAGCAGGTTTTCTGAATTCCACAAATGCTTCGAGTTCTCGCCTATATGCAGCGTTCTATTAAGGGATGCAAAAAGTTTTCCAATTCACGTTCCACAGAACTCAGATCCAGTGAGTTGTCCGAAGCTCAAGAGCTGTTGATCATTCTTGCGCAGCGTAGGGATTACTCATGTGAACATAAAAGCTTAACGCTAAAGCAGCAAATTCATGTCTCGAGTCATATCCGAAATCTGAATCCATTTCTGGACAAAAAGGGAATTCTCAGGGCTTGTGGGCGTACTAGAGCGTCCCAGTCTTTACGCTATGAGAAGAGCCATCCAATCATCATGTCCTATTCGTCAAACTTTGCAAAGTTATTAGTTCGGTTCACCCATCGCATATCCTTGCATCGGGGAAACCAGCTCACAATGCGTCTTGTTCGTTCCAAGTTCTGGATTCCGAAACTCAAGATTCTTGTCAAGACCGTCATCAACTCCTGCAAGGTCTGTGTCATATATCGAAAAAGGCTCCAGACACAAATTATGGGAGATCTGCCAATGGAACGGTCATCCTTTTCAAAACCTTTTACGCATACAGGCGTGGACTTCGCCGGACCATTTTGATGTTAAAAACAAGTGGAAACGTTGCAGTCGGACGCAACTGACTGCGGCATACTCGATACCAGTATTAAAACTGGTAAAAAAGAGGCCTGATTGCAAAGGGGTACGTATGCGGCAGGAGTGTACGCTGCCTTAAAGATTCTCCGGGGCGGTATGGGTAGTTGTGGCATCCAAATTTGTGATGCAGATCTTTGTGAAATGTCAATTGCTATCTTCATACCAAATTTGGTGACTCTAGCTCGATATTTGTAATAAGTGGGGAAAGGGCGGCTGGGGGCGGTATGGGTGGGCGAGGCCTCTAAATTTTTGATGCAGATCTATGTGAAATGTTTTATGCAACACCTGGGCCTGATGGAAGAGCTATAGGCGAAGAAGGGGGCACAATAGATCTATTTGGTCACAGTGTATTTACCCCCAATATAATAATAATAATAATGTGAAATGTCAATGGCTATTTACATACCAAATTTGGTGACTCTAGCTCGAAAATTTCAAAAGTGGGGAAAGGGGGCGAAACGGAGGGCGTGGATCCAAAACTTTGATGCAGATTTTTGGGGATCGTTGCTAGCTATCTTCCTACCAAATTTGTTGGCTCTAGCTCCGCAACTCTGGAAGATACCTGCATTCCCGTTTTTGACGAAGCGTTGGGGTGGATGGGGGCGGCTAGGGCAGTATTGGTGGGCGTGCATCCAAACTTTTGATGCAGTTTTTGGGGGTCATCATCGCCTATCATGGCACCAAATTGGGTGGCTGTAGCTCAAAAACTGTGGGAGATATAGGCTTTTTTGACTTTAAAATGCTGGGGGCTGGGGGCGGAATCAGACAGTTGCAGCCCAAGCTCAAAAGTTATGCCATTTTACTATAGGCTCTCCTACAAAACCAAGACTTCATATAGAAGCTTCGGCGTTCGTTCTTCCTCAGTTGGCCGGCAACTTGTTCGCCATATCGGCTCCTAAAAGTTCCCTGAGGAACCTCCCAGCCATTGAGCTGGCCGATCCGACTTTCCATCAGAGTGTGCCGATTGATGTTCTTATTGGCGCTGATATCCTTCCGTCTGTCATTTTAAGCGGCTCTCTTCTTAACCTTTGCGGCTCGCTCCTTGGGCAATAAACCATTTTAGTTTGGATTTTCACCGGTCCATTTTCAAAGATTGTGCCGCAGTCAATTTCATCGTTCTCCGCAAGAATTTCGACCAGCGATGGGATGCAGCTAGACCATCGCATTTCCAAATTTTGTGAGGTGGAGGATGTTCCAGTGTCGCAGACCCAAGAACTAAGCATCTCTCAAGCTCCAACGCAGGAATTCCCCCTATATGTTGAACCAACTACTACACCAGCTTCGACAGCAGCGACAAGCTTATCATCTGGGTCAAGCAAGATGCGTTTTTTTGTCCGTCAAGGTCAAAACCATAATTTTTCACTAAAGTACCAGAGCCAGCGTTGCTACAGACGTCACGATCAGACGACAAATACTTATATCCCTCCTTTTATTTGCAGAAGTTTTACAAGATACCGTCCCATCAATACCAACTCCTTCCGGTGTAGGATGTGCAGAGGAGTGCATCCACTGATCCATAATTATTAATAAGTATTGCCCAAATTGCCCATAAGGACCATCACATCCTACTGCCCTTCCGCGAGGCGCACCACAACATCTACCCATCCGGAAGGCGTACGCGAGCATTTTCGCCTCGGGCCACAAGTTCTCCGCATATGTGGTCTCCAAACACCCGTCGCCAACCATCACCATCAGACCCAAGGTCCATCCAGACATCGCTGACGGCCATCTTGCAGCACAAGGCTGTATGCGTCCTGCCGACAGCTCTCATCAAGCTTGACACAGGGACAAAATCATTCGACATTCGGATCCTGATTGACCAGTGCAGTGCCACCAGCCGCATCACCACGTCACTGGCAACGGCTTTAGGGCTATCCGTCACCCGTGTTGGTGCGGAGGGTGTCTGCACGGTGGTCATTCGATCGAGGGTGACCGATTTCCGTAGAGAAGTTCTGGCTGTCGCACACCGATCCGACCAATCATCGCCAAAGCTGAACTATACAGGAGCATCGTTCTGGCCGATAAACGCTGGCAGCATCCCTCAACGGTGTGTTTGGCGCTCGGGGCGGATGTGTATCCTCACATCATTCTCAACGGCGTCCTCCCGAGCACAAAAAATTTTCCAATGGCCCAAAACTCTGTATATGGCTGGGTTCTATCCTGGACTTGCAGCCACTAAGAAAATGGACATCGAACGCCAAGGAGGTCCTGCAAGACATCTGAAGATTTTCTAGAGATCGATGACTCAAGTGAAGCGAAGTCCTTAGGTATACGATGGCAAGCGCGTAGCGATGAATTCTACTTCATGCCTTCGGACGTCGCCTTTCCAGAAACATATACGAAGCGGGAAGTTTTATCCCACATCTTGAAATTGTTTGACCCAGCCGGTTGGTTGGCCCCCTTCATCATTCGGGCTAAGATTTTTATGCAAGAAATCTGGCTCAAGCAACTGGAATGGGATCAACCGCTGCCATTGGATCTCATCAGTAAGTGGCAGGAATATCTTGAGAGCTATCCTGCTTTAAGGGAAGTCCGCATTCCAAGATGGTTGCAAATCAAGCCACAAGGGAAGCTGCAGTACCACGGGTTTTGCGATGCGTCGGAACGGGCGTACGGTGCAGCAATTTATGTCCGATTTGAAACGGCAACCAAAGTCAGCTCCTATCTCCTAGCTGCCAAAACGAGGGTAGCTCCTGTTAAATCCCTGTCGGTTCCTCGCCTGGAGCTTTGCGGGGCCTTCCTATTGGCTGAATTATCTTCAGCCCTTTTCCATAAGTTGCCAGCGGGCGACTTTAAAGTTTTTTATTGGTCAGATTCCTCGATTGTGTTGTCCTGGTTGAATAAACCACCCTGCAGGTTCGTTGCCAACAGAGTGGCAAAAATTGTGCAAGTCAGAGATCCCGCCGAATGGGTGCACGTCCGATTGGAGCACAATCCGGCGGATCTAGCGAGCTGGGGAATCCGGTCGCAAGATATGGTGCATAATTCTCTGTGGGGGCATGGGCCTGAATGGCTACTCCTTCCTCAAAATCAATGGCCCATCTCAACAGTTCCGCTTCCAGAAACTGCTTTAGAACAACGCACTATTAAATGCAATTTATTAAAACTGCCTCCTACGTCCGATTATCTCAGCAGGTTTTCTGAATTCCACAAATGCTTCGAGTTCTCGCCTATATGCAGCGTTCTATTAAGGGATGCAAAAAGTTTTCCAATTCACGTTCCACAGAACTCAGATCCAGTGAGTTGTCCGAGCTGTTGATCATTCTTGCGCAGCGAAGGGATTACTCATGTGGACATAAAAGCTTAACGCTAAAGCAGCAAATTCATGTCTCGAGTCATATTCGAAATCTGAATCCATTGCTGGACAAAAAGGGAATTCTCCGGGCTTGTGGGCGTACTAGAGCGTCCCAGTCTTTACGCTATGAGAAGAGCCATCCAATCATCATGTCCTATTCGTCAAACTTTGCAAAGTTATTAGTTCGGTTCACCCATTGCATATCCTTGCATGGGGGAAACCAGCTCACAATGCGTCTTGTTCGTTCCAAGTTCTGGATTCCGAAACTCAAGATACTTGTCAAGACCGTCATCAACACCTGCAAGGTCTGTGTCATATATCGAAAAAAGCTCCAGACACAAATGATGGGAGATCTGCCAATGGAACGGTCATCCTTTTCAAAACCTTTTACGCATACAGGCGTGGACTTCGCCGGACCATTTTGATGTTAAAAACAAGTGGAAACGTTGCAGTCGGACGCAACTGACTGCGGCATACTCGATACCAGTATTAAAACTGGTAAAAAGAGGCCTGATTGCAAAGGGGAACGGATGCGGCAGGGGTGTACGCTGCCTTAAAGATTCTCCGATGCAGATGGGGATGCCACCAGCTATATTCGTACCAAATTTTGTGACTCAAGCTCGAAAATTGTAATAAGTGGAGAAAGGGGGGCTGGGGCGGTATGGGTAGTTGTGGCATCCAAATTTGTGATGCAGATCTTTGTGAAATGTCAATTGCTATCTTCATACCAAATTTGGTGACTCAAGCTCGAAAATTGTGAAAATTGGGGAAAGAAGGGCGAAATGGCGGGCGTGGCATGATGCAGATTTTTGGGGGTCGTTGCCAGCTATCTTCCTACCAAATTTGGTGGCTCTAGCTCCACAACTCTGGAAGATACACGCATTCCCGTTTTTGACTAAGCTTTGGGGCGAATGGGTGCGGCTAGGGCAGTATCGGTGGGCGTGGCATCCAAACTTTTGATGCAGTTTTTGGGGGGTCCTCATCACCTATCTTGGCACCAAATTTGGTGGCTATAGCTCAAAAACTGTGGGAGATATAAGCTTTTTTGACTTCAAACTGCGGGGGGCTGGGGGCAGAATGGGAAGGCGTGGCTCCAAAATTTTTGATGCAGTTTTTGGGGTTGCTAGTAGCTATCTTCTTACCAAATTTGGTACTTCTAGCTGTAAGGATGTGCGAAATATGTGGATTTATCGGTTTGTAATTATCGAATTTATCGATTTGCCAGCCCCCCAGTTATCGTAGAACCCCCATCTTGACACTTTAATTTACTATCCCATAGATAAAGAGAATTGGAAAGTTTCAAGTCTCTAGCTTGAAGGGTGTGGAAAAAACTTGCAACCATACGGACGGACAGACGGACAGACACCATGACGGACATTGCACAAAACAAATATACTCTTTACCTTCGGTATCGAGTATAATTACACCGGTCGCGCGTGCCTAATCACCAAGGGTTATGTGTGTGTTTTTGTGTGCTTTAGCACCAAAGCAATTCATCTGGAAGCGACATCGGACCTTACTACAGAGAAATTTCTGGCGGCCTTCTCGCGATTCGTAAAATTTTCGTCTAGGCGGAGAAAACGCTATCGCGCGACTTTATAGAAGCGATAAGGACTGGTGTGGTTTTAAAACACACCCATCAACACCTCTCCTGGCATTTCAACCCACCAGGCGCTCCACATATGGGGGGCCTATGGGAAGCTGGAGAGAAGCTACGGACCTCCTGGCCTTATCTCCAGGCCATTTCCTAATAGGTGGCCCCCTCGTTTCTGTATTCGAACCAGAAATCCATGAAAAGGCAACTTCTATTCTGAATCGCTGGCAGCGTTTAAAGGCTCTTCACCAAACATTCTGCTTCCGTTGGAAGGAGGAGTACCTCAAAGAGCTCCATAAGCGAACCAAGTGGCAATCACCTGAACCAAACTTGCGAGTCGGTGATATGGTCGTCGTGAAGGAAGACAACCTGCCGACAAACGAGTGGCGCCTCGGTCGAATAACTCTGGCCGTACCGGGCAGTGACGACAAGGTCCGCGTGGTAGATGTGCTCACGACTAGTGGCACCATACGTAGGCCAATTATAAAGCTTATCCTACTTCCAATAGAAGATAACATTCCCGAACCATCCGCGTCCAAAGACTCACAAAATTGACAATTCATCCTTTTAAGAACAATTGCCCTGTTCTGTCCAATTTACTCCATGTTATCTGTCAATGCTCAATATAAACAAGTGGAAACGTTGCAGTCTGACGCAACCGACTGCGGCATACTCGATACCAGTATTAAAACAGGTAAAAAGAGGCCTGATTGCAAAAGGGTACGGATGCGGCAGGGGTGTACGCTGCCTTAAAGATTCTCCGACGCAGATGGGGATGCCACAAGCTATCTTCCTTACAAATTTTGTGACTCAAGCTCAAAATTTGTAAAAGGTGGGGGAAAGGGGGGCTGGGGGCGGTATGGGTAGTTGTGGCATCAACATTTTTGATGCAGATCTTTGTGAAATGTCAATTGCTATCTTCAAACCAAATTTCGTGACCCTAGCTCGAAGTTTGTAAAAAGTGGGGAGAGGGGGCTAGGGGCTGGGGGTGGTATGGGTGGGCGTGTCATCCAAATTTGTGATGCAGATCTTTGTGGAATGTCAATTGCTATCTTCATACCAAATTTGGTGACTCTAGCTCGAAAATTGTAGAAAGTGGGAAAAGGGGGGGCGGGGGGCGGTATGGGTGGGTGTGGCATCCAAATTTTTGCTGCAGATCTATGTGGGATGTCAATTGCTATCTTCATACCAAATTTTGTGACTCTAGCTAAAAGTTTGTAAAAGGTGGGGAAAGGGGGGCGAAATGGGTCGACGTGGCTCCAAATCTTTGATGCAGATTTTTGGGGCTCGTTGCCAGCTATCTTCCTACCAAATTTGGTGGCTCTAGCTCCACAACTCTGGAAGATACACGCATTCCCGTTTTTGACGAAGCGTTGGGGTGGATGGGGGCGGCTTGGGCAGTATTGGTGGGCGTGGCATCGAAACTTTTGATGCAGTTTTCAGGGGGTCATCATCACCTATCTTGCCACCAAATTTGGTGGCTTTAGCTCAAAAACTGTGGGAGATATAGCCATTTCTGATTTCAAATTGCGGGGGGCTGGGGGCGGAATGGGGGGCGTCGCTCCAAAATTTTTGATGCAGTTATTTGGGGGTTGTTAGTAGCTATCTGCTTACCGAATTTGGTAGTTCTAGCTGTAAGTATGTGTTAAAAATGTGGATTTATCGGTTTTGAGTTATCGAATTTATCGATTTGCCAGCCCCCCAGTTATCGTAGAACCTCGATCTTGACACTTTAATTTACTATCCCATAGATGAAGAGAATTGGAAAGTTTCAAGTCTCTAGCTTGAAGGGTGTGGAAAAAAGTTGCGAACATACGGACGGACAGACGGACAGACGGACGGACACCATGACGGACATTGCACAAACCCAATATACTCTTTACCTTCGGTATCGAGTATAAAAATGAAAAAATATTTATATCTGGCATATTCATTTAACCTGAAAAAAAATATAAAGGAAAACAGGTGTATTAAAACTGCAGGAGGGGGGGTGAAAGTGACTGGAAGCATACTCACATAAAATGTGTGTGCGATCCAGCGCGAGCGGCAAAACGGCATGGCCTGGAAAAAAGAGAACATGAGTTAGGATATGGTGGAAATGGCGCAAGGCGCAAAAATATATTACTTACGTTTGCTTTTAGATTCTTTTCAGCAACAACAAAACAATTGCAAACTGCAAATTGTGTGTCATGGCCGATTAGTGTTGGATAGTTGCGTGTGGCCATATCGATCTGGCCACATCGCAAATATCGATCAGGCCGTAGCGAGTAACACCGGGCGATGCGAAGCTGGCTGCTATGGCGCAACGCCCCACTAGATGGCGTTACACGACCGCCAGCTGATCGCTACAGCGACACTGTTAACGGACACCAAAGTTCAAAACGGAGGCGCGCGATTTGAAAGACGCAAAATCAAGTGGAAGGCTTCCACTTCCGGAGAAAGAGGGGAGTGTGAGGAGCCATATTTACTTATAGCACCTCACAAAAAGCGATTGTATTAATAGCCGCAGCCGGACCTGAGCTGCGGCGAATTCACATGCTGTCTCGCTCTGACACAGGATGTCAGCGCTAAGGTACGTGTTTGGCACATGGGAGCCACAAAACACGTACCGCAAAAGTCGTGGCAAAGTGCCGTTGGTGTGCGAGCGGTGCATCCACGAAATATAGTGATCACCGTCACACCAACGACAGGCGTGATCAGCAACGAGGAACCGTTGTTGCTAGGCAAACCTCACTGGAACGATCACGCCACCTTTGCCCTTGGTGCGACCTTTGGCAGCGTTGACAGGCCCCGGTCCAGTGAGACAGCACAAGGCTATAAAAAGAGCCGCCTTCGACAGAGCGGCAGGTTAGTTGCGTACAAGAGAGTTGCGTACAAGTTAGTCGAATACAAGTCAGAGCGAATACAAAGTTAGTGTGAGTGCAAAGTAGAACGTCAACGCGGAACATAAAGTGAATACAGGACTCAGAGGGCAAGAAATCCTACGTGAAAGGATAACCTAAGAATCAAAAGGATTCATATCGCAATAAGGACAAGCAGATCGTGTCCTTAGCGAATTAACAAACATTGTGTGAGAAATCGATACGCGAAAGTTGTCAAGTCTTGTGCCGCGTTACATTTGCAAAGCAACCTCGAATTAAAACCAAGTATCAGATAAGTGAGCCTGGCGAAGGACAGGTGAAGCTAAAGTCAGAGCCGGAGAGTAGGCGACACTACTGGCGAAATCCTTGTGGTAACAAGGAGGCCATAGTAGAGCCTGGCGAATTCGGGCGTTGCTAGCTAAAACCTCGTTTAGTAGGCGAAACATTGACTCTGAATATTTGATGCAACGAGAGCGCCAGCATTGCAAATAAAACCACGACACAAGAACCGTACGATTTACTAAACTCTAATAAGAAATATCATTAAGTGCAAAGCAATTGTAAAACCCAACGTGAAAACTAGCAGAGAGTGCAGTTTAAAATATATGTATTAAAACCAAACCAAATTGTGTTCTTATTGCCGCAGCCGCCACAAATACAAATTTGTTGGCACGTACCCCTCAGCACCGCGAGAGTTAGCCCAGCTAAAAAACCGCGTAACTTTAGGTTCGTTACAACTGGCGCCCAACGTTGGATCTACGGCTAATATCACATAGTTTGTTTTAATAAAATACATAGAAATAATCGACAATATGGTTCGTTCGTGGGTGTACAATCTAAAAAAGGATGCACTAGTGAAATGCGGAGTGGAATTCGGTCTGGAGCTTGAAGGCACTGTCGAAAATATGAGAAGACAATTCGGAGACTGGGTAAGTCAAAATGAAAATACTCTTCCACACAGCGTTCGCATTAGCGAACTGGCGAAAATATACAGCCGACAGTCGCCGAATAAAGAACCAGAATTCATGCGCGAGGAAGGGGAATACGAAGAGGAAAAGGAGTTTGCCGGCATAGACGTAGCAAGGCTGAGCGTCCCATGCACCAGCGCGGCGGCTAGGGCGCGAGACTTACAGGAATCTCGCCGATCGCCCTGGAGTACAACCCAAAAGCCAAGAGAGCGTAGCCACACCCACACACATGATCAGACCAATGCAAGGGCAAGTGAATACCAGAAAGTAGCCAAACAAGTTCGAGAGTGGAGCTTTCGATTCGATGGACTATCGAAGCCTCTCGAATTCTTGGAGCAAGTGGAATGGTCGGCAGACACATATGGATTAAATTTAAATTTAATTCCAAGAGCGATGCCGGAGTTGCTGAAAGGAATGGCACTTAAGTGGTACATAGCTAACAACAGGCATTGGACGACATGGGTGGATTTTGTCGAAAGTTTTCAAGAATATTTTTTACCTCGAGATTATTTTGAAAATTTGTACGACGAAGTACGCAGACGGCGGCAAGCTCCGGATGAGCCTTTTAAAGTCTATATGGTGGAGATGCAGACTCTGATGAGACCCCTACGGCTCTCAACAGAGAAGGAAGTGCGCACCATTTACACCAACAGCCTTCCTGACTTGCGCGGATACGCACGGCCAAACCAGTTCTCGAATTTGACTCAGCTGATGCAACTGGCAGAAGAATTCGAAGAGTTAGAAAAAGATAGGCTGAAACTGAGGCTACAAAGTGCTACAGCCCAACAACAATTCAGCCAACATCAACAACAACAGCCTCAACAACACCGAGATACACAGCAAAATGGACGCGATCACAACCAGAGTCGTGGAAATCGTACCCGATTTATGGCCATGGAGGAGCAGAGCCAGCACACTGGAAGAATGGACGAACGGCCAACCCCAACACCTAGGACCCAGCAAAATCCTGCCAGGACACACATAAACAACCCAGGAAGGGCATGTCGCGTGTGTGGACAGGAGGGACACTGGGCGATAGAGTGCCGAAACCCAATGTTGGAGTTCTGCTGGGTCAGTGGCAGGATCGGTCAGCGGACAGCCCTATGTTGTCAGTCGGGAAACGGCCAGCGGCGTCCGCCAGCGAGGGGCGAGCGGGAGCCGCCAAGGTCCGCCCCGAGACGCTAGTCAGTCACCTGAAGGACGAAGGGACGCAGTTGACTGCCACCGTAGGGATCGGTGAGTGTCAGTATAAGGCTACAGTCGATACCGGGGCTACAAGCAGCTTTGTTAGCGAAGAGCTTGCTTGTAGACTGAGCACTGTAGGCCGGAGAAGCGTCGCAAGCAGACAGGTGAAGTTAGCAGACGGACATAACAGCAGGACAACGGAACAAATAACAGTCGAAATAAGACTCGGGCATCGCAGTTTGCAAGTAGCGTTGCTAATTATGCCTGGTGTGATAGACGATTTGGTGCTGGGCTGGGATTTTCTGACTGGCATGGGCACAGTGTTGCAGTGTGCGGGATTGGTGGTCACCATCCCAGCACGACGGCACAAGGTTGGAAAGCTGGAGGAGAGACTGTCAGTGGCAGTTGTCCAGAATGTAACCAAACAAGACGAAGCAATACACGATATCAGAAACCCAGCTATTGAAACCAAAAATCTACACGAGGATCAAGAAATTAATGAATTTCTTTTGCGGGAAGTCGCAGCCTTCGAACACCTAAAGGGCACATCACAAATTACGGAACACAAAATTGTGATGAGCGACGACAGGCCTATAAAACAGCGTTATTTTCCAAAGAATCCAAAAATGCAAGCGGAAATTAACCAGCAAGTAGAGGAACTACTTGCGAAAGGTTGCATAGAGCCATCAAACAGCCCACATAGCGCACCAATCGTGATGGTGAAAAAGAAGAATGGCAAATGGCGACTGTGCGTGGATTTCAGGCAACTCAACAGCCGATCCATTAAGGACGCGTATCCATTATCAAGAGTGCATCACATTTTAGACCACATTGAAGCCCACTTCATCACTAGCTTGGATCTGAAAGATGGGTACTGGCAGATCCCGATGGAGCAAGCGAGCCGACCACTGACAGCATTTACAGTCCCAGGCAAAGGATTGTGTCAATGGAAAGTAATGACATTTGGGTTACACTCGGCACCAGCAACTTTTCAGAGGGCTTTGGATCGCGTTATTGGACCAGAAATGATGCCACACGCGTTGGCATATTTAGATGACATTATAGTCATCGGAAGAACGCGCGAAGAGCATATGGAAAATCTCAGAGAGGTATTTCGGCGGCTGAGGGAAGCAAATTTGCGTATAAACGTGGACAAATGCGATTTCTTTAAAAAGGAATTGAAATATTTGGGTCACAGAGTCACAGAAGAAGGAATTCGCACAGATTCAGAGAAAGTTGCTGCAATCGCAGAATTGAAGCCGCCAAGCAACGTAAAGGAATTACGACAATACCTGGGCGTAGCATCATGGTACAGGCGCTTCGTACCAGATTTTGCGACGAAAGTAGCACCTCTGAACGCATTGATGAAGAAAGGCGCAAAATGGGAGTGGACTGAGGAGCGGCAAGTAGCTTTTGACACGGTCAAAGAGAAGCTGACTCAGTCCCCAGTATTGGCATGCCCCGATTTTTCAAAAACATTTTGCTTGCAGACGGATGCAAGTAACTATGGCCTGGGTGCGATATTGACCCAACCTTCGGAGCAAGGTGAAAGGGTAATATCGTACGCCAGTAGGACACTAAACGGAGCCGAACAGAACTATTCGGCAACTGAAAAGGAGTGTCTAGCCATAGTGTGGGGAATCAGAAAGCTACGGCCATACCTGGAAGGCTACCATTTTGTGGTCATAACGGACCACATGGCGCTGAAGTGGCTAAACTCAATTGAAAGTCCATCAGGCAGAATAGCGCGTTGGGCGCTTGAACTGCTAAAAGACGACTTTGAATGCCGATGCACTTTCGAGACAGCCACTTCCGGAGACATGCTGCCTAATGAAAATCGCCACAGAAGGGATTGAGGCAGACAACGCAAATTGCAAATGGATTCAAAAATTAAAAAAGGAAATCGCGCAAAATCCCAGGAAATATCCGGTATACATGGAGGAAAATTGCAAGCTGTACAGACACATAATACATTGCGCTGGAGACGGAGATGTGGAAGCTTGGAAGCTTTGTGTACCCAGAGGTAAAAGGAAGGATGTATTACTGGAGAATCACGACGCAGCCACAGCCAGTCATTTGGGAAGCCGGAAAACGATAGCAAGAGTAGCGACACGCTACAACTGGCCAGGCTTATACAGGGACGTACGCACATATGTGCACAACTGCGAAACGTGTCAGCGATACAAGCCAAGTCAAATGGCAGCAGCACGAAAGATGTTGACATAAATTCCTGAAGATCCATGGAGTACCGTGTGTGCTGATTTTGTTGGCCCACTGCCAAGATCAAAACACGGCAACACAATGCTGTTGGTGATGTTTGACCGTTTCTCTAAGTGGACTGAGTTAGTTCCGCTGAGGAGCGCAAATACAGCCACTTTGCAAAAAGGATTCAGAGAGAGAATTTTGGCAGGATTTGGGGTGCCAAAAGTTCTCATAACGGACAACGCAACACAATTTACGAGTAAAGCCTTCAAACGCTTTCTCGAAGAATTGGGAGTGCGACACCAATTTACGGCACCATAAACCCCCCAAGAGAATCCTACAGAACGTGCGAACCGCACGGTAAAAACGATGATTGCACAATTCACAAAAGATAACCAGCGGTGCTGGGATGAATTTTTGCCAGAATTGTCACTGGCCGTTAACACCAGCGTATCGGCGTCTACGGGCTACAGTGCAGCGTTTATCACGCAAGGGCGGGAACCAAGGCTGCCAAATGCACTGTACGACAACGTTACACTCGGCACAGGGCAACCGACACAAACACCCAGCGACAATGCGCAAAAACTTAGAGAAGTTTTTGAATTGGTGCGCAGGAGTTTAGAGAAGGCCTCTCAGGACCAAGCAAGGCATTACAACCTACGGAGACGGCAGTGGAAACCATCCGTAGGAGACAAGGTGTGGGTGAAACAACACCACCTGTCAAATGCAGCGGAAGGCTTCGCTGCGAAGCTTGCTCCTAAATTTTCCGGACCATATACAATAATGAATTTTGTATCACCTGTAATCTGTAAATTACAGGGGAAAACTGGGGAAAAAGAACGGACCGCGCACATAGGCGACATAAAACCCCACGGAGGCGGAACGGACAACGGGTGAGACAATAAAAAAAAAAAATTTTGGGGTCACAAATTATTTTAAGACCCTAGAATAAAAAGTAATTTTTTTTTGTGGTGGTGAAAATCTGGAAAAGAAAAGAGCGGTTAATAATTGGCATTATTAGTGACGTATCTCATTTACTCACCTGAATCTCCTTCACCCCTATATAAAAAAAAAAGCATTAGTTGATTTGTTTTTTTTGGAAAAAAAAAGGGGGTGAATATGTATTAATACATATTAATTATTGCCCCCTACTCAACACATTTAACAGATATAAATAATAAAAATAAATATGTAAGGTATTACATATTTATTAAACCATAACAAAAATAAATATGTAAGGTATTACATATATATAAATAATAAAAATAAATATGTAAGGTATTACATATTTATTAAAGCATAACAAAAATAAATATGTAAGGTATTACATATATATAAATAATAAAAATAAATATGTAAGGTATTACATATTTATTAAAGCATAACAAAAATAAATATGTAAGGTAGTTCATATATATATAAATAATAAAAATAAATATGTAAGGTATTACATATTTATTAAAGCATAACAAAAATAAATATGTAGGGTATTACATATTTATTAAAGCATAACAAAAATAAATATGTAAGGTATTACATATATATATAAATAATAAAAATAAATATGTAAGGATTACATATTTATTAAAAATAAAAATAAATATGTATGGTATTACATATTTATTAAAACTAACAGACAACAACGAATGTGTGGGCGGGGAGAATGGATGGCAGGAGAAAAAAAAAATAATAATAAGAGCCACGGCCCAACCAAGGGCATTACAAAAACCGGACCTGAACGCGGCGAAAGGTGTGCGAAGCATACGCTGCCAGGAAAACGGTTAATGAAAAAGGTTAGCGATATCGCAAAGAGAGCGCTGACAAAACATGGCGGTCGCAGGCGGGAAGGGTACCGTAACTTGCACACCTACACTGTTGCACATGCGTACGGAGTAGGGGTATAAAAGGAGCCGACTACCATGCAGTCGGTCACTTTGCGATATTTTTTTAAACAAGGAAACACTTACAAGATGGAGAACGTTAACAGCAACACCGAGGGAAGGAGGGCAGTCCATGCGTCGAGCCGTGACCCACGTGCGCACTCTCGCACACCAGCGGGGGATGTGTGCGTGGTCGACGCGGCGGCCATGGGTGCCAGCGCCAGAGGGCGCAGAAACGTGGCGCGACGAGGGCGTTGGGCCGGACAGCATTATGCGCGTGCCGGACCGCAACGGGAGGCGTCGCCAGACGTGTTGGAGCTGCGGGCGTCGCCTATTATAGAATTGCCTGAGGAGCGGGAGGCAGCCGAGCGCGAGCGTGGTCGCCGCCAGGAGCTGGAGGAAGAGCGGGAGTGGGTGCGTCGGGCATACGGTGAGGACTTCGACAGCAGCGACTGGGAGGTGGATGCCAGCGCTGGCCCAGTGGACGAGATTGTGCAGTCGCCACCGCCAAGGGACTTCATTGAAGTGAACCCGGAATGGGTACGCATGTGCCATCCCGAGGCACCACCGACGCCAGAGGATGAGCATGTGAGCCCAGCCAGCCCGGAGCGGTTCGCCACACCACCACTACCCGAGACACCACCGCCAGACTGGCGCCCCGCTAGGCCACCGTCGCCATTCCCACGTGGGCTGGACGCTTCGGAGGATGAGGAGGATGAGGACGAGGATATAATTTATATATCGTCCGACGAGGAGGAAGCAACACCGCAGGCCGAGGAGCAGATGCCAACGGCCGATCCGGGTGAGTCGACACCACCGACGGCGACCATAACGCGGGAGAGGTGCTTTGTGGATGGGCGATGGCAGCACACCGCGACGATTGTCGTGAAGTGGGCAGAGGAGGTGGCGCTGCCACGCCCCGAGTTTATTAAGGAAATGACGCCACCACGACCGCGTACGCCAACGCCACCCCGACAGCGTACGCCAACGCCACCACGAACACGGACGCCGACGCCGCCACCACGAACACGGACACCGACGCCGCCACCACCACGACCGCGCACGCCGTCACCACCACGCGCATTACCGGCACCAAACAACGCGGCCACCAGTCCGGCAACAAGGACATCGCCGTGGGTGTGGCCAACACCGATGCAGGTGGGCACGCCGCCTCGCCCCAGGACACCGCCTCCGCCACCAACATGGGCGCCCAATGCGGCACGCCTAGCTTTCGGCCGGCAGGCTTCATGCCCATACGGGGAACGGCCGGCTCGCCCGGTACTGCAGCGGCAGTCGTCCGCACCACTGGCGATTCCGGGATGGAGAGAGGTGGTGCGAGCCGACTGGCCATTAGAGGTCGTAGCTGCCGCAGCTGGAGGTAGCGACCGACGCACGTCGCGCATCGTGTGGGCGCACGGCCAACGATACCGCGTGCGTATTTCAACCCGAGGCACGCGGGCCTTTGTGGCCGAATAGGGAAAAAAAAGCAAAAAAAACACCACAATAAAAAAAACAAGTGGAAACGTTGCAGTCGGACGCAACCGACTGCGGCATACTCGATACCAGTATTAAAACCGGTTAAAAGAGGCCTGACTGCAGAGGGGTACGGATGCGGCAGAGGTGTACACTGCCTAAAAGATTTTCCGATGCAGATGGGGATGCCACAAGCTATCTTCCTTACAAATTTGATGACTCTAGCTCAAAGTTTGTTGGGAAAGGGGGCTGGGGGCGGTATGGGTGGGCGTGGCATCCAGATTTATGATGCAGATCTTTGTGGAATGTCAATTGCTATCTTCATACCAAATTTGGTGATTCTAGCTCGAAATTTGTAAAAGGTGGGGAGAGGGGGGCTAGGGGCTGGGGGTGGTATGGGTGGGCGTGTCATCCAAATTTTGCTGCAGATCTTTGTGGAATGTTAATTGCTATCTTCATACCAAATTTGGTGACTCTAGCTCAAAGTTAGTAAAATGTGGGGAAAGGGGGGGCTAAGGCCTTATAGGTGGGCGTGGCATCCAAATTTTTGATGCAGATCTTTGTAAAATGTCAATTGCTATCTTCATACCAAATTTGGTGACTCTAGCTCGAAAATTGTAGAAAGTGGGAAAAGGGGGGCTGGGGGCGGTATGGGTGGGTGTGGCATCCAAATTTTTGCTGCAGATCTATGTGGGATGTCAATTGCTATCTTCATACCAAATTTTGTGACTCTAGCTAAAAGTTTGTAAAAGGTGGGGAAGGGGGGCGAAATGGGTCGACGTGGCTCCAAATCTTTGATGCAGATTTTTGGGGCTCGTTGCCAGCTATCTTCCTACCAAATTTGGTGGCTCTAGCTCCACAACTCTGGAAGATACACGCATTCCCGTTTTTGACGAAGCGTTGGGGTGGATGGGGGCGGCTTGGGCAGTATTGGTGGGCGTGGCATCGAAACTTTTGATGCAGTTTTCAGGGGGTCATCATCACCTATCTTGCCACCAAATTTGGTGGCTTTAGCTCAAAAACTGTGGGAGATATAGCCATTTCTGATTTCAAATTGCGGGGGGGCTGGGGGCGGAATGGGTAAGCGTGGCTCCAAAACTTTGATGCAGTTTTTTGGGGGTCGTTACCAGCTATCTTCCTACCAAATTTGGAGGCTCTAGCTCTACAACTCTGGAAGATACACGCATTCCCGTTTTTGACGAAGCGTTGGGGTGGATGGGGGCGGCTAGGGCAGTATCGGTGGGCGTGGCATCCAAACTTTTGATGCAGTTTTTGGGGGGTCATCATCACCTATCTTGGCACTAAATTTGGTGGCTCTAGCTCAAAAACTGTGGGAGATATAGCCATTTCTGATTTCAAATTGCGTTGTGGCTGGGGGCGGAATTGGGGAGCGTGGCTCCAAAATTTTTGATGCAGTTATTTGGGGGTTGTTAGTAGCTATCTGCTTACCGAATTTGGTAGTTCTAGCTGTAAGTATGTGTTAAAAATGTGGATTTATCGGTTTTGAGTTATCGAATTTATCGATTTGCCAGCCCCCCAGTTATCGTAGAACCTCGATCTTGACACTTTAATTTACTATCCCATAGATGAAGAGAATTGGAAAGTTTCAAGTCTCTAGCTTGAAGGGTGTGGAAAAAAGTTGCGAACATACGGACGGACAGACGGACAGACGGACGGACACCATGACGGACATTGCACAAACCCAATATACTCTTTACCTTCGGTATCGAGTATAAAAATGAAAAAATATTTATATCTGGCATATTCATTTAACCTGAAAAAAATATAAAGGAAAACAGGTGTATTAAAACTGCAGGAGGGGGGGGAAAGTGACTGGAAGCATACTCACATAAAATGTGTGTGCGATCCAGCGCGAGCGGCAAAACGGCATGGCCTGGAAAAAAGAGAACATGAGTTAGGATATGGTGGAAATGGCGCAAGGCGCAAAAATATATTACTTACGTTTGCTTTTAGATTCTTTTCAGCAACAACAAAACAATTGCAAACTGCAAATTGTGTGTCATGGCCGATTAGTGTTGGATAGTTGCGTGTGGCCATATCGATCTGGCCACATCGCAAATATCGATCAGGCCGTAGCGAGTAACACCGGGCGATGCGAAGCTGGCTGCTATGGCGCAACGCCCCACTAGATGGCGTTACACGACCGCCAGCTGATCGCTACAGCGACACTGTTAACGGACACCAAAGTTCAAAACGGAGGCGCGCGATTTGAAAGACGCAAAATCAAGTGGAAGGCTTCCACTTCCGGATTTACTTATAGCACCTCACAAAAAGCGATTGTATTAATAGCCGCAGCCGGACCTGAGCTGCGGCGAATTCGCATGCTGTCTCGCTCTGACACAGGATGTCAGCGCTAAGGAGGCCATAGTAGAGCCTGGCGAATTCGGGCGTTGCTAGCTAAAACCTCGTTTAGTAGGCGAAACATTGACTCTGAATATTTGATGCAACGAGAGCGCCAGCATTGCAAATAAAACCACGACACAAGAACCGTACGATTTACTAAACTCTAATAAGAAATATCATTAAGTGCAAAGCAATTGTAAAACCCAACGTGAAAACTAGCAGAGAGTGCAGTTTAAAATATATGTATTAAAACCAAACCAAATTGTGTTCTTATTGCCGCAGCCGCCACAGATACAAATTTGTTGGCACGTACCCTCAGCACCGCGAGAGTTAGCCCAGCTAAAAAACCGCGTAACTTTAGGTTCGTTACAAAGCGAACCAAGTGGCAATCACCTGAACCAAACTTGCGAGTCGGTGATATGGTCGTCGTAAGGAAGACAACCTGCCGACAAACGAGTGGCGCCTCGGTCGAATAACTCTGGCCGTACCGGGCAGTGACGACAAGGTCCGCGTGGTAGATGTGCTCACGACTAGTGGCACCATCCGTAGGCCAATTATAAAGCTTATCCTACTTCCAATCGAAGATAACATTCCCGAACCATCCGCGTCCAAAGACTCACAAAATTGACAATTCATCCTTTTAAGAACAATTGCCCTGTGCTGTCCAATTTACTCCATGTTATCTGTCAATGCTCAATATAAACAAGTGGAAACGTTGCAGTCGGACGCAACTGACTGCGGCATACTCGATACCAATATTAAAACAGGTAAAAAGAGGCCTGATTGCAAAAGGGTACGGATGCGGCAGGGGTGTACGCTGCCTTAAAGATTCTCCGACGCAGATGGGGATGCCACAAGCTATCTTCCTTACAAATTTTGTGACTCAAGCTCAAAATTTGTAAAAGGTGGGGAAAGGGGGGGCTGGGGGCGGTATGGGTAGTTGTGGCATCAACATTTTTGATGCAGATCTTTGTGAAATGTCAATTTCTATCTTCAAACCAAATTTGGTGACCCTAGCTCGAAGTTTGTAAAAAGTGGGGAAAGGGGGGCTGTGGGTTGTATGGGTGGACGTGGCATCCAAATTAATGATGCAGATCTATCTGGTATGTCAATTGCTATATTCATACCAAAATTTGTGGCTCTAGCTCAAAGTTTGTAAAATGTGAGGAAAGGAGGGCTGGGGGCGGTATGGGTGGGCGTGGCATCCAAATTTTGATTCAGATCTTTGTGGAATATCAATTGCTATCTTCATACCAAATTTGGTGACTCTAGCTCAACGTTTGTAAAAAGTGGGGCAAGGGGGGCTGGGGGCGGTATGGGTGGGCGTGACATCCAAATTTGTGATGCAGATCTTTGTGGAATGTCAGTTGCTATCTTCATACCAAATTTGGTGACTCTAGCTAAAATTTTGTAAAAAGTGGGGAAAGGGGGGCGGAATGGGTGGGCGTGGCACCAAAACTTTGATGCAGATTTTTGGGGTCGTTGCCAGCTATCTTCCTACCAAGTTTGGTGGCTCTAGCATCACAACTCTAGAAGATACACGCATTCCCGTTTTTGACGAAGCGTTGGGGCGGATGGGGGCGGCTAGGGCAGTATTTGTGGGCGTGGCATCCAAACTTTTGACGCAGTTTTTGGGGGGTCCTCATCACCTATCTTGGCACCAAATTTGGTGGCTATAGCTCAAAAACTGTGGGAGATATAAGCTTTTTTGACTTCAAAATGCGGGGGGGCTGGGGGCAGAATGGGAAGGCGTGGCTCCAAAATTTTTGATGCAGTTTTTTTGGGGTTGCTAGTAGCTTTCTTCTTACCAAATTTGGTACTTCTAGCTGTAAGGATGTGCGAAATATGTGGATTTATCGGTTTGTAATTATCGAATTTATCGATTTGCCAGCCCCCCAGTTATCGTAGAACCCCCATCTTGACACTTTAATTTACTATCCCATAGATAAAGAGAATTGGAAAGTTTCAAGTCTCTAGCTTGAAGGGTGTGGAAAAAACTTGCAACCATACGGACGGACAGACGGACAGACACCATGACGGACACTTCACAAAACCAATATACTCTTTACCTTCGGTATCGAGTATAATTACACCGGTCGCGCGTGCCTAATCACCAAGGGTTATGTGTGTGTTTTTGTGTGCTTTAGCACCAAAGCAATTCATCTGGAAGCGACATCGGACCTTACTACAGAGAAATTTCTGGCGGCCTTCTCGCGATTCGTAAAATTTTCGTCGAGGCGGAGAAAACGCTATCGCGCGACTTAATAGAAGCGTTAAGGACTGGTGTGGTTTTAAAACACACCCATCAACACCTCTCCTGGCATTTCAACCCACCAGGCGCTCCACATATGGGGGGCCTATGGGAAGCTGGAGAGAAGCTACGGACCTCCTGGCCTTATCTCCAGGCCATTTCCTAATAGGTGGCCCCCTCGTTTCTGTATTCGAACCAGAAATCCATGAAAAGGCAACTTCTATTCTGAATCGCTGGCAGCGTTTAAAGGCTCTTCACCAAACATTCTGCTTCCGTTGGAAGGAGGAGTACCTCAAAGAGCTCCATAAGCGAACCAAGTGGCAATCACCTGAACCAAACTTGCGAGTCGGTGATATGGTCGTCGTGAAGGAAGACAACCTGCCGACAAACGAGTGGCGCCTCGGTCGAATAACTCTGGCCGTACCGGGCAGTGACGACAAGGTCCGCGTGGTAGATGTGCTCACGACTAGTGGCACCATCCGTAGGCCAATTATAAAGCTTATCCTACTTCCAATCGAAGATAACATTCCCGAACCATCCGCGTCCAAAGACTCACAAAATTGACAATTCATCCTTTTTAAGAACAATTGCCCTGTTCTGTCCAATTTACTCCATGTTATCTGTCAATGCTCAATATAAACAAGTGGAAACGTTGCAGTCTGACGCAACCGACTGCGGCATACTCGATACCAGTATTAAAACAGGTAAAAAGAGGCCTGATTGCAAAAGGGTACGGATGCGGCAGGGGTGTACGCTGCCTTAAAGATTCTCCGACGCAGATGGGGATGCCACAAGCTATCTTCCTTACAAATTTTGTGACTCAAGCTCAAAATTTGTAAAAGGTGGGGAAAGGGGGCTGGGGGCGGTATGGGTAGTTGTGGCATCAACATTTTTGATGCAGATCTTTGTGAAATGTCAATTGCTATCTTCAAACCAAATTTGGTGACCCTAGCTCGAAGTTTGTAAAAAGTGGGGAAAGGGGGGCTGTTGGTGGTATGGGTGGACGTGGCATCCAAATTAATGATGCAGATCTATCTGGTATGTCAATTGCTATATTCATACCAAAATTTGTGGCTCTAGCTCAAAGTTTGTAAAATGTGAGGAAAGGAGGGCTGGGGCGGTATGGGTGGGCGTGGCATCCAAATTTTGATTCAGATCTTTGTGGAATATCAATTGCTATCTTCATACCAAATTTGGTGACTCTAGCTCAACGTTTGTAAAAAAGTGGGGCAAGGGGGGCTGGGGGCGGTATGGGTGGGCGTGACATCCAAATTTGTGATGCAGATCTTTGTGGAATGTCAATTGCTATCTTCATACCAAATTTGGTGACTCTAGCTAAAATTTTGTAAAAAGTGGGGAAAGGGAGGCGGAATGGGTGGGCGTGGCTCCAAAACTTTGATGCAGATTTTTGGGGGTCGTTGCCAGCTATCTTCCTACCAAGTTTGGTGGCTCTAGCATCACAACTCTAGAAGATACACGCATTCCCGTTTTTGACGAAGCGTTGGGGCGGATGAGGGCGGCTAGGGCGGTATTTGTGGGCGTGGCATCCGAACTTTTGGTGCAGTTTTTGGGTGGTCATCATCACCTATCTTGGCACCAAATTTGGTGGCTATAGCTCAAAAACTGTGGGAGATATAGCCATTTATGATTTCTAAATTCGGGGGAGCTGGGGGCGGAATGGGTGAGCGTGGCTCCAAAACGTTGATGCAGATTTTTGAAGGTCATTGCCAGCTATCTTCCTTCCAAATTTGGTGGCTCTAGCACACCACAACTGGCTCACAACTCTAAAAGATACAAGCATTCCCGTTTTTGACGAAGCGTTGTGGTGAATGGGGGCGGCTAGGGCAGTATTGGTGGGCGTGGCATCCAAACTTTTGATGCAGTTTTTAGGGGGTCATCATCACCTATCTTGGCACCAAATTTGGTGGCTATAGCTCAAAAACTGTGGGAGATATAGGCTTTTTTGACTTTAAAACGCGGGGGGGCTGGGGGCGGAATAGGGGGACGTGGCTCCAAAATTTTTGATGCAGTTTTTTTTGGAGTTGCTAGTAGCTATCGTCTTACCAAATTTGGTAGTTCTAGCTGTAAGGATGTGCGAAATATGTGGATTTATCGGTTTTGAGTTATCGAATTTATCGATTTGCCAGCCCCCCAGTTATCGTAGAACCCCCATCTTGACACTTTAATTTACTATCCCATAGATAAAGAGAATTGGAAAGTTTCTAGCTTGAAGGGTGTGGAAAAAAATTGGACACATACAGACGGACAGACGGACGGACACCATGACGGACATTGCACAAACTCAATATACTCTTTACCTTCGGTATCGAGTGTAAAAATTATTGATACTGACGGTTCTCTTTTTTATAGGAAAATGACATCTCACAAATCGACCCACCATGACCGCCCTATCGGTATCAATTCCTTCCGGTGTCGGATGTGCAGAGGAGTGCATGCACTACGAAAGTGCCAGCGCTTTTTACGCCTCACGGCCGAGAAGCGCCTCCAAGCGGTACTTGTTAACAAGTATTGCCGCAACTGCCTGGAGCAGCAACACTCCGAGCAATCCTGCCGCAGCGCGGGCAAATACAGAATCTGCGAAAAGGATCACCACACGCTACTCCATTTTAAGGATATCCGACCATCCAGGAGGCAAGAACGAACCACCGGTCGTCGATCATCTTCGCCTTGCCAGCGAAGTCCAACCGCGCCTCAGCAAGGTTCCCCCCCATTCCATCCACACGTCGCTGGCCACACTGATGCAGCATAATGCAGTAAGCGTTCTAACGACGGCCCTGGTGAAGCTTGAGGTCGGAGCAAAACGTTTCGACATTCGCGTCCTGATCGACCCGTGCAGCCCCACCAGCCACATCACCACATCCTTGGCAACGGCCTTCGGGCTATCCGTCACCCGTGTAGGTGCGGAGGGTGTCTGCACGGTGATCCTTCGATCACCAGTGACGGAATTCATCCGGGAGATCCTGCTCCACCTCGACCCTAAGCTTGGATGCCGCACACCATTGCGCACCATCTCCACTGACGCTGACCAGTTTAAAAGCATTGTTCTGGCCGACGGTCGTTGAAACCATCCCTCAAGAATTTGCTTGGCGCTTGGAGCAGACGTGTATCCTCACGTCATCCTGAACTTCGTCATACCAAGCGCCAACGGTCTACCGATGGCCCAGAATTCCGTTTTCGGCTGGATTCTCTCCGGGACATGTGCCCAGTGATTTTATTTGCAAAATATTGCAAGGGGGGGAGGATGTTTATGATAGAATTCATGGTTCTTCAAATTAATCATAAATAGGTAATTTGCGCAGAACCATTAATCTTGCCGTTCAATTTCAATTACTTTAAGCTATAACTGTAACTCCTCTCTCTCTCTGTTCATGTTAAGTTAACATAGAAATGTTTAGCTTAAGCAAAGACTATTTAACATAAAGATGGGCTTTAAGAATTGTTCAAGTTAACATGCTGTAAACCAAGTCGCAACCACGAAGCGGACAAATTAACGAGTAGAAAAGTCGGTTTCCCCTAACGACAACCAGCTGCGCTTGTTTTGATTATTGCTTTTTTGTTTACAATACACATGCCGACCTGTTTTTTATACTCGATACCGAAGGTAAAGAGTATATTGAGTTTGTGCAATGTCCGTCATGGTGTCCGTCCGTCTGTCCGTCTGTCCGTCTGCATGTGTCCAATTTTTTTCCACACCCTTCAAGCTAGAGACTTGAAACTTTCCAATTCTCTTTATCTATGGGATAGTAAATTAAAGTGTCAAGATGGGGGTTCTACGATAACTGGGGGGCTGGCAAATCGATAAATTCGATAACTCAAAACCGATAAATCCACATATTTCGCACATCCTTACAGCTAGAAGTACCAAATTTGGTAAGAAGATAGCTACTAGCAACCCCCAAAATCTACATCAAAAATTTTGGAGCCACGCCCCATTCCGCCCCCAGCCCCCCCCACCCGAATATTGAAATCAAAAAAGCCTATATCTCCCACAGTTTTTGAGCTATAGCCACCAAATTTGGTGCCAAGATAGGTGATGATAACCCCCCAAAAACTGCATTAAAAGATTGGATGCCACGCCCACCAATACTGCCCTAGCCGCCCCCATCCACCCCAACGCTTCGTCAAAAACGGGAATGCGTGTATCTTCTAGAGTTGTGATGCTAGAGCCACCAAATTTGGAAGGAAGATAACTGGCAACGACCCCCAAAAATCTGCATCAAAGTTTTGGAGCCACACCCACCCATTCCGCCCCCAGCCCCCCGCATTTTGAAATCAGAAATGGCTATATCTCCCACAGTTTTTGAGCTATAGCCACCAAATTTGGTGCCAAGATAGGTGATGATGACCCCCCAAAAACTGCATCAAAAGTTTGGATACCACGCCCACCGATACTGCCCTAGCCGCCCCCATCCACCCCAACGATTCGTCAAAAACGGGAATGCGTGTATCTTCGAGAGTAGTGGAGCTAGAACCACCAAATTTGGTAGGAAGGTAGCTGGCAACGACCCCCAAAAATCCGCATCAAAGTTTTGGAGCCACGCCTTCCATTTCGGCCCCCTTTCCCCACCTTTTACAAACTTTGAGCTAGAGTCACCAAATTTGGTATGAAGATAGCAATTGACATTCCACAAAGATCTGCATCAAAAATTTGGATGCCACTACCACCCATACCACCCCCAGCCCCCCCTTTCCCCACTTTTACAAACTTTGAGCTAGAGTCACCAAATTTGGTATGAAGATAGCAATTGACATTCCACAAAGATCTGCATCAAAAATTTGGATGCCACTACCACCCAAACCGCCCCCAGCCCCCCCTTTCCCCACTTTTTACAAACTTTGAGCTAGGGTCACCAAATTTGGTATGAAGATAGCAATTGACATTTCACAAAGATCTGCATCAAATATTTTGATGCCACAACTACCCATACTGCCCCCAGCCCCCCTTTCCCCACCTTTTACAAACTTTGAGCTTGACACCAAATTTGCAACGAAGACAGCTTGTGGCATCCCCATCTGCATAGGAAAATCTGTAAGGCAGCGTACACCCCTGCCGCATCCGTACCCCCTCTGCAATCAGGCCTCTTTTTACCGGTTTAATACTGGTATCGAGTATGCCGCAGTCGGTTGCGTCCGACTGCAACGTTTCCACTTGTTTTCGTTTGTTTTTGTTTTGCACTGCTGTCTTGTTGGTGTGCAGTGCTAGCTAGCTTTTTGCCTAGGCAACTAAGTCAATTCTTCTTTGCGTGTAATTTTGTGTGTATGCATGTGCGTGTGCCATTCGAGAATAGGCAAAACGCAACAACAACATATGTTAAATAGTCTTTGCTTAAGTCCAAATTACAGCGTGATTTTAATCAAAATACAAATCACTCCACCGTCAGCAGTGGTTCCTCTAGGAACCACTCCGCTAAAAACAGAAGTAATGTTACATCAATTGTTTAATTAGAATAAACAGCAATATAATAGAGCAGCTTAAATAACATATATAAAAGTAAATATTATAACTGTAAAAATTTATTTTTTTTTATTATTAGGTAATAAAAGCGAAACATAACATTGGCGGTACGGCCGTTAGGTAATGCGTCACCAATGCCTATGTTCCACCTAATCCTCTTGCTCTCTTCGCTCGCGCTCAGCCTTACGCAGATTAGTCATGACTGCCGCCGCGAACGCGCTGAATGCTTCCCAATTGACGCTGCTGGCCAGTATCAATGTCACCAGGTTGTCCAACTCGATGCTACAGCCGAAAGCCCTCTCCAGTTCATCTCGGGGCCCGGTAAAACGTCCGCAGTGAAACAAGACGTGTTCGGCATCCTCTACGAACCTATCACCACAGGAGGTACAGAACGCTGCACTCTCATGCCCAAGTCGGTGCAAGTACTCACGGAAGCAGCCATGACCACTTAGGAGTTGGGTGGTGTAGTAGTTGAGCTGCCCATGCCGCCGGTTTTGCCACGCTGAAATGCTCGGGATGAGGCGATGCGTCCAACGCCCTTTGCTAGACGCATCCCATTGCCTCTGCCAGTTATCCAAAGTGCGCGTTTTGGCCGCTGTGCGCACTTCATGTTTCTGGGGATCCGAAAGTTCCTTGCCATGGGTTCCCTCGTAGATCTCCGAGATTTCCCTAGCCAGCTCGGCTATGGGAGCTATTCCAGCCAGGACCAGACATGCGTCATCAGAGATGGTTCTGAAGCCGCTACAAACTCTGATCGCTCCAAGACGGTGAGTGGCTCTCAGTCCGCGGGTGTAGCTCTCAAAGCGGCAAGCTGATTGCCATATCGGCGCCGCATACAGCATCGTCGCTCTTATGACGCTGGATAAAAGGAGTCTCTTGAATTGCTTCGGACCTCTCGTATTTGGCATGATACGCGAGATCGCACGATTTGCTAAGGCGGCCTTTGTGCTAGCGTACTCCAAATGCTCCTTGAAGCATAGCCTGGTATCCAGCATAACTCCCAGATATTTAATCGCCCTCTTAGACCTGACTGCAGTGTTAGCTACGATTATGTTTGCTGTCTCCACCGCTTTTCGGCTGCTAATGAGCACTGCCTCTGTTTTTTGGGGTGCTATCTGCAGTCCTACTGAGGAGAGCCACTGTATGGCTTTCGAGATGGCTAGGTTGCACTTTTCCTCCACTACCTTGAGATCTTTAGCGACAACCACTATTGCAACATCGTCAGCAAAGCCCACCAGCTGAACATCGTCTGGCATTGACAGCCGAAAAATGCCGTCATACATGACGTTCCACAGAAGAGGTCCCAGTACCGACCCTTGTGGCACGCCTCCAGAAACTTCGTGCTCCTCCATCGTCTCGCAGGTATCATACCTTAGGATTCTATCCTTGAAGTAGCTCCTTGTTATCCTTAGTAGGTACTCCGGCACGTTTAGCGCCTCAAGAGCCTCCAGGATGCAGCCCCATTTAGCCGTATTGAAGGCATTTTTGACGTCCAACGTTGTCACTAGGCAGTACTTCTTGGCGCCGCCTTTCCATCTACATCCAGCTATAGCTCCCGAAGCTATCTCGACTACCTTGCCGATAGCGTCCAGCGTAGATCGCGCTTTGCGAAAGCCATACTGCTGCGGTGAAACTCCACCAGCAGCAGCAATGGCGCTATTGAGCCGGGTGCAAATCAAATGCTCCAGTAGCTTGCCCGCAGTATCGATCAGGCATATCGGACGATATGCAGCTGGATCTTCGAGCTTTTTGCCAGGCTTCGGTATGAGGACCAGGCGCTGAATTTTCCAGCGGTTTGGAAACTTTCCGCTTCGTAGGCAGCTGTTGTACATGCTCGAAAAGACATCTGGGCGGAGTGCAATTGCTAGCTTGAGCGCTCGGTTGGGAATCCCATCTGGGCCAGGTGACTTGCTGGGCTTCAACCTCGTTGCAGCGTGTCGAATCTCATCTAGCATGATGGGCTCAATTTGAGAATACATGCTTGGCGCAGGCGGGAGCTCGTCGATATCCTCATCCATACTGGGAAATAGGTGCCTTACTATCTCCTTCAATGATCTTGGGTCCATGGGGTGGCAGCGTGGAGAGGCATTGAAGCGTTTTACTACCAGCTTGTAGGCATTGCCCCACGGGTCGTTTTCCGCTGTGTCGCAGAGGTCCAGGAAGCATCTACGCTTGCTGTCTTTAATAAGCTTCTGGAAGCGTCTCCTACTGGCGAGGAATTCCGCCTGGCGTTCATGGAACAGCAGCGATCCACGTGAGCGCTGGTAGCGGCGTCTAGCATAGTTGCATTCGCTTCGAGCTTCAGCGATCTCCTCGTTCCACCAGTATACTGGGGCATGGTGCCTCTGGTACCTTCTGCTCCTAGTCATGCTATCATCGCAGGCACGGCTTAGCATCCGCATCGTTTTGTCCACCACGTCCTCGGTGCTATCAGTAGTATCAGAGGTCACAGCAGACTCCAGATGGGCACTGAAAGTCCGCATGTCTAGCGTCTCGACACGATACCTAGGCCAGTGGTGAGCTGGCGTATTACGGGGTTCCGGGCGTATTCCAACAGTTCACCATACGGCAACGTGATCACTAGCATTGAAGGAGTCGTCGATGCTCCAGGTGGACGAACTGAAGAGCGAGCTACTGACAAATGTTATGTCAACGACTGAACCCAGTCCAGCTCTGCTGAACGTGTGCTGCGTTCCATGATTTAGGAGCGCCACATCGAGGAGAGAGAACGCCTCCAGCAACCCCCCGTCCTTTGGCATTGGTTGACGAGCTGCCCCACTCCTCTGCCCACGCGTTGAAGTCTCCAGCGATGACGATCGGGTGACGGCCTCTTGCGTCTGCTACCAGGGAGTCCAGGGTGTTAGCGAACTCTGATAGCTGCAGACTAGGGGGTAGGTAGACTGCGTAGAACCACAGGCCGCCCACCGACGCGCGCACGTAGTTTTCGTCCCGATGTACATTTACCAGAGGAGTCCCGTCAATCCCGCAGGACCATAGAGCCGCTCTTCCAGTTATGTCCGAAGCGCACCTAGGGCTCTCAGAAAGCCGGTATGGCTCGCTTAGCACCGCAAGGTCTGCAGAGCGTTCACGCACTGTTTGCGACAACAGGTCCTGGGCCGCTGCACAATGGTTAAGGTTTAGCTGTATGAACTTCATTTTGCACGACCAAGTACGCTTCCACTGAGTGGACATCTATTACTGCCCGCCTGGTGGCTGAATGAGGCACTGCCCTTTGCAACACAGATGAAGCACTTCGCCACCTCGCTCTTGCAACTCGCTGCCTTGTGGCCTGTAACTCCACACCTGATGCAGCACTGGGATCTATCCACGGGGTTACGGCAGCTGCTTGCGGTATGTCCCATCTCCAGACAGCGGTAGCACCGCGTGCGCGCTTCCTGCTGGCGAATGACGCAGCAGGTCCAGCCAATGCGAACTGTGCGCAGGGCAGTAATGCTGCTTGCCAGATTTGCTGGTACTGAAAACTGAGCCACCTGTGTGTTACCATATCCAGGTCGAATGCTCTTAAAGATACAGACGTCGGCTGGTATGTTTGCCTGCGCTGACAGCGCAGTCACTATCTCCTCTTTAGTGGCTAACTCGTCCAAGTCCCGAATGGCGAAGTGAGTCTGCTCGGTAAATGAGCGAACCACTGCACTCTTGCCCAGCACAAGCTCCACTTCGTCCTTCAGCTGCTTTGTACACTCCAGGCCTACTCCATTCAACTCAAGTAGCAGGTCACCTTTTGCTGTGCGACGAGCTTTGGAGACCTTGTCGCGGACTCCGTTGAGTTTTCCGTCGCTTCTGCGCGTAACTAGCGACAGAACTTCGCTGTAGGAAAGCTCGCTGGTACTTATTACCAGTGCATCCGATCTGCTCTTCGTATGTGGCTTGCCAGATGCCTTACCGGCTAGCTTGCTAGACTTCTTTCGCTGAGCCGTTTGCCACGTATTCCGTGGAACCGACTCCGAAGCCGCTGGACTTGCATTGCCAGTTTTGTTCCTCTTTGAGGGCGTAGCTCGCTGCCCTGGCTCTAGCTCGCGCCGCCTCTTGGGAGTCACTGTACTCCTCGCAGCACCGCAACTCTGCTGTTGCACTTTATCGGCTACTCTAGTAGGCAGCTTTGCAATCGGCGACGTCTGTGTGGCCATATCCGCGCTATCACTGGAAGCTGTCTTGCTTCTGCCAGAGCAGACTTTGTATAGCTTAAGTGCCTTCGCTGCTTGGTCCCTCATCAGCTGGTTTACGTGCCGCTGCCCGAACAAAAGAGCATTAAGGCCGTTCAGGATGGCACCCAGCTGCACAAAGACATCTTCCTCCTCTGGCTTCTTCCCCTGGGGTGGACTGGCCGCCGCAGGTACAGGCATGTCACCTGGAGGTACCAGGCTGGGCGCCGGGGGTAGCACACTCCCCTGGGGGGGAGACCTCGGCAATGCCGAGCGGCGCACAATACCTTCCACTATAACCACTTGTCTTCACTCACTTGTAGATCTACAAGCAGTCCCGCGTTGACCAAAGGTTTCCCTAAGGTTTTTAACCGGTGGAGGTTATACCGCCCCGACTCGGTCACCAGAGCCCTACTGAGCACCGCCGCAACGGAGGGGGTTGGTAATAGCCGGTACCGTGGCCTTCTGCTTAATCTGCTTGGAGTTTCCTACTGGAGAAATCGCCAAGTGGTGCGCCTGTTGGCTATGCAGCGCTTATCGCAAAATCCTTGCGCGTATGCAACAAAAAATTTTGATTGCACTTGCACCCTGTCCACTAACCATTCACAGCTGAGACACCTCTTTTCGTGTTGGCGCCACCTATGATTAGCCAGCGAGGGTAGTTTAGCGCTTCTCGCTCAGCTGGCACAGCCAAACACAGCCCTGGTACTCGCGATCAGCTGACACTGTGGTATTCCTAAAACACTTGTAAGCACAAGCAGCACACCACGAAGTTTGGGTGTGCAATGCGTGTAATGTTTACGTGTAGTATTTCCACTCACACCAGTTGGAGTGCCCTAGATTGCGCGCGGCTTAAGGGAGACTCCACACCACCCGGTAGAGGAACGCGATTGGCAAAGGCAAATGAGAACAACAGGTGAGTTGCCCAGCATATTGACGCGCTTATTAATTTGGAAAATTGGTTTTCACTTTAGGTTTAGCACTGCGAAAACACTAAAAGGACGGAGCGACAGGAAAAACTCGACCGTACTTTGCGTATCATACACACGTATGTCCTGTGTGTGTGTGTGTGTGTGTGTGTGTGTGTGTGTGTGTGTGTGTGGTGTGTGTGTAGGTGTGTGTTTGTGTGTGTTTGTGCGTGTGTATAAGCAAACATAATCCCTAAATGAGAAGAAAACTTAAATTAGTAAAATAACAGAAATACAAAATAAAATCCCTATAACATACATAATGAATAAGTATGCCGAACTGAAACAATAACAAGAATGAACGGGTAAATTGATAGGGTTTTTAAATAAGTTTTGAAAATATGTAGCACGTAGTAGGATCGACTATGACTTCACGGCTTAATACAAACCATAATAAATATATTGATTATTAAATTGTTTGATCAAATTACCTCCGAATACTTTATAATTATTGAATAAATTTCGGTGCTCGATCGTCATTTGTCAAATGTTTTTGTATCCAAAGAATATGTTTTGTGGGCTGGTGTGTTAAAAGTTAATTAGGGGATTCAAATTCGGTGCAGAGTAGAACAGGACCATTCAAGTCGTACATTACCTAGGTAAAGGTTACTTATGCGTTTGTGAGTCATTGTCCTGGTGATGTAATTATTGTATGTACGTCACATTGGAAGGTCTGAGGATCGTTTTGTCGTGGGGGGCAAAAAATTAGGCTGAGTATTTGTGTCTTAAACATATGTGAGTGTGTTGGATTTGGAAGACGCTAGGCTGCTTCAAATAGCTACAGTAATTCGTAAAGGAGCTTATTTTATGAAAAGCGGAATGCGGTTCCCCATTTACATCACCGTCGGAAAACAGCAGCTCACTAACGGGCATTGAGAGACTTTAACCGATGCAGCGAATGAGAAAATCTAAAATACAAAAACTACATTTTTGAAAAAAAAAAAGCGGATTGATTAAACATCGGTCCAAATTTTAATTTGATAAAAGTGTACCCATCTGGCAATTGAGTTTTAGCTAAATTATAAAGTTCTCGGATCTAAGTAGTTTTTATTCTCGATACCGAAGGTAAAGAGTATATTGGTTTTGTGCAATGTCCGTCATGGTGTCCGTCCGTCTGTCCGTCCGTATGGTTGCAAGTTTTTTCCACACCCTTCAAGCTAGAGACTTGAAACTTTCCAATTCTCTTTATCTATGGGATAGTAAATTAAAGTGTCAAGATGGGGGTTCTACGATAACTGGGGGCTGGCAAATCGATAAATTCGATAACTCAAAACCGATAAATCCACATATTTCGCACATCCTTACAGCTAGAACTACCAAATTTGGTAAGAAGAAAGCTACTAGCAACCCCCAAAAAACTGCATCAAAAATTTTGGAGCCACGCCCACCCATTCCACCCCCAGCCTCCCCGCATTTTGAAGTCAAAAAAGCCTATATCTCCCACAGCTTTTGAGCTACAGCCACCAAATTTGGAGCCAAGATAGGTGAAAAGTTTGGATGCCACGCCCACCAATACTGCCCTAGCCGTCCCCATCCACCCCAACGCTTCGTCAAAAACGGGAATGCGTGTATCTTCCAGAGTTGTGGAGCTAGAGCCACAAAATTTGGTAGGAAGATAGCTGGCAACGACCCCTAAAAATCTGCATCATGCCACGCCCTCCATTTCGCCCTTCTTTCCCCAATTTTTACAATTTTCAAGCTAGAGTCACCAAATTTGGTATGAAGATAGCAATTGACATTCCACAAAGATCAGCATCACAAATTTAGATGCCACGCCCACCCATACCGCCCCCAACCCCCTTTCGGCCATTTCCCCAATTTTCACAAACTTCGAGCTAGTCACCAACTTTAGTATGAAGATAGCAATTGACATTCCACAAAGATCTGCATCACAAATTTGGATGTCACATCTACCCATACCGCCTCCAGCCCCCCCCCCTTTCCCCACCTTTTACAAACTTTGAGCTAGAGTCACCAAATTTGGAATTAATATAGCTGGTGGCATCCCCATCTGCATCGGAGAATCTTTAAGGCTGCGTACACCCCTGCAGCATCCGTACCCCTTTGCAATCAGGCCTCTTGTTACCGGCTTTAATACTGGTATCGAGTATGCCGCAGTCGGTTGCGTCCGACTGCAACGTTTCCACTTGTTAGAAAAAAACTAGTTGCAAAAAAAAAAAAAAAAAAAAATAGAATTAGACCCTGAGAAAAGTTTGACCTCGTTAACTATAAACTGATACAACACTTTGTATAGGAACAGAGGAACAGACCTAGGCAGCATTCGATGCTGATCAAAGAAGAATAAATATGCAAAGTGGGGCTAAGGAGGCTTCCATTTATGCGGTACACTAAAAAGCCTATTTCTCAGATCTGAAATTGACAAGCAAACACTTAAATTTCAAGGCAATGCATAAAGTCAAATAACTAAAACTAATAAAATAATAAAGCAAAATCAATAAACAGTACTAGAATGGCAATATATACTTATTTGAAATCTTACTCCACGGTTGACCTAAACAATGGTTAAGAAATCAACCAGAAGTCAGTAAAGTCAAAGTCTAGGTAGTAACTTTCGTAATATGTTTTCATTTAAAGAATAACGCTCTCGCTCTTTCAATGTACGAACTATAAACCACAAGAATCATAATAGAATTCCTGTACTATCTCAACGAAGATTATGACTATTCTTGAGAATTATGTAGCTAAAAACAATAAAGGGTAACTTTTCTCCGCTTATAATTTTATATTGCTAACCAGTTGAAACAATGATGTTGGTTAAAATAAAAATAATAAGAAAAAAATGAAGTGTATTTATAAATTAAAACACAAATGTTCAAATGTATTTGTTGATGCTAGAATCCGAAGCAAGATCATATAATAGATTATCTTAATTCATGAGAGCCATGAAGTCTAAACGGTCTAAGAACCATGAATCCTAAGCTAGTGTAAATTACTGTAAATGATCTGTTTGCCAAAGACTATTTCACATAAAGATGGGTTTTAAGAGCTGGAATGTTATGTTAATTAACAGAGTCGCAACCACGAAGCGGACAACTGGGGAAACAGCGAAAGCCACTATTTCTTATTATTTGTTTACCTACTACACTCGCTACAATGTCAGCTGGTGCGAAGTCGGCCATCATTGTTTAGCTTTTTGTTGTGACTGCAAAGTGTGCGAAGCGCAAGGCATAATAAATTGTTGCCGCTTGTCAGTTCTCTTGTTGTTGTCATAAAATTTGAAATCGGCAGTTTTAGGCTTTTGCTTCAATCCGCTTGCTGCTGCTCAACAAGAAAGGGTGGTATAGACTTTATATGAACTTAGTGCAATTGTATAGCAAAGCATGAGATATTTAAATCTGTCTGTTCTTTACGTTTATTTATATTATGCCAGTAAGTAATGGCATTCATAACTAAAAAAAGTTGTTTAGAATTAATTTTACTAAAACTAAAGTAAACGTATTTTGTATTCATATACTGAAACTAAACGATCTGTATATCAAATTATGTATTTGAGTTTTATTGACTTTAATTGAATATTAGGACAAGGGGTATTTTTATTTTGTACAGTTTGTGCATCTCATCTACGACAAGCCAGCGCGTTGCTTGATTTGTTTGAGTTCTGCTTTGCGTTCAGCGGCCTGTGCATTAAAAGAGAGGCGGCGGGCAAGCGGAAAGCTAGAACGGTTAAAATGTGTTAGTATGTGTATGCATGTGCGTTTGCTTCATTCTTGCTGGGCCTGCTCGTTGAGATTTTTGTTAGTTTTTATACTCGATACCGAAGGTAAAGAGCATATTGAGTTTGTGCAATGTCCGTCAAGGTGTCTGTCCGTCTGTCCGTCTGTATGAACGCAACTTTTTTCCACACCCTTCAAGCTAGAGACTTGAATCTTTCCAATTCTCTTTATCTATGGGATAGTAAATTTAAGTGTCAAGATGGGGGTTCTACGATAACTGGGGGGCTGGCAAATCGATAAATTCGATAACTCAAAACCGATAAATCCACATATTTCGCACATCCTTACAGCTAGAACTACCAAATTCGGTAAACAGATAGCTATTAGCAACCCCCAAAAAACTGCATCAAAAATTTTGGAGCCACGCTCACCCATTCCGCCCCCAGCCCCCCGCATTTTAAAGTTAAACAAGTGGAAACGTTGCAGTCGGACGCAACCGACTGCGGCATACTCGATACCAGTATTAAAACCGGTAAAAAGAGGCCTGATTGCAAAGGGGTACGGATGCGGCAGGGGTGTAAGCTGCCTTAAAGATTCTCCGATGCAGATGGGGATGCCACCAGCTATATTCCTTCCGAATTTGGTGACTCTAGCTCAAAGTTTGTAAAATGTAGGGAAAGGGGGGCTGGGGGCGGTATGGGTGGGCGCGGCATCCAAATTTTTGTTGCAGATCTTTGTTAAATGTCAATTGCTATCTTCATACCAAATTTGGTGACTCTAGCTCGAAGTTTGTAAAAAGTGGGGAAAGGGGGGCTGGGGGCGGTATAGGTGGGCGAGGCATCCAAATTTTTGATGCAGATCTATGTGGAATGTCAATTGCTATCAACATACCAAATTTGGTGACTCTAGCTCGAAGTTTGTAAAAAGTGGGGCAAGGGGGGCTGGGGGCGGTATGGGTGGGCGAGGTATCCAAATTTTTGATGCAGATCTATGTGGAATGTCAATTGCTATCTACATACCAAATTTGGTGAATCTAGCTCGAAGTATGTAAAAAGTGGGGAAAGGTGGGCTGGGGGCGGTATGGGTGGGCGAGGTATCCAAATTTTTGATGCAGATCTATGTGGAATGTCAATTGCTATCTTCATACCAAATTTGGTGACTCTAGCTCGAAAATTGTAAAAAGTGGGGAAGGGGGGGCGAAATGGGGGCGTGGCTCCAAAACTTTGATGCAGTTTTTTGGGGTCGTTAACAGCTATCTTCCCACCAAATTTGGAGGCTCTAGCTCCACAACTCTGGAAGATACACGCATTCCCGTTTTTGACGAAGCGTTGGGGCGGATGGGGGCGGCTAGGGCAGTATTGGTGGGCGTGGCATCCAAACTTTTGGTGCAGTTTTTAGGGAGTCATCATCACCTATCTTGGCACCAAATTTGGTGGCTATAGCTCAAAAACTGTGGGAGATATAGCCATTTCTGATTTCAAAATGCGGGGGCTGGGGGCGTAATAGGTGGGCGTGGCTCCAAAACTTTGATGCAGTTTTTTGGGGTCGTTAGCAGCTATCCTCCCTCCAAATTTGGAGGCTCTAGCTCCACAACTCTGGAAGATACACGCATTCCCGTTTTTGACGAAGCGTTGGGGTGGATGGGGGCGGCTAGGGCAGTATCGGTGGGCGTGGCATCCAAACTTTTGGTGCAGCTTTTAGGGGGTCATCATCACCTATCTTGGCACCAAATTTGGTGGCTATAGCTCAAAAACTGTGGGAGATATAGCCATTTCTGATTTCAAAATGCGGGGGGGCTGGGGGCGGAATGGGGGGGCGTGGCTCCAAAATTTTTGATGCAGTTTTTTGGAGGTTGCTAATAGCTATCTTCTTACCAAATTTGGTACTTCTAGCTGTAAGGATGTGCGAAATATGTGGATTTATCGGTTTTGGGTTATCGAATTTATCGATTTGCCAGCCCCCCAGTTATCGTAGAACCCCCATCTTGACACTTTAATTTACTATCCCGTAGATAAAGAGAATTGGAAAGTTTCAAGTCTCTAGCTTGAAGGGTGTGGAAAAAACTTGCATACATACGGACGGACAGACGGACAGACGGACAGACACCATGACGGACATTGCACAAAACCAATATACTCTTTACCTTCGGTATCGAGTATAAAAAGCCTATATCTCCCACAGTTTTTGAGCTATAGCCACCAAATTTGGTGCCAAGATAGGTGATGATGACCCCCTAAAAACTGCATCAAAGTTTGGATGCCACGCCCACCAATACTGCCCTAGCCACCCCCATGTGCCCCAACGCTTCGTCAAAAACGGGAATGCGTGTATCTGCCAGAGTTGTGGAGCTAGAGCCTCCAAATTTGGTTGGAAGATAGCTGGTAACGACCCCAAAAATCTGCATCAAAGTTTTGGAGCCACGCCCTCCGTTTCGCCCCCCAGCCCCCTTTCCCCACTTTTTGCAATTTTCGAGCTAGAGTCACCGAATTTGGTATGAAGATAGCAATTGACATTTCAGAAAAATTTGCAAAAAAATTGGGATTCCATGCCCACCCATACCGCCCCAAGCCCCCTTTCCCCACTTTGTACAAATTTCGAGCTAGAGTCACAAAATTTGGTATGAAGATAGCAATTGACATTCCACAAAGATCTGCATCACAAATTTGGATGCCACAACTACCCATACCGCCCCAGCCACCCCCCCTTTCCCCACCTTTTACAAATTTTGAGCTAGAGTCACCAAATTTGGTATGAAGATAGCAATTGACATTTCAGAAAGATCTGCATCAAAAATGTTGATGCCACAACTACCAATACCGCCCCCAGCCCCCCCCTTTCCCCACCTTTTACAAACTTTGAGCTAGAGTCACCAAATTTGGTATGAAGATAGCCGGTGGCATCCCCATCTGCATCGGAGAATCTTTAAGGCAGCGTAAACCCCTGCCGCATCCGTACCTCTTATCATTCAGGCCTCTTTTTACCGGTTTTAATTCTGGTATCGAGTATGCCGCAGTCGGTTGCGTCCGACTGCAACGTTTCCACTTGTTTCAAATGCATTATTGAATACACTTTCGGCACTTTTGCGCATCGCTGCATAACTGTATGATAGTTGCGATGTCAAAATTGTTGGAAAATGTCATAGAGCTAAAAACATGAAAGAGTATGTATGACCAGCAATGCAAAACTGATAATTGACTGCTTAATTACTAGACGCTTTTTATACTCGATACCGAAGGTAAAGAGTATATTGGTTTTGTGCAATGTCCGTCATGGTGTCTGTCCGTCTGTCCGTCTGTCCGTCTGACCGTCTGTCCGTCTGTCCGTCTGTCCGTCCGTATGGTTGCAAGTTTTTTCCACACCCTTCAAGCTAGAGACTTGAAACTTTCCAATTCTCTTTATCTATGAGATAGTAAATTAAAGTGTCAAGATGGGGGTTCTACGATAACGGGGGGCTGGCAAATCGATAAATTCGATAACTCAAAACCGATAAATCCTTATATTTCGCACATCCTTACAGCTAGAACTACCAAACTTGGTAAGAAGATAGCTACTAGCAACCCCCAAAAAACTGCATCAAAAATTTTGGAGCCACGCCCCCCATTCCGCCCCCAGCCCCCTGCATTTTAAAGTCAAAAACGCCTATATCTCCCACAGTTTTTGAGCCATAGCCACCAAATTTGGTGCCAAGATAGGTGATGATGACCCCCTAAAAACTGCACCAAAAGTTTGGATGCCACGCCTACCGATACTGCCCGAGCCGCCCCCATCCACCCCAACGCTTCGTCAAAAACGGGAATGCGTGTATCTTCCAGAGTTGTAGAGCTAGAGCCTCCAAATTTGGTGGGAAGATAGCTGTTAACGACCCCCAAAAATCTGCATCAAAGTTTTGGAGCCACGCCCTCCATTTCGCCCCCCTTTCCCCACTTTTTTACAATTTTCGAGCTACAGTCACCAAATTTGGAAAGAAGATAGCAATTGACATTCCACAAAGATCTGCATCACAAATTTGGATGCCACGCCCACCCATACCGCCCCCAGCCCCCCTTTCCCCACTTTTTAAAAATTTCGAGCTAGAGTCACCAAATTTGGTATGAAGATAGCAATTGATATTTCACAAAGATCTGCATCAAGAATTTTGATGCCACGCCCACCATACCGCCCCCAGCCCCCCTTGCCCCACTTTTTGCAAACTTCGAGCTAGAGTCACCAAATTTGGTATGTAGATAGCAATTGACATTCCACATAGATCTGCATCAAAAATTTGGATGCCTCGCCCACCCATACCGCCCCCCAGCCCCCTTTCCCCACTTATTACAAATTTCGAGCTAGAGTCACCAAATTTGGTATGAAGATAGCAATTGACATTTTACAAAGATCTACATCAAAAATTTGGATGCCACGCCCACCCATACCGCCCCAGCCCCCCTTTTCCCATCTTTTACAAACTTCGAGCTAGAGTCACCAAATTTGGTATGAAGATAACAATTGAAATTCCACAAAGATCTGCATCAAAAATTTGGATGCCACAACTACCCATACCGCCCCCAGCCCCCACCCCTTTCCCCACCTCTTACAAATTTTGAGCTAGAGTCACCAAATTTGGTATGAAGATAGCAATTGACATTTCAGAAAGATCTGCAACAAAAATTTTGATGCCACAACTACCCATACCGCCCCAGCCCCCCCCTGTCCCCACCTTATACAAACTTTGAGCTAGAGTCACCAAATTTGGTATGAAGATAGCAATTGACATTTCACAAAGATCTGCATCAAAAATTTTGATGCCACAACTACCATACCGCCCCCAGCCCCCCTTCCCCCACATTTTACAAACTTCGAGCTAGAGTCACCAAATTTGGTATGAAGATAGCAATTGACATTTCACAAAGATCTGCATCAAAAATTTTGATGCCACAACTACCCATACCGCCCCCAGCCCCCACCCCTTTCCCCACATTTTACAAACTTTGAGCTAGTCACCAAATTTGGGAGGAATATAGCTGGTGGCATCCCCATCTGCATCGGAGAATCTTTAAGGCAGCGTAAACCCCTGCCGCATCCGTACCCTTTGCATTAAGGCCTCTTTTTACCGGTTTTAATTCTGGTATCGAGTATGCCGCAGTCGGTTGCGTCCGACTGCAACGTTGCCACTTGTTTATTTTCCTGTTCGCCTGTTCCTGCAAAATATCGGCCAGCACCAAAAATGCCTTGGTAGTATTGATTTCTTGTTTTTCTTAGGTTTTTGTAGGCAAAATACTAATATCCATCAAATTTAATCTAAATATTGGCTGTTGCGCTGTTGGCGCTTGCCAAATTCATAATAGTAGAGAAAGGTCAATGAATGTCATGGCAAATGCTAGGCATACATTTGAATATGCACATGTAGATATACAGAGACGCACACACAAACAAAATATCAAAAATCACTACAAAGCCAATGCCAAAACTGCAAACATTTAAATAAAACAAGTGGAAACGTTGCAGTCGGACGCAACCGACTGCGGCATACTCGATACCAGAATTAAAACCGGTAAAAAGAGGCCTGAATGCAAAGGGGTACGTATGCGGCAGGGGTTTACGCTGCCTTAAAGATTCTCCGATGCAGATGGGGATGCCACCGGCTATCTTCATACCAAATTTGGTGACTCTAGCTCGAAGTTTGTTAAAGGTGTGGAAGGGGGGGGGGCTGGGGCGGTATGGGTAGTTGTGGCATCAACAATTTTGTTGCAGATCTTTCTGAAATGTCAATTGCTATCTTCATACCAAATTTGGTGACTCTAGCTCGAAATTTAAAAATATGAGGAAAGGGGGCTGGGGGCGGTTTGGGTGGGCGTGGCATCAAAATTTTGTTGCAGATCTTTGTGGAATTTCAATTGCTATCTTCATACCAAATTTGGTGACTCTAGCTCGTAGTTTGTAAAAGATGGGGAAAGGGGGGATGGGGGCGTTAAGGGTGGGCGTGGAATCCAAATTTTTGATGCAGATCTTTGTAAAATGTCAATTGCTATCTTCATACCAAATTTGGTGACTCTAGCTCGAAATTTGTAATAAGTTGGGAAAGGGGGGCTGGGGGCGGTATGGGTGGGCGTGGAATCCAAATTTTTGATGCAGATCTTTCTGAAATGTCAATTGCTATCTTCATACCAAATTTGGTGACTCTAGCTTGAAAATTGTAAATATTGGGGAAATGGGGGCAAAATGGAGAGCGTGGCTCCAAATGATGCAGTTTTAAGGGGGTCATCATCACCTATCTTGGCACCAAATTTGGTGGCTCTAGCTCAAAAACTGTGGTAGATATAGCCATTTCTGATTTCAAAATGCGGGGGGGGGGGGCTGGGGGCGGAATGGGTGGGCGTGGCTCCAAAACTTTTGATGCAGTTTTTTGGGGTTGCTAATAGCTATCTTCTTACCAAATTTGGTACTTATAGCTGTAAGGATGTGCGAAATATGTGGATTTATCGGTTTTGAGTTATCGAATTTATCGATTTGCCAGCCCCCCAGTTATCGTAGAACCCCCATCTTGACACTTTAATTTACTATCCCATAGATAAAGAGATTTGGAAAGTTTCAAGTCTCTAGCTTGAAGGGTGTGGAAAAAGTTGCGTTCATACAGACGGACAGACGGACAGACACCATGACGGACATTGCACAAACTCAATATACTCTTTACCTTCGGTATCGAGTACTAATATATGCATGAAGCACGTTCAAATGTATGTAAGGCTGCAAACACAGTGCGTGCTGAGACGAAGATGAAGACGAAGACGAAGCTGAAGACGAAAAACTGCGCAGTACGATTTATATGAATTCGCTCGAATTCGTTCACTGTGCAAGCGAGACGAAGAGGAAGATGAAGACGAAACGCAAGCAACCAGCTTCAAACGGTGCAGTACTGAATTTGAAGCTGAATCGCTTGCTGTTGTGCAGTTGTTGTTGTTTTTTTTTGTTTTGCTTAGGCGCCAAATGTCTTCAAATTAAGTTTAAATTTGTGTTTTGGTGGACGCGCACATGTAAAAATGTCTGTTAACAACGAAGAGCTAATTGCAGCGGTTTTTGCAAAACACTGTTTATGGAACCAGCAAAATAAGCTGTATTATAATAGACAAGTTGTTGAGTAAAATTGGATTTCAATTGCAAATGAATTGAATCAGGATGGTAAGTAATTTAATATAAATTAATATAGGAATACAAAATTAGGAAATTAAATACTATCAGCATTTTTATGGCTGCAAACATAACTGCGAAAAGTGTCTCTGATTATTCGACCTCTTTTCTTTGAAATTTCCAATATTTTTTTGGTTCGTTGTTAATAATCCAATTTTTCTAAATCTGATATTGTGTTATGCAATATACAAATAGCTTTAACAATAATTTCTGCGTTAGATGGAATGGTTTCAATTGGCTTCCATAATATTCTCCATTTGGAATTAATTATGCCGAAAGCACATTCCACACACCTTCGTGCTCGTGACAAACGACGATTAAAATATTCATTTTCCAAAGTTAGATTTCTTTTGACATATGGTCGGAGAACCCAGTCCAATAGAGGATAAGCTTCATCCGCAAGCAAGAAATATGGCATAGATATTGCGGTATTGGGCAATTCGGTGTCTTTGGAAACTTTAGTTCTCCAGAACTTTTCATTTTGTAAATATCTGAGGAAGCAAAGGTTCCACCATCGCTTTGACGTCCATAACCACCAACTTCGATAGTGACAAATTTACATTTTGCGTCAGCAACTCCTGCAGCACTATTGAAAAAAACTTTTATAATTATAAAGATTATTATAAAGAAGAGAGAGATCTCAGTTTGAGTGTGATTGACGTGTTTTACTTGCGCCGTTTATCAGGCTTTTTATTTATTTTTGCAGTCTACTGTTCGTAAAACATAGGCTTACCTAAGCTGTGCAAAGTGCTTCTTGTTGTGCGTCGTTTAATTTGCTAATTATTATATTTTAACAATTGCGGCGTCAGCTCTGTGTGGTTGTAAGTGTCTGTTTTCGTTATTCTGCAATTCTGCCGCTTATTCGTGCACTCATTTGTTTTTGTGTTTGTTCGCTGCGTTTACTCTTGTTTGTGTGTTTATTCGCTGCGCATACACTTGTTTGTTTCGTTTAAGCGTTATCTGCCTTGCTTGTCGTGCTTTAATACATTTTTGTTGTTGCTTATCGCTCCAAACAAGAAGTATTTGTGTTACGATTCCTCTTAATTTGTGCGATTGCTCTTAGATGTTCTGTGCGCCGTTTTTGTCCGTTCTGTGCTCTCGCAACCTATTTTCGTTAGTTTGACCCCAGTGGTAAATATGTCGTGCTGCAAAAAGTCTTGTACATTTAAGCAGTCTGACGATTCTGCACGGCCTCAATTTGTTCATTGCTGGTTGTGTGAGAATTTTATGCATGCTAAATGTGCAGGTCTTACTGGGCGTGAGTGTGACAAGATCACTGCTGTAGCCATGCCCGGCTGTGGTGGTGTGCGTTGGTCATGCCCTATGTGCATTGATAAGCAAATTGATTTCTCTAGAATGTATAACTCTGTGAGAAATCAGTTTTCAAAACTAAAAAGACGGCAAGCATGCTAGTGACTGACATTGATTCGAGTTTGGAATTTCTCAATAATTTTAAATTTGAGTCATTGTCTACTCGCCGGTTGGAGTCTGAATTTTTGAATGTTCCGTTAATGTTTGCCCCTTCACCATCGTCGCTTTCACCCGTGCCTAGTAACGTAGAATTGTCGCCAGTTCTATCATTATCTCCAACTCCAAGCGATTGTCCGAATATATCTCCTGCAGTATCCCTGCTATTAGTAGTATGGTTCCCGTCTTGGATCCTGCCGAAATAAACGCGGTAAATAATGATCTATCTGTCCCCATACCTCAGCCACCTCCTATTTTAACAGTAGTGGCTCCTCGCAAGCAAGTTTTTGTGTCGCGACTTTCCGCTGAAACAACTTGTGATTCTGTTGCTGCCTATATTGCTAGCAAAACAAAGTTAGCGTCTCTATTACGAAATTTAACTTTTCTTCCCCCTCGCGAAATATCATCTTTTAAAATTAATGTCTCTTTAGAATCGTTTTCAATCATATGTGATCCCAAATTTTGGCCCCCTCATACGGTTGTTCATGAGTTTTTGCAAAAAAAAAAATCTGCCTTTACCTGTCAACCTTCCAGCTGCAACCTTCTCAAATAATAACTCTGTCGTTTCAAAAAACTAAATTCTGATGAAATATCTATTATTTATCAGAATGTTAGGGGTATGGTCTCAAAACTTAAAAACTTGTTTTTGAATAGCTTTTCGTTCCATGCTGATATAATTTCTTTTCTGAAACTTGGTTAAATCCAAGTATATCTAATTGTGAACTTTTTTCAAATAATTTTATCGTCTATAGAGCTGATCGACCGTCTCGCCGAGGTGGTGGGGTATTAATTGCTGTTAAAGCTACTCTCCAGTCGGAACCTTTCTGTTTTTCTGCTGTTAATGATGCTGAGATTATTTCTGTTAAAATAACTCTCCCTTCACATGTTGTTTATATCACTTGCTCTTATATCCCTCCTTCTTCTGACATTCAAGTTTATCTTCAACACCTAACTTGTATTAAATAAGTTTCTGCTCATATCCGTGATAATGATATTTTCATCGTACTTGGTGACTTTAATTTACCAACCATCCCCTGGTCTTCATCCGACACCATAAATTATCTTGTGCCGTCTGCCCAGCATGACTTTTTAGAAGAAATGCTTGATCTTCCATTGTTTCAGATCAATTCAATTTCTAATCATTTGATTAGAACACTCGATCTTGTATTTATTAACAACTACTGTATTGCCAATGTATCTAGGTCATCCCCTCTGTCTGTCCCTGAGGATTCATATCATCCTACTTTAGAAGTTACATTGTCTGTTAGCAATCCTGTTATGTCTTCTCCTCCAGTGTTTAACCTGCCTCGCCGTTGCTTTCGCAAAGGAAATTACTCATTATTAAATCAACGTATTCTGGCAACTGATTGGTCTTTTATATATGATTCGGTTGATATAAATATTGCCTTAAAATCTTTTATAGCACCTTAAACTCTCTATTGGACGAATGTATCCCTTACTCTGCTCCGTTGTCCGTTTCTTCTAAGCCCCCTTGGTTCACTCCAAGACTATAAACTTTACAAAATAATAAATCTAAATATTATAAAAAATTTAGCAGGTCTGGCTTGAGTGCTGACTTGTCTAAATACATTATAGCCAAATCAAACTTTCTTCTCCTGAATTCACAGTGCTATGAGAATTACCTCATTTGTTGCAAACGGCAATTTACGCTAAATCCCAAAAAATTTTATAGTTTTGTCAATTTTAGCGTAAATCTTCCACTTTACCGTCATCTTTCATGTTTGGGATGGATAAATCTAGCATCGATAGCGAATCCGCTAATATTTTTGCCAATTTCTTCCAATCAACTTACTCTTCTGCATCCCCTATTAACATACCTTACCCTTATAGTATTGCTTCTACAAATTATATTCCTGTTCCCACCATCTCTCAGTCCACTCTGCTATCAGCTTTAAATTCGTTAAAATCTTCTTACTCTCCTGGACCTGACAATATACCTAGTTGTGTTCTTAAAGAGTGCAGTGCTTCTCTTCTTCGCCCATTGCTTAAGCTTTTTAATCTCTCCCTTGAATCTTCTGTCTTTCCATCTCTTTGGAAAGAATCTTTTATAATCCCTCTTCACAAAAAGGTGGGAAGTCCAATATTGAAAATTATAGGGGCATTGCAAAATTGTCCGCTATCCCTAAATTATTTGAAAAAATTATCACTTCATCTCTGCAACGTTTCTGCAAATCAGTCTTATCCCCCTGCTCAACATGGCTTCGTAAGAAATCGGTCAACCATGACCAATCTATTAGAATTCACAACTTTAGTAAATGATGCTTTCCTCTCAAAAATGCAAACTGACGTCATTTACACAGACTTCAGTAAAGCTTTCGACACTGTACACCATGACCTATTACTTCTCAAGCTTGTCCGTATAGGTTTCCCTCCCTCACTTATATCTTGGATTTCTTCTTATTTAAAGGGTCGGACACAAAGAGTACTCCTAAGATTGGCTACCTCGAAACAAGTTCATGTTACTTCTGGAGTACCTCAGGGTAGTCATCTTGGTCCTTTACTCTTCACTCTTTTTATAAATGATCTTCCCTCTGTTTTATCTCATTCTCGCATTCTCATGTACGCAGACGATGTGAAGCTTATTTTCTCCTACTGTAGTTCTCTAAATCATACTTGCTTACAAGATGATTTAACTTCAATGCATCTTTGGTGTAAGACTAATCAGTTGCTTCTCAATTGTTCCAAATGTATGTTTATGACTTTCAGCCGAAATAACCCCTTCATTACCAACTACTTAATTGACAGTACCCCGTTGCAACGTATTTTTACAGTCAAGGACCTTGGTGTTCTTTTTGACTCAAAACTCTCATTCGGCCTTCATATTTCTACTATTGTTAATGAGGCCAAAGGTGTTCTTGGTTTCATTAAACGTTGGTCTAAAGAGTTTAACGATCCTTACGTTACGAAAACTCTGTACACTTCCCTTGTTCGCCCTATCCTAGAGTACTGCTCTTGTATATGGAGCCCCCAGTATAGAAATAACCAGGATCGTATCGAATCTGTTCAGAAGCAGTTTTTGCTTTTTGCCTTACGAGGCTTAAATTGGGATAATAACCTTCGCTTGCCTTCATATTCCAGTCGTTGAACAATCGTAGGATAGTCCTTGGTGTTGCCTTCCTGCACAAGTTGATTAATGGTGATATAGATTCTTCTTTTCTGTTAGGTCATCTCCATTTCTCTATTCCCTCCAGACCTACTAGAAACTTTCGCCCGTTATTTTGAAAACGTGCACAACAGATTACGCTATGCACAGTCCATTTCGTGTTTTATGCGTCAAATTTAATAATCTATACCACGTGTTCTCTAATGAGACCTCTCTCTCCTTAATCAAATCATTGCTTTCAGTTTATCTTCGGGAAGTTAATGACCGCTCTCAGCTATGAAACGGGGCTGAGCCTGCTGGACTGGCTAAATTGTTTTCTTTCATCGGGTCATATATATATAAATATTTTTTATTCTATTTTATTTATTATACTCGATACCGAAGGTAAAGAGTATATTGGTTTTGTGCAATGTCCGTCATGGTGTCTGTCCGTCTGTCCGTCCGTATGGTTGCAAGTTTTTTCCACACCCTTCAAGCTAGAGACTTGAAACTTTCCAATTCTCTTTATCTATGGGATAGTAAGTTAAAGTGTCAAGATGTCAAGTACGATAACTGGGGGGCTGGCAAATCGATAAATTCGATAACTCAAAACCGATAAATCCACATATTTCGCACATCCTTACAGCTATAAGTACCAAATTTGGTAAGAAGATAGCTATTAGCAACCCCCAAAAAACTGCATCAAAATTTTTGAGCTACGCCTCCCATTCCGCCCCCAGCTCCCCCGCATTTTAAAGTCAAAATAGCCCATATCTCCCACAGTTTTTGAGCCATAGCCACCAAATTTAGTGCCAAGATAGGTGATGATGACCCCCTAAAAACCGCACCAAAAGTTTGGATGCCACGCCCAACGATACTGCCCTAGCCGCCCCCATCCACCCCAACGCTTCGTCAAAAACGGGAATGCGTGTATCTTCCAGAGTTGTGGAGCTAGAGCCTCCAAATTTGGTGGGAAGATAGCAATGCATAAAGTCAAATAACTAAAACTAATAAAATAATAAAAGCAAAATCAATAAACAGTACTAGAATGGCAATATATACTTTTTTGAAATCTTACTCCACGGTTGACCTAAACAATGGTTAAGAAATCAACCAGAAGTCAGTAAAGTCAAAGTCTAGGTAGTAACTTTCGTAATATGTTTTCATTTAAAGAATAACACTCTCGCTCTTTCAATGTACGAACTATAAACCACAAGAATCATAATAGAATTCCTGTACTATCTCAACGAAGATTATGACTATTCTTGAGAATTATGTAGCTAAAAACAATAAAGGGTAACTTTTCTCCGCTTATAATTTTATATTGCTAACCAGTTGAAACAATGATGTTGGTTAAAATAAAAATAATAAGAAAAAAATGAAGTGTATTTATAAATTAAAACACAAATGTTCAAATGTACTTGTTGATGCTAGAATCCGAAGCAAGATCATATAATAGATTATCTTAATTCATGAGAGCCATGAAGTCTAAACGGTCTAAGAACCATGAATCCTAAGCTAGTGTAAATTACTGTAAATGATCTGTTTGCCAAAGACTATTTCACATAAAGATGGGTTTTAAGAGCTGGAATGTTATGTTAATTAACAGAGTCGCAACCACGAAGCGGACAACTGGGGAAACAGCGAAAGCCACTATTTCTTATTATTTGTTTACCTACTACACTCGCTACAATGTCAGCTGGTGCGAAGTCGGCCATCATTGTTTAGCTTTTTGTTGTGACTGCAAAGTGTGCGAAGCGCAAGGCATAATAAATTGTTGCCGCTTGTCAGTTCTCTTGTTGTTGTCATAAAATTTGAAATCGGCAGTTTTAGGCTTTTGCTTCAATCCGCTTGCTGCTGCTCAACAAGAAAGGGTGGTATAGACTTTATATGAACTTAGTGCAATTGTATAGCAAAGCATGAGATATTTAAATCTGTCTGTTCTTTACGTTTATTTATATTATGCCAGTAAGTAATGGCATTCATAACTAAAAAAAAGTTGTTTAGAATTAATTTTACTAAAACTAAAGTAAACGTATTTTGTATTCATATACTGAAACTAAACGATCTGTATATCAAAATTATGTATTTGACTTTAATTGAATATTAGGACAAGGGGTATTTTTATTTTGTACAGTTTGTGCATCTCATCTACGACAAGCCAGCGCGTTGCTTGATTTGTTTGAGTTCTGCTTTGCGTTCAGCGGCCTGTGCATTAAAAAAGAGAGCGGCGGGCAAGCGGAAAGCTAGAACGGTTAAAATGTGTTAGTATGTGTATGCATGTGCGTTTGCTTCATTCTTGCTGGGCCTGCTCGTTGAGATTTTTGTTAGTTTTTATACTCGATACCGAAGGTAAAGAGCATATTGAGTTTGTGCAATGTCCGTCAAGGTGTCTGTCCGTCTGTCCGTCTGTATGAACGCAACTTTTTTCCACACCCTTCAAGCTAGAGACTTGAATCTTTCCAATTCTCTTTATCTATGGGATAGTAAATTTAAGTGTCAAGATGGGGGTTCTACGATAACTGGGGGGCTGGCAAATCGATAAATTCGATAACTCAAAACCGATAAATCCACATATTTCGCACATCCTTACAGCTAGAACTACCAAATTCGGTAAACAGATAGCTATTAGCAACCCCCAAAAAACTGCATCAAAAATTTTGGAGCCACGCTCACCCATTCCGCCCCCAGCCCCCCGCATTTTAAAGTTAAAAAAGCCTATATCTCCCACAGTTTTTGAGCTATAGCCACCAAATTTGGTGCCAAGATAGGTGATGATGACCCCCTAAAAACTGCATCAAAAGTTTGGATGCCACGCCCACCAATACTGCCCTAGCCACCCCCATGTGCCCCAACGCTTCGTCAAAAACGGGAATGCGTGTATCTGCCAGAGTTGTGGAGCTAGAGCCTCCAAATTTGGTTGGAAGATAGCTGGTAACGACCCCCAAAAATCTGCATCAAAGTTTTGGAGCCACGCCCTCCGTTTCGCCCCCAGCCCCCCTTTCCCCACTTTTTGCAATTTTCGAGCTAGAGTCACCGAATTTGGTATTAAGATAGCAATTGACATTTCAGAAAAATTTGCAAAAAAAATTGGGATTCCATGCCCACCCATACCGCCCCAAGCCCCCCTTTCCCCACTTTGTACAAATTTCGAGCTAGAGTCACAAAATTTGGTATGAAGATAGCAATTGACATTCCACAAAGATCTGCATCACAAATTTGGATGCCACAACTACCCATACCGCCCCAGCCCCCCCCCCCTTTCCCCATCTTTTACAAATTTTGAGCTAGAGTCACCAAATTTGGTATGAAGATAGCAATTGACATTTCAGAAAGATCTGCATCAAAAATGTTGATGCCACAACTACCAATACCGCCCCAGCCCCCCCCCTTTCCCCACCTTTTACAAACTTTGAGCTAGAGTCACCAAATTTGGTATGAAGATAGCCGGTGGCATCCCCATCTGCATCGGAGAATCTTTAAGGCAGCGTAAACCCCTGCCGCATCCGTACCTCTTAGCATTCAGGCCTCTTTTTACCGGTTTTAATTCTGGTATCGAGTATGCCGCAGTCGGTTGCGTCCGACTGCAACGGTTCCACTTGTTTCAAATGCATTATTGAATACACTTTCGGCACTTTTGCGCATCGCTGCATAACTGTATGATAGTTGCGATGTCAAAATTGTTGGAAAATGTCATAGAGCTAAAAACATGAAAGAGTATGTATGACCAGCAATGCAAAACTGATAATTGACTGCTTAATTACTAGACGCTTTTTTATTTTCCTGTTCGCCTGTTCCTGCAAAATATCGGCCAGCACCAAAAATGCCTTGGTAGTATTGTTTTTCTTGTTATACTCGATACCGAAGGTAAAGAGTATATTGGTTTTGTGCAATGTCCGTCATGGTGTCTGTCCGTCTGTCCGTCTGTCCGTCTGACCGTCTGTCCGTCTGTCCGTCCGTATGGTTGCAAGTTTTTTCCACACCCTTCAAGCTAGAGACTTGAAACTTTCCAATTCTCTTTATCTATGGGATAGTAAATTTAAGTGTCAAGATGGGGGTTCTACGATAACGGGGGGGCTGGCAAATCGATAAATTCGATAACTCAAAACCGATAAATCCTCATATTTCGCACATCCTTACAGCTAGAACTACCAAACTTGGTAAGAAGATAGCTACTAGCAACCCCCAAAAAACTGCATCAAAAATTTTGGAGCCACGCCCCCCATTCCGCCCCCAGCCCCCCTGCATTTTAAAGTCAAAAACGCCTATATCTCCCACAGTTTTTGAGCCATAGCCACCAAATTTGGTGCCAAGATAGGTGATGATGACCCCATAAAAACTGCACCAAAAGTTTGGATGCCACGCCTACCGATACTGCCCGAGCCGCCCCCATCCACCCCAACGCTTCGTCAAAAACGGGAATGCGTGTATCTTCCAGAGTTGTAGAGCTAGAGCCTCCAAATTTGGTGGGAAGATAGCTGTTAACGACCCCCAAAAATCTGCATCAAAGTTTTGGAGCCACACCCATTTCGCCCCCCTTTCCCCCACTTTTTACAATTTTCGAGCTACAGTCACCAAATTTGGAAAGAAGATAGCAATTGACATTCCACAAAGATCTGCATCACAAATTTGGATGCCACGCCCACCCATACCGCCCCCAGCCCCCCTTTCCCCACTTTTTAAAAATTTCGAGCTAGAGTCACCAAATTTGGTATGAAGATAGCAATTGATATTTCACAAAGATCTGCATCAAGAATTTTGATGCCACGCCCACCCATACCGCCCCCAGCCCCCCTTGCCCCACTTTTTGCAAACTTCGAGCTAGAGTCACCAAATTTGGTATGTAGATAGCAATTGACATTCCACATAGATCTGCATCAAAAATTTGGATGCCTCGCCCACCCATACCGCCCCCAGCCCCCCTTTCCCCACTTATTACAAATTTCGAGCTAGAGTCACCAAATTTGGTATGAAGATAGCAATTGACATTTTACAAAGATCTACATCAAAAATTTGGATGCCACGCCCACCCATACCGCCCCAGCCCCCCTTTTCCCATCTTTTACAAACTTCGAGCTAGAGTCACCAAATTTGGTATGAAGATAACAATTGAAATTCCACAAAGATCTGCATCAAAAATTTGGATGCCACAACTACCCATACCGCCCCCAGCCCCCCACCCCTTTCCCCCACCTCTTACAAATTTTGAGCTAGAGTCACCAAATTTGGTATGAAGATAGCAATTGACATTTCAGAAAGATCTGCAACAAAAATTTTGATGCCACAACTACCCATACCGCCCCAGCCCCCCCTGTCCCCACCTTATACAAACTTTGAGCTAGAGTCACCAAATTTGGTATGAAGATAGCAATTGACATTTCACAAAGATCTGCATCAAAAATTTTGATGCCACAACTACCCATACCGCCCCCAGCCCCCCTTTCCCCACATTTTACAAACTTCGAGCTAGAGTCACCAAATTTGGTATGAAGATAGCAATTGACATTTCACAAAGATCTGCATCAAAAATTTTGATGCCACAACTACCCATACCGCCCCCAGCCCCCCACCCCTTTCCCCACATTTTACAAACTTTGAGCTAGTCACCAAATTTGGGAGGAATATAGCTGGTGGCATCCCCATCTGCATCGGAGAATCTTTAAGGCAGCGTAAACCCCTGCCGCATCCGTACCCCTTTGCATTAAGGCCTCTTTTTACCGGTTTTAATTCTGGTATCGAGTATGCCGCAGTCGGTTGCGTCCGACTGCAACGTTGCCACTTGTTTTTCTTAGGTTTTTGTAGGCAAAATACTAATATCCATCAAATTTAATCTAAATATTGGCTGTTGCGCTGTTGGCGCTTGCCAAATTCATAATAGTAGAGAAAGGTCAATGAATGTCATGGCAAATGCTAGGCATACATTTGAATATGCACAAGTAGATATACAGAGACGCACACACAAACAAAATATCAAAAATCACTACAAAGCCAATGCCCACCAAAACTGCAAACATTTAAATAAAACAAGTGGAAACGTTGCAGTCGGACGCAACCGACTGCGGCATACTCGATACCAGAATTAAAACCGGTAAAAAGAGGCCTGAATGCAAAGGGGTACGTATGCGGCAGGGGTTTACGCTGCCTTAAAGATTCTCCGATGCAGATGGGGGATGCCACCGGCTATCTTCATACCAAATTTGGTGACTCTAGCTCGAAGTTTGTTAAAGGTGTGGAAGGGGGGGGGCTGGGGCGGTATGGGTAGTTGTGGCATCAACATTTTTGTTGCAGATCTTTCTGAAATGTCAATTGCTATCTTCATACCAAATTTGGTGACTCTAGCTCGAAATTTAAAAAATATGAGGAAAGGGGGGCTGGGGGCGGTTTGGGTGGGCGTGGCATCAAAATTTTTGTTGCAGATCTTTGTGGAATTTCAATTGCTATCTTCATACCAAATTTGGTGACTCTAGCTCGAAGTTTGTAAAAGATGGGGAAAGGGGGAATGGGGGCGTTAAGGGTGGGCGTGGAATCCAAATTTTTGATGCAGATCTTTGTAAAATGTCAATTGCTATCTTCATACCAAATTTGGTGACTCTAGCTCGAAATTTGTAATAAGTTGGGAAAGGGGGGCTGGGGGGCGGTATGGGTGGGCGTGGAATCCAAATTTTTGATGCAGATCTTTCTGAAATGTCAATTGCTATCTTCATACCAAATTTGGTGACTCTAGCTTGAAAATTGTAAATATTGGGGAAATGGGGGCAAAATGGAGAGCGTGGCTCCAAATGATGCAGTTTTAAGGGGGTCATCATCACCTATCTTGGCACCAAATTTGGTTGCTCTAGCTCAAAAACTGTGGTAGATATAGCCATTTCTGATTTCAAAATGCTGGGGGGGGCTGGGGGCGGAATGGGTGGGCGTGGCTCCAAAACTTTTGATGCAGTTTTTTGGGGGTTGCTAGTAGCTATCTTCTTACCAAATTTGGTACTTCTAGCTGTAAGGATGTGCGAAATATGTGGATTTATCGGTTTTGAGTTATCGAATTTATCGATTTGCCAGCCCCCCAGTTATCGTAGAACCCCCATCTTGACACTTTAATTTACTATCCCATAGATAAAGAGATTTGGAAAGTTTCAAGTCTCTAGCTTGAAGGGTGTGGAAAAAAGTTGCGTTCATACAGACGGACAGACGGACAGACACCATGACGGACATTGCACAAACTCAATATACTCTTTACCTTCGGTATCGAGTACTAATATATGCATGAAGCACGTTCAAATGTATGTAAGGCTGCAAACACAGTGCGTGCTGAGACGAAGATGAAGACGAAGACGAAGCTGAAGACGAAAAACTGCGCAGTACGATTTATATGAATTCGCTCGAATTCGTTCACTGTGCAAGCGAGACGAAGAGGAAGATGAAGACGAAACGCAAGCAACCAGCTTCAAACGGTGCAGTACTGAATTTGAAGCTGAATCGCTTGCTGTTGTGCAGTTGTTGTTGTTTTTTTTGTTTTGCTTAGGCGCCAAATGTCTTCAAATTAAGTTTAAATTTGTGTTTTGGTGGACGCGCACATGTAAAAATGTCTGTTAACAACGAAGAGCTAATTGCAGCGGTTTTTGCAAAACACTGTTTATGGAACCAGCAAAATAAGCTGTATTATAATAGACAAGTTGTTGAGTAAAATTGGATTTCAATTGCAAATGAATTGAATCAGGATGGTAAGTAATTTAATATAAATTAATATAGGAATACAAAATTAGGAAATTAAATACTATCAGCATTTTTATGGCTGCAAACATAACTGCGAAAAGTGTCTCTGATTATTCGACCTCTTTTCTTTGAAATTTCCAATATTTTTTTTGGTTCGTTGTTAATAATCCAATTTTTCTAAATCTGATATTGTGTTATGCAATATACAAATAGCTTTAACAATAATTTCTGCGTTAGATGGAATGGTTTCAATTGGCTTCCATAATATTCTCCATTTGGAATTAATTATGCCGAAAGCACATTCCACACACCTTCGTGCTCGTGACAAACGACGATTAAAATATTCATTTTCCAAAGTTAGATTTCTTTTGACATATGGTCGGAGAACCCAGTCCAATAGAGGATAAGCTTCATCCGCAAGCAAGAAATATGGCATAGATATTGCGGTATTGGGCAATTCGGTGTCTTTTGGAAACTTAAGTTCTCCAGAACTTTTCATTTTGTAAATATCTGAGGAAGCAAAGGTTCCACCATCGCTTTGACGTCCATAACCACCAACTTCGATAGTGACAAATTTACATTTTGCGTCAGCAACTCCCTGCAGCACTATTGAAAAAAACTTTTTATAATTATAAAGATTATTATAAAGAAAGAGAGAGATCTCAGTTTGAGTGTGATTGACGTGTTTTACTTGCGCCGTTTATCAGGCTTTTTATTTATTTTTTGCAGTCTACTGTTCGTAAAACATAGGCTTACCTAAGCTGTGCAAAGTGCTTCTTGTTGTGCGTCGTTTAATTTGCTAATTATTATATTTTAACAATTGCGGCGTCAGCTCTGTGTGGTTGTAAGTGTCTGTTTTCGTTATTCTGCAATTCTGCCGCTTATTCGTGCACTCATTTGTTTTTGTGTTTGTTCGCTGCGTTTACTCTTGTTTGTGTGTTTATTCGCTGCGCATACACTTGTTTGTTTCGTTTAAGCGTTATCTGCCTTGCTTGTCGTGCTTTAATACATTTTTGTTGTTGCTTATCGCTCCAAACAAGAAGTATTTGTGTTACGATTCCTCTTAATTTGTGCGATTGCTCTTAGATGTTCTGTGCGCCGTTTTGTCCGTTCTGTGCTCTCGCAACCTATTTTCGTTAGTTTGACCCCAGTGGTAAATATGTCGTGCTGCAAAAAGTCTTGTACATTTAAGCAGTCTGACGATTCTGCACGGCCTCAATTTGTTCATTGCTGGTTGTGTGAGAATTTTATGCATGCTAAATGTGCAGGTCTTACTGGGCGTGAGTGTGACAAGATCACTGCTGTAGCCATGCCCGGCTGTGGTGGTGTGCGTTGGTCATGCCCTATGTGCATTGATAAGCAAATTGATTTCTCTAGAATGTATAACTCTGTGAGAAATCAGTTTTCAAAACTAAACAAGTGGAAACGTTGCAGTCGGACGCAACCGACTGCGGCATACTCGATACCAGTATTAAAACCGGTAAAAAGAGGCCTGATTGCAAGGGGTACGGATGCGGCAGGGGTGTAAGCTGCCTTAAAGATTCTCCGATGCAGATGGGGATGCCACCAGCTATATTCCTTCCGAATTTGGTGACTCTAGCTCAAAGTTTGTAAAATGTAGGGAAAGGGGGGGCTGGGGGCGGTATGGGTGGGCGTGGCATCCAAATTTTTGTTGCAGATCTTTGTTAAATGTCAATTGCTATCTTCATACCAAATTTGGTGACTCTAGCTCGAAGTTTGTAAAAAGTGGGGAAAGGGGGGCTGGGGGCGGTATAGGTGGGCGAGGCATCCAAATTTTTGATGCAGATCTATGTGGAATGTCAATTGCTATCAACATACCAAATTTGGTGACTCTAGCTCGAAGTTTGTAAAAAGTGGGGCAAGGGGGCTGGGGGCGGTATGGGTGGGCGAGGCATCCAAATTTTTGATGCAGATCTATGTGGAATGTCAATTGCTATCTACATACCAAATTTGGTGAATCTAGCTCGAAGTTTGTAAAAAGTGGGGAAAGGTGGGCTGGGGGCGGTATGGGTGGGCGAGGTATCCAAATTTTTGATGCAGATCTATGTGGAATGTCAATTGCTATCTTCAAACCAAATTTGGTGACTCTAGCTCGAAAATTGTAAAAAGTGGGGGAAGGGGGGGGCGAAATGGGGGCGTGGCTCCAAAACTTTGATGCAGTTTTTGGGGGTCGTTAACAGCTATCTTCCCACCAAATTTGGAGGCTCTAGCTCCACAACTCTGGAAGATACACGCATTCCCGTTTTTGACGAAGCGTTGGGGCGGATGGGGGCGGCTAGGGCAGTATTGGTGGGCGTGGCATCCAAACTTTTGGTGCAGTTTTTAGGGAGTCATCATCACCTATCTTGGCACCAAATTTGGTGGCTATAGCTCAAAAACTGTGGGAGATATAGCCATTTCTGATTTCAAAATGCGGGGGGGCTGGGGGCGTAATAGGTGGGCGTGGCTCCAAAACTTTGATGCAGTTTTTCGGGGGTCGTTAGCAGCTATCCTCCCTCCAAATTTGGAGGCTCTAGCTCCACAACTCTGGAAGATACACGCATTCCCGTTTTTGACGAAGCGTTGGGGTGGATGGGGGCGGCTAGGGCAGTATCGGTGGGCGTGGCATCCAAACTTTTGGTGCAGCTTTTAGGGGTCATCATCACCTATCTTGGCACCAAATTTGGTGGCTATAGCTCAAAAACTGTGGGAGATATAGCCATTTCTGATTTCAAAATGCGGGGGGCTGGGGGCGGAATGGGGGGCGTGGCTCCAAAATTTTTGATGCAGTTTTTTGGAGGTTGCTAATAGCTATCTTCTTACCAAATTTGGTACTTCTAGCTGTAAGGATGTGCGAAATATGTGGATTTATCGGTTTTGGGTTATCGAATTTATCGATTTGCCAGCCCCCCAGTTATCGTAGAACCCCCATCTTGACACTTTAATTTACTATCCCATAGATAAAGAGAATTGGAAAGTTTCAAGTCTCTAGCTTGAAGGGTGTGGAAAAAACTTGCATACATACGGACGGACAGACGGACAGACGGACAGACACCATGACGGACATTGCACAAAACCAATATACTCTTTACCTTCGGTATCGAGTATAAAAAGACGGCAAGCATGCTAGTGACTGACATTGATTCGAGTTTGGAATTTCTCAATAATTTTAAATTTGAGTCATTGTCTACTCGCCGGTTTGAGTCTGAATTTTTGAATGTTCCGTTAATGTTTGCCCCTTCACCATCGTCGCTTTCACCCGTGCCTAGTAACGTAGAATTGTCGCCAGTTCTATCATTATCTCCAACTCCAAGCGATTGTCCGAATATATCTCCTGCAGTATCCCCTGCTATTAGTAGTATGGTTCCCGTCTTGGATCCTGCCGAAATAAACGCGGTAAATAATGGTCTATCTGTCCCCATACCTCAGCCACCTCCTATTTTAACAGTAGTGGCTCCTCGCAAGCAAGTTTTTTTGTGTCGCGACTTTCCGCTGAAACAACTTGTGATTCTGTTGCTGCCTATATTGCTAGCAAAACAAAAGTTAGCGTCTCTATTACGAAATTTAACTTTTCTTCCCCTCGCGAAATATCATCTTTTAAAATTAATGTCTCTTTAGAATCGTTTTCAATCATATGTGATCCCAAATTTTGGCCCCCTCATACGGTTGTTCATGAGTTTTTGCAAAAAAAAAAAATCTGCCTTTACCTGTCAACCTTCCAGCTGCAACCTTCTCAAATAATAACTCTGTCGTTTCAAAAAACTAAATTCTGATGAAATATCTATTATTTATCAGAATGTTAGGGGTCTGGTCTCAAAACTTAAAAACTTGTTTTTGAATAGCTTTTCGTTCCATGCTGATATAATTTCTTTTTCTGAAACTTGGTTAAATCCAAGTATATCTAATTGTGAACTTTTTTCAAATAATTTTATCGTCTATAGAGCTGATCGACCGTCTCGCCGAGGTGGTGGGGTATTAATTGCTGTTAAAGCTACTCTCCAGTCGGAACCTTTCTGTTTTTCTGCCGTTAATGATGCTGAGATTATTTCTGTTAAAAAAACTCTCCCTTCACATGTTGTTTATATCACTTGCTCTTATATCCCTCCTTCTTCTGACATTCAAGTTTATCTTCAACACCTAACTTGTATTAAAGAAGTTTCTGCTCATATCCGTGATAATGATATTTTCATCGTACTGGGTGACTTTAATTTACCAACCATCCCCTGGTCTTCATCCGACACCATAAATTATCTTGTGCCGTCTGCCCAGCATGACTTTTTAGAAGAAATGCTTGATCTTCCATTGTTTCAGATCAATTCAATTTCTAATCATTTGATTAGAACACTCGATCTTGTATTTATTAACAACTACTGTATTGCCAATGTATCTAGGTCATCCCCTCTGTCTGTCCCTGAGGATTCATATCATCCTACTTTAGAAGTTACATTGTCTGCTAGCAATCCTGTTATGTCTTCTCCTCCAGTGTTTAACCTGCCTCGCCGTTGCTTTCGCAAAGGAAATTACTCATTATTAAATCAACGTATTCTGGCAACTGATTGGTCTTTTATATATGATTCGGTTGATATAAATATTGCCTTAAAATCTTTTTATAGCACCTTAAACTCTCTATTGGACGAATGTATCCCTTACTCTGCTCCGTTGTCCGTTTCTTCTAAGCCCCCTTGGTTCACTCCAAGACTATAAACTTTACAAAATAATAAATCTAAATATTATAAAAAATTTAGCAGGTCTGGCTTGAGTGCTGACTTGTCTAAATACATTATAGCCAAATCAAACTTTCTTCTCCTGAATTCACAGTGCTATGAGAATTACCTCATTTGTTGCAAACGGCAATTTACGCTAAATCCCAAAAAATTTTATAGTTTTGTCAATTTTAAGCGTAAATCTTCCACTTTACCGTCATCTTTCATGTTTGGGATGGATAAATCTAGCATCGATAGCGAATCCGCTAATATTTTTGCCAATTTCTTCCAATCAACTTACTCTTCTGCATCCCCTATTAACATACCTTACCCTTATAGTATTGCTTCTACAAATTATATTCCTGTTCCCACCATCTCTCAGTCCACTCTGCTATCAGCTTTAAATTCGTTAAAATCTTCTTACTCTCCTGGACCTGACAATATACCTAGTTGTGTTCTTAAAGAGTGCAGTGCTTCTCTTCTTCGCCCATTGCTTAAGCTTTTTAATCTCTCCCTTGAATCTTCTGTCTTTCCATCTCTTTGGAAAGAATCTTTTATAATCCCTCTTCACAAAAAAGGTGGGAAGTCCAATATTGAAAATTATAGGGGCATTGCAAAATTGTCCGCTATCCCTAAATTATTTGAAACAAGTGGCAACGTTGCAGTCGGACGCAACCGACTGCGGCATACTCGATACCAGAATTAAAACCGGTAAAAAGAGGCCTTAATGCAAAGGGGTACGGATGCGGCAGGGGTTTACGCTGCCTTAAAGATTCTCCGATGCAGATGGGGATGCCACCAGCTATATTCCTCCCAAATTTGGTGACTAGCTCAAAGTTTGTAAAATGTGGGGAAAGGGGTGGGGGGCTGGGGGCGGTATGGGTAGTTGTGGCATCAAAATTTTTGATGCAGATCTTTGTGAAATGTCAATTGCTATCTTCATACCAAATTTGGTGACTCTAGCTCGAAGTTTGTAAAATGTGGGGAAAGGGGGGCTGGGGGCGGTATGGGTAGTTATGGCATCAAAATTTTGATGCAGATCTTTGTGAAATGTCAATTGCTATCTTCATACCAAATTTGGTGACTCTAGCTCAAAGTTTGTATAAGGTGGGGGACAGGGGGGGGGCTGGGGCGGTATGGGTAGTTGTGGCATCAAAATTTTTGTTGCAGATCTTTCTGAAATGTCAATTGCTATCTTCATACCAAATTTGGTGACTCTAGCTCAAAATTTGTAAGAGGTGGGGAAAGGGGTGGGGGGCTGGGGGCGGTATGGGTAGTTGTGGCATCCAAATTTTTGATGCAGATCTTTGTGGAATTTCAATTGTTATCTTCATACCAAATTTGGTGACTCTAGCTCGAAGTTTGTAAAAAGATGGGAAAAGGGGGGCTGGGGCGGTATGGGTGGGCGTGGCATCCAAATTTTGATGTAGATCTTTGTAAAATGTCAATTGCTATCTTCATACCAAATTTGGTGACTCTAGCTCGAAATTTGTAGATAAGTGGGGAAAGGGGGGCTGGGGGCGGTATGGGTGGGCGAGGCATCCAAATTTTTGATGCAGTTTTTTGGGGTTGCTAGTAGCTATCTTCTTACCAAGTTTGGTAGTTCTAGCTGTAAGGATGTGCGAAATATGAGGATTTATCGGTTTTGAGTTATCGAATTTATCGATTTGCCAGCCCCCCGTTATCGTAGAACCCCCATCTTGACACTTTAATTTACTATCTCATAGATAAAGAGAATTGGAAAGTTTCAAGTCTCTAGCTTGAAGGGTGTGGAAAAAACTTGCAACCATACGGACGGACAGACGGACAGACGGACAGACGGTCAGACGGACAGACGGACAGACGGACAGACACCATGACGGACATTGCACAAAACCAATATACTCTTTACCTTCGGTATCGAGTATAAAAATTATCACTTCATCTCTGCAACGTTTCTGCAAATCAGTCTTATCCCCTGCTCAACATGGCTTCGTAAGAAATCGGTCAACCATGACCAATCTATTAGAATTCACAACTTTAGTAAATGATGCTTTCCTCTCAAAAATGCAAACTGACGTCATTTACACAGACTTCAGTAAAGCTTTCGACACTGTACACCATGACCTATTACTTCTCAAGCTTGTCCGTATAGGTTTCCCTCCCTCACTTATATCTTGGATTTCTTCTTATTTAAAGGGTCGGACACAAAGAGTACTCCTAAGATTGGCTACCTCGAAACAAGTTCATGTTACTTCTGGAGTACCTCAGGGTAGTCATCTTGGTCCTTTACTCTTCACTCTTTTTATAAATGATCTTCCCTCTGTTTTATCTCATTCTCGCATTCTCATGTACGCAGACGATGTGAAGCTTATTTTCTCCTACTGTAGTTCTCTAAATCATACTTGCTTACAAGATGATTTAAATTCAATGCATCTTTGGTGTAAGACTAATCAGTTGCTTCTCAATTGTTCTAAATGTATGTTTATGACTTTCAGCCGAAATAACCCCTTCATTACCAACTACTTAATTGACAGTACCCCGTTGCAACGTATTTTTACAGTCAAGGACCTTGGTGTTCTTTTGACTCAAAACTCTCATTCGGCCTTCATATTTCTACTATTGTTAATGAGGCCAAAGGTGTTCTTGGTTTCATTAAACGTTGGTCTAAAGAGTTTAACGATCCTTACGTTACGAAAACTCTGTACACTTCCCTTGTTCGCCCTATCCTAGAGTACTGCTCTTGTATATGGAGCCCCCAGTATAGAAATAACCAGGATCGTATCGAATCTGTTCAGAAGCAGTTTTTGCTTTTTGCCTTACGAGGCTTAAATTGGGATAATAACCTTCGCTTGCCTTCATATTCCAGTCGTTGAACAATCGTAGGATAGTCCTTGGTGTTGCCTTCCTGCACAAGTTGATTAATGGTGATATAGATTCTTCTTTTCTGTTAGGTCATCTCCATTTCTCTATTCCCTCCAGACCTACTAGAAACTTTCGCCCGTTATTTTTGAAAACGTGCACAACAGATTACGCTATGCACAGTCCATTTCGTGTTTTATGCGTCAAATTTAATAATCTATACCACGTGTTCTCTAATGAGACCTCTCTCTCCTTAATCAAATCATTGCTTTCAGTTTATCTTCGGGAAGTTAATGACCGCTCTCAGCTATGAAACGGGGCTGAGCCTGCTGGACTGGCTAAATTGTTTTCTTTCATCGGGTCATATATATATAAATATTTTTTATTCTATTTTATTTATTATACTCGATACCGAAGGTAAAGAGTATATTGGTTTTGTGCAATGTCCGTCATGGTGTCTGTCCGTCTGTCCGTCTGTCCGTCCGTATGGTTGCAAGTTTTTTCCACACCCTTCAAGCTAGAGACTTGAAACTTTCCAATTCTCTTTATCTATGGGATAGTAAGTTAAAGTGTCAAGATGGGGGTTCTACGATAACTGGGGGGCTGGCAAATCGATAAATTCGATAACTCAAAACCGATAAATCCACATATTTCGCACATCCTTACAGCTATAAGTACCAAATTTGGTAAGAAGATAGCTATTAGCAATCTCCAAAAAACTGCATCAAAATTTTTGAGCTACGCCTCCCATTCCGCCCCCAGCTCCCCCGCATTTTAAAGTCAAAATAGCCCATATCTCCCACAGTTTTTGAGCCATAGCCACCAAATTTAGTGCCAAGATAGGTGATGATGACCCCCTAAAAACCGCACCAAAGTTTGGATGCCACGCCCAACGATACTGCCCTAGCCGCCCCCATCCACCCCAACGCTTCGTCAAAAACGGGAATGCGTGTATCTTCCAGAGTTGTGGAGCTAGAGCCTCCAAATTTGGTGGGAAGATAGCTGTTAACGACCCCCAAAAAACTGCATCAAAGTTTTGGAGCCACGCCCACCCATTACGCCCCCAGCCCCCTTTTCCCCTTTTTTTACAAATTTCGAGCTAGAGTCACCAAATTTGGTATGAAGATAGCAATTGACATTCCACAAAGATCTGCATCACAAATTTGGATGCCACGCCCACCCATACCGCCCCCAGCCCCCTTTTCACCACTTTTTACAATCTTCGAGCTAGAGTCACCAAATTTGGTATGTAGATAGCAATTGATATTTCTCAAAGATCTGCATCAAAAATTTGGATGCCACGCCCACCCATACCGCCCCAGCCCCCCTTTTCCCCTTTTTTTTACAAACTTAGAGCTAGAGTCACCAAATTTGGTATGAAGATAGCAATTGACATTTCAGAAAGATCTGCAACAAAAATTTTTATGCCTCAACTACCCATACTGCCCCCCATCCCCCCCCTTTCCCTACATTCTACAAACTTTGAGCTAGAGTCACCAAATTTGGAAGGAATATAGCTGGTGGCATCCCCATCTGCATCGGAGAATCTTTAAGGTAGCGTACACCCCTGCCGCATCCGTACCCCCTTTGCAATCAGGCCTCTTTTTACCGGTTTTAATACTGGTATCGAGTATGCCGCAGTCGGTTGCGTCCGACTGCAACGTTTCTACTTGTTTTTATTATTATTATTATTTTTATTTTATTTTTTTTTTCTTTTTCTAACATTAATTTTTAGTTTACACATTTAAGTTTTTCTCTTCTATTTTCTACTAACATCTCTGTTTTAAGTATAGAGTCTATAATATCACTGACATTTTTGGCTGTGGAAAGGGGCATAGCTGGCCGGACTGGCAAATAAAACACCCCCATCGGTCGGTGATGTTATTAGACATTTTGTTCTCAGCCTAGGCTTTTTACTACTACTATTTAATTGTAACTTATTTTTTAAAAGTTGACTCTAGAATTGTCAAAAAAAAAAAAAAAAAAAAAAAATTTTGATCCGGAATTCGTGGGGCATTTTAGACGTATGTGTTTTCCATCGATGGATCCAACACAATTTGGGAGTTCCCAAAGATTCCAATATGTATTGCTCCGCAACTTTTTTTAAGCTTTGTTCTGTGGGCACTGGCATGTGTACAGGCTGCAAAACTATCCACAAAGCTTCACATGTTTCTATCACAATAGAACGAACCGTTGAAGCACCCATTCGGAAGTTAAAAGACAAGGATCTAAATGAAGCACCAGTAGCGAGATATCTAATGAAAAAAATAGAAAAATTGTATTTGGTAAAATACCTAATAACGTAACTAATAAAACGTTTATATAATTTTCAGCTTTATCTTTGAAAAAAAAAATGGAAACAATTGAGAGACACGTTCCGGGCTGAATTAAGGAAATTTCCATCAGAGCGTTCTGGCGATCCTGGACCAGATACTGTCAATGAGATGGGCTCTCAATGGTGTCATTTTGCATCAATGATGTTTATAAAGGACCAGCTAAAATGCCGCCAATCTTCTGGAAATTTAAGTCGCCAAAAAGTAAACGATGTACAAGACTTTAATATTAAAGAGAATTCATCAAGTATTGATTTGGAGAAGTCGCAAGAAATCGTCTTTGAAGAAAACGAAATGAGTACGTTTGAAGTGGAAACGTCTACGCCACAACGTCATCATTCTAGAAATCTCAAACGCCGCATTTATAATATGGAGGATGAAATGCTCAATATTGAAAAAAAGAAGCTAGTGTTGTTGGAGCAGAAAACAAAAAACAAGATTCCAGCCGACGATGAAGACATGGCTTTTTTTTGAGCTTGTTGCCACACGTAAAAAAAAATGGATTCGCAGACGAAGCTTTTGTGCAGAATGGATATTCAGAAATCGGTCTACAATCATGCGTACAATATGGGGCAGACATTTCAATTCCAAAACGTGCAAATCCAAAATTCATACATATCTGTACCATCACCGACTGTATTTAACTCTTCGTCAATCCAATTTTCTGATAATGCTTCGTCAAAGGAGGAATCAATTCAATCAGGAAATATTATAACTTTCACAAATTAACAAAAAGTTTAATTATCAATTATCTTGAAATTATTTTTATATTGAGAAATGAAAATGAATAAAATAATTAATTTAAATATACCTTAATGTCCCAACAAGCCTTTCAGCAGGCATAATTGGAGTTGTAATAAAATTGGTCCAATTTTTAATAAGTTGTGGCTCAATATTTTTCAGAATGTAGTCGAATGTACTGATTTTCATTCGGGTGTACGAAACATATCTGGTTTCATCCTGACGCAGGTCATTATACAAATGATGAAACTCGCCAAAATTGGATCTTCTGAAATTTATGGGATGAATTTTGTTTTTATTGCATTTTAATTCATATTTTAATTTAAAATACAAACTCTCTTGCAACAACAGCTCATCATCTGATGAAGAATCCATTGCGACTAACATAACAAAAACGCAACTAATTCGTCTTGCACTATGTACACCTATTAGCTTACTCGCAACGCAGGCAATTCGTCTTCAGCTTCGTCTTCGTCTTCATCTTCGTCTCAGCGCGCACTGTGTTTGCAGCCTAATAGCGTTTTCGATTGTAAAAAATAATGCAACCCTATAATAATGTTACACTTAAAAAATGCTGCCAAAACATTTTTTCAGTGCTGCACTGGTTTTGCATTTTTAATGGGCACAATCGAACAAAAAAAAGTGCAGTATGAAAAATGCAGCACTCTCGATTTTGACAGTGTTGAAAATGTTGCCTTCTGCACTGTCAAAAGGCAACACTGAATAAAATCGAACACGATAACACTTCAGAAGGGCCGCCTGATATTACAATCGAAAATGAAAAAAGTGCAACCCGGAATGAGTGTATCAAAAATGCTACATTTTTTGGTACAATCGAAAACGCTATAAGAGTGGCTACGACGAGCCAGCACGTGTTGTTGTTGTGTTTTGCCTATTATCAAATGGCGCACATGCATACACACAAAGATGAAGTTGACCTACATTTTTTTTTTCATTTTAGCCGTTTTGCCGTCGGCAAATTGAAAATGTTTGTTACATGTTAATATGCTATTATATATTTTTTTATATTCAAAATTGAATTGTATAATCAAATATATCATTAATTACTTTAAAAAAAAAAATTAAAAAAAACATAAAAGAATTGATTTAGTTGCCTTACTCTGCACACTAACAAGACAGCAGTGCAAAACAAAAACAAGTGGAAACGTTGCAGTCGGACGCAACCGACTGCGGCATACTCGATACCAGTATTAAAACCGGTAAAAAGAGGCCTGATTGCAAAGGGGTACGGATGCGGCAGGGGTGTACGCTGCCTTAAAGATTCTCCGATGCAGATGGGGATGCCACCAGCTATATTCCTTCCGAATTTTGTGACTCTAGCTCAAAGTTTGTAAAATGTAGAGAAAGGGGGCTGGTGGCGGTATGGGTGGGCGAGGCATCCAAATTTTTGATGCAGATCTATGTGGAATGTCAATTGCAATCTACATACCAAATTTGGTGAATCTAGCTCAAAGTTTGTAAAAATTGGGGAAAAGGGGGGCTGGGGGCGGTATGGGTGGGCGTGGCATCCCAATTTGTGATGCAGATCTTTGTGGAATGTCAATTGCTATCTACATACCAAATTTGGTGAATCTAGCTCGAAGTTTGTAAAAAGTGGGGCAAGGGGGGCTGTGGGTGGTTTGGGTGGGCGTGGCATCCAAATTTGTGATGCAGATCTTTGTGGAATGTCAATTGCTATCTTCATACCAAATTTGGTGACTCTAGCTCGAAAATTGTAAAAAGTGGGGAAAGGGGGGGCGAAATGGGGGCGTGGCTCCAAAACTTTGATGCAGTTTTTTGGGGGTCGTTAACAGCTATCTTCCCACCAAATTTGGAGTCTCTAGCTCCACAACTCTGGAAGATACACGCATTCCCGTTTTTGACGAAGCGTTGGGGTGGATGGGGGCGGCTAGGGCAGTATCGGTGGGCGTGGCATCCAAACTTTTGGTGCAGTTTTTAGGGGGTCATCATCACCTATCTTGGCACCAAATTTGGTGGCTATAGCTCAAAAACTGTGGGAGATATAGTCTTTTTGACTTTAAAATGCGGGGGCTGGGGGCGGAATGGGGGGGCGTGGCTCCAAAATTATTGATGCAGTTTTTTGGGGGTTGCTAATAGCTATCTTCTTACCAAATTTGGTTCTTCTAGCTGTAAGGATGTGCGAAATATGTGGATTTATCGGTTTTGGGTTATCGAATTTATCGATTTGCCAGCCCCCCAGTTATCGTAGAACCCCCATCTTGACACTTTAATTTACTATCCCATAGATAAAGAGAATTGGAAAGTTTCAAGTCTCTAGCTTGAAGGGTGTGGAAAAAACTTGCAACCATACGGACGGACAGACGGACAGACACCATGACGGACATTGCACAAAACCAATATACTCTTTACCTTCGGTATCGAGTATAACAAACCAAATAAACATGGCGGCATGTGTATTGTAAACAAAAAAGCAATAATCAAAACAGGCGCAGCTGTTTGTCGTTAGGGGAAACCGACTTTTCTACTCGTTAGTGTGTATGCCCATCGGTTGCTGTTTTGTTTACAGCTCGTTAACATCAGCAATTCTTAAAACCCGTCTTTATGTTAAATGGTCAATGCTTTATATAAGTTAGGGTGTTCAACAGCTCCGTTTCATCGTTTCATGTTTCAAAGTTGAAACGATTAACTCGTGAACGGCATTTTGGGTGTCAATGCGTTTCAAGTTTGTGCAGTCAGCTGTTGTTTGTTTACATTTCTTATTCTTCAATTTTTGTCACTGTTGCTGTTTACCGCGGCTATACTTTATTTATAAAAAATGCATTTTAAAAGTGCTAAAGATATGCTATGCGATGCATTAGCTAAGCAAGTTATTAGAGAAGTAGAGGATATTGAAGGTGAGAAGAGCTCGTCGTTTGAATTAGTTGCTCAATTACATGCTTTTAAAATTTGGCGGCCATTAATCACATGTGTTTTTTACTATTTTGCGCAAAAATACACCAAATATACTAAAAAGTACTGAACATCGATAGCAAATACTGAACAAATATCGTGCTCTTCTCATCTTTACTTTGTTGAAACTTGAAACACTTTTTGTATACATAGGCTGGGGTGTTTCAACGTTTAAAGAAATTTTCTATGTATGTTGTTGTTGCAAGACGTTTCAACTTTGAAACTTGAAACGAGGAAACGATCTGTTGAACACCCTAAGTGTAACAAAGAGTACACCAAGGCTTAAGACAATAATTGCAATCATACAGATAATAAAAAGCAAAAAGCAAGAATAAATCCAACTATACAATTACTTAAAATCAATCAAAAACCAAACCGAGTCTTATTCTTTAGAGCCTACTCCACAAAAAAGCTTTCAATAACAAGCGGAAACGTTGCAGTCGAACGCAACCCACTGCGGTATCTCGATACCAGAATTAAAACCGATAAAAAAAAGCCTGATTGCAAAGGGGTACGGATGCGGAAGGGGTGTACGCTGCCTTAAAGATACTCCGATGCAGATAGGGAAGCCACCAGCTGTCTTCGTTGCAAATTTGGTGACTCTAGCTCAAAGTTTGTAAAATATGAGGAAAGGGGGGCTGGGGGCGGTATGGGTGGGAGTGGCATCCAAATTTTTGATGCAGATCTTTGTGGTAAGTCAATTGCTATCTTCATACCAAATTTGTTGCACTAGCTCAAACTTTGTAACAGTTGGGAGAGAGGGGCTGGGGGCGGTATGGGTGGTAGTGGCATCCAAATTTTTGATGCAGATCTTTGTGGAATGTCAATTGCTATCTTCATACCAAATTTGGTGACTCTAGCTCAAAGTTTGTTAAATGTGGGGAGAGGGGGGTCTGGGGCGGTATGGTTGGGCTTGACATTCAAATTTTTGGTGCAGATCTATGTGGGATGTTAATTACTATCTGCATACCTAATTTTGTGACTCTAGCTCGAAGATGGTAAAATGTAGTGAAAGGGGTGCTGGGGGGCGGTATGGGTGGGATTGGCATCCAAATTTTTGATGCAAATCTATGTAGAATGTCAATTGCTACCTTCATATCAAATTTGGTGACTCTAGCTCAAAGTTTGTATTAGGTAGGGAAAGGGGGCAGAATGGTTGGGCATGGCTCCAATACTTTGATGCAGATTGTTGGGGGTCGTTGCCAGCTATCTTCCTACCAAATTTGGTGGCTCTAGCTTCACTACTCTGGAAGATACACGCATTCCCGTTTTTGACGAAGCGTTGTTGCAGATGGGGATGGCAAGGGCGGTATTGGTGGGCGTGGCATCCAAACTTTTGATGCAGTTTTTGGGGGGTCATCATCACCTATCTTGGCACCAAAGTCTTTTTTGACTTTAAAAGGTGGGGGTCTGGGGGCGGAATGGGGGGCCTGGCTCCAAAATATTAAATGCAGTTTTTTGGGGGTTGCTAGTAGCTTTCTTTTTACCAAATTTGGTAGTTCTAGCTGTAAGGATGTGTGAAATATGCGGATTTATCGTTTTTGAGCTATCGAATTTATTGATTTGCCAGCCCCCCAGTTATCGTAGAGCCCCAATATCTGGAAAGTTTCAAGTCTCTACCTTGAAGGGTGCTCTATGGGATAAAAGACAATAATTTTGACATTAATTCTTAAAATAAAGCTAGAACTCTAAAATTTTGAACGAATGTTCGTTAGGCTTAAAAATTTTTTTTAGTCAATTGAGCCACGCCTTCCCCACGCCCCGTACCAACAGATATATATAAGGGAGAAGCCCTAATGGTGAACACCCCTAAGGTTTTTGGGATATAAAATTGTCAGAAATCAACGTAAAGCTTAGCTGTTGGTATCGTAGGAAAGCTAGTTCAATTGCCCATCGATCAGTGTAAGGCATTATACACATTTCATTCGTTTTTTGAAAGATATATAGGATTTAATGAAAAAAGTCAAAATCACGATTTTCGATAAAGTGCCCCTGTGGTGGTCACTCCCCTTAATCTTGTCAAAATAGAGCCAATAAAATGAAATAAAATTCCAAATCATTGTTTATACTCGATACCGAAGGTAAAGAGTATATTGGTTTTGTGCAATGTCCGTCATGGTGTCTGTCCGTCTGTCCGTCTGTCCGTCTGACCGTCTGTCCGTCTGTCCGTCTGTCCGTCCGTATGGTTGCAAGTTTTTTCCACACCCTTCAAGCTAGAGACTTAAAACTTTCCAATTCTCTTTATCTATGAGATAGTAAATTAAAGTGTCAAGATGGGGGTTCTACGATAACGGGGGGGCTGGCAAATCGATAAATTCGATAACTCAAAACCGATAAATCCTCATATTTCGCACATCCTTACAGCTAGAACTACCAAACTTGGTAAGAAGATAGCTACTAGCAACCCCCAAAAAACTGCATCAAAAATTTTGGAGCCACGCCCCCCATTCCGCCCCCAGCCCCCTGCATTTTAAAGTCAAAAACGCCTATATCTCCCACAGTTTTTGAGCCATAGCCACCAAATTTGGTGCCAAGATAGGTGATGATGACCCCCTAAAAACTGCACCAAAAGTTTGGATGCCACGCCTACCGATACTGCCCGAGCCGCCCCCATCCACCCCAACGCTTCGTCAAAAACGGGAATGCGTGTATCTTCCAGAGTTGTAGAGCTAGAGCCTCCAAATTTGGTGGGAAGATAGCTGTTAACGACCCCCAAAAATCTGCATCAAAGTTTTGGAGCCACGCCCTCCATTTCGCCCCCCCTTTCCCCACTTTTTACAATTTTCGAGCTACAGTCACCAAATTTGGAATGAAGATAGCAATTGACATTCCACAAAGATCTGCATCACAAATTTGGATGCCACGCCCACCCATACCGCCCCCAGCCCCCCTTTCCCCACTTTTTAAAAATTTCGAGCTAGAGTCACCAAATTTGGTATGAAGATAGCAATTGATATTTCACAAAGATCTGCATCAAGAATTTTGATGCCACGCCCACCCATACCGCCCCCAGCCCCCCTTGCCCCACTTTTTGCAAACTTCGAGCTAGAGTCACCAAATTTGGTATGTAGATAGCAATTGACATTCCACATAGATCTGCATCAAAAATTTGGATGCCTCGCCCACCCATACCGCCCCCAGCCCCCCTTTCCCCACTTATTACAAATTTCGAGCTAGAGTCACCAAATTTGGTATGAAGATAGCAATTGACATTTTACAAAGATCTACATCAAAAATTTGGATGCCACGCCCACCCATACCGCCCCAGCCCCCCTTTTCCCATCTTTTACAAACTTCGAGCTAGAGTCACCAAATTTGGTATGAAGATAACAATTGAAATTCCACAAAGATCTGCATCAAAAATTTGGATGCCACAACTACCCATACCGCCCCCAGCCCCCACCCCTTTCCCCACCTCTTACAAATTTTGAGCTAGAGTCACCAAATTTGGTATGGAGATAGCAATTGACATTTCAGAAAGATCTGCAACAAAAATTTTGATGCCACAACTACCCATACCGCCCCAGCCCCCCCCCCTGTCCCCACCTTATACAAACTTTGAGCTAGAGTCACCAAATTTGGTATGAAGATAGCAATTGACATTTCACAAAGATCTGCATCAAAAATTTTGATGCCACAACTACCCATACCGCCCCCAGCCCCCCTTTCCCCACATTTTACAAACTTCGAGCTAGAGTCACCAAATTTGGTATGAAGATAGCAATTGACATTTCACAAAGATCTGCATCAAAAATTTTGATGCCACAACTACCCATACCGCCCCCAGCCCCCCACCCCCTTTCCCCACATTTTACAAACTTTGAGCTAGTCACCAAATTTGGGAGGAATATAGCTGGTGGCATCCCCATCTGCATCGGAGAATCTTTAAGGCAGCGTAAACCCCTGCCGCATCCGTACCCCTTTGCATTAAGGCCTCTTTTTACCGGTTTTAATTCTGGTATCGAGTATGCCGCAGTCGGTTGCGTCCGACTGCAACGTTGCCACTTGTTTTATTTATGCTTTTGTATTTTATGCAATTAAACACTCAAAAACAACCGAATTTAATAATTTATTAAAATTTATTACTCGTAATAAACAGTATCGCCAGCGATGCAGCGATGTATCGATTAAAGTATCGATTTATGCATCACACGCTCAACATCGGACACACAAGAACAATAAATTTTTAGATTGCCCAGAAACTTGTTTATGTTGTGCGCAGATGACGTCACAATGCACGTGTGGAATATTTGCCTTGGTAATATGCATCATACGTGACGTCATCTGCGCAATGCGTTATCTGTCTTAATTGTGTCATGTTGCTATTAAAAAGGGCGCAAGGTTTTAAGCAAATCTACAAAAAATTAAGTCAACTTGACTTTTATGCCAACTCATAATAAATTATTATTAATTTTTCTTCATTTTTATTAATAAAACTTTTTCTTGCTCTTCTTGCAAATCATAACAAATTCATTTAACATTGTTGGAACGCCAATCTTTTAACCTCCACTATGCTACGTTCTTTATTGCGCTCACAACTTTGCCAACATATCGTACCAAATTTGTACGTGGCATTTCAAATAAATTAGCAACTTTTCTTTTCGATTCTTTATCTATTATAACCATTTTTACAGCACCGAGTAATTTCCGTGGTGAAATCATTTTGGCGCCCACACGCAATTAAGAGCAACGCGAGAGACGCAAAGTGATACGATAGTCGATAAAAATATCGATAAGTGTTAAAGTGTGTCACATCGTAAGTGACCAGAACACGCAGAAACATTATTATTATTATTATTATTACTAGGGCCTTGTTGCACTGCGACCAGATGTTAGGTCTTTTGTGCCGGCCTGTAGGAATTAGGGTAGAGCCTCTATACCAAGGCTTCCAATAAAAGAGAGCACTTTGGTAGGGTCTATATGTTCCCATATCCTGTAGGGGGGATGAGTTCACCTCCTAGTTGTAGAAGTCGACGTCTGCTTAGCGAGGGGCATTCACATAGAACATGTTCTGATGTTTCAGGCTCCATCTCACAGAATCTGCATGTGTCGATTTCTGAAAGTTTTAATTTCTTAAGGTGATACCTTAGGTTGCAATGACCCGTTAGGTAGCCTGTTAGAATACGTATTTCGTTCTTTTTTAGATTGATGATGCGTTTTGATCGCGTCATCTGGGGGACGAGAAATTGTTTGGCTTGTCTCAGCCCTGCACTGTCGGTCCAGTGGCGACTTATTTCCTTTTCCTCCCATTTCCTGACCAGTTCTCTTTTGTGTCCTTTCGAGAGTCCACAGAACGGTTCAGGGCCGATTAGTGGTGACATCGCCCCGCGTTTTGCTAGGGAGTCTGCTACCTCGTTTCCTATGTGGCCTTCATGCCCCGGCACCCAGCCCATCGTTAAGATGTTTTTTGAGGCAAGGGCGTTCAGCTGCTGGAAACAGCTGTCTACAAGTCTGGAGGAGATCGTGAAGGATCTTAGCGCTATGAGCGCCGCCTGACTGGGCAGAGAAGATGTAAATCCGTGCACCTTGCATTTTCCTGCGAAGGCATTCACGAGCATAGATTTCTAAAGCGTATATCTCTGCTTGGAAAATGGTTGGAGACTTTCCCATGGCTATGGACTTGTTGAACCTTGGTCCAAAAATACCAGCCCCGGTGTCGCCGTTTTCCAGTTTTGACCCGTCAGTGTACCACGTTTGTGATCCACTGGGCAGAGATATTGATTTTGTTTTCCAATCATGTCTGGTGTGCAAGACTACAGAGAAGTTTCTGTGGAAAACAAGTTTTGTTTTCTGTTCGTCAGTTACGCGCAGAATGGGCTCATTTATTAGAGGTTCAAGAACCCGAAGATGCCCGGTAAGATCACCACTTTTTATGTTAGTGATGTTTTGAAGGCGAAGTGCCCCCAGGCAGGCCTCCTTTTTCAAAGTAATGGGTAGAGGGGGTATGCCAGTTATAACTCCAAGTGCTGCAGTGGGACATGTTCGGATGGCTCCAGTGATGACTATGCAGACTAGTCGTTGTAGTTTGGTAAGTGCAGCCGCAGCTGTCTTCTGGGTAGATTTCGTCCACCAAGCAAGAGATGCATAGGTTAGGATCGGTTTTACCACAGTGTTAAATGACCAGCAGATCATTTTGGGACTTAAGCCCCATGTTCTACCGAAAAGCCTGTTACAAGCCTGTTTACCCTCATTACGTTTTATATTAAGACACATAGAATGTATAATTTATTTATTGGATTGTTTAATACAAATATTTAAATTTAATTTATTTTATTAATTTATTGGCTTAACATTTTTCAATTTCCGCTTCTTACGATATATTTATAAAAGAAGTGAATTCATCATCCTCTTCTTCGTCATCATCATTACGAGGTCCGGACATATAGGATTCTACATCCGGAATTTCGAAAAGATCAATAACTTCTTTTGGGAGCGTTTTCTTTTTGTTTTTCTTGTATCTTTCTTTGAAACAAAGACTTGAAATGAATGGATCAGATGAATTTTGATGCCACAACTACCCATACCGCCCCCAGCCACCCCCCCTTCCCTTTCTCTACAAACTTACAAACTTTGAGCTAGAGTCACCAAATTTGGTAGGAATATAGCTGGTGGCATCCCCATCTGCATCGGTGAATCTTTAAGGCAGCGTACACCCCTGCCGCATCCGTACCCTTTTGCAATCAGGCCTCTTTTTACCGGTTTTAATACTGGTATCGAGTATGCCGCAGTCGGTTGCGTCCGACTGCAACGTTTCCACTTGTTTAATAGTCTGATTTTCCTATTTTTATATATTTACATTCATTTAAAATACGTATGTATATACGTTCATTTAAAATTCGTATTTAATGATTAGTTGTAAAAAAATTTAATTGCTATGATTTAAATATTTAAATAACGATCAACGAATTTTAATTTCTTATGTGGTTTTTTAAACACAATAAAATTAAGTCGATTTTCGATTTAATAATTGAAGCAACATTATTTATAGTTCTCTTCTATTTTGCATATCATATAATAGTTATATAGACGCTGCTTAAGTGCATTTTAAATCAAATAAAACTAAGCAGTCTGAATATTCTATTAAAATAATATTAGTTGGTATATTCAATTTTATTGAATTCTAGACTTACGTATAGACGCTGTAACGTTGTACACTGAAGTAAATGTTTGACTTATTTTGAAGTATTTATTTATTTATAATACTTACTTTAAATTATGTTGTTAATTTGTTTTATTGTTTTTTTTTTTATAATAATAAGTCGATTTTCGACCTAATAATTGAAGCAACACTCTATATAGTTGTCTTCTATTTTGCATATTATAAAATAGTTATATAGACGCTGCTTAAGTGCATTTAAAAACCAAATAAATCTAAGCAGTCTGAATATACTATAAAAAGTATAAGTTGGTATATGCAATTTTATTGAATTTCATACTTATGTATAGACACTGTAACGTTGTAACAATCGTTTTACAGTGAAGTCAATTGACTCACAGCCAAATTAAAATATGTCTATTGAAACTTTAGATATTAGTGGTGTTTTGGTGCCGCATTCAGTTGTTGCTAAAATTGGTGAGGAGCCTGCCTTTTTAGATCTATTTCCTACCTTTTATTTGGTAGGCAAGGCCTCCATGGCACCATACGCCATTATATTGTAGCCCATGCTGTAACCAACTGGGAAATTTTTGCTTGCTTCACCATAAACTTAAATGGAGAGTGTTATAGCTCTTCTAAACAATATGAGTGCACTATGTCATACTCATATACTTATGGTACTGCATGTGAGCTTCCAGCACCAGCAGAAAGTTTTGCTGTAAATTTCCAAGTTTTTCAAAATGGAAATTTATTACAAGCATTTGGAAATAATATGCATCTTGTTAAAAGATTGCGTTTTACCGGTTCATTAATGAATGGACATTTTGATGTTTATATTCCTATATAGGAAGTTTTAACACAAGATTCTGATACGTCAAGTGAATGTAAAACTGAAAATGTTAGAAATCCCGTTAAAAGACGTAGTCGGTTCGCCGACATAGCAGAAAAAAAGGTACTAAAACATTCATTTGTGCAAACATTTTAATGCTTTAAAATGGAAAAATTAGCCTCTGGGTATCTGTTGCAAGGCAGGAAAAGTTAAGCTTTCACAAAATGAAAGTTTGCCTGATCCACTTAAAAGCTTAATAATTGGTGGACATCCCAAGCATGATCATTTCATTGATCGTATAAGAAAGTATAACAGCTGCTTTCAAATGACTTCTTTTGGAAGTACAAAAATTATTAATGAAAGTTGGTAAACATTTAAAGTCCAAGGACAAGTGTATCACTTAATTGGTAGTGTCCGACCTTTGCCATATGAAGAGATGCAGTTTCTTTAAATTTATTTTGTTGGTGATGATGAAAAGGAAGCTCAACTACGTTGCAAAAATATTTCAAATGTTGATTTAAGCGTAGTAAAGGATCTTCATCATCATAATCGTTATGTAAAAGATCTAAAATTGGCTCTCAATAAAATCCCAACAAGTACTAGAGGCTATAAATTAGTTATACATGCTGATCGAACACCCGCTGGTGCTCACAAAGGGCTTTACAATGTACCTCAATCAAGCGAAGTAGCTATAGTTATTGTTGGTCAGCAACTTGAAAAGCGCGATATTATTATTGAAAGCCATAATAATAAATTACATCGTATAAGTTAGGTGCATCGATCATACGATGCCTTACAGTACCCTTTGCTATTCCTTATGGCGAAGATGGCTATTCAGTGGATATACCACAATGGAATCCATTATTAAAAAAGGAGGAACAAAAAAAAAAAATATCTGCTCTAAGCTTTTACAGCTATAAAATAATGATTCGTCAATCTGAGATAAATCATTTAATTTATTGTCGTTCCCTTTTAGTCAGTTTTTGGTTAAAATTGAAACAGAAAGGTTAAATTATATTCGCTACAATCAAGCGAAACTCAGAGCAGATAGCTATATACATCTACAAGATGCAATAGGCCAACAAGATGTTGAAGCAGCTCAACTTGGTCAGATGGTAATTTTACCATCTTCTTTTACAAGCTCTGCACGATATATGCATGAAAAGACTCAAGATGCTATGACATATGTTCGCCATTATGGGCAACCAGATCTTTTCATAACATTCACATGCAATCCACAATGGTATGACATAAAAAGTGTTTTATTACCGGGTCAAAAACCGCAGGATCGTCACGATATTATAGCTCGAGTTTTTCATTTAAAAGTAAAAGCTTTAATGTCACTATTGACAAAAATTTCTTTATTCGGAAGCGTTTAATAATTCATGTACTCTGTGGAATGGCAAAAGCGGGGTTTACGGCATATACATATTCTACTTTGGTTAGAAAATAAAATAAGACCATATAAAATCGATAAAATTATCTGTGCCGAAATACCAAACGCTGATGAGGATCCTTTGTTATTTAACATTGTTAAGTCAAATATGATTCATGGTCTTTGCGGTGCATTTAATAATTAATCGCCATGCATGAAAAATGGAAAATGTTACAAAAGGTTTCCTCGACAATTTCTTAAAGAAACTGTGACTGGAAAAGATAGTTACCCTCTATATCGTGAAGAGCGATAGAAGATGGTGGTAATGCAATTAATATAAATGGTAATTGCATAGATAATCGTTGGGTTGTGCCTTATAACTGTGTACTTTTGAGAACATTTGAAGCTCACATAAATGTTGAGAATTGTAGTTCTGTAAAGTCTATTAAATACATTTGTAAATATCTTAACCAGGGCAGAAGCGGTATGGAGAATCCTTGCTTTTCCCATACATGAACGTTTTCCGGCTATTACACACTTAGCTGTTCATTTAGAAAATGGTCAACGGATATATTTAAACCCCAATAATCCGCAACAATTACTTGACAGATTAAGCATTACACACAAAACCACTTTGCTAGCCTTCTTTGAGCTATGCACACGTGATGAGTTTGCAAGCACGCTTCTATATTGTGAAGTTCCATCGTATTTTACATGGAACAATAAAGAATTTCAAAGAAGAAAACGAGGGCATGATGTGCCAAATTTTCCTGGAGTTAAAAGAGATTCAGCTTTGGGAAGAGTTTGGGGCACAACTTCATTTTTAAATTTAAAAACCGTTAATGGTATAGCATATGCATCATTTCAATTGGCGTGTAAAGCTCTAGGATTACTAGAAGATGATAAGCACTGGGATTCAACTATAGCCGAAGCTGTCATATGTCAAAATCCTACAAAACTGAGAGAACTTTTTGCAATAATGTTAGTATATTGTCAAATTTCAGATGCTCTTAAACTTTGGAATACTTATAAAGAGAGTTTTTCAGAAGATATTTTAAGAGTCTTTCATATTTCACAAGACAGAAATATTGATCAAAGTATTCTGAATAATGTATTTAATAAATGTCTTTTGTACATTGAAAATATTGTACTGTCTATTGGTGGTCAAAACTTGACTTATTATGAACTTCCACTACCAATTAGATCCGAGGAAATTGTTCCAAATATTGAATATCATAGAGAAACAAATTATGAAAATTGCGATAATTTTGTTGTTAATAATGAGCTACTCCTTACTGCTGAGCAAAAACAAGTATACGAAAAAATACTACATAGCGTTGAAGCAGAAAAGGGAGAAATATATTTTTTAGATGCACCTGGTGGAACAGGTAAATCGTATCTTTTAAATTTATTATTGGCAAAGGTACGGCAAAGTAAAAAAATTGCATTGGCCGTTGCTTCTTCCGGTATCGCAGGCACTTTACTTAATGGTGGTTGCACAGCGCATTCTACACTTAAGATTCCATTTAATTTGATTCATTTAGAAACACCACATTGCTCAATTTCAAAGCAATCTAATATGGCTGCTGAGCTCAAAGATTGCAAGCTTATTGTTTGGGATTATATTGGACGTAGATGTACTAACGAACAGTACAGTCAAGTGGCTCAACGATACCAAGCACCGGCTTGTTAACGCGCGGACCCACGCACAAAGAGACCCACCTCCCGCCCATCCGACCGAGGGGCGCTCCGCTTATCGTGCGGTTACGATGATCGCGAACATGTAGACAAATGACACAAAACTAACTTTTTAATAGAGCAAGTAGGAGTGGCACTGTGTATTAAGTGGGAAAGATCGTTATAAATAGAACACAGAATACGAAAAGGGTTATGAAGAGCATAATTAGAATTACAAGTTTGAAGAGATATAGGTACAAAATTTCTAGTATTTCTAATAGGAACAGCAAAGTTAATTTGGTTAATTAATTCAGAAGAATCAATTTCACCATTAATTAATTTGTGAAAAAAGGAAAATGATAGCATTATTCTACGATCACTCAGAGAAGGAAGATCTATTAGTAAAAGTCTACTACGATAAGACGGCAAATTATTGTTAGTGTCCCAGTTGAGACCTCTAAGTGCGAAGAGCAGAAATTGTTTTTGTACCGATTCTATTTTATTCTGATGAATTTCGTATTTCGGAAACCATATACAAGATCCATATTCCAGAATCGGTCGAACAAGAGAAGTATACAGAGTTTTTGTTAAGTAGGGATCGTTAAACTCCTTCGACCAGCGCTTAATGAACCCCAAGACACCAGATGCTCGATTGGAAATTGAAGAAATATGCTTGTCAAACTTAAGCTTTGGGTCCATAACGATGCCCAAATCGTCAACCCATTCAATTCTATCTAGTGGTTTGTTGTCAAGAAAATATATATTAAAAAAGGGCAAATATCTAAAAAGTGACATAACTTTACATTTACTGCAATTAAGATTTAAAAAATTTACTTTACACCACATTTGAAAGTTGTCTAAATCTCTTTGAAGCTGTTGAGCAGCAAGGGGAGTTGCAGCCGACGTGCATAATTTTACATCATCAGCGTACATCAAAACCCGAGAGAACTTTATAACTGATGGAAGATCGTTTATAAACAAAATAAATAACAAAGGACCAAGATGACTACTCTGTGGAACGCCTGAAGTGACCTGAACCGTCTTGGAAACGGACCCTTTAAATAAAACCCTCTGAGTTCTAAGAGTTAGGTAGTCTTTAATCCAAAGAACTAGAATATTTGAAAAGCCCAAGAGTTCTAGTTTATGTATAAGAAGACGATGATCTACAGAGTCGAAAGCCTTACTAAAATCAGTATAAATAACATCAGTCTGCAATTTGTCCTGAAAACCCTTGATAACAAATGAAGTAAATTCTAACAAGTTAGTGGTAGTAGATCTTTGTTTCATAAAACCGTGCTGGCACGGTGAAATAATAGATTTGCAAAGGTGTTGAAGATGGGAGGTTATTAATTTTTCAAAAATCTTAGGAATAGCAGACAACTTGGAGATACCCCTATAATTTTGAACATTAGATTTGTTTCCTTTTTTATGGAGAGGAATAATAAATGACTCTTTCCAAATTTTTGGAAAGGAGCCTAACTCCAGGGACAAGTTGCACATTTTAAGCAACGGCTTTAAAAGACCATGAGCACAGTGTCTAAGCACGCAGCTTGGCACTCCGTCAGGTCATGGGGAAAATATAGGTTTCAAACCATGTAGATTATTTAAAAGTGAGTTTTCAGTGATTTTCAGTCCAAAGATGCGATTCGAGCCATTAACCCGATAAGGGTAAGGCAAATCGACTTGAGATTGAAATGAGCTATAAGTCGTTTGAAAAAATTGGGCAAATATATTTGCAATCTCCTGATCAGAATTGGCCTTCGTTTCCTCAAAGAATACTTCCGTTGGGAGTGTCGATGACCTACGTTTCGCATTAACAAAATCAAAAAAACCGCTTTGGATCCTGCTGAAACTGTAATCTACACCGAGTCAGGTAATTCTTATAACATTGGTTATTTAAGATATCAAAACTGGCACGAGCAATCAAGTATGCAGAATAGGCTACCGATGAGCCGTTTTTCTAAATCTCTTGTAGAGTTTAGATTTACGATTTTTGAGAATTGTCAACTCTCGGGTAAACCACACAGGTTTGTTAGACCTGTTTAGCTTACCAACCGGGACACATAAATCAAATAAAGAATGTAAGGTATTATAAAAAATACTGATTGCCACGTCCAAGTCGTCAGACTCGTAGAGGGGAGACCAGTCAGTTTGGGATAAAAGCAGAGCGAGTCCTTCAAAATCAGTATTCCGAAATTGACGAACTCGACTCAAAGGCATCTTGATATTGCAACGCGTCCGGGAAGGTAAGTTAATCAGATGAGTGTACTATGGGCCATGAAGGTGCTTTTGAAGCTGTAGATCGATCTTTGAAAGACATTCGAGATAGTGAATACTAAATGGATGGCATAACTGTTCTCTTAGCTGGTGATTTTCGACAAACTCTTCCAGTGATCTCCAGAGGAACAAGAGCAGATGAAATAAATGCGTGCTTAAAGTCTTCAATTTTGTGGCCCAAAATACAGAAAATTGCATTAACAAAATATATGCGAGTGCACTTAAAAGGTGATAGCATAGCTGGTGAATTTGCAGAAATGCTTCTTCAAATAGGAAATGGATTATTTCCAACCCATGATGGCAAAATAAACTTTACCATCAATTTTTGTGTCATGTTGTGAAAAGTATTGAAGAGCTAACTCTAAAAATATTTCCGGATATTACAAATATCTCTCAAAAATCACTCGAATGGTTTTCAGAACGTGCTATTTTGACTGCGAGAAATGACAATGCATTGGAAATAAACGAGTTTTTATTAAAATCATTTCAAAGTAAAGAAATGACATATAACTCTATTGATTCTGTGACTGAAGTCGAAGATGCAGTTCATTACCCCGTCGATTTTCTTAATTCATTAAATCCGGCTGGCCTGCCTCAACATAAATTAACTTTAAAGATTGGTTCACCTGTAATGTTGATTCGCAACTTGAAACCGCCAAAACTGTGCAATGGTACAAGATTGCAAGTTAAAGTCCTTCATAAGAATGTTGTCGAAGCAATTATCTATACTGGCAATGGTATAGGGAAACGGTTTTTATACCGAGAATTCCATTAATACCTTCTGATTCTGAATTGCCAATTCAATTTAAAAGATTGCAATTTCCTTTAAAAGTTTGCTTTGCCTTAACAGTTAATAAATCACAGGGACAAACTCTTAAATTAGCCGGACTAGACTTAAGACACGATTGTTTTTCTCATGGCCAATTTTATGTAGCCTGCTCAAGAGTCAGTTCACCAAAAAGTTTATTTCAATTAGCATCTGACGGAAAAACAACCAATGTCGTTTATAAATAAGCTCTTAAAAGTTGTAAATAATTGCAAAATAAAATTCAATAAGTGGATAAGGCCTACTGGGGAAACCACAATAAAAAATGAAGCGCCTGATTCTCTACCTCAATGGTGGCGTGGAAAAGAGAATATTAAATACTTTGCTTTAATATTTTGTGAAATATTTTCTAATTTATTTATTTTGTACCTATCTTCTATTGCTAAAATTTATATAAACTATCCGCGCAGCGAAGTAAGCGGGCCACTTACTAGTATATATTTATATATATATACACTCGAACTTCCATATAACGAACTCCCGTATAACGAATTTTCTATACAACGAAGTCAGAAACCAGAAACCTGCAATTCGATTCAGTAAAAAACCCATTCTATATAACGAATTTTCTCTATAACGAAGTTATAGTTATATGAACTTTATAAGGTAGGCACAGAAATAAGAGCGTGCGTTTTTAGCTGCATTTATTATTGTTGATAAGAATGTGTTTACGTATGGGTGGGAAAGTTAGAACACTCCACATGGAATCTCCCGGCTGTTTCCTTCAAAACTATGTTCATGGGTAATGGTTCATTAATTGGTTAAGTACATCAGATAAATCAAACTTATTATCTCATTAGTACAATATTAAATGTGAATCCTAAACTCTGAAAAACTATTCGATAGATTGCTTCTATGTTAAAAAAAATGTTGCGTCTTTTTAACTGAATAACATGGCATGGATCTAGTTTAATTTTTAAGATAGACAGTGATATGTTAAAAAAGTAGAACGGATATTAAGGTTAACTAAATCTGCAAGCTTTTTTTAAGCTAACAGAAAAAAGTACAATTAAAGTAAATCAAACTAAAAATAAACAGAGTCGAGAATAAAAAAAAAGTTTCAATATTAACACAAAAATGTTTTTCAATATTTTCAACATAAATAAAAAAAAAAGAGATATTGTAAAAGTAGTAGGGAACTGGTGGTTCTGGAACAGGAAGTAGCTGTCACTTTAATTACCCCCCAATCATAATTTACGACCCCATAAAATTTTATGACCCTTTTTTTTGACACTTTTATTACCCCCAATACTATAATTTATGACCCTTTTTTCCCATGATCGTGCCGGCTTTAATTAGACTAGGTATTAAGGAGAAAGGCATGACATTCCTAGGCCGCATTGTTATGGTTGCGAGAATCAGTGATCATAGAATCTGGTGTAAAGTGTACATCTGTTTGCACGTCCGTTGTCTTTTACCCCCTGCAAGCAAGTCACGACATGCATTGTTATTGTCAAGAGCAACATCAACAACAGCATCCTTGAGAATCAGTGATCATTGGATCTGGTGTCAAGTGTGCTCCTGTTTTAAGTGCGTTGCCTTGAACACGTGCAACCAAGCCACAAGGGATCGGGTGTCAAGTTGTGAAAATCAGTGTTCACACTATCAGTTTTGGGTATGTAACCAATTTGTATTAGAGTCAAGTGTGCTCCTGTTTGACAAGCAAGCCATAAACATTGATCTTTATGGTTGTGATAATGACAGGATCAGTTTTAGCTATTTAACCAATTATTGTTAGAGTCAAGTGTGCTCCTGTTTTTAAATACGTTGCTCTGCACACGTACATTGTTATTGTCAACAACATCAACTACAACCTTCGTGGGGGTTATGTAAGCAAGGGATGGAAATTTTCCTACGCAGCAACAGCAGCAGCAGCAAGATCATCACATTGTTTTTAAACAAGAGTATTGATACTTGTAGATTAAGATTAAAATATGTTAGAGGAGGAAAGGATAGAGGGAGAAGGTGTTAGAGGGAGAAAGTGTTAGAGGCGGAAAGTGTTAGAGGCGGAAAGTGTTAGAGGGGGAAAGTGTTAGAAGACTTAGGGCCAGTTTCTCAATGTCTGGTTAAAGTAAGAATTAGCTAACGACCAGATAAATTTAACGCTCGCGTTAAGCCAATTTGGTTTTCTCAATGTATGGTTATGTTAAATCGATATGATACTATCGCATTGATGGTGCTGCCACCCTGATCGAGCAAAATAGCTGGTTTTGTTTGGTATTTTTTGTTTTGTGACTGCCAAATTCTTCTTTCAACTCAAAAATAACAATTAAAAAATGGAAATGAGAACACAAACAAGTTTAATGAGCTCAGTTGATAACAGAAAGCGGCCACATTGCGTGGATGTTAAAAATTCTTTGATGCGATGCCATTTTGCTTGAATAATAAAATGTAAACAATGCAAGTGTCAGCCACAGTCACCTGTTTGCCTAACGATGATTTAATCGATATTTATATCGGCACTTAACGAGAGAACAAATTTTAACCGGCACTCAGGCCTCATGTTAGTTTTTATCACGAACAACCCTAACCAGATATTGAGAAACTCAATTTTGACTAACCATCAGATAGTTTAGCTAACCATCTGTTAGTTTAGCTAACCAGACATTGAGAAACTGGCCCTTAGAGACAAGTTTGTGCATGCTTGAAGTGCGCTAGTCAAATGTCAAGTACATTAGTTGACTAATGTGTTATAGATATCACCGTCCGAAAGGATCAGTGAGCCAAGTACATTGCCTTTGAAACTAATAAGGTTTCTTAGCTTCAAGTTAGTAGATAAGAGAGAGAGAGTCAACTGTGCGCAGGTTTCTTAGCTACGAATAAGTAGATATGAGAGAGTCGAGAGGGCGCCTGTTTGACGTGGGTTGCCTTGCACACCAGCAGAAAAAACATAAACAATTAATGCTTATGGTTATAAGGAGCAGTGTGCAAAGGAAGAAAGGATAGAGAATAAAGAAAAGCGAGCGCTTGTTCGATGTACGTTGTATTGTTATGGTCAACAGCAACAACAACAACAAACTTCGTGGGGGTTATGTAAGCAAGGAATGGAAATTTTCCTACGCAGCAACAGCAGCAGCAGCAAGATCAACACATTGTTTTTAAACAAGAGTGTTATACTTGAAGATTAAGATTAAAATATGTTAGAGGAGGAAAGAGTTAGAGGGGGAAAGTGTTAGAAGGAGAATGTGTGTAAGAGGCGGAAAGAGTTAGAGGGGGAAAGTGTTAGAGGGAGGAAGACTTAAAGACAAGCTTGTGCATGCTTGAAGTGCACTAGTCAAAGGTCAAGTACATTAGTTGACTAATATGTTATAGATATCACTGTCCGTGAGGATCAGTGAGCCAAGAACATTGCCTTTGAAACTATTAAGGTTTCTTAGCTACAAGTTAGTAGATAAGAGAGGGGAGTCAACTGTGCGCAGGTTTCTTAACTACGAATAAGTAGATAGAGAGAGTCGAGAGGGCGCCTGTTTGAGGTGCGTTGCCTTGCACACCTGCAGGCAAAACATAAACAATGAATGTTTATGGTTGTGAAAACCAGTGATCCAAAGGATAAAAGGGTTGAGACAAGATTGTGCTTGTTTGAAGTACACTTGTCAAAGGGCAGTACATTCGTAGGCCGCATTCTTATGATCAAAAGCAACAACAACATTCGTGAGGGTTATGTAAGCAAGGGATGGGAATTATCCTACGCAGCAGCAGCAAGATCAAAACCTTGTTTTTAAACAAGAGTATTGAGACTTGCAGATTTAGATTGGAATGTTATAGGGGGAAGGTGTAAGAGGGTGAAAGTGTTAGAGGGAGAAAGAGAGAGGGGGAAAGCGATCCTGCTTATATTATTATATTAAAACACGCTCCTTTATGCGATTCTGTACACGAGCGTCTATGAAATGCAGGTGGTATGTTAATTGAATGTCCCTCTTTCTAACGCATACCCAACTTGTTCGCTACTTACGTTTCTAACCTTTATTTGCATACATCTGTTTTGATTATTTCACTGACTTCTGTTACTTGTTTAGAGCTAATTAGTATAACTTTTTAATTTTTTTTACTTTGTTAGTAAACTATCAAATTATGTTTTTCTTATAGGTATGTTTTAATTTAATTTATTTAGTTTTTTTTCATAGATTTTTACAGTATGTTAAATTTGAGAATTATATTAAGCTTGTTCCGTTGAGGGATTAAGCAAACACAAACACCGAACATTTATATTAATGACATATAATTATAGCAGGTAGACCACACAAGTCATACTCCATGATTTTGTTTCGGCTTGATAAAAAGCTTTTTAAGTCTATGTTATAAGTCTAAGTTCTAGTACTCACGATATACATATCTAAGAATGCTTTTATGTATGTCACTATTTTGAAAGCTTAAAGAAGTTTATGTAGCTGGTATAATAAATCATGTTTCAACAAAATTATTTAGATCTTAATATTTATACTTCATCGTTTATTGAATTTATTATTATTATAATTTTTTTTTTTAATACCCATATATTCGATTCTGTTCTACCTCAGTAATAATTTATTTTGCTTTTACATTCTTTAAATTCTTTAAGGTAATCTTTTAGGCTTAACAAATAATCTTTTCCTTAAAAAATTTTCGCTCGCTAAAAGATTTTCGTCAAATGACACTTTTCATATTTAAGATATCCGTCAAACTATTTCTTATACTCGACTTAAATTATTTCATCAAACTCACATATCAATTAAATTTCTAAAATAAAGAAAATGAAAACAGTAAGATGTTCTAAGCAGAATGTGTTTTGTACTCATTTACTGACTTCAAAAATTCTTCTATTGATGTTATCTGATACCCTATCTTAATTAGTGTAATACTTAATCGTTTTCATCAACTTAGTATTCTTTTGATTTTTAAAAATTTTATGTTATGTTGTTAGCTATTTTGACTTATTTATTTTGACTTTATTGTCCTTAATACGTTAACTTAATTTTAACAGGGAAATCGATCGGACATTGATTTTTCACTTTATAATTGATTGCTTTAATATATTTTAACTGTCAACCTATATACCTTTCTACTTTTTTAGTGATTATGTAAGATTTTTATATTTCCAAACTCATTGCCTAAACTAAGAAAATTTCGTTATTAATTTCTTGTAATTGATGGATGGGAATATTTTCTTTCATTATTCTCCTCATTTTTATTACATTTAATAAGGAAGTGCATTGAACTAGCTTAACAGTTCGAGATATGAGTCTTACACTGTTTCGAAAAGTATGACTTCGTTAGCTGTTTTAATTTAAGGGTTAAGTATCTACTACTACTGTTCCTTAACTGTGATAGTTGCAGTTTTGTTACATCTCACTTCCATTTTTTTTCTTTCTTTTATTTTATTTATTTATTTAATTTTTATTTTTTTTGTAGGTGCTTTATTAATTTTAATAAGAACAAAGCCTTTTTGTTCTAGATGCCATGTTATTAGGTCTTATTTTTTCATTTAAATATTATAATTATTTCTTAAAGAGATTCATTTTCTTTAGTGCTCAAAACTTATTGTCGCTAAAGGATTTGTTTTTCATTGATCTGAGATATTTCGTAAATTCATGAAACCATTGAAATGTGCTCTATTCTTCTTGAACCTTGCATTAATCTTGAATTTGGATGGCAAAATAAGGTTGTGATGTACTAAAGCTCGAGATGACGTAAAAGTCGGTATTTAACATAACGGGCATAAAATAATGTACGTTTACTATCACCGGATTGGTTTATACCCACTAAATATTGGTATTTTCAGTTTTTTTTTTCTTTCTTTGTTTTAATCGTTTTATACACCCTAGCTCTTGATCTTGTGTTTTGATTTTAGATTAGGGTCTGATTTTATTGTATACTGTTTGTGGAGGAGGCTCCAAAGAATAAGATTTGATTTGGTAATTGTATTGTATGATTTGTTCTTCTTTTTTTTTTTTGTGGTTGTATTGTAGAGCACTTCTTGTGTGTATGTTAAACTAATAAAAGAGCGCAATCAAGTCATTTACAATAATTTTCACTAGCTTAGGATTCATGGTCTTAAAACCGTTTAGACTTCATGGTAAAAAGTTTTTGCTAGGCTATTTTCTATTATGATTCTTGTGGGTTATAATTCGTACATTAAAAGAACGAGATAAAGTTATTCTTTTTTAGGTCCACAATCTATTTTCTTGGTCCATTTTCCTTGGCATATAATACATCAGGGAGTAAGATTTAAAAGTAGTATGTCATTCCATTCTGGTAATATTATTATTTTGTTTTTATTATGTTGTTATGTCATTTTTAATTTTATTCTTTTATGTTATTTGACTTTATATATTGCCTTTAAATTTAAGGGTTTTGCCTCTCAATTTTTGAACCGAGACATAGTATTTTTTTTCTGTAATGCATAAACGAAAGCATCCTTGATCCCAGATAGTATGTTTATTCTTGATCAATATTTAGATCAGCACCGTAGGCTTCCTAGATCTGTGTGTCTGTATCTATGCAAACTATTTTGTCAGCTTTTAGGTATCGAGATTAAATTTTGCTCAGAATCTAATCGCATGCCTTAAACACATGAGTGTTTCAACTTTCACACTTAAGGAGCATTAGATCTTTTCGTTTTAAAGAGTTTACTATTTGACGCTTTTAAGAACAATTTGCTTGCCTGAGCTTGGTAGGTTATACAGTTAAAACGAGTATAACAAGAGGAAACGTTGCAGTCGGGCTCAACCGACTGCGGCATACTCGATACCAGTATTAAAACCGGTTTAACCTGATTGCAGAGGGGCGTACGCTGCCTTAAAGATTTTCCGATGCAGATGGGGATGCCACAAGCTATCTTCCTTACAAATTTGGTGACTCTAGCTCAAAGTTTGTAAAAGGTGGGGAAAAGGGGGGCTGGGGGCGGTATGGGTGGGCGTGGCATCCAAATTTTTGATGCAGATCTTTGTGAAATGTCAATAGCTATCTTCATACCAAATTTGGTGTATCTAGCTCGAACTTTGTAAAAAGTGGGGCAAGGGAGGCTGGGGGTGGTATGGGTGGGCGTGGCATCCAAATTTTTGATGCAGATCTTTGTGAAATGTCAATTGCTATCTTCATACCAAATTTGGTGTATCTAGCTCGAACTTTGTAAAAAGTGGGGAAAGGGGGGCTGGGGGTGGTACCGGTGGGCGTGGCATCCAAAATTTTGATGCAGATCTATGTGCAATGTCAGTTGCTATCTTCATACCAAATTTGGTGGCTCTAGCTCCACAACTCTGGAAGATACACGCATTCCCGTTTTTGACGAAGCGTTGGGGTGGATGGGGGCGGCTAGGGCAGTATTGGTGGGCGTGGCATCCAAACTTTTGATGCAGTGTTTGGGGGGTCATCATCACCTATCTTGACACCAAATTTGGTGGCTATAGCTCAAAAACTGTGGAAGATATAGGCTTTTTTGACTTTAAAATACGAGGGGGCTGGGGGCGGAATGGGGAGGCGTGGCTCCAAAATTTTTGATGCAGTTTTTTGGAGGTTCCTAGTAGCTATCTTCTTACCAAATTTGGTAGTTCTAGCTGAAAGGATGTGCGAAATATGTGGATTTATCGGTTTTGAGCTATCGAATTTATCGACTTGCCAGCCCCCCAGTTATCGTAGAACCCCCATCTTGACACTTTAATTTACTATCCCATAGATAAAGAGAATTGGAAAGTTTCAAGTCTCTAGCTTGAAGGGTGTGGAAAAAACTTGCATACATACGGACGGACAGACGGACAGACACCATGACGGACATTGCACAAAACCAATATACTCTTTACCTTCGGTATCGAGTATAACAATTAGTGGAAAGATGGAACTGTCTTATAGAATTTCTTATACATTATTCGTTGCTTCTTTCCCTATCGCTTTTTCTCACGCACTTTGAGATTATAACATTACTTAATGGAATGTGCTGTATGTTCCTGATAGTTTGCTGATTATTGTTGTTAATTATTATTTTGTTTATTTATTTCTTTTAAATCTCATATAGTATTTTTCTCTTATGTTTCTTTTTTCGCTTCACTTCTATACTTACTTTAATAATTTATCATATGTTTCCTCTAATTTATATTCAATCGCCCTTTAATTGACAAAAACTGGGTGGCGGTAAGCTGTTAAGAACGGAAGGCAATTAATCTATAAAACTGATGGAACGGAACAGTTGTGATTATTTTTCATTTAAAAATAGAAGTAGGCTGTTAAAATAAATATTTACTTATATTAAATTAAAATTTGAATTGATTTTTAGTAAACCGGATTTTTTTTTCGAAAATGTAGCTTTTAAAAGAATATATTAAGCTGTGAAGTAGGCCAAGCGAGCCTAATTCACATTTACATACAGATATAGGAAACGGCAAGAAGCCCACAATTAGTTACTTACATTTAGTCAGCTATACTCGTAGATAAGAAACGGCAAGAAGCCAACATTTAGTTATATTTGTTTGGTATAAATAAGAACAACAAGAAGTCCACATTTGTTTAAAATATATATAATAAACGACGAGAGGTCAACGTTTAGTTACGCACTAACATATAAGAAACGGCAAGAAGCTACGTAATACATAAGAAGATAGAAGAGGCGCACGAGAGAGCCGCGACCCGAAGACCCAGCGGTCGGGAGAAGCCACGAAGCGATCAACGCCGAGGAAGAGACCGGCGCAGTTCAGTTGGTGTAGAAAGGTCCGATCGAACCCACGCGTATTTGGGAAGCGTGAACTCGTACAGTAGTTAGTCTGAATATAAGTAGTTGAAATTAATTGTAAGTCTTTGAAGAGAAACATAACATTAAACGGAAAGAAGATAACGAAACGAATAAAAGCTTTCTTTACTAATTTAGTCAAAACTAAACCCCTACCCCTCTGTTGTTCTTTTGATTGTTGAAGTTGGTTGCAGCTGTCAGTTTTGCATGTCGACGCGCATACACGCTGGCCGCCAAGTTTTGCGCACACTTGTGCATATGTACGCGCGTGATACCCTAATCCCGTTGAAACAATCTGAGTGACCAGTGGTACTCGTACTGTGGGCTGCCCAGTACATCTCCCCCCCGATCACTCAGCCGTTTTCGACCAACGCGGGTGTCAGGCGACACAAATTACACGTGTCTATACTTCACAAGGCGTCACTGGTGTTTGTAATAAATTTCTTGTGACGCAGAACTTTGGCCGGACTGAGATATATACCCCGGCCAAAATCTCTACCTTACAAGTGGCGCCCGAGCAGGGACGCATAAGTGAAACAGACGTAGCATAAGTTGGGAATAAAACCCCCAAACGTGCTACAAACAAGTGTAAAGTGCAAAATCAATCCGCATTTACCCGACGATACCCTGGTTATCGTGCGCACATTTAAGACAAGCAAAAAAAAGGCGACCGAGTCTTGTGCGGTTAGCGGCTTAGCGAAAGTGACGGTGATAGGGTAAACGCCGATCACATAACGGCGCTGTGCAACGGGTCAACGACAAAGGGTACAGCACGCGCAGTATAATCAAAAGTCATGTGGTTTCGAGCGCAGCTGTAGGCATCGAACAGTGGGACGAGAGCATTTGTAAAGAGGACTTGGTTACAAAGTGGTGGTTTGCAAACGAAGGTTAAACTAAATAAATAATAAAATAAATATAATAATAATAAAATAAATATAATAATAACGAGCAAAAAAAAATATTTTTTTAAAAAAAAAAAATCGGCAGACACAGATAACAAATAAAGCAACAAAAAAAAATAAATATATAATAGCAAATAATAAATAATAATTAGTAATAAAAAAGGTAATATTCGGCAAAAATAAAACACTAATAGAAATTAAAATTCCGCAAAAATTAAACAATAATAGAAATCAAAATTCGGCAAAATAAAACGTAATAAAAATTCAAATTCAAAAAAAATAAAAACAATAATAAAAGTACAAGTCCGGCAAAAATAATAAACATAAATAAAAATTGAAATTCGACGAAAATAATAATAACAAACAAAACTGAGGAATGATTAAAAGGGAAGGTCAAAAAAAAAGGGAAACATAATAATAATAATAAAAGTATAAATTCGACGAGAAGAAATAATAACAAAAGAAACAAAAAAGGATAGCGGAATAGATTTAAAAAAAAAAAAAATTAATAAAAAAAAAAAATATATAAATAAAAAAAAAAAAAAATTAATAACAAAATTTAACCCGAAATTTAATAAAATTGTTATTAGCTGCTTGTCGATTGGTTTTGTGGTGAAGGAAAATCTAGGGTATTTTTTTTTTACAGTACTTAGCGTGACCGAAATGAGCAAGCCCAATGACACACCGCTGGAGGATCGGGTCAACGCAGGCGTAGGCGTACGTTGGGTCTACCACTGCCGGAAGGAGGATTTAGAACGCCTGACGAAAGAACTAGGATTGGATTACTCAGGGAAAGTAGAGGAATTGCGAAAACGGGTATGTACTTTCATAAAAGATGGGAATCACCACACAGGAGTGTGGACGCGGCTAGCCGAGTGGGAAACGCGCTTCGCGAAAATACCTGAATCACCCGTGCCATTAAACGTTTTCGCCCCAAGCGCACGACAGCGTCAGAAATCTGAGTCCGACCTGCTGACGTTGTCAGGGTCACCAGGGGGGTTGTTCCCGATTAGCCATACACAACATCTGACAGTGAAAGGGCAAGGTACTCAAAGCGGCGTAGCATCCGGAGAGCACATGGCACCGCAAGTTAGCCTGCCTGTGACCAGCACACAAGTAGTCCCGGAGGGCAATAGATCGCGCACGAGCGCCAACTGCGGGGGTTGTGACAGTAGTAGGCAGTACATGGTCGTCCCCGAGCTGGTCAGAAAGTGGGGTGTCAGATTCGACGGTTACGCGGATCCGCTCGTTTTTATAGAGGCGCTCGAACAACGAGCGAGAGCGTATGAAATCAACTTAGACCGGATGCCCAGGGCTATGAGCGAAGCGTTGACAGGCATGGCAGCATGTTGGTTTTCGACGAGCGACCTCAGTGACGCGAGTTGGGTCGCATTTAAAAGGGAGTTTTACGAGTTCTTCCTACCTCCACAATATTTTGATAGGCTAGAAGACCAAATTAGGGCCCGTCGGCAACGCGCCGGCGAGGGTTACAAAGAATACATGGTCGATTTGAGGAGACTTATGCGCCATGCCGGGTACGGGGCGGAACAGGAGTTGAACCGTATTTATGAGAACCTGGCCCGGGAGTACAGACTCTATATCCGTAGAAGAGATTTCGCGACACTTGTTCAACTGACCCAGCTAGCAGCAGAATTTGAAGGTATCCCAGGGCAAAACCGGGAGGCAATGGGAGTTAGGAATATGACAGGAGTCGATCACTCACACGAGTCTAGGGTCGTGGACACGCCCGCTAGGCAAGACAATCCTTTCCGGAACCCGCCAGCGCAGTTACCGTTGGCGCGGAATGGCCCAAATAACGTGAGGGCAGGGGGAAGCGGAGAAATCTCGAACGGCATGCTGGGACAAGAGCATATAAGGCCGAGGGGAACCAGTCGCGTGTGCTATAATTGTTCGCAGGAAGGGCATTTTGCCCGAGAATGCTCAAATCCAAAGGTGCTGTGCTGTAGGCAGTGTGGCGCGCAGGGCGTGAGCACCAGTATGTGTTGCGGAAAGGGGGCGGGAAACGAGCAGCCGCGTCATCCGGAGTGGGATCGGATGGGCGTCGGCGCGAGTCAGTCCCAGAAATAGTATACCCTCTTAGAGTCGAAAATAGTCGCATAGTCGCCATGGTAGGAGTCGGGGACCGAGGTGCAGAAGCGACAGTCGACACGGGGGCTACTAGGAGCTTCGTAAGCGAGGAGTTTTTCCGCGAGATTGAGATGAAAGGGGAAGTTTTCTCTGCAGCCGCAAAACACGCTTAGCCGACGGGTCGAGCGTCGCCATTAGCAAGCTGTTGCGGACAAAAGTAAAGTTAGTAGGTAAAGAAGTGACAATGGATCTGCTGGTAATGCCATCCATGTTGGATAGTCTCATTCTGGGAATGGACTTTCTGTGTAAGATAGGTACGACGGTTCAATGTGGCGAAGCGAGGTTGATTCTACAAAGCGCCGAAGCGCCGACCGAGGGTACCGACAAGGTCGAGGCGGAGACTCCAGCAGGAAAAGAGCGCGAGACGCACGAGTCGGAGAGCGCATTGCGGGGAAGTGACCCGAGGGAATCCTGCGAGGAGGATACAACAACAGAGGAGCGAGAGGCAAACCGAGACGCAGCGTCAGCCGTTGAGAAGCCATCGTTAGGTCAATTGGGTAACGCAGGCGTGGCTGTACCCCACGGAAGGCACCCAGAGCCCGACGAAAAGCAAGAAGATGTTAACGAGGAAGAGCAACAATGGCCAGCAAGCTTGGATCCCGCAATACAAAAGTTTCTGAAGGAGGAGTTGCAATTGTTCAAGGAGTTACGAGGTGTGTCCAACATAGCCGAGCATCACATTGTTATGAGGGATAACAAGCCGATCAAGCAGAGGTACTATCCCAAAAACCCTGCAATGCAGCGCGTGATCGACCAACAAGTGGACGAACTGATTGAGGCAGGGGCCATAGAACCGTCGAGAAGCCCACACAGCGCGCCTCTTGTACTCGTTCGCAAGAAAACGAATGAATGGAGGATGTGCGTCGACTACAGGCAGCTCAACGCGCACTCAATACCCGACGCATACCCCGTTCCCCGGATTAATCAAATCTTGGAGAAGTTGAGAAACGCGCGATTTATATCGACGTTAGACTTGAAACACGGCTATTGGCAAATCCCCATGGCAGCGGACAGTCGGGAGTGCACGGCGTTCACGGTGCCTGGCCGAGGGCTGTTCCAGTGGAAGGTCATGCCGTTTGGATTGCATTCGGCCGGCGCTACATTTCAGAGAGCCCTGGATACGGTGATCGGCCCTGGGATGGAGCCCCACGCGTTCGCTTACTTGGACGACATCATCATAGTCAGCAAAACAGAGGAAGAACACTTAGAGAACTTGAGGGAAGTGTTCCACAGGCTGAGGAAGGCTAATCTGAAGCTGAATCGAAGGAAATGTTCTTTCTTCCAAAGGAAGCTGGTATACCTCGGGCACCTGGTGATCAGCGAAGGCATCCAGACGGACCCTGCCAAAGTGGAAGCCATCAATAATTTGAAAGCCCCGACTAGCAAAAAGGAGCTCAGGAGGTGCCTGGGGATGGCGTCATGGTACCGTCGGTTCGTGCCTAATTTCACTACGATGGTGCAGCCTATGACAGGCTTGTTGAAGAAAACCCGGAAATGGTCGTGGGACGAAGAGCAGCAAACAGCACTAGACAACCTCAAACGGTGCTTGACAACCGCTCCGATATTGGTTTGCCCGGATTTCGAGGAAAAATTCACGCTCCAGACAGACGCAAGCGATTATGGCATCGGAGGGGTGCTCACCCAAAAGATCGACCAACAAGAGAGGGTCATTTCCTACACGAGTCGGAAACTTTCGAAAGCGGAAATGAACTACTCCGCGACAGAAAAGGAGTGCCTGGCGATCGTGTGGTCAATTCGGAAATTGAGATGCTATCTAGAGGGATACCACTTCGACGTCGTGACGGATCACATGGCTCTAAAATGGTTGAACTCCATCGAAAGCCCAACGGGAAGAATAGCACGGTGGGCATTGGAGCTCCAGCAATACCAATTCGACGTGAAGTACAGAAAAGGGAAGCTCAACGTGGTAGCAGACGCGCTGTCGCGAGACCCGTTGGAGCAACTCCAGCAAGCCGTGGTTCAGCAGTCAAAAGGGAAATGGATCCAAGGGTTACGAGAAAAGATAGCCAAAGAACCAGCCAAATACGCAGACTACACGGAAGAAAACGGACAGTTATACCGCCACCTAGGCCACCGGGCGGATGACGAAGACTATATCCCGTGGAAGCTATGCGTGGACGAGGACCATAAGAGGAGGGTGTTGCAGGAATGCCACGACGCGCCGACCGCCGGTCACCAGGGTATCCGGAAAACAGTCATGAGGCTGTCGCAGCGCTATTATTGGCCAGGTATGTTCAGAGATGCGTCCAGGTACGTTAGACGTTGCGAAAAATGCCAACTATTCAAGACGGAGCAGAGGAAGCCAGCTGGTCAGATGTTAACCCGCCAGGTGGCGGAGCCAATGGCCATCCTATGCGCGGACTTTGTGGGTCCCCTGCCGCGCTCAAAACAGGGCAATACTATGTTGTTAGTATTCCACGACGCATTCACGAAGTGGGTAGAACTGGTTCCTTTAAAAAGAGCAACAGCAGCAACTCTACAGAAAGCCTTTCGCGAGCGAATCTTATGCCGTTTCGGCGTACCCAAGAAATTCGTATGCGACAACGGAGTCCAGTTCACAAGCCGAAGTTTCAAGGCATTTCTGAACTCGATAGGCGTAGAGGTGGAACATACGGCCCCATACTGCCCACAGGAGAATCCGACGGAGAGGACCAACAGGACGGTGAAAACGATGATAGCGCAGTACATCTCGGGAAATCAAAGTTCGTGGGACGAACTAATACCCGAAATCTCGTTGGCAGTCAACTCGAGCATTGCTGATTCGACAGGATTTTCCCCGGCGTTCCTGATGCAGGGAAGAGAACCTCGTTTGCCAGCAACGTTATACGACGAGAAGATACCGGGTACAGGAAATGCATCGCAAACACCTGGGGAGAAAGCGGACCGCCTGAGGGAAGTGTTCAAGATAGCGCAGGGAAACCAACAGCGAGCGTCAAAGGATCAAGGGAGGAATTACAATCTGAGAAGGAGGGAATGGAGGCCGACGATCAACGAACTGGTTTTGTTGAGGACCCACCAACTCTCAAAAGCCAGCGACGGGTTCGCTGCAAAACTGGCACCGAAATACGAGGGACCATACCGGGTTAAAAATTCATCTCTCCGAATGTCGTGCGATTAGCAAAAGAAGGGGAGCGCAAGAGCCGGACGGCTAGCATCTCGCAATTGAAACCTTTTCAACAAGAAGACGAAGACGACACAGCGAGTCTACAACAGGAAGCGAAGATAAGCGAAAGGCGATGCCCATCATAAGCAGACGCTCACGTTTTGCCTTTCTTCTTTTCCCCACTTATTCGTTTTCAGAAACCCACTAACGAAAACCCACCCAAAAGAAAAAAAAAAACATTTGCATCTCGTATAAAACACAATAATAACCTATACACAATTTCTTACCCACAGGCAATGGAAGCTAAAGACAAAAAGAGCCTCAGTGAAGCCATAGAGGGGCCAGCTAGCTACGAGGGTTATACCCGTGAGCGTTCGTCCAGGATTGGGGTGGCAACAACCGACACGTATGAGCAAATGATAAGCCCCACAGCACTCGTGAACAAGCACGTACACACAGAAGCCTCAATTGAAGATACGCTCGAGGGAGTGGTGATCCGTATAATGGAGTTGACGACCTATAGCGTCGGACCACCGCAACCAAGGTCACAGCAGCCACCCGAAGCGACCGGCGTGCCGACGGACGAGGAATGGGCAGAATGGGAGTCACCGAAGATACAGCAAGAAGCCGAAGACGAGATCGTCGGATGGGAAGAAGGGCTGGACGCAACGCTGGAAGTCGAACGAGAAGACCAGAAGACGACCATCCGCGTTGAGCCGCCGCACCCGACAGAAGAAGAATGGGCAGAATGGGAGTCGCCGAAGGTAGAACAGGAGACCGAAGATGAAATCGTTGGATGGGAGGAAGGGTTGGACGCAACGCTGGAAGACAAGCAAGAAGACCCACCGCGCAGCTCGGAGCCCACGGCGTGACTTTTGCCGTAACCCCACACCGCGACGGTACGGTCACGGTCACGAAGAAAGGGGGGGGTGTGAAGTAGGCCAAGCGAGCCTAATTCACATTTACATACAGATATAGGAAACGGCAAGAAGCCCACAATTAGTTACTTACATTTAGTCAGCTATACTCGTAGATAAGAAACGGCAAGAAGCCAACATTTAGTTATATTTGTTTGGTATAAATAAGAACAACAAGAAGTCCACATTTGTTTAAAATATATATAATAAACGACGAGAGGTCAACGTTTAGTTACGCACTAACATATAAGAAACGGCAAGAAGCTACGTAATACATAAGAAGATAGAAGAGGCGCACGAGAGAGCCGCGACCCGAAGACCCAGCGGTCGGGAGAAGCCACGAAGCGATCAACGCCGAGGAAGAGATCGAACCCACGCGTATTTGGGAAGCGTGAACTCGTACAGTAGTTAGTCTGAATATAAGTAGTTGAAATTAATTGTAAGTCTTTGAAGAGAAACATAACATTAAACGGAAAGAAAATAACGAAACGAATAAAAGCTTTCTTTACTAATTTAGTCAAAACTAAACCCCTACCCCTCTGTTGTTCTTTTGATTGTTGAAGTTGGTTGCAGCTGTCAGTTTTGCATGTCGACGCGCATACACGCTGGCCGCCAAGTTTTGCGCACACTTGTGCATATGTACGCGCGTGATACCCTAATCCCGTTGAAACAATCTGAGTGACCAGTGGTACTCGTACTGTGGGCTGCCCAGTACATCTCCCCCCCGATCACTCAGCCGTTTTCTACCAACGCGGGTGTCAGGCGACACAAATTACACGTGTCTATACTTCACAAGGCGTCACTGGTGTTTGTAATAAATTTCTTGTGACGCAGAACTTTGGCCGGACTGAGATATATACCCCGGCCAAAATCTCTACCTTACAAAGCTCATAACATATTTATTTAGATTTTCACATTGAGGTAACATCAGCGCAAGTCCCTCGATAGTTAGCTGCCGTTTACAGACGGTGAAGTAAATGGGATGCCGCTTTGTCGTTTCTCATAATCACAATTAAGCTGCCCGACGATGAAAATGAGTTCCTTTACGATTTACGTACTGTCACTGTTTGCAGCGGCCTGGCGTCCTCCAAAGAGTCAAACACTCATCATCATCATTTGCCCCCTACGGCGAAGCGATCCTCACCTGAACCATCACTCGTACACACATAAGTAAATTTTACCTAGATTAGGTACGGTTTGCGTCTAGCCGTCTTATTTGAATAGTTCTGTTCTACTCTACACCGATTTTGGATCCCCTGATTTCTATTATTCCCAGCTACTTTCCTAGGCTCACACCTTTAACTTCTAACACACCAGCCCACATAACATATTATTTGGATATAAAAATATAAGACAATGACTATCAAGTACCAAGAGCTATTAAAACAAGTGGAAACGTTGCAGTCGGACGCAACCGACTGCGGCATACTCGATACCAGTATTAAAACCGGTAAAAGAGGCCTGAGGTACGGATGCGGCAGGGTACGCTGCCTTAAAGATTCTCCGATGCAGATGGGGATGCCACCAGCTATATTCCTTCCAAATTTGGTGACTCTAGCTCAAAGTTTGTAAAATATTGGGAAAGGGGGGGGCTGGGGGCGGTATGGGTAGTTGTGGCATCAAAATTTTTGTTGCAGATCTTTGTGAAATGTCAATTGCTATCTTCATATCAAATTTGGTGACTCTAGCTCGAAATTTGTAAAAAGTGGGGAAAGGGGGGCTGGGGGCGGTATGGGTGGGCGTGGCATCCAAATTTTTGATGCAGATCTTTGTGAAATATCAATTGCTATCTTCATATCAAATTTGGTGACTCTAGCTCGAAATTTGTAAAAAGTAGGGAAAAGGGAGCTGGGGGCGGTATGGGTGGGCGTGGCATCCAAATTTTTGATGCAGATCTTTGTGGAATGTCAATTCCTATCTTCATACCAAATTTGGTGACTCTAGCTAGAAAATTGTAAAAAGTGGGGAAAGGGGGGCGAAATGGAGGGCGTGGTTTCAAAACTTTGATGCAAATTTTTGGGGGTCGTTGCCAGCTATCTTCCTACCAAATTTGGTGGCTCTAGCTCCACAACTCTGGAAGATACACTCATTCCCGTTTTTGACGAAGCGTTGGGGTGGATGGGGGTGGCTAGGGCAGTATTGGTGGGCGTGGCATCCAAACTTTAGGGAGTCATCATCACCTATCTTGGCACCAAATTTGGTGGCTCTAGCTCAAAAACTGTGGGAGTTATAGGCTTTTTTTACTTTAAATAGCGCGGGGGGCTGGGGGCGGAATGGGTGGGCGTGGCTCCAAAATTTTTGATGCAGTTTTTTGGGGGTTGCTAGTAGCTATCTTTTTAACAAATTTGGTAGTTCTAGCTGTAAGGATGTGCGAAATATGTGGATTTATCGGTTTTGAGCTATCGAATTTATCGATTTGCCAGCCCCCCAGTTATCGTAGAACCCCCATCTTGACACTTTAATTTACTATCCCATAGATAAAGAGAATTGGAAAGTTTCAAGTCTCTAGCTTGAAGGGTGTGGAAAAAACTTGCAACCATACGGACGGACAGACGGACAGACACCATGACGGACATTGCACAAAACCAATATACTCTTTACCTTCGAAATCGAGTAAAACAAGTGGAAACGTTGCAGTCGGACGCAACCGACTGCGGCATACTCGATTCCAGTATTCAAACCGGTCAAAAGAGGCCTGACTGCAGAGGGGTACGGATGCGGCAGAGGTGTACGCTGCCTAAAAGATTTTCCGATGCAGATGGGGATGCCACAAGCTATATTCCTTACAAATTTGATGACTCTAGCTCAAAGATTGTAAGTTTGTTGGGAAAGGAGGGGGAGGGGGCTGGGTGGGCGTGTCATCCAAATTTGTGATGCAGATCTTTGTGGAATGTCAATTGCTATCTTCATACCAAATTTGGTGACTCTAGCTCGAAAATTGTAGAAAGTTGGAAAAGGGGGGCTGGGGGCGGTATGGGTTTGCGTGGCATCCAAATTTTTGCTGCAGATCTTTGTGGAATGTCAATTCCTATCTTCATACCAATTTTGGTGACTCTAGCTAAAAGTTTGTAAAAGGTGGGGAAAGGGGGGCGAAATGGGAGAGCGTGGCTCCAAAACTTTGATGCAGTTTTTTGGGGGTCGTTACCAGCTATCTTCCCACCAAATTTAGAGGCTCTAGCTCTACAACTCTGGAAGATACACGCATTCCCGTTTTTGACGAAGCTTTGGGGTGGATGGGGGCCGCTAGGACAGTATCGGTGAGCGTAGCAACCAAACTTTTGATGCAGTTTTTGGGGGGTCATCATCACCTATCTTGGCACTAAATTTGGTGGCTATAGCTCAAAAACTGTGGGAGATATAGCCATTTCTGATTTCAAATTGCGGTGGGGCTGGGGGCGGAATGGGTGGGTGTGGCTCCAAAACTTTGATGCAGTTTTTTGGGGGTCGTTGCCAGCTATCTTCCCACCAAATTTGGAGGCTCTAGCTCTACAACTCTGGAAGATACACGCATTCCCGTTTTTGACGAAGCGTTGGGGTGGATGGGGGCGGCTAGGACAGTATCGGTGGGCGTGGCATCCAAACTTTTGATGCAGTTTTTGGGGGGTCATCATCACCTATCTTGGCACTAAATTTGGTGGCTCTAGCTCAAAAACTGTGGGAGATATAGCCATTTCTGATTTCAAATTGCGGTAGGGCTGGGGGCGGAATGGGGGGGCGTGGCTCCAAAATTTTTGATGCAGTTTTTTGGGGGTTGCTAGTAGCTATCTGCTTACCAAATTTGGAAGTTCTAGCTGTAAGGATGTGTTAAATATGTGGACTTATCGGTTTTGAGTTATCGAATTTATCGATTTGCCAGCCCCCCAGTTATCGTAGAACCCCCATCTTGACACTTTAATTTACTATCCCATAGATAAAGAGAATTGGAAAGTTTCAAGTCTCTAGCTTGAAGGGTGTGGAAAAAAGTTGCGAACATACAGACGGACAGACGGACAGACGGACGGACACCATGACGGACATTGCACAAACCCAATATACTCTTTACCTTCGGTATCGAGTATAATAACAGCTTAACAGACCCGGTATTTAAAACCAGAAAAAATAACAGCTCCCTGTTTTAAACAGTTAAACAACAACCGGTTTCTTATACCGAAAAAACCTGTTTTTAACAGCTAAACAGCAATCTGTTTTTTGACAACCACAAAAAAAAAAGTGGAAACGTTGCAGTCGGACGCAACCGACTGCGGCATACTCGATACCAGTATTAAACCGGTAAAAAGAGGCCTGATTGCAGAGGGGTACGGATGCGGCAGGAGTGTACGCTGCCTTAAAGATTTTCCTATGCAGATGGGGATGCCACAAGCTGTCTTCGTTGCATATTTGGTGACTAGCTCAAAGTTTGTAAAAGGTGGGGAAAGGGGGGCTGGGGGCAGTATGGGTAGTTGTGGCATCAAAATTTTTGATGCAGATCTTTGTGAATTGTCAATTGCTATCTTCATACCAAATTTGTTGACTCTAGCTCAAAGTTTGTAAAAAGTGGGGAAAGGGAGGCTGGGGGTGGTATGGGTGGACGTGGCATCCAAATTTTTGATGCAGATGTTTGTGGAATGTCAATTGCTATCTTCATACCAAATTTGGTGACCCTAGCTCAAAGTTTGTAAAAAGTGGGGAAGGGGAGCTGGTGGTGGTATGGGTGGGCATGGCATCCAAATTTTTGATGCAGATCTTTGTGGAATGTCAATTGCAATTTTCATACCAAATTTGGTGACTCTAGCTCAAAGTTTGTAAAAGTACGGAAAGGGGGGGGCTGGGGGCGGTATGGGTAGTAGTGGCATCCAAATTTTTGATGCAGATCTTTGTGGAATGTCAATTGCTATTTTCATACCAAATTTGGTGACCCTGGCTCAAAGTTTGTAAAAACTGGGGAAGGGGAGCTGGTGGTGGTATGGGTGGGCATGGCATCCAAATTTTTGATGCAGATCTTTGTGGAATGTCAATTGCTATCTTCATACCAAATTTGGTGACTCTAGCTCGAAAATTGTAAAATGTGGGAAAGGGGGGCGAAATGGAGGGCGTGGCTCCAAAACTTTGATGCAGATTTTCGGGGGTCGTTGCCAGCTATCTTCCTACCAAATTTGGTGGTTCTAGCTCCACTACTCTCGAAGATACACGCATTCCCGTTTTTGACGATGCGTTGGGGTGGATGGGGGCGGCTAGGGCAGTATCGGTGGGCGTGGCATCCAATCTTTTGATGCAGTTTTTGAGGGGTTATCATCACCTATCTTGGCACCAAATTTGGTGGCTATAACTCAAAAACTGTGGGAGATATAGGCTTTTCTGATTTCAAAATGCGGGGGCTGGGGGGCGAAATGGGGTGCGTGGCTCCAAAATTTTTGATGCAGTTTTTTGGGGTTGCTAGTAGCTATCTTTTTACCAAATTTTGTAGTTCTAGCTGTAAGGATGTGCGAAATATGTGGATTTATCGGTTTTGAGTTATAGAATTTAACGATTTGCTAGCCCCCCAGTTATCGTAGAACCCCCATCTTGACACTTTAATTTACTATCCCATAGATAAAGAGAATTGGAAAGTTTCAAGTCTCTAGCTTGAAGGGTGTGGAAAAAAGTTGCGAACATACAGACGGACAGACGGACGGACACCATGACGGACCTTGCACAACTCAATATACTCTTTACCTTCGGTATCGAGTATAATAACAGATCCCTGTTTTAAACAGCAAAACAATTACCTGTTCCTAAAACCGAAAAACCGGTTTTTCACAGCTAAACTGCCACCTGTTCTATGTTTTCTTGGCTTACCTCTTTTCAATATTATTGGATGGGTTCTAGAATTGGAATTGAAAGAGAAAATATTTGCCTGGGGAACGCCAGTTGGCTACCGAAAAATCACGAATTGATATTGCTGACTGATTTAAACTCTATTCAATAGCGTACTATTAAGTCCCGGTTTTTTATCGACACGACTGTGGACTTGTTCTTTCATTTGGATGTTAAATTAAAGTTATAGTACGAAACGCAGCAGTATTGCGTCAGTACATTCGTTGGCTTTTGGTGAAAAAAAATAAATAAAATTAATAGCACTTTTTATACTCGATACCGAAGGTAAAGAGTATATTGGGTTTGTGCAATGTCCGTCATGGTGTCCGTCCGTCCGTCCGTCCGTCCGTCCGTCTGTATGTTCGCAACTTTTTTCCACACCCTTCAAGCTAGAGACTTGAAACTTTCCAAATCTCTTTATCTATGGGATAGTAAATTAAAGTGTCAAGATGGGGGTTCTACGATAACTGGGGGGCTGGCAAATCGATAAATTCGATAGCTCAAAACCGATAAATCCACATATTTCGCACATCCTTACAGCTAGAACTACCAAATTTGTTAAAAAGATAGCTACTAGCAACCCCCAAAAAACTGCATCAAAAATTTTGGAGCCACGCCCACCCATTCCGCCCCCAGCCCCCCGCGCTATTTAAAGTAAAAAAAGCCTATAACTCCCACAGTTTTTGAGCTAGAGCCACCAAATTTGGTGCCAAGATAGGTGATGATGACTCCCTAAAGTTTGGATGCCACGCCCACCAATACTGCCCTAGCCACCCCCATCCACCCCAACGCTTCGTCAAAAACGGGAATGAGTGTATCTTCCAGAGTTGTGGAGCTAGAGCCACCAAATTTGGTAGGAAGATAGCTGGCAACGACCCCAAAAATTTGCATCAAAGTTTTGAAACCACGCCCTCCATTTCGCCCCCCTTTCCCCACTTTTTACAATTTTCTAGCTAGAGTCACCAAATTTGGTATGAAGATAGGAATTGACATTCCACAAAGATCTGCATCAAAAATTTGGATGCCACGCCCACCCATACCGCCCCCAGCTCCCTTTTCCCTACTTTTTACAAATTTCGAGCTAGAGTCACCAAATTTTTTTATGAAGATAGCAATTGATATTTCACAAAGATCTGCATCAAAAATTTTGATGCCACGCCCACCCATACCACCCCCAGCCCCCCTTGCCCCACTTTTTACAAACTTCGAGCTAGAGTCACCAAATTTGATATGAAGATAGCAATTGTCATTTCACAAAGATCTGCAACAAAAATTTTGATGCCACAACTACCCATACCGCCCCCAGCCCCCCCCTTTCCCAATATTTTACAAACTTTGAGCTAGAGTCACCAAATTTGGAAGGAATATAGCTGGTGGCATCCCCATCTGCATCGGAGAATCTTTAAGGCAGCGTACCCTGCCGCATCCGTACCTCAGGCCTCTTTTACCGGTTTTAATACTGGTATCGAGTATGCCGCAGTCGGTTGCGTCCGACTGCAACGTTTCCACTTGTTTTAATAGCTCTTGGTACTTGATAGTCATTGTCTTATATTTTTATATCCAAATAATATGTTATGTGGGCTGGTGTGTTAGAAGTTAAAGGTGTGAGCCTAGGAAAGTAGCTGGGAATAATAGAAATCAGGGGATCCAAAATCGGTGTAGAGTAGAACAGAACTATTCAAATAAGACGGCTAGACGCAAACCGTACCTAATCTAGGTAAAATTTACTTATGTGTGTACGAATGATGGTTCAGGTGAGGATCGCTTCGCCGTAGGGGGGCAAATGATGATGATGAGTGTTTGACTCTTTGGAGGACGCCAGGCCGCTGCAAACAGTGACAGTACGTAAATCGTAAAGGAACTCATTTTCATCGTCGGGCAGCTTAATTGTGATTATGAGAAACGACAAAGCGGCATCCCATTTACTTCACCGTCTGTAAACGGCAGCTCACTATCGAGGGACTTGGGCTGATGTTACCTCAATGTGAAAATCTAAATAAATATGATATGAGCTTAATATATTCTTTTAAAAGCTACATTTTCGAAAAAAAAATCCGGTTTACTAAAAATCAATTCAAATTTTAATTTAATATAAGTAAATATTTATTTTAACAGCCTACTTTTATTTTTAAATGAAAAATAATCACAACTGTTCCGTTCCATCAGTTTTATAGATTAATTGCCTTCCGTTCTTAACAGCTTACCGCCACCCAGTTTTTGTCAATTAAAGGGTGATTGAATATAAATTAGAGGAAACATATGATAAATTATTAATGTAAGTATAGAAGTGAAGCGAAAAAAGAAACATAAGAGAAAAATACTATATGAGATTTAAAAGAAATAAATAAACAAAATAATAATTAACAACTATAATCAGCAAACTGTCAGGAACATACAGCACATTCCATTAAGTAATGTTATAATCTCAAAGTGCGTGAGAAAAAGCGATGGGGAAAGAAGCAACTAATAATGTATAAGAAATTCTATAAGACAGTTCCATCTTTCCACTAATTGTTTTAACTGTATAACCTACCAAGCTCAGGCAAGCAAATTGTTCTTAAAAGCGTCAAATAGTAAACTCTTTAAAACGAAAAGATCTAATGCTCCTTAAGTGTGAAAGTTGAAACACTCATGTGTTTAAGGCATGCGATTGGATTCTGAGCAAAATTTAATCTCGATACCTAAAAGCTGACAAAATAGTTTGCATAGATACAGACACACAGATCTAGGAAGCCTACGGTGCTGATCTAAATATTGATCAAGAATAAACATACTATCTGGGATCAAGGATGCTTACGTTTATGCATTACAGAAATAAAAATACTATGTCTCGGTTCAAAAATAGAGAGGCAAAACCCTTAAATTTAAAGGCAATATATAAAGTCAAATAACATAAAAGAATAAAATTAAAAATGACATAACAACATAATAAAAACAAAATAATAATATTACCAGAATGGAATGACATACTACTTTTAAATCTTACTCCCTGATGTATTATATGCCAAGGAAAATGGACCAAGAAAATAGATTGTGGACCTAAACAAGAACCACTTTATCTCGTTCTTTTAATGTACGAATTATAACCCACAAGAATCATAACAGAAAATAGCCTAGTAAAAACTTTTTACCATGAAGTCTAAACGGTCTTAAGACCATGAATCCTAAGCTAGTGAAAATTATTGTAAATGACTTGATTGCGCTCTTTTATTAGTTTAACATACACACAAGAAGTGCTCTACAATACAACCACAAAAAAAAAAAAAGAAGAACAAATCATACCATACAATTACCAAATCAAATCTTATTCTTTGGAGCCTCCTCCACAAACAGTATACAATAAAATCAGACCCTAATCTAAAATCAAAACACAAGATCAAGAGCTAGGGTGTATAAAACGATTAAAACAAAGAAAGAAAAAAAAACTGAAAATACCAATATTTAGTGGGTATAAACCAATCCGGTGATAGTAAACGTACATTATTTTATGCCCGTTATGTTAAATACCGACTTTTACGTCATCTCGAGCTTTAGTACATCACAACCTTATTTTGCCATCCAAATTCAAGATTAATGCAAGGTTCAAGAAGAATAGAGCACATTTCAATGGTTTCATGAATTTACGAAATATTTCAGATCAATGAAAAACAAATCCTTTAGCGACAATAAGTTTTGAGCACTAAAGAAAATGAATCTCTTTAAGAAATAATTATAATATTTAAATGAAAAAATAAGACCTAATAACATGGCATCTAGAACAAAAAGGCTTTGTTCTTATTAAAATTAATAAAGCACCTACAAAAAAAATAAAAATTAAATAAATAAATAAAATAAAAGAAAGAAAAAAAATGGAAGTGAGATGTAACAAAACTGCAACTATCACAGTTAAGGAACAGTAGTTGTAGGTACTTAACCCTTAAATTAAAACAGCTAACGAAGTCATACTTTTCGAAACAGTGTAAGACTCATATCTCGAACTGTTAAGCTAGTTTAATGCACTTCCTTATTAAATGTAATAAAAATGAGGAGAATAATGAAAGAAAATATTCCCATCCATCAATTAAAAGAAATTAATAACGAAATTTTCTTAGTTTAGGCAATGAGTTTGGAAATATAAAAATCTTACATAATCACTAAAAAAGTAGAAAGGTTGTAACGTTTAACGTACAAGTGTTGATGAGCGGATGTTATTGTAGCGGACAACGGAGTACGCGCTGGCTTCAACGGCTGTGGCTCGTCGGCTAAGTCGAGGGTATCAAAAGAATGAACCGTGTGCTACGTTGCTCCAGTCGTTATCTGATTATAATTAAATTCGCGTACTCTTTTACCAGTATAGGGGAAAAAGGGGAAGTGGAACAGGAGGGATGAGGAGGGAAGCACGTAAAACTGTGTGGGTTTTTAAGGGCGGCTGAAAACAAAAACTTCTACACTCAATGTAGGCTATGGCAAAGGCTGCTGATGCAAAGGCACAAGGTGTTGTAGTGCACACGCCCACCCTACCATGATCCTGATAATAGCCAACTCTATATATCGATTCAGGATCCCTAAAAGCGCCTATGGCAGCTAGTGCATCTCGTTCAAGTTAGACATGGTTCCAGTAAAACAAAGATAATTTAAGCAGACATAATTATATTCTTAACACAAATAACAAACGACCTAACATGACGCTAACCAAAAATAATAAGTAGAACAAAAACAGCAAGTGCTTAGAGCAGCTAAAATAAATAATAATTGATTAAGAGAATAATTGATAAATATATAAATATTAAATAAATATGATCATGCATATGGATTACTTTATATACTTAAAATTACTCAGTTTTAAAATGATATGCGTTACGTTACTTGACCATTAAATCTTAAGTTCAAATATTAGTGCAAATGAAAACAAAGGCAAATTGGAACGTTAACTTTTTAGCACAAGTGTGTTTGCCTATGCTGCAAAACACATGTGTTCGCCCGCAAAGTCAAAGCGATCGGAGTTCAAGGTTAAGTAAGAGCGGATTTTGTAAACGTTGGGTTAATGCACGCAAAAGAGAAGCTTTCGCGGCATATTTTATAAGGGAATGAATAGATTAAGAGCAATCACTTACAGCGGCATTCTCCCACGCAGAAAGATCTTTCGTTGTGTGTGTGTGTGTTGTTTTTTTTTTCGTCGCTGAAGCTAGGGAAAGAGGTAATAAGAGAGGGGGGGAGTCTAGAGCTTTAGGCTCTCTTAGCACAATCTCTTATCTTTGTTTGCATTTTCGCACATAACTTTAACTTTATTTAAAATTACTTTGCATATTTTGTGTTACTAATGTATTATGTATAACTCGCAATTGATTTTAGATTACTTTAATTGTATTTTTCTTTTTTACTAATTGCTTGGTTTACTTTTATTTCATTTATTTTTTTTTTTCTCGTCACCACTTGCAAATTTTCTTTACCAATGGACCAATCACATTAACCACAAAAATAAACAAAAAATATGCAAAATATAACAACATTAATTTACAATTAAAAACAAAAAACTCAATAACCTCTCTCTTTGATTTTGGGTTTTTATACTCGATACCGAAGGTAAAGAGTATATTGGTTTTGTGCAATGTCCGTCATGGTGTCTGTCCGTCTGTCCGTCTGTCCGTCTGTCCGTCTGTCCGTCCGTATGTATGCAAGTTTTTTCCACACCCTTCAAGCTAGAGACTTGAAACTTTCCAATTCTCTTTATCTATGGGATAGTAAATTAAAGTGTCAAGATGGGGGTTCTACGATAACTGGGGGGCTGGCAAATCGATAAATTCGATAACCCAAAACCGATAAATCCACATATTTCGCACATCCTTACAGCTAGAAGTACCAAATTTGGTAAGAAGATAGCTATTAGCAACCTCCAAAAAACTGCATCAAAAATTTTGGAGCCACGCCCCCCATTCCGCCCCCAGCCCCCCGCATTTTGAAATCAGAAATGGCTATATCTCCCACAGTTTTTGAGCTATAGCCACCAAATTTGGTGCCAAGATAGGTGATGATGACCCCCTAAAAGCTGCACCAAAAGTTTGGATGCCACGCCCACCGATACTGCCCTAGCCGCCCCCATCCACCCCAACGCTTCGTCAAAAACGGGAATGCGTGTATCTTCCAGAGTTGTGGAGCTAGAGCCTCCAAATTTGGAGGGAGGATAGCTGCTAACGACCCCCAAAAAACTGCATCAAAGTTTTGGAGCCACGCCCACCTATTACGCCCCCAGCCCCCCGCATTTTGAAATCAGAAATGGCTATATCTCCCACAGTTTTTGAGCTATAGCCACCAAATTTGGTGCCAAGATAGGTGATGATGACTCCCTAAAAACTGCACCAAAAGTTTGGATGCCACGCCCACCAATACTGCCCTAGCCGCCCCCATCCGCCCCAACGCTTCGTCAAAAACGGGAATGCGTGTATCTTCCAGAGTTGTGGAGCTAGAGCCTCCAAATTTGGTGGGAAGATAGCTGTTAACGACCCCCAAAAAACTGCATCAAAGTTTTGGAGCCACGCCCCCATTTCGCCCCCCCCTTCCCCACTTTTTACAATTTTCGAGCTAGAGTCACCAAATTTGGTATGAAGATAGCAATTGACATTCCACATAGATCTGCATCAAAAATTTGGATACCTCGCCCACCCATACCGCCCCCAGCCCCCCTTTCCCCACTTTTTACAAACTTCGAGCTAGATTCACCAAATTTGGTATGTAGATAGCAATTGACATTCCACATAGATCTGCATCAAAAATTTGGATGCCTCGCCCACCCATACCGCCCCCAGCCCCCCTTGCCCCACTTTTTACAAACTTCGAGCTAGAGTCACCAAATTTGGTATGTTGATAGCAATTGACATTCCACATAGATCTGCATCAAAAATTTGGATGCCTCGCCCACCTATACCGCCCCCAGCCCCCCTTTCCTCACTTTTTACAAACTTCGAGCTAGAGTCACCAAATTTGGTATGAAGATAGCAATTGACATTTAACAAAGATCTGCAACAAAAATTTGGATGCCACGCCCACCCATACCGCCCCCAGCCCCCCTTTCCCTACATTTTACAAACTTTGAGCTAGAGTCACCAAATTCGGAAGGAATATAGCTGGTGGCATCCCCATCTGCATCGGAGAATCTTTAAGGCAGCTTACACCCCTGCCGCATCCGTACCCCTTTGCAATCAGGCCTCTTTTTACCGGTTTTAATACTGGTATCGAGTATGCCGCAGTCGGTTGCGTCCGACTGCAACGTTTCCACTTGTTTTTCTTTACTTTTGTCGTGGCCGGTCTGTTACATAACAGGTAGAGGGTTATGTACGATTTCGGGCACTAATTCACTCAATAAAAAAAAACCATAAAACAAAAAAAAAACTTCTCCACGTCGCTAATGTTGTTCTTATTTAGAACATGACTATATTGTAGTTCTTCGCGACCACATATTTAATTTAATTCTGCAACTTCCTCACGCGGGGGTTGCTCTGCTTGCGAGTTCAACTGCGGACTGGTGAGTGAAGCCCATATGGAGCGGTAGAAGAAGAGAGCGCTGGTTGGCTGGAGTTGTTGGGGACAGCTGTTCGGTTGAGTCCCAAGACGAATATTGTTGGGCCTTTATTCGGCAGTTGGATACTTGAAATGGTTCTTAATGTCAAGCCAAATAGTAGATCTATTCAACCGATACGTTAATAACCAACACAAAGGGGATTTATATCGAGGCAAATGAAGTTATGGCCAAAACGACCCGCCAATTCTGATAAATATATAGATTGGAAAAATAATCAGAATTGCGAACGCAAAAAAAATTAACTTTTAATTACCTATTAAGTTGAGAATCAGCTCTCAAATAATTTTGCAGGTTACGGCTTTTAAATCCAAGTATAATCCTAACCAAAAAATATAAATGATCCAGTTATTGGAATACAAAAAAAATTAATTAATCAATCTCTTCGCTTACGTCTTTAAACTGGTCCAGTGGCACTTTTCGTTATTTTTCTTTGATTTACTAAACCAATTAAAGGATCACTTTTCGGTTTTAGTGCTTTATTAGAGCACGTTAAATCGCGCACACCTTCTCCCTGACAAGTCTTTGAAAGGGAAAAACATGCGGTCAGAAATTTGGTTGCTACAAGCGACAAAGTTGCACCAATTTATTTCACCTTTATATTCGTTACTCACAGCCCTGTACCGGTTGACATTTTCATCACTCCTAGGTGGCGAGTGTACTGCTCATAACGAAGATAACCAAAGAAAATACTAACAAACATTTACCATTTACCGAAACGAATTGCCGTCTAACCAAGCTTATTTTTATTTTTACGAAACACCAAAAGAAAATAATATCAGTTTGGTTATTTGCAAACAAAAACATAAATAAAAGCGCATACAGTTTTACAAGCACTTGAGCAGAGGTTGGGATGTAAGGCTTGCCTACTTTTAGGGCTTGTCCTAAAATCAAATAGAGGCGACAAGCGGCATATTACACACCCCCCTGCCGAAATCACACTTTGGCGCTGCAACGACCAAAGTGGGATACCCGCTTGGAGACACAAAAAAAAACAGAATCGTCGTTATTGTTTAATATCTTTAGCATGATATTTTCCTACAAGTTTACCCTGCAAATCTTCCAGTTCGTAATAACATGTACCAAGTTTATTCCGAATTCTGGCTTTGACAAAAGTTGGGCCTAGTTTCGAGCTATAACCTGTAGCGAAGTTACTTTGTTGGAAATTACGACGATATACTTCTTGTCCAACAACATAAGAAACTAACTTACTGCGAGTGTTATAGTATTTTTCGTTTCGCGTATGCTGCTGATTGATTCCTATTTTCGCTGTTTGACGAATTAGATCCAACGAATCTTCCCTATTAAAAGTCGTAGTCCGATCATCTAGCTGTTGCAAACTTCTCAAAAGGTGGTAAGTAGAGCCATCGGTGATCATGTGTTGACCAAATGCTATTCTATATGGACTACTTTTTACAGCGGAATGCACACCAGAACGCAGTGCACAGCTTATATGGCTGAGTTGTTCGTCCCAGTTGGACTGATCCGGCTTTATGTAAGCTTTTACAGCGGCAAGTACCGATCTATTTACACGCTCAGATGCGTTAGCTTGAGGTGCGTACATGGCCGTGTAACGATGTTGTATGCTATATTTTTGCAACAAAGCGTTAAATTGGTGCGATTTAAATTGCACACCATTGTCCGATAGAACAGTCTCTGGTACTCCAAAGCAGTGAAAAATTTCCTCTTCAAGAAAACGAATAATAGCGTCCGCAGTTAGTTTTCTAACTGGTTTCAAAAACGGATATTTTGACATGTGGTCAACCACCACACAAATGCCTATATGCCCTGTACGGCTACGGGGGTACGGACCTAGAAAATCAATAAATAATTTCTGAAAAACTCTCTGTATAACGGCTGAAGAACTTAAAGGCGGTCTCAAGGGTTGATTAGGATGTTTGGTACATTTGCATGTTGCACAGTTATTAATGAATGCTTTAACATCCCCTACCAAATTGGGCCAGTAGTAGTACCGCCGAATTCTTTCGAGCGTTTTACTAATACCATTATGCGCGGCTAATGGATGTTCGTGGCACTGTTTTAAAACGTCAGAGACCAACTCTTTTGGTATCCACAACTTCCAACACATATCGTCTGCAATTTGCTCACCAGTAGCATGCTCTGCTCGCCGATAGATAATATGGTTTATAACCTTAACATCTGGCAATGGAACCTTTTGTTTTAAAATTTGGTCTTTAAGTCCCACATACTCCTGAGTGTGAAAATGCGAAGATTTCAAATCAATTGGACAATCCAACGATACTTCCGATAAATCTTCCGTATATATGCGAGAAAGTGCATCCGGAACTACATTCTTACTGCCTTTGCGATGATGAATTTTAAATGAAAATGCCTGCAACTTAAGAGCCCACCTCGCTAATCTGGTACTCAAATCTGTTTGTGACATGAGCCACTTTAACGAAGCATGATCCGTGATGATGGAAAATTCATGTCCCTCTATATATGCTCTAAACTTTTTCACGCACATAACAGCGGCCAAACACTCTTTTTCCGTTACTGAATAATTTCGTTGACACTTATTTAGTTTGCGAGACATAAAGGCAATTGGTACTTCATTACCCTCGCTATCCTCCTGCATAAGCACGCCTCCAACACCCGTATGACTAGCGTCACAATGTATGGAAAACGGCAACGTAAAATCTGGGCTATGCAATACTGGAGCCTTGCACATTTGCTCTTTTAACAATATAAACGCTTTTTTTTCGACTTTTGAGGGTGTCAGAAATGGGTGCAGCTATGCCAGCATAGTTATTTATGAATTTGTGATACCAGCCTGTGGTACCTAGAAACCGACGGACTTGTTTAATAGATCGAGGTACTGGAAAGTCTCTTATTGCAGCGACTTTTTCGGGGTCAGTTTGAATTGTACCATGTCCTATCACATGCCCTAAATACTTAACTTCTTTAAGGCAGAATTTACTTTTTTCAACATTAATTGCTAGACCTGCAAGGGCTAATCGGCTTGCAAGTTGTTTAAGCACGGTGATATGCTTTTCAAAAGACTCTGAAACAACTAGCAAATCATCCAGATAAACAAAAATCTCGTTGCGCAAACTGGGCGGAATAACCGTATCCATTAGCTTGGACATTGTTTGCGGCGCGTTGGTTAAACCAAAAGGCATGACAGTGAATTGATATAGTGGTCTACCTGGGACAGTAAACGCTGTCTTCTCTCGAGCTCTTTGAGTCAACGGGATTTGCCAATAAGCATCTTTTAAGTCGATACTTGTTATGTACTCAGCTCGAGGAAGCCTACTAAGTATACCATCTATCAATGGCATTGGGTATGCATTTTTAACTGTTACCTCGTTTACTTTTCTACTATCAAGACACAAACGAACTTTACCGGGTTTCTGAACCAGAACAATGGGAGATGACCAAGGACTGTCTGATTCTTCTATAACTCCCAGCGCTAGCATTCTCTCCAATTCGTCGTACATTAGCTTTTCAACTGCTGGCGATACTGCGTAATGACGCTGCTTAATGGGCGTACAGTCTGCTACGTCTATGTCGTGAGAAAGCCAAGTGGTCTTGCCAAGGCCTTTTTCAGCAAAAGAAGGAAACAGTTTAATTGTAGATAACAACTCCTTGTGCTGCTGAGCCGTTAATGAAATTTCTAAGGGATCGGATAAGTCGAAAGCAGCCACGTTAGCACTATGGGTTTTATGCATCAACACCAAAGGTAACAAGTCAAAGGCTATCCAAAAATCAATGCCAAGATATAATTCTTGTGATAGCGACGGAACAATATAAAAGCATAATCGTTTTGTATCGCCTCTGAACAAAATTTCAGTTGTGATTTTACCTATGATAGCTTGTTTTGCTCCATCAGCTGTGCGAACGTTAAGCTTCAATGGCTTATATTCTACTGGATTCAAATCTGATGCAAATTTACCACCTATACAACTAATTGACGCTCCTGTATCCATAAGACCACTTAGAGATTTTCCCAATAAGGTTACATCTGCATATGGTCGAACGTCACTTGACAAATCTACAATAGAGGAATTTATGTCCGCTACGGACTTGCTCTGCTTTAAGCGAAACGAACGTTGCCGAATTCTGTTGCGAGTATGTCGCAAACACTCGGCATTTATTTTGGGTTTAGGTGTAAGTAAAGGAATAGCTGGGATTGAAGTCGTAACCGGTGAGTTTTTACTAGCTGTGGTGACATCCATGGCTATTCTGTATTTGTCCCCCTGGACACTAGTTTGCGTGCACTTGTCAAGGGTGCACGCTGAAGTTCGTTTTTTTGAAGGGTGAGAGCACATCTAGAACATGATGGTTTGTATGTGTCTCGTTTACCACACCCATAACAAAAAACGTTCCGAGCTGACACGCAATCTTGATACCTATGCCCATTTTTACCACAGTTCCAACAAGAAAGGGACATTGCAGCGAGATCAATATTATTTGAATCCTCATCATCTTCGTTGTCGGTTTCGGTTTGTACCGTAACTTCATTTAGCTGACGTTTGGATTGAAACCGTTGCACAGGAACTATTGAATGAGCTACAGATTTCACAAATCGTTCACGTGTACGCACTACGTGTCTCAACTGAACAATGTTACCTACATGTACATATAAAATTTCGTGCTGTATTTCTGGCAACAAATTTGCACGAAGTATTTCCAATAAAGCTTGTTCACTTAATTGTTGACTAAGCTTGTCTGCTAAACACAATATGGCTTCATAAAAACTATCAAAAGTTTCATTATGCTTTTGCTTCCTTTGAGCAATAGCTGACCGAATCTCTAAATCAGTTCTTCCATCCTGGAATTGCGATCTCAACGCTACACACAAATCTGACCAGCGAACTGTAGGGACACTTCTGTGGAATCTCCAATACCATTCATTGGCACTTCCCTCGAACAAATTGCTTGCATACCTTGCTAACAGTTCAAAATTGCCCTCCAGAGTCTGGTGAGTGAGTGCTTCGACTCGGTACAAAAAGTCGTCAACTGACAAAGACGCATGTCCGGTAAAACGTAACTTCCAATTAGACATGATTTGACTAATACGATCTGGTCGTAAATCACGATTTGACTGCGAACCAGCCGACATACCTGCCGGAGGTAAATGTTCACTATCGGGTCTACTTGGGATTCTAAACAACTGTTCGAAACTTTGAGGTGTTTGGCTCGATGGTGAAACTCTATTAATAGGTTGAATCGGCTCCGAACTCGTGGACATTTGTACAGACAATCTCTGAAATCCAGCTTCGATCGATTGAGCAATTGTTCGTGTTTGTTGCAATAATACTGTGGCCATTGCTGTTGTAATTGATTGTTGCAAGTTAGCCAACAATGTTTCCTGCCCCATTTGCATCGATCTTGGTTGACTTTCGGGCTGAACTACTCGGTTCTGATCGACCCTAGCTTCCCCAGTTTCTGGTTGTACGGATTGCGGCTGACGCATAGTCGGACTTATGTTCGGCTGTAACTCGGATGAACTGTTGGTAGGGTTCATCTGATTTGCAGACGTTTCAAGATTCTGGCCTATTGGTGAGCTTGCAGCAGTCGTTTTTGACTGTGCTCTGTTAGTTATACTTGTCGATGGCATGTTGTGCTTGGATAACTGCGCTGCTTTTAGTTCTTCCAACAGATTAGTGGATGAACAACGAAGCGAAGTACGACAAACTGGACAAACGTTTTTGTTGTTTGTTTGATTTACAAAACACGCGTGGTGAAAATAATGATTACACCGTGTTGTGAATAACTGAGCTGGAAGCTCGACTTCTTTAGTGCAAACACAACAGATTGTCTCGGGGGTATTAATAAAGGCGGAATTATTTGAAAGCATGCCTAGTAGAAATATTTATCCTACACGCTAACCTATTTTTCAAAGTAGTTCGCAATTATAATATATTTTATAATTTTAAATTTAGATAATATTTTAATTTTTTAAAGAAATACTAATATTTTATCGAATATTATACGAGGTAAATAACTAATAGACAAACAAAAATTAACGAAAAGAACCACTTATGACATTTTATTGGATACCATGCCAAACCATCCTGAGTATCAGCTAACTAGCCAATTACCATTTCTTACATATAACGGAATTTCAAATATATGTAGATATCCTAGTTCTTAAATTGCGCGGAGAGTAGTAGATCTAGTCCACGATCTCATATCCAGCAACAAAACAAAACTTAAGGAAACAAAAAAAATAATATTCTGAAACTACAAAATTACTTGAAGGCAGCTACCGATGTAGGTCAAGTACAGCATAATAGCGCATGCCAACTATACTTGATCGCGGTAAGCTACTAACCTTTACTCTTGACCTAGCTTGTCAAAACAACACCCAGTCAAAACAATGAAGTGGCCTGCTGATTTAACCCGCATAATCAAGAGGGTGAACCTACGAAACTAATCTACAACTTAACACTTGTTTACAGTTACGTATCCAATATCTCACATAGCATAGTAGCGCATGCCAACTATGTGTGATCGGCGGTAATCTGCAGCATTAATTGTTGACCAATTACCGTTTAAATTAAACAATTTTACTGAGCGAAATAGGGTACTAAAAAAAATACATGCTTCAATTAGCGGCCGGAAGTAGATCTGGTCCACTTGCCTTATCCTGCTAAATTAAGACACAAAATTTTATAGCACTTAGGAAAAGGATGACACTTATGTGTAATTAGACATCGGCAATACAACTATTTTGAAGTTACTATTTATCCAGAATGTCTCACACAAGCCTGTTAGCTAAAGCTTGCTTTTACGCTTATAGCCAAGGACAAGGGAATTAGAAATAGAAGGAAAATAAAGTCTCTAGGTATTGTCGACTTTCTTTGAGATTTAAAACTTAATCAAGGCCAGTAATCCAGTAATTTCGTACTAATAACTTTGTACATGAAGTTAACCAAATTCGGCCACACGTCTGGGCGCCAAATAATAATCAAAATAATACATAGGTACTGTAACGTTTAACGTACAAGTGTTGATGAGCGGATGTTATTGTAGCGGACAACGGAGTACGCGCTGGCTTCAACGGCTGTGGCTCGTCGGCTAAGTCGAGGGTATCAAAAGAATGAACCGTGTGCTACGTTGCTCCAGTCGTTATCTGATTATAATTAAATTCGCGTACTCTTTTACCAGTATAGGGGAAAAGGGGGAAGTGGAACAGGAGGGATGAGGAGGGAAGCACGTAAAACTGTGTGGGTTTTTATGGGCGGCTGAAAACAAAAACTTCTACACTCAATGTAGACTATGGCAAAGGCTGCTGATGCAAAGGCACAAGGTGTTGTAGTGCACACGCCCACCCTACCATGATCCTGATAATAGCCAACTCTATATATCGATTCAGGATCCCTAAAAGCGCCTATGGCAGCTAGTGCATCTCGTTCAAGTTAGACATGGTTCCAGTAAAACAAAGATAATTTAAGCAGACATAATTATATTCTTAACACAAATAACAAACGACCTAACATGACGCTAACCAAAAATAATAAGTAGAACAAAAACAGCAAGTGCTTAGAGCAGCTAAAATAAATAATAATTGATTAAGAGAATAATTGATAAATATATAAATATTAAATAAATATGATCATGCATATGGATTACTTTATATACTTAAAATTACTCAGTTTTAAAATGATATGCGTTACGTTACTTGACCATTAAATCTTAAGTTCAAATATTAGTGCAAATGAAAACAAAGGCAAATTGGAACGTTAACTTTTTAGCACAAGTGTGTTTGCCTATGCTGCAAAACACATGTGTTCGCCCGCAAAGTCAAAGCGATCGGAGTTCAAGGTTAAGTAAGAGCGGATTTTGTAAACGTTGGGTTAATGCACGCAAAAGAGAAGCTTTCGCGGCATATTTTATAAGGGAATGAATAGATTAAGAGCAATCACTTACAGCGGCATTCTCCCACGCAGAAAGATCTTTCGTTGTGTGTGTGTGTGTTGTTTTTTTTTCGTCGCTGAAGCTAGGGAAAAGGTAATAAGAGAGGGGGGAGTCTAGAGCTTTAGGCTCTCTTAGCACAATCTCTAATCTTTGTTTGCATTTTCGCACATAACTTTAACTTTATTTAAAATTACTTTGCATATTTTGTGTTACTAATGTATTATGTATAACTCGCAATTGATTTTAGATTACTTTAATTGTATTTTTCTTTTTTACTAATTGCTTGGTTTACTTTTATTTCATTTATTTATTTTTTTTTTTTTTTCTCGTCACCACTTGCAAATTTTCTTTACCAATGGACCAATCACATTAACCACAAAAATAACAAAAAATATGCAAAATATTACAACATTAATTTACACTTAAAAACAAAAAACTCAATAACCTCTCTCTTTGATTTTGGGTTTTTATACTCGATACCGAAGGTAAAGTGTATATTGGTTTTGGGCAATGTCCGTCATGGTGTCTGTCCGTCTGTCCGTCCGTATGGTTGCAAGTTTTTTCCACACACTTCAAGCTAGAGACTTGAAACTTTCCAATTCTCTTTATCTATGGGATAGTAAATTAAAGTGTCAAGATGGGGGTTCTACGATAACTGGGGGGCTGGCAAGTCGATAAATTCGATAACCCAAAACCGATAAATCCACATATTTCGCACATCCTTACAGCTAGAAGTACCAAATTTCGTAAGAAGATAGCTATTAGCAACCCCCAAAAAACTGCATCAAAAATTTTGGAGCCACGCCCACCCATTCCGCCCCCAGCCCCTCCGCATTTTAAAGTCAAAAAAGACTATATCTCCCACAGTTTTTGAGCTATAGCCACCAAATTTGGTGCCAAGATAGGTGATGATGCCCCCCTAAAAACTGCACCAAAAGTTTGGATGCCACGCCCACCGATACTGCCCTAGCCGCCCCCATCCACCCCAACGCTTCGTCAAAAACGGGAATGCGTGTATCTTCCAGAGTTGTGGAGCTAGAGCCTCCAAATTTGGTGGGAAGATAGCTGTTAACGACCCCCAAAAAACTGCATCAAAGTTTTGGAGCCACGCCCACCCATTACGCCCCCAGCCCCCCCGCATTTTGAAATCAGAAATGGCTATATCTCCCACATTTTTTGAGCTATAGCCACCAAATTTGGTGCCAAGATAGGTGATGATGACCCTCTAAAAACTGCACCAAAAGTTTGGATGCCACGCCCACCAATACGGCCCTAGCCGCCCCCATCCGCCCCAACGCTTCGTCAAAAACGGGAATGCGTGTATCTTCCAGAGTTGTGGAGCTAGAGACTCCAAATTTGGTGGGAAGATAGCTGTTAACGACCCCCAAAAAACTGCATCAAAGTTTTGGAGCCACGCCCCCATTTCGCCCCCCTTTCCCCACTTTTTACCATTTTCGAGCTAGAGTCACCAAATTTGGTATGAAGATAGCAATTGACATTCCACAAAGATCTGCATCACAAATTTGGATGCCACGCCCACCCATACCACCCACAGCCCCCCTTGCCCCACTTTTTACAAACTTCGAGCTAGATTCACCAAATTTGGTATGTAGATAGCAATTGACACTCCACAAAGATCTGCATCACAAATTTGGATGCCACGCCCACCCATACCGCCCCCAGCCCCCCTTTCCCCAATTTTTACAAACTTTGAGCTAGATTCACCAAATGTGGTATGTAGATTGCAATTGACATTCCACGTAGATCTGCATCAAAAATTTGGATGCCTCGCCCACCCATACCGCCCCCAGCCCCCCTCCCCCCCCCCTTTCCCTACATTTTACAAACTTTGAGCTAGAGTCACCAAATTTGGAAGGAATATAGCTGGTGGCATCCCCATCTGCATCGGAGAATCTTTAAGGCAGCGTACACCCCTGCCGCATCCGTACCCTCTTCAATCAGGCCTCTTTTTACGGGTTTTAATACTGGTATCGAGTTATGCCGCAGTCGGTTGCGTCCGACTGCAACGTTTCCACTTGTTTTTCTTTACTTATGTCGTGGCCGATCTGTTACATAACAGGTAGAGGGTTATGTACGATTTCGGGCACTAATTCACTCAATAAAAAAAACCATAAAACAAAAAAAAAACTTCTCCACGTCGCTAATGTTGTTCTTATTTAGAACATGACTATATTGTAGTTCTTCGCGACCACATATTTAATTTAATTCTGCAACTTCCTCACGCGGGGGTTGCTCTGCTTGCGAGTTCAACTGCGGACTGGTGAGTGAAGCCCATATGGAGCGGTAGAAGAAGAGAGCGCTGGTTGGCTGGAGTTGTTGGGGACAGCTGTTCGGTTGAGTCCCAAGACGAATATTGTTGGGCCTTTATTCGGCAGTTGGATACTTGAAATGGTTCTTAATGTCAAGCCAAATAGTAGATCTATTCAACCGATACGTTAATAACCAACACAAAGGGGATTTATATCGAGGCAAATGAAGTTATGGCCAAAACGACCCGCCAATTCTGATAAATATATAGATTGGAAAAATAATCAGAATTGCGAACGCAAAAAAAATTAACTTTTAATTACCTATTAAGTTGAGAATCAGCACTCAAATAATTTTGCAGGTTACGGCTTTTAAATCCAAGTATAATCCTAACCAAAAAATATAAATGATCCAGTTATTGGAATACAAAAAAAAATTAATTAATCAATCTCTTCGCTTACGTCTTTAAACTGATCCAGTGGCACTTTTCGTTATTTTTCTTTGATTTACTAAACCAATTAAAGGATCACTTTTCGGTTTTAGTGCTTTATTAGAGCACGTTAAATCGCGCACACCTTCTCCCTGACAAGTCTTTGAAAGGAAAAAACATGCGGTCAGAAATTTGGTTGCTACAAGCGACAAAGTTGCACCAATTTATTTCACCTTTATATTCGTTACTCACAGCCCTGTACCGGTTGACATTTTCATCACTCCTAGGTGGCGAGTGTACTGCTCATAACGAAGATAACCAAAGAAAATACTAACAAACATTTACCATTTACCGAAACGAATTGCCGTCTAACCAAGCTTATTTTTATTTTTACGAAACACCAAAAGAAAATAATATCAGTTTGGTTATTTGCAAACAAAAACATAAATAAAAGCGCATACAGTTTTACAAGCACTTGAGCAGAGGTTGGGATGTAAGGCTTGCCTACTTTTAGGGCTTGTCCTAAAATCAAATAGAGGCGACAAGCGGCATATTACAAGGTATATAGGTTGACGGCTAAAATATATTAAAGCAATCAATTATAAAGTGAAAAATCAATGTCCGATTGATTTCCCTGTTAAAATTAAGTTAACGTATTAAGGACAATAAAGTCAAAATAAATAAGTCAAAATAGCTAACAACATAACATAAAATTTTTAAAAATCAAAAGAATACTAAGTTGATGAAAACGATTAAGTATTACACTAATTAAGATAGGGTATCAGATAACATCAATAGAAGAATTTTTGAAGTCAGTAAATGAGTACAAAACACATTCTGCTTAGAACATCTTACTGTTTTCATTTTCTTTATTTTAGAAATTTAATTGATATGTGAGTTTGATGAAATAATTTAAGTCGAGTATAAGAAATAGTTTGACGGATATCTTAAATATGAAAAGTGTCATTTGACGAAAATCTTTTAGCGAGCGAAAATTTTTTTAAGGAAAAGATTATTTGTTAAGCCTAAAAGATTACCTTAAAGAATTTAAAGAATGTAAAAGCAAAATAAATTATTACTGAGGTAGAACAGAATCGAATATATGGGTATTAAAAAAAATAAATAAATAATAATAAATTCAATAAACGATGAAGTATAAATATTAAGATCTAAATAATTTTGTTGAAACATGATTTATTATACCAGCTACATAAACTTCTTTAAGCTTTCAAAATAGTGACATACATAAAAGCATTCTTAGATATGTATATCGTGAGTACTAGAACTTAGACTTATAATATAGACTTAAAAAAGCTTTTTATCAAGCCGAAACAAAATCATGGAGTATGACTTGTGTGGTCTACCTGCTATAATTATATGTCGTTAATATAAATGTTCGGTGTTTGTGTTTGCTTAATCCCTCAACGGAACAAGCTTAATATAATTCTCAGATTTAACATACTGTAAAAATCTATGAAAAAAAAAACTAAATAAATTAAATTAAAACATACCTATAAGAAAAACATAATTTGATAGTTTACTAACAAAAAAAAAAAATTAAAAAGTTATACTAATTAGCTCTAAACAAGTAACAGAAGTCAGTGAAATAATCAAAACAGATGTATGCAAATAAAGGTTAGAAACGTAAGTAGCGAACAAGTTGGGTATGCGTTAGAAAGAGGGACATTCAATTAACATACCAGCTGCATTTCATAGACGCTCGTGTACAGAATCGCATAAAGGAGCGTGTTTTAATATAATAATACTAGGGGGTCCCCCCCTGCTCGCTTCGCTCGCCAACCCCCCTCGCGCTGCGCGCTCGATTTTCGAATGCAAGTAATGCATCTGATGAAATCCTACATTTCCGTTTATACGACATAGTAAGTGCCCCGCTTACTTCGCTGCGCAGATAGTTTATATTATTTTAGCAATAGAAGATAGGTACAAAATAAATAAATTAGAAAATATTTCACAAAATATTAAAGCAAAGTATTTAATATTCTCTTTTCCACGCCACCATTGAGGTAGAGAATCAGGTGCGTAATTTTTTATTGTGGTTTCCCCAGTAGGCCTTATCCACTTGTTGAATTTAATTTGCAATTATTAACAACTGTTAAGAGCTTCTTGATAAACGACATTGTTTGTTTTTCCGTCAGGTGCTAATACTACTTAACTTTTTGGTGAACTGACTCTTGAGCAGGCTACATAAAATTGGCCATGAGAGAAGCAATTGTGTCTTAAATCTAGTCCGGATAATTTGATAGTTTGTCCCTGTGATTTATTGATTGTTAGGGCAAAGCAAACTTTTAAAGGAAATTGCAATCTTTTAAATTGAAATGGCAATTCAGAATCAGAAGGTATTAATGGAATTCTCGGTATAAAAACCGTTTCCCCTATACCACTGCCAGTAAAGACCATTGCTTCGACAACATTCTTATGAAGGGCTTTAACTTGCAATCTTGTACCATTGCACAGTTTTGGCGGCTTCAAGTTGCGAATCAACATTACAGGTGAACCAATCTTTAAAGTTAATTTATGTTGAGGCAGGCCAGCCGGATTTAATGAATTAAGAAACTCGACGGGGTAATGAACTGCATCTTCGACTTCAGTCACAGAATCAATAGAGTTATATGTCATTTCTTCACTTTGAAATGATTTTAATAAAAACTCGTTTATTTCCAATGCATTGTCATTTCTCGCAGTCAAAATAGCACGTTCTGAAAACCATTCGAGTGATTTTTGAGAGATATTTGTAATATCCGGAAATATTTTTAGAGTTAGCTCTTCAATACTTTTCACAACATGACACAAAGTTGATGGTAAAGTTATTTTGCCATCATGGGTTGGAAATAATCCATTTCCTATTTGAAAAAGCATTTCTGCAAATTCACCAGCTATGGTATCACCTTTTAAGTGCACTCGCATATTTTTTATTAATGCAATTTTCTGTATTTTGGGCCACAAAATTGAAGACTTTAAGCACGCATTTATTTCATCTGCTCTTGTTCCTCTGGGGATCACTGGAAGAGTTTGTCGAAAAGTTATGCCACCCATTAAGTATTCACTATCTCGAATGTCTTTCAAAGATCGATCTACAGCTTCAAAAGCACCTTTATGGGCCATAGTACACTCATCCCAAACAATAAGCTTGCAATCTTTGAGCACAGCAGCCATATTAGATTGCTTTGAAATTGAGCAATGTGGTGTTTCTAAATGAAACAAATTAAATGGAATCTTTAGAGTAGATTGCGCTGTGCGACCACCATTTAGTAAAGTGGCTGCGATACCGGAAGAAGCAACGGCCAATGCAATGTTTTTACTTTGCCGTACCTTTGCCAATAATAAATTTAAAAGAAACAATTTACCTGTTCCACCAGGTGCATCTAAAAAATGGATTTCTCCTTTTTCTGCTTCAACGCTATGCAGTAACTTTTCGTATACTTGTTTTTGCTCAGCAGTAAGGAGTAGCTCATTATTAACAACAAAATTATCGCAATTTTCATAATTTGTTTCTCTATGATATTCTTTATTTTGAACAATTTCCTCGGATCTGATTGGTAGTGGAAGTCCATAGTTAGTCAAGTACAAAAGACATTTATTAAATACATTATTCAGAATACTTTGATCAATATTTCTGTCTTGTGAAATATGAAAGACTCTTAAAATATCTTCTGAGGAACTCTCTTTATAAATATTCCAAAGTTTAAGAGCATCCGAAATTTGACAAAATACTAACATTATTGCAAAAAGTTCCCTCAGTTTTGTAGGATTTTGACATATGACAGCTTCGGCTATAGTTGAATCCCAGTGCTTATCATCTTCTAGTAATCCTAGAGCTTTACACGCCAATTGAAATGATGCATATGCTATACCATTTACGGTTTTTAAATTTGAAAATGAAGTTGGCCCTCTTACAAAATGTAGTAAAAGTCTTAAATAAAACAAGTAGAAACGTTGCAGTCGGACGCAACCGACTGCGGCATACTCGATACCAGTATTAAAACCGGTAAAAATAGGCCTGATTGCAAAGGGGTACGGATGCGGCAGGGGTGTACGCTGCCTTAAAGATTCTCCGATGCAGATGGGGATGCCACCAACTATTTTCCTTCCAAATTTGGTGACTCTAGCTCAAAGTTTGTAAAATGTAGGGAAAGGGGGGGCTGGGGGCGGTATGGGTAGTTGTGGCATCAAAATTTTTGTTGCAGATCTTTGTGAAATGACAATTGCTATCTTCATACCTAATTTGGTGACTCTAGCTCGAAGTTTGTAAAAAGTGGGGAAAAGGGGGGCTGGGGGCGGTATGGGTGGGCGTGGCATCCAAATTTTTGATGCAGATCTTTGTGAAATATCAATTGCTATCTTCATACCAAATTTGGTGACTCTAGCTCGAAAATTGTAAAAATTGGGGAATGGGGGGCTGGGGCGGTATGGGTGGGCGGGGAATCCAAATTTTTGATGCAGATCTTTCTGAAATGTCAATTGCTATCTTCATACCAAATTTGGTGACTCTAGCTCGAAAATTGTAAAAATTGGGGAAAGGGGGGCGAATTGGAGGGCGTGGCTCCAAAACTTTGATGCAGTTTTTTGGGGGTCGTTAACAGCTATCTTCCCACCAAATTTGGAGGCTCTAGCTCCACAACTCTGGAAGATACACGCATTCCCGTTTTTGACGAAGCGTTGGGGTGAATGGGGGCGGCTAGGGCAGTATCGGTGGGCGTGGCATCCAAACTTTTGGTGCGGTTTTTAGGGGGTCATCATCACCTATCTTGGCACCAAATTTGGTGGCTAAAGCTCAAAAACTGTGGGAGATATGGGCTATTTTGACTTTAAAATGCGGGGGGGGCTGGGGGCGGAATGGGGGGGCGTGGCTCCAAAATTTTTGATGCAGTTTTTTGGGGGTTGCTAGTAGCTATCTTCTTACTAAATTTGGTACTTCTAGCTGTAAGGATGTGCGAAATATGTGGATTTATCGGTTTTGAGTTATCGAATTTATCGATTTGCCAGCCCCCCCAGTTATCGTAGAACCCCCATCTTGACACTTTAATTTACTATCCCATAGATAAAGAGAATTGGAAAGTTTCAAGTCTCTAGCTTGAAGGGTGTGGAAAAAAATTGGACACATACAGACGGACAGACGGACAGACGGACGGACACCATGACGGACATTGCACAAACTCAATATACTCTTTACCTTCGGTATCGAGTATAAACATTCTGTATTATTGGGATGAATAGAGAGTTTACACTATTCCCAAAGCTGAATCTCTTTTAACTCCAGGAAAATTTGGCACATCATGCCCTCGTTTTCTTCTTTGAAATTCTTTATTGTTCCATGTAAAATACGATGGAACTTCACAATATAGAAGCGTTCTTGCAAACTCATCACGTGTGCATAGCTCAAAGAAGGCTAGCAAAGTGGTTTTGGGTGTAATGCTTAATCTGTCAAGTAATTGTTGCGGATTATTGGGGTTAAAATATATTCGTTGACCATTTTCTAAATGAACAGCTAAGTGTGTAATAGCCGGAAAACTTTCATGTATGGGAAATGCAAAGATTCTCCATACCGCTTCTGAGCTACTTATATAACGGCCACTTTCGTACATATTAATTTCATTACGTTGGTCTTCAAGAGTAAATGATGCTTGATCACTGCCCTTGTTAACATATTTACAGATGTATTTAATAGACTTTACAGAACTACAATACTCAACATTTATGTGAGCTTCAAATGTTCTCAAAAGTACACAGTTGTAAGGTACAACCCAACGATTATCTATGCAATTATCATTTATATTAATTGCATTACCTCCATCTTTTATCGCTCTTCTACGATATAGAGGGTAACTATCTTTTCCAGTCACAGTTTCTCTAAGTAATTGTCGAGGAAACCTTTTGGTACATGCATGGCGATTTATTATTAAATGCACCGCAAGGACCATGAATCATATTTGACTTAACAATGTTAAATAACAAAGGATCCTCATCTGCGTTTGGTATTTCGGCACAGATAATCTTATCGATTTTATCTGGTCTTATTTTATTTTCTAACCAAAGTAAAATATGAATATGTGGTAAGCCCCGCTTTTGCCATTCCACAGAGTACATGAAACATTGCACGCTTCCAATCAAAGAACCTTTTATCAATAGTGACATTAAAGCTTTAACTTTTAAATGAAAAACTCGAGCTATAATATCCTGACGATCATGTGGCTTTTGACCCGGTATCAAAACACTTTTGATGTCATTCCATTGTGGATTGCAGGTGAATGTTATGAAAAGATCTGGTCGCCCATAATGGCGAACATATGTCATAGCATCTTGAGTCTTTTCATGCATGTAAAAGAAGATGGTAAAATTACCATCTGACCAAGTTGAGCTGCTTCAACATCTTGTTGGCCTATTGCATCTTGTAGATGTATATAGCTATCTGCTCTGAGTTTCGCTTGATTGTAGCGAATATAATTTAACCTGTCTGTTTCAATTTTAGCATACATATCAACCAAAAATTGACTATAAAGGGAACGACAATAAATTAAATGATTTATCTCGGATTGACGAATCATTATTTTATAGCTGTAAAAAGCTTAACGCAGATATCATTTTTTTTGGATCCTCCCTTTTTAATAATGGATTCCATTGTGGTATATCCACTGAATAATAATATTGCGCTTTTCAAATTGCTGACCAACAATAACTATAGCTACTTCACTTAATAGAGGTGCATTGTAAAGCCCTTTGTGTGCACCAGCGGGTGTTCGATCAGCATGTATAACCAATTTATAATCTTTAGTACTTATTGGTATTTTATTGAGAGCCATTTTTAGATCTTTTACATAACGATTATGATGATGAAACATACATTGAAGATCCTTTACTACGCTTAAATCAACATTTGGAATATTTTTGCAACGTAGTTGAGCTTATTTTTCATCATCACCAACAAGATAAACTTGAAGAAACTGTATTTCTTCATTTGGCAAAGGTCGGACACTACCAATTAAGTGATACACTTGGGCTTGGACTTTAAAGGTTGACCAACTTTCATTTATAATTTTTGTACTACCAAAAGATGTCATTTGAAAGCAGCTTTTATACTTTCTTATACGATCAATGAAATGATCATGCTTGGGATGTCCACCAATTATTAAGCTCTTAAGTGGATCAGGCAAACTTTCATTTTGTGAAAGCTTAACTTTTCCTGCCTTGCAACAGATACCCAGAGGCTCATTTTTCCACTTTAAAGCATGACAATGTTTGCATATCAAATTCATACTACCAAGTTGAGTAATTTTATCTGACTTATAAGCTATTTCAAAATCATAGTTTAGGCCAGACATGGCTTTAACACTCCATGCACGCAAACGCCTTTCTTGACGTGCATTAGGATTATTAGCCTGATGTCGTCTCACTGCATCTCTATTAGCTTGAGGATTATCAGCCTGATGTCTTCTCTTTGCAGCTTTATGAGCTTCTGGATTATTAACCTGATATCTTTTTGATGCTTTTATGTGCTTACCCTTATTTTTTCAAGATATTTTTCAACTATATGTTTTCGTACCGTTTGTGTTGTTTTGTCGGTGAACCGACTACGTCTTTTAACGGGATTTTTAACATTTTCAGTTAAACATTCACTTGACGTATCGGTATCTTGAGTTAATACTTCCTCTAAAGGAATATAAACATCAAAATGTCCATTCATTAATTCGCCGGTAAAACGCAATTTATTCACAGGATGCATATCATTTCCTAATGATAGATATAAGTTTCCATTTAGAAAGACTTGAAAATTTACAGCATAAATTTCTGCTGCTACTTGAAGCTCACATGCAGTACCATAAGTATATGAATTTGACATAGTGCACTCATATTGTTCAGAAAAGCTATAACACTCTCCATTTATGTTCATGCTGAAGCAAGCAAAAGTTTCCCAGTTGGTAACGACATGGGTTACAATATGTTGGCGTATGGTGCCATGGAAGCCTTGCCTACCATATAAAAGGTAGGAAATATATCTAAAAAGGCAGGCTCCATCACCAAATATGCGAACAACTGAATGCGGCACCAAAACACCACTTATATCTAAAGTTTCAATAGACATCTTTTAATTTGGCTGTGAGACAATTGACTTCACTGTAAAACGATTGTTACAACGTTACAGCGTCTATAGGTAAGTATAAAATTCAATAGAATTGAATATGCCAACTTATATTATTTTAATAGAATATTCAGACTGCTTAGTTTTATTTGATTTTTAAATGCACTTAAGCAGCGTGTATATAACTATTATATAATATGCAAAACAGAAGACAGCTATATATAATGTTGCTTCAATAATTAAGTCTAAAATCGACGTATTATTTTTGTTTAAAAAAAAAACAACAAAACAAATTAACAACTTAATTTAAAGTAAGTATTATAAATAAATAAATACTTCAAAATAAGTCAAAAATTGACTTCACTGAACAACGTTACAGCGTCTATACAAAGTATAGAGTTCAATAAAATTGAATATGCCAACTTATATTATTTTAATAGAATATTCAGACTGCTTAGTTTTATTTGATTTTTAAATGCACTTAAGCAGCGTCTATATAACTATTATATAATATGCAAAATAGAAGACAACTATTTATAATGTTGCTTCATAAATTAAGTCTAAAATCGACTTATTTTTCTTGTGTTTAAAAAACCACAAAAGAAATTAAAATACGTTGATCGTTAATGTTTTAAATAAAATATTTTTTTATAACTTATCATTAAAATACGTATTTTATATGAATTGTATATAAATAATACGAAAATCAGAAAAATAAATAACTTACTGATCCAAAAAGTAACTTTCGATGTTATCCTTTAATACAAACTATATTTAAAAATGAACTGAAACGAAACGTAACTTTCTATCTTCAAAATAATTATAAACTAAAATGCATAACCAATTCCCTAACCATTGTATGTAAAAACATTAAGTGGGAAAGAGTATTACAGTTATTCCTCTACACAACACACACCGAGATCTTACATACAACGCTTGTACTTAAGAGCTAGGTGTAGGTGGTACAAATTAGGCAATGTCATTCCCTTAAATGCAAACTCTTAGTTATGCTTAACTTAGCTTAGAGAGTGCGGAGGAGGAAGGGATATTAGGATTTATGTTTGACATGCAGAGCGTGCGCACAAAGAGCATTTAAAAACAAACAGCTGATAGAGAAATGATGAAATAACGGAGTTGCGAATTTTTTTTCGCAAAGTGTGCGAAGTGCGAGACAAAGATTAGTTGTACCGCACTTTGCATTGCATTCGCTTGCTGCCGTTTATGATGCTTTTGCTCCTGCTGTTGCTGCGGCTGCTTAGTAAAAAAGGGTGGTATAGACTTAATTGACTTATTAATTAATAAATGCAATATATAAAAATGTATTATTCATAATACATATTACCTTTCTTATTGGCATTAAATAATTGATAAAAACAATCTGTATAAAAATAAAATTATTTTGTTAATTAAATACCGAAAACAAATTGTTAGCAATGGCTGTTTATGAAATTTTAAAACATAGGGTATTAAAATTTTGTGCTTTGTATTTCGAAGCAAGTGTTTAGCTTGTATTTTCTTTGCATTTGCCTATTCTCGATGTGTACACAGAACGCTATTGCTTGGCGAATGACCATTTGATCTACAGACCAGAGGGTATATTGCTTTTGTGCAAATGTATGTAACAGGTAGATGGAAGTATTTCTGACCCAATTATATGTATATGCGGGAAGTTCAGTCAATCAATTTTGTAAGATTTTATTTGCAATGCATGCTACTGCTGCTGATGTAGATTACATTTTCTTAAGTTTCTATTTGTTAGTGTGTTTGTTTTTGCACGGTATATATTTGGTATATATCGCAATTTTCATAATTTGTTTCTCTATGATATTCATTATTTTGAACAATTTCCTCGGATCTGATTGGTAGTGGAAGTCCATAGTTAGTCAAGTTTTGACCACCAATAGACAGTACTATATCTTCAATGTACAAAAGACATTTATTAAATACATTATTCAGAATACTTTGATCAATATTTCTGTCTTGTGAAATATGAAAGACTCTTAAAATATCTTCTGAGAAACTCTCTTTATAAATATTCCAAAGTTTAAGAGCATCCGAAATTTGACAAAATACTAACATTATTGCAAAAAGTTCCCTCAGTTTTGTAGGATTTTGACATATGACAGCTTCGGCTATAGTTGAATCCCAGTGCTTATCATCTTCTAGTAATCCTAGAGCTTTACACGCCAATTGAAATGATGCGTATGCTATACCATTTACGGTTTTTAAATTTGAAAATGAAGTTGGCCCTCTTACAAAATGTAGTAAAAGTCTTAAATAAAAACATTCTGTATTATTGGGATGAATAGAGAGTTTACACTATTCCCAAAGCTGAATCTCTTTTAACTCCAGGAAAATTTGGCACATCATGCCCTCGTTTTCTTCTTTGAAATTCTTTATTGTTCCATGTAAAATACGATGGAACTTCACAATATAGAAGCGTTCTTGCAAACTCATCACGTGTGCATAGCTCAAAGAAGGCTAGCAAAGTGGTTTTGGGTGTAATGCTTAATCTGTCAAGTAATTGTTGCGGATTATTGGGGTTAAAATATATTCGTTGACCATTTTCTAAATGAACAGCTAAGTGTGTAATAGCCGGAAAACTTTCATGTATGGGAAATGCAAAGATTCTCCATACCGCTTCTGAGCTACTTATATAACGGCCACTTTCGTACATATTAATTTCATTACGTTGGTCTTCAAGAGTAAATGATGCTTGATCACTGCCCTTGTTAACATATTTACAGATGTATTTAATAGACTTTACAGAACTACAATACTCAACATTTATGTGAGCTTCAAATGTTCTCAAAAGTACACAGTTGTAAGGTACAACCCAACGATTATCTATGCAATTACCATTTATATTAATTGCATTACCTCCATCTTTTATCGCTCTTCTACGATATAGAGGGTAACTATCTTTTCCAGTCACAGTTTCTCTAAGTAATTGTCGAGGAAACCTTTTGGTACATTTTCCATTTTTCATGCATGGCGATTTATTATTAAATGCACCGCAAGGACCATGAATCATATTTGACTTAACAATGTTAAATAACAAAGGATCCTCATCTGCGTTTGGTATTTCGGCACAGATAATCTTATCGATTTTATCTGGTCTTATTTTATTTTCTAACCAAAGTAAAATATGAATATGTGGTAAGCCCCGCTTTTGCCATTCCACAGAGTACATGAAACATTGCACGCTTCCAAACAAATAACCTTTTATCAATAGTGACATTAAAGCTTTAACTTTAAATGAAAAACTCGAGCTATAATATCGTGACGATCATGTGGCTTTTGACCCGGTATCAAAACACTTTTGATGTCATTCCATTGTGGATTGCAGGTGAATGTTATGAAAAGATCTGGTCGCCCATAATGGCGAACATATGTCATAGCATCTTGAGTCTTTTCATGCATATATCGTGCAGAGCTTGTAAAAGAAGACGGTAAAATTACCATCCGACCAAGTTTAGCTGCTTCAACATCTTGTTGGCCTATTGCATCTTGTAGATGTATATAGCTATCTGCTCTGAGTTTCGCTTGATTGTAGCGAATATAATTTAACCTGTCTGTTTCAATTTTAGCATACATATCAACCAAAAATTGACTATAAAGGGAACGACAATAAATTAAATGATTTATCTCGGATTGACGAATCATTATTTTATAGCTGTAAAAGCTTAACGCAGATATCATTTTTTTTTGTCCTCCCTTTTTAATAATGGATTCCATTGTGGTATATCCACTGAATAATAATATTGCGCTTTTCAAATTGCTGACCAACAATAACTATAGCTACTTCACTTAATAGAGGTGCATTGTAAAGCCCTTTGTGTGCACCAGCGGGTGTTCGATCAGAATGTATAACCAATTTATAATCTTTAGTACTTATTGGTATTTTATTGAGAGCCATTTTTAGATCTTTTACATAACGATTATGATGATGAAACATACATTGAAGATCCTTTACTACGCTTAAATCAACATTTGGAATATTTTTGCAACGTAGTTGAGCTTATTTTTCATCATCACCAACAAGATAAATTTGAAGAAACTGCATTTCTTCATTTGGCAAAGGTCGGACACTACCAATTAAGTGATACACTTGTCCTTGGACTTCAAAGGTTGACCAACTTTCATTTATAATTTTTGTACTACCAAAAGAAGTCATTTGAAAGCAGCTTTTATACTTTCTTATACGATCAATGAAATGATCATGCTTGGGATGTCCACCAATTATTAAGCTCTTAAGTGGATCAGGCAAACTTTCATTTTGTGAAAGCTTAACTTTTCCTGCCTTGCAACAGATACCCAGAGGCTCATTTTTCCACTTTAAAGCATCACAATGTTTGCATATCAAATTCATACTACCAAGTTGAGTAATTTTATCTGACTTATAAGCTATTTCAAAATCATAGTTTAGGCCAGACATGGCTTTAACACTCCATGCACGCAAACGCCTTTCTTGACGTGCATTAGGATTATTAGCCTGATGTCGTCTCACTGCATCTCTATTAGCTTGAGGATTATCAGCCTGATGTCTTCTCTTTGCAGCTTTATGAGCTTCTGGATTATTAACCTGATATCTTTTTGATGCTTTTATGTGCTTACCCTTATTTTTTTCAAGATATTTTTCAACTATATGTTTTCGTACCGTTTGTGTTGTTTTGTCGGTGAACCGACTACGTCTTTTAACGGGATTTTTAACATTTTCAGTTAAACATTCACTTGACGTATCGGTATCTTGAGTTAATACTTCCTCTAAAGGAATATAAACATCAAAATGTCCATTCATTAATTCGCCGGTAAAACGCAATTTTTTCACAGGATGCATATCATTTCCTAATGATAGATATAAGTTTCCATTTAGAAAGACTTGAAAATTTACAGCATAAATTTTTGCTGCTGCTTGAAGCTCACATGCAGTACCATAAGTATATGAATTTGACATAGTGCACTCATATTGTTCAGAAGAGCTATAACACTCTCCATTTATGTTCATGCTGAAGCAAGCAAAAGTTTCCCAGTTGGTAACGACATGGGTTACAATATGTTGGCGTATGGTGCCATGGAAGCCTTGCCTACCATATAAAAGGTAGGAAATATATCTAAAAAGGCAGGCTCCATCACCAAATATGCGAACAACTGAATGCGGCACCAAAACACCACTTATATCTAAAGTTGTAATGTTTCGCTTGTTTCGCTTTTTTTTTGTTCTCTCCTAAAAATGGGCAATAATTTATTTTGTGTTTCGCTCCTAGCGCCCTCTGTGTGTGAAAAGCTTGAGCTTCCCAGAAAGCGATAGAAGAGGAAACTGAAAATTGTTGAAAAATACGTTTTGTTCTTCAGTGCCTATTTCAAAAATTTGGGTAAATAATAAAAAAATAAAAAATAAATATATATATATTTAAACCATTCCAAAAAGAGACAAAAAAAAAAAAAAAATTTAAATAAATGTTTCTTCTAGAATGGGCGACTAGTACGAAATGATTAATACGAATTGATTAGTACGAAATGTTTAGTACGAAATGTTTAGTACGAAATGATTAGTACGAAATGATTAGTTCGGAATTATTAGTTTGGACTGATTAATTCGGATTAATTAGCTTGGAATCAATTGCAAAAGGTTGCCGTGCATAGTGGCGAATATTGATTCGACATATTTAAACCGCCTTTGCCATTTCGCTACAAAGATGTCTTAAGCTAGTCGCGCAGCTGTTTTACTTAAGAGAGTTTCTCTTAAAACCACCACCGTTTGGCGCACGCTCAAGTAAAAGCTCCCCCCCAGAAAGACATATGTGGGTCAGCATGATTTTGGCTATGTAAAGAGGTGTCGAATGCATTCCATCAGTATTCGTATAGCAAACCTAACCTGAGGAACATGGTCACGCACGTGGATTTTATTCTCTTCCTCTTCGGCCCAGCTTTAACAACCGCCTGAATTAATTAGCTGCTACAACTACATCGAGGGAATCAACTTTATTTTAAAGAAAAAGAAAAAAAAAAAACAGATAAACAAGTAATGAGTCCGAGCAATTTCCCTTTTGTTTAAGTGAAAAAAAAAAAATCATAACCTTACGCGTGCGCAGCGATCGTGCATACCTTAACCAAAAAAAAAAAAAAAAAAAAAAAAGAAATTACATGCAAACACCTAAATTTAACAAATGAAAATGCTCGTCGAAAGGGAGATTGTGACGGTTCTGTGAATATTTTTGAAATTATAATTATTCTTTATTCTAATAAGAGATTTTTTTGTCTAGAATTGTATGCGGTATGAAAAACACACAAAAATTTCGCAGTGTATGCTTATGTTACCAGTGAGCTTTTGCACGTGGCTTGTGCTCTATGCTCTCTTTCATGCTTATCATCTATAGCGAGCTTTCGCATGAGGCTTGTGATATTTGCACTCTTATTAACTAATTGCAGCAACACACACACCAACACCAGGAAGTACTTCCAGCGTGGGATGATGTATGTAAGTCGGTTTACTTTATATTATTATGAGCCGCTCTTAACTTGAATATTAATGTGAGTACAGAATAAAAAAAAAAAAAAAAAAATATGCTTTCCTGAAATTGTGTGCAAATATCCAAACTTCGTTTTAACCAATCGCCACACTGCTGGTCAAAAATTTAGGTACACTTAATTATTTTTGCTGTTTGTTTCTCATACGCAAGTCGAGTTTTGAAATTGAAATGCAACGAATGCATCACTTATTCCATATTTACCTTATGTAAATTTTAATAACCGTCCCGATATATAGATAAATCTTACTCTACTATAATATTATTTGATACTTATATTTTAATTTATATATTTAATGTTGGCTATTATATGGAGAAAATGAATGATTGAAAAAGGCCAATTTATCGAAAATTAAGTTAATCAGTTTCTTAACACTTATCATTTAGATCAATTTGTTTATTAATATGCTACTTTTTCTTTGCCTAGCCTTACACACGTTTGCGAAACAGATTGGATTTTTGTTTCTTCTATAAATTGTTTTAAATACAAATCAGCCTGCAGGTGTATTACCTGGCTATTACATGCATGCCCGTTTGAACTGATGATGCATGTACGAACTGCGTAACAACTAGCAGATAGTACCCGCGCTGATCAACCAGCATTATTGTGTTTTTTTTCTAAAGGCATTTGTTTTTTTGTTTTCAATTCTGTCGGCAAACATGTGCAAGAGATATACGAATCGCGTCTATATCGTATTTATAACTTTATCTACCTAATTTAATACAATTATAACCAATTTTAAATATGAATTATATCAGCATTTCGTGTGCTTTTAAAATGCATTAATTTTCCGTTTTTTTTGTGGATAACAATCAACTTCCGATGGAGGTAGGATAGCTGATGTAGGGCTTCCCAAGGGATTCTGCTATTATTTTTGGCCCGCAGGATCATGGAAGGGTGGGCGAGTGCACCAATCGGTGGCACCAAATAAGGAATGTCCCAGTTACTCGATTTACTTGGTTCTCTTCTTACTTCTAATCCTTTTCTTCTTTCTCATGCCGTAGTCGTTCGTTCGTTCTTTTTGTCAACATTTTAGTACGCGAAAATCAAAATAATTCTATAACTAATAACGAAGCGAGTTTTATGCGTCGTACATTTACAAAAAGAACACCCACCCCAATTGCCGGCGAGCTTCAGCCAAAGCAAGCGCGTACTTCGACCGTATTAAATAGCCCATCTGCTTCACGTTGTTCATTACAAAGTTTCAATAGACATCTTTTAATTTGGCTGTGAGACAATTGACTTCACTGTAAAACGATTGTTACAACGTTACAGTGTCTATAGGTAAGTATAAAATTCAATAGAATTGAATATGCCAACTTATATTATTTTAATAGAATATTCAGACTGCTTAGTTTTATTTGATTTTTAAATGCACTTAAGCAGCGTCTATATAACTATTATAAAATATGCAAAACAGAAGACAGCTATATATAATGTTGCTTCAATAATTAAGTCTAAAATCGACGTATTATTTTTGTTTAAAAAAAAACAACAAAACAAATTAACAACTTAATTTAAAGTAAGTATTATAAATAAATAAATACTTCAAAATAAGTCAAAAATTGACTTCACTGAACAACGTTACAGCGTCTATACAAAGTATAGAGCTCAATAAAATTGAATATGCCAACTTATATTATTTTAATAGAATATTCAGACTGCTTAGTTTTATTTGATTTTTAAATGCACTTAAGCAGCGTCTATATAACTATTATATAATATGCAAAATAGAAGACAACTATTTATAATGTTGCTTCATAAATTAAGTCTAAAATCGACTTATTTTTCTTGTGTTTAAAAAACCACAAAAGAAATTAAAATACGTTGATCGTTAATGTTTTAAATAAAATATTTTTTATAACTTATCATTAAAACACGTATTTTATATGAATTTTATATAAATAATACGAAAATCAGAAAAATAAATAACTCACTGATCCAAAAAGTAACTTTCGATTTTATCCTTTAATACAAACTATATTTAAAAATGAACTGAAACGAAACGTAACTTTCTATCTTCAAAATAATTATAAACTAAAATGCATAACCAATTCCCTAACGAGTATTACAGTTATTCCTCTACACAACACACACCGAGATCTTACATACAACGCTTGTACTTAAGAGCTAGGTGTAGGTGGTACAAATTAGGCAATGTCATTCCCTTAAATGCAAACTCTTAGTTATGCTTAACTTAGCTTAGAGAGTGCGGAGGAGGAAGGGATATTAGGATTTATGTTTGACATGCAGAGCGTGCGCACAAAGAGCATTTAAAAACAAACAGCTGATAGAGAAATGATGAAATAACGGAGTCGCGAATTTTTTTTTTCGCAAAGTGTGCGAAGTGCGAGACAAAGATTAGTTGTACCGCACTTTGCATTGCATTCGCTTGCTGCCGTTTATGATGCTTTTGCTCCTGCTGTTGGTGGTATAGACTTAATTGACTTATTAATTAATAAATGCAATATATAAAAATGTATTATTCATAATACATATTACCTTTCTAATTGGCATTAAATAATTGATAAAAACAATCTGTATTATTTTGTTAATTAAATACCGAAAACAAATTGTTAGCAATGGCTGTTTATGAAATTTTAAAACATAGGGTATTAAAATTTTGTGCTTTGTATTTCGAAGCAAGTGTTTAGCTTGTATTTTCTTTGCATTTGCCTATTCTCGATGTGTACACAGAACGCTATTGCTTGGCGAATGACCATTTGATCTACAGACCAGAGGGTATATTGCTTTTGTGCAAATGTATGTAACAGGTAGATGGAAGTATTTCTGACCCAATTATATGTATGTATATATTATATGTATATGCGGGAAGTTCAGTCAATCAATTTTGTAAGATTTTATTTGCAATGCATGCTACTGCTGCTGATGTAGATTACATTTTCTTAAGTTTCTATTTGTTAGTGTGTTTGTTTTTGCACGGTATATATTTGGTGAACATTTTTTTGCTTTCTTTTAGCTTGCTTCAGAAGTCAACAATGTATGCATGCATTTACAATGTATGCGCGCGCTCTGCAAGTCTAACAAAGAGCGTAGTAACGCTACCTTCTTCGCACGCACTGAATTAACGCAAAACATATCTAAGAGGCTGCAGCTAAGTGAATTGCATATTGCCTTTAGCTTTAATTTAGTGTGTGCGGAGTTAGGGTTATTAAACTTTATGATTGACATGCAAAGCGCGCACATAAAATAGAGAGTGAACGTAAATGAGCAACATCAAAGGAACATGATCGGAGCGAGATTTGTAATAACCTGATTATCTTAAGAGCAACACGCGCACTTATGTCAACGCCCTATGCTTGTTCGCAATTGCATATCAATAACATATTAATAATGTTAGTTATTTTTTTCTTAGTTATATAAGCAGCAAGTAGGCAAATCCACCCCCATAAAATATTCTGGTGTGGGTAATTTTTCTAGACGCACCAAGTTTTGTTTTGTTGTTTGTTGTTTTTTTAAATCAATCACACCAACAAAAAGTAGCAGTGCGGGCCCAACAACAACAACAACAAACGCTTCTTGCAAGTGTACGAACCTTTTTTTATGACACTTTGCTTGCGGGACTCAAAGGCGTCATTGCCCATTGTTTTGTTTTTGTATTTTTGCTCGCGATCGAGCTCTCAGCTTGTCCGTTAATCTGGCGACAGTAGTGGAATGGGTAATTGTTGTAATTGTAATTTGATTTTTAAAATGGGTAAAAAGTGCTCCAAATCGTATGGGAGGTACTTGAAGGAGTTGTCCAAATAAAAATTCCTTTCTTAATGCTCACTTTCAACCTGCATAAAATATTGTGTGAAAATTTCAGCCTTGTAGCTCTTTTCGTTTAGGCTGTGGCAATGTCAACAATCACTTAGGACAAACTCTTTTATATATATAGATAAGCAGGATCGCTTTCCCCCTATAGCACTTTCACCCTCTAACACTTACTCTCTCTAACACTAACTCTCTCTTTCTCCCTCTAACACTTTCCCCCTCTTACACCTTCCCCCTATAACATTCCAATCTAAATCTGCAAGTCTCAATACTCTTGTTTAAAAACAATGTTTTGATCTTGCTGCTGCTGCTGCGAAAGAAAATTCCCATCCCTTGCTTACATAACCCTCACGAATGTTGTTGTTGCTTTTGATCATAAGAATGCGGCCTACGAATGTACTGCCCTTTGACAAGTGTACTTCAAACAAGCACAATCTCAACCCTTTTATCCTTTGGATCACTGGTTTTCACAACCATAAACATTCATTGTTTATGTTTTGCCTGCAGGTGTGCAAGGCAACGCACCTCAAACAGGCGCCCTCTCGACTCTCTCTATCTACTTATTCGTAGTTAAGAAACCTGCGCACAGTTGACTCCCCTCTCTTATCTACTAACTTGTAGCTAAGAAACCTTAATAGTTTCAAAGGCAATGTTCTTGGCTCACTGATCCTCACGGACAGTGATATCTATAAAATATTAGTCAACTAATGTACTTGACCTTTGACTAGCGCACTTCAAGCATGCACAAACTTGTCTCTAATGGCGATTTCTTTTCTGACAAAAAATGTAACATAATGCGATTTCTAATGGCGATTTCTTTTCTGACAAAAAATGTAGCATTATGTTACATTTTTTGAGGTTGCACTTTTTTTTGTGTTCTTTTGTGAATTAGGGCTACCCTTGCCCCATATGTTTGTGTTCTTTTCTTACAGTGTTGCCCTATGTATGCAACATAAATGCAACATTTCTCACCCTGAAATAAACGAGAGTGTTGTTTGATCAGGGTTGCATTTTAATAGTGTTTTTTTTTTTTTTTTTTTTTTTTTAAATTTAATGTATTGGACCAAAAACACAGTTAGTTTTTATTACAACACAGTGATCTTCATTAGTAAATTCGGCAAGCCTGGTTGACTTCAGGCGTAGTTGTGGGTCTTGTGGATGAGGTTGACTTCCTTTGGATCGTCACCAGGCTATTGTATTAGGTTTCCAAATGACCTGCGCTTAAGTCTTCTAACGACTCTTCTCCCCGCAAGCTCTCTAGCCAGCCGGCTTCGGTGCCGCTGCAAACGTGCGTTGTATCTGATGGAATAAGCTCCAACTTGGCTGTCTATGGTAGTCAATCTGAGGTCATTGTGCAAGGTTGAATTTCGTACGTACCAGGCAGCACCAGTTATTCGACGCAAAGCCAAATTCTGGAGTGTCTGGATACGTCGTCGACTTGTCCGACACGCAATGCCCCAAATCTGTATACCATATCTCCAAGTCGGAGCAACCAAAGTGTTGTACACTGCCCGTTTGCAGCGCAGCGGCAAGGCGCTATTGGCGTTTATCATCCAATTAACTTTTGACAGCTTGCACCGACATTGCTTAAGGAGCCCATCAAAGTGAGAGCGAAAACAGAGCCTTTTGTCCAATGTGATCCCCAGGTATCGAGCATGATTTTCAGGCTGCAAGGGACTCCCATCAAGCCAGACTGCCGGTGCTTCTCCACGTCTCAGTGTAAAGTTGACAGCTTGGCTCTTCGAGGCGTTGAGCTTGATGTTCCACCTGCGAGCCCAGCTTTCAAGGATGTGGATATACTCCTGGGCTCCGTCAGCAGCCTCGTACTCGCAAGAGGCAGTGTGGAATACTGCCACGTCGTCAGCAAATGTGGCAATGAGAAAATTACCTGGTGAGGCGAGGTCTTCAAGATCATCAGGAGTGGGTATGTCCGCCGTGTACAGGTTGTATAGAAAAGGGCCCAGTACGCTGCCTTGCGGAACGCCCGCCTTCATTTCCCGCGTGGTAGAGATCGCAGCCCTCACCTTGACTTCAAACCTGCGTTCCGTTAGGTATGAACGCATTAGCATGAAATAGGGAGCTGGGAGGCGCGTTTTTATTTTTTGAAGCAGACCTCTAATCCAGACGCGGTCGAACGCCTGCTGGACATCCACAAAGATACCATAGCAATAGCTCTTGTCATCGAATGCCTTGAGTATGTGGTTAACCACTCTGTGAACCTGTTCAATTGCACCATGCCCTCTCCTGAACCCAAATTGGTGGTCAGGAAGAATGTTCATATTATCCATAAGCCTAACAAGCCGTGCAGCAATAAGCCTCTCCCAAACCTTAGACAGAGATGGCAAGAGGCTGATCGGTCGATATGACTCAGGGTCATCCTCCGGCTTACCCGACTTATGAATCATGTGGATCCTTGCTAACTTCCACTGGGCAGGAAAGTGCTGGGTTCTTAGTATAGCGTTGAAAATCAACGTTATAAAGAGAAGCGCTCGAATTGGCAGGGCCCTCAGGGTGGTGTGGCAAATACCGTCATGGCCAGGAGCCTTAGAACTAGGAAGGATATTAATAGCTTCCTTGACCTCCTCCACTCTGATGGGGTTGATGGGCAAAGACATCTGCAGCGGAGTCTCCAGTGCTTGGGCGGTCTCATTAAGGCTATTCTGATCAGCTAGGTCAAGCGGCGTAAAGCGTTCTTCAAGGTGACTTGCAAACGTCTCAGCTTGCTCGTCGTCAGTTTGGCAGTGCCCGTTTCCAGGACAGCGAAGTGGTACAGTTCTCCAAGGTTGGCGCTTTAGGCTACGTGTGGCACGCCACAGAGAGTAACCAGCATCACATGTGTAATCCATACTCTCTAACCTTCTAGTAAAAGTTTCACTTTTAAGCCTGCGTAGTGCCTCCTTAAGCTCCCTCTCAGATCTTCGCCATACTGCCTTGTCCTGAGGGCTATGCGTTGTCTGGTATCTGTGTCTGTTTTGCCTCTTGATTCTGAGCAAGTTCGCTATATCCGCTGGGAGTCTGTTTCCAGAATTATCCTGGCGTCTTACCATAGGGGGGCGGGGTGGTTTCAGCTGCAGCCGACCGGATCTTGGCGATTAGCAAATCAATGGAATTTTCAACATCCAATCCAGTGTTGATGGTAGTGTTAAGCTCGATACTTTCGCCAAGCCGTCTCTGAAACTCCTCAATGTTGGTACGTGCGTTGATGAGCCTTGGTGGTCCACTGACCATTCTTGCGCTGCTATCCAAAGTAACTATCAGGGCAAGGTGGTCACTAGGGAGGTCCCAATCATCAGATATGGAAAGAATCTGGTCTGGAATCCCCTGGTATATGGCAAAGTCAATGCAGGAAGGAGTACCTCTTGCTCCATAAGGGTACCTTGTTGGTGATCCCGTTGCAAGGATCTTTGCTTGTCTACGAGACAGGCTCCCAGCAAGCTGTATGCCTCGTGCATTGCTGCTTCGTCCACCCCACAGCCAATGATGAGCGTTCCAATCTCCACCCACCAAGTACTTGTTACCAGCCGAGTTAAGGATATTATTAAAATCATTAATCAATATCCTCTCATTTGGCCTGCAATAGATAGCTCCAAAAACCACATCTCCAGCATCTGTCGAAACTCTAACCGTTGAATACTGGTAAGCCCGATTAACTAAAGTCAACTGAGGGAAATGTATCAGATTGCTCCGAACGAGTACAGCGCAGCCCCCTGCAGCTATACGATTATCAACCCAATGTACTGGGTACACCTCGAAGCCAAATATTCTTGGAAATGATAAGCCATTCGTCCTGGTTTCTGACAGGAGGATGACCTTGATGTCATGTTTTCGTACTAGAGCTTCAAGCTCTAGTACTTTACCTGAAATGCCGTTGGCATTCCAGATAAGAACCTTTAGTGGTGAATTCATTTTGACAGCAACGCGGTCATAAGCGTGAGGATTTGCTGTTGCATCCCCAAAACTTGCTGCTGCATATCTGCCATTCTCTCAATAGCTCGAGTCATATCCTTGATGGCAGAAGAGATCTCATCTCCGTTGACTGGCATCTGTTGCTCAACTTGTTGTCGGGTTTGACTCTGTTCTTGCTGCTGCTTCAGGCCGCGTCTAGCCACAGCAGCATATGATTGCCCTCCAACTTGTTCCTTAATGAATGAACTTGGAACGTTTACTGGCTCGGGTTCATGTGTTCTGATTCTCCGGATATGGTTTGGCAATTTTGGGGTTAGGTTGGCGTTTTTAATGGCCTTAGGAGCTCCCGCTCGCCTTATGTACTCGATGAAAACCGTGCACCCCTTATAATTTGCCGGGTGGCTGCAAGAGCAGTGTACGCATGTAGCTGGCACGTCAGGTGACCTGGTGCATTCAGTAGACCGATGGTTATCGCCGCATTTTACGCACCTAGGCTGCTTTGTGCAGTATTTGGCTGTGTGTCCATACTCCTGACATCTGTGGCATTGCACAACTTCATGACTTCTACGAGCAGTCTCAATTTTAACCACCTGTTTGCACATTTTCCTAATAGCAAGAACCCCCTTGTTATTAGGCGCTGGTTCTATATTAAGAAAGTGTAGGTTCATAGGCTCATTAGAGTCCTTCTTTTTTGGGTTATGTAAGTGGAGAACTGTGTGACCTTTGCTCTTAAGCTCATCAATAATCTCTCGATTAAGCGTAGAGTGATGCAGTCCCTTAATGACAATGCGATAAGGCTTCTCCTCATGGAGTTGGTATGAGTGGAATTCAATTTTGTGCTCGTTAAGCTTGTTCACTATAGCTCTATAGGTGGACACATCGCTGGCAAGGAGTCGCATGGTTTTACCCATATTGGATTTAATAACCAATCTATTTTCATCCACAACATTCTTCAGAAGTTGCCACACGTCATAGATATTATCAATGTTATTGACTACAATAGGGGGTGGCTTCTTACCAACAGCGGTGGCTATAGGCTGCGCAGATGTTGATGCTCCAAAATCCAAGGGGTCCGCCTGATTTGGTGACTCATCTTCTGAAGATTCATATATCTCAGTAGCGTTCTCGACGTCCATACCGTCGTCATCTTTTTCGGCCAAAAGAGAAAATTTATTGGTCGTGTTTAGTACTACGTCAGCAATGTTATGTTTGCGGCGTGATGCTGGGGGAGAGGTTGTGTAGGGTCCTTTCCGTTTACCGATCTTCTTCGCTTGCGAGACATGCATGCGGGCCGCTGCAGCAGCTGTCGGGTCATCATCATCATCGTGTTCGTGGGAGCTTTTAATGTTCGTAGCGATTGAGCTACTTATCCCTGTCCTAAGCCCAGAGTACTTATTGGTAACTGTCGTCAATTTGCTGACTAACTCAGCCCTCGATGACACATCGGCTGTTGACGTCAGTTGCTTGGCAGATGGGTGTGCAGTAGATGCAGGCACATTGCACTCTGCGTTGGAAGTCTTGCTGTTGGATCCTATCTTCATTGTGATATCATTTAACAACTGAGCCCTAAGGTCCTTATGAGATATGCCAGCTACCGACATCATCGCTTTTTTAGGCTGACTAGATTCTGAGCGCGTAAGAGTTTTATCACCCATACTTGATAGCTTCAGACACTGCACAGTCGATAAATACGGCTGGGTGCCCGATGTGCCCGTTGGGCTGGATATACTGTTTAAACACTTTTTCCTAATGTTCGTGGTTGTATAGCTTTTGCCGACACTGCACGCAACAGCGTCCAAAGTCTGTGAATTGTGCACAGCAACGAGTAATGTTCAGTTTTGACGAATTTATTTATTTTATTTCTGAAATGTTGCCTGTATTTTTTTTTAAAATATTTTTTGTGAAAATATTTGATGTTGCCTGCCAGACGAACTGAACAGAATTAATAGTGTTTAAACATAGTAAAGTGACCTAAGTATTAAAATGTTTCCAAAAAATATTGTAATGTTTACAAATAAATAAAATTAATAAGATTTATGAATGAATTCAAATGTACAAGATATTGTTGAATTGATGTTTAAAATGTCACTTGTCAGCTGATTGATTAAGTGTTTTTTTTTTTTTCTTTATACCGAAGGTAAGAGTATATTGATGGGAGAAAGGGTTTTGTGTTGTGCAATTCCGTCTGGTGTCCGTCCGTCTGTCCGTCTGTCCCCCGTCTGTCCGTCTGTATGTGTCCAATTTTTTCCACACCCTTCAAGCTAGAGACTTGAAACTTTCCAATTCTCTTTATCTATGGGATAGTAAATTAAAGTGTCAAGATGGGGGTTCTACGATAACTGGGGGGCTGGCAAATCGATAAATTCGATAACTCAAAACCGATAAATCCACATATTTCGCACATCCTTACAGCTAGAAGTACCAAATTTAGTAAGAAGATAGCTACTAGCAACCCCCAAAAAACTGCATCAAAAATTTTGGAGCCACGCCCCCCCATTCCGCCCCCAGCCCCCCCGCATTTTAAAGTCAAAATAGCCCATATCTCCCACAGTTTTTGAGCTTTAGCCACCAAATTTGGTGCCAAGATAGGTGATGATGACCCCCTAAAAACCGCACCAAAAGTTTGGATGCCACGCCCACCGATACTGCCCTAGCCGCCCCCATCCACCCCAACGCTTCGTCAAAAACGGGAATGCGTGTATCTTCCAGAGTTGTGGAGCTAGAGCCTCCAAATTTGGTGGGAAGATAGCTGTTAACGACCCCCAAAAAACTGCATCAAAGTTTTGGAGCCACGCCCTCCAATTCGCCCCCTTTCCCCAATTTTTACAATTTTCGAGCTAGAGTCACCAAATTTGGTATGAAGATAGCAATTGACATTTCAGAAAGATCTGCATCAAAAATTTGGATTCCCCGCCCACCCATACCGCCCCAGCCCCCCTTTCCCCAATTTTTACAATTTTCGAGCTAGAGTCACCAAATTTGGTATGAAGATAGCAATTGATATTTCACAAAGATCTGCATCAAAAATTTGGATGCCACGCCCACCCATACCGCCCCCAGCCCCCTTTTCCCCACTTTTTACAAACTTCGAGCTAGAGTCACCAAATTAGGTATGAAGATAGCAATTGTCATTTCACAAAGATCTGCAACAAAAATTTTGATGCCACAACTACCCATACCGCCCCCAGCCCCCCTTTCCCTACATTTTACAAACTTTGAGCTAGAGTCACCAAATTTGGAAGGAAAATAGTTGGTGGCATCCCCATCTGCATCGGAGAATCTTTAAGGCAGCGTACACCCCTGCCGCATCCGTACCCCTTTGCAATCAGGCCTATTTTTACCGGTTTTAATACTGGTATCGAGTATGCCGCAGTCGGTTGCGTCCGACTGCAACGTTTCTACTTGTTTTTGATTGTTTGTGGTAGTAAAAGTGTTGCCCTTTTTCGGGCAAAACGGCAACACTTTAACAGGGTTAATGCAAAATTTAAAACATGCTGCCTGAAAACGGGTAACATTTTTTTCTACAAAAGAAATCACCATAAGTCTTCTAACACTTTCCCCCTCTAACACTTTCCGCCTCTTACACACATTCTCCTTCTAACACTTTCCCCCTCAAACTCTTTCCTCCTCTAACATATTTTAATCTTAATCTACAAGTATAACACTCTTGTTTAAAAACAATGTGTTGATCTTGCTGCTGCTGCTGTTGCTGCGTAGGAAAATTTCCATTCCTTGAACATCGAACAAGCGCTCGCTTTTCTTTATTCTCTATCCTTTCTTCCTTTGCACACTGCTCCTTATAACCATAAGCATTAATTGTTTATGTTTTTTCTGCAGGTGTGCAAGGCAACCCACGTCAAACAGGCGCCCTCTCGACTCTCTCATATCTACTTATTCGTAGCTAAGAAACCTGCGCACAGTTGACTCTCTTTCTCTTATCTACTAACTTGAAGCTAAGAAACCTTAATAGTTTCAAAGGCAATATACTTGGCTCACTGATCCTTTCGGACGGTGATATCTATAACACATTAGTCAACTAATGTACTTGACATTTGACTAGCGCACTTCAAGCATGCACAAACTTGTCTCTAAGTCTTCTAACACTTTCCCCCTCTAACACTTTCCGCCTCTAACACTTTCTCCCTCTAACACCTTCTCCCTCTATCCTTTCCTCCTCTAACATATTTTAATCTTAATCTACAAGTATCAATACTCTTGTTTAAAAACAATGTGATGATCTTGCTGCTGCTGCTGTTGCTACGTAGGAAAATTTCCATCCCTTGCTTACATAGCCCCCCCACGAAGGTTGTAGTTGATGTTGTTGACAATAACAATGCACGTGTGCAGAGCAACGTATTTAAAAAACAGGAGCACACTTGACTCTAACACTAATTGGTTAAATAGCTAAAACTGATCCTGTCATTATCACAACCATAAAGATCAATGTTTATGGCTTGCTTGTCAAACAGGAGCACACTTGACTCTAATACAAATTGGTTACATACCCAAAACTGATAGTGTGAACACTGATTTTCACAACTTGACACCCGATCCCTTGTGGCTTGGTTGCACGTGTTCAAGGCAACGCACTTAAAACAGGAGCACACTTGACACCAGATCCTATGATCACTGATTCTCAAGGATGCTGTTGTTGATGTTGCTCTTGACAATAACAATGCATGTCGTGACTTGCTTGCAGGGGGTAAAAGACAACGCACGTGCAAACAGATGTACACTTGACACCAGATTCTATGATCACTGATTCTCGCAACCATAACAATGCGGCCTAGGAATGTCATGCCTTTCTCCTTAATACCTAGTCTAATTAAAGCGGGCACGATCATGGGAAAAAAGGGTCATAAATTATAGTATTGGGGGTCATAAAATTTAATGGGGGGTAATTAAACTGTCAAAAATAAAAAGTCATAAATTGAGTTAGAACCGCCAGTTCCCTACTACTGATCCATAATAGTAAATCTAACGCTGAACCGAACCAGTGCAGCAACAGCAGCAGCAGCGGCAGGATCAATACATTGATCTTTATGGTTGTGATAATGACAGGATCAGTTTTAGCTATTTAACCAATTATTGTTAGAGTCAAGTGTGCTCCTGTTTTTAAATACGTTGCTCTGCACACGTGCATTGTTATTGTCAACAACATCAACTACAACCTTCGTGGGGGGCTATGTAAGCAAGGGATGGAAATTTTCCTACGCAGCAACAGCAGCAGCAGCAAGATCATCACATTGTTTTTAAACAAGAGTATTGATACTTGTAGATTAAGATTAAAATATGTTAGAGGAGGAAAGGATAGAAGGAGAAGGTGTTAGAGGGAGAAAGTGTTAGAGGCGGAAAGTGTTAGAGGGGGAAAGTGTTAGAAGACTTAGAGACAAGTTTGTGCATGCTTGAAGTGCGCTAGTCAAATGTCAAGTACATTAGTTGACTAATGTGTTATAGATATCACCGTCCGAAAGGATCAGTGAGCCAAGTATATTGCCTTTGAAACTATTAAGGTTTCTTAGCTTCAAGTTAGTAGATAAGAGAAAGAGAGTCAACTGTGCGCAGGTTTCTTAGCTACGAATAAGTAGATATGAGAGAGTCGAGAGGGCGCCTGTTTGACGTGGGTTGCCTTGCACACCTGCAGAAAAACATAAACAATTAATGCTTAGGGTTATAAGGAGCAGTGTGCAAAGGAAGAAAGGATAGAGAATAAAGAAAAGCGAGCGCTTGTTCGATGTTCAAGGAATGGAAATTTTCCTACGCAGCAACAGCAGCAGCAGCAAGATCAACACATTGTTTTTAAACAAGAGTGTTATACTTGTAGATTAAGATTAAAATATGTTAGAGGAGGAAAGAGTTTGAGGGGGAAAGTGTTAGAAGGAGAAAGTGTGTAAGAGGCGGAAAGTGTTAGAGGGGGAAAGTGTTAGAAGACTTATGGTGATTTCTTTTGTAGAAAAATGGTTACCCGTTTTCAGGCAGCATGTTTTAAATTTTGCATTAACCCTGTTAAAGTATTGCCGTTTTGCCCGAAAAAGGGCAACACTTTTACTACCACAAACAATCAAAAAAAAGGCAACACTTAATCAATCAGCTGACAAGTGACATTTTAAACATCAATTCAACAATATCTTGTACATTTGTGAATTCATTCATAAATCGTTCATTAATTTCATATTTATTGTGGAAATATGATCAAAATACTTTTTCGTGCTTTAATATGGTCACTTTACTATGTCAAACACTATTAAAATGCAACCCTGATCAAACAACACTCTCGTTTATTTCAGGGTGAGAAATGTTGCATTTATGTTGCATACATAGGGCAACACTGTAAGAAAAGAACACAAACATATGGGGCAAGGGTAGCCCTAATTCACAAAAGAACACAAAAAAAAGTGCAACCTCAAAAAATGTAACATAATGCTACATTTTTTGTCAGAAAAGAAATCGCCATTAGAGACAAGTTTGTGCATGCTTGAAGTGCGCTAGTCAAAGGTCAAGTACATTAGTTGACTAATATTTTATAGATATCACTGTCCGTGAGGATCAGTGAGCCAAGAACATTGCCTTTGAAACTATTAAGGTTTCTTAGCTACAAGTTAGTAGATAAGAGAGGGGAGTCAACTGTGCGCAGGTTTCTTAACTACGAATAAGTAGATAGAGAGAGTCGAGAGGGCGCCTGTTTGAGGTGCGTTGCCTTGCACACCTGCAGGCAAAACATAAACAATGAATGTTTATGGTTGTGAAAACCAGTGATCCAAAGGATAAAAGGGTTGAGACAAGATTGTGCTTGTTTGAAGTACACTTGTCAAAGGGCAGTACATTCGTAGGCCGCATTCTTATGATCAAAAGCAACAACAACATTCGTGAGGGTTATGTAAGCAAGGGATGGGAATTTTCTTTCGCAGCAGCAGCAGCAAGATCAAAACATTGTTTTTAAACAAGAGTATTGAGACTTGCAGAGTTAGATTGGAATGTTATAGGGGGAAGGTGTAAGAGGGGGAAAGTGTTAGAGGGAGAAAGAGAGAGGGGGAAAGCGATCCTGCTTATCTATATATATAAAAGAGTTTGTCCTAAGTGATTGTTAACATTGCCACAGCCTAAACGAAAAGAGCTACAAGGCTGAAATTTTCACACAATATTTTATGCAGGTTGAAAGTGAGCACTAAGAAAGGAATTTTTATTTGGACAACTCCTTCAAGTACCTCCCATACGATTTGGAGCACTTTTTACCCATTTTAAAAATCAAATTACAATTACAACAATTACCCATTCCACTACTGTCGCCAGATTAACGGACAAGCTGAGAGCTCGATCGCGAGCGAGAATACAAAAACAAAACAATGGGCAATGACGCCTTTGAGTCCCGCAAGCAAAGTGTCATAAAAAAAGGTTCGTACACTTGCAAGAAGCGTTTGTTGTTGTTGTTGTTGGGCCCGCACTGCTACTTTTTGTTGGTGTGATTGATTTAAAAAAACAACAAACAACAAAACAAAACTTGGTGCGTCTAAAAAAATTACCCACACCAGAATATTTTATGGGGGTGGATTTGCCTACATGCTGCTTATATAACTTAGACAAAACTAACTAACATTATTAATATGTTATTGATATGCAATTTCGAACAAGCATAGGGCGTTCACATAAGTGCGCGTGTTGCTCTTAAGATAATCAGGTAATTACAAATCTCGCTCCGATCATGTTCCTTTGATGTTGCTCATTTACGTTCACTCTCTATTTTATGAGCGCGCTTTGCATGTCAATATATATAGAAGAGTTTGTCCTAAGTGATTGTTGACATTGCCACAGCCTAAACGAAAAGAGCTACAAGGCTGAAATTTTCACACAATATTTTATGCAGGTTGAAAGTGAGCACTAAGAAAGGAATTTTTATTTGGACAACTCCTTCAAGTACCTCCCATACGATTTGGAGCACTTTTTACCCATTTTAAAAATCAAATTACAATTACAACAATTACCCATTCCACTACTGTCGCCAGATTGTCGGACAAGCTGAGAGCTCGATCGCGAGCGAGAATACAAAAACAAAACAATGGGCAATGACGCCTTTGAGTCCCGCAAGCAAAGTGTCATAAAAAAAAGGTTCGTACACTTGCAAGAAGCGTATGTTGTTGTTGTTGTTGTTGTTGGGCCCGCACTGCTACTTTTTGTTGGTGTGATTGATTTAAAAAAACAACAAACAACAAAACAAAACTTGGTGCGTCTAGAAAAATTACCCACACCAGAATATTTTATGGGGGTGGATTTGCCTACTTGCTGCTTATATAACTAAGACAAAACTAACTAACATTATTAATATGTTATTGATATGCAATTGCGAACAAGCATAGGGCGTTGACATAAGTGCGCGTGTTGCTCTTAAGATAATCAGGTTATTACAAATCTCGCTCCGATCATGTTCCTTTGATGTTGCTCATTTACGTTCACTCTCTATTTTATGAGCGCGCTTTGCATGTCAATCATAAAGTTTAATAACCCCTAACTCCTCCGCACACACTAAATTAAAGCTAAAGGCAATATGCAATTCACTTAGCTGCAGCCTCTTAGATATGTTTTGCGTTAATTCAGTGCGTGCGAAGAAGGTAGCGTTACTACGCTCTTTGTTAGACTTGCAGAGCGCGCGCATACATTGTAAATGCATGCATACATTGTTGACTTCTGAAGCAAGCTAAAAGAAAGCAAAAAAATGTTCACCAAATATATACCGTGCAAAAACAAACACACTAACAAATAGAAACTTAAGAAAATGTAATCTACATCAGCAGCAGTAGCATGCATTGCAAATAAAATCTTACAAAATTGATTGACTGAACTTCCCGCATATACATATAATATATACATACATATAATTGGGTCAGAAATACTTCCATCTACCTGTTACATACATTTGCACAAAAGCAATATACCCTCTGGTCTGTAGATCAAATGGTCATTCGCCAAGCAATAGCGTTCTGTGTACACATCGAGAATAGGCAAATGCAAAGAAAATACAAGCTAAACACTTGCTTCGAAATACAAAGCACAAAATTTTAATACCCTATGTTTTAAAATTTCATAAACAGCCATTGCTAACAATTTGTTTTCGGTATTTAATTAACAAAATAATACAGATTGTTTTTATCAATTATTTAATGCCAATTAGAAAGGTAATATGTATTATGAATAATACATTTTTATATATTGCATTTATTAATTAATAAGTCAATTAAGTCTATACCACCCTTTTTTACTAAGCAGCCGCAGCAACAGCAGGAGCAAAAGCATCATAAACGGCAGCAAGCGAATGCAATGCAAAGTGCGGTACAACTAATCTTTGTCTCGCACTTCGCACACTTTGCGAAAAAAATTCGCAACTCCGTTATTTCATCATTTCTCTATCAGCTGTTTGTTTTTAAATGCTCTTTGTGCGCACGCTCTGCATGTCAAACATAAATCCTAATATCCCTTCCTCCTCCGCACTCTCTAAGCTAAGTTAAGCATAACTAAGAGTTTGCATTTAAGGGAATGACATTGCCTAATTTGTACCACCTACACCTAGCTCTTAAGTACAAGCGTTGTATGTAAGATCTCGGTGTGTGTTGTGTAGAGGAATAACTGTAATACTCTTTCCCACTTAATGTTTTTACATACAATGGTTAGGGAATTGGTTATGCATTTTAGTTTATAATTATTTTGAAGATAGAAAGTTACGTTTCGTTTCAGTTCATTTTTAAATATAGTTTGTATTAAAGGATAACATCGAAAGTTACTTTTTGGATCAGTGAGTTATTTATTTTTCTGATTTTCGTATTATTTATATAAAATTCATATAAAATACGTGTTTTAATGATAAGTTATAAAAAATATTTTATTTAAAACATTAACGATCAACGTATTTTAATTTCTTTTGTGGTTTTTTAAACACAAGAAAAATAAGTCGATTTTAGACTTAATTTATGAAGCAACATTATAAATAGTTGTCTTCTATTTTGCATATTATATAATAGTTATATAGACGCTGCTTAAGTGCATTTAAAAATCAAATAAAACTAAGCAGTCTGAATATTCTATTAAAATAATATAAGTTGGCATATTCAATTTTATTGAACTCTATACTTTGTATAGACGCTGTAACGTTGTTCAGTGAAGTCAATTTTTGACTTATTTTGAAGTATTTATTTATTTATAATACTTACTTTAAATTAAGTTGTTAATTTGTTTTGTTGTTTTTTTTTAACAAAAATAATACGTCGATTTTAGACTTAATTATTGAAGCAACATTATATATAGCTGTCTTCTGTTTTGCATATTATATAATAGTTATATAGACGCTGCTTAAGTGCATTTAAAAATCAAATAAAACTAAGCAGTCTGAATATTCTATTAAAATAATATAAGTTGGCATATTCAATTTTATTGAATTTTATACTTACCTATAGACACTGTAACGTTGTAACAATCGTTTTACAGTGAAGTCAATTGTCTCACAGCCAAATTAAAAGATGTCTATTGAAACTTTGTAATGAACAACGTGAAGCAGATGGGCTATTTAATACGGTCGAAGTACGCGCTTGCTTTGGCTGAAGCTCGCCGGCAATTGGGGTGGGTGTTCTTTTTGTAAATGTACGACGCATAAAACTCGCTTCGTTATTAGTTATAGAATTATTTTGATTTTCGCGTACTAAAAGGTTGACAAAAAGAACGAACGAACGACTACGGCATGAGAAAGAAGAAAAGGATTAGAAGTAAGAAGAGAACCAAGTAAATCGAGTAACTGGGACATTCCTTATTTGGTGCCACCGATTGGTGCACTCGCCCACCCTTCCATGATCCTGCGGGCCAAAAATATCAAAAAAATCCTACCTCCATCGGAAGTTGATTGTTATCCACAAAAAAACGGAAAATTAATGCATTTTAAAAGCACACGAAATGCTGATATAATTCATATTTAAAAATTGGTTATTTTATTTATTTATTTATTGTCAGCTAAGAGCAGCTGACATTAAAATGAAATCAAAATAAATTTAAATTAAAAAATAGTTAAAATAATTTAAAATAAAATTATAGATTAATATATAAATCTGAAAATATAATCAAAAGTTAACGTTAAAGCTCTGGGAAATTCAATAAAAATTGAGTAGTCCAACATTTGTTGCGAGGATTGGGAAAAACCCAGAAAAACCCAATCAGACCAGCATTAGATTAGTAGTTAGTGGTTACGATTAGATAAAGCAAAAAGGATCGATCTTTTTAGTACTGGAGATGAGGCCTCCAAGGAGACAAGAGAATAAAGTTTGTTATAGTCAGAACATATAACACGAAATGGTTCATGAATTAAATAGTTGCTGAAGCAACGATCAAGGCTAAGGGGTAAAAGTTACGTGAAGATCTAATTGGGACATTAAATTTAATTCGACTCAAAAGAACTGATGAGTCGATTTCACCATTAAGTAGGTTAGTAATAAATAATACTCCATGCATAGTTCTACGGTTTAACAGGGAGGGAAGATTAATCAAAAGGAGTCTACTTGAATACGGGGGTAAGTCTACTCCAGGAACCCAGTTAAAACTTCTAAGGGCAAATAGAAGAAATTTCTTCTGCACAGATTCAATTCTATCCTGGTGAATCGAGTATTGTGGGGACCACACACAAGATCCATACTCCAGGATGGGACGTACTAGGGATGTATAAAGCGTTTTAGTGGTGTAGGGATCATTAAACTCTTTCGACCACCGCTTGATGAAGCCAAGGACATTAATGGCCTTATTGACCATATACGAAATATGAGCGTCAAACTTTAATTTAGGATCAAGAATAATGCCTAAATCTTTAATTTCAAACACGCGGTCAAGTGGTGAAGCATCAAGCAAGTAGTGAGCAGTATGAGGGGTACTTCTACAAAAAGACATGACTTTACATTTTGAACTATTTAAATTTAGTAAGTTAGTACGACACCAGTCTGACAAAGCACCCAAATCCGACTGAAGTAAATTACACAGGGAAGCGTCATTATAGGTGAAACATAGCTTCACATCATCAGCAAACATATACACAAAAGAGTTAGTAATAACAGCTGGGAGATCGTTAATAAATAAATTAAATAGCAACGGACCAAGGTGACTTCCCTGGGGAACACCAGAGGTAACAAAAATAGGTTTAGATACAGACGATTTAAAAACAACTTTTTGTGTTCGGCCACACAAGTACTCCGTAAGCCACCATAAAAGTTTTGATGGAAATCCAATAATATTCAATTTATGAAGCAACAGAGAATGACTTACAGAATCAAATGCCTTACTAAAATCGGTGTAAACAACGTCAGTTTGCATTTTTTCCTGAAACCCTTTGATAACAAGCGAAGTGAATTCAAGAAGGTTAGTGGTAGTAGATCTACGCCTAACAAAACCATGTTGATAAGGCGATATAATTGAACTACATCCGTGTTGCAGTTGAGAACATACAATTTTTTCAAAGACTTTTGGTATGGCAGACAACTTAGATATACCCCTATAATTTTTAACGTTTGATTTTGAAGAATTTTTATGGAGTGGAATTATAAAGGATTCCTTCCATATATCAGGGAACACGGTTGAATCAACAGACAAGTTAAATAATTTATTTAATGGCGCACAAAGAGAATCCGCGCAGTATCTAAGAATACAACCTGGCACTCCATCAGGACCAGGCAAGTAACCAGGTTTAATAGAGTTAAATTCACTCAGGAGCGTAGACTCAGTAATTACTGGGACATATATGCAATTTGACGTTTGTACTTGAAAAGGATAGGAATTACTAATACTATACATATTCGATGAGTATACTGATTGAAAATACTCAGCAAATAGATCGGCTACTGCCTGATCAGAACTTGCTTTTGTATCATCTAGGTATACTGAGGATGGCAAGCAAGAAGACTTACGTTTAGAGTTAACAAATTTATAAAACTGTTTAGGGTCACGTGAAAAGTTTAGTCTACAACGATTAAGATAATTATTATAACAAGATGTGTTAACAGAAAGAAAACTAGATTTTGCTACTAAATACGAAGATAAATCTAAGGTAGTTCCCGATTTTTTAAATTTTTTATATGCTCTTGTCTTCGCGTTTTTCAATTGCGATAGTTCCCTCGTAAACCAAGGTGGTTTATTATCACTTGAAGAACAAGTGAGGGGAACACAAATATCTAAAAGCAAATTCAAGGTCCTATAAAATATGGCAATAGCAGTTTCTATATCAGTACAAGAATAAAGCCGAGACCAATTAGTATGCTGAAGAAGATGATTTAATTTAGTAAAGTTAGTTTTACGAAAGCAACGTGTTTTTAAAGTATTATTAGATACTGAACTAGGGTTAAGAATTTCGATGGATAGTTCTAAGGTTGGATGGTAGGTATCTTCCGGAAGCACTAGAGGGGGTATTCTACTAGTATTACTGCAATCGGAGTCAGAAACAAATATTAAGTCCAACATTCTACCACTACAGTTATGCACCCTGTTAACTTGCGATAGGCCTAACTCCAGTAGGCCATCGATAAAATCATCAGAAGTGACTGGTAACACCGCCGAAGATGTGTCATTCACAGACCATGCAACATGTGGCAGATTAAAATCACCAACCACTATCAGATTATCCATATCTGTCAAAAATGACGAAACAAGTTGCAGGGCACTCAGATGGGATGAGTAAATGTTAATATCAGATTGAGGAGGAATATAAGAGCAAGTAACATAAAGTGAACGGCCGTTTAGTAATATTTTAACACATAAAAACTCTATGTCCGGAAGATGCTGAGAAAGAATCTGTTCAGAGGAAATACAGGAGTCAACAGCAATGAGAACACCACCCCCCTTGCGGGAAGTGCGATCGCATCTGTACAAGTTATATTTAGGAGGAAAAATGGAATAATCAGAAATATCAGGTTTTAACCAGGTTTCAGTGAGTGCAACTATTTGAGAATCAAAAGATAAGCTGTTAGTATATAATTTAGCCAGTTTAGTGTTAAGGCCTCTAACATTTTGATAGGCCAAGCTAATTACTTCAGTTAGTTTTTTGCCGCCGAGGTGGAGGCAACAGGATGGCTAACAGGCGGTGTACTATTGATTCTTATACCATTATTATTGTTGATTCGCCTATTCGTATACTCCTTAACGACAAGCTGCGGCGGCCAAAACTTTTCAGAGCAAATAGTCGAAAAAAGTTCGGGCGGTACACCCAACTTGAAAGAAGATATACTTCTGGCATGTTTAAATTTAAACTTTTCAACAACAATAAGTGGGGAATCGATTTGACTCTTTACATATGCTGCAACATCATCCGATGACGTATCGGATGCCAGCCTAGAAACAAAAACAAATTTATTAAGTGGCACAACAACCAAAGGCTTGTGTGCCCCAATTGTAACGCCAGTAGAACCAATAGGCACACTAGCTGTTGGGCCGGAGGACTCACTTATAGGATCACAAATAATATTGTTAGTGGCAAGGTTATTGTTAAGATTCCTTGCCGGGGAGTTAAATAAAATTAATGAACTAGCAATAGTACCCATGGGGGGATTATTGCTAGGCACCAGAAGCGGTTTAGTGGGCAGGACAGGTGGGGCAGTTATTGGATGAGGTCCCGAAGTCTTTTTACGCTTCGGGGATTCAGTTATCACTTTGCCTTTTTTGAAATTGGACTCAAGCAGCTCGAAAGACTTTTGCAGGTTATTAAAAGCAACATGCATACTTTTAAAGCCTTCGTGAGTCTGCCTCATAAATTTCGTAGACTCTTTCACTGCCTCTTTGCAAGACCCACAATACCATTTAAGGCCTGTGTCAGCCAGCAGACATTCCCTCGTTTTGGCTGTAAAGCCAACACATTTCATGTGGATGATGTTATCACATAGACCACACAAAATAAAATCTTGGTTGGTTGAACCAACCAATTTGCAATTTTCACTGCAACAGACAAGCATCATGCAAGTAATATGCTTTAACGAAAAAAGGTAGGGTGCAGGTATGTAAAAGTTCAAACGTATCAATGCAAAGAGCACGATAAAACGGTAAAGATCAAAGAGTGCTTAGACGAGAGTGCGTGAGCGCGTAAGCAGTTATAACTGCAAGAACAACTGATAAGAGCGGACAAGAGCGGGGAGGACTGACGTTGGAGAGCGAGAGCAAGAAAATAGACAAAGTGCTTGGCGTTAGCAGACGAAATTACAGAATATACAAAAGCAAATATAAGTATGTATAGATGTTAGTGTGTTGTCTGTAATTTTAAGCAATGCAGCGGCTGTTCGACTACAAATTAAAATCAAATATTAAGCCGGCAATTTTATAGCTATACACGTAAATACATACAAAGTACACTTGCGATCACTTTACTAAATGTTTACAAATGTTGCCAATGAGAACACCGTTCACAATCACAAGAAAACAGATAATTTACTGCAAGAAAAAAAACACCAATACTAAAATAAATTTTTTTTTTTTTTTATTAAAATATTAAAAAAAGAAAAAAATAAAATAAAAAAAAAAATGTAATATTTTTTGGTCTTTTTCCCGATTTTATTGCGAGCACGAAAAACAAACAAAAAAACAAAATGCCTTTAGAAAAAAACACACAATAATGCTGGTTGATCAGCGCGGGTACTATCTGCTAGTTGTTACGCAGTTCGTACATGCATCATCAGTTCAAACGGGCATGCATGTAATAGCCAGGTAATACACCTGCAGGCTGATTTGTATTTAAAACAATTTATAGAAGAAACAAAAATCCAATCTGTTTCGCAAACGTGTGTAAGGCTAGGCAAAGAAAAAGTAGCATATTAATAAACAAATTGATCTAAATGATAAGTGTTAAGAAACTGATTAACTTAATTTTCGATAAATTGGCCTTTTTCAATCATTCATTTTCTCCATATAATAGCCAACATTAAATATATAAATTAAAATATAAGTATCAAATAATATTATAGTAGAGTAAGATTTATCTATATATCGGGACGGTTATTAAAATTTACATAAGGTAAATATGGAATAAGTGATGCATTCGTTGCATTTCAATTTCAAAACTCGACTTGCGTATGAGAAACAAACAGCAAAAATAATTAAGTGTACCTAAATTTTTGACCAGCAGTGTGGCGATTGGTTAAAACGAAGTTTGGATATTTGCACACAATTTCAGGAAAGCATATTTTTTTTTTTTTTTTTTTTTCTGTACTCACATTAATATTTCAAGTTAAGAGCGGCTCATAATAATATAAAGTAAACCGACTTACATACATCATCCCACGCTGGAAGTACTTCCTGGTGTTGGTGTGTGTGTTGCTGCAATTAGTTAATAAGAGTGCAAATATCACAAGCCTCATGCGAAAGCTCGCTATAGATGATAAGCATGAAAGAGAGCATAGAGCACAAGCCACGTGCAAAAGCTCACTGGTAACATAAGCATACACTGCGAAATTTTTGTGTGTTTTTCATACCGCATACAATTCTAGACAAAAAAATCTCTTATTAGAATAAAGAATAATTATAATTTCAAAAAATATTCACAGAACCGTCACAATCTCCCTTTCGACGAGCATTTTCATTTGTTAAATTTAGGTGTTTGCATGTAATTTCTTTTTTTTTTGTTTTTTTTTCTTTTTTGGTTAAGGTATGCACGATCGCTGCGCACGCGTAAGGTTATGATTTTTTTTTTTTTTCACTTAAACAAAAGGGAAATTGCTCGGACTCATTACTTGTTTATCTGTTTTTTTTTTTTTTTTTCTTTAAAATAAAGTTGATTCCCTCGATGTAGTTGTAGCAGCTAATTAATTCAGGCGGTTGTTAAAGCTGGGCCGAAGAGGAAGAGAATAAAATCCACGTGCGTGACCATGTTCCTCAGGTTAGGTTTGCTATACGAATACTGATGGAATGCATTCGACACCTCTTTACATAGCCAAAATCATGCTGACCCACATATGTCTTTCTGGGGGAGCTTTTACTTGAGCGTGCGCCAAACGGTGGTGGTTTTAAGAGAAACTCTCTTAAGTAAAACAGCTGCGCGACTAGCTTAAGACATCTTTGTAGCGAAATGGCAAAGGCGGTTTAAATATGTCGAATCAATATTCGCCACTATGCACGGCAACCTTTTGCAATTGATTCCAAGCTAATTAATCCGAATTAATCAGTCCAAACTAATAATTCCGAACTAATCATTTCGTACTAATCATTTCGTACTAAACATTTCGTACTAAACATTTCGTACTAATCAATTCGTATTAATCATTTCGTACTAGTCGCCCATTCTAGAAGAAACATTTATTTAAATTTTTTTTTTTTTGTCTCTTTTTGGAATGGTTTAAATATATATATATTTATTTTTTTTTTTTTTTATTTACCCAAATTTTTGAAATAGGCACTGAAGAACAAAACGGGTTGCGCAGTAGCTTGCTGCAGCGTAAACTGTATGCCAAAGAATAGTTATAGCTTTAATTTAAAATAAACTGTACTGCACAAATCACTGTATGCACATATGCATATATATATAAATGTGTTTAAAGACGACTGCAACGCGCACAACTTGTTCGCTCAAGGGCTATCAGAAACAAGTGGAAATGTTGCAGTCGGACGCAACCGACTGCGGCATACTCGATACCAGAATTAAAACCGGTAAAAAAAGAGGCCTGAATGCAAAGGGGTACGGATGCGGCAGGGGTTTACGCTGCCTTAAAGATTCTCCGATGCAGATGGGGATGCCACCGGCTATCTTAATACCAAATTTGGTGACTCTAGCTCAAAGTTTGTAAAAGGTGGGGAAAGGGGGGGGCTGGGGCGGTATTGGTAGTTGTGGCATCAACATTTTTGATGCAGATCTTTCTGAAATGTCAATTGCTATCTTCATACCAAATTTGGTGACTCTAGCTCGAAATTTGTAATAAGTGGGGAAAGGGGGACTGGGGGCGGTATGGGTGGGCGTGGAATCCAAATTTTTGATGCCGATCTTTGTGAAATGTCAATTTTTATCTTCATACCAAATTTGGTGACTCTAGCTCGAAAATTGAAAAAAGTGGGGAAAGGGGGGCTAAATGGAGGGCGTGGCTCCAAAACTTTGATGCAGATTTTTGAAGGTTGTTTCCAGCTATCTTCCTACCAAATTTGGTGGCTCTAGCTCCACAACTCTGGAAGATACACGCATTCCCGTTTTTGACGAAGCGTTGGGGTGGATGGGGGTGGCTAGGGCGGTATTGGTGGGCGTGGCATCCAAACTTTTGATGCAGCTTTTGAGGGGTCATCATCACCTGTCCTGGCACCAAATTTGGTGGCTATAGCTCAAAAACTGTGGGAGATATAGGCTTTTTTTGACTTTAAAATTCGGGGGGGCTGGGGGCGGAATGGGGGCGTGGCTCCAAAATTTTTGATGCAGCTTTTGGGGGTTGCTAGTAGCTATCTTCTTACCAAATTTGGTACTTCTAGCTGTAAAGATGTGCGAAATATGTGGATTTATCGGTTTTGAGTTATCGAATTTATCGATTTGCCAGCCCCCCAGTTATCGTAGAACCCCCATCTTGACACTTTAATTTACTATCCCATAGATAAAGAGATTTGGAAAGTTTCAAGTCTCTAGCTTGAAGGGTGTGGAAAAAGTTGCGTTCATACAGACGGACAGACGGACAGACACCATGACGGACATTGCACAAACTCAATATACTCTTTACCTTCGGTATCGAGTATAAAAAGGAATGTGACTGGGGTCAAAAGATCTAACGAAGGCTAAATTGCTGAAAATCTGCTTTACACGTATTTTTCAACAATTTTCCTCTTCTATCGCTTTCTGGGAAGCTCAAGCTTTTCACACACAGAGGGCGCTAGGAGCGAAACACAAAAAAAATTATTGCCCATTTTTAGGAGAGAACAAAAAAAAAGCGAAACAAGCGAAACATTACACCCCCTCCTGCCAAGATCACACTTTGGTGTTGCAAACATCAAAGAGTGATAAACGCTTGGAGAGCAATTGTTAGTAAAGACAACAACAAATAATGTAATAATTGTTTGATATCCTTTGCGTGATATTTACCAATAGGGTGACCTTGTAAATCTTCTAACTCGTAGTAGCTCTGACCGACTTTGGTTTTAATTCTGGCTTTTACAAATGCTGGTGCTAATTTTGCACTAAAACCTTTAGCGAAGTTACTTAGTTGGAAGTTTCTTCGATATACTTCTTGTCCCACATTATAGGAAACCTCACGACTACGCAGATCATAAATTTTCTTATTTCTACCATGCTGCTGATGTATACCCTTTTTAGCAGCTTCTCGTATAATGTCAAATGAGTCTTCTCGATTAAAAGTGACGGACCGATATTCTAACATTTGCAAATTTCGCAAGTGCTGATACGTGGATCCGTTAGTGATCATTTGTTGACCAAACGCAACACGGTATGGGCTGCTACTTATAGCTGCATGAACACTAGATCGTAAAGCACAACAAATTCGACTAAGATTTTCATCCCAGTTAGTTTGGCTTGGGTTTACATATGCTTTAATGCCTGCAATAATTGATCGATTAACGCGCTCAGAAGCATTTGCTTGCGGTGCATATACAGGGGTGTAACAGTGTTGCACGTCATATTTCTGCAAAAGTGCATTAAACTTATGACATTTAAATTGGGCACCATTGTCCGACACTACTATTTCCGGCACTCCGAAGGTAAGAAATATATCATCCTCTATAAAACGAATTATGGCTTCAGCCGTAAATTTCTTTACTGCTTTGATAAATGGGTATTTTGACAAATGGTCTACCGCCACAAAAATGCCTATATTACCTGATCGGCTGCGAGGATAAGGACCGAGGAAATCCACAAATATCTTTTGAAAACATCTTTGAGTATTATTGGACGGCCGTAATGGTGGACGTAACGAACGATTTGGGTGCTTTGTGCACTTACAAATATTGCAGCTGGTAATATACGCTTTTACATCATTTACTAAATTTGGCCAAAAGTAATGACGACGGATTCTTTCAAGAGTCTTTGTGATACCGCTATGAGAAGCCACTGGACTATCATGATTTTCTTTCAAAACTTCTGGAACAAGTTCTTTCGGAACCCAAAGTTTCCAACACATATCATCTGCGATTTGTTCGCCACAGGCATGCTCGGCACGCCGATAAACAACATTATCAACAATTTTAATGTCCGGCATAAGGGTCTGTTGGCTTTCAATCTTTCTCCTTAGCTCTTGATATTCTTTAGAATTAAAATGTTTATCCTTAAGGCCGATTATACTAGCAATTCCGATCGACGATAGATCTTCACAATGAACTCGGGACAGCGCATCCGGAACCACATTTTGGCTTCCCTTGCGGTGATAGATTTTAAATTCAAACCCTTGCAACTTAAGAGCCCACCTGGCCAAGCGAGAACTTAGGTCAGACTGTGACATGAGCCACTTCAAAGACGCATGGTCCGTGTGTATAGAGAACTCCTGTCCCTCAATGTATGCTCTAAATTTCTTTACACACATTATAGCGGCTAAGCATTCTTTTTCCGTGACAGAATAATTTCTCTGAGCCTGGTTTAACTTACGGGACATGAACGCAATGGGAACATCGTTTCCCTCACAATCGTGTTGCATCAATACGCCACCCACACCAGTATGACTTGCATCACAATGGATTGCGAAGGGCAATGAAAAATTAGCGCTATGTAATACAGGAGCTGTACACAGTTTATTTTTGAGGTCTACAAATGCATTCTGCGCTTCATCTGTCCAAACAAACTTGCGTTTATGCTTCAACGTGTCAGTAATTGGAGAGGCAACTGAGGCATAGTTCTGAATAAATTTGTGGTACCATCCTGTAGTACCTAAGAACCTTCGTACTTGTTTTACTGACTTTGGGACTGGAAAATCTCGTATTGCTGCCACCTTTTCGGGGTCAGTCTTGATAATTCCATTTCCAATAATATGACCGAGATACTTTACTTCTTTAAGACAAAAATTTGATTTTTCGACGTTAATGGTAAGTCCTGCAAGCGAAAGCTGTTCTGCTAACACCTTAAGGACGGCCATGTGCCTTTCAAAAGTATCGGATACCACGAGTAGATCGTCAAGATAAATAAAGATTTCGTTTCGCAGATTTGCCGGTATAACTTTGTCCATCAGTTTGGACATCGTTTGGGGGGCGTTCGATAATCCGAACGGCATCACCGTAAACTGATACAACGGCCTTCCCGGGACTGTAAAAGCTGTTTTTTCCCTAGCCCTGGTAGTGTGCGGAATTTGCCAATATGCGTCTTTTAGATCAATGCTTGTTATGTATTCAGCCTTTGGAAGTCGACTTAAAATCCCATCAATTAACGGCATTGGATATGCGTTTTTTATGGTAACTGCATTAACTTTGCGGCTATCTATACACAATCGAACTTTGCCTGGCTTCTGTACTAACACGACCGGTGATGACCAAGGACTATTAGACTCTTCAATAACACCAAGAGCAAGCATTCTATCTAACTCTTCGTACATCAGTTTTTCAATAGCGGGGGAACAGCATAATGACGTTGTTTTATTGGCTGTGTCTCGCTAACTTCAATATCATGCATTAACCAGCTAGTCTTTCCTAATCCTTTTTTTGCAAATGATGGAAATAACAACACCTTTTCTACTAATTCCTTTTTCTGTGACTCCGAAAGGGGGACCTGCATGAATTCATCAAATTTTAAACTCATGACAGACTGAGATTGCTCTTTATTTATCAAATACAACGGCAATAAATCAAAACTACGCCAAAAATCTATTCCGAGAAATAAGTCTTGTGACAAAGACGGTACTAGATAAAAACACAATTGCTTAGTTTTCCCACGGAAACTAATGAGCGTCGTAATTCTACCAATAATCCGTTGTTTATGACCATCTGCTGTACAAACATTGGAATTCATTTCTTTGAATTTGGTATCACTGTTTACTAATTCTTTTGCAAAGTTACCTCCTATACAACTTATAGATGCACCAGTGTCCATCAGACCGCTGATGTTTTTGCCTAACATTGTCACTGAAGCATATGGGCGGAGATCGCTGACATCATTTACAACTGATGACATGATTGAATTAAGGGATACTTTGCATAATTTGCGATATGATTTTCTTCGTTTTTTATTATGAGTTTTTCTTTCTGTATTTTCTGGTAGCTCACTAGACAAGTTTTTAGAATTATTATCTAACGGACTACTAGCGATTAAAGTCAAATCCGGTAATTGTTTGAGTGAACTGAAAGTTTCTTCGGTTACTCGGTGTTCGTCGCCTTCGAAACTAGTTTGCGTGCACTGGTCCACGGTGCACGCGACACTTCGTTTTTTGAAGCATTGCACTTTGTAACGTTTAACGTACAAGTGTTGATGAGCGGATGTTATTGTAGCGGACAACGGAGTACGCGCTGGCTTCAACGGCTGTGGCTCGTCGGCTAAGTCGAGGGTATCAAAAGAATGAACCGTGTGCTACGTTGCTCCAGTCGTTATCTGATTATAATTAAATTCGCGTACTCTTTTACCAGTATAGGGGAAAAGGGGAAGTGGAACAGGAGGGATGAGGAGGGGAAGCACGTAAAACTGTGTGGGTTTTTAAGGGCGGCTGAAAACAAAAACTTCTACACTCAATGTAGACTATGGCAAAGGCTGCTGATGCAAAGGCACAAGGTGTTGTAGTGCACACGCCCACCCTACCATGATCCTGATAATAGCCAACTCTATATATCGATTCAGGATCCCTAAAAGCGCCTATGGCAGCTAGCGCATCTCGTTCAAGTTAGACATGGTTCCAGTAAAACAAAGATAATTTAAGCAGACATAATTATATTCTTAACACAAATAACAAACGACCTAACATGACGCTAACCAAAAATAATAAGTAGAACAAAAACAGCAAGTGCTTAGAGCAGCTAAAATAAATAATAATTGATTAAGAGAATAATTGATAAATATATAAATATTAAATAAATATGATCATGCATATGGATTACTTTATATACTTAAAATTACTCAGTTTTAAAATGATATGCGTTACGTTACTTGACTATTAAAGTTTAAGTTCAAATATTAGTGCAAATGAAAACAAAGGCAAATTGGAACGTTAACTTTTTAGTACAAGTGTGTTTGCCTATGCTGCAAAACACATGTGTTCGCCCGCAAAGTCAAAGCGATCGGAGTTCAAGGTTAAGTACATAAGAGCGGATTTTGTAAACGTTGGGTTAATGCACGCAAAAGAGAAGCTTTCGCGGCATATTTTATAAGGGAATGAATAGATTAAGAGCAATCACTTACAGCGGCATTCTCCCACGCAGAAAGATCTTTCGTTGTGTGTGTGTGTGTTGTTTTTTTTTTTCGTCGCTGAAGCTAGGGAAAAAGGTAATAATAGAGGGGGGGGGATCTAGCGCTTTAGGCTCTCTTAGCACAATCTCTTATCTTTGTTTGCATTTTCGCACATAACTTTAACTTTATTTAAAATTACTTTGCATATTTTGTGTTACTAATGTATTATGTATAACTCGCAATTGATTTTAGATTACTTTAATTGTATTTTTATTTTTACTAATTGCTTGGTTTACTTTTATTTCATTTATTTTATTTTTTTTTTTTCTCGTCACCACTTGCAAATTTTCTTTAACCATGGACCAATCACATTAACCACAAAAATAAACAAAAAATATGCAAAATATTACAACATTAATTTACACTTAAAAACAAAAAACTCAATAACCTCTCTCTTTGATTTTGGGTTTTTTTCTTTACTTTTGTCGTGGCCGGTCTGTTACATAACAGGTAGAGGGTTATGTACGATTTCGGGCACTAATTCACTCAATAAAAAAAAAAAACCATAAAACAAAAAAAAACTTCTCCACGTCGCCAATGTTGTTCTTATTTAGAACATGACTATATTGTAGTTCTTCGCGACCACATATTTAATTTAATTCTGCAACTTCCTCACGCGGGGGTTGCTCTGCTTGCGAGTTCAACTGCGGACTGGTGAGTGAAGCCCATATGGAGCGGTAGAAGAAGAGAGCGCTGGTTGGCTGGAGTTGTTGGGGACAGCTGTTCGGTTGAGTCCCAAGACGAATATTGTTGGGCCTTTATTCGGCAGTTGGACACTTGAAATGGTTCTTAATGTCAAGCCAAATAGTAGATCTATTCAACCGATACGTTAATAACCAACACAAAGGGGATTTATATCGAGGCAAATGAAGTTATGGCCAAAACGACCCGCCAATTCTATTAAGTTGAGAATCAGCACTCAAATAATTTTGCAGGTTACGGCTTTTAAATCCAAGTATAATCGTCTTTAAACTGATCCAGTGGCACTTTTCGTTATTTTTCTTTGATTTACTAAACCAATTAAAAGATCACTTTTCGGTTTTAGTGCTTTATTAGAGCACGTTAAATCGCGCACACCTTCTCCCTGACAAGTCTTTGAAAGGAAAAAACATGCGGTCAGAAATTTGGTTGCTACAAGCGACAAAGTTGCACCAATTTATTTCACCTTTATATTCGTTACTCACAGCCCTGTACCGGTTGACATTTTCATCACTCCTAGGTGGCGAGTGTACTGCTCATAACGAAAATGACCAAAGAAAATACTAACAAAAATTTACCATTTACTGAAACGAATTGCCGTTTAACCAAGCTTATTTTTATTTTTACGAAACACCAAAAAAATAATATCAGTTTGGTTATTTGCAAACAAAAACATAAATAAAAGCGCATACAGTTTTACAAGCACTTGAGCAGAGGTTGGGATGTACGGCTTGCCTACTTTTAGGGCTTGTCCTAAAATCAAATAGAGGCGACAAGCGGCATATTACACACCCCCCTGCCAAAATCACACTTTGGCGCTGAAACGACCAAAGTGGGATACCCGCTTGGAGACACAACAAAAAAAACATAATCGTTGTTATTGTTTAATATCTTTAGCATGATATTTTCCCACAAGTTTACCCTGCAAATCTTCCAGCTCGTAATAACATGTACCAAGTTTATTCCGAATTCTGGCTTTGACAAAAGTTGGGCCTAGTTTCGAGCTATAACCTGTAGCGAAGTTACTTTGTTGGAAATTACGACGATATACTTCTTGTCCAACAACATAAGAAACTAACTTACTGCGAGTGTTATAGTATTTTTCGTTTCGCGTATGCTGCTGATTGATTCCTATTTTCGCTGTTTGACGAATTAGATCCAACGAATCTTCCCTATTAAAAGTCGTAGTCCGATCATCTAGCTGTTGCAAACTTCTCAAAAGGTGGTAAGTAGAGCCATCGGTGATCATGTGTTGACCAAATGCTATTCTATATGGACTACTTTTTACAGCGGAATGCACACCAGAACGCAGTGCACAGCTTATATGGCTGAGTTGTTCGTCCCAGTTGGACTGATCCGGCTTTATGTAAGCTTTTACAGCGGCAAGTACCGATCTATTTACACGCTCAGATGCGTTAGCTTGAGGTGCGTACATGGCCGTGTAACGATGTTGTATGCTATATTTTTGCAACAAAGCGTTAAATTGGTGCGATTTAAATTGCACACCATTGTCCGATAGAACAGTCTCTGGTACTCCAAAGCAGTGAAAAATTTCCTCTTCAAGAAAACGAATAATAGCGTCCGCAGTTAGTTTTCTAACTGGTTTCAAAAACGGATATTTTGACATGTGGTCAACCACCACACAAATGCCTATATGCCCTGTACGGCTACGGGGGTACGGACCTAGAAAATCAATAAATAATTTCTGAAAAACTCTCTGTATAACGGCTGAAGAACTTAAAGGCGGTCTCAAGGGTTGATGGTACATTTGCATGTTGCACAGTTATTAATGAATGCTTTAACATCCCCTACCAAATTGGGCCAGTAGTAGTACCGCCGAATTCTTTCGAGCGTTTTACTAATACCATCAGAGACCAACTCTTTTGGTATCCACAACTTCCAACACATATCGTCTGCAATTTGCTCACCAGTAGCATGCTCTGCTCGCCGATAGATAATATGGTTTATAACCTTAACATCTGGCAATGGAACCTTTTGTTTTAAAATTTGGTCTGAGTGTGAAAATGCGAAGATTTCAAATCAATTGGACAATCCAACGATACTTCCGATAAATCTTCCGTATATATGCGAGAAAGTGCATCCGGAACTACATTCTTACTGCCTTTGCGATGATGAATTTTAAATGAAAATGCCTGCAACTTAAGAGCCCACCTCGCTAATCTGGTACTCAAACCTGTTTGTGACATGAGCCACTTTAACGAAGCATGATCCGTGATGATGGAAAATTCATGTCCCTCTATATATGCTCTAAACTTTTTCACGCACATAACAGCGGCCAAACACTCTTTTTCCGTTACTGAATAATTCCGTTGACACTTATTTAGTTTGCGAGACATAAAGGCAATTGGTACTTCATTACCCTCGCTATCCTCCTGCATAAGCACGCCTCCAACACCCGTATGACTAGCGTCACAATGTATGGAAAACGGCAACGTAAAATCTGGGCTATGCAATACTGGAGCCTTGCACATTTGCTCTTTTAACAATATAAACGCTTTTTTTTCGACTTTTGAGGGTGTCAGAAATGGGTGCAGCTATGCCAGCATAGTTATTTATGAATTTGTGATACCAGCCTGTGGTACCTAGAAACCGACGGACTTGTTTAATAGATCGAGGTACTGGAAAGTCTCTTATTGCAGCGACTTTTTCGGGGTCAGTTTGAATTGTACCATGTCCTATCACATGCCCTAAATACTTAACTTCTTTAAGGCAGAATTTACTTTTTTCAACATTAATTGTTAGACCTGCAAGGGCTAATCGGCTTGCAAGTTGTTTAAGCACGGTGATATGCTTTTCAAAAGACTCTGAAACAACTAGCAAATCATCCAGATAAACAAAAATCTCGTTGCGCAAACTGGGCGGAATAACCGTATCCATTAGCTTGGACATTGTTTGCGGCGCGTTGGTTAAACCAAAAGGCATGACAGTGAATTGATATAGTGGTCTACCTGGGACAGTAAACGCTGTCTTCTCTCGAGCTCTTTGAGTCAACGGGATTTGCCAATAAGCATCTTTTAAGTCGATACTTGTTATGTACTCAGCTCGAGGAAGCCTACTAAGTATACCATCTATCAATGGCATTGGGTATGCATTTTTAACTGTTACCTCGTTTACTTTTCTACTATCAAGACACAAACGAACTTTACCGGGTTTCTGAACCAGAACAATGGGAGATGACCAAGGACTGTCTGATTCTTCTATAACTCCCAGCGCTAGCATTCTCTCCAATTCGTCGTACATTAGCTTTTCGACTGCTGGCGATACTGCGTAATGACGCTGCTTAATGGGCGTACAGTCTGCTACGTCTATGTCGTGAGAAAGCCAAGTGGTCTTGCCAAGGCCTTTTTCAGCAAAAGAAGGAAACAGTTTAACTGTAGATAACAACTCCTTGTGCTGCTGAGCCGTTAATGAAATTTCTAAGGGATCGGATAAGTCGAAAGCAGCCACGTTAGCACTATGGGTTTTATGCATCAACACCAAAGGTAACAAGTCAAAGGCTATCCAAAAATCAATGCCAAGATATAATTCTTGTGATAGCGACGGAACAATATAAAAGCATAATCGTTTTGTATCGCCTCTGAACAAAATTTCAGTTGTGATTTTACCTATGATAGCTTGTTTTGCTCCATCAGCTGTGCGAACGTTAAGCTTCAATGGCTTATATTCTACTGGATTCAAATCTGATGCAAATTTACCACCTATACAACTAATTGACGCTCCTGTATCCATAAGACCACTTAGAGATTTTCCCAATAAGGTTACATCTGCATATGGTCGAACGTCACTTGACAAATCTACAATAGAGGAATTTATGTCCGCTACGGACTTGCTCTGCTTTAAGCGAAACGAACGTTGCCGAATTCTGTTGCGAGTATGTCGCAAACACTCGGCATTTATTTTGGGTTTAGGTGTAAGTAAAGGAATAGCTGGGATTGAAGTCGTAACCGGTGAGTTTTTACTAGCTGTGGTGACATCCATGGCTATTCTGTATTTGTCCCCCTGGACACTAGTTTGCGTGCACTTGTCAAGGGTGCACGCTGAAGTTCGTTTTTTTGAAGGGTGAGAGCACATCTAGAACATGATGGTTTGTATGTGTCTCGTTTACCACACCCATAACAAAAAACGTTCCGAGCTGACACGCAATCTTGATACCTATGCCCATTTTTACCACAGTTCCAACAAGAAAGGGACATTGCAGCGAGATCAATATTAGTTGAATCCTCATCATCTTCGTTGTCGGTTTCGGTTTGTACCGTAACTTCATTTACCTGACGTTTGGATTGAAACCGTTGCACAGGAACTATTGAATGAGCTACAGATTTCACAAATCGTTCACGTGTACGCACTACGTGTCTCAACTGAACAATGTTACCTACATGTACATATAATATTTCGTGCTGTATTTCTGGCAACAAATTTGCACGAAGTATTTCCAATAAAGCTTGTTCACTTAATTGTTGACTAAGCTTGTCTGCTAAACACAATATGGCTTCATAAAAACTATCAAAAGTTTCATTATGCTTTTGCTTCCTTTGAGCAATAGCTGACCGAATCTCTAAATCAGTTCTTCCATCCTGGAATTGCGATCTCAACGCTACACACAAATCTGGCCAGCGAACTGTAGAGACACTTCTGTGGAATCTCCAATACCATTCATTGGCACTTCCCTCGAACAAATTGCTTGCATATCTTGCTAACAGTTCAAAATTGCCCTCCAGAGTCTGGTGAGTGAGTGCTTCGACTCGGTACAAAAAGTCGTCAACTGACAAAGACGCATGTCCGGTAAATCGTAACTTCCAATTAGACATGATTTGACTAATACGATCTGGTCGTAAATCACGATTTGACTGCGAACCAGCCGACATACCTGCCGGAGGAAAATGTTCACTATCGGGTCTACTTGGGATTCTAAACAACTGTTCGAAACTTTGAGGTGTTTGGCTCGATGGTGAAACTCTATTAATAGGTTGAATCGGCTCCGAACTCGTGGACATTTGTACAGACAATCTCTGAAATCCAGCTTCGATCGATTGAGCAATTGTTCGTGTTTGTTGCAATAATACTGTGTCCATTGCTGTTGTAATTGATTGTTGCAAGTTAGCCAACAATGTTTCCTGCCCCATTTGCATCGATCTTGGTTGACTTTCGGGCTGAACTACTCGGTTCTGATCGACCCTAGCTTCCCCAGTTTCTGGTTGTACGGATTGCGGCTGACGCATAGTCGGACTTATGTTCGACTGTAACTCGGATGAACTGTTGGTAGGGTTCATCTGATTTGCAGACGTTTCAAGATTCTGGCCTATTGGTGAGCTTGCAGCAGTCGTTTTTGACTGTGCTCTGGTAGTTATACTTGTCGATGGCATGTTGTGCTTGGATAACTGCGCTGCTTTTAGTTCTTCCAACAGATTAGTGGATGAACAACGAAGCGAAGTACGACAAACTGGACAAACGTTTTTGTTGTTTGTTTGATTTACAAAACACGCGTGGTGAAAATAATGATTACACCGTGTTGTGAATAACTGAGCTGGAAGCTCGACTTCTTTAGTGCAAACACAACAGATTGTCTCGGGGGTATTAATAAAGGCGGAATTATTTGAAAGCATGCCTAGTAGAAATATTTATCCTACACGCTAACCTATTTTTCAAAATAGTTCGCAATTATAATATATTTTATAATTTTAAATTTAGATAATATTTTAATTTTTTAAAGAAATACTAATATTTTATCGAATATTATACGAGGTAAATAACTAATAGACAAACAAAAATTAACGAAAAGAACAACTTATGACATTTTATTGGATACCAAGCCAAACCATCCTGAGTAGCAGCTAACTAACCAATTACCATTTCTAACATATAACGGAATTTCAAATATAGATATCCTAGTTCTTAAATTGCGCGGAGAGTAGTAGATCTAGTCCACGATCTCATATCCAGCAACAAAACAAAACTTAAGGAAACAAAAAAAATTATATTCTGAAACTACAAAACAACTTGAAGGCAGCTACCGATGTAGGTCAAGTACAGCATAATAGCGCATGCCAACTATACTTGATCGCGGTAAGCTACTAACCTTTACTCTTGACCTAGCTTGTCAAAACAACACCCAGTCAAAACAATGAAGTGGCCTGCTGATTTAACCCGCATAATCAAGAGGGTGAACCTACGAAACTAATCTACAACTTAACACTTGTTTACAGTTACGTATCCAATATCTCACATAGCATAGTAGCGCATGCCAACTATGTGTGATCGGCGGTAATCTGCAGCATTAATTGTTGACCAATTACCGTTTAAATTAAACAATTTTACTGAGCGAAATAGGGTACTAAAAAAAAATACATGCTTCAATTAGCGGCCGGAAGTAGATCTGGTCCACTTGCCTTATCCTGCTAAATTAAGACACAAAATTTTATAGCACTTAGGAAAAGGATGACACTTATGTGTAATTAGACATCGGCAATACAACTATTTTGAAGTTACTATTTATCCAAAATGTCTCACACAAGCCTGTTAGCTAAAGCTTTCTTTTACGCTTATAGCCAAGGACTAGGGAATTAGGAATAGAAGGAAAATAAAGTCTCTAGGTATTGTCGACTTTCTTTGAGATTTAAATCTTAATCAAGGCCAGTAATCCAGTAACTTCGTACTAATAACTTTGTACTTGAAGTTAACCAAATTCGGCCACACGTCTGGGCGCCAAATAATAATCAAAATAATACATAGATACTGTAACGTTTAACGTACAAGTGTTGATGAGCGGATGTTATTGTAGCGGACAACGGAGTACGCGCTGGCTTCAACGGCTGTGGCTCGTCGGCTAAGTCGAGGGTATCAAAAGAATGAACCGTGTGCTACGTTGCTCCAGTCGTTATCTGATTATAATTAAATTCGCGTACTCTTTTACCAGTATAGGGGAAAAAGGGGAAGTGGAACAGGAGGGATGAGGAGGGAAGCACGTAAAACTGTGTGGGTTTTTAAGGGCGGCTGAAAACAAAAACTTCTACACTCAATGTAGACTATGGCAAAGGCTGCTGATGCAAAGGCACAAGGTGTTGTAGTGCACACGCCCACCCTACCATGATCCTGATAATAGCCAACTCTATATATCGATTCAGGATCCCTAAAAGCGCCTATGGCAGCTAGCGCATCTCGTTCAAGTTAGACATGGTTCCAGTAAAACAAAGATAATTTAAGCAGACATAATTATATTCTTAACACAAATAACAAACGACCTAACATGACGCTAACCAAAAATAATAAGTAGAACAAAAACAGCAAGTGCTTAGAGCAGCTAAAATAAATAATAATTGATTAAGAGAATAATTGATAAATATATAAATATTAAATAAATATGATCATGCATATGGATTACTTTATATACTTAAAATTACTCAGTTTTAAAATGATATGCGTTACGTTACTTGACTATTAAAGTTTAAGTTCAAATATTAGTGCAAATGAAAACAAAGGCAAATTGGAACGTTAACTTTTTAGTACAAGTGTGTTTGCCTATGCTGCAAAACACATGTGTTCGCCCGCAAAGTCAAAGCGATCGGAGTTCAAGGTTAAGTACATAAGAGCGGATTTTGTAAACGTTGGGTTAATGCACGCAAAAGAGAAGCTTTCGCGGCATATTTTATAAGGGAATGAATAGATTAAGAGCAATCACTTACAGCGGCATTCTCCCACGCAGAAAGATCTTTCGTTGTGTGTGTGTGTGTTGTTTTTTTTTCGTCGCTGAAGCTAGGGAAAAAGGTAATAATAGGGGGGGGGATCTAGCGCTTTAGGCTCTCTTAGCACAATCTCTTATCTTTGTTTGCATTTTCGCACATAACTTTAACTTTATTTAAAATTACTTTGCATATTTTGTGTTACTAATGTATTTTGTATAACTCGCAATTGATTTTAGATTACTTTAATTGTATTTTTATTTTTACTAATTGCTTGGTTTACTTTTATTTCATTTATTTTATTTTTTTTTTTTTTCGTCACCACTTGCAAATTTTCTTTAACCATGGACCAATCACATTAACCACAAAAATAAACAAAAAATATGCAAAATATTACAACATTAATTTACACTTAAAAACAAAAAACTCAATAACCTCTCTCTTTGATTTTGGGTTTTTTTCTTTACTTTGTCGTGGCCGGTCTGTTACATAACAGGTAGAGGGTTATGTACGATTTCGGGCACTAATTCACTCAATAAAAAAAAAAACCATAAAACAAAAAAAAACTTCTCCACGTCGCCAATGTTGTTCTTATTTAGAACATGACTATATTGTAGTTCTTCGCGACCACATATTTAATTTAATTCTGCAACTTCCTCACGCGGGGGTTGCTCTGCTTGCGAGTTCAACTGCGGACTGGTGAGTGAAGCCCATATGGAGCGGTAGAAGAAGAGAGCGCTGGTTGGCTGGAGTTGTTGGGGACAGCTGTTCGGTTGAGTCCCAAGACGAATATTGTTGGGCCTTTATTCGGCAGTTGGACACTTGAAATGGTTCTTAATGTCAAGCCAAATAGTAGATCTATTCAACCGATACGTTAATAACCAACACAAAGGGGATTTATATCGAGGCAAATGAAGTTATGGCCAAAACGACCCGCCAATTCTATTAAGTTGAGAATCAGCACTCAAATAATTTTGCAGGTTACGGCTTTTAAATCCAAGTATAATCGTCTTTAAACTGATCCAGTGGCACTTTTCGTTATTTTTCTTTGATTTACTAAACCAATTAAAAGATCACTTTTCGGTTTTAGTGCTTTATTAGAGCACGTTAAATCGCGCACACCTTCTCCCTGACAAGTCTTTGAAAGGAAAAAACATGCGGTCAGAAATTTGGTTGCTACAAGCGACAAAGTTGCACCAATTTATTTCACCTTTATATTCGTTACTCACAGCCCTGTACCGGTTGACATTTTCATCACTCCTAGGTGGCGAGTGTACTGCTCATAACGAAAATGACCAAAGAAAATACTAACAAAAATTTACCATTTACTGAAACGAATTGCCGTTTAACCAAGCTTATTTTTATTTTTACGAAACACCAAAAAAATAATATCAGTTTGGTTATTTGCAAACAAAAACATAAATAAAAGCGCATACAGTTTTACAAGCACTTGAGCAGAGGTTGGGATGTACGGCTTGCCTACTTTTAGGGCTTGTCCTAAAATCAAATAGAGGCGACAAGCGGCATATTACAACTTGGCACAAGACGGCTTGTAGGTGTCACGTTTTCCACATCCGTAACAGAACACTTTACGATCTGCTACGCATTCTTGATAACGATGACCCTGTCTTCCACAATTCCAACAGGAAAGAGTGATTGCATCGATTTCTGGACTATCTACTTCATTAACTTCCAATTCATGCACACAATCTGCTTGAATTGCAATTTCATGTACCTGTCGTCCCGCAACTTGGCGCTGAGACGGTAAGCCAGTTTTGGTAACAGTATTTATGAATCGTTCTCGCCTGCGCACGACATGACGTAACTGCTCGAGATTAAAAATCGGAACATACAAAATCTCACGCTGTACTTCTGGTAATAAATTAGCTTGCAGCACCTCAAGTAGTGACTGCTCGGACATCGGCTGTGTAAGTCTATCAGCTAAAACCATAATAGATTCATGAAAGGTATCGAAAGGTTCGTTAAATTTCTGTTTTCTTAACGAAATGGCTGTGCGAATATCTAAGTCTGTTCGACCGTCCTTAAAATGAGCCTTCAACGCTCGACACAAGTCAGGCCAACACACCAACGAAACACTTTTATGGTACCTCCAGTACCATTCGCTTCCGCTGCTTTCGAATAAGTTACTAGCATAGCGGGATAGCAGTTCAAAGTTGCCATCTAACGTCTGGGCTGTAAGCGCTTCTACTCGATATATAAAATCGTCTACCGATAACGAGGAATGACCAGAAAATCTCAGCTTCCAATTCGAAATTATCTGGCTTATTCTATCAGAACGTACACTTCCGCACTGCTGCGAACCTATTGGCGAGGAGCTAACTGGTTGTTGTTCACCATTTCTGTGAAAATTCTCAGAATCTACTGGGCCTGGTAGTTGAAATAGTTGTTCAAAAGTTTGTCGTTCTCTACCATGAACAGATGGTCTGGCAGAGGGTTGGACATCAGCAGGGGGGCCCACAGGATTCTGCACTGATAGTCTTTGAAAACCTAATTCAATTGCTTGAGACAAAAGTTGTGTGTGATGTGTCATTGCTGCCGCCATTGCATTAACTATAGTTTGTTGCAAATTGTTAGCAAGCAGACTCGGATCGTTATTTGTCTCTAACACTAGGGGAGGGTGCTGAGAAGCTCCCTGGTTAGCACTTAGTCCTGTGCTATTACTAGCTATTACATCGACAGGGTTGGTCTGAGGTACTGATGAAGACTCAGTTCCCTGCCTCACTCCTAATTGAGAGCTTTCTCCCGCATTCGTGCTCTGCATCTTACTGATTTTAGCGACTTTAGTCGTAGATTGATTTGAAGACTTAGTGGCTCTAGTCTTAGAACGCGTTATAATTTCACTGGGCTTTAATGGAAACCTAGCAGGCTGGCATGCAGCTAATTCAACTGCTAAATTCTGATTTGATATGCTAAGTGAAGTTCTACAAATAGGACAGACTCGTCTGTTACCTTTTCTAGTGTTAAAACAAGTGTGGTGAAAATAATGGTTACAATGTGTCGCAAGGAGTTGTGTCGGATGTTCTACTTCTAATGTACAAACGCAGCAACTCACAATTTCAAAACTAGTCTGAGAATTTAAATTGTCAAAACTTCTACTTGTGACATTGTTTTATAACATAGTCAAATATTGAACTACTTGCAACAAAACTTATACTAACAGAAAATCTTATGAATACTTCAAATAAAGCTCAAATTAAAAAAATTATAAACGAGAAATTAACAATTCATTAAATATGTGTGTGGATAACAATGCAACCTCCTTCCTGAGAATAGGTATGCTGACTTTTCCTTGATCTACTTGATAACAGAGTAATAAAAGAATAGAAGAAGTAACTATCTGTGAAGGCTCGGCGAGCTGTAGCTCTAAGCCACTAGCTCTCATCCAAAAAAAACCTACACCAATAATGACTAAGTTTGCTAGACTGACATTCAATTCAGCGCTAGGATAGAAAGAAACCGAAAGTGAAATTGACTGAATGATTTCATCTTCGTTTGCAAACATGACAGATATTGTTCTCGGCAAGAGTATAATTTAAGAAGAAGAAGCACCAGCCAATAGGAACTACACTCTCCCGCAATAACTGTCGCATCCGAAATAGAGTCATACATTCATTACACTAGAAAAATAGAAAAAGATCCACAATATTAATTTCAATTTACGTTACGTGACCAACCACCGGAGTTGTATCCAACGACAACGAAATCCAATTAATATTTTGGTTTGAAGGCATGTCCGCAGACACAAAAAGGTGATTCTACTTTAAATGTTTCTGCTCCGCGGCGGATCGTAGCTTAATTATCCACGAATCCTCGTCCGCAAAAGCTTTACCATAATTGTAAAAACACAAGGAGGGATTTACGTTTGTGTATTGCGAGTCTGGCAACACAGTTATTTTGAAACTGTTGTTGTTCCTAAGAACTCACACGCGCAATATTGTTGGGTTTTCTGAAACGGTCATTATCAAAATTTGAATCGAATAATGTTTCTACGTCTCACTTATAAGACAAAGACAACGGTATTGGGATCTGAAGTTATTCGTGTTAGCAAATAAGTGCTAAATCAGATGGAAGATGACTTCGAAATTTGTAAGCCTGTACAGCTGAAAAATACAAGTAGTGTTTTTTTTTTTTTTTTTTTCTATCAATAACGCTACCCTTTCGGATGAAAAATGATTGGCCAAACCATCAGACTTCCTTTAGCTTATTGATCACTAATGTACTTAACAGACACAGGCCCCTAAGTTGGGCGCCAAAAATAAACTGTGTACAGCTCCTGTATTACATAGCGCTAATTTTTCATTGCCCTTCGCTATCCATTGTGATGCAAGTCATACTGGTGTGGGTGGCGTATTGATGCAACACGATTGTGAGGGAAACGATGTTCCCATTGCGTTCATGTCCCGTAAGTTAAACCAGGCTCAGAGAAATTATTCTGTCACGGAAAAAGAATGCTTAGCCGCTATAATGTGTGTAAAGAAATTTAGAGCATACATTGAGGGACAGGAGTTCTCTATACACACGGACCATGCGTCTTTGAAGTGGCTCATGTCACAGTCTGACCTAAGTTCTCGCTTGGCCAGGTGGGCTCTTAAGTTGCAAGGGTTTGAATTTAAAATCTATCACCGCAAGGGAAGCCAAAATGTGGTTCCGGATGCGCTGTCCCGAGTTCATTGTGAAGATCTATCGTCGATCGGAATTGCTAGTATAATCGGCCTTAAGGATAAACATTTTAATTCTAAAGAATATCAAGAGCTAAGGAGAAAGATTGAAAGCCAACAGACCCTTATGCCGGACATTAAAATTGTTGATAATGTTGTTTATCGGCGTGCCGAGCATGCCTGTGGCGAACAAATCGCAGATGATATGTGTTGGAAACTTTGGGTTCCGAAAGAACTTGTTCCAGAAGTTTTGAAAGAAAATCATGATAGTCCAGTGGCTTCTCATAGCGGTATCACAAAGACTCTTGAAAGAATCCGTCGTCATTACTTTTGGCCAAATTTAGTAAATGATGTAAAAGCGTATATTACCAGCTGCAATATTTGTAAGTGCACAAAGCACCCAAATCGTTCGTTACGTCCACCATTACGGCCGTCCAATAATACTCAAAGATGTTTTCAAAAGATATTTGTGGATTTCCTCGGTCCTTATCCTCGCAGCCGATCAGGTAATATAGGCATTTTTGTGGCGGTAGACCATTTGTCAAAATACCCATTTATCAAAGCAGTAAAGAAATTTACGGCTGAAGCCATAATTCGTTTTATAGAGGATGATATATTTCTTACCTTCGGAGTGCCGGAAATAGTAGTGTCGGACAATGGTGCCCAATTTAAATGTCATAAGTTTAATGCACTTTTGCAGAAATATGACGTGCAACACTGTTACACCCCTGTATATGCACCGCAAGCAAATGCTTCTGAGCGCGTTAATCGATCAATTATTGCAGGCATTAAAGCATATGTAAACCCAAGCCAAACTAACTGGGATGAAAATCTTAGTCGAATTTGTTGTGCTTTACGATCTAGTGTTCATGCAGCTATAAGTAGCAGCCCATACCGTGTTGCGTTTGGTCAACAAATGATCACTAACGGATCCACGTATCAGCACTTGCGAAATTTGCAAATGTTAGAAGATCGGTCCGTCACTTTTAATCGAGAAGACTCATTTGACATTATACGAGAAGCTGCTAAAAGGGTATACATCAGCAGCATGGTAGAAATAAGAAAATTTATGATCTGCGTAGTCGTGAGGTTTCCTATAATGTGGGACAAGAAGTATATCGAAGAAACTTCCAACTAAGTAACTTCGCTAAAGGTTTTAGTGCAAAATTAGCACCAGCATTTGTAAAAGCCAGAATTAAAACCAAAGTCGGTCAGAGCTACTACGAGTTAGAAGATTTACAAGGTCACCCTATTGGTAAATATCACGCAAAGGATATCAAACAATGATTACATTATTTGTTGTTGTCTTTACTAACAATTGCTCTCCAAGCGTTTATCACTCTTTGATGTTTGCAACACCAAAGTGTGATCTTGGCAGGAGGGGGTGTAATGTTTCGCTTGTTTCGTTTTTTTTTGTTCTCTCCTAAAAATGGGCAATAATTTTTTTGTGTTTCGCTCCTAGCGCCCTCTGTGTGTGAAAAGCTTGAGCTTCCCAGAAAGCGATAGAAGAGGAAAATTGTTGAAAAATACGTGTAAAGCAGATTTTCAGCAATTTAGCCTTCGTTAGATCTTTTGACCCCAGTCACATTCCTTTTTATACTCGATACCGAAGGTAAAGAGTATATTGAGTTTGTGCAATGTCCGTCATGGTGTCTGTCCGTCTGTCCGTCTGTATGAACGCAACTTTTTCCACACCCTTCAAGCTAGAGACTTGAAACTTTCCAATTCTCTTTATCTATGGGATAGTAAATTAAAGTGTCAAGATGGGGGTTCTACGATAACTGGGGGCTGGCAAATCGATAAATTCGATAACTCAAAACCGATAAATCCACATATTTCGCACATCCTTACAGCTAAAAGTACCAAATTTAGTAAGAAGATAGCTAATAACAACCCCCAAAAAACTGCATCAAAAATTTTGGAGCCACGCCCCCCATTCCGCCCCCAGCCCCCCCGAATTTTAAAGTCAAAAAAGCCTATATCTCCCACAGTTTTTGAGCTATAGCCACCAAATTTGGTGCCAAGATAGGTGATGATGACCCCTCAAAAACTGCATCAAAAGATTGGATGCCACGCCCACCAATACCGCCCTAGCCACCCCCATGTGCCCCAACGCTTCGTCAAAAACGGGAATGCGTGTATCTTCCAGAGTTGTGGAGCTAGAGCCTCCAAATTTGGTGGGAAGATAGCTGGTAACGACCACCAAAAAACTGCATCAAAGTTTTGGAGCCACGCCCACCCACTCCGCCCCCAGCCCCCCCGCATTTTGAAATCAGAAATGGCTATATCTCCCACAGTTTTTGAGCTAGAGCCACCAAATTTGGTGCCAAGATAGGTGATGATGACCCCCTAAAAACTGCACCAAAAGTTTGGATGCCACGCCCACCGATACTGCCCTAGCCGCCCCCATCCACCCAACGCTTCGTCAAAAACGGGAATGCGTGTATCTTCCAGAGTTGTGGAGCTAGAGCCACCAAATTATGTAGGAAGATAGCTGGCAACGACCCCCAAAAATCTGCATCAAAGTTTTGGAGCCACGCCCTCCATTTCGCCCCCCCTCCCCACTTTTTACAATATTCGAGCTAGAGTCACCAAATTTGGTATGAAGATAGCAATTGACTGTTCAGAAAGATTTGCATCAAAAATTTGGATTCCACGCCCACCCATACCGCCCCCAGCCCCCTTTCCCCACTTATTACAAATTTCGAGCTAGAGTCACCAAATTTGGTATGAAGATAACAATTGACATTCCACAAAGATCTGCAACAAAAATTTGGATGCCACGCAAACCCAAACCACCCCCAGCCCCCCCCTTTCCTCACCTTTTACAAATTTTGAGCTAGAGTCACCAAATTTGGTTTGAAGATAGCAATTGACATTCCACAAAGATCTGCATCAAAAATTTGGATTCCACGCCCACCCATACCGCCCCCAGCCCCCCTTTCTCCATTTATTACAAATTTCGAGCTAGAGTCACCAAATTTGGTGTGAAGATAGCAATTGACATTTTACAAAGATCTGCATCAAAGTTTGGATTCCACGCCCACCCATACCGCCCCCAGCCCCCCTTTCCCCACTTATTACAAATTTCGAGCTAGAGTCACCAAATTTGGTATGAAGATAGCAATTGACATTTCACAAAGATCTGCAACAAAAATTTTGATGCCGCAACTACCCATACCGACCCAGCCCCCCCTTTCCCCACCTTTTACAAACTTTGAGCTAGAGTCACCAAATGTGGAAGCAATATAGCCGGTGGCATCCCCATCTGCATCGGAGAATCTTTAAGGTAGCGTAAACCCCTGCCGCATCCGTACCCCTTTGCATTCAGGCCTCTTTTTACCGGTTTTAATTCTTGTATCGAGTATGCCGCAGTCGGTTGCGTTCGACTGCAACGTTTCCACTTGTTTCTGATAGCCCTTGAGCGAACAAGTTGTGCGCGTTGCAGTCGTCTTTAAACACATTTATATATATATGCATATGTGCATACAGTGATTTGTGCAGTACAGTTTATTTTAAATTAAAGCTATAACTATTCTTTGGCATACAGTTTACGCTGCAGCAAGCTACTGCGCAACCCGTTTTGTTCTTCAGTGCCTATTTCAAAAATTTGGGTAAACAAAAAAAAGAAACAAGTGGAAACGTTGCAGTCGGACGCAACCGACTGCGGCATACTCGATACCAGAATTAAAACCGGTAAAAAGAGGCCTGAATGCAAGGGGGTACGGATGCGGCAGGGGCTTACGCTGCCTTAAAGATTCTCCGATGCAGATGGGGATGCCACCGGCTATCTTCATACCAAATTTGGTGACTCTAGCTCAAAGTTTGTAAAAGGTGTGGTCAGGGGGGGAAACTGGGGGCAGTATGGGTAGTTGAGGCATCACAATTTTTGTTGCAGATCTTTCTGAAATGTCAATTGCTATCTTCATACCAAAATTGGTGACTCTAGCTCAAAATTTGTAAAAGGTGGGGAAAGGGGGGCTGTGGGCGGTATGGGTGGGCGTGGCATCCAAATTTTGATGCAAATCTTTGTGGAATGTCAATTGCTATCTTCATACCAAATTTGGTGACTCTAGCTCGAAGTTTGTAAAATATGCGGACAGGGGGCTGGGGGCGGTAATGGTGGGCGTGGCATCCAAATTTGTGATGCAGATCTTTGTGGAATGTCAATTGTTATCTTCATACCAAATTTGGTGACTCTAGCTCGAAAATTGAAAAAGTGAAGAAAGGGGGGCGAAATGGAGGGCGTGGCTCCAAAACTTTGATGCAGAGTTTTGGGGGTCGTTGCCAGCTATCTTCCTACCAAATTTGGAGGCTCTAGCTCCACAACTCTGGAAGATACACGCATTCCCGTTTTTGACGAAGCGTTGGGGTGGATGGGGGCGGCTAGGGCAGTATTGGTGGGCGTGGCATCCAAACTTTTGATGCAGTTTTTAGGGGGTCATCATCACCTATCTTGGCACCAAAGTTGGTGGCTCTAGCTCAAAAAATGTGGGAGATATAGCCATTTCTGATTTCAAAATGCAGGGGGCTGGGGGCGGAATGGGTGGGCGTGGCTCCAAAACTTTGATGCAGATTTTTGGGGGTCGTTAACAGCTATCTTCCCACCAAATTTGGAGGCTCTAGCTTCACAACTCTGGAAGATACACGCATTCCCGTTTTTGACGAAGCGTTGGGGCACATGGGGGTGGCTAGGGCGGTATTGGTGGGCGTGGCATCCAAACTTTTGATGCAGTTTTTGAGGGGTCATCATCACCTATCTTGGCACCAAATTTGGTGGCTATAGCTCAAAAACTGTGGGAGATATTGGCTTTTTTGACTTTAAAATTCGGGGGCTGTGGGCGGAATGGGGGGCGTGGCTCCAAAATTTTTGATGCAGTTTTTTGGGGGTTGCTAGTAGCTATCATCTTACCAAATTTGGTACTTCTAGCTGTAAGGATGAGTGAAATATGTGGATTTATCGGTTTTGAGTTATCGAATTTATCGATTTGCCAGCCCCCCAGTTATCGTAGAACACCCATCTTGACACTTTAATTTACTATCCCATAGATAAAAAGATTTGGAAAGTTTCAAGTCTCTAGCTTGAAGGGTGTGGAAAAAAGTTGCGTTCATACAGACGGACAGACGGACAGACACCATGACGGACATTGCACAAACTCAATATACTCTTTACCTTCGGTATCGAGTAAAAAAATAAATATATATATATTTAAACCATTCCAAAAAGAGACAAAAAAAAAAAAAATTTAAATAAATGTTTCTTCTAGAATGGGCGACTAGTACTAAATGATTAATACGAGTTGACTAGTACGAAATGTTTAGTACGAAATGTTTAGTACGAAATGATTAGTACGAAATGATTAGTTCGGAATTATTAGTTTGGACTGATTAATTCGGATTAATTAGCTTGGAATCAATTGCAAAAGGTTGCCGTGCATAGTGGCGAATATTGATTCGACATATTTAAACCGCCTTTGCCATTTCGCTACAAAGATGTCTTAAGCTAGTCGCGCAGCTGTTTTACTTAAGAGAGTTTCTCTTAAAACCACCACCGTTTGGCGCACGCTCAAGTAAAAGCTCCCCCCCAGAAAGACATATGTGGGTCAGCATGATTTTGGCTATGTAAAGAGGTGTCGAATGCATTCCATCAGTATTCGTATAGCAAACCTAACCTGAGGAACATGGTCACGCACGTGGATTTTATTCTCTTCCTCTTCGGCCCAGCTTTAACAACCGCCTGAATTAATTAGCTGCTACAACTACATCGAGGGAATCAACTTTATTTTAAAGAAAAAAGAAAAAAAAAACAGATAAACACGTAATGAGTCCGAGCAATTTCCCTTTTGTTTAAGTGAAAAAAAAAAAAAATCATAACCTTACGCGTGCGCAGCGATCGTAAAAAAAACAAAAAAAAAAGAAATTACATGCAAACACCTAAATTTAACAAATGAAAATGCTCGTCGAAAGGGAGATTGTGACGGTTCTGTGAATATTTTTTGAAATTATAATTATTCTTTATTCTAATAAGAGATTTTTTTGTCTAGAATTGTATGCGGTATGAAAAACACAAAATTTCGCAGTGTATGCTTATGTTACCAGTGAGCTTTTGCACGTGCCTTGTGCTCTATGCTCTCTTTCATGCTTATCATCTATAGCGAGCTTTCGCATGAGGCTTGTGATATTTGCACTCTTATTAACTAATTGCAGCAACACACACACCAACACCAGGAAGTACTTCCAGCGTGGGATGATGTATGTACGTCGGTTTACTTTATATTATTATGAGCCGCTCTTAACTTGAAATATTAATGTGAGTACAGAAAAAAAAAAAAAAAAAAAAAAAATATGCTTTCCTGAAATTGTGTGCAAATATCCAAACTTCGTTTTAACCAATCGCCACACTGCTGGTCAAAAATTTAGGTACACTTAGTTATTTTTGCTGTTTGTTTCTCATACGCAAGTCGAGTTTTGAAATTGAAATGCAACGAATGCATCACTTATTCCATATTTACCTTATGTAAATTTTAATAACCGTCCCGATATATAGATAAATCTTACTCTACTATAATATTATTTGATACTTATATTTTAATTTATATATTTAATGTTGGCTATTATATGGAGAAAATGAATGATTGAAAAAGGCCAATTTATCGAAAATTAAGTTAATCAGTTTCTTAACACTTATCATTTAGATCAATTTGTTTATTAATATGCTACTTTTTCTTTGCCTAGCCTTACACACGTTTGCGAAACAGATTGGATTTTTGTTTCTCCTATAAATTGTTTTAAATACAAATCAGCCTGCAGGTGTATTACCTGGCTATTACATGCATGCCCGTTTGAACTGATGATGCATGTACGAACTGCGTAACAACTAGCAGATAGTACCCGCGCTGATCAACCAGCATTATTGTGTTTTTTTTCTAAAGGCATTTGTTTTTTTGTTTTCAATTCTGTCGGCAAACATGTGCAAGAGATATACGAATCGCGTCTATATCGTATTTATAACTTTATCTACCTAATTTAATACAATTATAACCAATTTTTAAATATGAATTATATCAGCATTTCGTGTGCTTTTAAAATGCATTAATTTTCCGTTTTTTTTGTGGATAACAATCAACTTCCGATGGAGGTAGGATAGCTGATGTAGGGCTTCCCAAGGGATTCTGCTATTATTTTTGGCCCGCAGGATCATGGAAGGGTGGGCGAGTGCACCAATCGGTGGCACCAAATAAGGAATGTCCCAGTTACTCGATTTACTTGGTTCTCTTCTTACTTCTAATCCTTTTCTTCTTTCTCATGCCGTAGTCGTTCGTTCGTTCTTTTTGTCAACATTTTAGTACGCGAAAATCAAAATAATTCTATAACTAATAACGAAGCGAGTTTTATGCGTCGTACATTTACAAAAAGAACACCCACCCCAATTGCCGGCGAGCTTCAGCCAAAGCAAGCGCGTACTTCGACCGTATTAAATAGCCCATCTGCTGCACGTTGTTCATTACAAAGTTTCAATAGACATCTTTTAATTTGGCTGTGAGACAATTGACTTCACTGTAAAACGATTGTTACAACGTTACAGTGTCTATAGGTAAGTATAAAATTCAATAGAATTGAATATGCCAACTTATATTATTTTAATAGAATATTCAGACTGCTTAGTTTTATTTGATTTTTAAATGCACTTAAGCAGCGTCTATATAACTATTATATAATATGCAAAACAGAAGACAGCTATATATAATGTTGCTTCAATAATTAAGTCTAAAATCGACGTATTATTTTTGTTTAAAAAAAAAAACAACAAAACAAATTAACAACTTAATTTAAAGTAAGTATTATAAATAAATAAATACTTCAAAATAAGTCAAAAATTGACTTCACTGAACAACGTTACAGCGTCTATACAAAGTATAGAGTTCAATAAAATTGAATATGCCAACTTATTTTATTTTAATAGAATATTCAGACTGCTTAGTTTTATTTGATTTTTAAATGCACTTAAGCAGCGTCTATATAACTATTATATAATATGCAAAATAGAAGACAACTATTTATAATGTTGCTTCATAAATTAAGTCTAAAATCGACTTATTTTTCTTGTGTTTAAAAAACCACAAAAGAAATTAAAATACGTTGATCGTTAATGTTTTAAATAAAATATTTTTTATAACTTATCATTAAAACACGTATTTTATATGAATTTTATATAAATAATACGAAAATCAGAAAAATAAATAACTCACTGATCCAAAAAGTAACTTTCGATGTTATCCTTTAATACAAACTATATTTAAAAATGAACTGAAACGAAACGTAACTTTCTATCTTCAAAATAATTATAAACTAAAATGCATAACCAATTCCCTAACCATTGTATGTAAAACAAGTAGAAACGTTGCAGTCGGACGCAACCGACTGCGGCATACTCGATACCAGTATTAAAACCGGTAAAAATAGGCCTGATTGCAAAGGGGTACGGATGCGGCAGGGGTGTACGCTGCCTTAAAGATTCTCCGATGCAGATGGGGATGCCACCAACTATTTTCCTTCCAAATTTGGTGACTCTAGCTCAAAGTTTGTAAAATGTAGGGAAAGGGGGGCTGGGGGCGGTATGGGTAGTTGTGGCATCAAAATTTTTGTTGCAGATCTTTGTGAAATGACAATTGCTATCTTCATACCTAATTTGGTGACTCTAGCTCGAAGTTTGTAAAAAGTGGGGAAAAGGGGGCTGGGGGCGGTATGGGTGGGCGTGGCATCCAAATTTTTGATGCAGATCTTTGTGAAATATCAATTGCTATCTTCATACCAAATTTGGTGACTCTAGCTCGAAAATTGTAAAAAATTGGGGAAAGGGGGGCTGGGGCGGTATGGGTGGGCGGGGAATCCAAATTTTTGATGCAGATCTTTCTGAAATGTCAATTGCTATCTTCATACCAAATTTGGTGACTCTAGCTCGAAAATTGTAAAAATTGGGGAAAGGGGGGGCGAATTGGAGGGCGTGGCTCCAAAACTTTGATGCAGTTTTTTGGGGTCGTTAACAGCTATCTTCCCACCAAATTTGGAGGCTCTAGCTCCACAACTCTGGAAGATACACGCATTCCCGTTTTTGACGAAGCGTTGGGGTGGATGGGGGCGGCTAGGGCAGTATCGGTGGGCGTGGCATCCAAACTTTTGGTGCGGTTTTTAGGGGGGTCATCATCACCTATCTTGGCACCAAATTTGGTGGCTAAAGCTCAAAAACTGTGGGAGATATGGGCTATTTTGACTTTAAAATGCGGGGGGCTGGGGGCGGAATGGGGGGCGTGGCTCCAAAATTTTTGATGCAGTTTTTTGGGGGTTGCTAGTAGCTATCTTCTTACTAAATTTGGTACTTCTAGCTGTAAGGATGTGCGAAATATGTGGATTTATCGGTTTTGAGTTATCGAATTTATCGATTTGCCAGCCCCCCAGTTATCGTAGAACCCCCATCTTGACACTTTAATTTACTATCCCATAGATAAAGAGAATTGGAAAGTTTCAAGTCTCTAGCTTGAAGGGTGTGGAAAAAAATTGGACACATACAGACGGACAGACGGACAGACGGACAGACGGACAGACGGACAGACGGACGGACACCATGACGGACATTGCACAAACTCAATATACTCTTTACCTTCGGTATCGAGTATAAACATTAAGTGGGAAAGAGTATTACAGTTATTCCTCTACACAACACACACCGAGATCTTACATACAACGCTTGTACTTAAGAGCTAGGTGTAGGTGGTACAAATTAGGCAATGTCATTCCCTTAAATGCAAACTCTTAGTTATGCTTAACTTAGCTTAGAGAGTGCGGAGGAGGAAGGGATATTAGGATTTATGTTTGACATGCAGAGCGTGCGCACAAAGAGCATTTAAAAACAAACAGCTGATAGAGAAATGATGAAATAACGGAGTTGCGAATTTTTTTTTCGCAAAGTGTGCGAAGTGCGAGACAAAGATTAGTTGTACCGCACTTTGCATTGCATTCGCTTGCTGCCGTTTATGATGCTTTTGCTCCTGCTGTTGCTGCGGCTGCTTAGTAAAAAAGGGTGGTATAGACTTAATTGACTTATTAATTAATAAATGCAATATATAAAAATGTATTATTCATAATACATATTACCTTTCTAATTGGCATTAAATAATTGATAAAAACAATCTGTATTATTTTGTTAATTAAATACCGAAAACAAATTGTTAGCAATGGCTGTTTATGAAATTTTAAAACATAGGGTATTAAAATTTTGTGCTTTGTATTTCGAAGCAAGTGTTTAGCTTGTATTTTCTTTGCATTTGCCTATTCTCGATGTGTACACGTACACAGAACGCTATTGCTTGGCGAATGACCATTTGATCTACAGACCAGAGGGTATATTGCTTTTGTGCAAATGTATGTAACAGGTAGATGGAAGTATTTCTGACCCAATTATATGTATGTATATATTATATGTATATGCGGGAAGTTCAGTCAATCAATTTTGTAAGATTTTATTTGCAATGCATGCTACTGCTGCTGATGTAGATTACATTTTCTTAAGTTTCTATTTGTTAGTGTGTTTGTTTTTGCACGGTATATATTTGGTGAACATTTTTTTGCTTTCTTTTAGCTTGCTTCAGAAGTCAACAATGTATGCATGCATTTACAATGTATGCGCGCGCTCTGCAAGTCTAACAAAGAGCGTAGTAACGCTACCTTCTTCGCACGCACTGAATTAACGCAAAACATATCTAAGAGGCTGCAGCTAAGTGAATTGCATATTGCCTTTAGCTTTAATTTAGTGTGTGCGGAGGAGTTAGGGTTATTAAACTTTATGATTGACATGCAAAGCGCGCTCATAAAATAGAGAGTGAACGTAAATGAGCAACATCAAAGGAACATGATCGGAGCGAGATTTGTAATAACCTGATTATCTTAAGAGCAACACGCGCACTTATGTCAACGCCCTATGCTTGTTTGCAATTGCATATCAATAACATATTAATAATGTTAGTTAGTTTTGTCTTAGTTATATAAGCAGCAAGTAGGCAAATCCACCCCCATAAAATATTCCGGTGTGGGTAATTTTTCTAGACGCACCAAGTTTTGTTTTGTTGTTTGTTGTTTTTTTAAATCAATCACACCAACAAAAAGTAGCAGTGCGGGCCCAACAACAACAACAAACGCTTCTTGCAAGTGTACGAACCTTTTTTTTATGACACTTTGCTTGCGGGACTCAAAGGCGTCATTGCCCATTGTTTTGTTTTTTTATTCTCGCTCGCGATCGAGCTCTCAGCTTGTCCGACAATCTGGCGACAGTAGTGGAATGGGTAATTGTTGTAATTGTAATTTGATTTTTAAAATGGGTAAAAAGTGCTCCAAATCGTATGGGAGGTACTTGAAGGAGTTGTCCAAATAAAAATTCCTTTCTTAGTGCTCACTTTCAACCTGCATAAAATATTGTGTGAAAATTTCAGCCTTGTAGCTCTTTTCGTTTAGGCTGTGGCAATGTTAACAATCACTTAGGACAAACTCTTTTATATATATAGATAAGCAGGATCGCTTTCCCCCTCTCTCTTTCTCCCTCTAACACTTTCCCCCTCTTACACCTTCCCCCTATAACATTCCAATCTAACTCTGCAAGTCTCAATACTCTTGTTTAAAAACAATGTTTTGATCTTGCTGCTGCTGCTGCGAAAGAAAATTCCCATCCCTTGCTTACATAACCCTCACGAATGTTGTTGTTGCTTTTGATCATAAGAATGCGGCCTACGAATGTACTGCCCTTTGACAAGTGTACTTCAAACAAGCACAATCTTGTCTCAACCCTTTTATCCTTTGGATCACTGGTTTTCACAACCATAAACATTCATTGTTTATGTTTTGCCTGCAGGTGTGCAAGGCAACGGACCTCAAACAGGCGCCCTCTCGACTCTCTCTATCTACTTATTCGTAGTTAAGAAACCTGCGCACAGTTGACTCCCCTCTCTTATCTACTAACTTGTAGCTAAGAAACCTTAATAGTTTCAAAGGCAATGTTCTTGGCTCACTGATCCTCACGGACAGTGATATCTATAAAATATTAGTCAACTAATGTACTTGACCTTTGACTAGCGCACTTCAAGCATGCACAAACTTGTCTCTAATGGCGATTTCTTTTCTGACAAAAAATGTAGCATTATGTTACATTTTTTGAGGTTGCACTTTTTATACTCGATACCGAAGGTAAAGAGTATATTGAGTTTGTGCAATGTCCGTCATGGTGTCCGTCCGTCTGTCCGTCTGTCCGTCTGTCCGTCTGTATGTGTCCAATTTTTTCCACACCCTTCAAGCTAGAGACTTGAAACTTTCCAATTCTCTTTATCTATGGGATAGTAAATTAAAGTGTCAAGATGGGGGTTCTACGATAACTGGGGGGCTGGCAAATCGATAAATTCGATAACTCAAAACCGATAAATCCACATATTTCGCACATCCTTACAGCTAGAAGTACCAAAGTTAGTAAGAAGATAGCTACTAGCAACCCCCAAAAAACTGCATCAAAAATTTTGGAGCCACGCCCCCCCATTCCGCCCCCAGCCCCCCCGCATTTTAAAGTCAAAATAGCCCATATCTCCCACAGTTTTTGAGCTTTAGCCACCAAATTTGGTGCCAAGATAGGTGATGATGACCCCCTAAAAACCGCACCAAAAGTTTGGATGCCACGCCCACCGATACTGCCCTAGCCGCCCCCATCCACCCCAACGCTTCGTCAAAAACGGGAATGCGTGTATCTTCCAGAGTTGTGGAGCTAGAGCCTCCAAATTTGGTGGGAAGATAGCTGTTAACGACCCCCAAAAAACTGCATCAAAGTTTTGGAGCCACGCCCTCCAATTCGCCCCCTTTCCCCAATTTTTACAATTTTCGAGCTAGAGTCACCAAATTTGGTATGAAGATAGCAATTGACATTTCAGAAAGATCTGCATCAAAAATTTGGATTCCACGCCCACCCATACCGCCCCAGCCCCCTTTCCCCAATTTTTACAATTTTCGAGCTAGAGTCACCAAATTTGGTATGAAGATAGCAATTGACATTTCACAAAGATCTGCATCAAAAATTTGGATGCCACACCCACCCATACCGCCCCCAGCCCCCCTTTCCCCACTTTTTACAAACTTCGAGCTAGAGTCACCAAATTAGGTATGAAGATAGCAATTGTCATTTCACAAAGATCTGCAACAAAAATTTTGATGCCACAACTACCCATACCGCCCCCAGCCCCCCTTTCCCTACATTTTACAAACTTTGAGCTAGAGTCACCAAATTTGGAAGGAAAATAGTTGGTGGCATCCCCATCTGCATCGGAGAATCTTTAAGGCAGCGTACACCCCTGCCGCATCCGTACCCCTTTGCAATCAGGCCTATTTTTACCGGTTTTAATACTGGTATCGAGTATGCCGCAGTCGGTTGCGTCCGACTGCAACGTTTCTACTTGTTTTTGTGTTCTTTTGTGAATTAGGGCTACCCTTGCCCCATATGTTTGTGTTCTTTTCTTACAGTGTTGCCCTATGTATGCAACATAAATGCAACATTTCTCATCCTGAAATAAACGAGAGTGTTGTTTGATCAGGGTTGCATTTTAATAGTGTTTGACATAGTAAAGTGACCATATTAAAGCACGAAAAAGTATTTTGATCATATTTCCACAATAAATATGAAATTAATGAACGATTTATGAATGAATTCACAAATGTACAAGATATTGTTGAATTGATGTTTAAAATGTCACTTGTCAGCTGATTGATTAAGTGTTGCCTTTTTTTTGATTGTTTGTGGTAGTAAAAGTGTTGCCCTTTTTCGGGCAAAACGGCAACACTTTAACAGGGTTAATGCAAAATTTAAAACATGCTGCCTGAAAACGGGTAACATTTTTTTCTACAAAAGAAATCACCATAAGTCTTCTAACACTTTCCCCCTCTAACACTTTCCGCCTCTTACACACATTCTCCTTCTAACACTTTCCCCCCTCAAACTCTTTCCTCCTCTAACATATTTTAATCTTAATCTACAAGTATAACACTCTTGTTTAAAAACAATGTGTTGATCTTGCTGCTGCTGCTGTTGCTGCGTAGGAAAATTTCCATTCCTTGAACATCGAACAAGCGCTCGCTTTTCTTTATTCTCTATCCTTTCTTCCTTTGCACACTGCTCCTTATAACCATAAGCATTAATTGTTTATGTTTTTTCTGCAGGTGTGCAAGGCAACCCACGTCAAAAGGCGCCCTCTCGACTCTCTCATATCTACTTATTCGTAGCTAAGAAACCTGCGCACAGTTGACTCTCTTTCTCTTATCTACTAACTTGAAGCTAAGAAACCTTAATAGTTTCAAAGGCAATATACTTGGCTCACTGATCCTTTCGGACGGTGATATCTATAACACATTAGTCAACTAATGTACTTGACATTTGACCAGCGCACTTAAAGCATGCACAAACTTGTCTCTAAGTCTTCTAACACTTTCCCCCTCTAACACTTTCCGCCTCTAACACTTTCTCCCTCTAACACCTTCTCCCTCTATCCTTTCCTCCTCTAACATATTTTAATCTTAATCTACAAGTATCAATACTCTTGTTTAAAAACAATGTGATGATCTTGCTGCTGCTGCTGTTGCTGCGTAGGAAAATTTCCATCCCTTGCTTACATAGCCCCCCACGAAGGTTGTAGTTGATGTTGTTGACAATAACAATGCACGTGTGCAGAGCAACGTATTTAAAAACAGGAGCACACTTGACTCTAACAATAATTGGTTAAATAGCTAAAACTGATCCTGTCATTATCACAACCATAAAGATCAATGTTTATGGCTTGCTTGTCAAACAGGAGCACACTTGACTCTAATACAAATTGGTTACATACCCAAAACTGATAGTGTGAACACTGATTTTCACAACTTGACACCCGATCCCTTGTGGCTTGGTTGCACGTGTTCAAGGCAACGCACTTAAAACAGGAGCACACTTGACACCAGATCCTATGATCACTGATTCTCAAGGATGCTGTTGTTGATGTTGCTCTTGACAATAACAATGCATGTCGTGACTTGCTTGCAGGGGGTAAAAGACAACGCACGTGCAAACAGATGTACACTTGACACCAGATTCTATGATCACTGATTCTCGCAACCATAACAATGCGGCCTAGGAATGTCATGCCTTTCTCCTTAATACCTAGTCTAATTAAAGCGGGCACGATCATGGGAAAAAAGGGTCATAAATTATAGTATTGGGGGTAATAAAAGTGTCAAAAAAAGGGTCATAAAATTTGATGGGGTCATAAATTATGATTGGGGGGTAATTAAAGTGACAGCTACTTCCTGTTCCAGAACAACCAGTTCCCTACTACTTGTAAAATTTCTCTATGCTTGAAATTGAACTTCAGCTCTAAGGCATAATTTGAACTACAATACACATATTTTAAAAATAATAGATTTTCAATGAAGATTCAATTGCGCCACCGTCAATCAGTGGAGTTATCTAACATGTTAACTGGAAGTTATTCACGGAAGCTATGACGTCAACAATGATTTCAAACGGTGACAACACTTGACGTCACTTCAAGAAAAGTACTTCCTGTTCTCCAATGCCTTATCTTATCATCAAACAGTAAAAGCCGCAATACTCTCTTCAATCCAATTCATGTAGCTGCTGACTCTGGTGTAGACGCCGGGAAAATCGGTGGCTGCACAAAGAGCATCGCTCTGCGTTTTACGTCACTCGGCCGTTTGAGTTCTGTTACGCCCCAGCCGGATACATCAACGGAGCTGCCCACCAACTGATTGGCGATTTTGCCACGCGCTGGTGGCAGGCATACAGGCTCCAGATAGCGGTGCTGTCGCCAATCGATTGGCTCGGAGAGTCGAAGCAGAGCAATATCATGAGTGAGGTTGACCGTATCGAATTCCGGAAAGTAGTAGGGAATTGCCGGTTCTAACTCAATTTATGACTTTTTATTTTTGACAGTTTTATTACCCCCCATCAAATTTTATGACCCTTTTTTTGACAGTTTTATTACCCCCCAATACTATAATTTATGACCCTTTTTTCCCATGATCGTGCCCGCTTTAATTAGACTAGGTGTTGCAACTTCTATCCGTCGCAACGGTGTAAAACACAAAAATAGAATAATAGGCATTTATTTTCAAACTTCTTTTCTTGGTACTTATTAACGTATTGGTTCATGATTCAATTAACCGAAATTATTTAACATAAATGTAATCACGTAGAAAATGAATTAGCAAATGTAATAAAATAAATGAAGTAATAATTTATTTTTCGTGTTTTCGTCTGATCGCGTCGCTTTCTGCCTTCTGACTGCCTGACTATTCACGATCGTGACCTTGGGTGCTTCACAACACTAACTTAATCTTATCGATACTTCGATATTCCAAATTCAAATGGTATTTCCTATCACTATAATATTTCTTAGCGCTGAAAATTAAATTCAAATTTCATCACGCAACATCCCACCCACCGTAAAACTACCCTGTAGATTTACCTAAAACATCTAACCTGGCTAACTTTGAAACGGGACGTCGCAAAATTCCATTTGCTGTCTGAACTTCTGCAATTCTCACCTGCCCATCAGCAGCTTGTAAGGGCTCTACGACCACTCCCTTTTTCCAACTTCCCCTTGGCTGATTGTCTTCGCATATTATGACTAAGTCACCTTTCTGTAATGGTTTAATTGGACTAAACCATTTAGTACGTCGTGTCAGTGTCGGCAAGTACTCCCTTACCCAACGCCGCCAAAATGTATTCTTTAGTTGCTGGGCAATTCTATATTGTTTCTGAAAACGGAAATCGCCGTAGTCGCCCGGTGCTTGAGTAGAATTGGCCGTACCCAACAAAAAATGATTCGGTGTCAATGGTTCCGGATTATCAATTGTTACTGGCACATGAGTCAATGGTCTGCTGTTAATGATGTTTTCGGCCTCAATGAGCAAACTTCTCAAGGTTTCCACCTGTGGTGCCTTTTCTTTCAGCGTAACTGCCAAAATCCTTTTTGTAGATCTAACTAGTCGCTCCCAGCATCCTCCTGAGCTTGGGTTAGCTGGGCAGTTAAACTCCCATTGTATTCCCTTGTTAGCCATCTCGTTTTCAATGTAGTCCCAATCAAATAAGTCTTTGATCTTTTTTATCGTTCTGTCTGCTCCAACGAAATTTGTTCCCATATCTGATCGTATTTTTAATGGGATGCCTCTCTTGTTTACAAAATTCCTTATACATATGATGCACGCGTCTGTAGAAAGATCTGCTGCGAGTTCAAGGTGAATAGCTCTGACGGTGAGACATGTAAATAAAGCTACCCATCGTTTTTCATGGCGTCGTCCGATAGTCACCATTATGGGTCCAAAGTATTCGAGACCGACAAATGAAAAGGTCTTAAATATGGTGTGACTCTATCCTTAGGTAGTTGTCCCATTTGTGCGTTGATCGGCCTGGCGTTCTCATTTTTACAATATTGGCATTTCGCTTTTGCTCCTTTGACAGCCTTTCGCAGGTTTATAATCCAAAATTTTCGTCGTATTTCATTTACGATCAGTTCCTCATTTTGATGGTGATACTTCTCGTGGTAAAACTGTAGAATGAGATTTGTTAAATCATGCTTGCATGGAAGAATTATTGGCTCGCGAGCTCTTTTAGGAAGTATCGTCGCTTTGTCGAGTCTTCCATATACGACGAGAAGGCATCGCTCGTCTAGTTTAGGTGACAATGATTTTATCGTGCTGCTGCTTGATACAAAGCCATTTTTCTTGATGTCATCAATTTCCTGGGCGAATACTAATCGCTGAGCCAATTTACACAGAGTTATTTCTGCCATTTGCAAATCAAACGAGGTCAAACCAATTGACTGCATCCTCTTATTTTGTTTAACTATCTGAATAAATTTTAACACCCAGCCCATAGTACGTTTCAGACGCAAATAGTTCGAAAATCTTTTAATGTCAATAACTGATCCAGTGTTCGTAGCTAGTACACTCTTTTTTATTTCCAGTGAGTCGTCCTGGATGAAACTACTTTGCTGCTTTGGCCACTCAAACTCTTCTTTTAGAAGAAAGTTTGGTCCCTCAATCCATATATTTTTTGGGTCGTAGTTATAGTTCTTGCAGGTTTTTGTTGCTTTATCCGCTGCATTTAAGCTTGATGGCACCCAGCGCCAATCATTCTCGGACGTGGTGTCCAATATCTCGCTGATCCTGTGAGCTACGAACTGTTTATACATTCTTTGATCAGATTTTATCCAAGACAAAACGGTGAGCGAATCCGACCAAAATACTGTGCGCGAAACAGAAGCAGTATGGCATTCCAGGATAGAGCTTCTCAAACGTGTACCCAAAACCGCCGCTTGTAGCTCCAGCCTCGGCACCGATAGCAACTTCAAGGGAGCACATCTTGTTTTTCCAGCAACAAAAATCAGTTCGACGAATCCGTCGCATTTCAGAAGCCAATACGCAACTGCCGCAAATGCTTGCTCGCTGGCATCCACAAATACATGAAGCTCCATATCAGCTTTCAAAAATGTTTCAGAATAACAGCGACGTATTTTAAGTAATTGAACGTTTTTTAATTGATGAATCCATTGCTTGAATCTTCTAAATAGTTCAGCTGGTAGTAGTTCGTTCCAGTCAATTTTAGCGCGCCAAACGTCTTGCATAAGTATTTTTCCATAAAGCATTAAGTCCGAAAGCATACCAAAGGGATCAAAGACAGACATAACTAGACTTAGCAACTGCCTTTTCGTGGGACATTTTAAGCCTTCCGCTATTTCTTTGTCTACTCTGTTCATTTTTAAATCGAACACAAACTGATCACGTTCGCTGTCCCAGTACATTCCCAGTACCTTGTCCATGGCCTTTCTTTCCATTTTTATAGATGCTTCAACCGCACAACTGCTTTCACCATTTAAGGCCTTCAGGACATTACTAGAGTTCGAAACGAATCCTCGCAGGTTAAAATTTGCCATTTGGTGTATTCTTTTTTACTTCTTTGCTTATGTTATAAGCTTCTTTTCGTTGGGGAAACTTGCTACGTAGTCATCTACATAATGCTTTTCTTGTATAGCTTTTATGACCTGTTCTCGGTTTTTATCTGCTTTCAGAGCATTTACATTTTTGACGTATTGCGCACAGCAAGGGGAACAAGCCGCTCCGAATATCATTACTTTCATTTTGTAAACATCCGTTTCTTTACTTGTATCAGTGCGTCTCCACAAAAAGCGCAATGAATCTTGGTCCTCGTCTATAACACGTACTTGTAAGAACATCTCTTTAATGTCAGCGACGACGGCAATTTTCCCTTCTCGAAACTGGTACAGTATTTGGCATAACGATGGATTTTCATCCGGTCCTTTCAAAAGATTCGTGTTAAGCGAAACTCCCTCGACAACAGCAGCAGCATCAAAGACTAATCTCATTTTTTTGGTTTATTGACGTTATAAACGCCAAAGTGGGGCAAGTACCAGGTCCTGGGACTAGTTTTCTCAGCTTCTTCTTTAGACAATTTCACTGCATACCCCTTTTTTACAAAATCTTTTATTGCATTCTCATACTCTTTTCGTTGGTTAGAGTTTCTAATCTTTCTTTCTACAGCTACTAACCTTCTCATTGCCATACCATAACTATCTGGTAGCACTAGTTCGTCGGCTTTCCAAAGTAATCCAGTCTCATACGCGCCAGAAAGATCCTTTGTCGTTTCTGCTAACAATCGTCGTGCCCTTGTTATTTTCGTTGATTCCAGTATTTTTACAGGTAGCTTAACACCAAAATTTTCGGTTGCAAAGTAATCAGACATCATCTCATCAAACTGGTCCTTCGTTTCCTTTTCTCCTATATCCGTATGAAATATGACTGAAAGTCGGGCCGACTCTTTGAACTTTTGCGTTGATCCATATACGTGCCAGCCCAGTGACGTTCTTGCTGCAACTAAGCAATTATTAATTTGAATACTCTTACTTATTGCTAGTAGGTGACAATTATTAATCCCAATAAGGAGCATTGGATCTACGTTTTTATATCCCTTTATCGGTAAGTTTTTCAGTTTAGGAAATTCCTTTCTCATATCCTCAATGTCTATTGACTGAAGTGGCAACTCCATGCTTGGAACTGTGTTGCCCGATAATCGAAGCCATATTTTATTACTATTTTGAGCCCGTATTCTTAATTGACATTTCATTGATCTGACTTCAGTAGCGCGACTGCCGATCTAATTGAGCGTAAGATTTTCCTTATATGCTTGCACACCTAGCTTCTTTGCTAGGTCCTCGTTAATCAAAGTGGCGGATGATCCATCGTCCAAGAAAGCAAAGGTTTCCCAAATCTTATTGTTGGGTCCCATGATCTCAACAGGCAATACTTTAAATAACATCTTAGATGTTCCGGAATGTAACGCATTTACCGACATCTGGTTTTTCTCAGGCTCCTGTTTTATTGTCTCAACTGAATCGTTATCATTTACCTTGCTGTCGTTTGTAGTATACTTCTGATTGTGTAATGACCTGTGGTGTGTCTTCTTGCAACCCATCAAATCGCACACACGCTTATTTTTGCATGTAGGCATCGTGTGTCCACGGCGCAGACACCCGAAACATACTTCTACTCTCTTTGCTATTGCCCATCTCTCGTTCGAATTAGCTTTCTGGTATTGCTCACACTTATCAAAATAATGATCGCCTTTACAGTTTAGGCACACAATTGATCTGTTTCTTTTCTTCTCTGTGGTGGACTTCTCACTTGCATGATGAACGGCTTTTCCCTTTTGGTTTGCTCGATCATTTGTAGGCGTAGAGATGTTGGTTACTCTAGCTATAGTCCTTGCTATATTTCCAACCCAATAATTAAAATGTCGTAAGTCAGGATATGGCTTAATATCCAGTGCGTACTCCGACCATTGAATACGTTTGCTCATTGGTAGTTTTCCAACCAATTCTTCCATCAGCATCGGATTTTGCATGTGCTGCTCTGCGTTTGCCGACTGCAAAAAGATTACCAAGTTATTTACCTTCTTTGCAAATATTATTACTTTTTCAAGACTATTTTCAGGAATGTGAGGGATCTCGTGTATTTTGTTCATTTGACTGTTTATCAAAAGCTCTGGTCTTCCATAACTAAATTGTAAATGCTCCATGATATGGTTAACATTATTTGGATTTATTAGTAATCCTTCAACATCTTCTCTTGCTGCTCCCTTAAGACTCTTTTGCAGTCTTAGTAAATTTTCCAGATTTGAGTAATTATAAGCAGCATTAGACTCTTGGTACATACTACTAAACACCGGCCAATCTTCAGCTTTTCCAGTAAACTGCGGCAATTCTATTAACCTATGTGATTGAAAAGGATTATTTGACCCCATATTTACCCTACCCGGGCCTATATTTGCATCGTTCGCTACACCAAAATTATTTGTTCTATAAAATACATTTGGTTGTGAAGCACCCAAACCTGTTACATTATTTGTTGAAGCTCCATCTCCATAAACGTCTCTTGTGCTTCTCACGTTGCCAGCATTTAATGTGGTGTAATACGCCGAGCTATCTGCATGCTTGCCAACTAGTGTGGCAGCTGGATAGGATGTACCGCCTCGTGCATCGCCGAAACTTACCGCAGCGTTGTTTGCTGCGCCGTAAGTCATTGTGCCACCCTGTGTGGCCGCTGAGTTGAATGCACAGCCTCGTGCATCGCCGAAACTTACCGCAGCGGTGTTTGCTGCGCCGTAAGTCATTGTGCCACCCTGTGTGGCTGCTGAGTTGGATACACAGCTTCGTGCATCGCCGAAACTTACCGCAGCGTTGTTAGCTGCGCCGTAAGCCATTGTGCCACCCTGTGTGGCCGCTGAGTTGAATGCACAGCCTCGTGCATCGCCGAAACTTACCGCAGCGTTGTTTGCTGCGCCGTAAGTCATTGTGCCACCCTGTGTAGCCGCTGAGTTGGATACACAGCTTCGGGCATCTCCAGAAGTGGTCGCAGCATTATTCGCTGTGCCATAAACCATCGTGCCACCCTGTGTGGCAGCTGACTTGGATGCACAGCCCCGTGCATCCCCAGAAGTTATCGCAGCCTTAAATTCCTCATCTTGAAGATTTTTTGACCTGTGCATAGCCAACTCCTGTTTCGCTATGGCTAACTGCGCCATTATACTATGTATTGTCGCATCTTTATCTTCTTTCCCTTCTAGTACAGTTTCATCCATATCGCTCAACTTGCTCTTCTTTAATTCTTCTAGTTTGTTCGCCTCTTGCTTTTGGCGTTTCTTGCTGCGCGTCTTCATTTTTTCCATTTACCGCAATTTCAAACGCATACACACCAGAGAACTGCAACGAGTGTCAAATTTTCGATTACACTCGAGTGTGAACTCGAACTCGTTTGTGATCAAACAGCTTCGAGTAGTGATCGTTCGACACTCGCTTAAAACATGAGACTCGAATCGAACAATTGTTTTAATCACGGCAACCGAACTTAAAACGAGTGAAGCAACTCGTAAATGTCTGAACGAGTTCGAGTTCGAGACTAGCAAGTGTGACGTGTACATAAACTACTGTTTGTACGTGCTAGTGATGGCAAAATATCGATGCTTAAGTTAACATAGTCGACTTCTTTAATAAGAGAATGAACTGACGAATGATGAATCCAAATTCAAAAAGTATTTTTTTGTTCAAGAAAACGTGCTAAAGCAATAATACAGTTACAAACACACCAAGCTGCCAGCGTTTTAATATGACTTTTAATATATCGTGCTATCTGTTCCAAAATTCAATGCTGTATCGATACTGGCACGCCAAACTCTCACCACTAAAATGATAGCTCACAGGCACTCGGTTGTACTCGAGTACAACCGGCTCGGATGCCAAAAAATCGAGTGTGCTGCGAGTGCCGACGAACTCGAACACTATTTTTGTCGAAAGGCTCGTTCGATAGAGTCTCGTTTGTAAACGAGTGTCGAACTCGATTGAACAAATTTTCGACAAGATTGTTCGAACGAACTCGAACACACTCGTTGCAGTTCTCTGATACACACGTACATATATAAGAGAGCGTCAGTGTCTCTTCTTCTTACTTTACATTTTTTGCGTCTTATTTGCTTGTCTTTTTTAACTCAGCTATATTATTTGCTGAGTATAATAGCCACGAATTTATTAAACTTCTTTTAACACAATTGCGGCCGCCATTGATCTTATCACGATCAGTCTTTTTTTAAAGAAAAAATAAAAATGTTGCAACTTCTATCCGTCGCAACGGTGTAAAACACAAAAATAGAATAATAGGCATTTATTTTCAAACTTCTTTTCTTGGTACTTATTAACGTATTGGTTCATGATTCAATTAACCGAAATTATTTAACATAAATGTAATCACGTAGAAAATGAATTAACAAATGTAATAAAATAAATGAAGTAATAATTTATTTTTTCGTGTTTTCGTCTGATCGCGTCGCTTTCTGCCTTCTGACTGCCTGACTATTCACGATCGTGACCTTGGGTGCTTCACAACACTAACTTAATCTTATCGATACTTCGATATTCCAAATTCAAATGGTATTTCCTATCACTATAATATTTCTTAGCGCTGAAAATTAAATTCAAATTTCATCACGCAACACTAGGTATTAAGGAAAAAGGCATGACATTCCTAGGCCGCATTGTTATGGTTGCGAGAATCAGTGATCATAGAATCTGGTGTCAAGTGTACATCTGTTTGCACGTGCATTGTCTTTTACCCCCTGCAAGCAAGCCACGACATGCATTGTTATTGTCAAGATCAACATCAACAACAGCATCCTTGAGAATCAGTGATCATAGGATCGGGTGTCAAGTGTGCTCCTGTTTTAAGTGCGTTGCCTTGAACACGTGCAAGCAAGCCACAGCATACATTGTTTTTGCCAACAACAACAACATTCATGTGGGTTTGTGAGCAAGGGATCGGGTGTCAAGTTGTGAAAATCAGTGTTCACACTATCAATTTTGGCTATGTAACCAATTTGTATTAGAGTCAAGTGTGCTCCTGTTTGACAAGCAGGCCATAAATATTGATCTTTATGGTTGTGATCAGGATCAGTTTTAGCTATTTAACCATTTAGTGCTAGAGTCAAGCGTGCTTCAGTTTTAAATACGTTGCTCTGCACACGTGCATTGTTATTGTCAACAACATCAACTACAACCTGCGTGGGGTGTTATGTGTGCAAGGATGGGAATTTTCTGACGCAGCAGCAGCAGCAGCAAGATCTACACATTGTTTTTAAACAAGAGTATTGATTCTTGTAGATTAAGATTATAAAGAGTTAGAGGGAGAAAGTGATAGAGGGAGAAAGTGAAAGAGGGGGAGTGTAAGAGGGAGAAGGTGTTAGAGGGAGAAAGTGATAGAGGGAGAAAGTGTTGGAGAGAGAAGGTGTTAGAGGGAGAAAGTGTTAGAGGGGAAAGTGATCCTTCTTGTACTAATTTGATAAGCCACGCCCCCTTATACGATTTTATACACGAGCGTCTATGAAACGCAGATGGGAATGTTAATTGTTTTGCCCCCTTCATCCTTAAGATGTATGCTAAGCGCCATCCTTTTCTAACCTCTGTTTTTTTATATATCTGTTTTGATTATAAGTCAAGTGATAGGAAAACCTTATATCCTGCATTGACTTCAAAACGAATAAAAGAGCTAGTTTTGGTTTAAGTTGTAGAGTTTATTTATTATTTTCAATTTTATTCATAAATTCATCTACATATATAAGATATTACATATTTATTTTTAAATATGGTATTCAAACATTTGATTCCTTATTGGCTTAAACGTTTTTTGTTCATTCTTTTGTTTAAATTTCTATATTTTGCCATTAAGCGTTCTAGTCTTGTCAGACGCACGCTATAGTAAAAGCATCCACATGTATCAACTCCTTCTGTAGCTATATCGGATGACCAGCTGCACGCTGAAAGATGTTCACCAAATTTTGATGTAACTAGATGACAGTTTTCGTACGCCAAGAAAAATTCTCGGTAATCTTCAAGCAATTCATGATGCTCGGGAAAAATCATTTCTTCAAACTCATTTAAAAAATCATCGATTTTCTTAACAATTGTTTTAAATCCAAAGTTAGAAGTCAGTTTCATTTTGTAGTATACTCGGCAAACGTTTATTTAAGACTGACTTGAATGATTATTCTCTCTTTCCTTGAAGCATTTCATTTTTTATTTAGTTTTACATTCTGGTGAAATTGTATCCTAAAAGTATTGACATCTTTTTTTATTTCTTTACCCATCTTTTTTGATATTTAAAATAGTAGACGAGTAAGATCAATTTCTGACTCATAATCATAAGTTGTTTCTAAATCTGAAAGTTGTATACTATATTTACGCATCTCTGAACACTTTGGAATAACGTAATTATAATATATATTCCTTATTTGATTTTTTAATAGTGTGTTCCAACACAAAAATGTTGTTAGAAAAATTCCTAATTTTATAAGCGTTCTCCATGAGTCGCTATCAAACTCAACTCTATTACCATACTGATTAAGAATTAAGATTCGTTGCTTATCCGATTTTCGAATTTTAAAATGACACTTAACATTCTCAAGCATTGGATGTTCAATTATTGTATCTGGCATTAAGAAGTCAAAGTGCTCCAGTTTCATTTGGATGTACTCCTTAAACGTTAATAATTGAATCCATTCCTCTTTTCCCAAGCCAATCAAATTACGTTTATGTTGCTGCAGCCAAACCATAGGTGTGAAATCTCTACTCGTAGAAAACCCACACTTTAGTTTAAGCTCTAGGCTAACAAAATACTCATATCCAAAAATAATTTCATGATCTTGAATTTTCCTTGAATTTTTCGTTTTTTTCAAGTGTAACGTATCCATCCTCTCTTAAGTGCTTTTTCAAACTAAATATAAAACAAGTGGAAACGTTGCAGTCGGACGCAACCGACTGCGGCATACTCGATACCAGAATTAAAACCGGTAAAAAGAGGCCTGAATGCAAAGGGGTACGGATGCGGCAGGGGTTTAAGCTGCCTTAAAGATTCTCCGATGCAGATGGGGATGCCACCGGCTATCTTCATACCAAATTTGGTGACTCTAGCTAAAAATTTGTAAAAGGTGGGGAAAGGGGGGGCTGGGGGTGGTTTGGGTGGGCGTGTCATCCAAATTTTTGATGCAGATCTTTGTGGAATGTCAATTGTTATCTTCATACCAAATTTGGTGACTCTAGCTCGAAATTTGTTAAAAGTGGGGAAAGGGGGGCTGGGGCCGGTAAGGGTGGGCGTGACTTCCAAATTTGTGATGCAGATCTTTGTGGAATGTCAATTGCTATCTTCATACCAAATTGGGTGACTCTAGCTCGAAATTTGTAATAAGTGGGGAAAAGGGGGGCTGGGGGCGGTATGGGTGGGCGTGACATCCAAATTTTTTTATGCAGATCTTTGTGGAATGTCAATTGCTATCTATATACCAAATTTGGTGACTATAGCTCGAAGTTTAAAAAAATGGGGAAAGGGGGCTGAGGGCGGTAAGGGTGGGCGTGGCATCAAAATTTTTGATGCATATCTTTGTAAAATGGCAATTGCTATCTTCATACCAAATTTGGTGACTCTAGCTCGAAATTTGTAATAAGTGGGGAAAAGGGGGGCTGGGGGCGGTATGGGTGGGCGTGACATCCAAATTTTTTATGCAGATCTTTGTGGAATGTCAATTGCTATCTATATACCAAATTTGGTGACTCTAGCTCGAAGTTAAAAAAAGATGGGGAAAGGGGGGCTGAGGGCGGTAAGGGTGGGCGTGGCATCAAAATTTTTGATGCATATCTTTGTAAAATGGCAATTGCTATCTTCATACCAAATTTGGTGACTCTAGCTCGAAAATTGTATAAAGTGGGGAAAGGGGGTGAAATGGAGGGCGTGGCTCCAAAACTTTGATGCAGATTTTTGGGGGTCGTTGCCAGCTATCTTCCTACCAAATTTGGTGGCTCTAGCTCCACAACTCTGGAAGATACACGCATTCCCGTTTTTGACGAAGCGTTGGGGTGGATGGGGGCGGCTAGGGCAGTATTGGTGGGCGTGGAATCCAAACTTTTGATGCAGTTTTTGGGGGGTCATCATCACCTATCTTGGCACCAAATTTGGTGGCTCTAGCTCAAAAACTGTGGGAGATATAGCCATTTCTGATTTCAAAATGCGGTGGGGCTGGGGGCGGAATGGGTGGGCGTGGCTCCAAAACTTTGATGCAGTTTTTTGGGGGTCGTTACCAACTATCTTCTTACCAAATTTGGTGGCTCTAGCTCCACAACTCTGGAAGATACACTCATTCCCGTTTTTGACGAAGCGTTGGGGCACATGGGGGTGGCTGGGGCGGTATTGGTGGGCGTGGCATCCAATCTTTTGATGCAGTTTTTGAGGGGTCATCATCACCTATCTTGGCACCAAATTTGGTGACTATAGCTCAAAAACTGTGGGAGATATAGGCTTTTTTAACTTTAAAATTCGGGGGGCTGGGGGCGGAATGGGGGGCGTGGCTCCATGCTGATGCAGTTTTTTGGGGGTTGCTAGTAGCTATCTTCTTACCAAATTTGGTACTTCTAGCTGTAAGGATGTGCGAAATATGTGGATTTATCGGTTTTGAGTTATCGAATTTATCGATTTGCCAGCCCCCCAGTTATCGTAGAAACCCCATCTTGACACTTTAATTTACTATCCCATAGATAAAGAGAATTGGAAAGTTTCAAGTCTCTAGCTTGAAGGGTGTGGAAAAAAGTTGCGAACATACGGACGGACAGACGGACAGACGGACAGACGGACGGACACCATGACGGACATTGCACAAAGTCAATTTACTCTTTACCTTCGGTATCGAGTATAATTAGATAAGGCATGGTATTTAAGGAATTGATTTTCTCCGAGTTTATCAGTACATCATTAACATTAGAGACAAAATGGTTATTCTAGATAGAAATTCATGTATTCTAGTTGACTTTCAATATGTATTTGGAAACGAAAGGCAGATGTTTGTCAAAGAATTGGCATTTATGCAAGCTGGGTCCGTCACACCCAATTTTTTTCCACTTTAAGCCGCCCTATCACATAAAGGAGCTAAATGAAGTGACTAGAAAAACCTTAAAGATTACCAAACAGTATGTTGACGGCTTGGATTGGTCTGAAGGTGACATCTCTTATCTAAGTCTTGATGACATACTAAAGCCATTGAATAGTTACGCAACGGTAATAGTAAGAGGAAGAGTTAAAAAAGAGTTCTTAACTAAACTTTTACATACAAAAATAATAGATTTAAATCTTGAACAGAGTTTAGCACAGTATCCAAACTTCTTTACAAATTGTAGAATACATAAGAAAATAGTAAATCAATGTGCACTAAATAATTTGTTTAAATTGTTTCTAATCTTAGAAAACTCTCAGTTTGAGGTATCTGAAAATGAAAATTTTTATACTCTACTTGAATAAAATAAAAATTATTTTCATATGAATTTCATCATGTTTTTATTTATTAATTAAGAGGGTGTACATAAAATTATAAATTTGAATGAATATCAACTGCAACTTGAATCTCTATTAAATTGGTTTTAAACGATGCGTTGAACTATTTCAGTCAAAGGCGAATACTCTGCTAATCGATCATGAATAAGCAGGCAATATACCTTAGTATTTTTTACACTAACAGTTTCTAGATCGAACGAAACTCTTACATCGATTGGCCCCGTTTTGACTGTTTCATTCTGATGTGACAAGTCTACAACAACCATTGGTGCTTTCTCTTTAAACTCTATAGGTGTTAGTAATGGCTCAGATTCCTTCATATAGTAGCTTGATTGAAATCCTGTATACATATCATACAAACTTGCATATCGTTCATGCTTAAAATTTATATTCATGTCATCGTACGGAAAGTTCTCTGAGTTGAGGTACACTTTTAAATTTCTCAAATGATTATGTGTTAGTTTATCATCCACTACAAAAGCTATTATCGCAAATCGAGGGCGTTCTCTATTAGCTGCCAGCTTAACATTCCAAACATGTTGTGTGCCTTCGGGTAATGTTGGATTCAGATAACAATCCCAACTGCGGAATGCAAGTGGAAGTGAGCCTTCACTCTTAGTCAGACTAAACATTTGTAACTACTTTTCATCACTCAGTGTTACATGTGGTATTTTCCATACAATGTTAGAAATATTTAGCTTATACTCCTTAGTTCCAATTTTAGTATAATATACATCTTCCATATTTTTTGTCATGAGTAATATCAATTCATGTTTACAATTTAGTAAGACCTTGTTATAATCTTCAGCAAATCCAAGTAAGTATTTAAGAGGGATAGAAAAATTAAAGTATCCGTTCGACAGCTCTCTATCATTTCCATTGAACCAGCCCGAATTCTCTAACATGCAGCTCTCCGTTTTGTTTAAGGAAGCTTAGTTTTTTAAGGTTGTTGAAATACCAACAAATCGAGTACGGTCAATTTCAATTCCATTTAATTCATAACGAATCTCGTCAAAGAGATAACTCATACAATTGTTTTTAAGTTTTCCATCTACAGCAAGCGAGTTATCCGCCAAACAAATTGTGCCCTCAACATTAATAAAACTCTCACTAGGTAATACATATAAGTCCTGATTCTGAATTGTAATCCTAACTTCGTCATTGCTTTTAAATGCTTGTAGATAGGGAGAGTAACTATGATATTCTTTCTTGATTATACTCTCATCCGAATAGGCTTTCTCTCGAACATTCAATACACTACTCATTATTTTTTTATTTTTAGACCCAGAGATTTTAAAAATAATTTGTTCTCAGGTGTTAGTACTTTTTTCATCGACCTGTATCCTTCTGAAGTAGAACTGAAAGTGCTCACTGGGGGTGGATAGCACACGTTTTTATTAATATAAATAATCATTATCGGCGCCTCAAGTGTAAGCGAAGTGTCACAACCTCTTTTCTTAAATTAACCAAGTTTCCGTTCTGATCAACGATCCGTATTATTAATGACTGTATCTCGCTCGTATTAACTGGCAAATAAATAAGATTATTTGGTTTCTCACTCAATTTATAGCCTGGCGGAACGTTGAGTGCAAACTCATGCAGAGCATGACTTGATACCTCATTTACATATGAACCGCTTACAATGTTACATTCTAGACGAATCGTATTTACTTTTAAAATGTCAACAGGTTGATCTGATATAAGCGTTACATATGGCTTTATTTCTCTTTTATTAAATCCAAATAATTGGCCAATAGAACGCTCTTTGTTAAAATATATTGAATCTTTTTTAGATGAAATCACTACTTGAAGGGTATTATTATTGCTCACGATAAGCGGCTGCTTTAATTCATTGGGCTCTATTTTCTTCATTTTCTCTTTAATAAATTCACTTATATCACTAAGCTCATATGATCCCACAGGTATCTCGAAAATATGCTCCCCAATATGGAATAAATTATTATCGTAGTCCACATTTGGAACCGAGTTGTACATATGGAATTCAATTAGTGCACATTCATAGCTCCCACTAACTCTATGGGAGGATGATAATTAGCTATTAAAATCGAGTCGTTGCCCGTCAACGTTAGTGTTGTTGCCATTCCGAAAGATTGTTGATTTTAAATTTGAATAAAATCAGCGAACCCCCTTCTATAACGTCCATTTTCCAGTGGATCATCTTTACTTATTAATAAAAATCCATATTTTTCTCTCCAACAAAATTGACAAATATTCTTAAATGCATCAAACGACATGTCTACGCCTACATGGTCCTGATACACATGTTTCATATTTACTTCATCCTGTCTAAACATAATAATTAGGTTTGCATTGTCACGCACAAGATGCTTTGGGATGCGTGTATACGTTTGACACAAATAGAACGCATCTATACTCTTATGTCTGCCCATGCAGAAGTATGCTCGAATATTATCCTGTTTTTCACATGCTACGTCATCAAAAATCATAATAGAGTTCTTTTTGGCATCGCTGGGTGCAACAACATTCTCATTTTCAGAAAATGTGAAGTAACCCATTCCTTTTATTGGTTTTATAAGTGTTTTTAAGTATTCATATTTAGGCTGATATAATGACTTTGAATATAAGTAAATATTCTCAAACTTTAGTCCGTTAGGGCTTTCAATCAAACTAATCATAACATTGGTTTTCCCGCAATTTGAAAAACCGACAATTAGAGCTCTTATTGAATTGGGTAACAAGCTACTATGTCTAAGTTGTTTGATATCACCATTTATGCAATCGATATTTTTTTACTTCTATATAATTTTTTGTTTAATTAAACGCATATTAATGTAACTCTTTTAAGTAGATCGTTACTTGCTAAAATCTCATAGAAGAATAAACAACAAATAAAATGGTGTTGCGCTTTTATAAAACTACTAATAACAAGCCACCACTCTACCTAGGAAGAGGTATTGTTAATAAAATAATAAACTCCTTACCAGTTGAGCTACACATACCGGGATATCAGTTTTGTGGTCCAGGTACAAAGCTTAAAGCACGTTTAGCACGTGGGGACAAAGGAATAAATCCCTTGGATGCCGCTTGTAGAGAACACGATATAGCCTATTCTAAACATAAAGATCTGGAAAATCGTCATATAGCTGACTCAATACTAGCTGAAAGAGCGTGGGAGCGTGTAAAAGCATCTGATAGTACTCTCGGTGAAAAATCTTCTGCATATTTCGTTACAAACGCAATGAAAGCAAAGAAAAAATTTGGTATGGGACTCTCACAAAAGCAAAAGAAACGAAAACCATGTAAAAATAAAAAGAAATTTATGACTCTTGTTCGAGACGCAACCAGAGTGCTAAAGAAAGAAAAACCACTTGACATTGAAACTGCGATTAAAGTAGCCCGAAAAGCTATGTCTAAGGCCATTGGAAATAAGAAAAATACAGTTGTTATTCCTAGAGTAATCAACGTTCCTAAAATTGGAGGTTTTTACCACTTGTGCCAATCTTGACAGCGCTCAGTGCATTAGGAGGAATGGCATCTGGTGGAGCAGCTTTTGCTAGAAGCATTAATAGTGCTAAGATTGCAAAAAAAGAGTTAGAAGAGAATAAACGTCATAATAGAAAAATGGAGGCCATTGCTTTAGGTAGTGGACTCTATTTAAAACCGTATCAAAAAGGTTTTGGTATAACCACAAATAAAAAAATTAATTTTTTATGAATGAGCTGCCCAATAAACCGCTTTCGAACATTGATATTATAAACTTCGCACGCAAACATATCCCACATTTTAGAGGGGTTTATATGAGAAACTCCTTACCGAATAATGTAAGGAAAAGAGAATGCGGCATCGTTAACTTGGACTCGTCAACCGGAGCTGGAACTCATTGGGTAGCTTACTATAAGGCGGATCAGGAATGCAGATATTTTGATAGTTTTGGAAATTTACCACCCCCCATAGAACTTATAAAATATTTGGGAGAGAACATTCAATACAATTACAATCAAGTACAACGATTTGGTACCTTTTACTGCGGTCACTTATGTCTTAAGTTTTTAATGCTCACCGCAAAATCTTTTTAAAATAATTTGTATGTCAATCGAAATAAATAATTTACAAAAAATAATAGAGTATAATATTGTCTGTAAACTATCTCAGTTTGTTTAGATTATCTGATTAGTTCACATATAGCAGGCCCCCTGTTTCTTGAAAACCAAAAACATCAAACAACACCTTGTTTCTGAAAAAATCTAAAATAACAGCAGAACAACAACTTGTTTCTGGAAAAAAAAAACATAAAAACAAGTGGAAACGTTGCAGTCGGACGCAACCGACTGCGGCATACTCGATACCAGAATTAAAACCGGTAAAAAGAGGCCTGAATGCAAAGGGGTACGGATGCGGCAGGGGCTTACGCTGCCTTAAAGATTCTCCGATGCAGATGGGGATGCCACCGGCTATCTTCATACCAAATTTGGTGACTCTAGCTCAAAGTTTGTAAAAGGTGGGGACAGGGGGGGAAGCTGGGGGCAGTATGGGTAGTTGAGGCATCAAAATTTTTGTTGCAGATCTTTCTGAAATGTCAATTGCTATCTTCATACCAAAATTTGGTGACTCTAGCTCAAAATTTGTAAAAAGGTGGGGAAAGGGGGGGCTGGGGGCGGTATGGGTGGGCGTGGCATCCAAATTTTTGATGCAAATCTTTGTGGAATGTCAATTGCTATCTTCATACCAAATTTGGTGACTCTAGCTCGAAGTTTGTAAAAGATGAGGACAAGGGGGCTGGGGGCGGTAATGGTGGGCGTGGCATCCAAATTTGTGATGCAGATCTTTGTGGAATGTTAATTGTTATCTTCATACCAAATTTGGTGACTCTAGCTCGAAAATTGAAAAAGTGAAGAAAGGGGGGCGAAATGGAGGGCGTGGTTCCAAAACTTTGATGCAGATTTTTGGGGGTCGTTGCCAGCTATCTTCCTACCAAATTTGGTGGCTCTAGCTCCACAACTCTGGAAGATACACGCATTCCCGTTTTTGACGAAGCGTTGGGGTGGATGGGGGCGGCTAGGGCAGTATTGGTGGGCGTGGCATCCAAACTTTTGATGCAGTTTTTAGGGGGGTCATCATCACCTATCTTGGCACCAAAGTTGGTGGCTCTAGCTCAAAAATGTGGGAGATATAGCCATTTCTGATTTCAAAATGCAGGGGGGCTGGGGGCGGAATGGGTGGGCGTGGCTCCAAAACTTTGATGCAGATTTTTGGGGGTCGTTAACAGCTATCTTCCCACCAAATTTGGAGGCTCTAGCTTCACAACTCTGGAAGATACACGCATTCCCGTTTTTGACGAAGCGTTGGGGCACATGGGGGTGGCTAGGGCGGTATTGGTGGGCGTGGCATCCAATCTTTTGATGCAGTTTTGAGGGGTCATCATCACCTATCTTGGCACCAAATTTGGTGGCTATAGCTCAAAAACTGTGGGAGATATTGGCTTTTTGACTTTAAAATTCGGGGGGCTGTGGGCGGAATGGGGGGGCGTGGATCCAAAATTTTTGATGCAGTTTTTTGGGGGTTGCTAGTAGCTATCATCCTACCAAATTTGGTACTTCTAGCTGTAAGGATGAGTGAAATATGTGGATTTATCGGTTTTGAGTTATCGAATTTATCGATTTGCCAGCCCCCCAGTTATCGTAGAACACCCATCTTGACACTTTAATTTACTATCCCATAGATAAAGAGATTTGGAAAGTTTCAAGTCTCTAGCTTGAAGGGTGTGGAAAAAAGTTGCGTTCATACAGACGGACAGACGGACAGACACCATGACGGACATTGCACAAACTCAATATACTCTTTACCTTCGGTATCGAGTATAATAACAGCAAAACAACACCTTGTTTCTGGAAAACATAAAAAATAGCAACAAAACAACACCTTGTTTCTGAAAAACATAAAAAATAACAACAAAACAACAAGCTGTTAAAACTACCCTCTTTTGCTCTGGCTGTTCAAGTTTATTGGTTTACTATCATAAATATATTAAAATGAATGAGCATATACTAAAGGAGCTAACAAAAACAAGAAACGCGCTAAAAAGAAAATTTCGAAGTATTCAATTAGGTAAAGCCGCAAATGAATACCAGTTTGAGAAAACATTTAAGCCGATAACAGAACCACTCAAAAAGATTATTAAAGGAAATAAAGAAATTAAGCCATATCCGAATCAAAAAAGAAGAAAAGGATAAAAGTGTAAATGAGGTGCAGGAGAATGAAAATAATACTAGCGAATTTTATGACGCAATAGATGGGGAAATTGATGAAAAACAGTCATTGCATGATTCGCTTATATCGAGTGAACAAAGCTATATTAACGCCGCTACATTAGGCAATAAAGATTATAATCAGTCAAATGTAGTAAGTGATGATAGTTTTAATCTTAGTCTAAATGAGTTAGAGCGAGAGGGACAGTTAGATAAAGCATTTGGACCAAGTAAAAATAAAGGAGAAACTAAATTAGGCAGCTTTAAAATAAACGTTAACAACAAAAAACTAGAACTGGAAACGGGTGAAAAGTGGAATCTTACTCCTGGATTGTATTCTTTAATCTTTTTAAAACATCCACATGCTTATAACCAATTGGATCTGGATGCATATAAGGAAATCTTGTCAAAAACAAATGCTCACAGAAGAAATCATCAACCAAATGAAGCACTAAAGGGTAATCGCTCCAAAAAGTATACTGATATAATAAAAAAACTTTTCCCGAAAGTTGTGGAGCCAAGTGCAGTGTCTACACCTTTGAATAGTAAAAAATCTACACATAAAGGCGGAACTCTTATGATACACAATAAGCATAAACCAAATTATGTATACTGGGATAATCCTAATGAAATTGTAAATAGACTTAAGCTTTTGATCGCTTCACAGGCAGCTGGTAACAGTAGTCATAATAATGAAATTGTATCGATAATTGAAGAGTTGCGAGAGGCAAACATAATTTTTTAATAAATATGATATACACTCATTAAATATTCTTATTATTAATATGTCTCTTGACAAGTTTGGTCATTTCTCGAACGATAAAGAACGCTCGGAGAAGTTGAAAAGGGGGATTGAAGCTGTGAGTGGGATTCATATTGATGAGGATGGTAACCTAAATGCCCAAAACAAACGCATTAAAAATTCAATCAGTCCAATAAATAACGATGATTTGGTAATCAAAGAATACGTTGATGTTGAAGTATTTGAATTAAAAAAAAGTCAAACGGCTTGTATTGCTCAGTTAGTCGAACAAAGAAATAATAAGTTAAAGGATATGGAAAGCAAAATGAATGAAATAACTAACGAAGTAACTAAGTTATTAAATGATGTTAACAAAGTTAGCAATGAAATCATTTCAAGAGTAAACAGTAATAATGAGTTTGTGAGCAAGCAGTTACATCAAGAAAAAAACCAATTGTGAAATCAGATCGCTGTTAAGTCAATATGAGTCTAGATAAGTTTGGACACTTCTCGAGCGATAGGAAGCATTTTGAGTATTTGCACAGAAATGGAAAAAGATTGGTGGGTTTTATCGTTGATGAGGATGGAAATTTAAATATACAGAAAAAACGAATCATATGTTGTATACAACCGCAGGAGGCGAATGACTTGGTTATAAAAGAATACGTTGATCGAGTATTAATTCTAGTGAAAAATGATATAGAGCATCTCCATCTCATTATTATTAATAAGAGAGAGAAACCAAAAAAATTGATTTATTTCAAGAGAACTTAAACAATACTATAAAGAGTATCGAATATTTAAAAGAAATACTTGATAAATATTTTACATTTGTAATTGGCTGTTTTGAGATTCCTACCATTTTAAAAATAAATAATAACAGCGGATGAGGTGCCTGTACCCCTACAACACAAAAATGACAGAAAAATAATGATAAATAAAAACAAGTGGAAACGTTGCAGTCGGACGCAACCGACTGCGGCATACTCGATACCAGTATTCAAACCGGTTAAAAGAGGCCTGACTGCAGAGGGGTACGGATGCGGCAGAGGTGTACACTGCCTAAAAGATTTTCCGATGCAGATGGGGATGCCACAAGCTATCTTCCTTACAAATTTGATGACTCTAGCTCAAAGTTTGTAAGTTTGTTGGGAAAGGGGGGGCTGGGTGGGCGTGTCATCCAAATTTGTGATGCAGATCTTTGTGGAATGTCAATTGCTATCTTCATACCAACTTTGGTGACTCTAGCTCGAAAATTGTAGAAAGTTGGAAAAGGGGGGCTGGGGGCGGTATGGGTTTGCGTGGCATCCAAATTTTTGCTGCAGATCTATGTGGGATGTCAATTGCTATCTTCATACCAAATTTGGTGACTCTAGCTAAAAGTTTGTAAAAGGTGGGGAAAGGGGGGCGAAATGGGAGGGCGTGGCTCCAAAACTTTGATGCAGTTTTTTGAGGGTCGTTACCAGCTATCTTCCCACCAAATTTTGAGGCTCTAGCTCTACAACTCTGGAAGATACACTCATTCCCGTTTTTGACGAAGCGTTGGGGTGGATGGGGGCGGCTAGGACAGTATCGGTGGGCGTGGCATCCAAACTTTTCTGGGAGGTCATCATCACCTATCTTGGCACTAAATTTGGTGGCTCTAGCTCAAAAACTGTGGGAGATATAGCCATTTCTGATTTCAAATTGCGATGGGGCTGGGGGCGGAATGGGGGGGGGCGTGGCTCCAAAATTTTTGATGCAGTTCTTTGGGGGTTGCTAGTAGCTATCTGCTTACCAAATTTGGAAGTTCTAGCTGTAACGATGTGTTAAATATGTGGATTTATCGGTTTTGAGTTATCGAATTTATCGATTTGGCAGCCCCCCAGTTATCGTAGAACCCCCATCTTGACACTTTAATTTACTATCCCATAGATAAAGAGAATTGGAAAGTTTCAAGTCTCTAGCTTGAAGGGTGTGGAAAAAAGTGGCGAACATACGGACGGACAGACGGACAGACGGACGGACACCATGACGGACATTGCACAAACCCAATATACTCTTTACCTTCGGTATCGAGTATAATGATATAAAAGTCAATGTAAATTATCCAAATCTGTTAAATGTTGATTGACCCCCACCACGGTTGGTTATATCTCATTTGGTTATTACTATTTCAAGAAACATGAGTTTTAAATTGTGGAAGTGTATATGGGTAGTATGGATAACGATACTGATGGAGAAGGCACCTATGATGAAAAAGATGTGGTTCTCAAAAATTTTCTCTCGAGACAATAAAAAAAGACGTCGTCAACAACAGCCATGTACAACGTTGTAAGAGAAATAAATAAAATATATAAAAATATACAAAAATAAATAAAACCAACAAGACGTGCTACATCCCAATATGAGCAAACGGGAATTAGTGAAAGAATTACATGCTCCTGCACGTAAAAATTTTAAGCGAAGAAGAGTTGTAATGAAGGGAATCGATGATCAGTGGCAGGCAGACTTAGTAGAAATGGGAAAGTACTCCTCATCTAATAAGGGGTATCGATTTCTATTGACAATCATTGATACGTTTTCCAAATATGCGTGGGGAGTAGCATTGAAGTCAAAATCTGGAAAAGAAGTTACACAAGCGTTCGCGGGCATTTTTAAAGGGAATAGAATTCCTAAGAATTTACAAACGGATGATGGAAAAGAATTTTTTAATACTGATTTTAAAAACTTGTCTAAAAAACATAACATTAATCATTACTCAAGCTATAGTGTTCTTAAAGCATCAATTGTTGAGCGTTTTAATAGAACTTTAAAGGAAATGATGTGGAGAGAGTTTAGCTTCAATGGAACATACAATTGGATCGAAATGTATAAGCGGTTGATTAAAGAGTACAATAATCAATATCATAGAACAATTAAAATGCCACCTATAAAAGTGAATTCCTCAAATGAAGAGATGTTATTAAATACTGTTTACAGTCACTTAAAAATATTTGGTGGTAGCAAATTCAATGTAAATGACTATGTGCGTATAAGTAAACATAAACATTTATTTGAGAAAGGGTATACCCAAAACGTTGAAAAAATAATAGAACGACGAAACAGTCGAGTGATAGTTAAATGGTTAGGGTTCTCGCATGAGCACAACTCTTGGATAGATAAAAATGATGTCCTATAAATAGCAACAGATGGTTGCAGCTGGTATTGGTGACACTTGTCCTTTTTTTTTTTTTTTTTTTTGGTTTTGTTTCAAGGATGAGCAAGATAATTCGCTGCGGGTGGTGTGTTCTGATGGGTATATAAAGCAGTCCAGAACAGAGCTCATTCATTCAAAATATTGTCCTTGAGCTGTAAATTTCAAAATTTAAAACAAAAAACATCAAAAATGCCCAAGAAGATGATGAAAAAGCAGCAGCAACAGAAAAACACCATGCTCAGCTGGCTGAAGCCGGCAGTGGAGCTGGTGGGATGCGAGGACCAGAAGATGCCGGCACCTATCGAGGTGTATGAGCCATCGATAATGGGAGAATCAAGAAGACGCCGCCGGTTTCCCGGAATGGCCCAGTGGGTCATTAGACTCAAATCCCCTGCCCCGTTTGACGCACCCTGGAGGAGACCACGAAGGACGCCAGCACCCGAGCAGAGGATCTGGGCTCCACGAGAGCCAACCCCATCGCCCTATTGGGAGTCGAGTGTAGGCGAACCGGAACCCCTGTTCCCAGAGCTGGACTCCACATTTAGGAGCTCGATGGATATCATCCTCAACGGGCTGGATTTTCCCGAGGATTTTTAAACTGAATTAGATTTTTTTTTTTTTTTTTATATATAAATATACATATATATATTAGAGATGCCACGAATATTCGGCAACTATTCGGTATTCGGCCTATTCGGCCACTTATTTTGCTAGTACGTACTATTCGGCCGAATACCGAATAGCAAATCATGTTGTTTTACTTAAAATTATGTTTTTAATTCAAAATTACATTTTAGTATTTAAAATTTATAAGCTGTGATGTATAAAAATGAGCTTTTCAGCATTGTTTGCTAGCAAACGATTGCGCCTTTCGCCATAAACGTTCCCAGCCTCAGAAAATAATCTTTCACTGTAAACGCTACTTCCAGGCGAAGAAATGTATACTTTCGCGAATTTTGAAAGGTTAGGGAATTGATTTTCATTTGCTGACCACCACTTGTAAGGATCGGCCTTCCGGTCTAGGCGAACTGTTTTCAAATAAAAATCTATTTCGTTTGCCACAGCATTCTTTTCTACGTCCTCCTCATCATTGGCATTTCCCAAATTGTCCGAAGCGACTTCTTCAAAGCATTCCCAGAAACTGTCGTGTATTTTACCAGTCCTATCATTTTCATTTAAGTTTCTTTTTTTACGGGCTGGAGAAGAATCGTCATCGGTACTACTTTGTTCGTCGCAACTTTTTTTTAGATCTTTTAGAAGAATTTTTTGTTTTGCTCTTTCTGTTTGAGCTAATCCAAGAACTTGTGACTTGTCTTATTCCAGCTAACGCGCCCACACCAAGCATGTACTTCGCGCCGAATATTCGGCGGCCGAATATTCGGTATTCGGCCGACAGCGTTGCCGATTTTTCGGTATTCGGTATTCGGCCAATTCACTATTCGTGGCATCTCTAATATCTATACATAATATACATATACATAAACATATACAAATATAAAATAAAATATAAAATATACTTTTTTAAATTGAATTTTAAATGTTTTTTTATTTATTATTGTTTCAAAAAATTATTATTATTTACAGGCTTTTTTTTCACAGGTTTTGATATTATTATTATCACTTAAAGATAATTATTTATTTCGTTATTTTTTTTTTTTATACATACTTAAGGTATATGTGCTTTTTTTTTATTCTTATTCTTATTTTTATTTTAATTTTTTTATTTTTTATTTATTTTTTATTTAACAATATAAAGCTATTAATATATGTGGGAATCAATTTTATAATGACCCCAGGCATAGGTATTTATACCGTCAGACCTTATTTTTCTTTTGTCGTCATTAGAGCTTAAAGTAGTTTTTTTTATCTTATGTGTATACAAGTTGTGGATCTTAGATCTAAACAACATCATTTCATCATTAAATATTTTATTATTAAAAAGGCATTCTTTATAACTATTTATAGTAAGCTTATCTAATGCAGACTTCTTTACACCTTTTGATTTTTTAACACAGCCACCCCCCTCAAGAGATAATGAATACATTTTCGCTCTGAGACCAACAAACTCTAGCATTCGTTTGCCACAGTTCTCATCCTTCATCATACCCAAGACTTTTTTATTGCACCTCTTAATCCCATATAACTTTGCCAACTCTTCGGGGTATTCGGACGTATCAAACTTCATTTCTACATCTTCAGCAATATCTGCATAAAAATCTCTAGTCTGTATCGAATATATGAACGAGTCTGTATCCATACAATTCAATGTGATTATACTCGATACCGAAGGTAAAGAGTATATTGGTTTTGTGCAATGTCCGTCATGGTGTCTGTCCGTCTGTCCGTCCGTATGTGTGCAAGTATTTTCCACACCCTTCAAGCTAGAGACTTGAAACTTTCCAATTCTTTTTATCTATGGGATAGTAAATTAAAGTGTCAAGATGTCAAGTACGATAACTGGGGGGCTGGCAAATCGATAAATTCGATAACCCAATACCGATAAATCCACATATTTCGCACATCCTTACAGCTAGAAGTACCAAATTTGGTAAGAAGATAGCTATTAGCAACCCCCAAAAAACTGCATCAAAAGTTTGGATGCCACGCCCACCGATACTGCCCTAGCCGCCCCCATCCACCCCAACGCTACGTCAAAAACGGGAATGCGTGTATCTTCCAGAGTTGTGGAGCTAGAGCCTCAAAATTTGGTGGGAAGATAGCTGTTAACGACCCCCAAAAAACTGCATCAAAGTTTTGGAGCCACGCCCACCCATTTCGCCCCCCTTTCTCCACTTTTTACAAATTTCGAGCTTGAGTCACCAAATTTTTTTATGAAGATAGCAATTGATATTTCACAAAGATCTGCATCAAAAATTTTGATGCCACACCCACCCATACCACCCCCAGCCCCCCTTGCCAAACTTTTTACAAACTTCGAGCTAGAGTCACCAAATTTGGTATGAAGATAGCAATTGACATTTCACAAAGATCTGCAATAAAAATTTTGATGCCACAACTACCCATACCGCCCCCAGCCCCCCCCCCCTTTCACTCATTTTACAAACTTTGAGCTAGAGTCACCAAATTTGGAAGGAATATAGCTGGTGGCATCCCCATCTTTAAGGCAGCGTACACCCCGGCCGCATCCGTACCCCTTTGCAATCAGGCCTCTTGTTACCGGTTTTAATACTGGTATCGAGTATGCCGCAGTCGGTTGCGTCCGACTGCAACGTTTCCACTTGTTTTTTCTTGAAATTTTGGTTTAATATAAACGTAATGGAAATCATACATCTGTCATTTGGAAAGCTCTAAAACTGTAAACCCTAAATACATTGGCTTGTCATAAATTTAATGGAGCCGCTTCATCTGAATAGTATACATGTCTTCCGCAAATTGCGCAGAGCTGTGAAAACTAGCCTTTGCAATAAGTGAACGTGCACCTAATCGATTGCGTGTGGTTGATTCCCACGAAGTGACAATCTTAACATCTTTACGTTTTTCAATGTTCTCCATTGTCTTCCCATAGACTGCGTTGTTTAACAGTTTAAAAAAGTCTTTTTCAAAGTTGTTTTTCGCGAGTGTTCTATGGGAAGTGTTTAGATCAATATACTTTTTAAGCCCAGGTGCCTGTTTAAATTTTAAAACTCGATGTACTTTTGATAATATTAAACCATTACGCAAACATTGTTGAAGGTTTTTGTAATGAATTGGGTATTTATTTTTTGCCCTAAGGTCAGCAACAAGCTTACACACCTTTGCTTCTGGTGTGGGTTTTTGGTTGAGCGGACAAAAAGGTAGATCATTATGATAATCATGAAGTGAATCTGGATATATAAAGTCTACTTCTAAAATGTAGCCATACTCAGAATTTGCGTCTATTTGAGCAACATCTAGTGACGCAATCTCATCATCATTCATCCACTGAAAACCAGTGTATGGAAGACTCTGAGACATTGCCCAGCCATACAAATTATTTGCATCTAGATACATTAAGTATTCAGATGGTTTGCTTGCGTCATACGCATCCATATACATATGGTTGGCTTTAGAGTACCGCTTACAGCACTGAACCAAACCACCCCTAATTCCACTTTGAATAAACCTATACATATCAATATCAGTTAGCAGATCTAATTCTATTTCGGTCGTTTTAAGCATAGCATCCCATGACAAACCGGGTGTGGTGTAATAATGTGCAGGATCTAGAGAATATATTTTCTTGCATATTGCGCGAAAATTTTGAAAAACGTCAGTCAATAAAAGAACATCTGTTTTGAGATAAAGCTCCATATATTCTTTTAATGTCTGACAGTTGAAAACTTTCCATACATGCTGTGCATGTAAATAGTCATCAGGCGTACATTCTTTATTGGTTAGACTATTAAAGAACTTCTCCCTTGGAGGTAGACAGGTTTCGGCCAGTCGGGTTTCTGAGTCCAAAAACTCATATGGAAAAACTCCCTTTCTACGCAATAAGTTAAACTCCTCCTCAGAGGGATAAAAACGCTTAACGCTCTCGAAACATTCAGTACTTAGATTACTACTTAAAGCATCTAAGCTGGTTGCCATAAAGCGAAACGTGTCTAAAAATCTAATTTCTAAATTTTTTTCATGGGACGCTATGTATGTAAATTTGGAGAGTGATATATACAACTCCTTATTCAGTGGGAGTACCTTAATATCACCCTCCACTTTGTTTAGTTCCCTAACGAAGAGGTGGGAGTCATATCGCGAAAAATTGTGAAAGAATACGGGGACAAAAGGTGCAATTTGAAAATTAATGTACAAACATTATGGGCTGGACCCCTGTACTGGCCCGTTAAATGGCAATGATCGCGTACTCGGTCGGCCCCCAGAATTTTCTTACAGATATGGCAATTAACTGCATATCGAAAACTATTTTCCTCCTCTGCACTCATTTTCATTGGTTTAATATTAGAGAGGTAGGTCGTGTAAATTTCACTTACGTCTCTAATGAGAGATGTGACAAATTTGACACCTGCATCCTTACCAGTCTCTAAAACAAACTTATCTAAGGATGAGTCAAAGGAGCACTTAATATAGTACGAGAATGCTATAGGTACATGTAATGATGTAGCTGTAACATTCTCGCTCACTTTCGAATTGAGGGGGGTTAGAATGCATTCGAAGTCTGCATACACTACAAACGGAACATCTAAACTACGATTAAAATTCTTAAATTTAAGACTTGCTTTTTCTGATGAGGGTAACGTCGAAACCATCTTGCCACAATTCGTCCGGTGCTCCAAAGATAACTTCTCGCTGTGGGAGAAAATGAGGCAGGTGTTGCAAAAGAAAAGCTGATGTGCGTTATCGGTCACTTGTGAGCTAACTAGTCTAAAAGTTTAAAATAAAAGAAAATTTATTAATACTCTAAATTATCAAAAAATTATTTTTTTTTTTACATACCTTGATAAACTTTTTATCCATACAAAATGCGCCCGTCCATCGCTCTCCAAAAGCAATAAACTTATATGCTTTTCGCGTTCAACCTCCGTTAAATACAGCGGGCCAACCATTTTCCATTTTCCTCATCGAATCCAAAAACGTTGATACTGATAGCGGAGTTCCGTCTTTCGAACACTTTAATTTGCGAAAGTGGAAGCGGAAACTCCAGCTCCTCAAAATCTAATGTACATCGATTCTTGAGCTCGAAAACCTCTCAGTATTTTTGCCTGATGCTTTAAAGGCTGATATTAAAGTCCATTTAAAACAATATTCATCCCTGTTTCTCACATTTATAATCGCCTTTTTATCTCTCAGAACCTTTGGAGTTTCAATATAATTTGAAACTTTTAAAGGAGTGTATTTATTAATATTGCACTCCAATCTTATTATTTGGGACATTGTCCATCCGCTGTCCCTTTCCTGGAACTCATCCATTTTTTGACGGATGAGTTCAGCATGCTGACTATAGACTTCTTCTATATTTTTTCCAGCTGTTAGAACACACATAGGTGTTTGATGCGACTTGACTTGCATCAACATCTCATCTTGATGGAATTTTATGTATTCCGCAAATAACTCAAAGTTTATCTTACACGATGTGTGTAAAGACAAAACATTGGTTATTATTGGAATGAGCTCCGATGAGGCATCAGTGAGGAATTCCTGGGGATCAAGAATTTCCTCACGCCTATTCTCAAACGATAACGTAAGAATGCGGTTTTTAAATCCACCTGAAATCTGCTTCACAGCACTATTTAGGGGTATGAAAACGCGCATTTTATGTGTACTGGACCTTAAATGTCCATTCCACTTTGAATAAAGTACATTAGCCTTACATGTGTTGCACCACTTTGTTGTCGTATTGGGGGTGGCGGCCAAGATGCTGGTGGCGTCGTAGGGTGTATTGTTGTAGGTGGTGGTGTAGGCTGTGTTGTTGTATGTGGTGGTGAAAGGTGCGTTGGTGTAGGTGGTGATGGGTGTGTTGATGTAGGTGGTGTTGCTGAATGTGTTGACGTATGTGGTGTTGAAGAGTGTGTTGGGGAAGGTGGCGTTAAACATCTTCATGAGGGTGGTGGCTTTGTTAGTGATCGTGGTGGTAGCGGTAGTGGTTTGCGATCCTGGAGTGTGGGGTCTCGTTTCGGTACCGAAAATCTCGGCTAAGTCGTTCGCTGCGGCGGTGGTGTAGACAACGTTGTTGTTTGTGTTTCCAGACATTTTAATTTTCATTTTAATAGCACAAACGTTTTCAAACACGAAAGAAAAATTTTAAAAGTTACACTAGTAATTTTCGAGAGCTACTGATGGTTTACTTAACCAAAACTAGCTCTTTTATTCGTTTTGAAGTCAATGCAGGATATAAGGTTTTCCTAGCACTTGACTTATAATCAAAACAGATATATAAAAAAACAGAGGTTAGAAAAGGATGGCGCTTAGCATACATCTTAAGGATGAAGGGGGCAAAACAATTAACATTCCCATCTGCGTTTCATAGACGCTCGTGTATAAAATCGTATAAGGGGGCGTGGCTTATCAAATTAGTACAAGAAGGATCACTTTCCCCTCTAACACTTTCTCCCTCTAACACCTTCTCTCTCCAACACTTTCTCCCTCTATCACTTTCTCCCTCTAACACCTTCTCCCTCTAACACTCCCCCTCTTTCACCTTCTCCCTCTATCACTTTCTCCCTCTAACTCTTTATAATCTTAATCTACAAGAATCAATACTCTTGTTTAAAAACAATGTGTAGATCTTGCTGCTGCTGCTGCTGCGTCAGAAAATTCCCATCCTTGCACACATAGCCCCCCACGAAGGTTGTAGTTGATGTTGTTGACAATAACAATGCACGTGTGCAGAGCAACGTATTTAAAACTGAAGCACGCTTGACTCTAGCACTAAATGGTTAAATAGCTAAAACTGATCCTGATCACAACCATAAAGATCAATATTTATGGCCTGCTTGTCAAAAAGGAGCACCTTACCTCTCACCAAAAATTGTGTACATAGCCAAAATTGATAGTGTGAACACTGATTTTCACAACTTGAAACCCGAATCCTTGCCCACAAACCCACATGAATGTTGTTGTTGTTGGCAAAAACAATGTATGCTGTGGCTTGCTTGCACGTGTTCAAGGCAACGCACTTAAAACAGGAGCACACTTGACAACCCTCAACTATGCGGCCTAGGAATGTCATTTAATTATTATTTTCACCTTTTTTTTTATATTTTGTGGTGTGTGATGAAATTTGAATTTAATTTTCAGCGCTAAGAAATATTATAGTGATAGGAAATACCATTTGAATTTGGAATATCGAAGTATCGATAAGATTACGTTAGTGTTGTGAAGCGCCCAAAGTCACGATCGTGAATAGTTAGGCAGTCAGAAGGCAGAAAGCGACGCGATCAGACGAAAACACGAAAAAATAAATTATTACTTCATTTATTTTATTACATTTGTTAATTCATTTTCTACGTGATTACATTTATGTTAAATAATTTCGGTTAATTGAATCATGAACCAATACGTTAATAAGTACCAAGAAAAGAAGTTTGAAAATAAATGCCTATTATTCTATTTTTTGTGTTTTACACCGTTGCGACGGATAGAAGTTGCAACATTTTTATTTTTTCTTTAAAAAAGACCGATCGTGATAAGATCAATGGCGGCCGCAATTGTGTTAAAAGAAGTTTAATAAATTCGTGGCTATTATACTCAGCAAATAATATAGCTGAGTTAAAAAGACAAGCAAATAAGACGCAAAAAATGTAAAGTAAGAAGAAGAGACACTGACGCTCTCTTATATATGTACGTGTGTATCAGAGAACTGCAACGAGTGTGTTCGAGTTCGTTCGAACAATCTTGTCGAAAATTTGTTCAATCGAGTTCGACACTCGTTTACAAACGAGACTCTATCGAACGAGCCTTTCGACAAAAATAGTGTTCGAGTTCGTCGGCACTCGCAGCACCCCCCGTTTTTTACATTCGATCCGAGCCGGTTGTACTCGAGTACAACCGAGTGCCTGTGAGCTATTATTTTAGTGGTGAGAGTTGGCGTGGCCAGTATCGATACAGCATTGAATTTTGGAACAGATAGCACGATATATTAAAAGTCATATTAAAACGCTGGCAGCTTGGTGTGTTTGTAACTGTATTATTGCTTTAGCACGTTTTCTTGAACAAAAAAATACTTTTTGAATTTGGATTCATCATTCGTCAGTTCATTCTCTTATTAAAGAAGTCGACTATGTTAACTTAAGCATCGATATTTTGCCATCACTAGCACGTACAAACAGTAGTTTATGTACACGTCACACTTGCTAGTCTCGAACTCGAACTCGCTCAGACATTTACGAGTTGCTTCACTCGTTTTAAGTTCGGTTGCCGTGATTAAAACAATTGTTCGATTCGAGTCTCATGTTTTAAGCGAGTGTCGAACGATCACTACTCGAAGCTGTTTGATCACAAACGAGTTCGAGTTCACACTCGAGTGTAATCGAAAATTTGACACTCGTTGCAGTTCTCTGGTGTGTATGCGTTTGAAATTGCGGTAAATGGAAAAAATGAAGACGCGCAGCAAGAAACGCCAAAAGCAAGAGGCGAACAAACTAGAAGAATTAAAGAAGAGCAAGTTGAGCGATATGGATGAAACTGTACTAGAAGGGAAAGAAGATAAAGATGCGACAATACATAGTATAATGGCGCAGTTAGCCATAGCGAAACAGGAGTTGGCTATGCACAGGTCAAAAAATCTTCAAGATGAGGAATTTAAGGCTGCGATAACTTCTGGGGATGCACGGGGCTGTGCATCCAAGTCAGCTGCCACACAGGGTGGCACGATGGTTTATGGCACAGCGAATAATGCTGCGACCACTTCTGGAGATGCCCGAAGCTGTGTATCCAACTCAGCGGCTACACAGGGTGGCACAATGACTTACGGCGCAGCAAACAACGCTGCGGTAAGTTTCGGCGATGCACGAGGCTGTGCATTCAACTCAGCGGCCACACAGGGTGGCACAATGGCTTACGGCGCAGCTAACAACGCTGCGGTAAGTTTCGGCGATGCACGAGGCGGTACATCCTATCCAGCTGCCACACTAGTTGGCAAGCATGCAGATAGCTCGGCGTATTACACCACATTAAATGCTGGCAACGTGAGAAGCACAAGAGACGTTTATGGAGATGGAGCTTCAACAAATAATGTAACAGGTTTGGGTGCTTCACAACCAAATGTATTTTATAGAACAAATAATTTTGGTGTAGCGAACGATGCAAATATAGGCCCGGGTAGGGTAAATATGGGGTCAAATAATCCTTTTCAATCACATAGGTTAATAGAATTGCCGCAGTTTACTGGAAAAGCTGAAGATTGGCCGGTGTTTAGTAGTATGTACCAAGAGTCTAATGCTGCTTATAATTACTCAAATCTGGAAAATTTACTAAGACTGCAAAAGAGTCTTAAGGGAGCAGCAAGAGAAGATGTTGAAGGATTACTAATAAATCCAAATAATGTTAACCATATCATGGAGCATTTACAATTTAGTTATGGAAGACCAGAGCTTTTGATAAACAGTCAAATGAACAAAATACACGAGATCCCTCACATTCCTGAAAATAGTCTTGAAAAAGTAATAATATTTGCAAAGAAGGTAAATAACTTGGTAATCTTTTTGCAGTCGGCAAACGCAGAGCAGCACATGCAAAATCCGATGCTGATGGAAGAATTGGTTGGAAAACTACCAATGAGCAAACGTATTCAATGGTCGGAGTACGCACTGGATATTAAGCCATATCCTGACTTACGACATTTTAATTATTGGGTTGGAAATATAGCAAGGACTATAGCTAGAGTAACCAACATCTCTACGCCTACAAATGATCGAGCAAACCAAAAGGGAAAAGCCGTTCATCATGCAAGTGAGAAGTCCACCACAGAGAAGAAAAGAAACAGATCAATTGTGTGCCTAAACTGTAAAGGCGATCATTATTTTGATAAGTGTGAGCAATACCAGAAAGCTAATTCGAACGAGAGATGGGCAATAGCAAAGAGAGTAGAAGTATGTTTCGGGTGTCTGCGCCGTGGACACACGATGCCTACATGCAAAAATAAGCGTGTGTGCGATTTGATGGGTTGCAAGAAGACACACCACAGGTCATTACACAATCAGAAGTATACTACAAACGACAGCAAGGTAAATGATAACGATTCAGTTGAGACAATAAAACAGGAGCCTGAGAAAAACCAGATGTCGGTAAATGCGTTACATTCCGGAACATCTAAGATGTTATTTAAAGTATTGCCTGTTGAGATCATGGGACCCAACAATAAGATTTGGGAAACCTTTGCTTTCTTGGACGATGGATCATCCGCCACTTTGATTAACGAGGACCTAGCAAAAGAAGCTAGGTGTGCAAGCATATAAGGAAAATCTTACGCTCAATTAGATCGGCAGTCGCGCTACTGAAGTCAGATCAATGAAATGTCAATTAAGAATACGGGCTCAAAATAGTAATAAAATATGGCTTCGATTATCGGGCAACACAGTTCCAAGCATGGAGTTGCCACTTCAGTCAATAGACATTGAGGATATGAGAAAGGAATTTCCCTAAACTGAAAAACTTACCGATAAAGGGATATAAAAACGTAGATCCAATGCTCCTTATTGGGATTAATAATTGTCACCTACTAGCAATAAGTAAGAGTATTCAAATTAATAATTGCTTAGTTGCAGCAAGAACGTCACTGGGCTGGCACGTATATGGATCAACGCAAAAGTTCAAAGAGTCGGCCCGACTTTCAGTCATATTTCATACGGATATAGGAGAAAAGGAAACGAAGGACCAGTTTGATGAGATGATGTCTGATTACTTTGCAACCGAAAATTTTGGTGTTAAGCTACCTGTAAAAAATACTGGAATCAACGAAAATAACAAGGGCACGACGATTGTTAGCAGAAACGACAAAGGATCTTTCTGGCGCGTATGAGACTGGATTACTTTGGAAAGCCGACGAACTAGTGCTACCAGATAGTTATGGTATGGCAATGAGAAGGTTAGTAGCTGTAGAAAGAAAGATTAGAAACTCTAACCAACGAAAAGAGTATGAGAATGCAATAAAAGATTTTGTAAAAAAGGGGTATGCAGTGAAATTGTCTAAAGAAGAAGCTGAGAAAACTAGTCCCAGGACCTGGTACTTGCCCCACTTTGGCGTTTATAACGTCAATAAACCAAAAAAAATGAGATTAGTCTTTGATGCTGCTGCTGTTGTCGAGGGAGTTTCGCTTAACACGAATCTTTGAAAGGACCGGATGAAAATCCATCGTTATGCCAAATACTGTACCAGTTTCGAGAAGGGAAAATTGCCGTCGTCGCTGACATTAAAGAGATGTTCTTACAAGTACGTGTTATAGACGAGGACCAAGATTCATTGCGCTTTTTGTGGAGACGCACTGATACAAGTAAAGAAACGGATGTTTACAAAATGAAAGTAATGATATTCGAGCGGCTTGTTCCCCTTGCTGTGCGCAATACGTCAAAAATGTAAATGCTCTGAAAGCAGATAAAAACCGAGAACAGGTCATAAAAGCTATACAAGAAAAGCATTATGTAGATGACTACGTAGCAAGTTTCCCCAACGAAAAAGAAGCTTATAACATAAGCAAAGAAGTAAAAAGAATACACCAAATGGCAAATTTTAACCTGCGAGGATTCGTTTCGAACTCTAGTAATGTCCTGAAGGCCTTAAATGGTGAAAGCAGTTGTGCGGTTGAAGCATCTATAAAAATGGAAAGAAAGGCCATGGACAAGGTACTGGGAATGTACTGGGACAGCGAACGTGATCAGTTTGTGTTCGATTTAAAAATGAACAGAGTAGACAAAGAAATAGCGGAAGGCTTAAAATGTCCCACGAAAAGGCAGTTGCTAAGTCTAGTTATGTCTGTCTTTGATCCCTTTGGTATGCTTTCGGACTTAATGCTTTATGGAAAAATACTTATGCAAGACGTTTGGCGCGCTAAAATTGACTGGAACGAACTACTACCAGCTGAACTATTTAGAAGATTCAAGCAATGGATTCATCAATTAAAAAACGTTCAATTACTTAAAATACGTCGCTGTTATTCTGAAACATTTTTGAAAGCTGATATGGAGCTTCATGTATTTGTGGATGCCAGCGAGCAAGCATTTGCGGCAGTTGCGTATTGGCTTCTGAAATGCGACGGATTCGTCGAACTGATTTTTGTTGCTGGAAAAACAAGATGTGCTCCCTTGAAGTTGCTATCGGTGCCGAGGCTGGAGCTACAAGCGGCGGTTTTGGGTACACGTTTGAGAAGCTCTATCCTGGAATGCCATACTGCTTCTGTTTCGCGCACAGTATTTTGGTCGGATTCGCTCACCGTTTTGTCTTGGATAAAATCTGATCAAAGAATGTATAAACAGTTCGTAGCTCACAGGATCAGCGAGATATTGGACACCACGTCCGAGAATGATTGGCGCTGGGTGCCATCAAGCTTAAATGCAGCGGATAAAGCAACAAAAACCTGCAAGAACTATAACTACGACCCAAAAAATATATGGATTGAGGGACCAAACTTTCTTCTAAAAGAAGAGTTTGAGTGGCCAAAGCAGCAAAGTAGTTTCATCCAGGACGACTCACTGGAAATAAAAAAGAGTGTACTAGCTACGAACACTGGATCAGTTATTGACATTAAAAGATTTTCGAACTATTTGCGTCTGAAACGTACTATGGGCTGGGTGTTAAAATTTATTCAGATAGTTAAACAAAATAAGAGGATGCAGTCAATTGGTTTGACCTCGTTTGATTTGCAAATGGCAGAAATAACTCTGTGTAAATTGGCTCAGCGATTAGTATTCGCCCAGGAAATTGATGACATCAAGAAAAATGGCTTTGTATCAAGCAGCAGCACGATAAAATCATTGTCACCTAAACTAGACGAGCGATGCCTTCTCGTCGTATATGGAAGACTCGACAAAGCGACGATACTTCCTAAAAAGAGCTCGCGAGCCAATAATTCTTCCATGCAAGCATGATTTAACAAATCTCATTCTACAGTTTTACCACGAGAAGTATCACCATCAAAATGAGGAACTGATCGTAAATGAAATACGACGAAAATTTTGGATTATAAACCTGCGAAAGGCTGTCAAAGGAGCAAAAGCGAAATGCCAATATTGTAAAAATGAGAACGCCAGGCCGATCAACGCACAAATGGGACAACTACCTAAGGATAGAGTCACACCATATTTAAGACCTTTTTCATTTGTCGGTCTCGAATACTTTGGACCCATAATGGTGACTATCGGACGACGCCATGAAAAACGATGGGTAGCTTTATTTACATGTCTCACCGTCAGAGCTATTCACCTTGAACTCGCAGCAGATCTTTCTACAGACGCGTGCATCATATGTATAAGGAATTTTGTAAACAAGAGAGGCATCCCATTAAAAATACGATCAGATATGGGAACAAATTTCGTTGGAGCAGACAGAACGATAAAAAAGGTCAAAGACTTATTTGATTGGGACTACATTGAAAACGAGATGGCTAACAAGGGAATACAATGGGAGTTTAACTGCCCAGCTAACCCAAGCTCAGGAGGATGCTGGGAGCGACTAGTTAGATCTACAAAAGGATTTTGGCAGTTACGCTGAAAGAAAAGGCACCACAGGTGGAAACCTTGAGAAGTTTGCTCATTGAGGCCGAAAACATCATTAACAGCAGACCATTGACTCATGTGCCAGTAACAATTGATAATCCGGAACCATTGACACCGAATCATTTTTTGTTGGGTACGGCCAATTCTACTCAAGCACCGGGCGACTACGGCGATTTCCGTTTTCAGAAACAATATAGAATTGCCCAGCAACTAAAGAATACATTTTGGCGGCGTTGGGTAAGGGAGTACTTGCCGACACTGACACGACGTACTAAATGGTTTAGTCCAATTAAACCATTACAGAAAGGTGACTTAGTCATAATATGCGAAGACAATCAGCCAAGGGGAAGTTGGAAAAAGGGAGTGGTCGTAGAGCCCTTACAAGCTGCTGATGGGCAGGTGAGAATTGCAGAAGTTCAGACAGCAAATGGAATTTTGCGACGTCCCGTTTCAAAGTTAGCCAGGTTAGATGTTTTAGGTAAATCTACAGGGTAGTTTTACGGTGGGTGGGATGTTGCGTGATGAAATTTGAATTTAATTTTTAGCGCTAAGAAATATTATAGTGATAGGAAATACCATTTGAATTTGGAATATCGAAGTATCGATAAGATTAAGTTAGTGTTGTGAAGCACCCAAGGTCACGATCGTGAATAGTCAGGCAGTCAGAAGGCAGAAAGCGACGCGATCAGACGAAAACACGAAAAAATAAATTATTACTTCATTTATTTTATTACATTTGCTAATTCATTTTCTACGTGATTACATTTATGTTAAATAATTTCGGTTAATTGAATCATGAACCAATACGTTAATAAGTACCAAGAAAAAAGGTTTGAAAATAAATGCCTATTATTTTATTTTTGTGTTTTACACCGTTGCGACGGATAGAAGTTGCAACACCTAGTCCTTAAAATAAAGGTCTAATTAGGAAAAAAGGGTTAAAAAATAATTAATTGGGGGGAAAAAAATGTGAAAAAAAGGTTAAAAAAATTTGATGGGGGGTAATAAAACGGCAGACTGTCTATTATAGTCAATTTTATTGCTATGACACCGCTTCCGACATAGAAGCTGCACATCTGGAGCCTGTATGCCTGCCACCAGCGCGTGGCAAAATCGCCAATCAGTTGGTGGGCAGCTCCGTTGATGTATCCGGCTGGGGCGTAACAGAACTCAAACGGCCGAGTGACGTAAAACGCAGAGCGATGCTCTTTGTGCAGCCACCGATTTTCCCGGCGTCTACACCAGAGTCAGCAGCTACATGAATTGGATTGAAGAGAGTATTGCGGCTTTTACTGTTTGATGATAAGATAAGGCATTGGAGAACAGGAAGTACTTTTCTTGAAGTGACGTCAAGTGTTGTCACCGTTTGAAATCATTGTTGACGTCATAGCTTCCGTGAATAACTTCCAGTTAACATGTTAGATAACTCCACTGATTGACGGTGGCGCAATTGAATCTTCATTGAAAATCTATTATTTTTAAAATATGTGTATTGTAGTTCAAATTATGCCTTAGAGCTGAAGTTCAATTTCAAGCATAGAGAAATTTTGCAAGTAGTAGGGAACTGGTGGTTCTGGAACAGGAAGTAGCTGTCACTTTAATTACCCCCAATCATAATTTATGACCCCATCAAATTTTATGACCCTTTTTTTTGACACTTTTATTACCCCCAATACTATAATTTATGACCCTTTTTTTCCCATGATCGTGCCCGCTTTAATTAGAGTAGGTATTAAGGAGAAAGGCATGACATTCCTAGGCCGCATTGTTATGGTTGCGAGAATCAGTGATCATAGAATCTGGTGTCAAGTGTACATCTGTTTGCACGTGCGTTGTCTTTTACCCCCTGCAAGCAAGTCACGACATGCATTGTTATTGTCAAGAGCAACATCAACAACAGCATCCTTGAGAATCAGTGATCATAGGATCTGGTGTCAAGTGTGCTCCTGTTTTAAGTGCGTTGCCTTGAACACGTGCAACCAAGCCACAAGGGATCGGGTGTCAAGTTGTGAAAATCAGTGTTCACACTATCAGTTTTGGGTATGTAACCAATTTGTATTAGAGTCAAGTGTGCTCCTGTTTGACAAGCAAGCCATAAACATTGATCTTTATGGTTGTGATAATGACAGGATCAGTTTTAGCTATTTAACCAATTATTGTTAGAGTCAAGTGTGCTCCTGTTTTTAAATACGTTGCTCTGCACACGTGCATTGTTATTGTCAACAACATCAACTACAACCTTCGTGGGGGCTATGTAAGCAAGGGATGGAAATTTTCCTACGCAGCAACAGCAGCAGCAGCAAGATCATCACATTGTTTTTAAACAAGAGTATTGATACTTGTAGATTAAGATTAAAATATGTTAGAGGAGGAAAGGATAGAGGGAGAAGGTGTTAGAGGGAGAAAGTGTTAGAGGCGGAAAGTGTTAGAGGGGGAAAGTGTTAGAAGACTTAGAGACAAGTTTGTGCATGCTTTAAGTGCGCTGGTCAAATGTCAAGTACATTAGTTGACTAATGTGTTATAGATATCACCGTCCGAAAGGATCAGTGAGCCAAGTATATTGCCTTTGAAACTATTAAGGTTTCTTAGCTTCAAGTTAGTAGATAAGAGAAAGAGAGTCAACTGTGCGCAGGTTTCTTAGCTACGAATAAGTAGATATGAGAGAGTCGAGAGGGCGCCTTTTGACGTGGGTTGCCTTGCACACCTGCAGAAAAAACATAAACAATTAATGCTTATGGTTATAAGGAGCAGTGTGCAAAGGAAGAAAGGATAGAGAATAAAGAAAAGCGAGCGCTTGTTCGATGTACGTTGTATTGTTATGGTCAACAGCTGGGGGGTGGTTTGGGTGGGCGTGTCATCCAAATTTTTGATGCAGATCTTTGTGGAATGTCAATTGTTATCTTCATACCAAATTTGGTGACTCTAGCTCGAAATTTGTAATAAGTGGGGAAAGGGGGGCTGGGGGCGGTATGGGTGGGCGTGGAATCCAAATTTTTGATGCAAATCTTTCTGAACAGTCAATTGCTATCTTCATACCAAATTTGGTGACTCTAGCTCGAAAATTGTAAAAAGTGGGGAAAGGGGGGCGAAATGGAGGGCGTGGCTCCAAAACTTTGATGCAGATTTTTGGGGGTCGTTGCCAGCTATCTTCCTACATAATTTGGTGGTTCTAGCATCACAACTCTCGAAGATACACGCATGCCCGTTTTTGACGAAGCGTTGGGGTGGATGGGGGCGGCTAGGGCAGTATTGGTGGGCGTGGAATCCAAACTTTTGATGCAGTTTTTGGGGGGTCATCATCACCTATCTTGGCACCAAATTTGGTGGCTCTAGCTCAAAAACTGTGGGAGATATAGCCATTTCTGATTTCAAAATGCGGGGGGGCTGGGGGCGGAATGGGTGGGCGTGGCTCCAAAACTTTGATGCAGATTTTTGAAGGTTGTTTCCAGCTATCTTCCTACCGAATTTGGTGGCTCTAGCTCCACAACTCTGGAAGATACACGCATTCCCGTTTTTGACGAAGCGTTGGGGTGGATGGGGGCGGCTAGGGCAGTATCGGTGGGCGTGGCATCCAAACTTTTGATGCATTTTTTGGGGGGTCATCATCACCTATCTTGGCACCAAATTTGGTGGCTATAGCTCAAAAACTGTGGGAGATATAGCCATTTCTGATTTCAAAATGCGGGGGGGCTGGGGGCGGAATGGGTGGGCGTGGCTCCAAAACTTTGATGCAGATTTTTGGGGGTCGTTGCCAGTTATCTTCCTTCCAAATTTGGTGGCTCTAGCATCACAACTCTAGAAGAAACACGCATTCCCGTTTTTGACGAAGCGTTGGGGCGGATGGGGGTGGCTAGGGCAGTATTGGTGTGCGTGGCATCCAAACTTTTGATGCAGTTTTTGCGGGGTCATCATCACCTATCTTGGCACCAAATTTGGTGGCTATAGCTCAAAAACTGTGGGAGATATAGGCTTTTCTGATTTCAAAATGCGGGGGGCTGGGGGCGGAATGGGGGCGTGGCTCCAAAATTTTTGATGCAGTTTTTTGGGGTTGCTAGTAGCTATCTTCTTACCAAATTTCGTACTTCTAGCTGTAAGGATGTGCGAAATATGTGGATTTATCGGTTTTGAGTTATCGAATTTATCGATTTGCCAGCCCCCCAGTTATCGTAGAACCCCCATCTTGACACTTTAATTTACTATCCCATAGATAAAGAGAATTGGAAAGTTTCAAGTCTCTAGCTTGAAGGGTGTGGAAAAAAGTTGCGAACATACAGACGGACAGACGGACGGACACCATGACGGACATTGCACAAACTCAATATACTCTTTACCTTCGGTATTGAGTATAAAAATCAAAAACTATACGTTATACATAGAAATTGATATGATTTAAAATCCACTTACTAGCCTGTTGTGCTGTTGTCTGCTGTGCCTCCAGCTGGACAGCTCCTATAAGCAAAGCTAGTGCAAGCAACAACAAAAATGAATTGAACATTATCGATTGTTTAAAAGCTTGCGCTTCAATTGCGTACACACAATCAACTAACTAGTCGCAATGAGGCAGACTGTGTTCACTTGAATCGAGCTCAATCTCTAACTGAGACTGCGACTGAGATTCAGAATCAAACTCGTGCTTGGACGCAATCACTACTAAGAGCACTATCAATCGCAGTCAATGCAATTGACTATAATAGTGACCTCCAAGTGGCTGACGTTGACTTTTTGCACCTCGCTTGCCTTCTCTCTCCCTCTCTCTCTCTCCCTGTCTTTATCTCTCTTGCATTGATTAGTAGCAGCAGCTTTCATTGGCTGAATTCGCTTAGGGAAAACCCGACTTAAGTTGCAGTTGCTGCTCTATCTGCTAGCAGCAACTGTTGTAAAACCATTGAATACCGCAAAATAATTAATTAATAATGAACTTGCATTCCTGGTGTGCTTCGCTGTTGTTGTAGTTGAAATTGTATAATATAAATACAACTACACACTGAGAAAAACATTGTATATCGTATAATTTACGCTTCAACTTAAGAATTCATGGCAATGATTCAAATTCTTCACACTTAATTTGAATCAAATATATCCATAAATATTAACATGTTGACACTTAAACATGTTAATATATATGGATATATGTATTTGATTCAGGCTAGCAAAAGCTCATAAGTAAATTAAATTTTTAGTAAAAACCAAAATGAACTAGTGGAAACGTTGCAGTCGGACGCAACCGACTGCGGCATACTCGATACCAGAATTAAAACCGGTAAAAAGAGGCCTGAATGCAAAGGGGTAAGGATGCGGCAAGGGTGTACGCTGCCTTAAAGATTCTCCGATGCAGATGGGGATGCCACCGGCTATCTTCATACCAAATTTGATGACTCTAGCTCAAAGTTTGTAAAAGGTGTGAAAGGGGGGGGCTGGGGCGGAATGGGTGGGCGTGGCATCAAAATTTTTCTTGCAGATCTTTCTGAAATGTCAATTGCTATCTTCATACCAAATTTGGTGATTCTAGCTCAAAATTTGTAAAAGGTAGGGAAAGGGGGGGCTGGGGGCGGTTTGGGTGGGTGTGGCATCAAAATTTTTGTTGCAGATCTTTGTGGAATGTCAATTAATATATTCATACCAAATTTGGTGACTCTAGCTCAAAGTTAGTAAAAGGTGGGGAAAGGGGGGCTGGGGCCGGTAAGGGTGGGCGTGACATCCAAATTTGTGATGCAGATCTTTGTGGAATTTCAATTGCTATATATGTATATACCAAATTTGGTGACTCTAGCTCGAAGTTTGTTAAAGATGGGGCAAGGGGGCTGGGGGCGGTATGGGTGGGCGTGGCATCAAAATTTTGATGCAGATCTTTGTGAAATATCAATTGCTATCTTCATACCAAATTTGGTGACTCTAGCTCGAAATTTGTAAAAAGATGGGGAAAGGGGGGCTGGGGGCGGCATGGGTGGGCGTGGCATCCCAATTTGTGATGCAGATCTTTGTGGAATGTCAGTTGCTATCTTCATACCAAATTTGGTAATTCTAGCTCGAAAATTGTAAAAACTGGGGAAAGGGGGCGAAATGGGTGGGCGTGACTCCAAAACTTTGATGCAGATTTTTGAAGGTCGTTGCCAGCTATCTTCCTACCAAATTTGGTGGCTCTAGCATCACAACTCTGGAAGATACACGCATTCCCGTTTTTGACGAAGCGTTGGGGTGGATGGGGGCGGCTAGGGCAGTATTGGTGGGCGTGGCATCCAATCTTTTGATGCAGTTTTTAGGGAGTCATCATCACCTATCTTGGCACAATTTGGTGGCTATAGCTCAAAAACTGTGGGAGATATAGGCTTTTTTGACTTCAAAATTCGTTAGGGCTGGGGGCGGAATGGGGGGGCGTGGCTCCAAAATTTTTGATGCAGTTTTTTGGGGGTTGCTAGTTGCTATCTTTTTACCAAATTTGGTAGTTCTAGCTGTAAGGATGTGCGAAATATGTGGATTTATCGGTTTCGAGTTATCGAATTTATCGATTTGCCAGCCCCCCAGTTATCGTAGAACCCCCATCTTGACACTTTAATTTACTATCCCATAGATAAAGAGAATTGGAAAGTTTCAAGTCTCTAGCTTGAAGGGTGTGGAAAAAAGTTGCGTTCATACAGACGGACAGACGGACAGACGGACAGACACCATGACGGACATTGCACAAACTCAATATACTCTTTACCTTCGGTATCGAGTATAAAAATCTTAATAGAAAGAAATTTCAGTTCTACATGGCATAGTATTTTTTTCTGTGGATAGAACCACATATGTGTGTGTTCATGTGTAACTATGATAAGTACATAATCGGGTGTTTATTATGTACATATTCTTATACAATCAGCGTTTTCAATCAGCGATCGCCATCGATTATAAGCCCGAAACCCATCCCCATTGAGTATTGGCCACCCGAAAATTAAATACTCTTACAGACTAAGGTGCGTAAATAGTACAATGCGGCATTTTGTAGTAATATGATCTGGTCAAACAATTTCCTACAAAAAGTTGTAATGACTTATCCAAAATATAAAGTCAGTGTATCTTTTAAGGGATTCACACAAAGGTAATTTGTTTTAAGCGTGGATCAGAGAAATGATAAGTAGTAAGTGCTTTTGTATAGTAAATATGATCTTATTCACAAATACGTTTAAACGAATATGGCGAATCCCCAAGTCGTGCACTCTTCCGTCTGCCAAGTTTAAGTGGGTGTAAAACTGGTTTGTTCGTAACGCCACTAAAACCATGCAATCACAATTCGCATTTGGGGACTATAAAACCTGAAATTCATAACTTGAACAGATATATTTAAATTTTTTTTAATAGGCAGACAAAAAAAAAAAAACTTACACAAGTTATGGCTTTAAAACAAACCATTTTCGGGAATATTTAACAACCTTCACATTATCAAATGTTCGCAAACTTTTTATTGAACATTTTTTAAGTCTTTACATATTATAGAGACTTTATCGTTGTATTATCTAGCCAATAAACATTATATCATTGTATGTACAATACTATTAACGATTTAAAGTTTCCATTTCACTTAGCAAATCGCTTAAGTTATAATATATGTTAAAGAAGAGTCGTTGTCCATTTATATTTTGTTTGAACGCAGTGAGTTTTGGTGCGTACGGTAGGCCACTACAATTCATACTCCTTCTTGGTCTTTCTTTTACCTCGCACCGAACCACACTTGACGTCGTTTGTCGCCGCGTTCTAAATGTTCTTTCAAAACTAAAAAAATGCATCAAAGAGGACAACGATAAAGATGATGAAATATTTCTTAGTATTTCGTATGTCGCGGAATTTCAACATGAGAACAACAACAGCATAACAGTACTGCCACTGCTTTAATACAAGCAATGACACGACACGGCCATTCTGACATTTACACGTCCTCGTGTACTCAACATTTGATGAAACATTCAATCCAACTTTTCCTTTACAGAAATTATTAATATTTATTCCATTTAATTCAATGTTTCACTTATGCTAATTACAATAACAAGACAATCTTTTTGCCAATACATAAATTTTAATTTCTTTTGACCAAAACTTTAAACTTATTTCATTATTTCACCATCGTCTCATTTGGACGGATAACCATCGTCCCACTTGGACGGATAACCATCGTCTCTCTTGGACGGATAACCATCGTCTCACTTGGATGGTTCACTTTCAGTCTCCACGTGACCCTTTTTGCGAGCTTGAATCTTCATCGTCAATGTCCAACTCTTGTGGAACACTTCCCTCTGGAAGTTTTCTAATGTCTTCATGACAATATTTATATAGTCGCTTGCTTGATAACGACTTCAACATATACCTATCACCATCTAAGACTTCAACTACCAGAAACTGTCCTTTAAATTTTGGGTCGAGTTTGGTTTGGCGTCTCTCCTCGTTTTTAAGAAGGACATAATCACCAACACTGTGTACAACGGCGGCCTTGGATTTATCAAATCGATTTTTATTGTAAGAGGCTAAGGATTTCATAGTGCACCTGGCTCGAGCCCTTCTAGAGTCTAAGTCTACTTCTAACTCCGTGTCCAATGGAGGAACTAATCCAAGAGGTCGAGCTTCTTTTCCTATTAACATCTCTAAGGGACTTGCATCAGTTGCCCGATTAATAGTGCAGTTTAACGCTAGCTGTACATCGCCAAGTGCTTCTTGCCAGGATCTTTGACTTGATTCAACTGCAGTTAATAGATTTTTGAGCGTACTCATTACGCGCTCAACTTGCCCATTAGCCCCACTTGCCCCAGTCGCAATTAAATGAAGTTTAATATTGTTTGAACAACAAAATTCTGAGAACTGTGCACTTGACCTACCCTGGTCAGCTATAATGTTTGGTACACCGAACAAGGAAATGGAAGACTTCATGGTTTTGATACAGCTCTCTGTATCTATCTTGAGACTGTGATATAGATATACGAAATTAGTGAAACCGTCAATTTGAACAATAATATATTCCTTCAAATCGCTTTTGCCTTTCAATTTACCAGTAATGTCCACATGCACAGTGTGCCACGGAATGCTGACCTTTGGGATAGGATGTAGCTCTGCTTGAGTTTTACCAGAATGTGACTTGGCTGTCCTACATGTTATACAATTGTTAACAAATTTTTGGACATATTTGTTCATTTTGTCAAACCAGTAGTACTGATAAACCTTGTCAAGTGTCTTTTGCCACCCTAGGTGCATGACCGACTCATGTACCTGATTCACTACTGACCATCTAAAAGTTCGGGGCACAACTGGCAAACATCGTGTTTAACAATTTTTCTGTATTTTGCGAAGCAGCATCCCTTTTCTCAAATCATATGTTTTGAATATATCGTCTTGCAACTCGTTGGAATTCAGTTTGTTTACAATGTCAACAATATCGGGATATAGTTGCTGTTCGGCTAACAGCCAATTACTCGATATTTCTGCTATGTTTATTCGCTTTTCGGGTATTTTATCCAAAACCAACTGTGGTTTTGAATGAACTGGGTTTCTGGATAGAAAATCAACGTGTGCCATACGTTTCCCTTCTCTGTATTGAATTTCGAAATTAAATGATTGTAAGTAAGACCACCAACGATGAACTCTAGGAGTAAGATCTCTTTTAGTTCGTGACGCCTTTAGTGAGTTGCAATCAGTATATATCACAAATTCTCTTCCATACAAATAATGCCGAACATTTTTTACTGATGCAACTACTGCTAGAGTTTCTAGCTCATAGGAGTGGTATTTTGACTCGGCGGCGGAAGTTGTTTTGTTAAAATATTCTACAACGTGAAGTTTGTTGTTAATTCGATGCAAAAGCATAGCACCAAATCCGATTGAGCTAGCGTCAGTGTGCAGTTCGATAGGGTATTGCGGGTTGAATATAACTAATACTGGTTCATTTGTGCTGCTGAAGCACTAACTAGGCATATACACAACGCTGCTAGCATTGCCACATCATCATCGAGGCAAACTCATGGCATACCCAAAAGGGACAGACATCTCTGGTCTGGAGAAATTATGCTGAAAATCCAGGAAAAAGGCGTTTAAGACACATCTGGTAGCTAAGCAGAAACCCTCTAGACAAAGCCGCTTTAAACCGCGCCACTAAGAGAGTCAAGGAGCTGATGCGAAAGCTACGGAGTGATACTCTGGATGCATATCTGTCTGCCGCTCACCCTGGTGACCCCGAAAATAACCTTTGGCTGGCAACAAGGGAGAAAAGAAGGCCTACTATCAGTTGCCCTCCGATTCAGAGTGCCAGTGGCGTGCCGCTCTAGCGAGCAAAAAGCTCAAGAGTTTGCTGCGCACTTGGAACGGACATTTACCCCGTGACGAAATACACAACTTCCTGGACATCCCATGCCAATTGGACTTCCCAATTACTGAAATAGTAGAGGACGAGGTTCAAGAAGAGATAAATTCGCTGTCGAACAAAAAGCTTCAGGCTATGACGGGATTAACGCACTTGCCATGAAGATGCTGCCGCCTAACGTGATCAAACTGATCACTCTCGTCTTCAATGGGATCTTACGTCTTCACCATTTCCCCTCCCAATGGAAGTGCGCTACGATCATTATGATTCCTAAGCCGGGCAAACCTTTGCATATTGCCAGCTCTTACCGTCCCATTAGCCTCTTGGTGATCGTTTCCAAAATTTTCGAGAGAATATTTTTGCGTAGGCTTTTACCTATTTTGGAAGATAAGCAGCTCATTCCGGACCACCAATTCGGTTTCAGAAGACAACATGGTACACCTGAGCAGTGCCACAGGGTCGCCAACTATATCTCCAACGCACTGAAGAAGAAAATGTATTGTTCTGCAGTGTTTCTGGATGTCCGACAGGCATTTGACAGAGTATGGCACCCAGGACTCCTGTACAAACTGAAAAAAATCTTCATATGCCGTACTACCTGGTATTGAAGTCGTATTTGCGTAATCGTACATTTTTTGTCAGATTTAAATACGCTGAGTCAGAACTGTGCCCTATTCAGGCTGGTGTACCCCAAGGCAGCGTGCTTGCGCCAATTCTTTACTCCCTATTCACTGCCGACCTACCAGTAACTAACCCAGATCACTCCCTGATCGCTACGTACGCGGATGACACCACTTTCCTGGCCTCGAATACCAGCCCAACTGAAGCCTCTATTCAGACGCAGCTATCAGCCCTTGAGCCTTGGTTAAGTAAATGGAATATAAGCATCAACACTGAAAAATCCGTGCAAGTTGTATTTACTCTGCGGACTCTCACATGCCCAGAAGTACACCTCTTTGGACAGCTGCTTCCAAAAGCGTCAAGTGCCAAGTATTTGGGCCTTACACTAGACAGCAAACTGAATTGGAGAGCACACTTGGCAAATAAGAGAGCACAGCTCAATATTCGATTCAAAGGTCTTTACTGGCTGCTAAAACCCTCCTCTCGTCTTAGTTTAGTCAACAAAGTCCTTTTATACAAGGCGATTCTCAAGCCTATCTGGGCCTACGGTATACAGATCTGGGGAACTGGTATATCGTATAATTTACGCTTCAACTTAAGAATTCATGGCAATGATTCAAATTCTTCACACTTAATTTGAATCAAATATATCCATAAATATTAACATGTTGACACTTAAACATGTTAATATATATGGATATATGTATTTGATTCAGGCTAGCAAAAGCTCATAAGTAAATTAAATTTTTAGTAAAAACCAAAATGAACTAGTGGAAACGTTGCAGTCGGACGCAACCGACTGCGGCATACTCGATACCAGAATTAAAACCGGTAAAAAGAGGCCTGAATGCAAAGGGGTAAGGATGCGGCAAGGGTGTACGCTGCCTTAAAGATTCTCCGATGCAGATGGGGATGCCACCGGCTATCTTCATACCAAATTTGATGACTCTAGCTCAAAGTTTGTAAAAGGTGTGAAAGGGGGGGGCTGGGGCGGAATGGGTGGGCGTGGCATCAAAATTTTTCTTGCAGATCTTTCTGAAATGTCAATTGCTATCTTCATACCAAATTTGGTGATTCTAGCTCAAAATTTGTAAAAGGTAGGGAAAGGGGGGGCTGGGGGCGGTTTGGGTGGGTGTGGCATCAAAATTTTTGTTGCAGATCTTTGTGGAATGTCAATTAATATATTCATACCAAATTTGGTGACTCTAGCTCAAAGTTAGTAAAAGGTGGGGAAAGGGGGCTGGGGCCGGTAAGGGTGGGCGTGACATCCAAATTTGTGATGCAGATCTTTGTGGAATTTCAATTGCTATATATGTATATACCAAATTTGGTGACTCTAGCTCGAAGTTTGTTAAAGATGGGGCAAGGGGGGCTGGGGGCGGTATGGGTGGGCGTGGCATCAAAATTTTTGATGCAGATCTTTGTGAAATATCAATTGCTATCTTCATACCAAATTTGGTGACTCTAGCTCGAAATTTGTAAAAAGATGGGGAAAGGGGGGCTGGGGGCGGCATGGGTGGGCGTGGCATCCCAATTTGTGATGCAGATCTTTGTGGAATGTCAGTTGCTATCTTCATACCAAATTTGGTAATTCTAGCTCGAAAATTGTAAAAACTGGGAAAGGGGGGCGAAATGGGTGGGCGTGACTCCAAAACTTTGATGCAGATTTTTGAAGGTCGTTGCCAGCTATCTTCCTACCAAATTTGGTGGCTCTAGCATCACAACTCTGGAAGATACACGCATTCCCGTTTTTGACGAAGCGTTGGGGTGGATGGGGGCGGCTAGGGCAGTATTGGTGGGCGTGGCATCCAATCTTTTGATGCAGTTTTTAGGGAGTCATCATCACCTATCTTGGCACAATTTGGTGGCTATAGCTCAAAAACTGTGGGAGATATAGGCTTTTTTGACTTCAAAATTCGTTAGGGCTGGGGGCGGAATGGGGGGCGTGGCTCCAAAATTTTTGATGCAGTTTTTTGGGGGTTGCTAGTTGCTATCTTTTTACCAAATTTGGTAGTTCTAGCTGTAAGGATGTGCGAAATATGTGGATTTATCGGTTTCGAGTTATCGAATTTATCGATTTGCCAGCCCCCCAGTTATCGTAGAACCCCCATCTTGACACTTTAATTTACTATCCCATAGATAAAGAGAATTGGAAAGTTTCAAGTCTCTAGCTTGAAGGGTGTGGAAAAAGTTGCGTTCATACAGACGGACAGACGGACAGACGGACAGACACCATGACGGACATTGCACAAACTCAATATACTCTTTACCTTCGGTATCGAGTATAAAAATCTTAATAGAAAGAAATTTCAGTTCTACATGGCATAGTATTTTTTTCTGTGGATAGAACCACATATGTGTGTGTTCATGTGTAACTATGATAAGTACATAATCGGGTGTTTATTATGTACATATTCTTATACAATCAGCGTTTTCAATCAGCGATCGCCATCGATTATAAGCCCGAAACCCATCCCCATTGAGTATTGGCCACCCGAAAATTAAATACTCTTACAGACTAAGGTGCGTAAATAGTACAATGCGGCATTTTGTAGTAATATGATCTGGTCAAACAATTTCCTACAAAAAGTTGTAATGACTTATCCAAAATATAAAGTCAGTGTATCTTTTAAGGGATTCACACAAAGGTAATTTGTTTTAAGCGTGGATCAGAGAAATGATAAGTAGTAAGTGCTTTTGTATAGTAAATATGATCTTATTCACAAATACGTTTAAACGAATATGGCGAATCCCCAAGTCGTGCACTCTTCCGTCTGCCAAGTTTAAGTGGGTGTAAAACTGGTTTGTTCGTAACGCCACTAAAACCATGCAATCACAATTCGCATTTGGGGACTATAAAACCTGAAATTCATAACTTGAACAGATATATTTAAATTTTTTTAATAGGCAGACAAAAAAAAAAAACTTACACAAGTTATGGCTTTAAAACAAACCATTTTCGGGAATATTTAACAACCTTCACATTATCAAATGTTCGCAAACTTTTTATTGAACATTTTTTTAAGTCTTTACATATTATAGAGACTTTATCGTTGTATTATCTAGCCAATAAACATTATATCATTGTATGTACAATACTATTAACGATTTAAAGTTTCCATTTCACTTAGCAAATCGCTTAAGTTATAATATATGTTAAAGAAGAGTCGTTGTCCATTTATATTTTGTTTGAACGCAGTGAGTTTTGGTGCGTACGGTAGGCCACTACAATTCATACTCCTTCTTGGTCTTTCTTTTACCTCGCACCGAACCACACTTGACGTCGTTTGTCGCCGCGTTCTAAATGTTCTTTCAAAACTAAAAAATGCATCAAAGAGGACAACGATAAAGATGATGAAATATTTCTTAGTATTTCGTATGTCGCGGAATTTCAACATGAGAACAACAACAGCATAACAGTACTGCCACTGCTTTAATACAAGCAATGACACGACACGGCCATTCTGACATTTACACGTCCTCGTGTACTCAACATTTGATGAAACATTCAATCCAACTTTTCCTTTACAGAAATTATTAATATTTATTCCATTTAATTCAATGTTTCACTTATGCTAATTACAATAACAAGACAATCTTTTTGCCAATACATAAATTTTAATTTCTTTTGACCAAAACTTTAAACTTATTTCATTATTTCACCATCGTCTCATTTGGACGGATAACCATCGTCCCACTTGGACGGATAACCATCGTCTCTCTTGGACGGATAACCATCGTCTCACTTGGATGGTTCACTTTCAGTCTCCACGTGACCCTTTTGCGAGCTTGAATCTTCATCGTCAATGTCCAACTCTTGTGGAACACTTCCCTCTGGAAGTTTTCTAATGTCTTCATGACAATATTTATATAGTCGCTTGCTTGATAACGACTTCAACATATACCTATCACCATCTAAGACTTCAACTACCAGAAACTGTCCTTTAAATTTTGGGTCGAGTTTGGTTTGGCGTCTCTCCTCGTTTTTAAGAAGGACATAATCACCAACACTGTGTACAACGGCGGCCTTGGATTTATCAAATCGATTTTTATTGTAAGAGGCTAAGGATTTCATAGTGCACCTGGCTCGAGCCCTTCTAGAGTCTAAGTCTACTTCTAACTCCGTGTCCAATGGAGGAACTAATCCAAGAGGTCGAGCTTCTTTTCCTATTAACATCTCTAAGGGACTTGCATCAGTTGCCCGATTAATAGTGCAGTTTAACGCTAGCTGTACATCGCCAAGTGCTTCTTGCCAGGATCTTTGACTTGATTCAACTGCAGTTAATAGATTTTTGAGCGTACTCATTACGCGCTCAACTTGCCCATTAGCCCCACTTGCCCCAGTCGCAATTAAATGAAGTTTAATATTGTTTGAACAACAAAATTCTGAGAACTGTGCACTTGACCTACCCTGGTCAGCTATAATGTTTGGTACACCGAACAAGGAAATGGAAGACTTCATGGTTTTGATACAGCTCTCTGTATCTATCTTGAGACTGTGATATAGATATACGAAATTAGTGAAACCGTCAATTTGAACAATAATATATTCCTTCAAATCGCTTTTGCCTTTCAATTTACCAGTAATGTCCACATGCACAGTGTGCCACGGAATGCTGACCTTTGGGATAGGATGTAGCTCTGCTTGAGTTTTACCAGAATGTGACTTGGCTGTCCTACATGTTATACAATTGTTAACAAATTTTTGGACATATTTGTTCATTTTGTCAAACCAGTAGTACTGATAAACCTTGTCAAGTGTCTTTTGCCACCCTAGGTGCATGACCGACTCATGTACCTGATTCACTACTGACCATCTAAAAGTTCGGGGCACAACTGGCAAACATCGTGTTTAACAATTTTTCTGTATTTTGCGAAGCAGCATCCCTTTTCTCAAATCATATGTTTTGAATATATCGTCTTGCAACTCGTTGGAATTCAGTTTGTTTACAATGTCAACAATATCGGGATATAGTTGCTGTTCGGCTAACAGCCAATTACTCGATATTTCTGCTATGTTTATTCGCTTTTCGGGTATTTTATCCAAAACCAACTGTGGTTTTGAATGAACTGGGTTTCTGGATAGAAAATCAACGTGTGCCATACGTTTCCCTTCTCTGTATTGAATTTCGAAATTAAATGATTGTAAGTAAGACCACCAACGATGAACTCTAGGAGTAAGATCTCTTTTAGTTCGTGACGCCTTTAGTGAGTTGCAATCAGTATATATCACAAATTCTCTTCCATACAAATAATGCCGAACATTTTTTACTGATGCAACTACTGCTAGAGTTTCTAGCTCATAGGAGTGGTATTTTGACTCGGCGGCGGAAGTTGTTTTGTTAAAATATTCTACAACGTGAAGTTTGTTGTTAATTCGATGCAAAAGCATAGCACCAAATCCGATTGAGCTAGCGTCAGTGTGCAGTTCGATAGGGTATTGCGGGTTGAATATAACTAATACTGGTTCATTTGTGCTGCTGAAGCACTAACTAGGCATATACACAACGCTGCTAGCATTGCCACATCATCATCGAGGCAAACTCATGGCATACCCAAAAGGGACAGACATCTCTGGTCTGGAGAAATTATGCTGAAAATCCAGGAAAAAAGGCGTTTAAGACACATCTGGCAGCTAAGCAGAAACCCTCTAGACAAAGCCGCTTTAAACCGCGCCACTAAGAGAGTCAAGGAGCTGATGCGAAAGCTACGGAGTGATACTCTGGATGCATATCTGTCTGCCGCTCACCCTGGTGACCCCGAAAATAACCTTTGGCTGGCAACAAGGGAGAAAAGAAGGCCTACTATCAGTTGCCCTCCGATTCAGAGTGCCAGTGGCGTGCCGCTCTAGCGAGCAAAAAGCTCAAGAGTTTGCTGCGCACTTGGAACGGACATTTACCCCGTGACGAAATACACAACTTCCTGGACATCCCATGCCAATTGGACTTCCCAATTACTGAAATAGTAGAGGACGAGGTTCAAGAAGAGATAAATTCGCTGTCGAACAAAAAGCTTCAGGCTATGACGGGATTAACGCACTTGCCATGAAGATGCTGCCGCCTAACGTGATCAAACTGATCACTCTCGTCTTCAATGGGATCTTACGTCTTCACCATTTCCCCTCCCAATGGAAGTGCGCTACGATCATTATGATTCCTAAGCCGGGCAAACCTTTGCATATTGCCAGCTCTTACCGTCCCATTAGCCTCTTGGTGATCGTTTCCAAAATTTTCGAGAGAATATTTTTGCGTAGGCTTTTACCTATTTTGGAAGATAAGCAGCTCATTCCGGACCACCAATTCGGTTTCAGAAGACAACATGGTACACCTGAGCAGTGCCACAGGGTCGCCAACTATATCTCCAACGCACTGAAGAAGAAAATGTATTGTTCTGCAGTGTTTCTGGATGTCCGACAGGCATTTGACAGAGTATGGCACCCAGGACTCCTGTACAAACTGAAAAAAATCTTCATATGCCGTACTACCTGGTATTGAAGTCGTATTTGCGTAATCGTACATTTTTTGTCAGATTTAAATACGCTGAGTCAGAACTGTGCCCTATTCAGGCTGGTGTACCCCAAGGCAGCGTGCTTGCGCCAATTCTTTACTCCCTATTCACTGCCGACCTACCAGTAACTAACCCAGATCACTCCCTGATCGCTACGTACGCGGATGACACCACTTTCCTGGCCTCGAATACCAGCCCAACTGAAGCCTCTATTCAGACGCAGCTATCAGCCCTTGAGCCTTGGTTAAGTAAATGGAATATAAGCATCAACACTGAAAAATCCGTGCAAGTTGTATTTACTCTGCGGACTCTCACATGCCCAGAAGTACACCTCTTTGGACAGCTGCTTCCAAAAGCGTCAAGTGCCAAGTATTTGGGCCTTACACTAGACAGCAAACTGAATTGGAGAGCACACTTGGCAAATAAGAGAGCACAGCTCAATATTCGATTCAAAGGTCTTTACTGGCTGCTAAAACCCTCCTCTCGTCTTAGTTTAGTCAACAAAGTCCTTTTATACAAGGCGATTCTCAAGCCTATCTGGGCCTACGGTATACAGATCTGGGGAACTGCAGCTGCCTCTAACATCCAAATCATACAGAGATTTCAAAACAAAGTTCTGCGCACATTAGTGGGTGCACCGTACATAGTTAGAAACAACGTATTTCATAATGACTTAAAGATGCCCACGATCCAAGAAACTATCACTAAATATAGCCAGAAAAACATGATAAAACTTGAGAACCACAGCAATGTATTGGCGCAACAGCTGCTGGACAACAGCAATCAGACCCGACGGCTCTCAAGATTCCATCCCCTTGACCTCCCTTTCCGATTTGACACATCATAAATGTATTTTACGTCAATGTTAAGTATACGTAACCGTCAATAACACAACGAAATTTAGCCATTGTCAAAACATGACAGATTCTAAATAAAGATTGTTCAAAAAAAATAAAAATAAATAAAAAATTTTTAAGTTTAGTCACAATTTTCTTTCGAATACTTTCTAGCTCAGCATTCCAAGCAAAACCTTCCCTTCTTGATGTTAGAGCGTACAATGGCTTCATAACTTGAGAAAAGTCGGGTACAAACTTGCGGAAATAGGATGCTAGACCGATAAACTGTCGCACACCAAAAAATGTCTGTGGCGGTGTCAAAGATATCAACGCATTAATTTTTCGCGAGTTTGGTCGAATTTCTCCTGCCCTTACCTCGTATCCCAAAAACTGAACGACTGTTTTGAGAAAACTACATTTCTTGACATAAAAAATAAATCCAGCTACTGTGAGAATGTCTAGGACTTTTTTTAACCTTTCCAAGCCTGATTTAATTGTGGATGACACAATCATAATATCGTCCATATAGACAATCACATATGAATAGGCCAGGTCACCCAAAGCTCTCATAGCTGCCCGCTGAAAAACAGATGGCGCAGTTTTGAGTCCGAACGGCATAAAGCCACTTGCCACTTACAACGGAAAAGAACATTTGTCTGCAATCGTGTTGGAATTCAACTCCCCAATCGACACAAAGGCGATCTGTCCCATTTTTCTTTTTGACAAGTAGTATAGGACTTGCATAGGGGCGAATAATATTACATTTAAGCAGCTCACTCAACTTTTCTCTAACAATATCTCTTTCCTCAGGGCTAAGTCTATAGGGTCGGCGTTGTACAGTTTTGCTAGGGTCAATTAATCGAATTTTCATTTCTCCTGTACTAACGCGTGTAGATGGCGTCCCTTAATGAGTGCAGTGGAATAATTCTCAAGTAATTTTACTCAAAGACTATTTAACATAACCAAAATACATATTTTTTTATATGTATACATAAAAACAAGTGGAAACGTTGCAGTCGGACGCAACCGACTGCGGCATACTCGATACCAGAATTAAAACCGGTAAAAAGAGGCCTGAATGCAAAGGGGTACGGATGCGGTAGGGGTTTAAGCTACCTTAAAGATTCTCCGATGCAGATGGGGATGCCACCGGCTATCTTCATACCAAATTTGGTGACTCTAGCTCAAAATTTGTAAAAGGTGGGGAAAGGGGGGGCTGGGGGCGGTTTGGGTGGGCGTGTCATCCAAATTTTTGATGCAGATCTTTGTGGAATGTCAATTAATATATTCATACCAAATTTGGTGACTCTAGCTCAAAGTTAGTAAAAGGTGGGGAAAGGGGGCTGGGGCCGGTAAGGGTGGGCGTGACTTCCAAATTTGTGATGCAGATCTTTGTGGAATGTCAATTGCTATCTTCATACCAAATTTGGTGACTCTAGCTCGAAATTTGTAATAAGTGGGGATAGGGGGGCTGGGGGCGGTATGGGTGGAAGTGACATCCAAATTTTTTTATGCAGATCTTTGTGGAATGTCCATTGCTATCTATATACCAAATTTGGTGACTCTAGCTCGAAGTTTAAAAAAGATGGGGAAAGGGGGGCTGAGGGCGGTAAGGGTGGGCGTGGCATCAAAATTTTTGATGCATATCTTTGTAAAATGTCAATTGCTATCTTCATACCAAATTTGGTGACTCTAGCTCGAAGTTTAAAAAAGATGGGGAAAGGGGGGCTGAGGGCGGTATGGGTGGGCGTGGAATCCAAATTTTTGATGCAGATCTTTCTGAAATGTCAAATGCTATCTTCATACCAAATTTGGTGACTCTAGCTCGAAAATTGTAAAAAAAAGGGGAAAGGGGGGCGAAATGGAGGGCGTGGCTCCAAAACTTTGATGCAGATTTTTGGGGGTCGTTGCAATCTGTCTTCCTACCAAATTTGGTGGCTCTAGCTCCACAACTCTGGAAGATACACGCATTCCCGTTTTTGACGAAGCGTTGGGGTGGATGGGGGCGGCTAGGGCAGTATTGGTGGGCGTGGCATCCAAACTTTTGATGCAGTTTTTGGGGAGTCATCATCACCTATCTTGGCACCAAATTTGGTGACTATAGCTCAAAAACTGTGGGAGATATAGGCTTTTTTAACTTTAAAATTCGGGGGGGGCTGGGGGCGGAATGGGGGGCGTGGCTTCGAAATTTTTGATCCAATTTTTGGGGGTTTCTAATAGCTATCTTCTTACCAAATTTGGTACTTCTAGCTGTAAGGATGTGTTAAATATGTGCATTTATCGGTTTTGAGTTATCGAATTTATCGATTTGCCAGCCCCCCAGTTATCGTAGAACCCCCATCTTGACACTTTAATTTACTATCTCATAGATAAAGAGAATTGGAAAGTTTCAAGTCTCTAGCTTGAAGGGTGTGGAAAAAAGTTGCGAACATACGGACGGACAGACGGACAGACGGACGGACACCATGACGGACATTGCACAAAGTCAATATACTCTTTACCTTCGGTATCGAGTAGAGCCCTGCACAAATGCATTTGGTTTCGGTACTTTTTGAAGAGTTCAAAAAGAAGACGAGTAAAATCTGTGTCTGTGTCTTGCTAAGCAAACAAAACAAGAACCATGACTTGGAAGTGGCATGCACACCAAGAACCATGACTTGGAAGTAGCATGCACACCAAGAACCAAACAAACCTGGGAGTCATTCTACGCCGACTGCGCAAAAAAAATTGGGCAGCGAAGGTCGTAGAATGAGAGACGATCACGCAAAATAACTGTAAATGCTGAGCCACTGTATACATATACGAATGTGGTTTTCTGTAGCTGTGCGCTTTTTTTAATAAGCAAAGCAAGGAACACTAGTCAGCAAAAGTTTTTTACTAAGTCCGCTTTTAAGTAAACCTTTTTTATTTCAATTATTTAAGGTCAACAAACAAATATTAACTATTATTAATCATAGTTTATATTAATTATTATTTATAAACAAAAAACAAAAAAAACCTCTTCAGAAAACGCAAAAAAAATTGTATACTAAAAATTGCGTGCGTCAACATGCTTATGCTGACTAGTGTAATTTTTTCCTTCTTCTTTCCTCCGAACTTTGCTGCTTTGCACATGTATTAGTGTTCTTGTGCATATGTATTGCAGCAATGCTACATTCACCAAATGTCTTTAGAGTCATAAGCAAGCATGTAGGAAAAACCACCCGGTTTCGTTCGTTTGTTAGGCGTATGTTTTCGTTCGTTTAACGAATGAGTTGCCATGTCTTTGTCTTGCTCGCAATAGAGAGGCTAAGACTTTGTTTCGTTTGTTTTGTTAGCGCGCAAGACAGGCTTGATGTCTTGTAAGTGCATAAATGCAGGGCTCTAGTATCGAGTATAACAACAGCAATAAAAAAACAAGTGGAAACGTTGCAGTCGGACGCAACCGACTGCGGCATACTCGATACCAGTATTAAAACCGGTAAAAAGAGGCCTGATTGCAAAGGGGTACGGATGCGGCAGGGGTGTAAGCTGCCTTAAAGATTCTCCGATGCAGATGGGGATGCCACCAGCTATATTCCTTCCGAATTTGGTGACTCTAGCTCAAAGTTTGTAAAATGTAGGGAAAGGGGGGCTGGGGGCGGTATGGGTGGGCGTGGCATCAAAATTTTTGTTGCAGATCTTTGTTAAATGTCAATTGCTATCTTCATACCAAATTTGGTGACTCTAGCTCGAAGTTTGTAAAAAGTGGGGAAAGGGGGGCTGGGGGCGGTATAGGTGGGCGAGGCATCCAAATTTTTGATGCAGATCTATGTGGAATGTCAATTGCTATCAAGATACCAAATTTTGTGACTCTAGCTCGAAGTTTGTAAAAAGTGGGGAAAGGGGGGCTGGGGGCGGTATGGGTGGGCGAGGCATCCAAATTTTTGATGCAGATCTATGTGGAATGTCAATTGCTATCTACATACCAAATTTGGTGAATCTAGCTCGAAGTTTGTAAAAAGTGGGGAAAGGTGGGCTGGGGGCGGTATGGGTGGGCGAGGTATCCAAATTTTTGATGCAGATCTATGTGGAATGTCAATTGCTATCTTCATACCAAATTTGGTGACTCTAGCTCGAAAATTGTAAAAAGTGGGGAAGGGGGGCGAAATGGGGGGCGTGGCTCCAAAACTTTGATGCAGTTTTTTGGGGGTCGTTAACAGCTATCTTCCCACCAAATTTGGAGGCTCTAGCTCCACAACTCTGGAAGATACACGCATTCCCGTTTTTGACGAAGCGTTGGGGCGGATGGGGGCGGCTAGGGCAGTATTGGTGGGCGTGGCATCCAAACTTTTGGTGCAGTTTTTAGAGGGTCATCATCACCTATCTTGGCACCAAATTTGGTGGCTATAGCTCAAAAACTGTGGGAGATATAGCCATTTCTGATTTCAAAATGCGGGGGGGCTGAGGGCGAAATGGGGGGCGTGGCTCCAAAACTTTGATGCAGTTTTTTGGGGGTCGTTAACAGCTATCTTCCCTCCAAATTTGGAGGCTCTAGCTCCACAACTCTGGAAGATACACGCATTCCCGTTTTTGACGAAGCGTTGGGGTGGATGGGGGCGGCTAGGGCAGTATCGGTGGGCGTGGCATCCAAACTTTGGTGCAGTTTTTAGGGGGTCATCATCACCTATCTTTGCACCAAATTTGGTGGCTATAGCTCAAAAACTGTGGGAGATATAGTCTTTTTGACTTTAAAATGCGAGGGGCTGGGGGCGGAATGGGGGGGCGTGGCTCCAAAATTTTTGATGCAGTTTTTTGGAGGTTGCTAATAGCTATCTTCTTACCAAACTTGGTACTTCTAGCTGTAAGGATGTGCGAAATATGTGGATTTATCGGTTTTGGGTTATCGAATTTATCGATTTGCCAGCCCCCCAGTTATCGTAGAACCCCCATCTTGACACTTTAATTTACTATCCCATAGATAAAGAGAATTGGAAAGTTTCAAGTCTCTAGCTTGAAGGGTGTGGAAAAAACTTGCATACATACGGACGGACAGACGGACAGACGGACAGACGGACAGACACCATGACGGACATTGCACAAAACCAATATACTCTTTACCTTCGGTATCGAGTATAAAAACATAAACAACATACAATCTCGTCCGCTTTTTTTTCCCACGAATAACTCGAGTGTCTTCTGCTTTGCCAAATTGTTCATTCCGTTTTACGCTTCATTTATTCTAATTCACTTTTACTGAGTGCCGTATGGAATTAAGCAACACGCACCGATGTTGATATTCATTCGTTTCGTTGTGTGCCTCGAACTCACTCAACTCAATTCAATTCGAATCCATTCAATTTGGCGTATGTAGTGAGTGCTGCCATGCAGACATCTAGTAGATATACAAGGACGCGCATACACGGACGCTAGAAAAACAAAATATGAAAAATTATTACAAAGCCCAGGCCCACCAAAACTGCGTGGCTACGACGAGCCAGCACGTGTTGTTGTTGCGTTTTGCCTATTCTCGAATGGCACACGCACATGCATACACACAAAATTACACGCAAAGAAGAATTGACTTAGTTGCCTAGGCAACAAGCTAGCTAGCACTGCACACCAACAAGACAGCAGTGTAAAACAAAAACAAACCAAAAAAAAAACAGGGCGGCATGTGTATTGTAAACAAAAAAGCAATAATCAAAACAAGCGCAGCTGGTTGTCGTTAAGGGAAACCGACTTTTCTACTCGTTAAGTTATCCGCTTCGTGGTTGCGACTTGGTTTACAGCATGTTAACTTGAACAATTCTTAAAACCCATCTTTATGTTAAATAGTCTCTGATTTTATTAACTTGCTTTTATCAGTTTGGCACAAATCGGTATCAAGATTGGTAAGGTCAACTGGTTCCATACCTACTGAACAAATATTTACAGCTTTAGCTTTTAGAATTTCAAACTTATTTGATGATATAATGACATTAAATTCCGTGATTAAGAATTTCACGACCTATAACAATGTCGCTTTTTAAATACTTATCTTGCACTACATGAAAGAATATTTGAAGTGCGTTTTCATTTATATTAACCTGGCTTAAAATCTGTAAAGTGCTGTAAATACCAGCATCACCAATGCCTTTTAACATGATGATACTATTAATGCGCTTACCAGACAACTTACTGCTAATCTTCTCTTTTATAATTGAACATTCTGCACCGGAGTCGAAAGAAATTGGGTAAACCTCACATCGCTGCATCATAGTTCCTGTTGGCTCTAGCACGTAACACTGGTTCACAGTCTTCTGTTGAAACACTCCTTGTTTGCTAGATGATTCGTTTTTCGAGCATTTGTTTGCAAAGTGTCCAGGCAGGCCACACTTATAACAGGTAACAACCGGCTTATCTTGTTGAGGTGTCACATAGGCATTTTGTCTCATTATACTCGATACCGAAGGTAAAGAGTATATTGACTTTGTGCAATGTCCGTCATGGTGTCCGTCCGTCTGTCCGTCTGTCCGTCCGTATGTTCGCAACTTTTTTCCACACCCTTCAAGCTAGAGACTTGAAACTTTCCAATTCTCTTTATCTATGGGATAGTAAATTAAAGTGTCAAGATGGGGGTTCTACGATAACTGGGGGGCTGGCAAATCGATAAATTCGATAACTCAAAACCGATAAATCCACATATTTCGCACATCCTTACAGCTAGAAGTACCAAATTTGGTAAGAAGATAGCTACTAGCAACCCCCAAAAAACTGCATCAAAAATTTTGGAGCCACGCCCCCCATTCCGCCCCCAGCCCCCCGAATTTTAAAGTTACAAAAGCCTATATCTCCCACAGTTTTTGAGCTATAGTCACCAAATTTGGTGCCAAGATAGGTGATGATGACCCCTCAAAAACTGCATCAAAAGATTGGTAGCCACGCCCACCAATACCGCCCCAGCCACCCCCATGTGCCCCAACGCTTCGTCAAAAACGGGAATGCGTGTATCTTCCAGAGTTGTAGAGCTAGAGCCTCCAAATTTGGTAGGAAGATAGCTGGCAACGACCCCCAAAAATCTGCATCAAAGTTTTGGAGCCACGCCCTCCATTTCGCCCCACTTTCCCCACTTTTTACAATTTTCGAGCTAGAGTCACCAAATTTGGTATGAAGATAGCATTTGACATTTCAGAAAGATCTGCATCAAAAATTTGGATTCCACGCCACCCATACCGCCCCCAGCCCCCCTTTTCCCCACTTATTACAAATTTCGAGCTAGAGTCACCAAATTTGGTATGAAGATAGCAATTGACATTTTACAAAGATATGCATCAAAAATTTGGATGCCACGCCCACCCTTACCACCCTCAGCCCCCCCTTTCCCCATCTTTTTAAACTTCGAGCTAGAGTCACCAAATTTGGTATATAGATAGCAATTGACATTCCACAAAGATCTGCATAAAAAATTTGGATGTCACGCCCACCCATACCGCCCCCAGCCCCCTTTCCCCACTTATTACAAATTTCGAGCTAGAGTCACCAAATTTGGTATGAAGATAGCAATTGACATTCCACAAAGATCTGCATCACAAATTTGGAAGTCACGCCCACCCTTACCGGCCCCAGCCCCCTTTCCCCACTAAATACAATTTTCGAGCTAGAGTCACCAAATTTGGTATGAAGATAACAATTGACATTCCACAAAGATCTGCATCAAAAATTTGGATGACACGCCCACCCAAACCGCCCCCAGCCCCCCCTTTCCCCACCTTTTACAAATTTTTAGCTAGAGTCACCAAATTTGGTATGAAGATGGCCGGTGGCATCCCCATCTGCATCGGAGAATCTTTAAGGCAGCTTAAACCCCTGCCGCATCCGTACCCCTTTGCATTCAGGCCTCTTTTTACCGGTTTTAATTCTGGTATCGAGTATGCCGCAGTCGGTTGCGTCCGACTGCAACGTTTCCACTTGTTTTAATTCTACACTCAGCCTTTTTATGTCCCGGTTTACCACAGAAATGACATACTATTGTTGAGAATCTCTTCTTCTTGGCATCCGGTCCAGACTCGTCATCACGGTCGACATTGCGGTGCTTTTGGAAGGTGAAAGCACTAAGTTCGGATTGTAACTCGCTTCTAGTTTGTACTTTCAATGTAAACACAATTCGCTGTAAGCGGTTGTCCACGTTTGCCAAATGCGCGAGTACAATTGATACAGCTATCTCCTCAATGTTTTTCTTTTGCCAATTTGAAGTTAAGGTTGTCACTAAGCGGCTAGCATAAACCGCAAGGCACTCGCCGTTAGCTGGACGACTATTTAACACATTTAAAACATTTCCGATGGCGTCTCATTGTTTTCATATCGGCGAAGAAATAATTCCTTGAATTCATTCCACTTAATGCCGGGATTTGAAATTTGCGTTAGCCATTGTGAAGCACTGCCTTCCAAAGCCTCGCTTAACGCCATGATCAGCTTGCTTCCTTCCAAGGGCTGCTCTGTTAAAATAATGTCGGCTGTAATACACCATTTTAAAGCATCTGCGCCTGCAGTATCAGAAAAAAATTTTGGCAGAGTGATGTTACGTATCTGCTGCTGATCGTATGTTGACGCTTGCATAGTTTTTACGAGCTCATGCAGGTTTTGATTTTGCATTTGTAAGATTATGCGCCATTGATCTTCTGAAAATGCAGGATGTGGTGCCGATCCCACTTCTGATGTTAAAGAAGAGTCGTTTTCCATTTCTATTTTGTTTGAACGCAGTGAGTTTCGGTGCGTACGGTAGGCCACTACAATTCATACTCCTTCTTGGTCTTTCTTTTACCTCGCACCGAACCACACTCGGCGTCGTTTGTCGCCGCGTTCTAAATGTTCTTTCAAAACTACAAAAATGCATCAAAGAGGACAACGATAAAGATGATGAAATATTTCTTAGTATTTCGTATGTCGCGGAATTTCCACATGAGAACCAGTTTTGCCAGATTTGGCGTTTTTTCAATTGCGTATGCGGGAAAAATTGTAAAGCAGCGGGAAGAAGCTAATTCAGCTTTATTTCAGATCGATTTAGCGTTTTTCAGCGTTTTTATGTATTAAACTATATTTTCATACATTGGCATTTTCTAAGGCTTTTACAGCACTAACGCATCATCGGTAATATATCGATAGAATTCTTACAACTCTTGCATTGTGGTGTGTCTGATGAAGTGCGAAAAATGTCTTAATCTAAAATGTAAGAGCAAAAAGTACGCGATGCGTGGCTGCAGGACAGCGAGTTTAAGGAGTGGCTGTGGAAAGATGTTACCGATTTGACACGGACTTACTGCAGCTATTGCAAGTGCGGTGTAGCCGCAAAATTAAGCGATTTGCGAGCTCATGCTGCAACCATACCTGTTAAGTTGCCATTAGAATTACTAATCAATTAAATTATTTTTGGAAAATAGTCGTAGTGATTATATAGTTCGCTGGTGTAAAATGTATGATTATTTAATGATTAGGACTACAAATAATCAAAAATAATGGAAAATTACCATAAATTATTAAAAATGAAAAATAATTGAAAATCATGGAAAATAATCATTTTAATATTTTCCATTATTTTCCATTATTCCGACTATTTGAGACTATTTTGAGAGAAACAAATTATTTTCAACATCACATTTAATAACAACAATGTTTCTGTACGAGATCGGCTTGTTGTTATTAAATATAATGCTGAAAATAAATTGTTTCTCTCAAAATAGTCTCAAAAAGTCGAAATAATGGAAAATTAAGCTGCACCGTACAAAATGTACCCACATTATAAAGAATGTTTTAGCATGCCACTTTAAGGAAGATCTTCGCAGCATGGCATGTGTTGTCATGAATACAAAAATCGAAGTTCCTAATGATGATCGGAACATCTCAAAATATCTACTCCGACGAAGAGGCTGTCGGTATAGACGATATAATAAAAAGCTTTGACTAAAAGGATTGAAAGAAAATCTAGGGTAATTTTTAGCTTTTTTAAAACGATTTTTGGGGTTTTTTGGCTGTTTTTCTTTGCTAATCTAGCGTTTTTTGCACAAAAAATTATGGCAACACTGATGAGAACAACAACAGCATAACAGTACTGCCACTGCTTTAATACAAGCAATGACACGACATACATATATAATTTTGCTGACAAAGATAAATCCCTCTTTCTTTCTCTCTATTTTTCTTCCTTATCTCTCTTTCTCTTCTTGTTTGCTCTCATTTCTTACTTTTTATAACTCTCAAAGCTTTTGATTTATTAAAATTTACATGATTGTACGTCTCAAGTTCGTCGCTCCCCATTTGCCTCTTTTCATCCATCGTCTTTGTAAATTGCACAAACTATTAAAAATACAAGTTTTAGTTTAGCTTTCAAGAAATATTCATTAGCCACATATGTTCGGCAAGCGGCGAGCTCCAAAATAAAGAAATGAAAAATTAAATAAGTAAAGAAAAGTAAAGACGACGGGCAGCCAAGAAAATCATAAAGCCAGGTACACAGAACACACACAAACACACACGTTGCAGTCGAACGCAACCGACAGCGGCATACTCGATACCAGAATTAAAACCGGTAAAAAGAGGCCTTAATGCAAAGGGGTACGGATGCGGCAGGGGTTTAAGCTACCTTAAAGATTCTCCGATGCAGATGGGGATGCCACCGGCTATCTTCATACCAAATTTGGTGACTCTAGCTAAAAATTTGTAAAAGGTGGGGAAAGGGGGGGGGGGGCTGGGGCGGTATGGGTAGTTGTGGCATCAAAATTTTTCTTGCAGATCTTTCTGAAATGTCAATTGCTATCTTCATACCAAATTTGGTGACTCTAGCTCAAAATTTGTAAAAGGTGGGGAAAGGGGGGGGCTGGGGCGGTATGGGTAGTTGTGGCATCCAAATTTGTAATGCAGATCTTTGTGGAATGTCAGTTGCTATATTCATACCAAATTTGGTGACTCTAGCTAAAAGTTTGTAAAAGTGGGGAAAGGGGGGCGAAATGGGTGGGCGTAACTCCAAAACTTTGATGCAGATTTTTGGGGGTCGTTGCCAGCTATCTTCTTACCAAATTTGGCGGCTCTAGCTCCACAATTCTGGAAGATACACGCATTCCCGTTTTTGACGAAGCGTTGGGGTGGATGGGGTCGGCTGGGGCCGTATTGGTGGGCGTGGCATCCAATCTTTTGATGCAGATTTTAGGTGGTCATCATCACCTATCTTGGCACCAAATTTGGTGGCTCTAACTCAAACTGTGGGAGATACAGCCATGTTTTATTTCAAAATGGGGGGGGGGGGCTGGGGGCGAAATGGAGGGCGTGACTCCAAAACTTTGATGCAGATTTTTGGGGGTCGTTACCAGCTATCTTCCCACCAAATTGGGAGGCTCTAGCTCCACAACTCTGGTAGATACACGCATTCCCGTTTTTGACGAAGCGTTGGGGTGGATGGGGGTGGCTAGGGCAGTATTGGTGGGCGTGGCATCCAATCTTTTGATGCAGTTTTTGAGGGGTCATCATCACCTATCTTGGCACTAAATTTGGTGGCTATAGCTCAAAAACTGTGGGAGATATAGGCTTTTTTGACTTCAAAATTCGGGGGAGCTGGGGGCGGAATGGGGGGCGTGGCTCCAAAACTTTGATGCAGATTATTGGGGTCGTTGCCAGCTATCTTCCTACCAAATTTGGTGGTTCTAGCTCCACAACTCTGGAAGATACACGCATTCCCGTTTTTGACGAAGCGTTGGGGCACATGGGGGTGGCTAGGGCGGTATTAGTGGGCGTGGCATCCAATCTTTTGATGCAGTTTTTGAGGGGTCATCATCACCTATCTTGGCACCAAATTTGGTGGCTATAGCTCAAAAACTGTGGGAGATATAGTTCTTTTTGACTTCAAAATTCGGGGGAGCTGGGGGCGGAATGGGGGCGTGGCTCCAAAACTTTTGATGCAGTTTTTTGGGGGTTGCTAATAGCTATCTTCTTACCAAATTTGGTACTTCTAGCTGTAAGGATGTGCGAAATATGAGTATTTATCGGTTTTGGGTTATCGAATTTATCGATTTGCCAACCCCCAGCTATCGTAGAACTCCCATCTTGACACTTTAATTTACTTTCCCATAGATAAAGAGATTTGGAAAGTTTCAAGTCTCTAGCTTGAAGGGTGTGGAAAAAAATTGGACACATACAGACGGACAGACGGACGGACACCATGACGGACATTGCACAAACTCAATATACTCTTTACCTTCGTTATCGAGTATAAAGAGTCAACCAGCTGGAAGATACGGGGCGAGTGGTTATTATGTGGGCTGCATTGCTTTTTTTGCTGTGTGCTGCTGACTCAGTTTTCGCCCTCTGCTCGTTTAACAGGCTCAAAGCAAAATCTACGAAAATGTCACAGAAATCCCACGCAACACAAAATTTTCAACTTTTCCAGTGGGTGGGCTGCCAGCTGTTTGGTCTCTGCTTTCCATTTTCGGCTGCAAGCTGCGCTTCATTTCAGTTTTTGTGTGCATCCTACACTCCAAAAAATATTTATGAGCCAGAAAATCGATTAAGTGAATCACAATACCCAACAAAATAACCTTCTTTAAAGATTTAAGGCTAAGTGATTATGCAAACTCATCTTGTTATTTTTATAGTCGATACCAAAGGTAAAGAGTATATTGGTTGTGTGCAATGTCCGTCATGGTGTCTGTCCGTCCATATGTATGCAAGTTTTTTTCACACCCTTCAAGCTATAGACTTGAAACTTTCCAATTCTTTTTATCTATGGGATAGTAAATTAAATTGTCATGATGGGGGCTGTACGATAACTGGGGGGCTGGCAAATCGATAAATTCGATAATTACAAACCGATAAATCCACATATTTCGCACATCCTTACAGCTAGAACTACCAAATTCGGTAAGAAGATAGCTACTAGCAACCCCCAAAAAACTGCATCAAAAATTTTGGAGCCACGCCCACCAATACCGCCCTCAGCCCCCCTTTCCCCTCCTTTTACATACTTTGAGCTAGAGTCACCAAATTTGGTATGAAGATAGCAATTAACATTCCACATAGATCTGCACAAAATTGATGGTAAAGTTATTTTGCCATCATGGGTTGGAAATAATACATTTCCTATTTTAACAAGCATTTCTGCAAATTCACCAGCTATGCTATCACCTTTTAAGTGCACTCGCATATTCTTCGTTAATGCAATTTTCTGTATTTTGGTCCACAAAATTGAAGACTTTAAGCACGCATTTATTTCATCTGCTCTTGTTCCTCTGGGGATCACTGGAAGAGTTTGTCGAAAATCACCAGCTAAGAGAACAGTTGTGCCACCCATTAAGTATTCACTATCTCGAATGTCTTTCAAAGATCTACAGCTTTAAAAGCACCTTTATGGCCCATAGTACACTCATCCCAAACAATAAGCTTGCAATCTTTGAGCACAGCAGCAATATTAGATTGCTTTGAAATTGAGCAATGTGGTGTTTCTAAATGAATCAAATTAAATGGAATCTTAAGTGTAGAATGCGCTGTGCGACCACCATTTAGTAAAGTGGCTGCGATACCGGGAGAAGCAACGGCGAATGCAATCTTTTTACTTTGCCTTACCTTTGCCAATAATAAATTTAAAAGATACGTTATACCTGTTCCACCAGGTGCATCTAAACAATAGATTTCTCCCTTTTCTGCTTCAACGCTATGTAGTATCTTTTCGTATACTTGTTTTTTCTCAGCAGTAAGGAGTAGCTCATTTTTAAAAACAACAAGTGGAAACGTTGCAGTCGGACGCAACCGACTGCGGCAAACTCGATACCAGTATTAAAACCGGTAAAAAAAAAGGCCTGATTGCGGACGGGTACGGATGCGGCAGGGGTGTACGCTGCCTTAAAGATTTTCCGATGCAGATGGGGATGCCACAAGCTATCTTCCTTACAAATTTGGTGACTCTAGCTCAAAGTTTGTAAAAGGTGGGGAAAGGGGGGGCTGGGGGCGGTATGGGTAGTTGTGGCATCAAAATATTTGATGCAGATCTTTGTGGAATGTCAATTGTTATATTCATACCAAATTTAGTGACTCTAGCTCAAAGTTTGTAAAAGGTAGGGAAAAGGGGGCTGGGGGCGGTATGGGTGGGCGTGGCATCCAAACTTTTGATGAAGATCTTTGTGGAATGTCAATTGCTATCTTCATACCAAATTTGGTGACCCTAGCTCAAAGTTTGTAAAAGGTGCGGAAAGGGGGGAGCTGGGGGCGGTATGGGTGGGCGTGGCATCCAAATTTTTGATGCAGATCTTTGTGGAATGTCAATTGCTATCTTCATACCAAATTTGGTGACCCTAGCTCAAAGTTTGTAAAATGTGGGGAAAGGGGGGCTTGGGGCGGTATGGGTGGGCGTGGCATCCCAATTTGTGATGCAGATCTTTGTGGAATGTCAGTTGCTATATTCATACCAAATTTGGTGACTCTAGCTAAAAGTTTGTAAAAAGTGGGAAAAGGGGGGCGAAATGGGTGGGCGTAACTCCAAAACTTTGATGCAGATTTGCCAGTCTCCCAGTTATCGTAGAACCCCTATCTTGACACTTTAATTTACTTTCCCATAGATAAAGAGAATTGGATAGTTTCAAGTCTCTCGCTTGAAGGGTGTGGAAAAAAGTGACGGACATTGCACAAACTCAATATACTCTTTACCTTCGGTATCGAGTATAAAAATATCGCAATTTTCATAATTTGTTTCTCTATGATATTCAATATTTAGAACATTTTCCTCGGATCTAATTGGTTGTGGAAGTCCATAATAAGTCAAGTTTTGACCACCAATAGACAGTACAATATCTTCAATTTAAGAAGACATTTATCTATATATATAAAAGAGTTTGTCCTAAGTGATTGTTAACATTGCCACAGCCTAAACGAAAAGAGCTACAAGGCTGAAATTTTCACACAATATTTTATGCAGGTTGAAAGTGAGCACTAAGAAAGGAATTTTTATTTGGACAACTCCTTCAAGTACCTCCCATACGATTTGGAGCACTTTTTACCCATTTTAAAAATCAAATTACAATTACAACAATTACCCATTCCACTACTGTCGCCAGATTAACGGACAAGCTGAGAGCTCGATCGCGAGCGAGAATACAAAAACAAAACAATGGGCAATGACGCCTTTGAGTCCCGCAAGCAAAGTGTCATAAAAAAAGGTTCGTACACTTGCAAGAAGCGTTTGTTGTTGTTGTTGTTGGGCCCGCACTGCTACTTTTTGTTGGTGTGATTGATTTAAAAAAACAACAAACAACAAAACAAAACTTGGTGCGTCTAGAAAAATTACCCACACCAGAATATTTTATGGGGGTGGATTTGCCTACTTGCTGCTTATATAACTAAGACAAAACTAACTAACATTATTAATATGTTATTGATATGCAATTGCGAACAAGCATAGGGCGTTGACATAAGTGCGCGTGTTGCTCTTAAGATAATCAGGTTATTACAAATCTCGCTCCGATCATGTTCCTTTGATGTTGCTCATTTACGTTCACTCTCTATTTTATGTGCGCGCTTTGCATGTCAATCATAAAGTTTAATAACCCTAACTCCGCACACACTAAATTAAAGCTAAAGGCAATATGCAATTTACTTAGCTGCAGCCTCTTAGATATGTTTTGCGTTAATTCAGTGCGTGCGAAGAAGGTAGCGTTACTACGCTCTTTGTTAGACTTGCAGAGCGCGCGCATACATTGTAAATGCATGCATAAATTGTTGACTTCTGAAGCAAGCTAAAAGAAAGCAAAAAATGTTCACCAAATATATACCGTGCAAAAACAAACACACTAACAAATAGAAACTTAACCCTCTAAGACTACTTTCTAAAATACTTAAACAAATGTTGTCGAATAATTTTTTTTAAGTAATATTGTTGTCACTGAGTTCAAAAATGACTTCAGAAATTGTGTAGAAGCTTTCGTTTACCTGTAAGGTGAGAAAGAATGAATAAGTGCCTCAAGGCACTTTTGGGACTTCAAGCGAAAAAAATCGTTATTGCGTAACTGAGAAAGAAATTATGTTTTATTGTGATATTCGTAAAAACAATTTTTGTTAGCTGTGCAGCATAAGTGCAAATTACATTTTGAGCATATACACTGAGTTTGTGAAGTTTTGCAGTGTTTGCACCACTTTCGCCCACTATCTCGACCCAACCAATGAGGAAAATGATTAAGCTGGTCATGCCGCAAATCTGAAATGGGATGTTTACATTTTTCACCACGCTTTAAAGCTGGTTGGAAGGGTTAGATAATGGAGATCGACCCGGTGAAGGTCGCTGACAGGATGGAGACCGCGTTGTCCATTGAGCACTGCGTGGGCGACCTTGCATTTGCTTGTTTTTAAGTGCTACCAATCCAGCTGCAATCGCTTCTGAAATTCGGGGAGTTCGAGCGTCTTGCTCGCTTTTCCAGTTTCCTGTTTTTCTTTGAATATACGCTTATATAAAATATAAGCGTTTGTTGCTGCCATATCAATACAATGATAAAATATTCGAGTGGCGCAATCCTGAGTTTTGGCTCTAATGTGGTAACGGCCCATGAGTCCATCCATTAGATCTACGCCGCCCATATGGGCGTTGTATTCGCGAATAACTTGCGGACAATCAATGTCTAAGTACTGCTTAGATTTTCTTTCGTATCTAGCAATCTTTGATACTCCATCATGCGAACTGTTCGCTATAAATGGCTTGACTCCAACATAGGTGGACAGCAAGCGGACGGCTTTGTTGTCTTTCCACAACACATTGCTTAATTGGACACCATAAGATGTGCCCACATACTCATCCGAAAATCCTCTAGTCTCCTTTTTAATGGAATTATCATTGGGCAGCTTACAATTCGGTATACGATTTTCACGCACAGTGCCAAGGCTATAAATACCTCTGGCACGCAGATAGACCATCAAAGGTAATGACGTGTAAAAATTGTCGAAATAAATTATGTGGTGCTTGAAAGTATTTACCATATTTGTTAAACGTACAACAATGTTAGCCGCAGCACCAAGATCTGGGTGACCAGGCAGGATTACATTATCACCTGCGCCAGTGTAGACCTCAAAGCGGTAAGCGTATCCAAAAGAATCGCACAGTACGAATAACTTTATACCCCATTTGTGGGGCTTATTATGCATATATTGCCGCAGGTGGTGCTTCATTTTCGTGCTACACATCTGTTCGTCGAGACAAAGACGTGATTGCTTTGGGATGGAGTCAAACCTTTGGTTAAGATAGTCTACAAAGTCACGCATACGGAACAGGGGATCATATCCAGGTTCGCCCTTTTTGATACGTTTGCTTTCGTCACGCATTGAGAAATATTGTTTAATCAGTTCGAATTTGCTTCGTGTCATGCAGTATCGTATGGGATCAAACGCATTTCTTCCCCAGTAGCTTTTCAAATTCGGGTAACGATATATTGACATATATATCAATATCCCAATGTAATTATACATTTCGTCAATGGTCGTTTTGAATTGATTAGCAATGTTAGCTGTGAAAGCTGCGCGAATAGTCTCCTCCACAATCATATTCATGATATTTGTATCGAAAAAGCAACAAAAGATCTTTAATGGAGTTTCGAGATCCATTATATAAGCTGGCAGCTTTGAGTCTCCCTGAAAGGCTATGTCATTGATATGCATCTGCATCGATTGCTTTCGCCATATAATTTTTATTCGATCTTTCAAAATTGATTCAATGCCTATACAAATAAATAAATAAGTTGAATATCATTTTACGGCTTAGCGCCGCTTACCCAAACCATTGAAGCCACCAGAAGACGGCAAAAGTATAGGTGCTCCATGTTCAAATGATGGCAAGAACGATCGAGTTCTTTTTAATGTTTTCTGAGTAGGCTCCTCCAGCGTAGTTTCAACATTTTCGACAGTGTCCAAGTTAATGTCAAGGGTCAAGTCCACAGCCGAAGCGTCGTTCAGTGCTGCGTTTAGTGCATTTTCCAAATTTAAGTCGTCACCATCCTCGTCACTTGAAACGTTTGACAATTCATCGTCGGTATTGACAGAATCGAACATGTCCAAAAGTTGTTCATCCGTCAAATCCGACAATTTGTAGCGTTTTTGCATTGAATGAGACATTTTTTCTTTTCAAACTCAATTTCTGTAAAGAAAAATTATGCACTAAACAAAACTTGCCATGTAAAAACGCCTTGTCGATGTGAAATATTTTCGGCAAAAAAGTACGCCCAACGGCCCAAGAGTGTCTCAAAGCACTTATCGCTATTTCACTGCTCTAACGCACAACTTTTATAGATTCACAAATGTGAAACTTGATTTTGACTAAGAATGAACATACCTTTAACGGAAAAAAATACAGATTACTTATATATAAGTCTTAACACTTTAATAAAACCAGCAATCTGCGGCACGTTCCACGTACAATTTTTCGCGCGGAAAAATATATGTTCTGTGCAAGTCAAAGTAAAAGTACCGTTAAAGCTTCAAAAAGCTCTGAAAGCTTTTAAACATATGATTGCCACGATCTTAGGGACCCGCCAAAAGTATTTAGCTTAAATCAAACCCAACCACTTTTTTTTTAAAGAATATAATGTGATAAGTGTCTTGAGGCACTCTTAAGTGCTTGAGGGTTAAGAAAATGTAATCTACATCAGCAGCAGTAGCATGCATTGCAAATAAAATCTTACAAAATTGATTGACTGAACCTCCCGCATATACATATACATATAATTGGGTCAGAAATACTTCCATCTACCTGTTACATACATTTGCACAAAAGCAATATACCCTCTGGTCTGTAGATCAAATGGTCATTCGCCAAGCAATAGCGTTCTGTGTACACATCGAGAACAGGCAAATGCAAAGAAAATACAAGCTAAACACTTGCAAGTTGCTTCGAAATACAAAGCACAAAATTTTAATACCCTATGTTTTAAAATTTCATAAATAGCCATTGCTAACAATTTGTTTTCGGTATTTAATTAACAAAATAATTTTATTTCTATACAGATTGTTTTTATCAATTATTTAATGCCAATAAGAAAGGTAATATGTATTATGAATAATACATTTTTATATATTGCATTTATTAATTAATAAGTCAATTAAGTATATACCACCCTTTTTTACTAAGCAGCCGCAGCAACAGCAGGAGCAAAAGCATCATAAACGGCAGCAAGCGAATGCAATGCAAAGTGCGGTACAACTAATCTTTGTCTCGCACTTCGCACACTTGGCGAAAAAAAATTCGCGTCTCCGTTATTTCGTCATTTCTCTATCAGCTGTTTGTTTTTAAATGCTCTTTGTGCGCACGCTCTGCATGTCGAACATAAATCCTAATATCCCTTCCTCCTCCACACTCTCTAAGCTAAGTTAAGCATAACTAAGACCCCTTTTACACGATGAAGTTTTTTCATGAAGTTTTTTTTCATTCTGTTTTAAAACTTCTTCGCAAATCTGGTCGCATTTACACGATGAAGTTTTTTCATGCTACATTTTCTTTGTAAATGCAACTCTGATATAAATTTATGGTCGATAAACATACGTCTTTGCCATCGATTGTATTATTTGTTAACATATAATTGATTTAAGAAGTAACAAGTAAATAAAATGGATTCAGTGAACATTACTATTAATAATTTCTTAACCTACACAATGTATTTACTATTGGCGCTAATATTTGCTTGTGCGATATTTCGCATCGATAACTATATTTTTCACATCAAACACTGTGCAACTCTGTGTTTACATGCAATCGGAATAAGGCAAAGCAAAATAAGAACAAGTAAATCAAAAAAAAATTTTGAAGACATGCTTTTATACGCTTTTTTGCATACATTTGTAATCGAGATTTTTTTATCATCATCCATGCAATACATAAATATCAAACATGTTTTTGCTATTTAAAAAAAAAGATAAAAAAGTTTAAATAATAAATAAAAAAAAGTATTCCTCGGTCGGAGTTCGAACCCACGATCTTCGACCTGTGAAGCGGCAGGTTTCCCTTCATGCCACCTAGGCTTGTCATATTTGACAGTCAAATTAGTAACTTAAGCAAAAGGGAAAACTGTTTTTCGTGGTTTTTACATGATATTACATATTTTAGCGTGCCAAAAACTTGAAAAACATGTATTGTCATCTGAAACACATCTTTGGTGAAAATTTCAGAACTATAGGTAGTCGGGAACTTGGTGAAAATTTGATTACAAGATTCCGGTACAAACAGACAGACAAGTCAAGTTAAATAAAAGCATGTAAAAATAAATCATTGCTACAAAAGTCATGAAGCATTGCTTGCAGCTGTTACCCCTCTACTCCCTTTGCCAACAAACGAATGCTTCAGAAGCAAAAACTTCATCGTGTAAAAGGGGTCTAAGAGTTTGCATTTAAGGGAATGACATTGCCTAATTTGTACCACCTACACCTAGCTCTTAAGTACAAGCGTTGTATGTGAGATCTCGGTGTGTGTTGTGTTTTTATTTATGTTTTTACATACAATGGTTAGGGAATTGGTTATGCATTTTAGTTTATATTTATTTTGAAGATAGAAAGTTACGTTTCGTTTCAGTTCATTTTTAAATATAGTTTGTATTAAAGGATAACATCGAAAGTTACTTTTTGGATCAGTGAGTTATTTATTTTTCTGATTTTCGTATTATTTATATACAGTTCATATAAAATACGTATTTTAATGATAAGTTATAAAAAATATTTTATTTAAAACATTAACGATCAACGTATTTTAATTTCATTTGTGGTTTTTTAAACACAAGAAAAATAAGTCGATTTTAGACTTAATAATTGAAGCAACATTATATATAGTTGTCTTCTATTTTGCATATTATATAATAGTTATATAGACGCTGCTTAAGTGCATTTAAAAATCAAATAAAACTAAGCAGTCTGAATATTCTATTAAAATAATATAAGTTGGCATATTCAATTTTATTGAACTCTATACTTTGTATAGACGCTGTAACGTTGTTCAGTGAAGTCAATTTTTGACTTATTTTGAAGTATTTATTTATTTATAATACTTACTTTAAATTAAGTTGTTAATTTGTTTTGTTGTTTTTTTTTTAAACAAAAAATAATACGTCGATTTTAGACTTAATTATTGAAGCAACATTATATATAGCTGTCTTCTGTTTTGCATATTATATAATAGTTATATAGACGCTGCTTAAGTGCATTTAAAAATCAAATATAACTAAGCAGTCTGAATATTCTATTAAAATAATATAAGTTGGCATATTCAATTTTATTGAATTTTATACTTACCTATAGACACTGTAACGTTGTAACAATCGTTTTACAGTGAAGTCAATTGTCTCACAGCCAAATTTAAAGATGTCTATTGAAACTTTAGATATAAGTGGTGTTTTGGTGCCGCATTCAGTTGTTCGCATATTTGGTGATGGAGCCTGCCTTTTTAGATCTATTTCCTACCTTTTATATGGTAGGCAAGGCTTCCATGGCACCATACGCCAACATATTATAACCCATGTCGTTACCAACTGGGAAACTTTTGCTTGCTTCAGCATGAACATAAATGGAGAGTGTTATAGCTCTTCTGAACAATATGAGTGCACTATGTCAAATTCATATACTTATGGTACTGCATGTGAGCTTCAAGCAGCAGCAGAAATTTATGCTGTAAATTTTCAAGTCTTTCTAAATGGAAACTTATATCTATCATTAGGAAATGATATGCATCCTGTGAAAAAATTGCGTTTTACCGGCGAATTAATGAATGGACATTTTGATGTTTATATTCCTTTAGAGGAAGTATTAACTCAAGATACCGATACGTCAAGTGAATGTATAACTGAAAATGTTAAAAATCCCGTTAAAAGACGTAGTCGGTTCACCGACAAAACAACACAAACGGTACGAAAACATATAGTTGAAAAATATCTTGAAAAAAATAAGGATAAGCACATAAAAGCAAAAAGATATCAGGTTAATAGTCCAGAAGCTCATAAAGCTGCAAAGAGAAGACATCAGGCTGATAACCCTCAAGCTAATAGAGATGCAGTGAGACGACATCAGGCTAATAATCCTAATGCACGTCAAGAAAAGCGTTTGCGTGCATGGAGTGTTAAAGCCATGTCTGGCCTAAACTATGATTTTGAAATAGCTTATAAGTCAGATAAAATGACTCAACTTGGTAGTATGAATTTGATATGAAAACATTGTGATGCTTTAAAGTGGAAAAATGAGCCTCTGGGTATCTGTTGCAATTGGTGGACATCCCAAGCATGATCATTTCATTGATCGTATAAGAAAGTATAACAGCTGCTTTCAAATGACTTCTTTTGGTAGTACAAAAATTATAAATGAAAGTTGGTCAACCTTTAAAGTCCAAGGACAAGTGTATCACTTAATTGGTAGTGTCCGACCTTTGCCAAATGAAGAAATGCAGTTTCTTCAAATTTATTTTGTTGGTGATGATGAAAAGGAAGCTCAACTACGTTGCAAAAATATTCCAAATGTTGATTTAAGCGTAGTAAAGGATCTTCAATGTATGTTTCATCATCATAATCGTTATGTAAAAGATCTAAAAATGGCTCTCAATAAAATACCAATAAGTACTAAAGATTATAAATTGGTTATACATGCTGATCGAACACCTGCTGGTGCACACAAAGGGCTTTATAATGCACCTTTATTAAGCGAAGTAGCTATAGTTATTGTTGGTCAGCAATTTGCAAAGCGCGATATTATTATTGAAAGCCATAATAATAAATTACATCGCATTAGTGAGGTGCATCGATCATACGATGCCTTACAGTACCCTTTGCTATTTCCTTATGGCGAAGATGGCTATTCAGTGGATATACCACAATGGAATCCATTATTAAAAAGGAGGATCCAAAAAAAAGATATCTGCGTTAAGCTTTTACAGCTATAAAATAATGATTCGTCAATCCGAGATAAATCATTTAATTTATTGTCGTTCCCTTTATAGTCAATTTTTGGTTGATATGTATGCTAACATTGAAACAGAAAGGTTAAATTATATTCGCTACAATCAAGCGAAACTCAGAGCAGATAGCTATATACATCTACAAGATGCAATAGGCCAACAAGATGTTGAAGCAGCTCAACTTGGTCAGATGGTAATTTTACCGTCTTCTTTTACAAGCTCTGCACGATATATGCAAGAAAAGACTCAAGATGCTATGACATATGTTCGCCATTATGGGCGACCAGATCTTTTCATAACATTCACCTGCAATTCACAATGGAATGACATCAAAAGTGTTTTGATACCGGGTCAAAAGCCACATGATCGTCACGATATTATAGCTCGAGTTTTTCATTTAAAAGTTAAAGCTTTAATGTCACTATTGATAAAAGGTTATTTGTTTGGAAGCGTGCAACGTTTCATGTACTCTGTGGAATGGCAAAAGCGGGATTTACCACATATATGTACATATTCTACTTTGGTTAGAAAATAAAATAAGACCAGATAAAATTGATAAGATTATCTGTGCCGAAATACCAAACGCAGATGAGGATCCTTTGTTATTAAACATTGTTAAGTCAAATATGATTCAAGGTCCTTGCGGTGCATTTAATAATAAATCGCCATGCATGAAAAATGGAAAGTGTACCAAAAGGTTTCCTCGACAACTACTTAAAGAAACTGTGACGGGAAAAGATAGATACCCGCTATATCGTAGATGATCGATAGAAGATGGTGGTAATGCAATTAATATAAATGGTAATTGCATAGATAATCGTTGGGTTGTGCCTTATAACTGTGTACTATTGAGAACATTTGAAGCTCACATAAATGTTGAGTATTGTAGTTCTGTAAAGTCTATTAAATACATTTGTACATATGTTAACAAGGGCAGTGATCAAGCATCATTTACTCTTGAAGACCAACGTAATGAAATTAATATGTATGAAAGTGGCCGTTAAATAAGTAGCTCAGAAGCGGTATGAAGAATCCTTGCATTTCCCATACATGAACGTTTTCCGGCTATTACACACTTAGCTGTTCATTTAGAAAATGGTCAACGAATATATTTTAACCCCAATAATCCGCAACAATTACTTGACATATTAAGCATTACACCCAAAACCACTTTGCTAGCCTTCTTTGAGCTATGCACACGTGATGAGTTTGCAAGAACGCTTCTATATTGTGAGAACCATCGTATTTTACATGGAACAATAAAGAATTTCGAAGAAGAAAACGAGGGCATGATGTGCCAAATTTTCCTGGAGTTAAAAGAGATTCAGCTTTGGGAAGAGTTTACACTATTCATCCCAATAATACAGAATGTTTTTATTTAAGACTTTTATTACATTTTGTAAGGGGCCCAACTTAATTTTTAAATTTAAAAACCGTTAATGGTATATCATACGCATCATTTCAATTGGCGTGTAAAGCTCTAGGATTACTAGAAGATGATAAGCACTGGGATTCAACTATAGCCGTAGCTGTCATATGTCAAAATCCTAGGAAACCTTTTGGAACATTTTCCATAGTAGGGAACTGGGGGTTCTAACTCAAAAGGATGCCGACAATTTATGACCCCATTAAATTTTATGACCCTTTTATCGCCCCCTTTTTTTTACCCTTTTATCACCCCTTCAATATGATAATATATGACCTTTTTTTTTCTTGATCGTGCCCGCTTTAATTAGACTAAGGTGGAGAACAAAGGATTAACATTCCTAGCCCACCACTTTACCAGCAGCATCTGTGAGAAGCAGTGATCAGAGGAACAGATTTGGTTATTTACCTAACTAGTTTTAGAGTCAATTGTTCGCCTCTTTGACGTGCGTGGCATTGTAAACCTGTTTATGGTCATGAGGTGCAGTGTACACAGGAAGAAAGGATAGATAAGAGAGAGTCGAAAGGGCGCCTCTTTGACGTGCGTGGCATTATAAACCTGTTTATGGTCATGAGTATCAGTGTGCAAAGGAAGAAAGGATAGAGAGTAGAGAAAAGCGGACGCTTCTTCGATGTACGTTGCATTGTTATGGTCAACAGCAACAACAACAACAAAAAGATGAGAACAAGGGATGGGAATTTTCCTACGCAGCAGCAGCAACAGCAGCAGCAGCGGCAGGATCAATACATTGATCTTTATGGCTGTGAGAATGACAGGATCAGGTTAAACTATTTAACCAATTATTGTTAGAGTCAAGTGTGCTCCTGTTTTAAATACGTTGCTCTGCACACGTGCATTGTTATTGTCAACAACTACAACCTTCGTGGGGGGTTATGTGAACAAGGGATGGGAATTTTCATACGCAGCAGCAGCAGCAAGATCAACACATTGTTTTTTAACAAGAGTATTTATTCTTGTAGATTAAGATTATAAAGAGTTAGCGGGAGAAAGTGATAGAGGGAGAAGGTGTAAGAGGGGGAAAGGATAGAGGGGGAAAGAGTTAGAGGGAGATGGTGTTAGAGGGAGAAAGTGTTAAAGGGGGAAAGTAGTAGAAGACTTAGAGACAAGTTTGTGCATGCTTGAAGTGCGCTAGTGAAAGGTCAAGTACATTAGTTGGCTAATATGTTATAGATATCACCGTCCGTGAGGATCAGTGAGCCAAGTACATTCCCTTTGAAACTATTAAGGTTTCTTAGCTGCAAGTAAGTAGATAAGAGAGAGAGAGTCAACTGTGCGCAGGTTTCTTAGCTACGAATAAGTAGATAGAGAGAGTCGAGAGGGCGCCTGTTTGAGGTCCGTTGCCTTGCACACCTGCAGGAAAAACATAAGCAATTAATGCTTATGGTTATGAGGAGCAGTGTGCAAAGGAAGAAAGGATAGAGAATAAAGAAAAGCGAGCGCTTGTTCGATGTACGTTGCATTGTTATGGTCAACAGCAACAACAACAACAACCTTCGTGAGGGGTTATGTAAGCAAGGGATGGGAATTTTCCTACGCAGCAACAGCAGCAGCAGCAAGATCAACACATTGTTTTTAAACAAGAGTGTTATACTTGAAGATTAAGATTAAAATATGTTAGAGGAGGAAAGAGTTAGAGGGGGAAAGTGTTAGAAGGAGAATGGGTGTAAGAGGCGGAAAGTGTTAGAGGGGGAAAGTGTTAGAAGACTTAGAGACAAGTTTGTGCATGCTTGAAGTGCGCTAGTCAAAGGTCAAGTACATTAGTTGGCTAATATGTTATAGATATCACCGTCCGTGAGGATCAGTGAGCCAAGTACATTCCCTTTGAAACTATTAAGGTTTCTTAGCTGCAAGTTAGTAGATAAGAGAGAGAGAGTCAACTGTGCGCAGGTTTCTAAACTACGAATAAGTAGATAAGAGAGAGTCGAGAGGACGCCTGTTTGAGGTGCGTTGCCTTGCACACCAGCAGGCAAAACATAAACAATGAATGTTTATGGTTGTGAAAACCAGTGATCCAAAGGATAAAAGGGTTGAGACAAGATTGTGCTTGTTTGAAGTACGCTTGTCAAAGGGCAGTACATTCGTGGGCCACATTCTTATGATCAAAAGCAACAACAACATTCGTGAGGGTTATGTGAGCAAGGGATGGAAATTTTCCTACGCAGCAGCAGCAAGATGAAAACATTGTTTTTAAACAGGAGTATTGAGACTTGCAGATTTAGATTGGAATGTTATTGGGGGAAGGTGTAAGAGGGGGAAAGTGTTAGAGGGAGAAAGAGAGAGTTAGTGCTAGAGGGAGTAAGTGTTAAAGGGTGAAAGTGCTATAAGGGGAAAGCGATCCTGCTTATATTATTATATTAAAACACGCTCCTTTATGCGATTCTATACACGAGCGTCTATGAAATGCAGGTGGTATGTTAATTGAATGTCCCTCTTTCTAACGCACACCCAACTTGTTCGCTACTTACGTTTCTAACCTTTATTTGCATACATCTGTTTTGATTATTTCACTGACTTCTGTTACGTGTATAGAGCTTATTAGTATAAATTTTTAATTTTTATACTCGATACCGAAGGTAAAGAGTATATTGGTTTTGTGCAATGTCCGTCGTGGTGTCTGTCCGTCTGTCCGTCCGTATGTGTGCAAGTGTTTTCCACACCCTTCAAGCTAGAGACTTGAAACTTTCCAATTCTTTTTATCTATGGGATAGTAAATTAAAGTGTCAAGATGGGGGTTCTACGATAACTGGGGGGCTGGCAAGTCGACAAATTCGATAACCCAATACCGATAAATCCACATATTTCGCTCATCCTTACAGCTAGAAGTACCAAATTTGGTAAGAAGATAGCTATTAGCAACCCCAAAAAAACTGCATCAAAAATTTTGGAGCCACGCCTCCCATTCCGCCCCCAGCCCCCCGCATTTTAAAGTCAAAAATGACTATTTCTCCCTCAGTTTTTGAGCTATAGCCACCAAATTTGGTGCCAAGATAGCTGATGATGACCCCCCAAAAACTGCATCAAAAGTTTGGATGCCACGCCCACCAATACTGCCCTAGCCACCCCCATCCACCCCAACGCTTCGTCAAAAACGGGAATGAGTGTATCTTCCAGAGTTGTGGAGCTAGAGCCACCAAATTTGGTAGGAAGATAGCTGGCAACGACCCCCAAAAATCTGCATCAAAAATTTGGAGCCACGCCCTCCATTTCACCCCCCTTTCCCCAGTTTTTACAATTTTCGAGCTACAGCCACCAAATTTGGTATGAAGATAGCAATTGACATTCCACAAAGATCTGCATCACAAATTTGGATGCCACGCCCACCCATACCACCCCCAGCCCCCCTTTCCTCACTTTTAACAAATTTCGAGCTTGAGTCACCAAATTTGGTATGAAGATAGCAGTTGATATTTCACAAAGATCTGCATCAAAAATTGGGATGCCACGCCCACCCATACCGCCCCCAGCCCCCCTTTCCACACTTTTTACAAACTTCGAGCTAGAGTCATTAAATGTGGTATGTAGATAGCAATTGACATTCAACATAGATCTGCATCAAAAATTTTGATGCCTCGCCCACCCATACCGCCCCCAGCCCCCCTTGCCACACTTATTACAAATTTCGAGCTAGAGTCACCAAATTTGGTATGAAGATAGCAATTGACATATCACTAAGATCTGCAAACAAAATTTTGATGACACAACTACCCATACCGCCCCCAGCCCGCCCCCCTCCCCTTTCCCTACATTTTACAAACTTTGAGCTAGAGTCACCAAATTTGGAAGGAATATAGCTGGTGGCATCCCCATCTGCATCGGAGAATCTTTAAGGCAGCGTACACCCCTGCCGCATCCGTACCCCTTTGCAATCAGGCCTCTTTTTACCGGTTTTAATACTGGTATCGAGTATGCCGCAGTCGGTTGCGTCCGACTGCAATGTTTCCACTTGTTTTTACTTTGTTAGTAAACTATCAAATTATGTTTTTCTTATAGGTATGTTTAAATTTAATTTATTTAGTTTATTTTTTTTTTCATAGATTTTTACAGTATGTTAAATTTGTGAATTATATTAAGCTTGTTCCGTTGAGGGATTAAGCAAACACAAACACTGAACATTTATATTAATGACATATAGTTATAGCAGGTAGACCACACAAGTCATACTCCATGATTTTGTTTCGGCTTGATAAAAAGCTTTTTTAAGTCTATATTATAAGCCTAAGTTCTAGTACTCACTATATACATATCTAAGAATGCTTTTATGTATGTCACTATTTTAAAAGCTTAAAGAAGTTCATGTAGCTGGTATAATAAATCATGTTTTAACAAAATCATTTAGATCTTAATATTTATACTTCATCGTTAATTGAATTTATTATTATTTATTTATTTTTTTTTTTTAATACCCATATATTCGACTCTGTTCTATCTCAGTAATAATTTATTTTGCTTTTACATTCTTTAAATTCTTTAAGGTAATCTTTTAGGCTTAACAAATAATCTTTTCCTTAACTTTCCGTCTGCTCGCTAAAAGATTAAAAGATTAAAGAACTATTTCTTATACTCGACTTAAATTATTTCATCAAACTCACATATCAATTAAATTTCTAAAATAAAGAAAATGAAAACAGTGAGATGTTCTAATCAACTTAGTATTCTTTTGATTTTTAAAAATTTTATGTTATGTTGTTAGCTATTTTGACTAGACTTTACGCTTAAAACGAGATAGATTGTATTATTGTCCTTAATACGTTAGCTTAATTTTAACAGGGAAATCGATCGGACATTGATTTTTCACTTTATAATTGATTGCTTTAATATATTTGAACTGTCAACCTATATACCTTTCTACTTTTTTTGTGATTATGTAAGATTTTTATATTTCCAAACTCATTGCTTAAACTAAGAAAATTTCGTTATTAATTTCTTTTAATTGATGGATGGGAATATTTTATTTCATTACTCTCCTCATTTTTATTACATTTAATAAGGAAGTGCATTAAACTAGCTTAACAGTTCGAGATATGAGTCTTACACTGTTTCGAAAAGTATGACTTCGTTAGCTGTTTTAATTTAAGGGTTAAGTATCTACTACTACTGTTCCTTAACTGTGATAGTTGCAGTTTTGTTACATCTCACTTTCATTTTTCTTTCTTTTATTTCATTTATTTATTTATTTTTTATTTATTTTTTTTGTATGTTCTTTATTAATTTTAATAAGAACAAAACCTTTTTGTTCTAGATGCCATGTTATTAGTCTTATTTTTTCATTTAATTATTATAATTATTTCTTAAAGAGATTCATTTTCTTTAGTGCTCAAAACTTATTTTCGCTTAAGGATTTGTTTTTCATTGATCTGAGATATTTCGTAAATTCATGAAACCATTGAAATGTGCTCTATTCTTCTTGATCCTTGCATTAATCTTGAATTTGGATGGCAAAATAAGGCTGTGATGTACTAAAGCTCGAAATGACGTAAAAGTCGGTATTTTACATAACGGGCATAAAATAATGTACGTTTACTATCACCGGATTGGTTTATACCCACTAAATATTGGTATTTTCAGTTTTTTTTTTTTCTTTCTTTGTTTTAATCGTTTATACACCCTAGCTCTTGATCTTGTGTTTTGATTTTAGATTAGGGTCTGATTTTATTGTATACTGTTTGTGGAGGAGGCTCCAAAGAATAAGATTTGATTTGGTAATTGTATGGTATGATTTGTTCTTCTTTTTTTTGTGGTTGTATTGTAGAGCACTTCTTGTGTGTATGTTAAACTAATAAAAAGAGCGCAATCAAGTCATTTACAATAATTTTCACTAGCTTAGGATTCATGGTCTTAAGACCGTTTAGACTTCATGGTAAATAGTTTTTGCTAGGCTATTTTCTGTTATGATTCTTGTGGGTTATAATTCGTACATTAAAAGAACGAGATAAAGTTGTTCTTGTTTAGGTCCACAATTTATTTTCTTGGTCCATTTTTCTTGGCATATATTACAGCAGGGAGTAAGATTTAAAAGTAGTATGTCATTCCATTCTGGTAATATTATTATTTTGTTTTTATTATGTTGTTATTTCATTTTTAATTTTATTCTTTTATGTTATTTGACTTTATATATTGCCTTTAAATTTTGCCTCTCAATTTTTGAACCGAGACATAGTATTTTTATTTCTGTAATGCATAAACTTAAGCATCCTTGATCCCAGATAGTATGTTTATTCTTGATCAATATATAGATCAGCACCGTAGGCTTTCTAGATCTGTGTGTCTGTATCTATGCAAACTATTTTATCAGCTTTTAGGTATCGAGATTAAATTTTGCTCAGAATCTAATCGCTGCCTTAAACACATGAGTGTTACAACTTTCACACTTAAGGAGCATTAGATCTTTTCGTTTTAAAGAGTTTACTATTTGACGCTTTTTAGAACAATTTGCTTGCCTGAGCTTGGTAGGTTATACAGTTAAAACAATTAGTGGAAAGATGGAACTGTCTTATAGAATTTCTTATACATTATTAGTTGCTTCTTTCCCTATCGCTTATTCTCACGCACTTTGAGATTATAACATTACTTAATGGAATGTGCTGTATGTTCCTGATTGTTTGCTGATTATTGTTGTCAATTATTATTTTGTTTATTTATTTCTTTTACATCTCATATAGTATTTTTCTCTTATGTTTCTTTTTTTCGCTTCACTTCTATACTTACTTCAATAATTTATCATATGTTTCCCCTAATTTATATTCAAAAACTGGGTGGCGGTAAGCTGTTAAAAACGGAAGGCAATTAATCTATAAAACTGATGGAACGGAACAGTTGTGATTATTTTTCATTTAAAAATAAAAGTAGGCTGTTAAAATAAATATTTACTTATATTAAATTAAAATTTGAATTGATTTTCAGTAAACCGGCTTTTTTTTTTTCGAAAATGTAGCTTTTAAGAGAATATATTAAGCTCATATCATATTTATTTAGATTTTCACATTGAGGTAACATCAACCCAAGTCCCTCGATAGTGAGCTGCCCTTTACAGACGGTGAAGTAAATGGGATGCTGCTTTTTCGTTTCTCATAATCACAATTAAGCTGCCCGACGATGAAAATGAGTTCCTTTACGATTTACGTACTGTCGCTGTTTGCAGCAGCCTGGCGTCCTCCTGGCGTCCTTTTTCGTTTCTCATAATCACAATTAAGCTGCCCGACGATGAAAATGAGTTCCTTTACGATTTACGTACTGTCGCTGTTTGCAGCAGCCTGGCGTCCTCCAAAGAGTCAACCACTCATCATCATCAATTGCCCCCCTACGGCGAAGCGATCCTCACCTGAACCATCACTCGTACACACATAAGTAACTTTTACCTAGATTAGGTACGGTTTGCGTCTAGCCGTCTTATTTGAATAGTTCTGTTCTACTCTGCACCGATTTTGGATCCCCTGATTTCTATTATTCCCAGCTACTTTTCTAGGCTCACACCTTTAACTTCTAACACACCAGCCCACATAACATATTATTTGGATATAAAAACATTAGACAATGACTATCAAGTACCAAGAGCCATTAAAAAAATTTATAAAGTATTCGGGGGAAATTTGATCGAACAATGCAACACCAAAAACTGTTATTATGGCTTACATTAAATCGTGAAGTCATAGTCGAGTCTACTACGTACTACACATTTTTCCATGAGTTGTTCCCATTTAAAGCCCCTATCAATTTATCCGTTTTTTCTTATTATTATTTTTTCAACCAAGTGTGTGCGTACCTGTTTTTTTCAATTTTCTCTTTCTAGAAAATGTCTTTAAGTTCGGCACCCTCATCGTCATTCAATATGTATGTTACAGGGTTTTTATTTTGTATTTCTATTATTGAAAAGTTTAAGTTTTCCGGTTTGGTGAGCAGCCCTTCTCATTAAAATATTATGTTTGCTTATACACACATAATCATTTGCAAAGATTTTTATATGACTAAAGACAATGTCTTAAAACATTTTAACAATTATAAGATTTACTTTTATGTATGTAATTTTAGCTGTCCTATTATATTGCTGATTGTTCTAACTAAACAATTGGTTGAACATTACCTCCATAATGTCTTTTAAACGTATCTTTGATTGAGTTTTCGATAATCACTAGTTATTCAATTTTCTAGATCGTACCCGAGTCACGTTAATATAGCAGGGTACGACAAAATAAGCACGCAAGCAAGGTTGAGGGCAGTGACACTCCTAAAAGAATTTGAGCCGAAGTGTGACGTAGAAAAAGGCACAATAAGGTAGGAGCTAACGAAAAGCGAGAGTCTTTAGTGGGAAGCGAGCTGAACGAAGACATCTGATCTCAGGCAAGACAAATGTTTATCGGGAGAGAGAATCCTCCTTTCACATTATAGCAGTATGCGTAGCCTTTACAAGGAAAAGAAGTTTCTTTTCTTATCTCAACTCTTCAAAAAATACTTGCTCTCGGACAGTGTCCATGTCCGATGGAAGAGTTATAGAACTAGAAGGGAGGCACAACAGACCTCTCAGGTACCAAATCATTCATCGACGATGAAGGTTAATACAGGCAGGAGACATATTATTCTATTATTAATTCCCCTTTATATTTTTTTATTTAAAAAGAACATATCAATAAAGTTGATACTTTTTTACGGACTTTTACTGATTTTTTATTAAATTTTTTATTATCTTGGCTCAAATTTAATTTCCGTTTTTTTTTTCCCTCTACAAAGGTTGCTGTTTAGCTGTTAAAAACAGGTTTTTTCGGTATTAGAAACCGGTTGTTGTTTAACTGTTTAAAACAGGAAGCTGTTAATTTTTCTGGTTTTAAATACCGGGTCTGTTAAGCTGTTATTTTTTTTGTGGTTGTCAAAAAACAGGTTGTTGTTTGACTGTTATTTTTTCCGGTTTAAAAACAGTTTGGGGGAGGGGGTGTCAGTTTTGCTGTTAAAAACAGGGATTTTTCAGGTTTAAAAACAGGTTGATGTTTGACTGTTATTTAAAAATAACAGCAAGACAGCAACCTGTTTTAAAACAGGTTAATGATAGATGTTAAACTGGTGGGCTGTTATATCTGCATATTGCACACATAACAGCTCTCCGTTTAAACATATATCAACAACCTGATTTTAAACCTGAAAAATCCCTGTTTTTAACAGCAAAACTGACACCCCCCTCCCCCAAACTGTTTTTAAACCGAAAAAAATAACAGTCAAACAACAACCTGTTTTTTGACAACCACAAAAAAAACAAGTGGAAACGTTGCAGTCGGACGCAACCGACTGCGGCATACTCGATACCAGTATTAAAACCGGTAAAAAGAGGCCTGATTGCAAAGGGTTACGGATGCGGCAGGGGTGTACGCTGCCTTAAAGATTCTCCGATGCAGATGGGGATGCCACCAGCTATATTCCTTCCGAATTTGGTGACTCTAGCTCAAAGTTTGTAAAATGTAGGGAAAGGGGAGGGGGGGGGGGCTGGGGGCGGTATGGGTAGTTGTGGCATCAAAATTTTTGTTGCAGATCTTTGTGAAATGTCAATTGCTATCTTCATACCAAATTTGGTGACTCTAGCTCAAAATTTGTTAAAAAAGGGGAAAGGGGGGGGCTGGGGCGGTATTGGTGGGCGAGGCATCCAAATTTTTGATGCAGATCTTTGTGAAATATCAATTGCTATCTTCATACCAAATTTGGTGACTCTAGCTCGAAATTTGTAAAAAATGGGGCCAGGGGGGCTGGGGGCGGTATGGGTGGGCGTGGCATCCAAGTTTGTGATGCAGATCTTTGTGGAATGTCAATTCCTATCTTCATACCAAATTTGGTGACTGAAGCTCGAAAATTGTAAAAAATGGGGAATGGGGGGCGAAATGGAGGGCGTGGCTCCAAAACTTTGATTCAGATTTTTGGGGGTCGTTGCCAGCTATCTTCCTACTAAATTTGGTGGCTCTAGCTCCACAACTCTGGAAGATACACGCATTCCCGTTTTTGACGAAGCGTTGGGGTGGATGGGGGCGGCTAGGGCAGTATTGGTGGGCGTGGCATCCAAACTTTTGTTGCAGTTTTAAGGGAGTCATCATCACCTATCTTGGCACCAAATTTGGTGGCTATAGCTCAAAAACTGTGGGAGATATAGGCTTTTTTGACTTTAAAATTCGTTAGGCTGGGGGCGGAATGGGGGGGCGTGGCTCTAAAACTTTGATGCAGATTTTTGGGGGTGGTTACCAGCTATCTTCTTACCAAATTTAGAGGCTTTAGCTCTACAAATATGGAAGATACACGCATTCCCGTTTTTGACGAAGCGTTGGGGTGGATGGGGGCGGCTAGGACAGTATCGGTGATTGTGGCATCCAAACTTTTGATGCAGTTTTTCGGGGGTCATCATCACCTATCTTGGCACTAAATTTGGTGGCTCTAGCTCAAAAACTGTGGGAGATATAGCCATTTCTGATTTCAAATTGCGGTGGGGCTGGGGGCGGAATGGGGGGGCGTGGCTCCAAAATTTTTGATGCAGTTTTTTTGGGGTTGCTAGTAGCTATCTGCTTACCAATTTTGGAAGTTCTAGCTGTAAGGGTGTGTTAAATATGTGGATTTATCGGTTTTGAGTTATCGAATTTATCGATTTGCCAGCCCCCCAGTTATCATAGAACCCCCATCTTGACACTTTAATTTACTATCCCATAGATAAAGAGAATTGGAAAGTTTCAAGTCTCTAGCTTGAAGGGTGTGGAAAAAAGTTGCGAACATACGGACGGACAGACGGACGGACACCATGACGGACATTGCACAAACCCAATATACTCTTTACCTTCGGTATCGAGTATAATAACAGATCCCTTTTTTAAACAGCAAAACAATTACCTGTTCCTAAAACCGAAAAACCGGTTTTTCACAGCTAAACTGCCACCTGTTCTATGTTTTCTTGGCTTACCTCTTTTCAATATTATTGGATGGGTTCTAGAATTGGAATTGAAAGAGAAAATATTTGCCTGGGGAACGCCAGTTGGCTACCGAAAAATCACGAATTGATATTGCTGACTGATTTAAACTCTATTCAATAGCGTACTTTTAAGTCCCGGTTTTTTATCGACACGACTGTGGACTTGTTCTTTCATTTGGATGTTAAATTAAATTTATAGTACGAAACGCAGCAGTATTGCGTCAGTACATTTGTTGGCTTTTGGTGAAAAAAAATAAATAAAATTTATAGCACTTTTTAAAAAATAGATTCAGTTCTCATACATTTTTTCCAATAAAAATCACGAATTGACATTGCTGACAGATGTAAATTACTTTGTTAGGAAAAAAAAAAAACGGAAATTAAATTTGAGCCAAGATAATAAAAAATTTAATAAAAAATCAGTAAAAGTCCGTAAAAAAGTATCAACTTTATTGATATGTTCTTTTTAAATAAAAAAATATAAAGGGGAATTAATAATAGAATAATATGTCTCCTGCCTGTATTAACCTTCATCGTCGATGAATGATTTGGTACCTGAGAGATCTGTTGTGCCCCCCTTCTAGTTCTATAACTCTTCCATCGGACATGGACACTGTCCGAGAGCAAGTATTTTTTGATAGCCTTTAATACGTTTGATATGTTGTTCTAAGAAAAGAAACTTCGTTTCCTTGTAAAGGCTACGCATACTGCTATAATGTGAAAGGAGGATTCTCTCTCCCGATAAACATTTGTCTTGCCTGAGATCAGATGTCTTCGTTCAGCTCGCTTCCCACTAAAGACTCTCGCTTTTCGTTAGCTCCTGCCTTATTGTGCCTTTTTCTACGTCACACTTCGGCTCAAACCCTTTTAGGAGTGTCACTGCCCTCAACCTTGCTTGCGTGCTTATTTTGTCGTACCCTGCTATATTAACGTGACTCGGGTACGATCTAGAAAATTGAATAACTAGTGATTATCGAAAACTCAATCAAAGATACGTTTAAAAGACATTATGGAGGTAATGTTCAATCAATTGTTTAGTTAGAACAATCAGCAATATAATAGGACAGCTAAAATTACATACATAAAAGTAAATCTTATAATTGTTAAAATGTTTTAAGACATTGTCTTTAGTCATATAAAAATCTTTGCAAATGATTATGTGTGTATAAGCAAACATAATATTTTAATGAGAAGGGCAGCTCACCAAACCGGAAAACTTAAACTTTTCAATAATAGAAATACAAAATAAAAACCCTATAACATACATATTGAATGACGATGAGGGTGCCGAACTTAAAGACATTTTCTAGAAAGAGAAAATTGAAAAAAAAACAGGTACGCACACACTTGGTTGAAAAAATAATAATAAGAAAAAACGGATAAATTGATAGGGGCTTTAAATGGGAACAACTCATGGAAAAATGTGTAGTACGTAGTAGACTCGACTATGACTTCACGATTTAATGTAAGCCATAATAACAGTTTTGGGTGTTGCATTGTTCGATCAAATTTCCCCCGAATACTTTATAAATTTTTTTAATGGCTCTTGGTACTTGATAGTCATTGTCTAATGTTTTTATATCCAAATAATATGTTATGTGGGCTGGTGTGTTAGAAGTTAAAGGTGTGAGCCTAGAAAAGTAGCTGGGAATAATAGAAATCAGGGGATCCAAAATCGGTGCAGAGTAGAACAGAACTATTCAAATAAGACGGCTAGACGCAAACCGTACCTAATCTAGGTAAAAGTTACTTATGTGTGTACGAGTGATGGTTCAGGTGAGGATCGCTTCGCCGTAGGGGGCAAATGATGATGATGAGTGGTTGACTCTTTGGAGGACGCCAGGCTGCTGCAAACAGTGACAGTACGTAAATCGTAAAGGAACTCATTTTCATCGTCGGGCAGCTTAATTGTGATTATGAGAAACGAAAAAGCGGCATCCCATTTACTTCACCGTCTGTAAACGGCAGCTCACTATCGAGGGACTTGGGTTGATGTTAACTCAATGTGAAAATCTAAATAAAAATGATATGAGCTTAAAAAGCCGGTTTACTAAAAATCAATTCAAATTTTAATTTAATATAAGTAAATATTTATTTTAACAGCCTACTTTTATTTTTAAATGAAAAATAATCACAACTGTTCCGTTCCATCAGTTTTATAGATTAATTGCCTTCCGATTTTAACTGCTTACCGCCACCCAGTTTTTGAATATAAATTAGGGGAAACATATAATAAATTATTGAAGTAAGTATAGAAGTGAAGCGAAAAAAGAAACATAAGAGAAAACAAGTGGAAACGTTGCAGTCGGACGCAACCGACTGCGGCATACTCGATACCAGTATTAAACCGGTAAAAAGAGGCCTGATTGCAGAGGGGAACGGATGCGGCAGGGGTGTACGCTGCCTTAAAGATTTTCCTATGCAGATGGAGATGCCACAAGCTGTCTTCGTTGCAAATTTGGTGACTAGCTCAAAGTTTGTAAAAGGTTTGGAAAGGGGGGCTGGGGGCAGTAAGGGTAGTTGTGGCATCAAAATTTTTGATGCAGATTTTTGTGAAATGTCAATTGCTATCTTCATACCAAATTTGTTGACTCTAGCTCAAAGTTTGTAAAAAGTGGGGAAAGGGGGACTGGGGGTGGTATGGGTGGACGTGGCATCCAAATTATTGATGCAGATGTTTGTGGAATGTCAATTGATATCTTCATACCAAATTTAATGACCCTAGCTCAAAGTTTGTAACAAGTGGGGAAGGGGAGCTGGGGGTGGTCTGGGTGGGCATGGCATCCAAATTTTTGATGCAGATCTTTGTGGAATGTCAATTGCTATTTGCATTCCAAATTTGGTGACTCTAGCTCAAAGTTTGTAAATGGTGTGGAAAGGGGGGCGAAATGGAGGGCGTGGCTCCAAAACTTTGATGCCGATTTTTGGGGGTCGTTGCCAGCTATCTTCCTACCAAATTTGGTGGTTCTAGCTCCACTAGTCTCGAAGATACACGCATTCCCGTTTTTGACGAAGCGTTGGGGTGGATGGGGGCGGCTAGGGCAGTATTCGTGGGCGTGGCATCCAAACTTTTGAATGCAGTTTTTGGGGGGTCATTATCACCTATCTTGGCACCAAATTTGGTGGCTATAGCGTAAAAACTGTGGGAGATATAGCCATTTCTGATTTCAAAATGCGGGGGAGCTGGGGGGCGGAATGGGTGGGCGTGGCTCCAAAATTTTTGATGCAGTTTTTTGGGGGTTGCTAGTAGCTATCTTCTTACCAAATTTGGTAGTTCTAGCTGTAAGGATGTGCGAAATATGTGGATTTATCGGTTTTGAGCTATCGAATTTATCGATTTGCCAGCCCCCCAGTTATCGTAGAACCCCCATCTTGACACTTTAATTTACTTTCCCATAGATAAAGAGAATTGGAAAGTTTCAAGTCTCTAGCTTGAAGGGTGTGGAAAAAAGTTGCGAACATACAGACGGACAGACGGACAGACGGACGGACACCATGACGGACATTGCACAAACTCAATATACTCTTTACCTTCGGTATCGAGTATAAATACTATATGAGATGTAAAAGAAATAAATAAACAAAATAATAATTGACAACAATAATCAGCAAACAATCAGGAACATACAGCACATTCCATTAAGTAATGTTATAATCTCAAAGTGCGTGAGAATAAGCGATAGGGAAAGAAGCAACTAATAATGTATAAGAAATTCTATAAGACAGTTCCATCTTTCCACTAATTGTTTTAAGTGTATAACCTACCAAGCTCAGGCAAGCAAATTGTTCTAAAAAGCGTCAAATAGTAAACTCTTTAAAACGAAAAGATCTAATGCTCCTTAAGTGTGAAAGTTGTAACACTCATGTGTTTAAGGCAGCGATTAGATTCTGAGCAAAATTTAATCTCGATACCTAAAAGCTGATAAAATAGTTTGCATAGATACAGACGCACAGATCTAGAAAGCCTACGGTGCTGATCTAAATATTGATCAAGAATAAACATACTATCTGGGATCAAGGATGCTTAAGTTTATGCATTACAGAAATAAAAATACTATGTCTCGGTTCAAAAATTGAATGGCAAAACCCTTAATTTTAAAGGCAATATATAAAGTCAAATAACATAAAAGAATAAAATTAAAAATGAAATAACAACATAATAAAAACAAAATAATAATATTACCAGAATGGAATGACATACTACTTTTAAATCTTACTCCCTGCTGTAATATATGCCAAGAAAAATGGACCAAGAAAATAAATTGTGGACCTAAACAAGAACAACTTTATCTCGTTCTTTTAATGTACGAATTATAGCCCACAAGAATCATAACAGAAAATAGCCTAGCAAAAACTATTTACCCTGAAGTCTAAACGGTCTTAAGACCATGAATCCTAAGCTAGTGAAAATTATTGTAAATGACTTGATTGCGCTCTTTTTATTAGTTTAACATACACACAAGAAGTGCTCTATAATACAACCACAAAAAAAAAGAAGAACAAATCATACCATACAATTACCAAATCAAATCTTATTCTTTGGAGCCTCCTCCACAAACAGTATACAATAAAATCAGACCCTAATCTAAAATCAAAACACAAGATTAAGAGCTAGGGTGTATAAACGATTAAAACAAAGAAAAAAAAAAACTGAAAATACCAATATTTAGTGGGTATAAACCAATCCGGTGACAGTAAACGTACATTATTTTATGCCCGTTATGTAAAATACCGACTTTTACGTCATTTCGAGCTTTAGTACATCACAGCCTTATTTTGCCATCCAAATTCAAGATTAATGCAAGGATCAAGAAGAATAGAGCACATTGCAATGGTTTCATGAATTTACGAAATATCTCAGATCAATGAAAAACAAATCCTTTAGCGACAATAAGTTTTGAGCACTAAAGAAAATGAATCTCTTTAAGAAATAATTATAATAATTAAATGAAACAAGTGGAAACGTTGCAGTCGGACGCAACCGACTGCGGCATACTCGATACCAGTATTAAAACCGGTAAAAAGAGGCCCGATTGCAAAGGGGTACGGATGCGGCAGGGGTGTACGCTGCCTTAAAGATTCTCCGATGCAGATGGGGATGCCACCAGCTATATTCCTTCCAAATTTGGTGACTCTAGCTCAAAGTTTGTAAAATGTAGGGAAACGGGAGGGGGTGGGGCTGCGGGCGGTATGGGTAGTTGTGTCATCAAAATTTTTTTTTCAGATCTTAGTGATATGTCAATTGCTATCTTCATACCAAATTTGGTGACTCTAGCTCGAAATCTGTAACTAGTGGGGAAAGGGGGGCTGGGGGCGGTATGGGTGGGCGAGGCATCCAAATTTTTGATGCAGATCTATGTGGAATGTCAATTGCTATCTACATACCAAATTTAATGACTCTAGCTCGAAGTTTGTAATAAGTGGGGAAAGGGGGGCTGGGGGCGGTATGGGTGGGCGTGGAATACCAATTTTTGATGCAGGTCTTTGTGAAATATCAACTGCTATCTTCATTCCAAATTTGGTGACTCTAGCTCGAAATTTGTAAAAAGTGGAGATATGGGGGCTTGGGGTGGTATGGGTGGGTGTGGCATCCAAATTTAAGATGCAGATCTTTGTGGAATGTCAATTGCTATCTTCATACCAAATTTGGTGGCTGTAGCTCGAAAATTGTAAAAAGTAGGGAATGGGGGGCGAAATGGAGGGCGTGGCTCCAAATTTTTGATGCAGATTTTTGGGGGTCGTTGCCAGCTATCTTCTTACTTCTTGGTGGCTCCAGCTCCACAACTCTGGAAGATACACTCATTCCCGTTTATGACGAAGCGTTGGGGTGGATGGGGGCGGCTAGGGCAGTATCGGTGGGCATGGCATCCAAACTTTTGGTGCAGTGTTTAGGGGGTCATCATCACCTATCTTGGCACCAAATTTGGTGGCTATAGCTCAAAAACTGTGGGAGATATAGTCTTTTTTGACTTTAAAATGCGGGGGGCTGGGGGCGGAATGGGGGGCGTGGCTCCAAAATTTTGATGCAGTTTTTTGGGGTTGCTAATATCTATCTTCTTACCAAATTTCGTACTTCTAGCTGTAAGGATGTGCGAAATATGTGGATTTATCGGTATTGGGCTATCGAATTTATCGATTTGCCAGCCCCCCAGTTATCGTAGAACCCCCATCTTGACACTTTAATTTACTATCCCATAGATAAAGAGAATTGGAAAGTTTCAAGTTTCTAGCTTGAAGGGTGTGGAAAAAACTTGCACACATACGGACGGACAGACGGACAGACACCATGACGGACATTGTACAAAACCAATATACTCTTTACCTTCGGTATCGAGTATAAAAAAAAGACTAATAACATGGCATCTAGAACAAAAAGGTTTTGTTCTTATTAAAATTAATAAAGAACCTACAAAAAAAATAAATAAAATAAAAGAAAGAAAAATGAAAGTGAGATGTAACAAAACTGCAACTATCACAGTTAAGGAACAGTAGTAGTAGACACTTAACCCTTAAATTAAAACAGCTAACGAAGTCATACTTTTCGAAACAGTGTAAGACTCATATCTCGAACTGTTAAGCTAGTTTAATGCACTTCCTTATTAAATGTAATAAAAATGAGGAGAGTAATGAAATAAAATATTCCCATCCATCAATTAAAAGAAATTAATAACGAAATTTTCTTAGTTTAGGCAATGAGTTTGGAAATATAAAAATCTTACATAATCACAAAAAAAGTAGAAAGGTATATAGGTTGACAGTTAAAATATATTAAAGCAATCAATTATAAAGTGAAAAATCAATGTCCGATCGATTTCCCTGTTGAAATTAAGAATTTTTGAAGTCAGTAAATGAGTACAAAACACATTCTGCTTAGAACATCTTACTGTTTTCATTTTCTTTATTTTAGAAATTTAATTGATATGTGAGTTTGATGAAATAATTTAAGTCGAGTATAAGAAATAGTTTGACGGATATCTTAAATATGAAAAGTGTCATTTGACGAAAATCTTTTAGCGAGCGAAAATTTTTTAAGGAAAAGATTATTTGTTAAGCCTAAAAGATTACCTTAAAGAATTTAAAGAATGTAAAAGCAAAATAAATTATTACTGAGATAGAAGAGTCGAATATATGGGTATTAAAAAAAAAAAAAAAAAAATAATAATAAATTCAATTAACGATGAAGTATAAATATTAAGATCTAAATAATTTTGTTAAAACATGATTTATTATACCAGCTACATGAACTTCTTTAAGCTTTCAAAATAGTGACATACATAAAAGCATTCTTAGATATGTATATAGTGAGTACTAGAACTTAGGCTTATAATATAGACTTAAAAGCTTTTTACCAAGCCGAAACAAAATCATGGAGTATGACTTGTGTGTTCTACCGGCTATAACTATATGTCATTAATATAAATGTTCGGTGTTTGTGTTTGCTTAATCCCTCAACGGAACATGCTTAATATAATTCTCAAATTTAACATACTGTAAAAATCTATAAAAAAAAAAATAAACTAAATAAATTAAATTTAAACATACCTATAAGAAAAACAAAATTTGATAGTTTACTAACAAAGTAAAATAAATTAAAAAGTTATACTAATTAGCTCTATACAAGTAACAGAAGTCAGTGAAATAATCAAAACAGATGTATGCAAATAAAGGTTAGAAACGTAAGTAGCGAACAAGTTGGGTGTGCGTTAGAAAGAGGGACATTCAATTAACATACCACTTGCATTTCATAGAATCGCATAAAGGAGCGTGTTTTAATATAATAATATAAGCAGGATCGCTTTCCCCCTATAGCACTTTCACCGTCTAACACTTACTCCCTCTAGCACTAACTCTCTCTTTCTCCCTCTAACACTTTCCCCCTCTTACACCTTCCCCCTTTAACATTCCAATCTAAATCTGCAAGTCTCAATACTCTTGTTTAAAAACAATGTTTTCATCTTGATGCTGCTGCGTAGGAAAATTCCCATCCCTGGCTCACATAACCCACACGAATGTTGTTGTTGCTTTTGATCATAAGAATGTGGCCCACGAATGTACTGCCCTTTGACAAGCGTACTTCAAACAAGCACAATCTTGTCTCAACCCTTTTATCCTTTGGATCACTGGTTTTCACAACCATAAACATTCATTGTTTATGTTTTGCCTGCTGGTGTGCAAGGCAACGCACCTCAAACAGGTGTCCTCTCGTCTCTCTCTTATCTACTTATTCGTAGTTTAGAAACCTGCGCACAGTTGACTCTCTCTCTCTTATCTACTAACTTGCAGCTAAGAAACCTTAATAGTTTCAAAGGGAATGTACTTGGCTCACTGATCCTCACGGACGGTGATATCTATAACATATTAGCCAACTAATGTACTTGACCTTTGACTAGCGCACTTCAAGCATGCACAAACTTGTCTCTAAGTCCTCTAACACTTTCCCCCTCTAACACTTTCCGCCTCTTACACAAATTCTCCTTCTAACACTTTCCCCCTCAAACTCTTTCCTCCTCTAACATATTTTAATCTTAATCTACAAGTATAACACTCTTGTTTAAAAACAATGTGTTGATCTTGCTGCTGCTGCTGTTGCTGCGTAGGAAAATTCCCATCCCTTGCTTACATAACCTCTCACGAAGGTTGTTGTTGTTGTTGCTGTTGACCATAACAATGCAACGTACATCGAACAAGCGCTCGCTTTTCTTTATTCTCTATCCTTTCTTCCTTTGCACACTGCTCCTCATAACCATAAGCATTAATTGTTTATGTTTTTCCTGCAGGTGTGCAAGGCAACGCATGTCAAACAGGCGCCCTCTCGACTCTCTCTTATCTACTTATTCGTAGCTAAGAAACCTGCGCACAGTTGACCCTCTCTCTCTCTTATCTACTAACTTGTAGCTAAGAAACCTTAATAGTTCCAAAGGCAATGTACTTGACTCACTGATCCTCATGGACGGTGATATCTATAACACATTAGCCAACTTATGTACTTGACCTTTGACTAGCGCACTTCAAGCATGCACAAACTTGTCTCTAAGTCTTCTAACACTTTCCCCCTCTTACACCTTCTCCCTCTATCACTTTCTCCCTCTAACACCTTCTCCCTCTAACACTTTCCCCCTCTATCCTTTCCCCCTCTTACACCTTCTCCCTCTATCACTTTCTCCCGCTAACTCTTTATAATCTTAATCTACAAGAATAAATACTCTTGTTAAAAAACAATGTGTTGATCTTGCTGCTGCTGCTGCGTATGAAAATTCCCATCCCTTGTTCACATAACCCCCCACGAAGGTTGTAGTTGTTGACAATAACAATGCACGTGTGCAGAGCAACGTATTTAAAACAGGAGCACACTTGACTCTAACAATAATTGGTTAAATAGTTTAACCTGATCCTGTCATTCTAACAGCCATAAAGATCAATGTATTGATCCTGCCGCTGCTGCTGCTGCAGCTGTTGCTGCTGGTGCTGCTGCTGCGTAGGAAAATTCCCATCCCTTGTTCACATCTTTTTGTTGTTGTTGTTGCTGTTGACCATAACAATGCAACGTACATCGAAGAAGCGTCCGCTTTTCTCTACTCTCTATCCTTTCTTCCTTTGCACACTGATACTCATGACCATAAACAGGTTTATAATGCCACGCACGTCAAAGAGGCGCCCTCTCGACTCTCTCTTATCTATCCTTTCTTCCTGTGTACACTGCACCTCATGACCATAAACAGGTTTACAATGCCACGCACGTCAAAGAGGCGAACAATTGACTCTAAAACTAGTTAGGTAAATAACCAAATCTGTTCCTCTGATCACTGCTTCTCACAGATGCTGCTGGTAAAGTGGTGGGCTAGGAATGTTAATCCTTTGTTCTCCACCTTAGTCTAATTAAAGCGGGCACGATCAAGAAAAAAAAAGGTCATATATTATCATATTGAAGGGGTGATAAAAGGGTCAAAAAAAGGGGGCGATAAAAGGGTCATAAAATTTAATGGGGTCATAAATTGTCGGCATCCTTTTGAGTTAGAGCCCCCAGTTCCCTACTACTGGCGATTTATTATTAAATGCACCGCAAGGACCATGAATCATATTTGACTTAACAATGTTAAATAACAAAGGATCCTCATCTGCGTTTGGTATTTCGGCACAGATAGTTTTATCGATTTTATCTGGTCTTATTTTATTTTCTAGCCAAAGTAGAATATGTATATGTGGTAAACCGCGCTTTTGCCATTCCACAGAGTACATGAAACATTGCACGCTTCCAAACAAAGAACCTTTTGTTAATAGTGACATTAAAGCTTTAACTTTTAAATGAAGAGCTCGAGCTATAATCGCGTGACGATCATGCGGTTTTTGACCCGGTAATAAAACACTTTTGATGTCATTCCATTGTGGATTGCATGTGAATGTTATGCAAAGATCTGGTCGCTCATAATGGCGAACATACGTCATAGCAGTCTTGAGTCTTTTCATGCAGAGCTTGTAAAAGAAGACGGTAAAATTACCATCTGACCAAGTTGAGCTGCGTCAACATCTTGTTGGCCTATTGCATCTTGTAGATGTGTATAGCTATCTGCTCTGAGTTTCGCTTGATTGTAGCGAATATAATTTAACCTTTTTGTTTCGATTTTAGCATACATATCAACTAAAAGTTGACTATAAAGGGAACGACAATAAATTGAATGATTTAACTCAGATTGACGAATCATTATTTTATAACTGTAAAAGCTTAACGCAGATATCTTTTTTTTGGTTTCTCCTTTTTTAATAATGAATTCCATTCTTGTATATCCACTGAATAGCCTTCTTCGCCATAAGGAAATAGCAAAGGGTTCTGTAAGGCATCGTATGATCGATGCACCTCACTTATACGATGTAATTTATAATTATGGCTTTCAATAATAATATTGCGGTTTTCAAATTGCTGACCAACAATAACTATAGCTACTTCGCTTGATAGAGGTGCATTGTAAAGCCCTTTATGTGCACCAGCGGGTGTTCGATCAGCATCTATAACCAATTTATAGTCTTTGGTACTTGTTTGTATTTTACTGAGAGCCATTTTTGGATCTTTTACATAACGATTATGATGATGAAACATACATTGAAGATTCTTTACTACGCTTAAATCAACAAACAAATATTTTTGCAACGTAGTTGAGCTTTCTTTTCATCATCACCAACAAAATAAATTTGAAGAAACTGCATTTCTTCATTTGGCAAAGGTCGGACACTACCAATTAAGTGATACACTTGTCCTTGGACTTTAAAGGTTGACCAACTTTCATTTATAATTTTTGTACTTCCAAAAGAAGTCATTTGAAAGCAGCTGTTATACTTTCTTATACGATCAATGAAATGATCATGCTTGGGATGTCCACCAATTATTAAGCTTTTAAGTGGATCAGGCAAACTTTCATTTTATGAAAGCTTAACTTTTCCTGCCTTGCAACAGATACCCAAAGGTTAATTTTTCCATTTTAAAGCATTACTATGTTTGCATATCAAATTCATATTATCAAGTTGAGTAACTTTATCTGATTTGTAAGCTATTTCAAAATCATAGTTTAAGCCAGACATGGCTTTAACACTCCATGCACGCAAACGCCTTTCTTGACGTGCATCAGGATTATTAGCCTGATGTCTTCTCACTGCAACTCAATGAGCTTCAGGATTATTAGCCTGATGTCTTTTCACTAAAACTCTAATAACATCAGGACTATTAACACGATATCTTTTTGATGCTTCTATGCGCTTACCCCTATTGATATCACTATTTTTTTCTAATGCACGTATTTTTAACTTTTTTTCTGTTTTGCCGGTGAACCGACTACGTCTTTTAACAGGATTTTTAACATTTTCAGTTATACATTCACTTGACTTATCAGATTCTTGAGGTAATACTTCCTCTTAAGAAATATAAACATCAAAATGTCCATTCATTAATGGACCGGTAAAACGCAATCTTTTTACAGGATGCATATTATTTCCGAATGCTTATAATTAATTTCCATTTTGAAAAACTTGAAAATTTACAGCATAAATTTCTGCTGCTGCTTGAAGCTCACATGCAGAACCATAAGTATTTGAATTTGACATATCGCACTCATATTGTTCAGAAGAGCTATAACACTCTCCATTTAAGTTTATGCTGAAGCAAGCAAAAATTTGCCAGTTGGTTAAAACATGTTCAACAATATTTTGGCGTATGGTGCCATGGAAGCCTTGCCCACCAAATTAAACGTAGGAAATAGATCTAAAAAGACAGGCTCCATCACCAATTATAGCAACAACTGAATGCGACACCAAAACACCACTAATATCTAAAGTTTAAATATACATATTTTAATTTGGCTGAGAGTCAATTGACTTCACTGTAAAACGATTGTTACAACGATACAGCGTCTAATCATAAGCATAAAATTCAATAAAATTGAATATACCATCTTAAACTTTTAATAGAATATTCAGACTGCTTAGTTTTATTTGATTTTTAAATGCACTAAAGCAGCGTCTATATAACTATTATATAATATGCAAAATAGAAGACAACTATTAATAAGGTTGCTTCAATTATTAAGTCGAAAATCTACTTTATTTTCTTGGTTTTAAAAAAACAAAATTAAAATACGTTGATCGTTATTTAAATATTTAAATAATAGCAATTAAATATTTTTAATACCTTATCATTATATACGATTTTTAAATGAACTTGTATACATACGTATTTTAAATGAATGTATATATATATAATGCGAAAATCAGAATATTAAAAAACTCACTGATCTAAAAAGAAACTTTCGTTGTTATTATCCTTATCCTTAATATAAACAATATTAAAAAATTCACTGAAACGAAAAGTAACTTTCTTTGTTCACAGTAAATATGAACTAAAATGCATAACCAATTCCCCTACCTTTGTATGTAAAAACATAATGTTGGAAAGAGCATTACAGTTATTCCTCTAAGCAGCAGATCCCGAGCTCATACATACAACGCTTGCACTTAAGAACTATGTATGGGTGGTGTAAATTAGGCAATGCAACTCCCTTAACTGCAGCTTCTTAGTTATGGTTAGCTTAGCTTAGTGAGTGCGGAGGAGATAGGGACATTAAGATTTATGTTTGACATGCAAAGCGCGCATAAACAAAGGAGTGAGCGTAAGGGCAACAACAAAGACGCATGATTGCATTCAAATTACATATGTTATATCTAGCGGCAGTCATAAGAAACACGCGCGCGCTGATCAAGCTTTAAGCCGCTCTTTGTGTTGCAGCATATAATCGCTCAGCTGTGCATGCTGCTTGCAGTGAGTATCATTTACAGTTATATTTCTTCTTCTTTGTTCTTCTCTCTGTTATCTGTGGCGACAAAATATAAGAAAAATTCGTTTTGAAAGCATGCCTAAAATATTACATTATTTTTATACCCTGAACCCATAAAATGGGTAAAAAAGGGTATAACTGATTTGTGCAAAAGTATGTAACAGGCAGAAAGAAGCATTTCCGACCACATAAATCAGCTTCAACAGCCGAGTCCACATGTCTGTTATTTAGAAAATGTAAAAATAGGAGTTAAAACAATGGATAACTTTATAGATTCTGTGAAAATTAATAATCCAAATCGGCTAAGAAACACAGGAGACTTCTGCAAGTCATTTTAATACACGGATTCAGGGTATCTTTTAGTCGGGATTTCTCGACTAAAGCCTTCTTACTTATTTTCAGATTCGCTCATTCTCGTGTTGTGCTGACAGTCGGCAATTCAACATCTGCATCATGAATTGAGCGCTGCTGGTCCCAAACCCAAAGAGGCAGCTTAAAACTTGAACACGCTCGCGCATCGCTCTTCATGTTCGGCGCTAGATGACAAATTATTTTTAAATCTCGCTCCGATCATGCGCCTTCGTTGTTGGCTATTTCGGCTAACTCTCTTATGTATGTGCGCGCTCTGCAAGTTATACAAAGAGCGTAGTATCGCTACCTTCTTCGCATGCACTGAATCAACGCAAAACATATCTAAGAGGCGACAGTTAAGTGAATTGCATATTGCCTTTAGCTTTAATTTAGTGTGTGCGGAGGAGGTAGGGTTATGAAACTTTATGATTTACATGCAAAGCGCGCCCATAAGATAGAGAGTGAACGTAAATGAGCAACAACAAAGGAGCATGATCGGAGCGAGATTTCAAATTATCTGATTATCATTATGTGAACGCCCTTTGCTTGTTCGAAATTGTATAAACTAACAAAAACTTTAAATTTTGTTTAATAAAAAAAGCTTGTGCTTTATTGTAGTGCAGATTTAGAACTAAAGTTATGACAATTATATCTTATGCTAGAAACCGCTGGCTGAAGTTCTTCTGTTTGTCGCCGCTGCCTCTGCTGCCGCTGCTGCTGCCGCCGCTGTTGCTGCTGTCGCTGTAGCTGTTGTCGTTGTAGTGTTGGGTGTCCGGTAACCAGCTTGTGTCCCACGGTGGTGTTCGTTGTATGACGCGCCAGTCGTTGGTCCCATGCAGGTGTCTGCAGAAATCTGCTGACACAGCGCACGTGGCGGATGTCGTTCACGCGCTGCTGTCGTGGCTTATCACTTAGCGGAGTGCAATTTGGGTGCACTTGCGCCGTCGCGACGGTTATATGTCATAAATTGCCCAAAAATGCATGCAACACATTTTTTTCCTATGACTTTTTTCACTTTTTTTACATTTAAAAAAAAGGGGCAAAAACGGGCACATGAAACTTTTTGCATTTAATAGAGGAATAATCAAAGAAATTAATTTTAAAAAATAGCCGATATAATGTGATATAATTTTTTTTTATTTTCCATCAAAGTTGAGAAATAGTGAAAAAGTGGATAGTTGGTAAATATTGAATTGCCTGGCCAAACGCAAAGCAAACAGTATAATTATTTTTTTATTCTTTTTTTATTAAATAGATCTATCAATAGAACCAAAAATGATGACGATCCGTAACTTAGTTTTTGAGATATTGTATCTCAAAGCCGACCAAATTACCTTAAAATTGTGATTTTTATGTAACACAAAAAATCAGACAACTTTGAAAAGCTATATCTTCTAAACAAAAAATCCGGTTACATTATGGATTGCAGATTTGAAATCGCTGGAAAATTTCCTATAAAGTAGGTTCATTCAATATTTTTTAGAGGCACATGCAATTTTTGATTTTTGACACTTGACTTGTTCTACGGGCGCCACTGTGCGTCGCTGCTGAGGCATTTTGGTATTCGTAAGATTTGTCGTTAACTCCTCCCCCTTTAAACGCGGACGTCCTCGGTCGCGATGTAGAAGCGCTTTTGGGTTTGTTGTCTGCCGCGCTTGTCTCTTTAATCTCCTCTTCGGTGTTATTTGGTGTTTTTGTGGATGATTTTGGTTTCCATACCCACACTGCGATAGTGGCCAGTATCGACATCAAAATTCCAGAGAGTGACAGGCTGATAGTCGTTGCTGTAAAATTCGCCGTTCTCAGCATCTCCAGTTTTCTCGTATTGTTGATGTTTATTTCTTTTAGCATCTGAAGGGACAATACTTCCTCGATGCTGGTTTTATCTGCCAACATTTGAAAGAGTGGGGGAGTCGCTTCTGCGTAGATTGATTCTTTAGCTTCGTATTCGTCTTCGTCGATTCTTATCGTAGAATTTTGGAATTGAATTAGATAAGTCCCTTGCAGTTCCATTTCGTCTTGGTCTATTCGAATTTTTCCCTCGTAGTTTTTCAAAAGTATCGTGCCGGCGACTATTTCCTCATGATCTGGGATGTGTTGACTGTTTATGGTTTTACATTGTGGTTTGCGATTTTGTAGAAGTGAAGTTATACAGGTGTTGTTACTTAAGTTTAAAATGTTATTTCAATTACAAATGGTTTTATCGCTATGTGTTTCACAACTTTCTATTTTGGCGTATACAGTTTTGTTGCACATTATAATTTTTTCATATTTAATTTCATTTATGGTGCTACCTTTTTTGACAGGTTTTAATATCATTGATAAGCAGTGTTCTTTTCCGATTAAAGGTATGTTTATCATGTAGAGTAAATTTTTGCGATTTGTGGCTATTTTATACCCTTAACCCATAAAATGGGTAAATAAGGGTATAATGGTTTTGTGCAAAAGTATGTAACAGGCAGAAGGAAGCATCTCCGACCCTATAAAGTATATATATTCTTGATCAGCATCAATAGCCGAGTCGATTTAGCCATGTCCGTCTGTCCGTCTGTCCGTCTGTATGAACGCGTGGATCTCAGAGACTTCAAGAGCTAGAGACTTCAGATTTGGGATATAAGTTCTCCTATACCATGAGCAGAACAAGTTTGCTTCAAATTATCGATAACTGTTCTGGTTTCCGATATACACATGTGATCGAAAACAAAAAAATATCGAATTCGGAAAATGTAAAAATGAGGTTTGAAAGAATGAGTAACGATTGATCTTTTCTGAAAATTTCGTCCAAATCGGTTAAGAAACACCGGAGATATCGAGCTTAATCGATTGAAGTTAAGTCAGTATACCAAAGTCTTATATAAATTTAATTTATTTTTTGCAACTGGGTTCAGGGTATCTTCTAGTCGGGCTGTCCCGACTAGAGCCTTCTTACTTGTTATTTTTGCAAATTCTAATAGTTCTTCTACATTGATGAACATTCCTTCCTCGTTATCTAATATTTCTTCTACTTTAGTGACCTCTTCTTCTGATAGTAGTATGGAATTTACAGTATTAGTTTTTGCCCAGTTTAGTGCGTGGATTAAATTGGTTAGATCATCTTTTAAGGTTTGTAATTTGAATCTTAATATGGCTATTGCTTCTTCTCTTAATGTTTTATCATCTTGAGTGGATTTTATTATGGTATTGGTTATTTTACATAATTCATTCACTCTATTGTTTGAAACTCTGTTAATAACTACTTGTCTATTGTTATTTTCTAGTTGTTCGTTAATTTTTGCTGTTATAATCTCGTGATCATTTTTGTCCGGCGTGCCGTCCAACCACTTCCATGCTGTCCCTAATGCATCTATAGACCTAATCGCCCTTCTAGTAGGCTTAAGTCTACGTAAATCGCTTTTTATTGTTTTGAGTTCGTATTCTAAGAATGGGTACAGCTGGTGGGAACGGCTCACATTTCGTACAGCCTCTTCAAGTTTCCAAGTGGCGTTTTCATACTCTTCCATGTTAAAACAAGTGGAAACGTTGCAGTCGGACGCAACCGACTGCGGCATACTCGATACCAGTATTAAAACCGGTAAAAAGAGGCCTGATTGCAAAGGGGTACGGATGCGGCAGGGGTGTACGCTGCCTTAAAGATTTTTCGATGCAGATGGGGATGCCACAAGCTATATTCCTGCCAAATTTGGTGACTCTAGCTCAAAGTTTGTAAAATGTAGGGAAAGGGGGGGGGGGGCTGGTGGCGGTATGGGTAGTTGTGGCATCAAAATTTTTGATGCAGATCTTTGTGAAATGTCAATTGCTATCTTCATACCAAATTTGGTGACTCTAGATCGAAATTTGTAACTAGTGGGGAAAGGGGGGCTGGGGGCGGTATGGGTGGGCGAGGCATCCAAATTTTTGATGCAGATCTATGTGGAATGTCAATTGCTATCTTCATACCAAATTTGGTGACTCTAGCTCGAAATTTGTACAAAGTGGGGAAAGGGGGGCTGGGGGCGGTATGGGTGGGCGTGGCATCCAAATTTTTGATGCAGATCTTTGTGGAATGTCAATTGCTATCTTCATACCAATTTTGGTGACTTCAGCTCGAAAATTGTAAAAAGTGGGGAAAGGGGTGCGAAATGGAGGGCGTGGCTCCAAAACTTTGATGCAAATTTTTGGGGGTCGTTGCCAGCTATCTTCCTACCAAATTTGGTGGCTCTAGCTCCACAACTCTGGAAGATACACTCATTCCCGTTTTTGACGAAGCGTTGGGGTGGATGGGGGTGGCTAGGGCAGTATTGGTGGGCGTGGCATCCAAACTTTTGATGCAGTTTTTGGGGGGTCATCATCACCTATCTTGGCACCAAATTTGGTGGCTATAGCTCAAAAACTGTGGGAGATATAGTCTTTTTGACTTTAAAATGCGATGGGCTGGGGGCGGAATGGGGGGGCGTGGCTCCAAAATTATTGATGCAGTTTTTTGGGGGTTGCTAATAGCTATCTTCTTACCAAATTTGGTACTTCTAGCTGTAAGGATGTGCGAAATATGTGGATTTATCGGTTTTTGGTTATCGAATTTATCGATTTGCCAGCCCTCCAGTTATCGTAGAACCCCCATCTTGACACTTTAATTTACTATCCCATAGATAAAGAGAATTGGATAGTTTCAAGTCTCTAGCTTGAAGGGTGAGGAAAAAACTTGCAACCATACGGACGGACAGACGGACGGACACCATGACGGACATTGCACAAAACCAATATACTCTTTACCTTCGGTATCGAGTATAAACATGAATGATTCGCTTTTCTGAACTGCTGCAATTCCTGTTTAAATTGGAATTAACTGCGAGTGCGAATAATCAAGAACTGTTGCCAACCCATGGCATAATGGCAAGAAAAACCTGTGAATGGATATTATGATTATACTCGATACCGAAGGTAAAGATGTAAAGGGATAGTAAATTAAAGTGTCAAGATGGGGGTTCTACGATAACTGGGGGGCTGGCAAATCGATAAATTCGATAACTCAAAACTTCACAACTTTCTATTTGGGCGTATACAGTTTTGTTGCACATTATAATTTTTTCATATTTAATTTCATTTATGGTGCTACCTTTTTTGACAGGTTTTAATATCATTGATAAGCAGTGTTCTTTTCCGATTAAAGGTATGTTTATCATGTAGAGTAAATTTTTGCGATATGTGGCTATTTTATACCCTTAACCCATAAAATGGGTAAATAAGGGTATAATGGTTTTGTGCAAAAGTATGTAACAGGCAGAAGGAAGCATCTCCGACCCTATAAAGTATATATATTCTTGATCAGCATCAATAGCCGAGTCGATTTAGCCATGTCCGTCTGTCCGTCTGTCCGTCTGTATGAACGCGTGGATCTCAGAGACTTCAAGAGCTAGAGACTTCAGATTTGGGATATAAGTTCTCATATACCATGAGCAGAACAAGTTTGCTTCAAATTATCGATAACTGTTCTGGTTTCCGATATACACATGTGATCGAAAACAAAAAAATATCGAATTCGGAAAATGTAAAAATGAGGTTTGAAAGAATGAGTAACGATTGATCTTTTCTGAAAATTTCGTCCAAATCGGTTAAGAAACACCGGAGATATCGAGCTTAATCGATTGAAGTTAAGTCAGTATACCAAAGTCTTATATAAATTTAATTTATTTTTTGCAACTGGGTTCAGGGGTATCTTCTAGTCGGGCTGTCCCGACTAGAGCCTTCTTACTTGTTATTTTTGCAAATTCTAATAGTTCTTCTACATTGATGAACATTCCTTCCTCGTTATCTAATATTTCTTCTACTTTAGTGACCTCTTCTTCTGATAGTAGTATGGAATTTACAGTATTAGTTTTTGCCCAGTTTAGTGCGTGGATTAAATTGGTTAGATCATCTTTTAAGGTTTGTAATTTGAATCTTAATATGGCTATTGCTTCTTCTCTTAATGTTTTATCATCTTGAGTGGATTTTATTATGGTATTGGTTATTTTACATAATTCATTCACTCTATTGTTTGAAACTCTGTTAATAACTACTTGTCTATTGTTATTTTCTAGTTGTTCGTTAATTTTTGCTGTTATAATCTCGTGATCATTTTTGTCCGGCGTGCCGTCCAACCACTTCCATGCTGTCCCTAATGCATCTATAGACCTAATCGCCCTTCTAGTAGGCTTAAGTCTACGTAAATCGCTTTTTATTGTTTTGAGTTCGTATTCTAAGAATGGGTACAGCTGGTGGGAACGGCTCACATTTCGTACAGCCTCTTCAAGTTTCCAAGTGGCGTTTTCATACTCTTCCATGTTAAAACAAGTGGAAACGTTGCAGTCGGACGCAACCGACTGCGGCATACTCGATACCAGTATTAAAACCGGTAAAAAGAGGCCTGATTGCAAAGGGGTACGGATGCGGCAGGGGTGTACGCTGCCTTAAAGATTTTTCGATGCAGATGGGGATGCCACAAGCTATATTCCTGCCAAATTTGGTGACTCTAGCTCAAAGTTTGTAAAATGTAGGGAAAGGGGGGGGCTGGTGGCGGTATGGGTAGTTGTGGCATCAAAATTTTTGATGCAGATCTTTGTGAAATGTCAATTGCTATCTTCATACCAAATTTGGTGACTCTAGATCGAAATTTGTAACTAGTGGGGAAAGGGGGGCTGGGGGCGGTATGGGTGGGCGAGGCATCCAAATTTTTGATGCAGATCTATGTGGAATGTCAATTGCTATCTTCATACCAAATTTGGTGACTCTAGCTCGAAATTTGTACAAAGTGGGGAAAGGGGGGCTGGGGGCGGTATGGGTGGGCGTGGCATCCAAATTTTTGATGCAGATCTTTGTGGAATGTCAATTGCTATCTTCATACCAATTTTGGTGACTCCAGCTCGAAAATTGTAAAAAGTGGGGAAAGGGGGGCGAAAAGGAGAGCGTGGCTCCATAACTTTGATGCAGATTGTTGGGGGCAATTATGTAAATTCGATAACTCAAAACCGATAAATCCACATATTTCGCACATCCTTTCAGCTAGAACTACCAAATTTGGTGCCAAGATAGCTGATGATGACCCCCCAAAAACTGCATCAAAATTTTGGATGCCTCGCCCACCGATACTGCTCTAGCCGCTCCCATCCACCCCAACGCTTCGTCAAAAACGGGAATGCGTGTATCTTCCAGAGTTGTTTAGCTAGAGCCTCCCAATTCGGTAGGAAGATAGCTGGCAACTACTCTCAAAAAACTGCATCAAAATTTTTGAGTCACGCCCACCTTTTCCGCCCCCAGCCCCCCGCATTTTGAAATCAGAAATGGCTATGTCTCCCACAGTTTTTTAGCTAGAGCCACCAAATTTGGTGCCAAGTAGAATATGTTGACCCCCCAAAAACTGCATCAAAAGTTTGGATGCCACGCCCACCAATACTGCCCTAGCCGCCCCCATCCACCCCAACGCTTCGTCATTCAAGTGCTAAAACACGTCGCTTGGCGTTTTCATAAGACAATCCCAAACAGTGTGGACTGGGCTTAAAGGGCAATGACACACTGAGGTGTCCCGAGGGTAAACGAGTAACGTTTTCTGTGAAAGATGTCTCACAAAGCTCTTGTTCTGGGGTATTCAGCTTCAATTGAGCGTTTGGCGTTTCTTCCAGCTCCCAAAATTTTCTAATGAATGTGTCAATGGATAAATTCTCTTCAGAAGTGCTGATGAGAGAAATCTGCCGCGAACAATTCTCAGAGGTGGATTTGCATTTCCCACATGCAATCCATCCAAAGGCGGTGCGCCTGAATGTAGGCGAATCTGCGCTAGTTTTCAACTGTCCGTTTTCGAGCAGATCAAAGAATGTATCTGCACCAAGCAGCATATCAATTCGCTGGGGCTTAAAAAACAACGGATCAGCCAACTCGATGTCATTGGGAACGGTTGCATCAATAAGTCTATCAGGCTGATGCGACGAGATCGACTTTAAGACACTAAATTCAGTAAGCATTTCGAAAGAATTAATTCTTGATCCAATCGAAGTTTGGACCGCGTAATGAACTGTAGACTGACGCTTCCCTATTCCTCAAAGGCTGATTTCTTTTCGATGTCTTTTCAAATTAAGTTTCGTAGCAAGATCTTCTGTGATAAAGTCCACCCAGGGGCGCCAAAAAATGTTGCAGCAACTAGTGGCAACTTAGAACTTGCTCGTACACATATATGTACGGCAAGAAAGCAACGTGGGCTATTATTCGACTTCGACTTTATTGCGGACAGACAGACAGGTTAAAGAAAATACGTGCGCTCTTTCCATGTGATATTTCAGAAGTGATTTTATATTTTCTCTCCGCTCAGCGGTGGAGTGCCAATATTCAACTATGTTAATTACAGAGTTACATTACATGTGCATACTTATTTAACAGATTTTCACTTGACTTAACATTACGATATTGAAATAATACTAGAATTCATTTAGTTTTTTATCTTAATTTAAATGACTAAACAAATTAACTAACACTAAAGTTAACGTATTTGGTATTCATATATTGAAAATAAATTATCAATATATTAAAATAATATATTTGAGTTATTATTGACTATAACTGAATATTAGGACAAGGGGTATTTTTACTTTGTTTAGTTTGTGCGTCTCATCTACAACAAGCCAGCGCGTTGCTTGCTTTGTTTGAGTTCTGCTTTGCGTTCAGCGGGTTGTGCATGAAAGGAGAGGCGGCGGGCCAGCGGAAAGCAAGGACGGTAAAAATGTGTTAGTATGTGTATGCATGTGCGTTTGTTTCATTCTTGCTGGGCCTTCCGAGTTTTCGGCAAATGCCTTGGACAAGTGAACAGCTGAATACACTTTCAGCATTTGTGCGCATCGCTGCATAGCTGTATGGTAGTTGCGATGGCAAAATTGTTGGAAAGTGTCATAGAGCTAAAAACATGAAAGAGTATGTATGACCAGCAATGCAAAACAGATATTTGCCTGCCTATTTAACAAGACGCTTGTTTTTTGTGCTGTGCGCCTGATCAGCAAATTATCGACCATCACCAAAAATGCCTTGGAAGTATTGTTTTTCTTAGGTTTTTGTAGGCAAAATACAAATATGCACCAAATTTAATCTAAATATTGGCTGTTTAGCGTTTGCGTAGAGAAAGGTCAATGAATGCCAAGGACGCGCACACACGGGCGCTAGAAAAATATGAAAAATTATTACAAAGCCCAGGCCCACCAAAACTGCGTGGCTACGACGATCCAGCACGTGATGTTGTTGCGTTTTGCCTATTCTCGAATGGCTCACGCACATGCATACACACAAAATTACACGCAAAGAAGAATTGACTTAGCTAGCACTGCACACCAACAAGGCAGCAGTGCAAAACAAAAACAAACGAAAACAAGTGGAAACGTTGCAGTCGGACGCAACCGACTGCGGCATACTCGATACCAGAATTAAAACCGGTAAAAAGAGGCCTTAATGCAAAGGGGTACGGATGCGGCAGGGGTTTACGCTGCCTTAAAGATTCTCCGATGCAGATGGGGATGCCACCGGCTATCTTCATACCAAGTTTGGTGACTCTAGCTCAAAATTTGTAAAAGGTGCGGAAAGGGGGGCTGGGGGCGGTTTAAGAGGGCGTGGCATCCAAATTTTTGATGCAGATTTTTGTGGAATGTCAATTGTTATCTTCATACCAAATTTGGTGACTCTAGCTCGAAGTTTGTAATAGATGGGGAAAGGGGGGGCTGGGGGCGGTATGGGTGGGCGTGGAATCCAAATTTTTGATGTAGATCTTTGTAAAATGTCAGTTGTTATCTTCATACCAAATTTGGTGACTCTAGCTCGAAGTTTGTAATAGATGGGGAAAGGGGGGCTGGGGGCGGTATGGGTGGGCGTGGAATCCAAATTTTTGATGCAGATCTCTGGGGAATGTCAATTGTTATCTTCATACCAAATTTGGTGACTCTATCTCGAAGTTTGTAATAGATGGGGAAAGGGGGGCTGGGGGCGGTATGGGTGGGCGTGGAATCCCAATATTTGATGCAGATCTTTGTGGAATGTCAATTGTTATCTTCATACCAAATTTGGTGACTCTAGCTCGAAGTTTGTAATAGATGGGGAAAGGGGGGCTGGGGGCGGTATGGGTTGGCGTGGCATCCAAATTTTTGATGTAGATCTTTGTGGAATGTCAATTGCTATCTTCATACCAAATTTGGTGACTCTAGCTCAAAAATTAGTAAAAGGTGGGGAGAGGGGGGCTGGGGGCGGTTTAAGAGGGCGTGGCATCCAAATTTTTGATGTTGATCTTTGTGGAATGTCAATTGTTATCTTCATACCAAATTTGGTGACTCTAGCTCGAAGTTTGTAATAAGTGGGGAAAGGGGGGCTGGGGGCGGTATGGGTGGGAGTGGAATCCAAATTTTTGATGAAGATCTTTGTAAAATGTCAATTGCTATCTTCATACCAAATTTGGTGACTCTAGCTCGAAATTTGTAATATGAGGGGAAGGGGGCTGGGGGTGGTATGGGTGGTATAGGTGGGCGTAGAATCCAAATTTTTGATGCAGATCTTTCTGAAATGTCAATTGCTATCTTCATACCAAATTTGGTGACTCTAGCTCGAAAATTGTAAAAAGTCTGGAAAGGGGGCGAAATGGAGGGCGTAGCTCCAAAACTTTGATGCAGATTTTTGGGGGTCGTTGCCAGCTATCTTCCTACCAAATTTGGTGGTTCTAGCTCCACAACTCTCGAAGAAACACGCATTCCCATTTTTGACGAAGCGTTGGGGCACATGGGGGTGGCTAGGGCGGTATTTGTGGGCGTGGCATCCAATCTTTTGATGCAGTTTTTGAGGGGTCATCGTCACCTATCTTGGCACCAAATTTGGTGGCTATAGCTCAAAAACTGTGGGAGATATAGGCTTTTTTGACTTCAAAATTCGGGGGAGCTGGGGGCAGAATGGGAGGCGTGGCTCCAAAATTTTTGATGCAGTTTTTTGGGGGTTGTTAATAGCTATCTTCTTACCAAATTTGGTACTTCTAGCTGTAAGGATGTGCGAAATATGTGGATTTATCGGTTTTGAGTTATCGAATTTATCGATTTGCCAGCCCCCAGTTATCGTAGAACCCCCATATTGACACTTTAATTTACTATCCCATAGATAAAGAGATTTGGAAAGTTTCAAGTCTCTAGCTTGAAGGGTGTGGAAAAAAGTTGCGTTCATACAGACGGACAGACGGACAGACACCATGACGGACATTGCACAAACTCAATATTCTCTTTACCTTCGGTATCGAGTATAAAAAACAGGGCGGCAAAAAATAGTCTTTGCTTTGCATGATACAATTACACAAGGTAGTCCACTCGGCTGCCGAAGTCGTTTGGTTTTGGTCCCCTAATTTCAGTGCATGCCTGCTACTCGAACTGAAAGGTTGTGTACGGACGCTTATTTTTCAGAGCTTTAACCCTTAAGTCCCAAGCAGAAAAATATCTTTTTGCAGTTGTAAATATAAAACTTTTTTTAAGATACGTATATTCTTTAGAATTAAGAGCTTGAACAAAAGAATTTCTGCTAAAGGTCCGGTTCCAGTACAATAAAAAATTCCTGGCAGGAATTTGTGAAATATTTTGGAAGCGTGGGCACAAGATTTTATAGTGTGACCATAGTCCACTAATTTGTGGTAAAAAATATGGCATTTTGCCTTATATAGCTTAAGAGATACATGGTCACACTAAGGCATCAAATTTAAAAAGTAAACAAACCCACAAACACAAAATAAACAAGTGGAAACTTTGCAGTCGGACGCAACCGACTGCGGCATACTCGATACAAGTATTAAAACCGGTAAAAAGAGGCCTGATTGCAAAGGGGTACGGATGCGGCAGGGGTGTACGCTGCCTTAAAGATTCTCCGATGCAGATGGGGATGCCACCAGCTATATTCCTTCCAAATTTGGTGACTCTTTCCCTACGTTGCTCAAAGTTTGTAAAACGTAGGGAAAGGGGGGGGCTGGGGGCGGTATGGGTAGTTGTGGCATCAAAATTTTTGTTGCAGATCTTTGTGAAATGTCAATTGCTATCTTCATACCAAATTTGGTGACTCTAGCTCGAAGTTTGTAAAAAGTGGGGCAAGGAGGCTGGGGGTGGTATGGGTGGGCGTGGCATCAAAATTTTTGCCAATTTTCAATTGCTATCTTCATAAAAAAAATTTGGTGACTCCAGATCGAAATTTGTAAAAAGTGGGGAAAGGGGGCTGGGGGCGGTATGGGTGGGCGTGGCATCCAAAATGGGGGGCGTGGCTCCAAAATTATTGATGCAGTTTTTTGGGGGTTGCTAGTAGCTATCTTCTTATCAAATTTGGTACTTCTAGCTGTAAGGATGTGCGAAATATGTGGATTTATCGGTATTGGGTTATCGAATTTATCGATTTGCCAGACCCCCAGTTATCGTAGAACCCCCATCTTGACACTTTAAATTACTATCCCATAGGTAAAAAGAATTGGAAAGTTTCAAGTCTCTAGCTTGAAGGGTGTGGAAAAAACTTGCACACATACGGACGGACAGACGGACAGACACCATGACGGACATTGCACAAAACCAATATACTCTTTACCTTCGGTATCGAGTATAAAAATAAAAGATGAATAGTTTGAATATGCTTATTCCGTTGTTGGTATTATATGTTGTTGCAGTACCAATACTTTTAAACCCGTTTTTCAGTTTTCCTTTCCATTATTATTTATAACTTGTCGTTTTATAAATGTTGGTTGCTGGCCTGGGCACAAAAAGATATATGATTTGGTATTTCCTGCGCCCAGCGCCAGTGTGTACATATAAAATACATCGATACTATCGATAAGCAGTTTAGTATTTTTGCTACGTTACTGCACCAAGTAAAAACTAGTGGAAACGTTGCAGTCGGACGCAACCGACTGCGGCATACTCGATACCTGAATTAAAACCGGTAAAAAGAGGCCTGAATGCAAAGGGGTAAGGATGCGGCAGGGGTGTACGCTGCCTTAAAAATTATCCGATGCAGATGGGGATGCCACCGGCTATCTTCATACCAAATTTGATGACTCTAGCTCAAAGTGTGTAAAAGGTGGTGAAAGGGGGGGGGCTGGGGCGGTATGGGTGGGCGTGGCATCAAAATTTTTCTTGCAGATCTTTCTGAAATGTCAATTGCTATCTTCATACCAAATTTGGTGACTCTAGCTCAAAAGTTGTAAAAGGTGGGGAAAGGGGGGGCTGGGGGCGGTTTGGGTGGGTGTGGCATCAAAATTTTTGTTGCAGATCTTTGTGGAATGTCAATTAAAATATTCATACCAAATTTGGTGACTCTAGCTCAAAGTTTGTAAAAGGTCGGGAAAGGGGGGCTGGGGCCGGTAAGGGTGGGCGTGACATCCAAATTTGTGATGCAGATCTTTGTGGAATTTCAATTGCTATATATGTATATACCAAATTTGGTGACTCTAGCTCGAAGTTTGTAAAAGATGGGGCAAGGGGGGCTGGGGGCGGTATGGGTGGGCGTGGCATCAAAATTTTTGATGCAGATCTTTGTGAAATGTCAATTGCTATCTTCATACCAAATTTGGTGACTCTAGCTCGAAATTTGTAAAAAGTGTGGAAAGGGGGGCTGGGATCGGTATGGGTGGGCGTGGCATTCAAATTTGTGATGCAGATCTTTGTGGAATTTCAATTGCTATCTTCATACCAAATTTGGTAATTCTAGCTCGAAAATTGTAAAAAATGGGGAAAGGGGGGCGAAATGGGTGGGCGTGGCTCCAAAACTTTGATGCAGATTTTTGAAGGTTGTTTCCAGCTATCTTCCTACCGAATTTGGTGGCTCTAGCTCCACAACTCTGGAAGATACACGCATTCCCGTTTTTGACGTAGCGTTGGGGTGGATGGGGGCGGCTAGGGCAGTATCGGTGGACGTGGCATCCAAACTTTTGATGCAGTTTTTAGGGGGTCATCATCACCTATCTTGGCACCAAATTTGGTGGCTATAGCTCAAAAACTGTGGGAGATATAGGCTTTTTTGACTTCAAAATTCGGGGGGCTGGGGGCAGAATGGGGGGCGTGGCTCCAAAATTTTTGATGCAGTTTTTGGGGGTTGCTTGTTGCTATCTTTTTACCAAATTTGGTAGTTCTAGCTGTAAGGATGTGCGAAATATGTGGATTTATCGGTTTTGAGTTATCGAATTTATCGATTTGCCAGCCCCGCAGTTATCGTAGAACCCCCATCTTGACACTTTAATTTACTATCCCATAGATAAAGAGATTTGGAAAGTTTCAAGTCTCTAGCTTGAAGGGTGTGGAAAAAAGTTGCGTTCATACAGACGGACAGACGGACAGACACCATGACGGACATTGCACAAACTCAATATACTCTTTACCTTCGGTATCGAGTATAAATATTTTTTACTTGGTGGTTACTGGGTACCTAGAACACACGCAGCCAAAAAAAAACAATTCCTGCTGCGACGATTTTGTATGAAAAATTTTTTTTTCGCTGTACTGGATACGGACCTTAAACAACGAAAACAAAGAATAATGGCAAACTCAAAACTAATAAAAATAAAATTATTAATGAACACTACAACCAACAAGAATTTACTAAATAGAGCTGCCAAACAGCAAAATTCCAACACTGAATTGGAAGACGTAACGTAACATAGCGTAGCTAACACTCGCTCTGAGAGCGCACTTCGGGTTTCTCTCGTGCTTCGTGTGTCATTTGCCAGCCATTTTACTCGCAAGCTTTGCTACAACATTTTTGTTGATAGCACAACCATGATACAATAACATATAATAACACATACAATACATGTTATTGTATCATGAGCACAACCAGCCAGCCATATTGTGTGTATGCGCCGCTAGCTAGCGATTTTCTAGCGCGCAGTGGCTTATTCAATTGCTGTACCCCCATTTCTTTCCTTGTATTCTTTATATGCGCGTATTTTATTGCTGATCTATCCTATGGGCTCGACCTTGCAGCAAAGCAAATGAGCGAATTAATACCAACATACATACATATATATATATATATATATATATATATATATGCAGTTTTTGTGGTAGCCAGGCATTGATTTTTGATAAGCATGTGTGTGTGTCCCTGTCTCTATGCATGTCCACATTTTAATGTATGCGTACCATTTGCCAGGCAATTCATTGACCTTTCTCAACAAATATGAATTTCGGCAAACGCTAAACACCCAATTTTATATTAAATTTGTATTATTTGCCTACAAAAAGCCTAAGAAAAACCAGAAAAACAATGGCTGCGTTCAGGGAACTAAGCGGTTATCAAGCTGCTTACTAAGCGCTTAGTGCAAATCGCTGAAAACTTGTGAACGCACTGCTTAGTTGATCAGCTGATTATCATTATCGATATGTAAATATTAGTAATCGCATGGTGTTTATTGACAGCTTCTTCAACACAAGTAAAAATGGCTCAAAATGGTACGTTCAATTGGTTTTGTTTATTTAAATATTATTATTAAAATCTTACAATTGGTTTATTTTATACGACTATTTACAGAAGAAGAAAGTACTAAAAACGTTTGGGAGTCATCCAAAACCAAACTTCTACTGAATGCGTACTTGGAACGGTTGTCGAAATTCCGTGATCCTAATATAAAACAAATGGAAACGTTGCAGTCGGACGCAACCGACTGCGGCATACTCGATACCAGTATTCAAACCGGTTAAAAGAGGCCTGACTGCAGAGGGGTACGGATGCGGCAGAGGTGTACACTGCCTAAAAGATTTTCCGATGCAGATGGGGATGCCACAAGCTATCTTCCTTACAAATTTGATGACTCTAGCTCAAAGTTTGTAAGTTTGTTGGGAAAGGGGGGCTGGGTGGGCGTGTCATCCAAATTTGTGATGCAGATCTTTGTGGAATTTCAATTGCTATCTTCATAACAAATTTGGTGACTCAAGCTCGAAAATTGTAGAAAGTTGGAAAAGGGGGCTGGGGGCGGTATGGGTTTGCGTGGCATCCAAAGTTTTGCTGCAGATCTATGTGGGATGTCAATTGCTATCTTCATACCAAATTTGGTGACTCTTGCTAAAAGTTTGTAAAAGGTGGGGAAAGGGGGGCGAAATGGGAGGGCGTGGCTCCAAAACTTTGATGCAGTTTTTTGAGGGTCGTTACCAGCTATCTTCCCACCAAATTTTGAGGCTCTAGCTCTACAACTCTGGAAGATACACGCATTCCCGTTTTTGACGAAGCGTTGGGGTGGATGGGGGCGGCTAGGACAGTATCGGTGGGCGTGGCATCCAAACTTTTGATGCAGTTTTTGGGGGGTCATCATCACCTATCTTGGCACTAAATTTGGTGGCTATAGCTCAAAAACTGTGGGAGATATAGCCATTTCTGATTTCTAAATAAGGGGAGCTGGGGGCGGAATGGGTGGGCGTGGCTCCAAAACTTTGATGCAGATTTTTGGGGGTCGTTGCCAGCTACCTTCCTACCTAATTTGGTGGCTCTAGCATCACAACTTTAGAAGATACACGCATTCCTGTTTTTGACGAAGCGTCGGGGCGGATGGGGGCGGCTAGGGCAGTATTGGTGGACGTGGCATCCAAACTTTTGATGCAGTTTTTGGGGGGTCATCATCACCTATCTTGGCACCAAATTTGGTGGCTCTGGCTCAAAAACTGTGGGAGATATAGGCTTTTTTGACTTTAAAACGCGGGGGGCTGGGGGTGGAATAGGGGGGCGTGGCTCCAAAATTTTTGATGCAGTTTTTTGAGGGTTGCTAGTAGCTATCTTCTTACCAAATTTGGTAGTTCTAGCTGTAAGGATGTGTGAAATATGTGCATTTATCGGTTTTGAGTTATCGAATTTATCGATTTGCCAGCCCCCCAGTTATCGTAGAACCCCCATCTTGACACTTTAATTTACTATCCCATAGATAAAGAGAATTGGAAAGTTTCAAGTCTCTAGCTTGAAGGGTGTGGAAAAAAATTGGACACATGCAGACGGACAGACGGACAGACGGACGGACACCATGACGGACATTGCACAAACTCAATTAACTCTTTACCTTCGGTATCGAGTATAAAAATAAAAACTTAAGGCGCGTTGTACGCTATTGGTAAATCCTAAAAAGTTGATTACTTGCTTTGAATTAGGAGCTTAAGCTGAACGCGTTGTTTAAATCAGTTTAAACTAACTAATTAAAATTTTGATCTCGAGCAAGATGGCTCCAAAAAAGAACAACAAAACTTTAGAGCATTATCCTCTTAGAGAAAGTTTATTGAATTCGTTGAATCGCAACAAGAACTATGTAATGTCAAACTGCCAGTCTATGGTCGCCACGGAGTTGGAAGCGCGCTTGAGCTTGGTTGAGTCAGTGTTCGCTCAGCTGTGTGAAATTCAAAGTCAGATTGAGCAGGCTGGTGAAAATGCGGCGGAATTCGATACTCGTCAACTTATAGAAGAAACGTATTGCGAAGTAAAGTCAAAGATTTTGAGCCAATTGACAAAAAGGGGTCGTCACTCAACTGGGAGTTCCGAGCCGTCAGCAAACTCTACAATGGCAAATAGTATCGGTGCTCGCAGTTCTAAGCTGCCTGCATTGAAATTACCACAATTTACAGGTAAAGTCACGGATTGGACCAGCTGGTACAATTCATTTGTGACATTGATTGAAGCAGACAACGACCTTGATGAGCTTTCAAAGTTCATTCATCTAAGGTCCTGTTTAGGTGCTGTTCCCTCACGAACAATTGAATGTTTAGAGTTGTCGGCAGGTAACTACAGAAAGGCCCTTCAATTGCTGAGAGATCGTTTCGAACACAAGGCTATTATTGTGCAGTCACATATTTGCGAACTTTTAGCACTCGGAAGATGAAGCAAGCGGATGCAGAGTCGCTAAGGACGCTAGTCGATTCCGTAAACTCTCAATTGGTCGCCATTCGATCGTTAGGCAGCGACAAGGAGATATTAGATGCTTTTGTTTTTCATTTGACACGAAGCAAGCTAGATGATGCGACATTAGAAAAATGGGAAGGCGAGTATGACTGTTCAAAGCTATCGTCTTGGGAGCTGCTTGCCCAATTCCTCAGCAACAAAGAATTAAATTTGTCCAGTCGCGAGGTTAGAAAAGCCATTTCAGCCAAAACAGCCCCCAAGGGTGATGCAAAAAGGGCAAGCTTGGCGGTTGCAATGGATAATGCAAGTGCGTGTTATTATTGCTCTGGCCATCATCATTTGAAGGCGTGTTTAAAATTTAAATCCTTGACACCGTTACAGAGATACCACGTAGTTAAAAGGATGCTTATATTTAGTTTGCTTCAGTAAGCGTCATCTAACGAAGGGCCGCGTTGCATCATGAACTGCTTCATAGGGAGACCAGAGATACTGAAAATGCAAGTGATCAAAAGGGGGGTTCAAGCTCGCTTTATAGTTCCTTATTGACAAATAAGGCTGTAAGTTTTCTCGCAACAGCGATAGTGCTCGTGAAGGATTCCATGGGACGGTTTCACAAATGTAGATGTGTGCTGGACTCGGGAAGCCAGTTGAATTTCGTGACCTCTTGGCTAGCTTCCAAACTGGAGTTGCCAATTATGAGTGTTCACTATTCGCTTAATGGTATAGGAAATTCCAAGCCTGAAATTCTTGGTGAATTAAAAACGACATTTAAATCTTTGGTGACAAACTTTGAAGCAACTGATAGATTTAGTGTTCTACCAAAAATAGCGCAATATAACCCGACAGCAGCAGCAACAGCATTCGACTTGCGGCTACCGAAGAAAATCAAGCTAGCAGATTTTTGATTCGACTCGGCTAATGAAATTAGTATGCTGTTGGGGGTGAACCTGTTCTTCAAGCGTATAGTTGCGGGTCAAATCAAGCTAGTTTTAAATAAACCAATTCTTCAAAAATCACTGCTGGGCTGGATCGTAGTAGGAGAATATGAACCAGACTTTAACGTAGCATTAATCTGCAATCATTCAGCTAAGGTTAAGCAAGATGAAGCAGAAGAGTTGCACAAAATGGTTCAAAGGTTTTGGGAGTGTGAGGAAATTCCTCAACGCTCTGCTAAGGGTTCTCAAGATTCGGCTTTCTGGAGTCCAGAAGAACAGCAATGCGAGCACGCCATTTTGTCTAAAGTAAAACTAACAGAGTGTAATAGATTTGTAGTGTCCCTCTTATTTAAAGAGCCCAGGGAAGGTTTAGGCAGTTCCTATAAAATTGCACTCAACAGATTTTTAAATTTAGAAAGAAAATTAAATCAGAGCTCCGAGTTTAAACGGCATTATGCGGAGTTCATAGAAGAATACATGTCTTTGAATCATATGGAGGAGGTGCCCACAGAGCAAGTACACAATGTGAAGTACTTTATACCTCACCATCCAATTATCAGACCAGACAGCTTGACAACTAAGTTAAGAGTCGTCTTCGATGCGTCATGCAAGACGTCGAATGGATTGTCATTGAACGACAGACCTCTTTGAGACGCTTATGCGTTTTCGGTTTAACAGATATGCTCTGGCGGCAGGTATTACAAAGATGTATAGGCAAATTTTGGTTGAACCAGGTGATTGCAATTATCAGTGCTTCCTGTGGCGTCGGAGTAGTACAGAGCCAATTAAAGTGCTGCGTCTGAAAACTGTTTCTTATGGTACAAATTCTGCCCCCTTTCTTGCTGTGCGTTGTCTGTATTATCTAGCGGAGCGTTACAGTTCACAGTATCCACTAGCTTATGAAGAGATTCAGTGTAACTTTTATATGGATGACTTGCTGTGTGGAGCAGAGTCTATATCGACGTTGTGGGATTTAAAAGGGGAAGTCGCAAAATTGCTTAAGCTGGGAGGATTTGAGCTTCATAAGTGGCGAACTAATTGTGAGACTCCTTTGAGTGATACAAAATTCCCTGATTCCTTAGAATTAAAAACCATGGACACCGCAAAGACTCTCGGCATATGCTGGGCGTCAGTTCCTGATCGGTTTCAGTTTACGTACGCCGCAAGGACGTCGACCGATATAACAAAACGCGTGGTTTTATCCGAACTGGCGCAACTATTTGACCCCATGGGATTCCTCAGTCCGTTGTTAATACTAGGAAAGATTTTTATGCAGGAGTTATGGTTACTCAATCAGGATTGGGGTGAAGAATTGCCCTCCAGTTACGCCCAACAGTGTGAGAGATACCGTGAGGACTTGAATCTCGTGTGCAAGTGTTCTCTACCCCGCGCAGTGGTACCAACAGACAGTGAGATTCATGAGTTGGAGCTATATGGCTTCTCCGATGCATCTTGTCGTGCCTATGGTGCAGCAATATATGCCCGAGTGGTAGATCAAGGAGGAGTCATCTCAGTAAATTTATTAACGGCAAAATCTAAGGTAGCACCGGTGCGTGTCACATCGCTACCTCGTCTGGAACTAGAAGGAGCAAGGCTCTTAGCCCAACTAATGGCCAAGGTCAAAAATTGCGTCCCTGTCTCGGTTTCTCAGACTAAATATTTTACAGATTCGACAATTGTGCTTAACTGGATTGCTTCGCATCCCAGCAGAAGGAACACATTTGTCGCGAATAGAGTTGCACGCATACAAGAATTGACGCAGGCGCAAAACTGGTTCAAGGTAGCATCTAAACTTAACCCGGCGGACATTGTCTCCCGTGGGCTGCATACTGCAGAATTGAAAAATTCTACGATGTGGTGGATTGGTCCAGAATTCTTGCGTCTTCCGGCCGATCAATGGCCAGAGATGCAGCTACCTATTCAAGCAGAAGTTCCAGAGCAGCAAAATTCAAAATTTTCCTTGATAGTTAGGGCGGAACTGAAAGTTAGTGACATCGTTGGCAAATGCAAATTTGCAAAAGATTTCCTTAAGTTGAATAGAGTGTTTGGTTATATATATCGTTGGCGTCACAGTAAAACTGACTCAACTAAGGCTGAAGCCTTAACTGCTATGGAAATGGAAGGTGGTTTGCGTTACATAGTTTTTAATGTACAAAACTTATCGTTCTATGAGGAGATAGTCCTGGTCTAAAGAACTTGTGGGATAGTTCATAGGGGGCTTAGCTGAGGCCACCAGGCGGGTCGCGGGTTGCAGATAGCGAACGGCCTCTTTATGAGGTAAGCTGCGAATAAGCGAGAATCCTTGCAAATAAGCAGTCCCGGACAAACAGCGGGTACGGTACCGTTCACCGTATCGACAAGACACTTGTGTCGCCGTCATCAAAGCATAGCCTCACACACTCCCAACTCCCTCACACGTAGCCTTCTTCATCCCTTCCCCAATATCTCACTCCGGGCTGGACTAAGGTGTCATTCGAGAGTCAAAAACGGGAATGCGTGTATCTTCCAGAGTTGTGGAGCTAGAGCCACCAAATTTGGAGCCACGCCCACCCATTTCGCCCCGATTTCCTCACCTTTTAAAAACTTTGAGCTAGAGTCACCAAATTTGTAAGGAAGATAGCAATTGACATTCCACAAAAATCTGCATCAAAATTTTGATGCCACAACTACCCATACCGCCCCCAGCCCCCCCTTTCCACACCTTTTACAAACTTTGAGCTAGAGTCACTAAATTTGTAAGGAAGATAGCTTGTGGCATCCTCATGTGCATCGCAAATCTTTAAGGCAGCGTACACCCCTGCCGCATCCGTACCCCTTTGCAATCAGGCCTCTTTTTACCGGTTTTAATACTGGTATCGAGTATGTTGCGGCCGCAACCGACTGCAACGTTTCCACTTGTTTAATATTATTTTTGTGAACTTTTTTACCTGATTGAGTTTTTACTGTTGTGTTTTGGTCAATTGAAACTATTTCATTTTTATATTTCGACTAGGGGGTCCCCCCTGGTCGCTTCGCTCGCCAACCCCCCTCGCGCTTCGCACTCGATTTTCGAATGCAAGCAATATAACGTTTGAAAATAACCGTGTGTTGAAGCCCCTGTGTATTCACTTGCACATCTGATGAAATCCTACATTTCCGTTTATACGACATAGTAAGTGCTCCGCTTACTTCGCTGCGCAGATAGTTTATATTATTTTAGCAATAAAAGATAGATGTAAAATAAATAAATTAGAAAATATTTAACAACAAATTAAAGCAAAGTATTTAATATTCTCTTTTCCACGCCACCATTGAGGTAGAGAATCAGGTGCGTAATTTTTTATTGTGGTTTCCCCAGTAGGCCTTATCCACTTGTTGAATTTAATTTGCAATTATTAACAACTGTTAAGAGCTTCTTGATAAACGACATTGGTAGTTTTTCCGTCAGGTGCTAATACAACTAAACTTTTTGGTGAACTGACTCTTGAGCAGGCTACATAAAATTGGCCATGAGAGAAGCAATCGTGTCTTAAATCTAGTCCGGCTAATTTGAGAGTTTGTCCCTGTGATTTATTGATTGTTAGGGCAAAGCAAACTTTTAAAGGAAATTGCAATCTTTTAAATTGAAATGGCAATTCAGAGTCAGAAGGTATTAATGGAATTCTCGGTATAAAAACCGTTTCCCCTATACCACTGCCAGTAAAGACCATTGCTTCGACAACATTCTTATGAAGGGCTTTAACTTGCAATCTTGTACCATTGCACAGTTTTGGCGGCTTCAAGTTGCGAATCAACATTACAGGTGAACCAATCTTTAAAGTTAATTTATGTTGATGTTGTTGTTGTTAACAACAAAATTATCGCAATTTTCATAATTTGTTTCTCTATGATATTCATTATTTTGAACAATTTCCTCGGATCTGATTGGTAGTGGAAGTCCATAGTTAGTCAAGTTTTGACCACCAATAGACAGTACTATATCTTCAATGTAAAAAAGACATTTATTAAATACATTATTCAGAATACTTTGATCAATATTTCTGTCTTGTGAAATATGAAAGACTCTTAAAATATCTTCTGAGAAACTCTCTTTATAAATATTCCAAAGTTTAAGAGCATCCGAAATTTGACAAAATACTAACATTATTGCAAAAAGTTCCCTCAGTTTTGTAGGATTTTGACATATGACAGCTTCGGCTATAGTTGAATCCCAGTGCTTATCATCTTCTTGTAATCCTAGAGCTTTACACGCCAATTGAAATGATGCGTATGCTATACCATTAACGGTTTTTAAATTTGAAAATGAAGTTGGCCCTCTTACAAAATGTAGTAAAAGTCTTAAATAAAAACATTCTGTATTATTGGGATGTATAGAGAGTTTACACTATTCCCAAAGCTGAATCTCTTTTAACTCCAGGAAAATTGGCACATCATGCCCTCGTTTTCTTCTTTGAAATTCTTTATTGTTCCATGTAAAATACGATGGTTCTCACAATATAGAAGCGTTCTTGCAAACTCATCACGTGTGCATAGCTCAAAGAAGGCTAGCAAAGTGGTTTTGGGTGTAATGCTTAATCTGTCAAGTAATTTTTGCGTATTATTGGCAGTGTTGCCAATTCCGCTTTTTCCCGTCAGATCTGGCTTTTTTCAAAACGCGATTGCGGCAAAAATTTTCAAATATTGTATGGGATAGCTTTTTTCTGTATGAGTCATTTGGTATCATTTGTATGTAAATAGCTTTTTTTGCTTTATTTTTTCGCCTATCTAGCTTTTGTTGCTCAACAAAAGTTGGCAACATTGATTATTGGGGTTAAAATATATGCGTTGACCATTTTCTAAATTAACAGCTAAGTGTGTAATAGCCGGAAAACGTTCATGTATGGGAAATGCAAAGATTCTCCATACCGCTTCTGAGCTACTTATATAACGGCCACTTTCGTACATATTAATTTCATTACGTTGGTCTTCAAGAGTAAATGATGCTTGATCACTGCCCTTGTTAACATATTTACAAATGTATTTAATAGACTTTACAGAACTGCATTACTCAACATTTATGTGAGCTTCAAATGTTCTCAATAGTACACAGTTATAAGGCACAACCCAACGATTATCTATGCAATTACCATTTATATTAATTGCATTACCACCATCTTCTATCGATCTTCTACGATATAGCGGGTAACTATCTTTTCCCGTCACAGTTTCTTTAAGTAATTGTCGAGGAAACCTTTTGGTACATTTTCCATTTTTCATGCATGGCGATTTATTATTAAATGCACCGCAAGGACCATGAATCATAACAAAGGATCCTCATCTGCGTTTGGTATTTCGGCACAGATAATCTTATCGATTTTATCTGTTCTTATTTTATTTTCTAACCAAAGTAAAATATGAATATGTGGTAAGCCCCGCTTTTGCCATTCCACAGAGTACATGAAACGTTGCACGCTTCCAAACAAATAACCTTTTATCAATAGTGACATTTAAGCTTTAACTTTTAAATGAAAAACTCGAGCTATAATATCGTGACGATCATGTGGCTTTTGACCCGGTATCAAAACACTTTTGATGTCATTCCATTGTGGATTGCAGGTGAATGTTATGAAAAGATCTGGTCGCCCATAATGGCGAACATATGTCATAGCATCTTGAGTCTTTTCATGCATATATCGTGCAGAGCTTGTAAAAGAAGATGGTAAAATTACCATCTGACCAAGTTGAGCTGCTTCAACATCTTGTTGGCCTATTGCATCTTGTAGATGTAAATAGCTATCTGCTCTGAGTTTCGCTTGATTGTAGCGAATATAATTTAACCTTTCTGTTTCAATGTTAGCATACATATCAACCAAAAATTGACTATAAAGGGAACGACAATAAATTAAATGATTTATCTCAGATTGACGAATCATTATTTTATAGCTGTAAAAGCTTAACGCAGATATCATTTTTTTGGATCCTCCCTTTTTAATAATGGATTCCATTGTGGTATATCCACTGAATAGCCATCTTCGCCATAAGGAAATAGCAAAGGGTACTGTAAGGCATCGTATGATCGATGCACTACACTAATGCGATGTAATTTATTATTATGGCTTTCAATAATATCGCGCTTTGCAAATTGCTGACCAACAATAACTATAGCTACTTCGCTTGATTGAGGTGCATTATAAAGCCCTTTGTGTGCACCAGCAGGTGTTCGATCAGCATGTATAACCAATTTATAATCTTTAGTACTTATTGGTATTTTATTGAGAGCCATTTTTAGATCTTTTACATAACGATTATGATGATGAAACATACATTGAAGATCCTTTACTACGCTTAAATCAACATTTGGAATATTTTTGCAACGTAGTTGAGCTTCCTTTTCATCATCACCAACAAAATAAATTTGAAGAAACTGCATTTCTTCATTTGGCAAAGGTCGGACACTACCAATTAAGTGATACACTTGTCCTTGGACTTTAAAGGTTGACCAACTTTCATTTATAATTTTTGTACTACCAAAAGAAGTCATTTGAAAGCAGCTGTTATACTTTCTTATACGATCAATGAAATGATCATGCTTGGGATGTCCACCAATTGCAACAGATACCCAGAGGCTCATTTTTCCACTTTAAAGCATCACAATGTTTTCATATCAAATTCATACTACCAAGTTGAGTAATTTTATCTGACTTATAAGCTATTTCAAAATCATAGTTTAGGCCAGACATGGCTTTAACACTCCATGCACGCAAACGCTTTTCTTGACGTGCATTAGGATTATTAGCCTGATGTCGTCTCACTGCATCTCTATTAGCTTGAGGATTATCAGCCTGATGTCTTCTCTTTGCAGCTTTATGAGCTTCTGGATTATTAACCTGATATCTTTTTGATGCTTTTATGTGCTTACCCTTATTTTTTTCAAGATATTTTTCAACTATATGTTTTCGTACCGTTTGTGTTGTTTTGTCGGTGAACAGACTACGTCTTTTAACGGGATTTTTAACATTTTCAGTTATACATTCACTTGACGTATCGGTATCTTGAGTTAATACTTCCTCTAAAGGAATATAAACATCAAAATGTCCATTCATCAATTCGCCGGTAAAACGCAATTTTTTTCACAGGATGCATATCATTTCCTAATGATAGATATAAGTTTCCATTTAGAAAAACTTGAAAATTTACAGCATAAATTTCTGCTGCTGCTTGAAGCTCACATGCAGTACCATAAGTATATGAATTTGACATAGTGCACTCATATTGTTCAGAAGAGCTATAACACTCTCCATTTATGTTCATGCTGAAGCAAGCAAAAGTTTCCCAGTTGGTAACGACATGGGTTACAATATGTTGGCGTATGGTGCCATGGAAGCCTTGCCTACCATATAAAAGGTAGGCAATAGATCTAAAAAGGCAGGCTCCATCACCAATTATGGCAACAACTGAATGCGGCACCAAAACACCACTTATATCTAAAGTTTCAATAGACATCTTTTAATTTGGCTGTGAGACAATTGACTTCACTGTAAAACTCGACGTATTATTTTTGTTTAAAAAAAAAAAAAACAACAAAACAAATTAACAACTTAATTTAAAGTAAGTATTATAAATAAATAAATACTTCAAAATAAGTCAAAAATTGACTTCACTGAACAACGTTACAGCGTCTATACAAAGTATAGAGTTCAATAAAATTGAATATGCCAACTTATATTATTTTAATAGAATATTCAGACTGCTTAGTTTTATATGATTTTTAAATGCACTTAAGCATCGTCTATATAACTATTATATAATATGCAAAATAGAAGACAACTATATATAATGTTGCTTCAATTATTAAGTCTAAAATCGACTTATTTTTCTTGTGTTTAAAAAACCACAAAAAGAAATTAAAATACGTTGATCGTTAATGTTTTAAATTAAATATTTTTTATAACTTATAATTAAAATACGTATTTTATATGAATTGTATATAAATAATACGAAAATCAGAAGAATGAATAACTCACTGATCCAAAAAGTAACTTTCGATGTTATCCTTTAATACAAACTATATTTAAAAATGAATTGAAACGAAACGTAACTTTCTATCTTCAAAATAAATATAAACTAAAATGCATAACCAATTCCCTAACCATTGTATGTAAAAACATAAAGTGGGAAAGAGTATTACAGTTATTCTTCTACACAACACACACCGAGATCTTACATACAACGCTTGTACTTAAGAGCTAGGTGTAGGTGGTACAAATTAGGCAATGTCATTCCGTAACGTTTCACGTTGAAAGCAGGTGTTGTTTTCCTCTGACCGCATGGGTACGCGCTTGCAGCCGGCTTATGCTCGTCGCTGATGGGTGTGGATTTTTTTTTTTCTTTTTTTCACGCTAGTGAGAGATGTGCTCGGCAGTACTAAACAATTAAAAATTCGCGTACCAAAAAAAAAAAAAAAAACAGGGGATAAGAGGGGGAAAGGAAGTTACAAACATTAAGTCAACCAACGGAAAAGGCTACCGAAATCAAAGAAAAAAACTTATTTTTTTTTTTTTGCTATTGCGTTACATCGCAATCGCCCACCCTACCATGATCCTTAAGGCCGGATAACAGAGAAAAAGAAAAGGATCCCTAGAAAAAAAATAGGTTCGACTAGCCTGCTTCCCTATAGCGCAGCATGGTTTTCCCTTCAAAAATTTAAATTTAATTCATTTCAAAAGAGTACAATTTATTAAATACGTTCATCATTAAAGGCTAAAATTAGGTAGTACATACTTTCAATTGTGTTTATTATATAATATTATTATAAAAAAAAATTATTTAAAAATTATTTCATTTGTTCTGATTTACTTTACGCAATTATTTTTTTTTTTTATTCCGGAGAAGCCGAAAGTTATGCCTTACAATTGTGATAATAGCTTAAAAACAAAAAGAATCAACCAAAACAAACTAATACTATTATGCGTCTCTCGATCTCATTTCGGTTCAAATCGCTGAAGGCGTTTGTGCTCATAAATATACAAAATCATAACAACGAAGCTTTCACTCACTCAGTTTGTCGTCCCACGTCGAAAGATCTTTCAAGGTGCGGGCGGGCGGTGGTGGCTGAAACAAAATATTTATAGAGATCGAGAAATAGAGGGCGCTTTTTGTACTTGTTTGCCTAAGTCCAACTAAAGCTTTTACCTATCGCAATTACAGCACAAGTAAACGTTCTTCAACTAACAAAACTATAATAATTGTACTTAACTATTAAATATTAGGTAATGTAATGTTTAATTTTTTTTTTTCGTATTTTTTTTTTTCTTTTCTTATTTTGTATATGTTGTATTCTCCATTGAATTTTGTTACTGCTGTTTCATTTTTAAAATTTATATGTTGTTTGTTATTGATATTTTATGCGAACATATGTTAGCTGAATAGGTGTATGTGTATGTATATGTGCATATGCATAATCTGGTCGCGGGTTGGGGTATTGGGTAGGCAAGGTAATAATATTATACCACCAACAAGACGCAACCGCAGAGGGCCTAGAGGTATACTTAAAAAAAAACGGCCAAATACAAATATTTATGCTTTACTCCGGTTCACCGCACATATCTCTCCCGATGCGATGAGCGTCACCCGATCTTAGCGTGCGTAGCGCCAGCAGCCGTTCCAGCGTATCTCCGCACCGTAGGCCAGCCTGGTTTCCAACCTCTCTTGAGCGAAAGCTCTGGTTTCAAGGTTAGGTCGTAGTACTCAGCGCACACCAGCATGCAAACCAAACTTGGTATCTTCTCCAATGGGAGTTGGCACTTGTTGAGAGAGGATGATTTGCGAATTATGCTGACCGATAAGGGGTTCAGTTTTGCGCATGCGTACACTTGCACTTAACCCTTTATGCAATTTGTGGGTGTACACTTATCTTCGACATTAGCGTATATGTATTATGTCTTGTTGATTGTCTTATAAATGTCTTTTTTTATTGTTTAACTTATTGTTCTGGCACTGTGCGTTTAATGTACGCGAGCACAAAAAAATTTTTTTTCAGCGAACAGTCGAACCAATCTCCAGCTCTGGGTGCCGGAAACTCGCCTTCGGTCTTAAGAGTGGCTGTATTTTTACCATAAATTAGGGAATTTGTGCCTATTCGTCCCTGACTTAAATATGGCGATCCCTAAAACCTCTTACTATTTGTCGTAGTTCGCCGGTAGGTAGCGCTAATGGTAGTGACATCGAATGCCGAAAAATTACATTTTATTATTTTTCTTTTTTTCTTTTGTTTTCAATTTTTATTTTCATAATTGAACACTTAAATTATCTTAAGCTCTAGGAATTCGCTTTCACGCGGCCAAATATATTTTCCCGTTGACGTTGCGCTTGCGAGTAAAGGGTAGCAAAAAAAACGTTGCCTACCTTTAGGCTCATGTAAATAATTCCGACAAGCGACATATTACACTCTCCCCGGCCAAAATCACACTTTGGGGTTGTACAAAACCAAAGAGTGTACACCGCTTGGAGTATAAGTGTGGTGGCGTTGCCTGTAAAAATTATTGTTTTATATCTTTAGCATGGTATTTGCCAATGAATTTGCCTTGTAAATCCTCAATTTCATAATAGCAATTTCCAAGTCTACGTTTGATTCGGGCTTTAATAAAGTTCGGGGCCAATTTTGCATTGTACCCTTGAGCAAAACAACTTTGCTTGAAATTTCGCCGATAAACTTCCTGTCCTACTTGAAAATCTACTTCTCGACTTCTCAAATTATATATTCGCTCATTGCGGTCGTATTGTTGTTGAATGCCTTTTTGGGCTTCTACACGCAACAAGTCGAATGAGTCTTCCCTGTCGAATCGAATTGAGCGATCTTCCAGAAGATTAAGCTTGCGCAATAATTTGTAAGATGCTCCATTGGTGACCATGTGCTGCCCGAACGCTATTCTATACGGACTCGTATGTATCGCTGAATGCTTACTAGCGCGCAAAGCACAACTTATGTGGCTGAGCTGGACATCCCAATTCGTTTGGTCAGGCTGAATGTAAGTTTTGATAGCAGCAATAGCTGATCGATTTACTCTTTCAGCGGCATTGCCTTGGGGTGAATACAGGGCCGTAAATACGTGTTCTATCTCGTATTTTCTCAGCAAATCATTAAATTTATGGGATTTGAATTGGACGCCGTTGTCGGAAACAATCGTTTCAGGTACGCCAAAACAATGGAATAAGCCTTCTTCCATAAACCTAATAATTGCGTCTGCTGTGAACTTTTTACTGGCAGCAAAAAGGGAAACCTTGAAAAGTGGTCTAACACTACAAAAATTCCAATATTTCCTGCGCGACTGCGAGGATAAGGACCCAAAAAATCAATGTATAACCTTTGGAAGAATCTTTGGGTCTGTGTCGAAGCCCCTAACGGCGGCCTTAATGGCTGATTTGAATGCTTGGTACATTTACAAACAGAACAATTGTTAATATACATTTTAACGTCTGCAACCATATTGGGCCAGAAAAGGTAACGACGTAAGCGTTCCAAAGTTTTATTTATGCCACAATGAGCGGACAATGGGTCTTCATGATGCTGCTTTATGACTTCAGTAACCATGCCTGTGGGGATCCACAACTTCCAACATAAATCATCAGTTAGTTGCTCACCGGTGGCGTGTTCGGTACGCCGATACACGTAATGATCAACAACTTTAACGTCGGCAATTTGAGAACTTTGCTCACTTATTTTGGTTATCAGCTGCTGATATTCTGCAGACTGAAAATGTTCTGACTGTAAATCAATTATACTTCCCAGGCTGAGAGCTGATATGGTTTCTGAATAGACACGCGATAAAGCATCGGGAACCAAGTTATCTTTTCCTTTTCGGTGGCAAATTTTGAAATGAAATCCCTGTAATTTAAGGGCCCACCTAGCTAATCTAGAACTAAGGTCCGTTTGGGACATCAGCCATTTTAAAGACGCATGGTCAGTAATAATGGAAAATTCTTGACCCTCAACGTATGGTCGGAATTTTTTTACGCATAAGATGGCTGCCAAGCACTCTTTTTCCGTAACGGAGTAGTTTCGTTGGCATTGGTTCAGCTTCCGGGACATGAATGCAATAGGCACATCATTGTCCTGGTCATCCTTCTGCATTAAAACACCTCCTACGCCAGTGTGACTTGCATCGCAGTGGATTGAAAAAGGAGTTGTAAAGTTTGGGCTGTGCAAAACAGGTGCTTTGCACAGTTCTTGTTTTAACAACTCAAATGCTGTCTGCGCCTCATCCGTCCACGTGAATTTTTTTCGACACTTTAAAGTATCTGTGATGGGTGCAGCAATTCCAGCATAGTTATGGATAAATTTATGATACCACCCAGTAACTCCCAAAAATCTCCTAACTTGTCGAACTGATCGAGGGATGGGGAAGTCTCGGATTGCGGATATCTTTTCTGGGTCTGTTTGTATAGTTCCATTTCCTATGACATGTCCTAGGTATTTTACCTCTTGTCTGCAGAATTTGCTTTTCTCAACATTTATCGTTAGCCCTGCTTGAGATAAGCGAGTTGCCAAATCTGACAAGACTGTGATATGCCGATCAAAGTGTTCAGAGACTACCAACAGATCATCCAAATAAATAAAAATTTCATTTCTGAGATTCGCTGGAATTACTTTATCCATTAATTTGGACATGGTTTGAGGAGCGTTTGACAAACCAAATGGCATGACTGTGAACTGGTATAAGGGCCTTCCAGGTACAGTGAACGCAGTTTTCTCGCGTGCAGCGCTGTCGAGTGGAATTTGCCAGTAGGCATCCTTAAGATCGATGCTTGAAATATACTCTGCTTTTGGCAATCGACTTAAAATACCATCGATAAGTGGCATGGGATAGGCATTTTTAACAGTCACTTCATTGACTTTGCGACTATCAATGCAAAGCCGCACTTTGCCTGGCTTTCTAACCAACACCACAGGTGAAGACCATGGGCTATTGGACTCCTCTATAACCCCAAGCTCTAACATTCGGTCTAGTTCCATATACATCAGTTTTTCTACCGCTGGCGACACAGCATAATGTCGCTGCTTAATGGGCTTTGCGGCACCTACATCAATTTCATGTGACAACAAATGTGTCTTACCGAGGCCTTTTTTTGCAAACGATGGAAATTGATGAAGTACTGTCTGTAATTGTTGCTTTTGATCTGGTGTTAGAATTATTTCCGGCTCGATTGAATTTAGGCCTGCTACGACTGGGCTGTGCGTTTTATTTGCTATAAACAGCGGCAGAAGATCAAACGCGCTCCAAAAGTCTATCCCAAGGTATAAATCTTGGTCTAGTAGAGGGACAATATAAAAAGTTAAAGCTTTGGTAATATCGCGGTACACAACATCGGTACTTATTTTCCCTATAATATTTTGTTGTTGACCGTCAGCGGTGCGTACAGTAGATCTAACAGCCTTAAACGGAAACTTGGTATCAATTAATTCGGTTGCAAGGCTGCCACCAATGCAACTGACTGATGCCCCTGTATCCATGAGTCCACTGAGCGTTCTGTCAAGGAGCTGAACAGACGCATAAGGACGCAAATCTTGCCGGTTGCCTACAACTGAGCTTACTAACGCCTGTTTCATTTTTGTACGCTGTACTTTATAATTTATCAAACGCCTTTTGTTTCTATTGGTACGTTGGGTTGAGTCAGTGATCATATTCTGATTGGATTTCAATAGAATATGTAAGGGAATAGCTGGGGTTGTTGTCAAATCCGGTGAGTTTACTTCCTCCTTACTTGGGGATGAAGCTAATCGGTATTCGTAACTTTCGAGGCTATTGGTTTGCGTGCACTGGTCGGTACACGCTTTTGCCCGTTTTTTTGAATACAATCTTGGCAAGAAGGGCGATATGTATCAGGTTTCCCACACCCGTAACAAAAGATACTGCGATCGGCCAAGCAATCTTGGAACCGGTGGCCACTAACTCTACAATTCCAACAGATGAGCGAAATGGCTGCTATTTCGCCATCAAGCTCCTCGCCTTCAATATAGAGTTCGTCAGGTTGGTCTACCTGTTCGACTATTTCGCTGACTTGTGGTCTAGGTCGAAACCGATTTGTCGGCAAAGTTGGTTTGGCCAAGACTTGCATAAATCGCTCGCGCTTTCTAACCACCTCGCGTAGCTGACCCACGCTATATATTGGCACAAACAGAATTTCGTGCTGAGTCTCAGGGAGAAGGTTTGCTCGAAGCACTTCTAATAACGACAATTCTGACATAGGCTGCACCAATTTATCAGCTAACGAGATCAGGGTTTCGTAAAACATGTCAAACGACTCATTAGGCTTTTGTTTGCGCTGTGAAATCGCTGTGCGAATTTCCAAGTCAGTTCGGCCATCTTTAAACTGCGCTTGAATTGCGGCACTTAGGGCTCTCCACTCGATCGACTGAACGCTCTTGTGGTATCGCCAAAACCACTCACTGGCTCTACCTTCAAATAAATTGCTAGCATGCTGGGCTAATATCTGAAAATTTCCCTCCAATGTTTGGTATGTCAGAGCTTCGACTCGGTATAGAAAATCTTCAACACATAGCGTCGATTGCCCTGAAAATCGTAATTTCCAATTGGAAATGATTTGGCTGATTTTATCTGCCCGCAATTGAGAAGAACTCGAAGACATGTTCGGGGCTACCGAAGGTGTTGGCTGCACCGATGCAAGTTCGACACCTTGTCGATTGGGCAGACCTATAAAATCATCAAAGGATTGATGATGGATAGATGGTGAAGCTGTGGTTGGCCTGCGCTCTGTGTTGCTAGTGCCGGAAGCTGGGGCTTGCAGTCTTTGAAACCCTGCTTCTATGGCTTGAGAAATTACTGAAGTTTGCTGAAGCAAAACAGCTGACATCGCACTTAACAAAGCTTGTTGCAGAGAGGTTGCTTCTTGTTGTACACTTTGGGTGTCTGAAATAAACACAGGTGCGGTCGTTGACTGATTGCCCACGGCTGATGGAGTTACACCTACGTGCTGAGATGTGTCTCTAAGATTCGCCATCGTATTAGCCTGAGCAGCAACTGTATCCTGCGAACTAGGGTTCTGCTGTACCATAGGAGTATTGGTTGCAGCTTTAGACCTGGTCTTAATACCCGTAGGGCCTGGTTGAGCGTCTGCCATTTCTTGCGCTAAGTTTAGCGTTGATATGCTTAAAGCCGTTCGGCAAACTGGACAAACTTTCTCTCTCCCCTGATTGGTGTTAAAACACACGTGATGAAAAAAAATGGTTGCACCTGGTTGCTAATAACTGATTAGGGTTTTCCACTTCCTTGGTGCATACACAACAAATTATTTCGGGTTCAAGGGGCATTTCAAGTTGCAAGTCGACTTAAAATAGATAAATACATATACGGAACTATAAAATTCTAAGTATTTATTAATTTAAAAAAATTTTTATTTTATTTTTTTTATTATGTGTATATCTATTTTTATTATTTATACTCGATACCGATAGGTAAAAAGTATATTGAGTTTGTGCAATGTCCGTCATGGTGTCCGTCCGTCTGTCCGTCTGTCCGTCTGTATGTTCGCAACTTTTTTCCACACCCTTCAAGCTAGAGACTTGAAACTTTCGAATTCTCTTTATCTATGGGATAGTAAATTAAAGTGTCAAGATGGGGGTTCTACGGTAAATTGGGGGCTGGCAAATCGATAAATTCGATAACTCAAAACCGATAAATCCACATATTTCGCACATCCTTACAGCTAGAACTACCAAATTTGGTAAGAAGATAGCTATTAGCAACCCCCAAAAAACTGCATCAAAAATTTTGGAGCCACGCCCCCCATTCCGCCCCCAACCCCCCCGCATTTTAAATTCAAAAAAGCCCATATCTCCCTCAGTTTTTGAGCTAGACCCACCAAATTTGGTGCCAAGATAGGTGATGATGACCCCCAAAAAATGCATCAAAAGTTTGGATACCACGCCCACCGATACTGCCCTAGCCGCCCCCATCCACCCCAACGCTTCGTCAAAAACGGGAATGCGTGTATCTTCCAGAAATGTGGAGCTAGAACCTCCAAATTTGGTAGGAAGATAGCTGGTAATGACCCCCCAAAAACTGCATCAAAGTTTTGGAGCCACGCCTACCCATTCCGCCCCCAGGCCCCCAGCATTTGAAATCACAAATGGCTGTATCTCCCTCAGTTTTAGAGCTAGAGCCACCAAATTTGGTGCCAAGATAGGTGATGATGACCCCCCAAAAACTGCATCAAAAGTTTGGATGCCACGCCCACCAATACTGCCCTAGCCGCCCCCATCCACCCCAACGCTTCGTCAAAAACAGGAATGCGTGTATCTTCCAGAGTTGTGGAGCTAGAACCTCCAAATTTGTTAGGAAGATAGCTGGCAACGACCCCCAAAAATCTGCATCAAAGTTTTGGAGCCACGCCCACCCATTTCGCCCCCCTTTCCCCACTTTTTACAAACTTTTAGCTAGAGTCACCAAATTTGGTATGAATATAGCAACTGACATTCCACAAAGATCTGCATCACAAATTGAGATGCCACGCCCACCCATACCGCCCCCAGCCCCACTTTCCCCACATTTTACAAACTTTGAGCTAGAGTCACCAAATTTGGTATGAATATGACAATTGACATTCCACAAAGATCTGCATCAAAAATTTGGATGCCACGCCCACCCATACTGCCCCCAGCCCCCCTTTCCCCACTTTTTACAAACTTTGAGCTAGGGTCACCAAATTTGGTATGAAGATAGCAATTGACATTCCACAAAGATCTGCATCAAAAGTTTGGATGCCACGCCCACCCATACCGCCCCCAGCCCCCCTTTCCCCACCTTTTACAAACTTTGAGCTATAGTCACCAAATTTGGTATGAATATAACAATTGACATTCCACAAAGATCTGCATCAAAACTTTGGATGCCACGCCCACCCATACCACCCCCAGCCTCCCTTTCCCCACTTTTTACAAACTTTGAGCTGAGGTCACCAAATTTGGTATGAAGATAGCAATTGACATTCCACAAAGATCTACATCAAAAATTTGGATGCCACGCCCACCCATACCGCCCCCAGCCCCCCTTTCCCCACCTTTTACAAACTATGAGCTAGAGTCACCAAATTTGTAAGGAAGATAGCTTGTGGCATCTCCATCTGCATCGTAAAATCTTTAAGGCAGCGTACACCCCTGCCGCATCCGTACCCCTCCGCAATCAGGCCTTTTTTTTACCGGTTTTAATACTGGTATCGAGTATGCCGCAGTCGGTTGCGTCCGACTGCAACGTTTCCACTTGTTTATATCAATTTATTTAAATGTTATTTTTATTTACTTGGTTATTAATTTAATAATTTATAATTTTATTTTGCTTGTTTTGTTTTGCTAATATTTATGTATTTATATGCAATTTATTTATTTATTTATGTATATATATTTTTTTTTTTTCATTTGTTTGACTATTAATTTATTAATTTATAATTTTATTTTTGCTTGTTTTGTTTTGCTATTATTTATTTAATTAATTAGTTATTGAATGCATAAATATATATTTGTATTATTCAGATATTTTATAACTTGACTTGAGCTTCATAGATAAATTGGGAAAACCATGCATACACTACAGTTAAAAGACAGGGTGTGTCAATTGTTTTGATCGGCAGCAAAGATAGAAAAGACAGAAAGAATTGAATTTAATAAAACATTTACAAAGCGCGACAAGCAGTAGCTACTGCCACTTAACTTGTTTCAAGCTACCTTAGAAAATGACATTAAAAATTATTGTTGCATCCATTTGCGCTATATTAAAGCATAGCTTAACAGAAGTGCAAACACAAATTGAAAAATTGAAACTAAAACTCTTGTGTGACTAACTAGCAACTACTAGTCTTTATTCTAACACAAGTATGCTTGCTGACTAAACTCTGTACAGGAAAGGATGATAGTGTTTCCACTCAGTGGATGGTCGTAGATCAACTCCACAGTTGAACCATTTTCCAGGCTAAGCTTCGGACTAAATAAGGTAATGACAAAAGTGTTATTTTGATATTGGCAGTGTAAGCTAACGAGCTTATAACTTTTTTCCAGATATCCACACAATTGTTGTTGTTTTGGCTGTAATTTCCAGATTTGCGATATTAGGGTTATTGTATGGAAACTCACTAATAGATCAAGCAGATCTCTACAACAAAACTGGGACAAATGACATGATTGGAAGTGGATTTAAGTCTTGGATGTTGATGACTTATTTAACGAAAAATAAATTTTCACGTTTGTTAAGAACCAAAAAAAACGTAGCTTTGGCCCTGAGGTTGGGTTCCAAATTATCTATACGCTTTGGCCCCACGTTGGGCGCCAAATTATTTATACTGTAACGTTTCACGTTGAAAGCAGGTGTTGTTTTCCTCTGACCGCATGGGTACGCGCTTGCAGCCGGCTTATGCTCGTCGCTGATGGGTGTGGATTTTTTTCTTTTTCACGCTAGTGAGAGATGTGCTCGGCAGTACTAAACAATTAAAAATTCGCGTACCAAAAAAAAAAAAAAACAAACAGGGGATAAGAGGGGGAAAGGAAGTTACAAACATTAAGTCAACCAACGGAAAAGGCTACCGAAATCAAAGAAAGAAACTTATTTTTTTCTTTTTGCTATTGCGTTACATCGCAATCGCCCACCCTACCATGATCCTTAAGGCCGGATAACAGAGAAAAAGAAAAGGATCCCTAGAAAAAAAATAGGTTCGACTAGCCTGCTTCCCTATAGCGCAGCATGGTTTTCCCTTCAAAAATTTAAATTTAATTCATTTCAAAAGAGTACAATTTATTAAATACGTTCATCATTAAAGGCTAAAATTAGGTAGTACATACTTTCAATTGTGTTTATTATATAATATTATTATAAAAAAACATAGTGGCGCATAGTTAATTTTGGCTATGCCAAGACTATGATACCCTTCACACAGCCAAATCAATGCTCCCCCTCTTATGTTTCTGTGCAGTTGTTGGTAATTTTTCGCTAATATTTTTACTCTTGAGCGTCATTTACTTGTTCGTGTGCAACAACAACAATTTGACATGTAGGTACTTGAAAGTGCACGACAGAGACAACAATTGATAGTACGATATGGTAAATTTGTATGGTGGCTATGTCGTAGAATGCTCCGATCGAAATGAAATTTCATAGTGAACAAACCCGACATGATCTAAGCAATCTGTGAAAGTTTCATCAAGATCGGTTCAGCAGTTTGGCCGGAAATCGTGTTGATATGGTAAATTTGTATGGTGGCTATGTCGTAGAATGCTCCGATCGGGATGAAATTTCATAGTGAACAAACCTGACATGATCTAAGCAATCTGTGAAAGTTTCATCAAGATCGGTTCAGCAGTTTGGCCGGAAATCGTGTTGATATGGTAAATTTATATGGTGGCTATATCGTAGAATGCTCCGATCGGGATGAAATTTCATAGTGAACAAACCCGACATGATCTAAGCAATCTGTGAAAGTTTCATCAAGATCGGTTCAGCAGTTTGGCCGGAAATCGTGTTGAAACAGACAGACGGACAGACGGACAGACGGACAGACGGACGGACGGAAATCAATTCCTGAGCTCGTCCTGATCATTTTGATATATAGTTTATGGGGTCTCCCATCATTCCTTTAAGGCGTTACAGATTTATGACAAAGTCAATATACCCTGATTCACATGTGAAGGGTATAAAAATTATTTAAAAATTATTTCATTTGTTCTGATTTACTTTACGCAATTATTTTTTTTTTTAATTCCGGAGAAGCCGAAAGTTATGCCTTACAATTGTGATAATAGCTTAAAAACAAAAAGAATCAACCAAAACAAACTAATACTATTATGCGTCTCTCGATCTCATTTCGGTTCAAATCGCTGAAGGCGTTTGTGCTCATAAATATACAAAATCATAACAACGAAGCTTTCACTCACTCAGTTTGTCGTCCCACGTCGAAAGATCTTTCAAGGTGCGGGCGGGCGGTGGTGGCTGAAACAAAATATTTATAGAGATCGAGAAATAGAGGGCGCTTTTTGTACTTGTTTGCCTAAGTCCAACTAAAGCTTTTACCTATCGCAATTACAGCACAAGTAAACGTTCTTCAACTAACAAAACTATAATAATTGTACTTAACTATTAAATATTAGGTAATGTAATGTTTAATTTTTTTTTTTTCGTATTTTTTCCTTTTCTTATTTTGTATATGTTGTATTCTCCATTGAATTTTGTTACTGCTGTTTCATTTTTAAAATTTATATGTTGTTTGTTATTGATATTTTAAGCGAACATATGTTAGCTGAATAGGTGTATGTGTATGTATATGTGCATATGCATAATCTGGTCGCGGGTTGGGGTATTGGGTAGGCAAGGTAATAATATTATACCACCAACAAGACGCAACCGCAGAGGGCCTAGAGGTATACTTAAAAAAAAAACGGCCAAATACAAATATTTATGCTTTACTCCGGTTCACCGCACATATCTCTCCCGATGCGATGAGCGTCACCCGATCTTAGCGTGCGTAGCGCCAGCAGCCGTTCCAGCGTATCTCCGCACCGTAGGCCAGCCTGGTTTCCAACCTCTCTTGAGCGAAAGCTCTGGTTTCAAGGTTAGGTCGTAGTACTCAGCGCACACCAGCATGCAAACCAAACTTGGTATCTTCTCCAATGGGAGTTGGCACTTGTTGAGAGAGGATGATTTGCGAATTATGCTGGGGTTCAGTTTTGCGCATGCGTACACTTGCACTTAACCCTTTATGTAATTTGTGGGTGTACACTTATCTTCGACATTAGCGTATATGTATTATGTCTTGTTGATTGTCTTATAAATGTCTTTTTTTATTGTTTAACTTATTGTTCTGGCACTGTGCGTTTAATGTACGCGAGCACAAAAAAATTTTTTTTTCAGCGAACAGTCGAACCAATCTCCAGCTCTGGGTGCCAGAAACTCCCCTTCGGTCTTAAGAGTGGCTGTATTTTTACCATAAATTAGGGAATTTGTGCCTATTCGTCCCTGACTTAAATATGGCGATCCCTAAAACCTCTTACTATTTGTCGTAGTTCGCCGGTAGGTAGCGCTAATGGTAGTGACATCGAATGCCGAAAAATTACATTTTATTATTTTTCTTTTTTTCTTTTGTTTTCAATTTTTATTTTCCGACAAGCGACATATTACACCACTTTGCATTGCATTGCATTCGCTTGCTGCCGTTTATGATGCTTTTGCTCCTGCTGTTGCTGCGGCTGCTTAGTAAAAAAGGGTGGTATATACTTAATTGACTTATAAATTAATAAATGCAATATATAACAAGTGGAAACGTTGCAGTCGGACGCAACCGACTGCGGCATACTCGATACCAGTATTCAAACCGGTTAAAAGAGGCCTGACTGCAGAGGGGTACGGATGCGGCAGAGGTGTACACTGCCTAAAAGATTTTCCGATGCAGATGGGAATGCCACAAGCTATCTTCCTTACAAATTTGATGACTCTAGCTCAAAGTTTGTAAGTTTGTAGGGAAAGGGGGGGCTGGGTGGGCGTGTCATCCAAATTTGTGATGCAGATCTTTGTGGAAAGTCAATTGCTATCTTCATACCAAATTTGGTGACTCTAGCTCGAAAATTGTAGCAAGTTGGAAAAGGGGGGCTGGGGGCGGTTTGGGTTTGCGTGGCATCCAAATTTTTGCTGCAGATCTATGTGGGATGTCAATTGCTATCTTCATACCAAATTTGGTGACTCTAGCTAAAAGTTTGTAAAAGGTGGGGAAAGGGGGGCGAAATGGGAGGGCGTGGCTCAAAAACTTTGATGCAGTTTTTTGGGGGTCGTTACCAGCTATCTTCCCACCAAATTTAGAGGCTGTAGCTCTACAACTCTGGAAGATACACGCATTCCCGTTTTTGACGAAGCGTTGGGGTGGATGGGGGCGGCTAGGACAGTATCGGTGGGCGTGGCATCCAAACTTTTGATGCAGTTTTTGGGGGGTCATCATCACCTATCTTGGCACTAAATTTGGTGGCTATAGCTCAAAAACTGTGGGAGATATAGCCATTTCTGATTTAAAATTGCGGTGGGGCTGGGGGCGGAATGGGTGGGTGTGGCTCCAAAACTTTGATGCAGTTTTTTGGGGGTCGTTACCAGCTATCTTCCCACCAAATTAAGAGGCTGTAGCTCTACAACTCTGGAAGATACACGCATTCCCGTTTTTGACGAAGCGTTGGGGTGGATGGGGGCGGCTAGGACAGTATCGGTGGGCGTGGCATCCAAACTTTTGATGCAGTTTTTGGGGGGTCATCATCACCTATCTTGGCACTAAATTTGGTGGCTCTAGCTCAAAAACTGTGTGAGATATAGCCATTTCTGATTTCAAATTGCGGTCGGGCTGGGGGTGGAATGGGGGGGCGTGGCTCCAAAATTTTTGATGCAGTTTTTTGGGGGTTGCTAGTAGCTATCTTCTTACCAAATTTGATACTTCTAGCTGCAAGGGTGTGCGAAATATGTGGATTTATCGGTTTTGAGTTATCGAATTTATCGATTTGCCAGCCCCCCAGTTATCGTAGAACCCCCATCTTGACACTTTAATTTACTTATCCATAGATAAAGAGAATTGGAAAGTTTCAAGTCTCTAGCTTGAATGGTGTGGAAAAAAGTTGCGAACATACGGACGGACAGACGGACAGACGGACGGACACCATGACGGACATTGCACAAACCCAATATACTCTTTACCTTCGGTATCGAGTATAAAAATGTATTATTCATTATACATATTACTTTTCTTATTGGCATTAAATAATTGATAAAAACAATCTGTATAAAAATAAAATTATTTTGTTAATTAAATACCGAAAACAAATTGTTGGCAATGGCTATATATGAAATTTTAAAAAATAGGGTATTCAAATTTTGTGCTTTGTATTTCGAAGCAACTTGCAAGTGTTTAGCTTGTATTTTCTTTGCATTTGCCTATTCTCGATGTGTACACAGAACGCTATTGCTTGGCGAATGACAATTTGATCTACAGACCAGAGGGTATATTGCTTTTGTGCAAATGTATGTAACAGGTAGATGGAAGTATTTCTGACCCAATTATATGTATATGTATATGCGGGAGGTTCAGTCAATCAATTTTGTAAGATTTTATTTGCAATGCATGCTACTGCTGCTGATGTAGATTACATTTTCTTAAGTTTCTATTTGTTAGTGTGTTTGTTTTTGCACGGTATATATTTGGTGAACATTTTTTTGCTTTCTTTTAGCTTGCTTCAGAAGTCAACAATGTATGCATGCATTTACAATGTATGCGCGCGCTCCGCAAGTCTAACAAAGAGCGTAGTAACGCTACCTTCTTCGCACGCACTGAATTAACGCAAAACATATCTAAGAGGCTGCAGCTAAGTGAATTGCATATTGCCTTTAGCTTTAATTTAGTGTGTGCGGAGGAGTTAGGGTTATTAAACTTTATGATTGACATGCAAAGCGCGCACATAAAATAGAGAGTGAACGTAAATGAGCAACATCAAAGGAACATGATCGGAGCGAGATTTGTAATAACCTGATTATCTTAAGAGCAACACGCGCACTTATGTCAACGCCCTATGCTTGTTCGCAATTGCATATCAATAACATATTAATAATGTTAGTTAGTTTTGTCTAAGTTATATAAGCAGCAAGTAGGCAAATCCACCCCCATAAAATATTCTGGTGTGGGTAATTTTTCTAGACGCACCAAGTTTTGTTTTGTTGTTTGTTGTTTTTTTAAATCAATCACACCAACAAAAAGTAGCACTGCGGGCCCAACAACAACAACAAACGCTTCTTGCAAGTGTACGAACCTTTTTATACTCGATACCGAAGGTAAAGAGTTAATTGAGTTTGGGCAATGTCCGTCATGGTGTCCGTCCGTCTGTCCGTCTGTCCGTCTGTATGTTCGCAACTTTTTTCCACACCCTTCAAGCTAGAGACTTGAAACTTTCCAATTCTCTTTATCTATGGGATAGTAAATTAAAGTGTCAAGATGGGGGTTCTACGATAACTGGGGGGCTGGCAAATCGATAAATTCGATGACTCAAAACCGATAAATCCACATATTTCGCACACCCTTACAGCTAGAAGTACCAAATTTGGTAAGAAGATAGCTACAAGCAACCCCCAAAAACTGCATCAAAAATTTTGGAGCCACGCCCCCCATTCCGCCCCCAGCCCCCCCGCATTTTGAAATCAGAAAAGCCTATATCTCCCACAGTTTTTGAGCTATAGCCACCAAATTTGGTGCCAAGATAGGTGATGATGACCCCTCAAAAACTGCATCAAAAGTTTTGAAGCCACGCACACCAATACTGCCCTAGCCGCCCCCATCCGCCCCAACGCTTCGTCAAAAACGGGAATGCGTGTATCTTCCAGAGTTGTGATGCTAGAGCCACCAAATTTGGTAGGAAGATAACTGGCAACGACCCCCAAAAATCTAAATCAAAGTTTTGGAGCCACGCCCACCCATTCCGCCCCCAGCCCCCCGCATTTTGAAATCAGAAATGGCTATATCTCCCACAGTTTTTAAGCTATAGCCACCAAATTTGGTGCCAAGATAGGTGATGATGACCCCTCAAAAACTGCATCAAAAGTTTGGATGCCACGCACACCAATACTGCCCTAGCCGCCCCCATCCACCCCAACGCTTCGTCAAAAACGCGAATGCGTGTACCTTCGAGAGTAGTGGAGCTAGAACCACCAAATTTGGTAGGAAGATAGCTGGCAACGACCCCCAAAAATCTGCATCAAAGGAGCCACGCCCCCCTTTCCCCACCATTTATAAACTTTTAGCTAGAGTCACCAAATTTGGTATGAATATAACAATTGACATTCCACAAAGATCTGCATCAAAAATTTGGATGCCACTACCACCCATACCACCCCCAGCCCCCCTTTTCCCCACTTTTACAAACTTTGAGCTAGAGTCACCAAATTTGGTATGAAAATAGCAATTGACATTCCACAAAGATCTGCATCAAAAATTTGGATGCCATGCCCACCCATACCACCCTCAGCTCCGCTTCCCCACTTTGTACAAACTTTGAGCTAGGGTCACCAAATTTGGTATGAAGATAGCAATTGACATTCCACAAACATATGCATTAAAAATTTGGATGCCACGTCCACCAATACCACCTCCAGCCCCCCTGTCCCCACATTTTACAAACTTTGAGCTAGAGTCAACAAATTTGGTATGAAGATAGCAATTGACATTTCACAAAGATCTGCATCAAAAATTTTGATGCCACAACTACCCATACTGCCCCCAGCCCCCCTTTCCACACCTTTTAGAAAATTTGATCTAGTCACCAAATTTGCAACGAAGACAGCTTGTGGCATCCCCATCTGCATAGGAAAATCTTTAAGGCAGCGTACACCCCTGCCGCATCCGTACCCCTCTGCAATCAGGCCTCTTTTAACCGGTTTAATACTGGTATCGAGTATGCCGCAGTCGGTTGCGTCCGACTGCAACGTTTCCACTTGTTTTTATGACACTTTGCTTGCGGGACTCAAAGGCGTCATTGCCCATTGTTTTGTTTTTGTATTCTCGCTCGCGATCGAGCTCTTAGCTTGTGGGACAGTCAGGCGACAGTAGTGGAATGGGTAATTGTTGTAATTGTTTTATTATCTTAAGAGCAACACGCGCACTTATGTGAACGCCCTATGCTTGTTCGCAATTGCATATCAATAACATATTAATAGTTAGTTAGTTTTGTCTAAGTTATATAAGCAGCAAGTAGGCAAATCCACCCCCATAAAATATTCTGGTGTGGGTAATTTTTCTAGACGCACCAAGTTTTGTTTTGTTGTTTGTTGTTTTTTTAAATCAATCACACCAACAAAAAGTAGCAGTGCGGGCCCAACAACAACAACAAACGCTTCTTGCAAGTGTACGAACCTTTTTTATGACACTTTGCTTGCGGGACTCAAAGGCGTCATTGCCCATTGTTTTGTTTTTGTATTCTCGCTGGCGATCGAGCTCTCAGCTTGTGGGACAATCAGGCGACAGTAGTAGAATGGGTAATTGTTGTAATTATTTTATTATCTTAAGAGCAACACGCGCACTTATGTGAACGCTCTATGCTTGTTCGAAATTGCATATCAATAACATATTAATAGTTAGTTAGTTTTGTCTAAGTTATATAAGCAGCAAGTAGGCAAATCCACCCCCATAAAATATTCTGGTGTGTACGCGTGCCGCTGTTCACTCAGATTCTAACCACACAATTCGAGACGCACCTAGTTACATGCCGACCGCGTGCAAATTATTAAATCCTGTACTATCCTCCAGTCCTTCGCTGCAGGTTTCCAGTAAGGTAGCTTCTCTCCTTGGTGTGTGAAGTGATTCCCTTGTTGATGCTAAGTGTCTTCGTGTTGATATTAACAGAAGATTACGGTGTGAAAGTTAACTGACTTCCTGTTGCTAGCCTTGGGCTTAGACAACAATAAAAGAATAATTGATATAACGACAAGTTGCCGGAGCAGTATATTTTGCGTCTTATATGAATCGCGCTATGAGCTGAACTAATTATTCGAATACAATATTCTTAGGTCTAAGGCCCCAGTTAGACGCGCGCATCACGCTACAATGTAGTGGTCGGCAAGCCGACTCAGCATAATCATAGGCAGCAACGGATAACTCTTGCGACAATACAAAGGTATCAGGTTACCGCCTCTGACCATTGCAACTTGGAATGCTGATGTAAACATTCGATTCAGCGATTTCAAAGGGCAACCCACCACACAATTACTAGCTTAACTTATGAGTTAACTACTCCCCCCCCCAGGATCGTGACTGTCCTCGGTCAATTTGATGTTGTTTATGGCCGTCTTTATTTCCCTCGAATCTCGTCTTCTCCTTAGCACTTGAAAAAGGAGCAGAGAAGTGGAAAAAATGATGCCGAGTCCTACTCCAGCTGCGAGGTAATCTTGGGTGGCCAATCCGACTCCATTTCGTCTTTGAACCTTTGGATAGTCCTTAGATTCTGGCTGTTCATCCTGTGTAGTAATGGCATGCTCAAGATTGGATCATGGCTGATGATGTTTAAGAGGGGTGACCCTGCTATGCCTGGGGTCTTGGTTAAGGCTTCACGTTGGTTCACGTATTTGGTGCCGTTGACGATTGCGATGCGCTCGAAGGTGACGAGGTGCGTGCCGTTTGTTGATATCTCTGGGCCGTCGTCGGCGCTGACCTTTGCCGGGCTTTCGTTGATAATTATTATGCCCTCGTCTACGTACGTTATTGGCCCCAGGTGGCTGGGCTGCGAATGACAGAGCGCAGTGCTGCCAGCGTGCAGTGCCCGAGAGCAGGTGTCGTGTGCCGCTAGCTTGCAAAACGTGGAGTAGGTAGTTGTGGTGCACTCCGTGACTGCTAGGATATCGTCTTCGCATTCGGCCACGGTGTTGTCTTGTAGTTGCAATGTTGTATGGTAGTGTGATACGGGAAAAATGGTGACCTTTTTACAAATAAATTTTATTCTAGGGTATGCGATTAGGATATGAATGGTGCTTTCGGACTGCAATATCTTAATGGTAGATGCCTCCATTAGGCTTACTATAGGGACATCGATAGTGTGTTCAACTAGAGACTTCAAATCATCGTGGTCAAAAATGGTAGGATTTATTATATTTGATTTAGCCAAAGTGACTGTTAACATTAAATTCTGGATTTCTGTTATTAGCATTCTGTTTCTCGCTAAAAGTGCTTCATACAAGTGAGGGGTGTCAACAAAATTGTTTTTTTGAGCCTTTATTATTTGGTTGATGGTGTCAGTAAGTTTATTGATTTGCTTTTGAGTCTCTGAGTTTATTACTACCTGCCTATTGTTTGACTCTATCAATTGGAATTCGGACATTTTTATTTTTTCGAAATCTGCGGCATCTGGGGTGCCTGCTACTATCTTTAGGGCTGTGCCGAGGAAGTCTAGACTTCTGGCTATTCTATGGTGGATTTTTAAAACGGACAGTAAACTTCTAATGTGATTTGTATCAACATCTAATAGTTTTCGCATGTGTGACTGTGGGAACAGCTCGGCTAATTTTTCTGTATTGTCTACGATTTCATTGAACTCCGACAGGTTGCTTGAATGTCTCAAGTAGTCCCGCTGTTCCCATACTATCGCATCACCATCAATTACAGGGATATAATTAGAGTGTGAGTAATCGGTAATCCGCGCGTTTGCTACTGCCACTATTAGCATAACCGTAATCGCAATCCTGCAAGGCGAAAAGGAAAATAAGAGAAATAAAACTGTGCGTCTAATTTATATTACTAATCTATTTGGTGGTGAATAAAAATTTTAAACTCTACTTGAGGTTGTCCTTGTGGACCACCCTCCCCTTTACAAGAACAGACGTTCCTAGGTCTGCTTGTATTGTTTCCTCCGAACATAGAGGGGATAACTTATTTCCCAGCCTCTTGTTTTGTTTTATGAACACCTTTTCACCTACTTCAGAAACTCTATTCTGTCTTTTCGCGTTACATCTCTCGACGTTATTGTTTTGGGCCTTTACAAGTTTTTCTTTTACGGCTTGTCGTAGATTGTTGGATGCCGCGTGTATGATTTCGATTGGTTTTTGGTCGGTGACAGAGTGGAGTGTTTTATTTCACTCTACTGTTGCCCTCATGATAAGTTCGGTCGTGTCGTCGATTTTCTTGTCGATTTTTAGGCATCGTGCAATTTCAGCTAGGGTGCTATGGAAACGTTCAACCTGCCCATTTGAGACGCTGTGGAGGGGAGGAGCGTTGACAATGTCAATGTCATATCCGTTTTTGAGGAGCGATGTTATCGTTTCCGATTTAAAGGCTGCCTCGTTGTCGCAGTAAATGGTTTTGATGTTTGGGAATAGATTTACCAATTGCATTATGGAGGGCCTAACGTCAACAATTGTACGAGACGTTATTGGCTGTACAACAGCAAATTTTGAGAACTTGTCAATGCAAGTTAGAAATTGCTTTTTATCTGTATTAAAGACGTCAATATGAAGCATTTCTCCCGGGTAAGAGGGAATTGGTGTTACTCCAAGCTCTTGTTTTTTGGGGTGCCTGTCGTATTTTGCTTTGGTGCAAGTTTTGCAGTTCGCAACGACCTCATTTGCTAGCTTGCTCATTTTTGGAAAATAATAGTCGCGAAGGACTTGCTTTGTATTTTCTTGGGCTGCTCTATGCGCGCGGTTGTGCTCGGCAGTTATTATTTCCCTTTGCTCGACTTTGTCGGTTATATCGGATACAAAGTTTTTGCAGTGCCAGAATTTTGTTGCTGGGAAATGTAACACGATATTGTGTTGGAAACTGGCCAATGTTGGTAAATCGCAGTGTACCGCGTTTACTACTCCTGGGTTGATCACTTTTTTAAGTGTTTCGAAAATGGTGCTTTTGTCAGTGAAATTGATTAGATGGCGAGTTTTGCTGCCAAAGAGTATAAAATTTCGTTTTAGTGGGAAACATTCCTCTTCTAAAATTATTTGATTTCTAAAGCAATTCATTGGTTTTTCCGTTGTTTCGACCGTGTAGGTCAGTGAGACTTCGCTGTGAATGGTTGCGACGTCGGAATGGGGTTCGTCTTGTAGGGCGTTTACATTTTACCGTGACAGGGCGTCGGCTACAAGGTTATCTTTCCCAGGCTTGTAGAACATTTTCGCATCATGTTCGTCTATGTATGCTTTCCACCTTTTAATTTTAGCATTGGTATTTTTTTCCGAAACTGCAAAGGTTAAAGGCTGATGGTCCGTAAAAATTCTTATCTCTTTGTTGCCATATAAGAAATTCTGGAGTTTACCTATTGCCCAAACTATGGCCAATAATTCTCTCTCATTCGTAGCGTAATTAAGTTCGCATTGTTTTAGGGTTCGCGAGATCATTGTGATCTGCCTCCTTGGGATAAAACAGCTACAATGCCGCTTGCAGAGGCATCGGTGGTTAAGTCAAAAGGTTGTTTAAAATCTGGGTAATTAAGTATGACATCTTCAGATGCCAAAACGTTTCTTAGGCGTTCGAACGCATTGCGCTGTGTTTCGTCGAAGTCAACCGGAATTTTTCGGGACATGTGCTTACTGACTGTTCCGTTTTTGCCTTTGAGAATGTCCGTCAAAGGCTTCGCGATTGCGGCATAATCTTTAACGAACCTTCTGTAATAGCTTGCTAGGCCGAGGAATGATCTCAGGCTAAACAGATTTTTGGGCTCGACGTATTCTTGCATGGCCTTGACTTTTTCGGGGTCAGTTTTTGCCCCGTTGCTGGTCACTATGAACCCTAGGTATTCGACGCTTTCTTTGAAAAACTTTGTTTTTTCTTGGGCAACTCTCATGTTAGCGTCACTCAAGCACTTTAGTACCGCGTTGATATGCTGAACATGGTCGGTCTCTTTTTCGGAGAAAATGAGTACGTCGTCTACATAGACATAACATATTTTGCCTATGTGTTCCCTGAGCACGTCGTCTATGGTTCTTTGAAAAATGCTTCCCGCATTTTTTAGACCGAAGGGTAAGCGGCAGAATTCATACTTTCCACCGTTTACCGAAAATGAGGTTTTCTCGCGGTCTTGTTCCGCCAGATAAATTTGGTGATACCCTGATTTCAAATCTAGGGTTGTGAAAAATTTGGCCTTTCCAAGGTTCGCAAGAATCATTGGAATGGAAGGCATTGGGTAACGATCGGGAATAGTTTGCTCGTTTAGTTTCCTAAAATCGATTACTAACCGTTTGTTTTTGTTGCCATTGGCGTCTGTCCCTTTCTTATCAACCACCCATGTTGGGCTGTTGTATGGGGATCTCGACGGCCTAATTATACCATTTTTTAAAAGCTGTTTGATTTCGTTATTTACAAAATCTGCTACACCCATGGGATGCGGGTACATTTTTGAATATACCGGCTCATTTTTTTCAGTACGAATAGTGGCAATGACAGAGGTATTGAATGGTAGTGCCTCGCTAGAGGTCGAAAACACCTTTACTCTTTCCAGTATCATTTTTTTAAACTCTTTTTAACGGAGCTCGGAACCACTATATCGTCTACGTCCGTGAAGTTTACACTATCACAATTGTAGTACTGTAGCTTTTCTGACGTATTTTTGTATTCTAGCGTGCTATTATTTAAATTCAATGTCACTCCTGCCTCTGTTAAGAGGTCGAAGCCTATGATGGCATCAAAGGTATTTAGCGTGTCTAGAATAAAGAATGGGGAGACTTGCCGGAAAATTGACATGAGACATTTGTTTTTTATCTCACTGGAGCCGTGTATGGAACTCACAGTGAATGGCTTGGCGACTGGCATTATGTTTCGTAGCTCTTTTATGAGCTTAACATAATTTTTTGCCGCGCCGGTGTCGATTAAGATTTTTAAAGTTTTCCCAGCCAACCGTCGTTCGACGACGGGTAACCGGGAGCGCTCTCTAACAAATTCAACGACTCGCTGCCGAATAGGGACTCATTGTCGTCGTCCACGTTGTTTACTGCTTCTTCAGCTGTATCTGTATAATTCTTTTCCTCCTTAGTGGGGGTATCTTGAACTATTTTGTTTACGCGCTGGCGTCTCTGTCCAGTTAGTCGCTCTGACGAGTTTTGTCTCTTTTTTGCGGGCGCGCTATTGGTTTGTTGGTTTTGAGGATGAATCAACCTCCATCGGCTCGGGCGCCTGGGCCTGCTCCTTTCTGTTTTGGTCGCTGTTATGCTGACGCTTAACAAAATGAGGATTTTTTTCGTGCCCTCGCTCATCCCTGCCGTTTTTGCCCTGTTTGAACTGAGCACGAGACCTGTTGGTTTCGTTGGCTTGGGATTTTTCCTCTATAGCTTTAGCGTATGAAGCTGAGAACATGCTCCGCTCAATGCTCGCCTCCGCTTCTCTAGCGAGTGCCAATGCAGATGGCAAATCTTTGGGTTGAGCTGGGAAGACAATAGCTCTTAAAGGTTTTTTCAAACCTGAAGTGAATGCGTGTAATGCATCTGCTCTAACTTCTTTATTCATTAGCTGTGCGCTTTCTTGGTCATGGGACATAATTATTTTGTTGGTCACTAGAGTCAGCCTACGCTCGACTGTATCGTAATAGTCCATTAGACTTAGGTCGCCTTGCCTGACCATATCTAGCGCTTGGCGCAAGGTATGTAGCGACGTCCTATCTGCGTATGTGCAGTCTAATCTTCCTATTATGGCGTCGAAATTCAGCACAGTATTATGCGATACTAACAAACCCCTTGCTGTACCTCTGATTTTGTTTCTAATAATAGAGACAGCCTGATAGTGGGAGCTGCTGCCATTGTATGGTTTGAAAAGCTCGTACGCGTCTGTAGCTGATTGTCGCCACGATACGTATTCGTCCTGCGTTCCGTCGAAGTCAGGAATGGATTTAATAATGTCAAGTGGAATGTCGCACTTAATTGCTGGGTCGACAAAAATTCTTTGATATGCCTCTACCTGAGGGGCATCTATGCGCAAACTGTTGACTCTTTCTTCAACAGCTTGAATCTGCGCTCTAAACACCGCTTGCTGTTGTGCTCTTTCTTGGGTGAGCGTGGCTGATATTAATGCTTGGACGGCTTCTGCGTTCATGGTTGGTTCGGCTAAGCACTGTTGTTGCGTATCGTTTTCGGGTTGTGAACCCCAACTGTCTTCACTTTCGTATTCTACTTTAACGTCCCTATATGCCCAACTCATCAATCATATGATTAGGAGACGCCTTTCACTTGTATGGGTTATACCTGGCCGATTATTTTAAATCGGTAGCACATGAAAAGTAGTTGCAAATTTTTTTTTTTTTTTTTTGCCTTTTGATTTATATTTAATATCTGCCCCTATGGACATTAATTAAACTGTATAATTGAAAAAGTTGGCAGATGTAGATTTTTATATCATCAGTTTCAAAAGCATGTGTAAGGGAGGATCAATCGTCTTCCAGATGTGGGAGGTCGAGCGGGTGGGTCCTCTGAAGTCTTCTTGTTGTAAGGCTGTTGTCCAGAAGGGATAGGGCAAGGTTGTTCGGATGATTAAACAACCTATCAGTGTAGCTGGCACTCATCTTCCTAATTAATTCATTAACAGTTGGCATGCCCAGTTGGCTATGTATGGTGGCGTTATCGTGGTACACGTGCGCACCGGAAATGATACGAAGAGCTTTGTTTTGAAATCTTTGAATCAACATCAGGTTACTTTTCCTCGCTGTACCCCACAACTGGATGCCATAGGACCAGATGGGCCTCAGAATAGCTTTATAAACGAGCAGTTTTACTTTAAGTTTCATTTTTGATTTTTTGCCGATTAGCCAGTAGTACTGACGCAGCCTCAAGTCGGCCTGTTTCCGTTTTCGGGCTAGGTGCGCACGCCATGTTAGCCTCCTGTCCAGAGTGATACCAAGGTATTTTGGAGTTACTTCCTCAGAGATGACTGTTCCGTCTAGATAGAAGCGCGGACAATTGCCCGGACGCAGGGCAAACGTGGTTTGTGTCGATTTTTCCTGGTTTACAGAAATGTTCCACCTTTTCAGCCAGCCGTTAATCAGATTTAGTTGCTGTTGAATTTCATCAGAAGCGTCCTGGGGCAGCGAAGCGGTGGCTAAAAAGGCGGTGTCGGCGTAGGTGGCTACAAACAGGTTACCGCTGCGGTAGATGGGCATGTCGGCTGTATACAAGGTGTACAATATAGGAACCAGTACACTGCCTTGTGGTACACCAGCTCTGATAGTCCTGATCGATGACTGAGCTTCATCACATCTCACGTAAAATAATCGGTTCTTGATGTACGAATCCAAGAAGTTAAAATATGCCATGGGTAGATTCTCCTTAATCTTGTGAAGCAGTCCGGGATGCCAGACCCTGTCAAACGCTTGTTTGATGTCGAGCATTACCGCGCAGCAGTACTTCTTGTTCTCAAATGCATTCAAAATCTGCTCAACAAGCCTATGGCATTGCTCGGGTGTTCCATGTGAGCGCCTGAAGCCAAACTGGTGATCGGGGATCAAACCAGCATCGTCCATTATCGGCAACATTCTGCGTAGAAATACTCGTTCAAGTATTTTGGATAGTATGGCCAGCAAACTTATCGGACGATAGGAAGCTAGATTGATCTCTGGTTTTCCGGGCTTAGGAATAAGTATCACTTCCGCGCATTTCCACTGCGCAGGGAAGTGACCAATTTGCATACATCTATTGAAGATTCTACATATCAACATGGTGCACGTAGGGGGGAGCATCTTAAGCGCCATGGCATCGATGCCGTCAAAGCCAGGTGACTTGCTGCATTTTAATGAGGCGATGTCTTGCTCAATGTCCTCAACGACCGCTGGAGGAATAGTCGTGTCACAGGGTCTTGGAGATTCTAGGAATCTTCTGGTATCCTCGGTATCCTCCGTAGTGCATCTCTCGATGGGCGAAAAAGCGTTGTAGAGATGGTCCGCAAATGCCTCGGCACGCTCACAGTTGGACCGGCACCAATCACCGCTTGCGTTTTTAACTGGCACTGCTCTCTTGGTGGGCCTATTGATATGCCGCGTAACCCGCCAGAGGTTGTGCTGGGGGTCACCAGGCTCAACGTTCTCCAGGAACTCATCAAGCGCGCTCCTTCTTAGGTTCAGAAGCAGCTCTTTGAGTTGTTTAGTTGCTCTGTTTAGCCGGTTTTTGTCATGAGGGCTACGTGTCAAAAACCAAACACGCCTGAGACGTCTCTTTTTAGTGACAAGGGCTGCAACTTCAGGGGTCCAGAGGTGCAGGTCTCTCGCAGGGATATGTGTCCGGGTGCTTCTACGCCGAGCAGTTGCGAATGCAGCAGCGTTGTGCATTTCCTTCGTAAGGTGCTCAATAGTCGAATCAATATCCTCAGGGGAAACTAGCTCGGCATTTGGGTTGATTCTCTGTTGCAGCCAGGATTTGTACATTGTGGGGTCCGTGTTGCTCTGAGTAAGCCTTTTCCGGACGGATTTTCTCTCAACGGGTGTGTTAAGGTGCAATGAAATGGCACTGTGGTCCGAGAGGAGGTCCGAGTTGGCGCTGCAGACCAAATTGCCCGAGCTTATGCCCTTGGAGATGGCTATGTCCAGAATGTCAGGATTTTTTGACGGGTCAGTTGGCCAGTATGTTGGTTCACCCGAAGAGTGGCACGTTAGGCCTTTACGTAAGATGCACTTTAGCAACTCTTTTCCTTTAGAGTTGTTGACTCTAGAGCCCCACCAGGAGTGTTTGGCGTTGAAGTCGCCGCCAATAATAAATCTGGCTCCGAGGTAGTCCACGAGTTGACCAAATTCGTCTTCTTTGACGTTATGTCTAGGTGGGACATACGCTGCAGCGACTGAGAGATCACCTAGTGGGCTGGTCAGTCTGATCTTCGCACACTGGATCCAGTTTTCTTGTAGGCCAGGCAGCTCGACATACTTGATGCCGCTTTTAACAAGAATTGCAGCACCGCCACGGGCACTTCCGTTGGGATGATTAACATGGATTAGATCATATCCATTGAGACAAAAATAAGATCTATCGGTGAGGTGTGTTTCGGACAGGAGAAGGATGTCAATGTGGTTGGTCTTAACGAAGTGCTCGACCTCTGGCCTGCTTTTGCACAGGCCGTTCGCGTTCCATATTGTTATGTGGAGTTTTATTTGCATAACTTGGTAATTAGCGTGGCGATCATTTGAGCTGTCTGGGCAAACATCTTCTCCATGAGCCTTTCCATCATGTTTTCCATGCGAGTCATCATGGCTTCAATTTGGTTGCCAGGTTGCATGGGAGCAGGATCGGGAGCCTGGTTCTGAGCGCTGTTACTACCTCTGAGAGTCGAGGCGTAGCTGAAGTTAGGGTCAACTGAGTGGAAGGTTGCTGCTTGCGATGGTTTTGTGAGCGTGGCTTCTGGGCGGCTGCGCTTAGAGGCGGCGAGAGTTTTAGCTTTTTTGTAAGCAGTGCACCCTCTGTAAGAGGCGGCGTGGTTTTCCTTGCAATTCATACAAGAGGCCGGTTCATCTTTACTTTTTTTGCAGTCAGCAGTACTATGCTTACCTCCGCATTTGACGCATCTAAAGCCTAGTTGGCAGTATCTTTGGGTGTGTCCGAACCCTTGGCAGCGGAAGCATTGGACCACGTCGTTGAACTTGATCGGCGGCTCGACTGTCACTATTGAGCTGCAGAGGCGCTTAATTTGGTAAGCATCTTTGTTATTGCTGGCTGGCTCCAAGTTAATAAAGAAAATTGGCATAGGCATTTTAGTGCTGCGACTCATGGTTCGTTCACTACATTTCTTAAGGCCTCGCCAAGAAGCACTTTATTTTTCGTCATATCAATCGGCTTATTTTGCTGCTTAGCATTTAGCCGAGGTTTAATTGTCCGCCTAGACGTATACATCACTTTTCGCGATCCAAGCCAATACTTCAATCTTGGGGACAGTTGAAGGACTTGCTCAAAGCTACTAACTGGTACCCGAACCAGACTAACGGGAAACTTTTAGACAGCCAAACGCTGTTTTGCAACACTTGCAATGACGTGGCTGTCAGGCAGCGGAGTCCCACTTTTCATTAATTTACACAGAGTTTGTTTAATAAAATAACTTCTTCACAATCACTTGCTATCACAAACAGCGACTTCAGAGGGTGACTGTACACAGTTTGTGCCACTATTGTGGGCTTGTCTTTGATTAATTTTTTTTTTATTTTTTTTTTATTAAAACTTAAATGAAATTTTTACAAGACAAGTGTTCTGCTACCTTATTGGGCAACTTAAACAAATCAGAAATTAAACTAAAAACAAAACAAGATTATTTATCATAATGACATACGAAATTATGTTAATTAATTAATAATATGGGATAGGTGGGTTTTAAAGGTAAATTGGGATAAGCATAGGGTAGCTGGGACTTTATGTCAAGACCCTGTCCAGGAGATCTTGAGGGTGGTGGCGCTTTAATCGTCTCCTTGCCCTTTGGCAAGCAGTATTAAGGCGTCTGGCTAGACTGTTAGGATGAGCTCCCAGTCTCTCCGTGTATTTTTTGGCAATCGCTTGTATCCTATCACCTATTTTAGGCACCTTAAGGTCACGCTCGATGTTGCTGTTTCTTATATACCATTGGGCTCCAGATATCGTTCTAAGTGTCTTAGCTTGGAGTACACGGATCTTGTTAAGGTGCGACTTGGCAGCGATACCATACACCTGTATGGCATAGAAAAGGCTAGGAGCTAGTATGCACTTATAAATCCTAACCTTGTTATCAAGCGACAGCTTATTTTTAGAGGATAGAAGCTAAGACATCCTTTTAACTTTGGCTCTAAATGACTGCTGCAGCGATGAGACATGATTTTTGAAAGAGAGCCTTCTATCCAGGATGACACCTAAATACTTATGCGCTAGAGAGTGGCTTAGCACTTTACCATTGAGTGACACCACAGGGCAGTTCAGCGCTCGGTTTGTGAATGTGACATTGGCACATTTACTTTCGTTTATGCACACATTCCAGTTCTTTGCCCATTCCTGAAAGGCGTCCAAATAGTCTTGTAGTGCGTCCCTGGCTAGGATCACACAACTGCTTTTTGTGAGCACCGCTGTGTCGTCAGCGTAGGTCGCAACAAGGGTATCATCTTCGTTGATGGATGTGATTGCGGTGTGAGTTGGCATATCCGAACAGAATATGGAGTACAATGTGGGTCCCAACACACTGCCTTGAGGAACGCCCGCTTCAATAAGTTTAGTGGAGGACTTCCACCCATCGGCACTCACTTTGATTGTGCGCCCTTCCAAAAAGCTCTTAACGATCTGGAACAGCTGGGGCGTTAGAAGACTCTTGGCTTTGTAGAGAAGACCAGGGTGCCAAACTCTATCGAAAGCTTGTTGAATGTCCAGGAAGGCAGAGACCGCGTACTCTTTTTTCTCCAGGGCCTCTATCACAAAGTTGACAACTCTATGGAGCTGCTCTGGAGTGCCGTGCTGCCTTCGGAATCCAAACTGGAATTTGGGTATCGCATTGGTAACAGCTTCAATTGTGAGCATTCTGTTGAGGATCAGTCGCTCCAAGATTTTGCCCAGCGAGGGGAGAAGACTGATCGGCCTGTAGGAGTCCACATCGGTTGGGGGTTTCCCAGGCTTTAGAATCATTATTATGCTGGCTGACTTCCAGGCTATAGGAAAGTATCCCACACGTAGAACGCTATTAAAGATTAAAACTAAAAACAGCAGGGCTTGATCTGGTAGAAGTCTTATGGTTTTGTTGTCAAGTAAGTCCTCGCCAGGAGCTTTCTTTGGTTTCAGCTTAGACACCAGTTGCTTTACTTCATCCAGAGTAACGTTGTCAGTGGGCAAAGCCATTTGGAAAGGTGTCTCCAGTGACTCCCCAATCTGCCTACAGTGACTCTCTGACGCAAAGTCGTGCAGCCTGAAACGTTGCTCAAGGTTATTTGCAAACACTTCTGTTTTTTCGAGACTAGTGCGACACCAGCCGCCTGCAGGATCCCTAATAGCCGATTTCGGAGCGGCCAGGGCTTTGTACAATTTGGTAATTTTCCACAGAGAGTAGTTTGTAGAGGCATCGGTTCCTAAGTTTTCCAACAGGTTGTCAATTTGAATCTTTTTCCTGCTGGCCAGCACTTTATGTAGGCGATTCGCCAACCTATTGTGAATCTGTTGGATTCTGGCATCGCCTGTTCTTGCATACTCCCTTCTAACTTTGCGTTTGAGTCGGAGAAGCTCACCTATTACAAACGGAAGCTGAGGCGGTTTAGGTACATCTATATGGTGCTGATTCCTAGTTGCAGCTCTTGATGCAGCTTGTTTCAACTTACTCATGAAAACACTGATGGCGTTATCTATACCTTCAGCGTCTTGAATTTCCACATTAAGGTCAATCTGCTGCTCCAGATAGGCCTTAAAAATTTCTACATCCGAGCCACGAGAGAGTAGACAAGATCGTTGTGGCATGCTGAGCGGCGTGGCGTGCAGATCCGCCAGAAGAGGAGTGTGATCCGAAGAAAGTTCATGAAGCGTTCTCACATTGAGTCTGCTCATGTTATAGCCATTTGTGACATAGAAATCGAGCGCTGATGGTGATACTAGGGAGTTGGATGAGTAGAAAGTAGGCTCTCCCGTTGCTAGGATTTGGTACTGACCATTCGCTACGACTTCCTGCAGCAATTTGCCTCTGGAACAAGCTCTAGAGTTGCCCCACCATGCGTGCTTAGCGTTATAATCACCACCCGCAATGAATTTGGTGCCTAGCATTGCAAACAGGGATTCAAATTCCGCTTTAGACCAAAGCTCTCTGGGTGGGAGATACAAAGACGCGAGTGTGACAATCCCGTCAGATGTCTGTAAATTCACCCTCGCTATCTGCCTGTCGTTTGTTGAGATGGGAGGCTGAGGACAGTGGCTCAAGCTAGAGCGCACAATGACTGAGGCGCCACCTCTGCTGTTACCGCTAGGGTGGAAGGCATGGTGGGTGGTATATCCAGGTAGAAAGACACGCTGTCCTTCTCTCATGTGTGTCTCTGTGGCAAACATGACGTCTATATTGTGTGCACCGAGAAATAGCCGAAGCTCTTCAGAGCCCCTAACTAGTCCCCGTGTGTTCCACAATCCGATTTTTATGGTTGGTTGCATCATTGCGGGATGCGTGAAACGAGAACCTGCACCAGTTCTCGGAAGGCCTTGTTCGCCTCCATAGTTTCTTGAACCAACTTGAACAATTGGTCCATTCTAGAATTGATCTCTCGTATTGAGTTCTCCAGTGCAAGGAACTTCTTATCAGGCAGTGAATTTGTTTCTCGCTGAGAATGCTCAACGGCACTTGGCCTAAGTTCAGCTCTATGGGGACGAGCAACTTCAGCGTATGACATATTGCCTCTGACAGCCTCGGCCGGTATGAAGGCGCGTGAGGGGCCATGGTTGTATTTTGGTTTGACGGTGTTGCCAGTAGTAGGGAGTCTTGGGCTCGGTTTCAATTTTCTTATTTTTTCTTTCCGGACTGGGCAGTCTTTGTCTGTCGAAGCGTGATCTTGACCACAGTTGACGCACAAATAATTTTCACTGGTGCAAAGCAGGGAGCCTGTCATGTGAGAGCCAGCGCATTTGCCACAAACTGGATCCTGAACGCAATAATTTTTTGAGTGCCCGAAGATGAAGCATCTCAGACATTGCAATACTTCTTTCCTACGAGGAGCGCGCTCCACAGATACTCTGTACCTGCCAAGTTGAGTAATTTTCAATGCGTCTGACACATTCGGCCCGTGTTTGAGATATACAAAAAAAAGATTTTGCCGCGTCTTGTAATTGATTGTCGCTTCGTCATCATCCTCATTAACCTGAGCGTTACGCCAATCTGACTTTCTTGGGCAGTATATATTAACGGCTTCAAAACCGTGTTCAGCAAGAGCCTGCTGAATTTGTTCCTTGGGTACGTTGGCATTGGCTCCCTTAATGACAACCCTGTAAGGCTTATCTTCCTTAAGTTGATGATGCCAGAAATGACAATTGAGTTCTGTCATGGCCACTTGTAAAGGAGTAATTTAACCAGGGTATGAACTCAGTCTGGCCAGGTACACCTCACAAGAATATTTCTATATTTTTGGTGAGACTTCACTGTGCGCGGTTTTTTACAAGCCGGGAAGCGCACTCAGCGGTCAGGGTATAAAACGACTCAGTTTGATTCGCGGGCGCGCGTGTACAAAAATCAGAGCAGAGAAATAAAAACGAAAGAAAAATGCACAGCAGTTGCACTCCACTAGGTCACGGATTTGCCGGTGACCAATTTATTCAGATTATACCAAATGCTACGCGTACAATAAAACTAACCTAAAAACCTAACTGCATATATATATGTATATATCTATATATATATGAACCGTCGTGGACTATTCCCCTTACCTTATCTTTAATCCAAAATCTATATCTCCGCTACACTATTTCGCTCTTTCGCCACTCCGTTTAACTATATCTATCCGCGCGTACACGTCCGCTCGCTTTCATATATCAAACGCCATGTCATGTATACTGCAAGGAAGAAAAAAAATCGGCCCCCGATTGTATCTACCCTTCCGGTGGTTGGTTCTAATATAACTCTGCCAATTACTGATAGTTCAAAAAACTAACATCCTCCTTCTTACTTGGCTATCAGAATGTAAGAGGTCTTTGTAGTAAACTCACTAGTTTATACCTTAATAGTCTTTCTTTCGCTTTCCATGTCATTGCCTTTACTGAAACGTGGTTAAGGCAAGACATTCTCAATTCCGAAATTCTATGTAGTACATATTCTATTTACAGAAAAGACCGTACTCTTCGGCGTGGTGGTGGAGTGCTTATTGCTGTGAATGTAGACTTTCCTTCTGAAACAGTCGTATTAGATAGTTCTTTTGATATAGAGTTTATTGCTGTAAAGCTAAATATTTACGGTATTAACATTTTTATCACTTGTTCGTATATACCTCCTTCCTCTGATCTCTCTATCTATGAGACACATCTATCTGCTATCCATTCTGTCTCTGCCTTGCTTTCTGATCGCGATTTTCTTGTAGTTCTTGGTGATTTCAACATTGCTGAAGCTACTTGGATTTCTTCTCCTGACTCTGGTGCCCTGACTCCCGCGGCCCCGAATGAATTTTTAATCGACTTACTTGGGATGTCATTGAGTCAAATTAATGCTATCCCAAATTCTCTGAATAAAATGCTTGATCTGATTTTTGTTTTGGATTCATCATCTTCATCCGTTTCCCGTTCCCAGCCTATATCTTATCCCGAAGACTTATACCATCCTACGTTGGAGCTATTGATTAATTTACCTTCCCGGACGCGTTGCAATATCAAGATGCCTTTGAGTCGAGTTCGTCAATTTCGGAAAACTGATTTTGAGGGACTCGCTCTGCTTTTATCCCAAACTGACTGGTCTCCCCTCTACGAGTCTGACGACTTGGACGTGGCAATCAGTATTTTTTATAATACCTTACATTCTTTATTTGATTTATGTGTCCCGGTTGGTAAGCTAAACAGGTCTAACAAACCTGTGTGGTTTACCCGAGAGTTGACAATTCTCAAAAATCGTAAATCTAAACTCTACAAGAGATTTAGAAAAAACGGCTCATCGGTAGCCTATTCTGCATACTTGATTGCTCGTGCCAGTTTTGATATCTTAAATAACCAATGTTATAAGAATTACCTGACTCGGTGTAGATTACAGTTTCAGCAGGATCCAAAGCGGTTTTTTGATTTTGTTAATGCGAAGCGTAGGTCATCGACACTCCCAGCGGAAGTATTCTTTGAGGAAACGAAGGCAAATTCTGATCAGGAGATTGCAAATATATTTTCCCAATTTTTTCAAACGACTTATAGCTCTTTTCAATCTCAAGTCGATTTGCCTTACCCTTATCGGGTTAATGGCTCGAATCGCATCTTTGGACTGAAAATCACTGAAAACTCACTTTTAAATAATCTACATGGTTTGAAACCTATATTTTCCCCAGGACCTGACGGAGTGCCAAGCTGCGTGCTTAGACACTGTGCTCATGGTCTTTTAAAGCCGTTGCTTAAAATGTTTAACTTGTCCCTGGAGTTAGGCTCCTTTCCAAAAATTTGGAAAGAGTCATTTATTATTCCTCTCCATAAAAAGGAAACAAATCTAATGTTCAAAATTATAGGGGTATCTCCAAGTTGTCTGCTATTCCTAAGATTTTTGAAAAATTAATAACCTCCCATCTTCAACACCTTTGCAAATCTATTATTTCACCGTGCCAGCACGGATTTATGAAACAAAGATCTACTACCACTAACTTGTTAGAATTTACTTCATTTGTTATCAAGGGTTTTCAGGACAAATTGCAGACTGATGTTATTTATACTGATTTTAGTAAGGCTTTCGACTCTGTAGATCATCGTCTTCTTATACATAAACTAGAACTCTTGGGCTTTTCAAATATTCTAGTTCTTTGGATTAAAGACTACCTAACTCTTAGAACTCAGAGGGTTTTATTTAAAGGGTCCGTTTCCAAGACGGTTCAGGTCACTTCAGGCGTTCCACAGGGTAGTCATCTTGGTCCTTTGTTATTTATTTTGTTTATAAACGATCTTCCATCAGTTATAAAGTTCTCTCGGGTTTTGATGTACGCTGATGATGTAAAATTATGCACGTCGGCTGCAACTCCCCTTGCTGCTCAACAGCTTCAAAGAGATTTAGACAACTTTCAAATGTGGTGTAAAGTAAATTTTTTAAATCTTAATTGCAGTAAATGTAAAGTAATGTCATTTTTTAGATATTTGCCCTTTTTTAATATATATTTTCTTGACAACAAACCACTAGATAGAATTGAATGGGTTGACGATTTGGGCATCGTTATGGACCCAAAGCTTAAGTTTGACAAGCATATTTCTTCAATTTCCAATCGAGCATCTGGTGTCTTGGGGTTCATTAAGCGCTGGTCGAAGGAGTTTAACGATCCCTACTTAACAAAAACTCTGTATACTTCTCTTGTTCGACCGATTCTGGAATATGGATCTTGTATATGGTTTCCGAAATACGAAATTCATCAGAATAAAATAGAATCGGTACAAAAACAATTTCTGCTCTTCGCACTTAGAGGTCTTAACTGGGACACTAACAATAATTTGCCGTCTTATCGTAGTAGACTTTTACTAATAGATCTTCCTTCTCTGAGTGATCGTAGAATAATGCTATCATTTTCCTTTTTTCACAAATTAATTAATGGTGAAATTGATTCTTCTGAATTAATTAACCAAATTAACTTTGCTGTCCCTATTAGAAATACTAGAAATTTTGTACCTATATCTCTTCAAACATGTAATTCTAATTATGCTCTTCATAACCCTTTTCGTATTCTGTGTTCTATTTATAACGATCTTTCCCACTTAATACACAGTGCCACTCCTACTTGCTCTATTAAAAAGTTAGTTTTGTGTCATTTGTCTACATGTTCGCGATCATCGTAACCGCACGATAAGCGGAGCGCCCCTCGGTCGGATGGGCGGGAGGTGGGTCGCTTTGTGCGTGGGTCCGCGCGTTAACAAGCCGGTGCTTGGTATCGTTGGGCCACTTGACTGTACTGTTCGTTAGTACATCTACGTCCAATATAATATAAAATTGTTTCACTGTTGCCCGGAAAGTATCAGAGCTGCTCGTGTAAATCCGTGACACACCGAACTTAGAAGTGCGAATGCTATAGTTGTTGGCACCAACGCACGAGTCCAGTGCTCGTTCCATGGATGCGGGATTGTTGACTTTTGGCACACATATAGCTGGAGGCCTAGAGACCGCTTTTGTGGATTGCTTGCTCCCAATGTTAACAGCAGGGTCTGCATCTTCGTCTTCAGACCATGTTTCTGGTAGGTCTTGCTCCATAAAGTTGTCCACTTCTTTGACCAGAGCTGCAAAGCGGTTGTTACCCAGTGCCGCTGCAGTCGAGGTGGATGCTGCATCTTTGGGTGGCTCCTTGTGTAGGTCTGTGACCTTCCTCTTAGCTTTACCTATTGATTGAGATGTTTTCACAGTTCCTTTATGTTTTTTGTTAGCAGGCATATCCCGTGCTTGAAATGTGCACTTCGTCTTGCGAGCTATTGATGACAAAAATTCAGGCAACGGTGTGTTGCCAGGAGACGTAGTAGTTGAAATATTGGGCCCGACAGATGCCGCCACAGTATATGTTGATGCCGTACTTGATGACGTAGAGATTATGCTGGTAACGATAGTGTCACTGCTAGTTGTAACCGCAGTGTAAAAGGGCACTGATTCTCGCTGTATGCTATTGAAATCAGCACAAGTTGCTGTTCCGGTAGCGATGATTTGGGAGCGTATAGTTCCAGGGCTTGCACCGGCTACTTTTCTCATCTCCTCCAGTAGAGCTTGCCTATTACTAGGAAGCGACTGAGATGGTGGATTATTATCCATAACTATTTTTGGAATTTAGTTGTTTAATAATGCAATTGTCTTTCACTTTATATAAAGTAACGGGACCGACCTCTCGCTTGCGCAGAGCGCAGTGCGAGGGGTAATGTTTTACCCAAATGAGCAACGAATACAGAATTATCGCTCACTCTTGTATGTTGTTGTTGTCTGACTGCCGACACTGTACGCGACAGCGTCGAAATTTACCGTTAATGCTATTTTTAGCACACGAAGAGAGCACAATAGATACACACGTTCTTTGCCGTTTTCTATGCGCGACACAACCGATCACGACGAGATCACTGCGCGAACTTTTGATTAATAAGTGCTAAAATTGATTTTAAAACACTAGCGTTAGTCTGAGACGTGCTGCTCAGCAGAACATGTAGTTGCAAATGTTCGTACTTTGTTAGCTTTGGATTTGAATGTAATTGCAGAACAAGAACTTTTGTAAGGTATGCAATATTTTTTATTTGTTTAGGTATGCAACAGGAATTTTATTTAGGTATGCAATTGAAATTTTTATTTAGGTATGCAATATAAATTTTCTTTAGGTATGCAATAGAAATTTTTCGTTGCAAAAGTATACAACGTTCTTTTTATTTTTATTTCTGATTTGGCATGAAGTCTTTAGTTGAACTTACATGTTTGATTGTGGGTTCTTATTAATTATAAAAACGATGGGCGCCAATTATTAAATCCTGTACTATCCTCCAGTCCTTCGCTGCAGGTTTCCAGTAAGGTAACTTCTCTCCTTGGTGTGTGAAGTGATTCCCTTGTTGATGCTAAGTGTCTTCGTGTTGATATTAACAGAAGATTACGGTGTGAAAGTTAACTGACTTCCTGTTGCTAGCCTTGGGCTTAGACAACAATAAAAGAATAATTGATATAACGACAAGTTGCCGGAGCAGTATATTTTGCGTCTTATATGAATCGCGCTATGAGCTGAACTCGATCAGTTTCGAGGTTATGTTCTGCTGAGCAGCACGTCTCAGACTAACGCTAGTGTTTTAAAATCAATTTTAGCACTTATTAATCAAAGACAAGCCCACAATAGTGGCACAAACTGTGTACAGTCACCCTCTGAAGTCGCTGTTTGTGATAGCAAGTGATTGTGAAGAAGTTATTTTATTAAACAAAGTCTGTGTAAATCAGAGCTCGCAAATAACAATCAACCGTTTTTCGTTTTGCGGTCTGCTCGCGAACACAACCGAAAAAAACGATGCGCGTGTGCTCTCGCTCTGAACAGAACTCTTCGTTTCTCTTTGTTTTGGTTTTCGGTTAACTGTTCTCAGTTTCGTGGTTCTTGTTATGCTCACTCAACAACAACTAAGAGAGAGCGATCCAACTGAACGCTCGTTCATTGAGGTCAGCAGAAGAGCGAAAAAACAAAAGACTCATCGTAAACGGTCTTTTGTATTCACACCGAATCCACAAAAGCAAGTGTGATTTACACGTACACTGATATACACTCATACAGATGCAAAAGACACTGATCATTCGCATATACACTCATACAGATGCAAAGACTTTTATTTTCTTCGCTCGTTGCAAAACGGTCAGTGAATGAGCAGAGCAAAAGAGAAACACGAAATTGGTTTTTGGTTGAGCACAGACCGTTCGTTCAAGAGACACTGGTGAACGCTCTTGTCTGACTTTTTGCGCAAGTGGTCCGCAAAAAACAGTTTTTTGGTGACTGCACGAAACGGTCAACTGTTATTTGCGAGCTCTGGTGTAAATTAATGAAAAGTGGGACTCCGCTGCCTGACAGCCACGTCATTGCAAGTGTTGCAAAACAGCGTTTGGCTGTCTAAAAGTTTCCCGTTAGTCTGGTTCGGGTACCAGTTAGTAGCTTTGAGCAAGTCCTTCAACTGTCCCCAAGGTTGAAGTATTGGCTTGGATCGCGAAAAGTGATGTATACGTCTAGGCGGACAATTAAACCTCGGCTAAATGCTAAGCAGCAAAATAAGCCGATTGATTTGACGAAAAATAAAGTGCTTCTTGGCGAGGCCTTAAGAAAGGTAGTGAACGAACCCTCTTCAAGCGTTTCTAACGAGGTATCCGCAAGTGCCGCAGCCGCAGCAACTCCGGCAGCTGGCGCCAATATGAATTGGCAGGGGCCGGGTAGCGACTCAAATCGAATTAGCGTTCTACCCATCAGCAAAAACAAGGATCGTAAGGCTAACAACGACAACGACAGCGAGGACTCAAACTGGAGCTTGACTAAGCAACCCAGGTTAAAAAAGCGTAAAGCAGCGCGCAGGCCTTCACGCGCAAACTACGGTCCCAGTACAAGTGCTGCGGCTTCTTCTGTTCTGAGTACGAACTCATTTCAGCTGCTCTCAAGCGATGACGACGACATTAGCGATGATGAAATTCTGAAAGCCACAGATGACGCCACCGAACAACAACCACAGCCCATTCCCAAAACTATTAAGCCACCGCCAATAATAATCCCAAATGTGCTTGACATTAACGCCCTGATCATGTCTATACGCAAACTTATTGGCAATGGTAAGGATTTTTCCTACAAGGCAGAAAGAGACGGCAAAGTAAGAGTGATGATGGGTGATAAGGCAGGCTACACTGCTCTCAAAATCACCTAGATCTTAACAAGTCAAGATACTACACCTTCCAGCCTCGTGACGAGAGAGCTTACCGAATTGTGGTCAAGGGCCTGCATCATTCGACCGAGAAAGACAGCATTAAGGAGGCAATGTTGGAGAAAGGCCACATTGTCAGAGACCTGCACTACGCCATGAGTCGCAGCACTAAAATGCCTATGTCAATTTTCTTTATTAACTTGGAGCCAGCCAGCAATAACAAAGATGCTTACCAAATTAAGCGCCTCTGCAGCTCAATAGTGACAGTCGAGCCGCCGATCAAGTTCAACGACGTGGTCCAATGCTTCCGCTGCCAAGGGTTCGGACACACCCAAAGATACTGCCAACTAGCCTTTAGATGCGTCAAATGCGGAGGTAAGCATAGTACTGCTGACTGCAAAAAAAGTAAAGATGAACCGGCCTCTTGTATGAATTGCAAGGAAAACCACGCCGCCTCTTACAGAGGGTGCACTGCTTACAAAAAAGCTAAAGCTCTCGCCGCCCCTAAGCGCAGCCGCCCAGAAGCCACGCTCACAAAACCATCGCAAGCAGCAACCTTCCACTCAGTTGACCCTAACTTCAGCTACGCCTCGACTCTCAGAGGTAGTAACAGCGCTCAGAACCAGGCTCCCGATCCTGCTCCCATGCAACCTGGCAACCAAATTGAAGCCATGATGACTCGCATGGAAAACATGATGGAAAGGCTCATGGAGAAGATGTTCGCCCAGACAGCTCAAATGATCGCCACGCTTATTACCAAGTTATGCAAATAAAACTCCACATAACAATATGGAACGCGAACGGCCTGTGCAAAAGCAGGCCAGAGGTCGAGCACTTCGTTAAGACCAACCACATTGACATCCTTCTCCTGTCCGAAACACACCTCACCGATAGATCCTATTTTTGTCTCAATGGATATGATCTAATCCATGTTAATCATCCCAACGGAAGTGCCCGTGGCGGTACTGCAATTCTTGTTAAAAGCGGCATCAAGTATGTCGAGCTGCCTGGCCTACAAGAAAACTGGATCCAGTGTGCGCAGATCAGACTGACCAGCCCACTAGGTGATCTCTCAGTCGCTGCAGCGTATGTCCCACCTAGACATAACGTCAAAGAAGACGAATTTGGTCAACTCGTGGACTACCTCGGAGCCAGATTTATTATTGGCGGCGACTTCAACGCCAAACACTCCTGGTGGGGCTCTAGAGTCAACAACTCTAAAGGAAAAGAGTTGCTAAAGTGCATCTTACGTAAAGGCCTAACGTGCCACTCTTCGGGTGAACCAACATACTGGCCAACTGACCCGTCAAAAAATCCTGACATTCTGGACATAGCCATCTCCAAGGGCATAAGCTCGGGCAATTTGGTCTGCAGCGCCAACTCGGACCTCCTCTCGGACCACAGCGCCATTTCATTGCACCTGAACACACCCGTTGAGAGAAAATCCGTCCGGAAAAGGCTTACCCAGAGCAACACGGACCCCACAATGTACAAATCCTGGCTGCAACAGAGAATCAACCCAAATGCCGAGCTAGTTTCCCCTGAGGATATTGATTCGACTATTGAGCACCTTACGAAGGAAATGCACAACGCTGCTGCATTCGCAACTGCTCGGCGTAGAAGCACCCGGACACATATCCCTGCGAGAGACCTGCACCTCTGGACCCCTGAAGTTGCAGCCCTTGTCACTGAAAAGAGACGTCTCAGGCGTGTTTGGTTTTTGACACGTAGCCCTCATGACAAAAACCGGCTAAACAGAGCAACTAAACAACTCAAAGAGCTGCTTCTGAACCTAAGAAGGAGCGCGCTTGATGAGTTCCTGGAGAACGTTGAGCCTGGTGACCCCCAGCACAACCTCTGGCGGGTTACGCGGCATATCAATAGGCCCACCAAGAGAGCAGTGCCAGTTAAAAACGCAAGCGGTGATTGGTGCCGGTCCAACTGTGAGCGTGCCGAGGCATTTGCGGACCATCTCTACAACGCTTTTTCGCCCATCGAGAGATGCACTACGGAGGATACCGAGGATACCAGAAGATTCCTAGAATCCCCAAGACCCTGTGACACGACTATTCCTCCAGCGGTCGTTGAGGACATTGAGCAAGACATCGCCTCATTAAAATGCAGCAAGTCACCTGGCTTTGACGGCATCGACGCCATGGCGCTTAAGATGCTCCCCCCTACGTGCACCATGTTGATATGTAGAATCTTCAATAGATGTATGCAAATTGGTCACTTCCTGCGCAGTGGAAATGCGCGGAAGTGATACTTATTCCTAAGCCCGGAAAACCAGAGATCAATCTAGCTTCCTATCGTCCGATAAGTTTGCTGGCCATACTATCCAAAATACTTGAACGAGTATTTCTACGCAGAATGTTGCCGATAATGGACGATGCTGGTTTGATCCCCCGATCACCAGTTTGGCTTCAGGCGCTCACATGGAACACCCGAGCAATGCCATAGGCTTGTTGAGCAGATTTTGAATGCATTTGAGAACAAGAAGTACTGCTGCGCGGTAATGCTCGACATCAAACAAGCGTTTGACAGGGTCTGGCATCCCGGACTGCTTCACAAGATTAAGGAGAATCTACCCATGGCATATTTTAACTTCTTGGATTCGTACATCAAGAACCGATTATTTTACGTGAGATGTGATGAAGCTCAGTCATCGATCAGGACTATCAGAGCTGGTGTACCACAAGGCAGTGTACTGGGTCCTATATTGTACACCTTGTATACAGCCGACATGCCCATCTACCGCAGCGGTAACCTGTTTGTAGCCACCTACGCAGATGACACCGCCTTTCTAGCCACCGCTTCGCTGCCCCAGGACGCTTCTGATGAAATTCAACAGCAACTAAATCTGCTTGACGGCTGGCTGAAAAGGTGGAACATTTCTGTAAACCAGGAAAAATCGACACAAACCACGTTTGCCCTGCGTCCGGGCAATTGTCCGCGCGTCTATCTAGACGGAACAGTCATCCCTGAGGAAGTAACTCCAAAATACCTTGGTATCACTCTGGACAGGAGGCTAACATGGCGTGCGCACCTAGCCCGAAAACGGAAACAGGCCGACTTGAGGCTGCGTCAGTACTACTGGCTAATCGGCAAAAAATCAAAAATGAAACTTAAAGTAAAACTGCTCGTTTATAAAGCTATTCTGAGGCCCATCTGGTCCTATGGCATCCAGTTGTGGGGTACAGCGAGGAAAAGTAACCTGATGTTGATTCAAAGATTTCAAAACAAAGCTCTTCGTATCATTTCCGGTGCGCACGTGTACCACGATAACGCCACCATACATAGCCAACTGGGCATGCCAACTGTTAATGAATTAATTAGGAAGATGAGTGCCAGCTACACTGACAGGTTGTTTAATCATCCGAACAACCTTGCCCTATCCCTTCTGGACAACAGCCTTACAACAAGAAGACTTCAGAGGACCCACCCGCTCGACCTCCCACATCTGGAAGACGATTGATCCTCCCCTACACATGCTTTTGAAACTGATGATATAAAAATCTACATCTGCCAACTTTTTCAATTATACAGTTTAATTAATGTCCATACGGGCAGATATTAAATATTAATCAAAAAAAAAAAAAAAAAAAAAAAAAAAAAAAATGAGCTGAACTAATTATTCGAATACAATATTCTTAGGTCTAAGGCCCCAGTTTGACGCGCGCATCACGCTACAATGTAGTGGTCGGCAAGCCGACTCAGCATAATCATAGGCAGCAACGGATAACTCTTGGGACAATACAAAGGTATCAGGTTACCGCCTCTGACCATTGCAACTTGGAATGCTGATGTAAACATTCGATTCAGCGATTTCAAAGGGCAACCCACCACACAATTACTAGCTTAACTTATGAGTTAACTTGCACATATACGTATGCGTGTATGCTCGTATGCGTGTGTATTTAATGACCCCCAGGTCGGAATAAAGACACACGTGTTTTAAGGTTATGCTGCTTTATTTCACAAAGATTCACTTGAACTTTCCATCCTGTCTTATATCTACACACAATTGTTCCCCGGTTTCCAGTGGGAATTCGTCCACACGGATTTACTCTTCCAAATGTCTTATGCTAATCTTGCCGGCCATTTGCCGCGTTTCACTACTTTCTACGTATTCTCGATTCCCTTCCGTGGGACATCACCGAGCCTTTATAATTCCGGCTACCGACTTCCTCTTGTGGGACACAACCGCACGCTTTTGATTCCCACCACGGACTAATTCGCCAGTCTCGCGCTCGGCCTGAGCGCACTATTCCTCTTCTCGTGGATCACGACACCTTGATTGTGGGTCGCGAACGCGCGCCCGACCTTCGCTGTTCTTACGCTGGTCTCGCCGCTCTTATACTTAGCTTACTCTTTACCTTTGCCCTTTACCATGTTATATCTATGTTCTATGTTAATGTTAAGTTCTAATACAATAATATGCTATGCTGTTTATTATGTTAAAGGTTAACGTATATTCTACATGTAATGTATTGTGTGGGAGGCTTGCGCTGGGCCTACCTCACACCGGAAATATTTTGAGAGTTAGTTCTTCAATACTTTTCACAACATGACACAAAGTTGATGGTAAAGTTATTTTGCCATCATGGGTTGGAAATAATCCATTTCCTATTTTAAGAAGCATTTCTGCAAATTCACCAGCTATGCTATCACCTTTTAAGTGCACTCGCATATTTTTTGTTAATGCAATTTTCTGTATTTTGGTCCACAAAATTGAAGACTTTAAGCACGGATTTATTTCATCTGCTCTTGTTCCTCTGGGGATCACTGGAAGAGTTTGTCGAAAATCACCAGCTAAGAGAACAGTTATGCCACCCATTAAGTATTCACTATCTCGAATGTCTTTCAAAGATCGATCTACAGCTTCAAAGCACCTTTATGGGCCATAGTACACTCATCCCAAACAATAAGCTTGCAATCTTTGAGCACAGCAGCCATATTAGATTGCTTTGAAATTGAGCAATGTGGTGTTTCTAAATGAAACAAATTAAATGGAATCTTTAGAGTAGATTGCGCTGTGCGACCACCATTTAGTAAAGTGGCTGCGATACCGGAAAAAGCAACGGCCAATGCAATTTTTTACTTTGCCGTACCTTTGCCAATAATAAATTTAAAAGATACGATTTACCTGTTCCACCAGGTACATCTAAAAAATAGATTTCTCCTTTTTCTGCTTCAACGCTATGCAGTAACTTTTCGTATACTTGTTTTTGCTCAGCAGTAAGGAGTAGCTCATTATTAACAACAAAATTATCGCAATTTTCATAATTTGTTTCTCTATGATATTCATTATTTTGAACAATTTCCTCGGATCTGATTGGTAGTGGAAGTCCATAGTTAGTCAAGTTTTGACCACCAATAGACAGTACTATATCTTCAATGTAAAAAAGACATTTATTAAATACATTATTCAGAATACTTTGATCAATATTTCTGTCTTGTAAAATATGAAAGACTCTTAAAATATCTTCTGAGAAACTCTCTTTATAAATATTCCAAAGTTTAAGAGCATCCGAAATTTGACAAAATACTTACATTATTGCAAAAAGTTCCCTCAGTTTTGTAGGATTTTGACATATGACAGCTTCGGCTATAGTTGAATCCCAGTGCTTATCATCTTCTAGTAATCCTAGAGCTTTACACGCCAATTGAAATGATGCGTATGCTATACCATTAACGGTTTTTAAATTTGAAAATGAAGTTGGCCCTCTTACAAAATGTAGTAAAAGTCTTAAATAAAAACATTCTGTATTATTGGGATGAATAGAGAGTTTACACTATTCCCAAAGCTGAATCTCTTTTAACTCCAGGAAAATTTGGCACATCATGCCCTCGTTTTCTTCTTTGAAATTCTTTATTGTTCCATGTAAAATACGATGGAACTTCACAATATAGAAGCGTTCTTGCAAACTCATCACGTGTGCATAGCTCAAAGAAGGCTAGCAAAGTGGTTTTGGGTGTAATGCTTAATCTGTCAAGTAATTGTTGCGGATTATTGGGGTTAAAATATATCCGTTGACCATTTTCTAAATGAACAGCTAAGTGTGTAATAGCCGGAAAACGTTCATGTATGGGAAATGCAAGGATTCTTCATACCGCTTCTGATCTACTTATTTAACGGCCACTTTCATACATATTAATTTCATTACGTTGGTCTTCAAGAGTAAATGATGCTTGATCACTGCCCTTGTTAACAGTATTTAATAGACTTTACAGAACTACATTACTCAACATTTATGTGAACTTCAAATGTTCTCAAATAGAGTTGGGCGTCGGGATCGGGACTTTCGGGAATCCCGCGGGTCCCGAAAAAATTATCGGGATCGGATGGGATGGGAGCGATTTTTAAAAAAATCCGGGTAAGTCGGGATAAGTGGTCGATCCCGAAATTCCCGCGGGACCCGGTAAACCTGTCGAGACCCGAAAATCCGTCGGGACCTTAACAAAATGTTGGCCATAAATGTTCTGTATTTATTGAAATTACCCACCGATTGAATTTTTTAGTGACACGATGTACCGCAAGTGCAATATATGGGAGCATTTACATGTATTTTCACTATTACGAAATTCGGTCACTCATTTCCAATAGTTGGTGCAGCAATTAATTGCCAAGAAAAGTGAAGAAATTTTGGAAGAGAGAACTCGATTGACTGGTAGAAATTTTGAGAGAATATTGTTTTTAAACAAAAATTTAAATCTTAAGATTATATTTTTAAAAAAAATATATACACACTTATTTGAAAAAAAAATTTCGGGAAAATGTCGGGACCCGTGGGATAGACACAAAATTTTCGGGACATTCGGGATGGGAAAAGCGAATTTGATTTCGGGACGGGATGGGATGGGAAGCAATTTCTTTCCCGATCCCATCTCTATTCTCAATAGAACACAGTTATAAGGCACAACCCAACGATTATCTATGCAATTACCATTTATATTAATTGCATTACCACCATCTTCTATCGCTCTTCTACGATATAGAGGGTAACTATCTTTTCCAGTCACAGTTTCTTTAAGTAATTCTCGAGGAAACCTTTTGGTACATTTTCCATTTTTCGTGCATGGCGATTTATTGTTAAATGCACCGCAAGGACCATGAATCATATTTGACTTAACAATGTTAAATAACAAAGGATCCTCATCTGCGTTTGGTATTTCGGCACAGATAATTTTATCGATTTTATCTGGTCTTATTTTATTTTCTAACCAAGGTAGAATATGTATATGTGGTAAGCCCCGCTTTTGCCATTCCACAGAGTACACGAAACATTGCTCGCTTCCAAACATAGAACCTTTTGTCAATAGTGACATTTAAGCTTTAACTTTTAAATGAAAAACTCGAGCTATAATGTCATTTTGATGTCATTCCATTGTGGATTGCATGTGAATGTTATGCAAAGATCTGGTCGCTCATAATGGCGAACATACGTCATAGCATCTTGAGTCTTTTCATGCATATATCATGCAGAGCTTGTAAAAGAAGACGGTAAAATTACCATCTGACCATCTTGTTAGCCTATTGCATCTTGTAGATGTATATAGCTATCTGCTCTGAGTTTCGCTTGATTGTAGCGAATATAATTTAACCTTTTTGTTTCGATTTTAGCATACATATCAACTAAAAGTTGACTATAAAGGGAACGACAATAAATTAAATGATTTAACTCAGATTGACGAATCATTATTTTATAACTGTAAAAGCTTAACGCAGATATCTTTTTTTTTTGTTCCTCCTTTTTTAATAATGAATTCCATTCTTGTATATCCACTGAATAGCCATCTTCGCCATAAGGAAATAGCAAAGGGTTCTGTAAGGCATCGTATGATCGATGCACCTCACTTATACGATGTAATTTATAATTATGGCTTTCAATAATAATATTGCGCTTTTCAAATTGCTGACCAACAATAACTATAGCTACTTCGCTTGATAGAGGTGCATTGTAAAGCCCTTTATGTGCACCAGCGGGTGTTCGATCAGCATGTATAACCAATTTATAGTCTTTGGTACTTGTTTGTATTTTATTGAGAGCCATTTTTAAATAAATTTTAAACAGTTGAGCTTCCTTTTCATCATCACCAACAAAATAAATTTGAAGAAACTGCATTTCTTCATTTGGCAAAGGTCGGACACTACCAATTAAGTGATACACTTGTCCTTGGACTTTAAAGGTTGACCAACTTTCATTTATAGTTTTTGTACTTCCAAAAGAATTCATTTGAAAGCATACTTTCTTACACGATCAAAGAAATTATCATGCTTGGGATGTCCACAAATTATTAAGCTTTTAAGTGGATCAGGCAAACTTTCATTTTGGGAAAGCTTAACTTTTTTTGCCTTGTAACAGATACCCAGGGGTAATTTTTCCATTTTAAAGCATTACAATGTTTGCATATAAAATTCATACTACCAAGTTGAGTAACTTTATCTGACTTGTAAATTATTTCAAAATCTTAGCTTAAGCCAGACATGGCCATGCACGCAAACGCCTTTCTTGACGTGCATTAGGATTATTAGCCTGATGTCTTCTCACTGCAACTCTATGAGCTTCAGAATTATTAACCTGAAATCTTTTTGATGCTTCTATGCGCTTACCCCTATTGATATATGTATTAAAATGAAGTCAAGAAAAACTCACTTCTGCAAGTCATTTTAATACACGGGCTCAGCGCTGCTGGTCCCAAACCCAAAGAGGCAGCTTAAAACTTGAACACGCTCGCGCATCGCTCTTCATGTTCGGCGCTAGAAGACAAATTATTTTTAAATCTTGCTCCGATCATGCGCCTTCGTTGTTGGCTATTTCGGTTAACTCTCTTATGTATGCGCGCGCTCTGCAAGTCTAACAAAGAGCGTAGTAACGCTACCTTCTTCGCACGCACTGAATTAACGCAAAACATATATAAGAGGCTGCAGCTAAGTGAATTGCATATTGCCTTTAGCTTTAATTTAGTGTGTGCGGAACGACAATAAATTAAATGATTTAACTCAGATTGACGAATCATTATTTTATAACTGTAAAAGCTTAACGCAGATATCTTTTTTTTGGTTCCTCCTTTTATAATAATGAATTCCATTCTTGTATATCCACTGAATAGCCATCTTCGCCATAAGGAAATAGCAAAGGGTTCTGTAAGGCAGCGTATGATCGATGCACCTCACTTATACGATGTAATTTATAATTATGGCTTTCAATAATAATATTGCGCTTTTCAAATTGCTGACCAACAATAACTATAGCTACTTCGCTTGATAGAGGTGCATTGTAAAGCCCTTTATGTGCACCAGCGGGTGTTCGATCAGCATGTATAACCAATTTATAGTCTTTGGTACTTGTTTGTATTTTATTGAGAGCCATTTTTAGATCTTTTACATAACGATTATGATGATGAAACATACATTGAAGATCATTTACTACGCTTAAATCAGCATTTGAAATATTTTTGCAACGCAGTTGAGCTTCCTTTTCATCATCACCAACAAAATAAATTTGAAGAAACTGCATTTCTTCATTTGGCAAAGGTCGGACACTACCAATTAAGTGATACACTTGTCCTTGGACTTTAAAGGTTGACCAACTTTCATTTATAGTTTTTGTACTTCCAAAAGAATTCATTTGAAAGCATACTTTCTTACACGATCAAAGAAATTATCATGCTTGGGATGTCCACAAATTATTAAGCTTTTAAGTGGATCAGGAAAACTTTCATTTTGGGAAAGCTTAGCTTTTTTTGCCTTGTAACAGATACCCAGGGGTAATTTTTCCATTTTAAAGCATTACAATGTTTGCATATAAAATTCATACTACCAAGTTGAGTAACTTTATCTGACTTGTAAATTATTTCAAAATCTTAGCTTAAGCCAGACATGGCCATGCACGCAAACGCCTTTCTTGACGTGCATTACGATTATTAGCCTGATGTCTTCTCACTGCAACTCTATGAGCTTCAGAATTATTAACCTGAAATCTTTTTGATGCTTCTATGCGCTTACCCCTATTGATATATGTATTAAAATGAAGTCAAGAAAAACTCACTTCTGCAAGTCATTTTAATACACGGGCTCAGCGCTGCTGGTCCCAAACCCAAAGAGGCAGCTTAAAACTTGAACACGCTCGCGCATCGCTCTTCATGTTCGGCGCTAGAAGACAAATTATTTTTAAATCTTGCTCCGATCATGCGCCTTCGTTGTTGGCTATTTCGGTTAACTCTCTTATGTATGCGCGCGCTCTGCAAGTCTAACAAAGAGCGTAGTAACGCTACCTTCTTCGCACGCACTGAATTAACGCAAAACATATATAAGAGGCTGCAGCTAAGTGAATTGCATATTGCCTTTAGCTTTAATTTAGTGTGTGCGGAACGACAATAAATTAAATGATTTAACTCAGATTGACGAATCATTATTTTATAGCAGTAAAAGCTTAACGCAGATATCTTTTTTTTTGGTTCCTCCTTTTATAATAATGAATTCCATTCTTGTATATCCACTGAATAGCCATCTTCGCCATAAGGAAATAGCAAAGGGTTCTGTAAGGCAGCGTATGATCGATGCACCTCACTTATACGATGTAATTTATAATTATGGCTTTCAATAATAATATTGCGCTTTTCAAATTGCTGACCAACAATAACTATAGCTACTTCGCTTGATAGAGGTGCATTGTAAAGCCCTTTATGTGCACCAGCGGGTGTTCGATCAGCATGTATAACCAATTTATAGTCTTTGGTACTTGTTTGTATTTTATTGAGAGCCATTTTTAGATCTTTTACATAACGATTATGATGATGAAACATACATTGAAGATCCTTTACTACGCTTAAATCAGCATTTGAAATATTTTTGCAACGCAGTTGAGCTTCCTTTTCATCATCACCAACAAAATAAATTTGAAGAAACTGCATTTCTTCATTTGGCAAAGGTCGGACACTACCAATTAAGTGATACACTTGTCCTTGGACTTTAAAGGTTGACCAACTTTCATTTATAGTTTTTGTACTTCCAAAAGAATTCATTTGAAAGCATACTTTCTTACACGATCAAAGAAATTATCATGCTTGGGATGTCCACAAATTATTAAGCTTTTAAGTGGATCAGGCAAACTTTCATTTTGGGAAAGCTTAACTTTTTTTGCCTTGTAACAGATACCCAGGGGTAATTTTTCCATTTTAAAGCATTACAATGTTTGCATATAAAATTCATACTACCAAGTTGAGTAACTTTATCTGACTTGTAAATTATTTCAAAATCTTAGCTTAAGCCAGACATGGCCATGCACGCAAACGCCTTTCTTGACGTGCATTAGGATTATTAGCCTGATGTCTTCTCACTGCAACTCTATGAGCTTCAGAATTATTAACCTGAAATCTTTTTGATGCTTCTATGCGCTTACCCTTATTGATATATGTATTAAAATGAAGTCAAGAAAAACTCACTTCTGCAAGTCATTTTAATACACTGGCTCAGCGCTGCTGGTCCCAAACCCAAAGAGGCAGCTTAAAACTTGAGCACGCTCGCGCATCGCTCTTCATGTTCGGCGCTAGAAGACAAATTATTTTTAAATCTCGCTCCGATCATGCGCCTTCGTTGTTGGCTATTTCGGTTAACTCTCTTATGTATGCGCGCGCTCTGCAAGTCTAACAAAGAGCGTAGTAAAACTACCTTCTTCGCACGCACTGAATTAACGCAAAACATATCTAAGAGGCTGCAGCTAAGTGAATTGCATATTGCCTTTAGCTTTAATTTAGTGTGTGCGGAGGAGTTAGGGTTATTAAACTTTATGAATGACATGCAAAGCGCGCACATAAAATAGAGAGTGAACGTAAATGAGCAACATCAAAGGAACATGATCGGAGCGAGATTTGTAATAACCTGATTATCTTAAGAGCAACACGCACACTTATGTCAACGCCCTATGCTTGTTCGCAATTGCATATCAATAACATATTAATAATGTTAGTTAGTTTTGTCTTAGTTATATAAGCAGCAAGTAGGCAAATCCACCCCCATAAAATATTCTGGTGTGGGTAATTTTTCTAGACGCACCAAGTTTTGTTTTGTTGTTTGTTGTTTTTTTAAATCAATCACACCAACAAAAAGTAGCAGTGCGGGCCCAACAACAACAACAACAAACGCTTCTTGCAAGTGTACGAACCTTTTTTTATGACACTTTGCTTGCGGGACTCAAAGGCGTCATTGCCCATTGTTTTGTTTTTGTATTCTCGCTCGCGATCGAGCTGTCAGCTTGTCCGACAATTTGGCGACAGTAGTGGAATGGGTAATTGTTGTAATTGTAATTTGATTTTTAAAATGGGTAAAAAGTGCTCCAAATCGTATGGGAGGTACTTGAAAGAGTTGTCCAAATAAAAATTCCTTTCTTAGTGCTCACTTTCAACCTGCATAAAATATTGTGTGAAAATTTCAGCCTTGTAGCTCTTTTCGTTTAGGCTGTGGCAATGTTAACAATCACTTAGGACAAACTCTTTTATATATATACAGTGACTCACAGCTTAAATGATGCAGGGTCAAATAAAAAGTTTAAGGTGCTATATATTTTAAACCAGAGGAAAAACAAAAAATGTTTAAACGCCAATTTGTTTTATGTTTTATCACATTTAAAAAAGGAACTTTATTTGTTTCTAAAATATTGCTAAGTTTTATATATACACTAAAAACTAAAAATACATCTAAAATATAGGTCACAGCTTAAATGATGCAGACACAAACCAGTTATATTTTTGCCGAATAAAAGGTTTAATAAGGATTTTACTACTTAGTATGTAATCCCTTAACCTTTACAATAGCCCTTAACCTATTATTCATCGAAGAGACCATCTTCCAAGTGGTTTCCGGGCATATTTTGCTCCATTCCTCCATTAGAGCATTTTTAAGGTCCTATTTGCTGGAAATCCGATGATTCCAGATGTTGTTCTCCAGCATAGTCCACAAATTTTCAATAACATTTAAATATGGAGACTGGGCCGGAGGAATCATGACGTGGGGGCAGTTCCAGGTAAGCCAGGACTGCACTATTCCGAACGTATGTTTGGGGTCGTTGTCGTGGTAGAACCGGAAATCACGTCGGATTCCTAACTTTTTGGCGCTTTGGATCAAATTTTCTTTAAGAATATTGAGGTACATAGTCTTATCCATCGTCGACTCAAAAATCGCCAAGTTTCCAACGCCGGCTGCCGACTTACATGCCCATACCATCACACTTCCTCCGCCATGCTTAACTGTTGCTTTTACGTTTTTTGGATCCAGCTCAGTGTTGGGCTGTCGCCACACCAAATTTCTTTTGGAACACAGTAATTTTTGCAGACGAGTCAAAATTCAATCATTTTGGGTCGAACGAGTGAAATTTTGTGTCTTATTACATTGAAGATATTGTACTGTCTATTGGTGGTCAAAACTTGACTTATTATGGACTTCCACAACCAATTAGATCCGAGGAAAATGTTCTAAATATTGAATATCATAGAGAAACAAATTATGAAAATTGCGATATTTTTATACTCGATACCGAAGGTAAAGAGTATATTGAGTTTGTGCAATGTCCGTCACTTTTTTCCACACCCTTCATGCGAGAGACTTGAAATGTTCATTTCGAACCCAGCCTTTTATCTACTCTAACGTAGATAATTTCTCCTTCTTTATATTTCCTTATTGGCTTTCTCTTTTGGTTATGGTATGTCAAATCTTCATTCCGTTTTTCGCTAATTATACTCGATACCGAAGGTAAAGAGTATATTGGTTTTGAGCAATGTCCGTCATGGTGTCTGTCCGTCAGTCCGTCCGTATGTGTGCATGTTTTTTCCACACCCTTCAAGCTAGAGACTTGAATTTTTCCAATTCTCTTTATCTATGGGATAGTAAATTAAAGTGTCAAGATGGGGTTCTACGATAACTGGGGGGCTGGCAAATCGATAAATTCGATAGCCCAATACCGATAAATCCACATATTTCGCACATCCTTACAGCTAGAAGTACCAAATTTGGTAAGAAGATAGCTATTAGCAACCACCAAAAAACTGCATCAAAAATTTTGGAGCCACGCCCCCCATTCCGCCCTCAGCCCCCCCGCATTTTAAAGTCAAAAAAGACTATATATCCCACAGTTTTTGAGCTATAGCCACCAAATTTGGTGCCAAGATAGGTGATGATGACCCCCTAAAAACTGCACCAAAAGTTTGGATGCCACGCCCACCGATACTGCCCTAGCCGCCCCCATCCACCCCAACGCTTCGTCAAAAACGGGAATGCGTGTATCTTCCAGAGTTGCCGTGCTAGAGTCACCAAATTTGGTAGGAAGATAGCTGGCAACGACCCCCAAAAATTTGCATCAAAGTTTTGGAGCCACGCCCTCCATTTCGCCCCCCTTTCCCCACTTTTTACAATTTTCGAGCTTCAGTCACCAAATTTGGTATGAAGATAGGAATTGACATTCCACAAAGATCTGCATCACAAATTTGGATGCCACGCCCACCCATACCGCCCCCAGCCCCCCTGGCCCCACTTTTTACAAATTTCGAGCTAGAGTCACCAAATTTGGTATGAAGATAGCAAGCCTAGCTATGGGCTACATACCTAGGGCATGGAGGACGGCCAGGGTGATCTTTATCCCGAAAGTGGGGAAAAAGGACCCCTTTCACCCCAAATCTTTCAGGCCGATCAGCCTGACATCCTTCTTGCTAAAAACCCTTGAAAAGATAGTTGATAATCACATCAGGATCTCGTACCTAGTGTCCAGTCCCCTGCATGATCACCAACATGCCTATAGAGAAGGAAAGTCGACAGAACCGGCTCTCCTTGACCTAGTTAACAGTCTTCAGTGCTCAGTGAAGGCCAAAGACGTTGCTCTCTGTGCTTTCATGGACATAGAGGGCGCTTTTGATAACACAGCACATGATGTTGTGGTTAGGGCGCTTCAGGGAAAAGGGGTTGAGCCAGGACTTACTCTCTGGCTAGGCAAGCTCCTTGACACTAGAATTGCGGAAGTCACTGTCAACAATTTGACGGTCAGGGCCCAAACCACCAGAGGTTGTCCACAGGGGGGTGTCCTATCACCTCTCCTCTGGTGTCTCGTGGTGGACGAGCTACTAGTCAAACTTACAGATAATGGGTTTGAATGCCAAGGCTACGCTGATGACATTACCATTGTCTGTAAAGGTAACTTCGAGAACACGCTTTGTGATAGAATAACTCTGGGTCTTAAACTCTGCTTGGACTGGTGCAAGGACGTGGGGCTGAATTTCAATCCAGCAAAAACCACAATTGTCGCCTTCACCAATCGTTACAAGTTAAAGTCCATAAGACCCATATCTGTTGGGGGTACGGTAATTCCACTCTCTACGGAGACAAAGTATCTGGGGGTAATCTTGGACAAGAGACTACTGTGGAAACAGCATATTAAGCATGCGGTACGCAAGGCCACAATAGCCCAAATGTGCTGTAGGTCTCTCGCAGGGAAAAACTGGGGTGTGTCCCCAAAATCCTTCTGTGGATGTACACAGCAATGGTGAGGCCCATAGTCAGCTACGGCGCTGCGGTATGGGCGGGACGTGTTGACCTGGATGTCACCAAACGGCAACTGGGCAAACTCCAGAGACTTGCCTGCACGTGCATCTCGGGCGCAATGCGTACCTGCCCGTCCTCAGCACTGGACGTACTGCTAGGACTTCCGCCTTTGCATGTCTACATCAAACACAGTGCGCACAGATCTATTATGAGATTGACAGGAGCGAACGCAATCACCTCTGTCACTAGTGCAACTGGCACACTGTTGGCCTTTCCGCAAGATGCGCAGATGGGCCTTTTTTAGTTTTGAGAAGCTCTTTAAAACGGAGCTTAGCAATAGAGCAGAATGGACTAGTCTGTCAACCACCTATAATGTGAAACCACATGCTATTAGATGGTACACGGACGGATCATTAACAGATGAGGGTGCTGGAGCTGGAGTCTGCGGACCCCGACTCAAGTATCATGAGCCCCTGGGCAAATTCCCCAGCATTTTCCAAGCGGAAGTGCACGCGATTGAAAGATGTGCTACCTTTAACTTCGAGAGGGGTTACGTTCATAGAAACATAGCCATTTTCTCAGACAGCCAGGCAGCGATAAAAGCACTTAGTGCTTATAAAATCGTCTCCAAACTGGTTTGGCAATGTATCGAAGCACTCAATAGGTTGGGCAGTAAGAACAAAGTCACCATCTATTGGGTACCGGGACATGCGGGTGTTCCTGGAAATGAGGTCGCCGATATTTTGGCCAGGAGAGGAGCTAGGACTCCTTTCCAGGGCCCTGAACCTTTCTGTGGGCTAGGACCAGGGTTTATCAGTCAGAGCAGTCGCATCGATCTGCTCAACGCATGCGAGGACGCTTGGCGGCTTTCACATGGGGCAAGACAGAGCAAGCGACTGCTAGGTAGCTACAACAAGAAGAGAACTGAGGACTGTCTGAAGTTGAGCAAAAGATCTCTTCGTATAGTCACAGGTTTCTTGACCGGGCACTGCAGACTGCGCAAGCATCTGCATAATCTCAGGTTAGGGGAAGACAGTCTTTGCAGACTGTGCCTGGAGGGGGATGAGACTCCAGAGCACCTGCTTGAGGAGTGTCCCGCCATCAGCCGACTGAGGCTCTCTCTTCTGGGGAGCCTCTTTCTGTCTACAGAGAAAATGAGGGCTCTCCGACCATGCCACATCGTTGCGTTCCTGCGATCGATCGGGCTGTTTGAGGAGCTGTAACTCACAAAATAGTAAGAGGGCACAATAGATCCTAGTGGTCGCAGTGCATGATCCTCGTTCCAATAATAATAATATAATAATAAAAGCAATTGATATTTCACAAATATCTGCATCAAAAATTTGGATGCCTCGCCCACTCATACCGCCCCCAGCCCCCCTTTCCCCACCTTTGACAAATTTTGAGCTAGAGTCACCAAATTTGGTATGAGGATAGCAATTGACATTTCACAAAGATCTGCAACAAAAATTTTGATGCAACAACTACCCCTACCGCCCCCAGCCCCCCCCTTTCCCTACATTTTACAAACTTTGAGCTAGAGTCACCAAATTTGGAAGGAATATAGCTGGTGGCATCCCCATCTGCATCGGAGAATCTTTAAGGCAGCGTACACCCCTGCCGCATCCGCAACCCTTTGCAATCAGGCCTCTTTTTACCGGTTTTAATACTGGTATCGAGTATGCCGCAGTCGGTTGCGTCCGACTGCAACGTTTCCACTTGTTTTTATACTGGTTTGTTCTCTGGTTGCTTTAAATTTTTGTGGATCTGATAATATTTGATTTCCGAAAAATATTTCTATGTGTTTTTTCTTGGTGGTGGAGTGAATTGTCTGGTTATATTCTTGTACGTGTTTAAATATTAAATCTTCGAAACTAGCAATGTCGTCGTCTTTTTTGATTCATTTCATTATCTATCTATCGTATTTCGTAAAGACTGTAGCTTTTAACTGATCGTTTAACAAGAGTTTGATTGCTGCTGAGTTCATTGTCTTTTCATTGTCCATAACGACTGATTGTGGCATTCCGAACGCTATCATGATTTCCCTGAGGGGAACTTTTAAATCTTCTGATGCTTTTGATTTTACTATTTTTATTTGCGCGTACTTTGAAAATTTGTCTATCGCGGTGAGAACAATTTTTCTTTCTGTAGTATACAAATCAATGTGTACGATTTGCCCAGGGTATGCGGGAACTGGAGTTTTTTGGATTTCTCCTTGTTGTGGGTGCCTATCGTATTTCGCTAACTTACAGGTTTCGCACTGTTTGGCTATTGCAGTGACTTTCTTTATTAAACCGGGAAAAAGTATTTATTTAATATCTGGGTCTTATTTTCTGTTGGGTTCCTGTGTGCTCTAATATGTTCTTTTGTGATTATTTCATTTTGTTCTCCTTCTAACGGTACGTCCGTTACGTATTTCTGGGTATAACTCACTTTGTAATTATTAAAGTGAGTGGGGAGTATATTTTGTATCTTTCCCATTATACTATCGGAAGTGAGTAATCCATTAATTAGTTTTGGATCTAATCTTTCTTTCAGATGTTTATTTGCATGTCTGTGGGGTTTCTTGAGAGGGCATCGGCCACTACGTTCGATGTGCCTGGTTTATAGTGGAGTTCATGATTGTACTCTTCGAGGTTATGGTTTTTGTTGCTTAGGGCAAATGTCAAGGGTTGATGGTCGGTATAGATAATCACTTTAGAGGTACCGTAAAGGTACATGCGTAGGCTATGTAGTGCCCATACTATTGCCAACATTTCTTTTTCGTTAGTGGCATAGTTTTCTTTGGTTTTTGTAAGCGAACGCGAATGAAAGTGATTGGTCTCCCGTTCTGTTCCAGAACTGCGCCAATAGCGTAATTCGAAGCGTCCGTAGTGAGGTGGAACTCTTTCTTGAAATCGGGATAAGCGAGTATTACGTCTTTTGAAACTAGTGTGTTTTTTATCTTTTGAAAGGCTTCTAGAGCATTTTGGTCTAGAGAAACTTTAATTTTACTGGAAACGTTGTTCGAGAGTCGGCCATTCTCTCCCTTGAGTAGGTTGGTAAGTGGTTTCGCTATCTTAGCGTAATCGCAAATAAAACGTCTGTAGTAGCTACCCAAGCCTAAGAAGGCTCTCAAATCTCTTAGTGTTTTAGGTACTGGGAATTGTTGCATGGCTTTTACTTTTTCGACGTTAGTTTTTACGCCATCGGCCGAAATTGTAAAGCCTGATTTCTTTTCTGATTTACCGAAAACTATAATGTCATCTATGTAGACGTAACATCTCTTACTAACATGGTCTCTTAGGATAACATCTGGTGCTCTTTGAAATATTGATGAGGAGTTCTTTAATCCGAATGGTAAACGTGTGAACTCGAATTTCCCACCATTTACCGAAAAGGCTGTTTTCTCTATATCTTTGTCCTTTAGTGGAATCTGGTGAAACCCGCTTTTGAAGTCTATAACGGAAAAATATTTGTTGTCACCCAATTGTGCTAAAATGTCTCCAATGTCTGGAATTGGGTTTCGATCGGATATGGTTACTTTGTTTAATTTTCGGTAGTCTATAACTAATCTGTATTTCTTCTGTCCTGAAGCGTCTAGTTTTTTTGGCACCATCCACACAGGTGAGTTGTACGGTGACCGTGAAGGTCTTATTATGCCATCTTTTAGCAATTGTTCTATTATCTCTACTTCTGATTTTAACGAAGCAGGGTACTGATAATGTTTACTGTATATTGGTGTATCGGACGTGGTTTTTATTTCACCTGTTACTATTGTTGTATACGTTAGCTTTTCGTCGAGATCAGCGAATAACTCTGCATGCGTCTCGGTCATCCGATCCATGAGTTCTTTCTGTTTCTCCGACATATGGTCTGCTCTGACTTTTATATTATTAACGGCTTGAGTAGCCAGTTGTTTGATATTAATCTTATAATTTCCGTCTACTACCAGAACACCATTTCGGACATCGATTACAGCGTTAAGCTCTTTGAGGGTATCGTTACCCAATATACCATGAAAAGTTTTAAGAGTCCGGAGAAGGAAGAATTTGATAGGGGTTTGATCACGTCTGAATAAACTAAGATAAGTATGATGAGAGATTTTTGTCTGTCCTCCGACAGAATTTGCAATAAATGGTTTTTCGTTAAGTTTGGGCTTATGTACTAATTTGGATTGGATATAATTTTGATTTGAACCTGTATCTATTATAAATTTAAATGTTTTTCCGTCCCTCGTTTTGCAATTAAAATAGGGCAAGGAGGAACTGTTTAGTCTAAAAAATTAATGTCGGCTGTGTCTACTAATTCTGTTGTATATTCTTGTTCGTTTTCATATGGTGAAGCTCCTGGTAAGTAATCTACTCCTGTTTGTTCTAGATTTTCTAGATAAGCCTGTTTGTAGTCTTCTACTTGCGTATTATGCTCTTGCTACTCTTTAACCGTTTCTGGTTCGCCTGTAGTTACATGAAATTGTCTCTGAAATTTTTGGAGTGATCCTGTTTGACCTTGAGGTGGTGGACGCTTGCCAGTCAACTCATTATTTTGCATCCTATTCATGTAATTGAGGTGTTTTGATCGAATAGAATGATCAATGTCCATAGGCTCCGGTTTGGATTCTGGCTTTGGAGCGAATGGCCTAGGAGGCGCAGCATACGTTTGGCCTTGAGTAGGCAATTGCTGTTGGAAAGCAAATTGCGAATGTATGGGTCTGGTAATTGGTTTGTTTTGGAAAGGACCTGCCATTGGCATCTGATGTTGGTACGTAACGGGTCGTGGGGTGTGTTAAAGTCTAGGGTCGAAATTTCTCCACTGGTTTGTACCCTGTAAGGGCTTTTGTCCCAGGACTCTCATCATTGTCTGTCTAGGTGGCAAGGGTGGAGGCTGTTGTCTTATTTTGGGCGCAAAAGAATTTCTTTGTTCTTGATTTTCAACTAAGCTACACAAATGAAGTGCATGGCTTAGATCTCTTGGTTCTATAATTGCTAAGAGACGTGGTAGATCTCCATTTAACCCGCGTACGAACGTATCTAAGGCTTTGCCTCTGTAGTTATCGGTCAAAGCCTTTATAGTTTCTGGGGATTCTTCTTGTGCACCTATCTGATTTAATATTAAAGATAACTGGTGGTAGACAGCTTGATAAAATTCGTTTATTGTCATTCGATTTTGAGTCAGAGAAAACATCTGATATTCAAGAGTTTTTAAGTCTCTTTTATCAGCGTAGTGTGCGGTCAAACATTTGGAAATAGCTTTCCAATTCATTGGGGTGTTGTATGATTCTAAGACTGCATCAGCTTCGCCAACCACTTTGTTGCGTACGGATAAAGTTATCAAATAATATTTGTATGACTGTTCTTGCCCTTCATAGATACTCATAATTCGTTCAACATTCTTTTTCCATGAATTGAACGTTGTTCTGTCTCCGGAGAATTCCCTGATAAGCCTTACTATTTCTGGTATTTTTTCTTGATCTTCACCTGCGCTGGGTCAAACAAATGGAATGTCACGGAGATTCTCGTGTATTCATTATAACTGTTCTTAATTCTGGACTTGTTACCGGTGTACTGGTACCAAGTTGCATATTTGTTGCTTGGCTTGTGCCACCTTCGATACCGAGGTTTGCCATGGCATTTACTATATCGTCTGGCATGTTATTGACAAAACTACGGAATGAGATTATGATTTAAGTTAAGCGGACCACAATAATTTGAAAAGATTATTTTTTATGTGAAAATCTTTAGCAGCAATTTTCAAGGCAAAAATTTATTGATTATGAAAATTTAAATTTTAACTTTATAAATTTTTATTTATTTTTTACTTTAATTATAAGTATTTTTGAATTTTTTTGTTATATTTTAAATAGTCAGTAACTTTTAACTAGCTCGAAAATAATTTTCATTTTTACGGATTCTTTAACTCTTTACTTAATATGATTGTAGAAAATGTTTCACTTAATTTTAGTTTCTTGTAATTTTGTATTTTTTTTTTTTTCTTCTTATATGTGTTTCTAAATTGATTAACTTCTTTGTTGTTCGTTTTTTTTCTTATTAAATCACTTAAACACTAAGCTTACAGAATATAAAACATCCGGCGAATCTCCCGCGCTGGTCCTTTGGATGTATTCCTTTTTGTCCTGCGGCAGTGCAGCGGAGCGGTGATGCAGTAGGTGACTGGGGATCCTGGGGGACACTTGCGTGATTGGTGGTGGCTGGGGCCGGTAAGGGTGGGCGTGACTTCCAAATTTGTGATGCAGATCTTTGTGGAATGTCAATTGCTATCTTCATACCAAATTGGGTGACTCTAGCTCGAAATTTGTAATAAGTGGGGAAAGGGGGGCTGGGGGCGGTATGGGTGGGCGTGACATCCAAATTTTTGATGCAGATCTTTGTGGAATGTCAATTGCTATCTATATACCAAATTTGGTGACTCTAGCTCGAAGTTTAAAAAAGATGGGGAAAGGGGGGCTGAGGGCGGTAAGGGTGGGCGTGGCATCAAAATTTTTGATGCATATCTTTGTAAAATGGCAATTGCTATCTTCATACCAAATTTGGTGACTCTAGCTCGAAAATTGTAAAAAGTGGGGAAAGGGGGGTGAAATGGAGGGCGTGGCTCCAAAACTTTGATGCAGATTTTTGGGGGTCGTTGCCAGCTATCTTCCTACCAAATTTGGTGGCTCTAGCTCCACAACTCTGGAAGATACACGCATTCCCGTTTTTGACGAAGCGTTGGGGTGGATGGGGGCGGCTAGGGCAGTATTGGTGGGCGTGGCATCCAAACTTTTGATGCAGTTTTTGGGGGGTCATCATCACCTATCTTGGCACCAAATTTGGTGGCTCTAGCTCAAAAACTGTGGGAGATATAGCCATTTCTGATTTCAAAATGCGGTGGGGCTGGGGGCGGAATGGGTGGGCGTGGCTCCAAAACTTTGATGCAGTTTTTTGGGGGTCGTTACCAACTATCTTCTTACCAAATTTGGTGGCTCTAGCTCCACAACTCTGGAAGATACACTCATTCCCGTTTTTGACGAAGCGTTGGGGCACATGGGGGTGGCTGGGGCGGTATTGGTGGGCGTGGCATCCAATCTTTTGATGCAGTTTTTGAGGAGTCATCATCACCTATCTTGGCACCAAATTTGGTGACTATAGCTCAAAAACTGTGGGAGATATAGGCTTTTTAACTTTAAAATTCGGGGGGCTGGGGGCGGAATGGGGGCGTGGCTCCAAAATTTTTGATGCAGTTTTTTGGGGGTTGCTAGTAGCTATCTTCTTACCAAATTTGGTACTTCTAGCTGTAAGGATGTGCGAAATATGTGGATTTATCGGTTTTGAGTTATCGAATTTATCGATTTGCCAGCCCCCCAGTTATCGTAGAAACCCCATCTTGACACTTTAATTTACTATCCCATAGATAAAGAGAATTGGAAAGTTTCAAGTCTCTAGCTTGAAGGGTGTGGAAAAAAGTTGCGAACATACGGACGGACAGACGGACAGACGGACAGACGGACGGACACCATGACGGACATTGCACAAAGTCAATATACTCTTTACCTTCGGTATCGAGTATAAAAAGCTTGTGCTTTATTGTAGTGCAGATTTAGAACTAAAGTTATGACAATTATATCTTATGCTAGAAACCGCTGGCTGAAGTTCTTCTGTTTGTCGCCGCTGCCTCTGCTGCCGCTGCTGCTGCCGCCGCTGTTGCTGATGTCGCTGTAGCTGTTGTCGTTGTAGTGTTGGGTGTCCGGTAACCAGCTTGTGTCCCACGGTGGTGTTCGTTGTATGGCGCGCCGGTCGTTGGTCCCATGCAGGTATCTGCAGGAATCTGCTGACACAGCGCACGTGGCGGATGTCGTTCACGCGCTGCTGTCGTGGCTTATCACTTAGCGGAGTGCAATTTGGGTGCACTTGCGCCGTCGCTGCTGAGGCATTTTGGTATTTGTAAGATTTGTCGTTAATTTATATCAATAATATATCAATAATGATAGTGTGTTACGTTTTGTCTAAGTTATACATATAAGCAGCAAGCAGGCGAATCCACCCCCATAACATATTCTGGTGTGGGAAATTTTTCTAGACACACCAAGTTTTGTTATGTTGTTGTTGTTTATACTCGATACCGAAGGTAAAGAGTATATTGACTTTGTGCAATGTCCGTCATGGTGTCCGTCCGTCTGTCCGTCTGTCCGTCCGTATGTTCGCAACTTTTTTCCACACCCTTCAAGCTAGAGACTTGAAACTTTCCAATTCTCTTTATCTATGGGATAGTAAATTAAAGTGTCAAGATGGGGTTTCTACGATAACTGGGGGGCTGGCAAATAGATAAATTCGATAACTCAAAACCGATAAATCCACATATTTCGCACATCCTTACAGCTAGAAGTACCAAATTTGGTAAGAAGATAGCTACTAGCAACCCCCAAAAAACTGCATCAAAATTTTGGAGCCACGCCCCCCATTCCGCCCCCAGCCCCCCCGAATTTTAAAGTTAAAAAAGCCTATATCTCCCACAGTTTTTGAGCTATAGTCACCAAATTTGGTGCCAAGATAGGTGATGATGACTCCTCAAAAACTGCATCAAAAGATTGGATGCCACGCCCACCAATACCGCCCCAGCCACCCCCATGTGCCCCAACGCTTCGTCAAAAACGGGAATGAGTGTATCTTCCAGAGTTGTGGAGCTAGAGCCACCAAATTTGGTAAGAAGATAGTTGGTAACGACCCCCAAAAAACTGCATCAAAGTTTTGGAGCCACGCCCACCCATTCCGCCCCCAGCCCCACCGCATTTTGAAATCAGAAATGGCTATATCTCCCACAGTTTTTGAGCTAGAGCCACCAAATTTGGTGCCAAGATAGGTGATGATGACCCCCCAAAAACTGCATCAAAAGTTTGGATGCCACGCCCACCAATACTGCCCTAGCCGCCCCCATCCACCCCAACGCTTCGTCAAAAACGGGAATGCGTGCATCTTCCAGAGTTGTGGAGCTAGAGCCTCCAAATTTGGTGGGAAGATAGCTGGTAACGACCCCCAAAAAATTTTGGAGCCACGCCCACCCATTACGCCCCCAGCCCCCCTTTCCCCATCTTTTTTAAACTTCGAGCTAGAGTCACCAAATTTGGTATATAGATAGCAATTGACATTCCACAAAGATCTGCATAAAAAAATTTGGATGTCACGCCCACCCATACCGCCCCCAGCCCCCCTTTTCCCCACTTATTACAAATTTCGAGCTAGAGTCACCAAATTTGGTATGAAGATAGCAATTGCCATTTTACAAAGATATGCATCAAAAATTTTGATGCCACGCCCACCCTTACCGCCCTCAGCCCCCCTTTCCCCATCTTTTTTAAACTTCGAGCTAGAGTCACCAAATTTGGTATATAGATAGCAATTGACATTCCACAAAGATCTGCATAAAAAAATTTGGATGTCACGCCCACCCATACCGCCCCCAGCCCCCCTTTTCCCCACTTATTACAAATTTCGAGCTAGAGTCACCAAATTTGGTATGAAGATAGCAATTTCCATTTTACAAAGATATGCATCAAAAATTTTGATGCCACGCCCACCCTTACCGCCCTCAGCCCCCCTTTCCCCATCTTTTTTAAACTTCGAGCTAGAGTCACCAAATTTGGTATATAGATAGCAATTGACATTCCACAAAGATCTGCATAAAAAAATTTGGATGTCACGCCCACCCATACCGCCCCCAGCCCCCCTTTTCCCCACTTATTACAAATTTCGAGCTAGAGTCACCCAATTTGGTATGAAGATAGCAATTGACATTCCACAAAGATCTGCATCACAAATTTGGAAGTCACGCCCACCCTTACCGGCCCCAGCCCCCCTTTCCCCACTAAATACAATTTTCGAGCTAGAGTCACCAAATTTGGTATGAAGATAACAATTGACATTCCACAAAGATCTGCATCAAAAATTTGGATGACACGCCCACCCAAACCGCCCCCAGCCCCCCCTTTCCCCACCTTTTACAAATTTTTAGCTAGAGTCACCAAATTTGGTATGAAGATAGCCGGTGGCATCCCCGTCTGCATCGGAGAATCTTTAAGGCAGCTTAAACCCCTGCCGCATCCGTACCCCTTTGCATTCAGGCCTCTTTTTACCGGTTTTAATTCTGGTATCGAGTATGCCGCAGTCGGTTGCGTCCGACTGCAACGTTTCCACTTGTTTTTTTTTAAATCAATGACACCAACAAAAAGTAGCAGTGCGGGCCCAACAACAACACTTACAACAACAACAAACGCTACTTGGGTCGTAAATCAATAGCCAAAGGCACCCAAATTTGAAGTGATACATGTACATAAAATAATGAAAATTATTTTCAAGCCCATTGTTCACTTAATTGTGTAGGCACTTATTCATTAAGAAGCGGAAATCCGTTTCTTTTTTGCAAGTGTACGAACCTTTTTTTATGACTTTGCTTGTGCGACGCGAAGGCGTCACTGCGCATTCTTAATATAGAGATGATTAAGACAATTTTAATAAACATTATTAATTATAATAAACAAATTTATTGTGTATACTTTACTTTTTATTATATTTATAAATAAATAAGGAATTTTATGATAAAAATTTTGCACGCTTAAAACTAACTACATAATACAAGCGACATAGGAAAATGACGTAGACACTATGTCTACTTCTTTGCTTTGCCCAGCACCAAAATTACATGTGTGTGTGTGTGTGTGTTACATTTTATTATTATGTAATCATCTTTCGCTACACCAGCAAAACATATGCGCGCATTAATAACAACACACACACATCTATATATGCATTTTGGGCGCGATTTAGCCTTTCTTATTATGCGCGCGCGCCTTTATGATAGTTGGCGGTTCCCTAAAAAGAACCAAGTATCCTCTGGGTAGCTCCAGCAATAACATGCATGGAGTGAGCTAAATGTGAGAAGGCGAATATGTAAATCAGATGTTGTTAGTTGTAAACTGCAAAGACTATTTAACATAAAGATGGGTTTTAAGAGCTGGAATGTTATGTTAATTAACAGAGTCGCAACCACGAAGCGGACAACTGGGGAAACAGCGAAAAGCCACTATTTCTTATCATTTGTTTACCTACTACCACTAAGGAAAAATATTATAGAGCAATCATTGCGTACGGGGCTTGTTGGGAACTCATGAGCTGTACATTTGTGAAAAAAACTTTCTGAGTGCTCCCATAGCACTTCGGGTGTCGAGCCGAATGGAAGCTCTCGATTTCTTGCTCAGAATTATTTTTGTTTGAGAAATCGCTAAAAATAGTCTGATTAAATAACATATTTCGTTGTGGGTAACTCTTCGAGCGGCAAACTTGATAATCTAGCAAATAGGCTTTTTCGAAATAGCATTTTCTTGTGTTGCTGTTTGTGGGCATACAAAAAGGAATTCATAGATTGCTGGGTGTTTACACATTTTGTTGCTGCTTGTGAAAAATGCTTTATCTTAAATGTATTGTTTTGATATGACTTAATTATATGTTAATAGAAAAGAGATTTATTATGTAATCATCAATCATAGATATAATTAAATAAATAAAAAATATGGCAAAATTTTAAAATTATTTCATATGTGCTTTTTAATAAACAAAATAAGAAAGTCTTAAATATACATATACACCTGTAAAAAAAATAAAAATTTCATAAAAACTGAGACAGGTTCTTGTACCATTAATGCATAAATGTGAGCGCACACATTCAAGCACTGTTCAAATTTAAAAATCCCACCCCAAAAATAACAAAACCATCACACGCAAAAATAACAAAACCATACACGCAAATCTCACACGAATATAAACAGCAGAGCTGCGTGGACCGACCGTCCCATTCGGCTGCCACTCTGCGTCTAAGCGCAAACAAAAATAATTCTGAGCAAGAAATCGAGAGCTTCCATTCGGCTCGACACCCGAAGTGCTATGGGAGCACTCAGAAAGTTTTTTTCACAAATGTACAGCTCATGAGTTCCCAACAAGCCCCGTACGCAATGATTGCTCTATAATCTTTATTCTTAATGCTACTACACTCGCTACAATGTCAGCTGGTGCGAAGTCGGCCATCATTGTTTAGCTTTTTGTTGTGACTGCAAAGTGTGCGAAGCGCAAGGCATAATTAAGTGTTGCCGCACTTCGTTTCTCTTGTTGTTGTCACAAAATTTTAAATCGACAATTTTATACTTTGCTTTTTTCGGCTTGCTGCTGCTCAACAAGAAAGGGTGGTATAGACTTTATATGAACTTTGTGCAATTTAATAGATAAACGTTAGATACTTTAATATATTGTCTGGTTTATATGCTTATTTATATGTTGGCAATGAGTTTGGGTTCTCACAACTTATAAAACAAGTTGTATCGTACACATATATGTACGGCAAGAAAGCAACGTGGGCTATTAGTCGACTTCGACTTTATTGCGGACAGACAGACAGGTTAAAGAAAATACGTGCGCTCTTTCCATGTGATATTTCAGAAGTGATTTTATATTTTCTCTCCGCTCAGCGGTGGTGTGCCAATATTCAACTATGTTAATTACAGAGTTACATTACATGTGCACTTGACTTAACATTACGATATTGAAATAATACTAGAATTCATTTAGTTTTTTATCTTAATTGAAATGACTAAACATCGGCCGCGTTGAATGGCCAGAGGGCTTCAAACAAGCTACAAAATATTATATACTTCAACAATTGTATACATTTCAATTTAAAAATCCAAGCTTCATTTGTTAACAAGTTAATCTATATTAAACGGCAGCGGTGCTAGTCGATGGATAGCTCGTTTATACACGCCGTTCTTGGTTCGAACGACTGCGACGCGGACTTTGCTGTCTGCTCCCTTGACGACCTCCTCGATGACCCCGAGCAGCCACTGCTGTGGTGGACTGTTGTCTTCGTGGATTATTACGACGTCTCCTATTGCCATGTTGCGCTCCTCTTTGTTCCATCGTTGTCGCTGCTGCAGCCCCAGCAGATAGTTACGTGACCAATCCGCCCAAAAAGCGCTGCTTGATGGCTGAGATCAGCTGCCATCTTTTCAAGTACGAGAGCCTTTCGTCTGGCATCACCTGATTTGATGCGCATGGCAGCGTTCCTAGCGTTTCGCCTACCAACAGATGGGCTGGCGTTACAGCTTCGCCGTCGTTGGGGTTGGTGCTCAAAGCTATGAGCGGACGAGAGTTCAAAATTGCTTCCGCGTCGACCATTATTGTCTCCAGTTCGTCCTGGCGAAGCACGGCGCTGCCAATGGCCTTGAGCATCAGTCCCTTCGCAGATTTGACTGCCGCTTCCCAGAGACCGCCAAAATGCGGTGATCGGGGGGGGGTATGAAGCTGAACGTTATGCCGCGCTCGGCAGCATAGGCCGCTATAGCATCCCGATGCGTGTTGATGTTCATTTCCAACTCCGAGATTATTCGCGCAGCACCGACGAAATTCGTTGCATTGTCGCAATATATCTTTTCTGCAACTCCCCGACGTCCAACAAACCTGGATAAAGACATAATGAATGAGGGGGAGGTTAAATCAGCTACAAGTTCCATGTGGACAGCCTTAGATGTAAAGCATACAAATACAGCTATATACATTTTAACAGGTCGTTTTCCACGAATACCTAGCGACACAAGAAATGGACCAAAAAAATCCACGCCGCTGATTTTAAAAGGCCTGTTGCCATGCAGGCGATCAGCGGGCAAATTTTCCATTATTTGTGAGGCGAGAACTGGCTTATACCGAAAGCAGTAGACACAACGTCTAACTATTGCGTTGCATTCTTGGCGAGCGTTGATCAACCACACTTGCTGGCGGAGAATGCTCAGTAAAACGCGAGGATTGGCATGACAGTTCGAACGATGCAAGTAATTTAGATATGTTTCGATAAACCGATTGCCTTTCGGCATAAGTAAGGGAAACTTTGCATTATGTGGAAGTGGCGCTTTTACCAAACGACCACCCACTCGTAGCAGCCAAATAACACGCTTTCCATCTTGATGAGGATGTAAAAACGGTGTAAGCTTCTGAAAGGATGGCAGAAGCATCTTAGAACTTCTTACATTTGCTATTTCCTTTTCAAAAACAGTATGTTGAACAATGTGAATAATAGTGAGGAATGCACTATTCATCTCTTCAGCGGAAGGTACCAGTGTAGTGTAATTCTTTCCTTTTCCATGGGTAAAACGCAGCATATAACAGACAATTCGAAGAAGTTTTTGATATGACGATGTCTTGTCAATCAACTCTAAAATATAATTAGGTGGCGCATCGGCCGCGATTAACACCGTGGCTGAACTACTAAATTCTAACTGCAAGTCATTAGCTGTCAATTTAATGTGCGAATTAATTGGCCAACACGACTGCGCCTTCAACAAGAATTGTGGACCATTGAACCAAATTGATTCTCGGAGCTCGATTGCAGAGCAACCTCGAGATACTATATCTGCTGGGTTGTCTTTAGTGGGAACATGATGCCACGTCGCACCTATGCTCAACTCCTGTATGTCGGCCACACGATTAGCAACAAACGTATTTAACTTGGATGCATGCATTTGCAACCAGTGAAGAACTACTTCCGAATCTGACCAAAGCACGACTTGCTCTATTGGAATTTCGATCAGATCCTTGACATTTGCCCAAGCTTGGCGAGCAGCTGAGCAGCGCATAGCTCTAAGCGCGGTATCGATTTTGTTTTAAGTGGGGCTACTTTAGATTTTGCTGTTAGTAATCTGACAGATACACTATTTTGATCAGAAATTCTTAAATAAATGCAACACCCAAATGCTCGTGATGAGGCATCAGAAAAGCCGTGAACTTGGCAAGATACATTTGGTGCAATGCCTACATAACGAGGGGATTGAAATTGAATTCAGTTCATCAAAACAATGTACAACGGCATGCAGATAATTTTGCAAGTCGGTGGGTATTGGATCGTCCCAACCGAGGTTTTGAAGCCACAGTTCTTGTAGAAAAATCTTTGCACGAGTAATAAGTGGACATAAAAGCCCTAAAGGGTCATACAGTCGCGACACGAATGAGAGTATCGATCGCTTTGTTGGCTGTACGTCTAATGGCAAATTTTCCATTGTGTATTTAAAGACGTCTTGTCTAGGATGCCAAAGCAATCCAAGCGTCTTTGTCTCTTCGTGCGCAATTGCAATAGTATCATCTTCCGTATTGATTTGCTCGCAATTAGAAGACCATTTTGTAAACGTAAAGCCAAAATAACTTAGAACAGAAATCAACTCGTTTTTCAACAACCGTAGTTCTTCCAATGAATTTGCACCAGATAGCAAATCATCTACATAAAAGTCTTTAGCCAACGACTTTGAGGCCAAAGGATGTGTTGTAGCATGCAGATCAATTAAATATTTTAGGCATCTAATGGCTAGAAATGGGGCTGAAGCTGTGCCGTAAGTTACGATGTTTAAACGGTAAATTTTTAATGATTCTTTAGGCCTTTCCCTCCAGACAATTAACTGAAAGTTACGCTGGGTCTCGTCAATTTCGACTTGACGGTACATCTTAGCTATATCTGCGGTAATTGCAAATGGATGCATTTGAAACCTTAGCAGAATTGAATACAATGTGGGTTGGATGGTAGGACCAACCATTAGAATGTCGTTTAGCGACATTTGCGACGAAGTTTTACTGGAGGCATCGAATACGACTCTCAGTTTTGTAGATGTGCTTTGCGGTCTCAGCACGCATTGATACGGAATAAAATAATGCGGTGCTCTCGGGATTATGTTATCAGTGATGCTCATATGATTAAGAGAAATGTACTCTTTCATGAAAGCAATGTACATATCGCAAATCTCTACCTACGACGAGGGAAGCTCACGTCACCGTGTCGCCCCAGCTGCAGGAGGAGGAATCAAGGCTGGACCATCCCAGCCGATGCCACCGAGGCTTAGCGCTGTTAGGCGACATGGCGTGCAGCACCAGCAGCCAAAAGCGCAGCTGCCAAAATTGGGAGAGCCGGGCGGTTTGGATGACCCAAACCGAAAAACGCTGAACGGCTCAAAAACCAAATGGTACCTCAGGTACCTGCAGCAGGGACTACCCCCTGCTGAGGCACTGCGCATGGCAACGGCTGGAAGAGACTCGGTGAGCCAGGTACGGGGACCAGCCCCCAAACGCCTGAGCAGGGATTTGACGCCACCCACTGCCACCCCCAAGAGGGCGTGCCCAGAGGAGCGTCCCAGCACGTCGGCATCCGCCGTAGCAACAGAAGTGAGGTCTTCCTCTCTATTGTCCACCGAGACTCGCATATCGTATGCAGCGATTGCAAAAAAAGTCAAGGTGGCCGTGTTAACTGTGGAATACCCGCAGGTAATGCGCAGCCATGGGGACTTGTCCGCGTTGGAGGAGCCCATCCTGGATGAGGTTATCCTCACAGGATGGGACACCGCGGTCGCGTTCGTGGGCATTCATTTCCGGGTTGGCTACCTGGTCATTGAATGTTCCGACGATCACTCAGCAGAGTGGCTGAGGACCGTGGCGCCAAGACTGCAGTCGTGGAAAGGGGCTCCACTGCACTGCAAGGTGGGTGATGATATTCCATCACCCCACAACATCACCATCTTCTGCACAAGTAGCGCGGATCGGTCAACCGAATCCTTGTTGGTTCTGCTGAGGAACCAGAACAAGATCGAGACCGACTCGTGGAAGGTGTTGTCAAGGAGGACAGAGGAGGTGCGCTATTGGTGATAGGCATCGATGAGGCATCCAAGGACGCGATAGTGGCGAGAGGCCACCAAGTTTCATTCCGCTATGGGACCATCCCCGTTAGCGGTTTGAAGAAGAAGAGTGTTGGCGCAAGGACTACCCCTGCCCAAACGACAGTCCCGGGAGCTGCAGGCTCAGCCCCCACGCCTCCCACCGCCACTGTTCCGAGTGCTCATCTGGCAGGTGTCTCTGATTTATCAGAGGATCTGGCCGAGGATGAGGACCTGGCGGAGATGACGCTCGGTCCAGTAGAGCTGGAAGGGATGGAAGATGAGATGTCGATGTCCTCGCAAGAGCTCGCTGAGGAGCTTGAAACGGCAGAAGCTGACGTCACCATGACGGGCAGCGGTGATGTAGACAGCTCCCAACCTACATCACCAGGATCTGGAGCGGCGGATGAGTGATGGTGACATCAAACGTCACCGTCACTGGGCTAGCCCAGATAAACCTCTATCAGGCTAAGGCAGCCTCTGCTGTCTTGGCCAGGATGTTTATCACCCAACATCTTGGGCTAGCCCTGGTACAGGAGCCATGGATAAACAATGGCATAAAAGGCCTGTACACCGCTGGCTCAAAGGTAATCTGGGATCAAAGAGATCCTACACCTAGAGCATGCATTATGGTAAGGAAATGTATTAATTTTACTATTCTTTCAGAATTCCTCACTAGGGACTGCGTACCTATTGCCGTAAGGGCAATTGGAAACGCCCCCCCCTATTGTGGTGGCATCTGCCTATTTTGCTGGTGATGTGGACTGCCCGCCACCGGAAATAGAAAAGCTGATGGACCACTGCAAGAGAGAGAAGCTGCCGGTTATAATTGGCTGCGATGCCAATGCGCACCACTCCATATGGGGCAGCACGGACATCAACAAAAGGGGTGAGTGTCTTACCAACTTTATATTCAAGTATAACTTAGAAATTGTAATGTCGGATCGACACCGACATTTGTAACTAGAGTTAGAGAAGAGGTATTAGACATTACTCTGAATAGTCGGTCTCTTAGGCCACATTTCAGAGAATGACATGTCTCTTCAGAAGAATCCATGTCCGATCACAGGATTATCCTATTCAAACGTAACCCCAGGAAAACGAACTGGGAAAAATTTAGGTCTACCTTAGAACTTAACCTAGCCACTGAAAACTCTGGAATACCCAGATGCACGAGTGAGCTAGAAACAGTTGTTAGAAATCTAAATAGTAGCATGAAGATGCATATGAAGAAAGCTGCCCACTAGGGAAAACGCGTAAAGAAAAAGATGCCCCATGGTGGAATGACGGTCTTGAGAGACTGCCTATCACTACACGTCACCTCTTCGATAAAGCTAAGAGGACTCCTACAGCAAGGAGATTAGGAAGGCCTAGCGCAGGAACTATAGGGACTTCTGCGAAAGCATAACAAGCACGAGTGAAGGTGCCCGGCTCCATAGAGCATTATCAAAGCGGGCGCCTGAGGCTAATTTAGCCTTGAAGCGTAAAGATAATACACCAATATGCAAAGGTTAGAGCTTCTGTTTGAGACGCACTTCCCAGGAAGTATCCCCTGGCAACCGTGCGAATCGCTTGAAACAGGAGGTCAACACAGACCAACGGCCATTGACTGGGCATGTGCCAAGTCGGTGGTCACAGTGGAGAAAATAAAATGGGCAATTGGAACCTTCCAGCCTTATAAATCTCCTGCTCTAGATTGCATATCACCGGTATTCCTTCAGCAGGGACAGGGAATACTCCTACCCACTCTATGGAAAATCCTGGTCAGCAGCCTAGCACTTGGTCATATACCAAGCACTTGGAGTAGAGCTAGGGTGGTCTTCATCCCCAAGGTAGGGAAGACACCAACGCAAAGTCCTTCAGACCCATCAGCTTAACATCGTTTTTGTTGAAAACGTTGGAAAAGCTGGTGGATTATAACATAAGGAGTACTCTGCTCACACAGAGTCCACTGTAGGCAACGCAGCACGCATACAGAACAGGCAGGTCTACGCACACTGCCCTGTATGAGCTACACCGTACTCTGCGGGCGGCAGTAGTAAACAAAGAAGTAGCAGTTTGTGCATTTTTAGACATTGAAGGTGCTTTTCAAGGGGGGGTTTTATCACCCCTCTTATGGGCAATACTAGTAGACGAACTATTCAGTAGACTTGCGAACAGGGGTATTCAATGTCAAGGCTTTGCAGATGACATTGTGATAATAGTTCTGGGCAAGTATGAAGAAACTCTTTGTGATAACGTTCAACTGGGACTTAGGATTACGCATGATTGGTGTACCTTATGGTAGTAAGGCCCATGCTCACGTATGGAGTGATTGCATGGGGGGATAAGGCACAGCAAATCACTGAATGGCATGTGTACGAATCACGGGAGCGATGAGGACCTGTCCCACATCAGCGCTTGAGGTTCTATTGGAGATAACGCCACTCCATCACACAATTAGGCTGCAACAAAAGGCAACCCTCTTAAGAATGTCCGTTGAAGGAGTTGGGATAGGACACATTCTTAGTCGAGTAGAGGCAGATATGCTATCGGGTGAACTTCCCCTACTGGCACAGCCAAGGGACGAAATGAATGTCGATCACATGTTCGGTCAAAAGTTTCAAGTTCACCTCTGTAATAAAAAGGAGTGGACTTCTCTGGAAGAGGTCCACAGCATGAAGCCACACACCATAAAATGGTACACCGATGGATCCCTAACGCAACAAGGCTCCGCTCTTGGTGTAGTAGGCCCTCGGCTAATGAAGCACAATACGGCAAGAGCTAAGGAATGAATTCTTCTGCGAAGAACGAGCTGGGCAAGGACACCAGGACTCAGACAAGCAAAGATTCTCTTAGCTATAACCTTAAACGGTTTAAGAAATTAAAATCAATGGGTAAAAATAGACTCAGGTTACTCACCGGTCTCTTGACAGGACATTGTAGACTACGAGGTCACCTGGCAAAGCTAGGTATAGTCAGCAGCGAGACTTGCAGATTCTGCGAAATGGAAGGAGAACCCTCCTTGCACATTATAGCAGAATGATTATCCTTAGTAAGGAAAATAAGTAGTTTTCTAGGAAAACATATTGTGCAACTTAGCGATTTAGAAACCATCGACCCAACAAAGGTTTGTACTTGCTTTTATGCAACACCTGGGCCTGATGGAAGAGCTATAGGCCAAGAAGGGGGCACAATAGATATATTTAATCGCAGTGTATTTACCCCCAATATAATAATAAAATGAGGAGATAGTCAAACTTAGAAAAGAAAAATGTATACGATCGCCAAAATACAAGGGCTGAACCCTTTTTTTGAAATTGCCAATGGAGTCGAAATAATTCGTGTAGGTGGCAGGCTCACATGCCAACGTACCATATAACACAAGACACCCAATTTTAATGCCAAGTGAGAACATTGTTGTAAATTCTTTATTTGAGCATACACACCGAACTAATATGCACGCCGGAGCGCAGGCTATATGCGCTTTTGTGCGACAGAAGTACTGGGTGATCAATGCTAGAAAGGTAGATCGCAGGGTGGTTCGAAGCTGTGTGGCTTGTTTCCGTCAACGTCCCATATCATCGAATCAACTCATGGGCCCTTTGCCGGCGGGTAGAGTGCAGCTCGGAGCGCAACCATTCGAACGAGCTGGCGTGGATTTCGCCGGACCACTTTGGATGCATTATAGCCAGCGGGGTCGTCGGCCAACAAAGGCGTATCTCTGCGTCTTTGTATTCTTCTTGACAAAAACGTGTCATTTGGAGTTAGTATCGGCTCTTAAGCGATTCTTTTCTCGGTGAGGACTAAGTAGCGAATTGTACTGTGACAATGCTACTAATTTTGTTGGTGCATCTTGCGAACTAACGACAATGACCAAACAGTTGTGGGATGACGAAAACAAGCAGCAAATTGTCAATCAATTTACTCATCGGGGTATTGACTTCCATTTCATACCGCCACGCTCGCCTCATTTCGGCGGGCTTTAGGAAAGCGCCGTTAAGGTGGCCAAGCAGCTATTGCTCAGATGCTTCAATGGGACAGCGCTCAATTATGAGGAACTCGTTACAGTCATATCGCAAGCTGAGGCTGTAATGAACTCACGGCCGCTTCATTCTATGTCCACAGATCCTGGAGACCTCGAGCCGTTGACTCCAGGCCACTTCTTAATTGGACGACCGCTTAATGCTTTAGTGGAACCTTGCGACGAAGCTGACCTAAAGTTATCAATTACAAATAGATGGAAGCGAATCGTGGCTGTACATCAGTCCTTTCGGAAGCGTTGGTCAACCGAATATCTTACCTTGCTGCAGCAGCGAAGCAAGTGGGCATCCGTCTGCAACAATGTTCAAATTGGCACGTTGGTGCTTATAATGGAAGACAATGCCCCACCTGGACACTGGGTTCTCGGTCGCATTCAAGAAACTCATCCTGGTGCTAATGAAGCGGTTCGCGTCGTTACTCTTAAAACAAAGACTGGAATCTACAAGCGGAACGTACATAGGATTTGCCCCCTGACAATAGCAGACTGATTAGTTTTGTTGGAAGGAGCTTCCAATGCCTGGAGTATGTTGGCGCCAAAGTAGCGCCTTTTGTTATTATACTCGATACCGAAGGTAAAGAGTATATTGGTTTTGTGCAATGTCCGTCATGGTGTCTGTCCGTCTGTCCGTCTGTCCGTCCGTATGGTTGCAACTTTTTTCCACACCCTTCAAGCTAGAGACTTGAAACTTTCCAATTCTCTTTATCTATGGGATAGTAAATTAAAGTGTCAAGATGGGGGTTTTACGATAACTGGGGGGCTGGAAAATCGATAAATTCGATAACCCAAAACCGATAAATCCACATATTTCGCACATCCTTACAGCTAGAAGTACCAAATTTGAAAAGAAGATAGCTATTAGCAACCCCCAAAAAACTGCATCAAAAATTTTGGAGCCACGCCCCCCCCCATTCCAACCCCAACCCCCCCGCTTTTTAAAGTCAAAAAAGACTATATCTCCCACAGTTTTTGAGCTATAGCCACCAAATTTGGTGCCAAGATAGGTGATGATGACCCCCAAAAACTGCATCAAAGTTTGGATGCCACGCCCACCGATACTGCCCTAGCCACCCCCATCCACCCCAACGCTTCGTCAAAAACGGGAATGAGTGTATCTTCCAGAGTTGTGGAGCTAGAGCCACCAAATTTGGTAGGAAGACAGCTTGCAACGACCCCCACGCCCTCCATTTCGCCCCCCTTTCCCATTTTTTTACAATTGTCGAGCTAGAGTCACCAAGTTTGGTATGAAGATAGCAATTGACATTCCACAAAGATCTGCATCAAAAATTGGGATGCCACGCCCACCCATACCGTCCCCAGCCCCCCTTTCCCCACTTTTTACAAATTTCGAGCTAGAGTCACCAAATTTGGTATGAAGATAGCAATTGACATTTCACAAAGATCTGCATCAAAAATTTTGATGCTACAACTACCCATACCACCCCCAACCCCCCTTCCCCCCCTTTCCCCACCTTTTACAAACTTTGAGCTAGAGTCACCAAATTTGGAAGGAATATAGCTGGTGGCATCCCCATCTGCATCGGAGAATCTTTAAGGCAGCGTACACCCCTGCCGCATCCGTACCCCTTTGCAATCAGGCCTCTTTTTACCGGTTTTAATACTGGTATCGAGTAAGCCGCAGTCGGTTGCGTCCGACTGCAACGTTTCCAGTTGTTTTATTATATTTTTTGATATTTAAGTTGAATTGAGCAGTTGAAATGTTAACGGAATTCGTATAAAAGATAGGAAATAGTTAAGTTACATAGTTACAACGCTATGAATATCGATTTATCGATGTATTGAATGAATATTCAAATAACAAGTAGCCGTAGCATAAGTAGAAGAATATAAATCAGAATAAATTAATTTTCGACGGAGCTGAACGTGTTGGCGCTTAGCCTTTTATTGCGAGAAATACACGATCCGCACGCGGCCAGGCAGTGGCGAAAACATTTGGCGCCCGAGCAGGGACTTTTGGATTAAGTTCTCACCCGATTGCAGCTTAATTTTGAAGCTGATGTAGAGCTCGCTACTGGAGCACTGCAAATATAAAAGAGACGGATAGCTGGAGGCGCATACGGCGACGGCAGCATCTTCCTATCGAACTGTGAGTAGCTTTCTGCTTGGTGCATTTAGTACTTCTTGCACGGCTCATAGGTATTTCAAGTTCGGTGTGTTTTAATAGTGTCTCAATAAATAAATTAAAATATAACAAATCTAATGTGTGTGGTACATTGGTTTGTGAGAAAGTGCTTATTGGTACATAATCAGTTCACATGTAAATAGGCATACATTCAGATATACATTTATTCATTGCCGTAAATTGTTTGTGCCGGTGTCGGGTCTGTATGTACATATGTATATGCAAGAGTCTCACCAGTTTATTGTTGTAGTGATCAAAGACACAATTGTAGAGAGCATCAGCAGCGCAACCAAAGGTTGCTGTACTCTTTCTAAAACGGTTGGCTGCTGCGCTCAAGAAAGGTTGATACGAAATACATAAGTCCCGTTGCAGCTTAATACATATGATTAGCAGTGCTTTTATAGACTGGCACTTACATGCACACATGCATAGGTGACTGAAGGCAGGCGTATGAAGGCATAATCCGCGTACCGATAAGGTGCTGTACTTGTTCGAAACACGTTGGCTGCTGCGCTAAAGCAGAGTCAATACAAAATACATAGGTCCCGTTGCAGCTTAATACATGCGATTGTGCATACATAAATATTTCGATACTCAATTTGGCAGATCGATATACTTATATGTTGGTGCGTGCACATATATATCTAAGCAGCACAGTGGCACAAGATTAATTTAAACTAAAAAATAACAAGTGGAAACGTTGCAGTCGGACGCAACCGACTGCGGCATACTCGATACCAGTATTAAAACCGGTAAAAAGAGGCCTGATTGCAGAGGGGTACGGATGCGGGAGGGGTGTACGCTGCCTTAAAGATTTTCCGATGCAGATGGGGATGCCACAAGCTATCTTCCTTACAAATTTGGTGACTCTAGCTCAAAATTTGTAAAAGGTGGGGAAGGGGGGGGCTGGGGGCGGTATGGGTAGTTGTGGCATCAAAATTTTTGATGCAGATCTCTGTGAAATGTCAATTGCTATCTTCAAACTAAATTTGGTGAATCTAGCTCGAAGTTTGTAAAAAGTGGGGCAAGGGGGACTGGGGGTGGTATGGGTGGACGTGGTATCCAAATTTATGATGCAGATCTATCTGGTATGTCAATTGCTATCTTCATACCAAAATTTGTGACTCTAGCTCAAAGTTTGTAAAAGTGTGGAAAGGGGGGCTGGGGCGGTATGGGTGGGCGTGGCATCCAAATTTTTGATGCAGATCTTTGCGGAATATCAATTGCTATCTTCATACCAAATTTGGTGACTCAAGCTCAAAGTTTGTAAAAAGTGGGGCAAGGGGGGCTGGGGGCGGTATGGGTGGGCGTGGCATCCAAATTTGTGATGCAGATATTTGTGAAATGTCAGTTGCTATCTTCATACCAAATTTGGTGACTCTAGCTAAAATTTTGTAAAAGGTGGGGAAAGGGGGGGCGAAATGGGTGGGCGTGGCTCCAAAACTTTGATGCAGATTTTTGGGGGTCATTGCCAGCTATCTTCCTACCAAATTTGGGTGCTCTAGCTCCACAACTCTGGAAGATACACGCATTCCCGTTTTTGACGAAGCGTTGGGGCGGATGGGGGCGGCTAGGGCAGTGTCGGTGGGCGTGGTATCCAAGCTTTTGATGCAGTTTTTGGGGGGTCATCATCACCTATCTTGGCACCAAATTTGGTGGCTCTAGCTCAAAAACTGTGGGAGATATAGCCATTTCTGATTTCTAAATAAGGGGAGATGGGGGCGGAATGGGTGGGCGTGGCTCCAAAACTTTGATGCAGATTTTTGGGGGTCGTTGCCAGCTACCTTCCTACCAAATTTGGTGGCTCTAGCATCACAACTTTAGAAGATACACGCATTCCTATTTTTGACGAAGCGTTGGGGCGGATGGGGGCGGCTAGGGCAGTATTGGTGGGCGTGGCATCCAAACTTTTGATGCAGTTTTTGGGGGGTCATCATCACCTATCTTGGCACCAAATTTGGTGGCTCTAGCTCAAAAACTGTGGGAGATATAGGCTTTTTTGACTTTAAAACGCGGGGGGCTGGGGGCGGAATAGGGGGCGTGGCTCCAAAATTTTTGACGCAGTTTTTTGGGGGTTGCTAGTAGCTATCTTCTTACCAAATTTGGTAGTTCTAGCTGTAAGGATGTGCGAAATATGTGCATTTATCGGTTTTGAGTTTGATCTCGAGCAAGATGGCTCCAAAAAAGAACAACAAAACTTTAGAGCATTATCCTCTTAGAGAAAGTTTATTGAATTCGTTGAATCGCAACAAGAACTATGTAATGTCAAACTGCCATTCTGTGGTCACCACGGAGTTGGAAGCGCGCTTGAGCTTGGTTGAGTCAGTGTTCGCTCAGCTGTGTGAAATTCAAAGTCAGATTGAGCAGGCTGGTGAAAATGCGGCGGAATTCGATACTCGTCAACTTATAGAAGAAACGTATTGCGAAGTAAAGTCAAAGATTTTGAGCCAATTGACAAAAAGGGGTCGTCACTCAACTGGGAGTTCCGAGCCGTCAGCAAACTCTACAATGGCAAATAGTATCGGTGCTCGCAGTTCTAAGCTGCCTGCATTGAAATTACCTCAATTTACAGGTAAAGTCACGGATTGGACCAGCTGGTACAATTCATTTGTGACATTGATTGAAGCAGACAACGACCTTGATGAGCTTTCAAAGTTCATTCATCTAAGGTCCTGTTTAGGTGCTGTTCCCTCACGAACAATTGAATGTTTAGAGTTGTCGGCAGGTAACTACAGAAAGGCCCTTCAATTGCTGAGAGATCGTTTCGAACACAAGGCTATTATTGTGCAGTCACATATTTGCGAACTTTTTAGCACTCGGAAGATGAAGCAAGCGGATGCAGAGTCGCTAAGGACGCTAGTCGATTCCGTAAACTCTCAATTGGTCGCCATTCGATCGTTAGGCAGCGACAAGGAGATATTAGATGCTTTTGTTTTTCATTTGACACGAAGCAAGCTAGATGATGCGACATTAGAAAAATGGGAAGGCGAGTACGACTGTTCAAAGCTATCGTCTTGGGAGCTGCTTGCCCAATTCCTCAGCAACAAAGAATTAAATTTGTCCAGTCGCGAGGTTAGAAAAAGCCATTTCAGCCAAAACAGCCCCCAAGGGTGATGCAAAAAGGGCAAGCTTGGCGGTTGCAATGGATAATGCAAGTGCGTGTTATTATTGCTCTGGCCATCATCATTTGAAGGCGTGTTTAAAATTTAAATCCTTGACACCGTTACAGAGATACCACGAAGTTAAAAGGATGCTTATATTTAGTTTGCTTCAGTAAGCGTCATCTAACGAAGGGCCGCGTTGCATCATGAACTGCTTCATAGGGAGACCAGAGATACTGAAAATGCAAGTGATCAAAAGGGGGTTCAAGCTCGCTTTATAGTTCCTTATTGACAAATAAGGCTGTAAGTTTTCTCGCAACAGCGATAGTGCTCGTGAAGGATTCCATGGGACGGTTTCACAAATGTAGATGTGTGCTGGACTCGGGAAGCCAGTTGAATTTCGTGACCTCTTGGCTAGCTTCCAAACTGGAGTTGCCAATTATGAGTGTTCACTATTCGCTTAATGGTATAGGAAATTCCAAGCCTGAAATTCTTGGTGAATTAAAAACGACATTTAAATCTTTGGTGACAAACTTTGAAGCAACTGATAGATTTAGTGTTCTACCAAAAATAGCGCAATATAACCCGACAGCAGCAGCAACAGCATTCGACTTGCGGCTACTGAAGAAAATCAAGCTAGCAGATCTTTGATTCGACTCGGCTAATGAAATTAGTATGCTGTTGGGGGTGAACCTGTTCTTCAAGCGTATAGTTGCGGGTCAAATCAAGCTAGTTTTAAATAAACCAATTCTTCAAAAATCACTGCTGGGCTGGATCGTAGTAGGAGAATATGAACCAGACTTTAACGTAGCATTAATCTGCAATCATTCAGCTAATGTTAAGCAAGATGAAGCAGAAGAGTTGCACAAAATGGTTCAAAGGTTTTGGGAGTGTGAGGAAATTCCTCAACGCTCTGCTAAGGGTTCTCAAGATTCGGCTTTCTGGAGTCCAGAAGAACAGCAATGCGAGCACGCCATTTTGTCTAAAGTAAAACTAACAGAGTGTAATAGATTTGTAGTGTCCCTCTTATTTAAAGAGCCCAGGGAAGGTTTAGGCAGTTCCTATAAAATTGCACTCAACAGATTTTTTAAATTTAGAAAGAAAACAAGTGGAAACGTTGCAGTCGGACGCAACCGACTGCGGCATACTCGATACCAGAATTAAAACCGGTAAAAAGAGGCCTGAATGCAAAGGGGTACGGATGCGAAGGGCTTACGCTGCCTTAAAGATTCTCCGATGCAGATGGGGATGCCACCGGCTATCTTCATACCAAAATTGGTGACTCTAGCTCAAAATTTGTAAAAGGTGGGGAAAGGGGGGCTGGGGGCGGTATGTGTGGGCGTGGCATCCAAATTTTTGATGCAAATCTTTGTGGAATGTCAATTGCTATCTTCATACCAAATTTGGTGACTCTAGCTCGAAATTTGTAATAAGTGGGGAAAGGGGGCTGGGGGTGGTAAGGGTGGGCGTGGCATCCAAATTTGTGATGCAGATCTTTGTGGAATGTCAATTGTTATCTTCATATCAAATTTGGTGACTCTAGCTCGAAAATTGAAAAAAGGGGGAAAGGGGGGCGAAATGGAGGACGTGGCTCCAAAACTTTGATGCAGTTTTTTGGGGGTCGTTACCAGCTATCTTCCCACCAAATTTGGAGGCTCTAGCTCCACAACTCTGGAAGATACACGCATTCCCGTTTTTGACGAAGCGTTGGGGTGGATGGGGGCGGCTAGGGCAGTATTGGTGGGCGTGGCATCCAAACTTTTGATGCAGTTTTTAGGGGGTCATCATCACCTATCTTGGCACCAAATTTGGTGGCTCTAGCTCAAAAACTGTGGGAGATATAGCCATTTCTGATTTCAAAATGCAGGGGGGCTGGGGGCGGAATGGGTGGGCGTGGCTCCAAAACTTTGATGCAGTTTTTTGGGGGTCGTTACCAGCTATCTTCCCACCAAATTTGGAGGCTCTAGCTCCACAACTCTGGAAGATACACGCATTCCCGTTTTTGACGAAGCGTTGGGGCACATGGGGGTGGCTAGGGCGGTATTGGTGGGCGTGGCATCCAATCTTTTGATGCAGTTTTTGAGGGGTCATCATCACCTATCTTGGCACCAAATTTGGTGGCTATAGCTCAAAAACTGTGGGAGATATTGGCTTTTTTGACTTTAAAATTCGGGGGGCTGTGGGCGGAATGGGGGGCGTGGCTCCAAAATTTTTGATGCAGTTTTTTGGGGGTTGCTAGTAGCTATCTTCTTACTAAATTTGGTACTTCTAGCTGTAAGGATGAGTGAAATATGTGGATTTATCGGTTTTGAGTTATCGAATTTATCGATTTGCCAGCCCCCCAGTTATCGTAGAACACCCATCTTGACACTTTAATTTACTATCCCATAGATAAAGAGATTTGGAAAGTTTCAAGTCTCTAGCTTGAAGGGTGTGGAAAAAAGTTGCGTTCATACAGACGGACAGACGGACAGACGGACAGACGGACAGACACCATGACGGACATTGCACAAACTCAATATACTCTTTACCTTCGGTATCGAGTATAATTAAATCGGAGCTCCGAGTTTAAACGGCATTATGCGGAGTTCATAGAAGAATACATGTCTTTGAATCATATGGAGGAGGTGCCCACAGAGCAAGTACACAATGTGAAGTACTTTATACCTCACCATCCAATTATCAGACCAGACAGCTTGACAACTAAGTTAAGAGTCGTCTTCGATGCGTCATGCAAGACGTCGAATGGATTGTCATTGAACGACACAATGCTTGTGGGACCTACCTTGCAGCCAGACCTCTTTGAGACGCTTACGCGTTTTCGGTTTAACAGATATGCTCTGGTGGCAGATATTACAAAAATGTAAAGGCAAATTTTGGTTGAACCAGGTGATTGCAATTATCAGTGCATCCTGTGGCGTCGGAGTAGTACAGAGCCAATTAAAGTGCTGCGTCTGAAAACCGTTACTTATGGTACAAATTCTGCCCCCTTTCTTGCTGTGCGTTGTCTGTATTATCTAGCGGAGCGTTACAGTTCACAGTATCCACTAGCTTATGAAGAGATTCAGCGTAACTTTTATATGGATGACTTGCTGTGTGGAGCAGAGTCTATATCGACGTTGTGGGATTTAAAAGGGGAATTCGCAAAATTGCTTCAGCTGGGAGGATTTGAGCTTCATAAGTGGGGAACTAATTGTGAGACAACTCTGAGTGATACAAAATTCCCTGATTCCTTAGAATTAAAAACCATGGACACCGCAAAGACTCTCGGCATATGCTGACGTCAGTACCTGATCGGTTTCAGTTTACGTACGCCGCAAGGACGTCGACCGATATAACAAAACGCGTGGTTTTATCCGAACTGGCGCAACTATTTGACCCTATGGGATTCCTCAGTCCGTTGTTAATACTAGGAAAGATTTTTATGCAGGAGTTATGGATACTCAATCAGGATTGGGGTGAAGAATTGCCCTCCAGTTACGCCCAACAGTGGGAGAGATACCGTGAGGACTTGAATCTCGTGTGCAAGTGTTCTCTACCCCGCGCAGTGGTACCAACAGACAGTGAGGTTCATGAGTTGGAGCTATATGGCTTCTCCGATGCATCTTGTCGTGCCTATGGTGCAGCAATATATGCCCGAGTGGTAGATCAAGGAGGAGTCATCTCAGTAAATTTATTAACGGCAAAATCTAAGGTAGCACCGGTGCGTGTCACATCGCTACCTCGTCTGGAACTAGAAGGAGCAAGGCTCTTAGCCCAACTAATGGCCAAGGTCAAAAATTGCGTCCCTGTCTCGGTTTCTCAGACTTAATATTTTACAGATTCGACAATTGTGCTTAACTGGATTGCTTCGCATCCCAGCAGATGGAACACATTTGAGCTAGAGCCACCAAATTTGGTGCCAAGATAGGTGATGATAGCCCCCAAAAACTACATCAAAAGTTTGGATGCCACGCCCACCGATACTGCCCTAGCCGCCCCCATCCACCCGAACGCTTCATCAAAAACAGGAATGCGTGTATCTTCCAGAGTTGTGCAGCTAGAGCCACCAAATTTGGTAGGAAGATAGCTGGCAACGACCCCCAAAATCTGCATCAACGTTTTGGAGCCACGCCCTCCATTTCGCCCCCCTTTCCACACTTTTAACAAACTTTGAGCTAGAGTTACCAAATTTGGTATGAATATAGCAATATAGCGTGGCATCGGCCATGCCTGAAGTGTGAACTTCACAAGCACTGGATGACAGCGACAAAATGATGACCAGATAAGTGACGAAATTTGTGTGTTGTAGAAAAATCAGTTTATAATTAATTTTTGCTTTAATTATTTTCTTTGCGGGTAATGGATGGACGTTAGATGTTGGATGTCGCCGCTGGAATAGTGTCTTCGCTGGATACAATCGATGAGCTGCCAACCACAAGGATGGACCAGGTAAGTGACTCAGTTGCAAATAGAAAAAATGTTTGATTTAAAAATCAAAACTTTAACTATTATTCTAACGGTTTTTTTTTGCAGTAATATTTGGCGGACGCTGGTATACGCCTGTGATGTTGAGTCCGTGTGCCACTCACGGATGCCACCAGTGAACTTCACAAGCACTGGATGCAGGCGACAAGATGATGACCAGATAAGTGACGAATTTTCAGTGTTGCAGAAAAATCCATTTCTAATTAATTTTTTCCTTAATTCTTTTCTTTGCAGGTACTGGAAGGACGTTTGATGTTTAGATGAACCGCCTGATTGATGTCTTCGCTGGATCCAATCGATGAGCTGCCAACCACAAGGATGGACCAGGTAAGTGACTCAGTTGCAAATAGTAAAAATGTTTGATTTAAAAATCAAAATTTTAACTATTTTGTATTAATAATTTGTTTTTTTTTCTTTTTTTTTTTTTTTTTGCCGAAATTTTTGCGGATGCTCGTATACGCCTGTGATGTTGAGTCCGTGTGCCAATCACGGATGCCACCAGCCATGCCGGAAGTGTGGACTTCACGAACACTGGATGAAGGCGACAAAATGATGGGCAGATAAGTGACGAATTTTGAGTGTTTGAGAAAAATCAGTTTATAATTATTTTTTTCTCTTTTTCTTTTCTTGGCAGGTACTGGATGGTCGTTAGATGTTGGATGACGCCGCTGGAATGATGTCTTCACTGGATTCAATCGATGAGCTGCCAACCACAAGGATGGACCAGGTAAGTGACTCAATTGCAAAAAGTAAAAATGTTTGATTTAAAAATCAAAATTTAAACCATTTTGTATTCATCACTTTTTTTTTTGCAGGAATTTTTGGCGGACGCTGGTATACGCCTGTGATTTATAATCCGTGTGCCACTCACGGATGCCATCAGCCATGTCGGAAGTGCAAACCATACGAGCACTGGATGCAGGCGGCAAGATGATGACCAGATAAGTGACGAATTTTGAGTGTTGTAGAATAAACAATTTATTATTATTTTTATACTCGATACCGAAGGTAAAGAGTATATTGACTTTGTGCAATGTCCGTCATGATGTCCGTCCGTCTGTCCGTCTGTCCGTCCGTATGTTCGCAACTTTTTTCCACACCCTTCAAGCTAGAGACTTGAAACTTTCCAATTCTCTTTATCTATGGGATAGTAAATTAAAGTGTCAAGATGGGGTTTCTACGATAACTGGGGGGCTGGCAAATCGATAAATTCGATAACTTAAAACCGATAAATCCACATATTTCGCACATCCTTACAGCTAGAAGTACCAAATTTGGTAAGAAGATAGCTATTAGCAACCCCAAAAAAACTGCATCAAAAATTTTGGAGCCACGCCCCCATTCCGCCCCCAGCCCCACCCGAATTTTAAAGTTAAAAAAGCCTATATCTCCCACAGTTTTTGAGCTATAGTCACCAAATTTGGTGCCAAGATAGGTGATGATGACCCCTCAAAAACTGCATCAAAAGATTGGATGCCACGCCCACCAATACCGCCCCAGCCACCCCCATCCACCCAACGCTTCGTCAAAAACGGGAATGAGTGTATCTTCCAGAGTTGTGGAGCTAGAGCCTCCAAATTTGGTGGGAAGATAGCTGGTAACGACCCCCAAAAAATTTTGGAGCCACGCCCACCCATTACGCCTCCAGCCCCCCTTTCCCCATCTTTTTTAAACTTCGAGCTAGAGTCACCAAATTTGGTATATAGATAGCAATTGACATTCCACAAAGATCTGCATAAAAAAATTTGGATGTCACGCCCACCCATACCGCCCCCAGCCCCCCTTTTCCCTACTTATTACAAATTTCGAGCTAGAGTCACCAAATTTGGTATGAAGATAGCAATTGCCATTTTACAAAGATATGCATCAAAAATTTTGATGCCACGCCCACCCTTACCGCCCTCAGCCCCCTTTCCCCATCTTTTTTGAACTTCGAGCTAGAATCACCAAATTTGGTATATAGATAGCAATTGACATTCCACAAAGATCTGCATAAAAAATTTGGATGTCACGCCCACCCATACCGCCCCCAGCCCCCCTTTTCCCCACTTATTACAAATTTCGAGCTAGAGTCACCAAATTTGGTATGAAGATAGCAATTTCCATTTTACAAAGATATGCATCAAAAATTTTGATGCCACGCCCACCCTTACCGCCCTCAGCCCCCCTTTCCCCATCTTTTTAAACTTCGAGCTAGAGTCACCAAATTTGGTATATAGATAGCAATTGACATTCCACAAAGATCTGCATAAAAAAATTTGGATGTCACGCCCACCCATACCGCCCCCAGCCCCCCTTTTCCCCACTTATTACAAATTTCGAGCTAGAGTCACCCAATTTGGTATGAAGATAGCAATTGACATTCCACAAAGATCTGCATCACAAATTTGGAAGTCACGCCCACCCTTACCGGCCCCAGCCCCCCTTTCCCCACTAAATACAATTTTCGAGCTAGAGTCACCAACATTGGTATGAAGATAGCAATTGACATTCCACAAAGATCTGCATCAAAAATTTGGATGACACGCCCACCCAAACCGCCCCCAGCCCCCCTTTCCCCACCTTTTACAAATTTTTAGCTAGAGTCACCAAATTTGGTATGAAGATAGCCGGTGGCATCCCCATCTGCATCGGAGAATCTTTAAGGCAGCTTAAACCCCTGCCGCATCCGTACCCCTTTGCATTCAGTCCCCTTTTTACCGGTTTTAATTCTGGTATCGAGTATGCCGCAGTCGGTTGCGTCCGACTGCAACGTTTCCACTTGTTTTCTTTAATTCTTTTCTTTGCAGGTACTGGATGGTCGTTAGATGTTGGATGACGCCGCTGGAATGATGTCTTCGCTGGATCCAATCGATGAGCAGCCAACCACAAGGATGGACCAGGTAAGTGACTCAATTGCAAATAGTAAAAATGTTTGATTTAAAAATCAAAATTTTAACTATTTTGTATTCATCATTTTTATACTCGATACCGAAGGTAAAGAGTATATTGGGTTTGTGCAATGTCCGTCATGGTGTCCGTCCGTCTGTCCGTCCGTCTGTCCGTCTGTATGTGTCCAATTTTTTTCCCCACCCTTCAAGCTAGAGACTTGAAACTTTCCAATTCTCTTTATCTACGGAATAGTAAGTTAAAGTGTCAAGATGGGGGTTCTACGATAACTGGGGGGCTTGCAAATCGATAAATTCGATAACTCAAAACCGATAAATGCACATATTTCGCACATCCTTACAGCTAGAACTACTTAATTTGGTAAGCAGATAGCAACTAGCAACCCCCAAAAAACTGAATCAAAAATTTTGGAGCCACGCCCCCCATTCCGCCCCCAGCCCCACCGCATTTTAAAGTCAAAAAGCTAGAGTCACCAAATTTGGTATGAAGATTGCAATTGACATTCCACAAAGATCTGCATGAAAAATGTAGATGCCACGCCCACACATACCGCCCCCAGCCCCCCTTTTCCAATTTTTTACGAATTTCGAGCTAGAAACACCAAATTTGGTATAAAGATAGCAATTGACATTTCCCAAAGATCTGCATCAAAAATTTGGATGCCACGCCCACCCATACCACCCCCAGCCCCCCTTTCCTAACTTAAACAAATTTCGAGCTAGAGTCACAAAATTTGGTATGAAGATAGCAATTGACATTTCACAAAGATCTGCATCAAAAATTTGGATGCCTCGCCCACCCATACCACCCCCAGCCCCCTTTCCCCACTTATTACAAATTTCCAGCTAGAGTCACCAAATTTGGTATGAAGATAGCAATTGACATCCCACATAGATCTTCAGGAACAATTAGGATGCCACGCCTTCCCAAACCGCCCCCAGCCCCTCTTTCCTCTCTTTTACAAACTTTGAGCTAGAGTCACCAAATTTGGTGTGAAAATAGCAATTGAGATTTCACAAAGATCTGCATCAAAAATTTGGATGCCACACCCACCCAATCCACCCCAGCCCCCCTTTTCCCACTTTTTGCAAACTTTGAGCTAGAGTCACCAAATTTGGAGAAAGATAGCGGGTGGCATCCCCATCTGCATCGGAGAATCTTTAAGGCAGCGTACACCCCTGCCGCATCCGTACCCCTTTGCAATCAGGCCTCTTTTTACCGGATTTAATACTGGTATCGAGTATGCCGCAGTCGGTTGAGTCCAACTGCAACGTTTCCACGTGTTTATACTCGATACCGAAGGTAAAGAGTATATTGAGTTTGTGCAATTTCCGTCATGGTGTCCGTCCGTCTGTCCGTCTGTATGTTCGCAACTTTTTTCCACACCCTTCAAGCTAGAGACTTGAAACTTTCTAATTCTCTTTATCTATGGGATAGTAAATTAAAGTGTCAAGATGGGTGTTCTACGATAACTGGGGGGCTGGCAAATCGATAAATTCGATAACTCAAAACCGATAAATCCACATATTTCGCACATCCTTACAGCTAGAACTACCAAATTTGGTAAGAAAATAGCTACTAGCAACCCCCAAAAAACTGAATCAAAATTTTTGTAGCCACGCCCCCCTTTCCGCCCCCAACCCTCCGCATTTTAAAGTCAAAAAAGCTTATATCTCCCTCAGTTTTTGAGCTAGACCCACCAAATTTGGTGCCAAAATAGGTGATGATGACGCCCAAAAACTGCATCAAAAATTTGGATGCGACGCCCACCAATACTGCCCTAGCCGCCCCATCCACCCCAACGCTTCGTCAAAAACGGGAATGCGTGTATCTTCCAGAATTGTGGAGCTAGAGACACCAAATTTGGTATGAAGATAGCTGGCAACGACCCCCAAAATCTGCATCAACGTTTTGGAGCCACGCCCTCCATTTCGCCCCCCTTTCCCCCACTTTTTACAATTTTCGAGCTAGTGTCACCAAATTTGGTATGAAGATAGCAATTGACATTTCAGAAAGATCTGCAACAAAAATTTGGATGCCACGCCCACCCAAACCGCCCCCAGTCCCCCTTTCCCCACTTATTACAAATTTCCAGCTAGAGTCACAAAATTTGGTATGAAGATAGCAATTGAAATTTCAGAAAGATGTGCATCAAAAATTTGGATGCCACGCCCACCCATACCACCCCCAGCCCCCCTTTCCCAACTTATTACAAACTTTGAGCTAGGGTCACCAAATTTGGTATGAATATAACAATTGACATTCCACAAAGATCTGCATCAAAAATTTGGATGCCACGCCCACCCATACCGCCCCCAGCCCCCTTTTCACCACCTTTTACAAACTATGAGCTAGGGTCACCAAATTTGGTATGAATATAGCAATTGACATTCCACAAAGATCTGCATCAAAAATTTGGATGCCACGCCCACCCATACCGCCCCCAGCCCCCCTTTCCCAACAAACTTACAAACTTTGAGCTAGAGTCATCAAAATTGTAAGGAAGATAGCTTGTGGCATCCCCATCTGCATCGGAAAATCTTTAAGGCAGCGTACACCCCTGCCGCATCCGTACCCCTCCGCAATCATGCCTTTTTTTACCGGTTTTAATACTGGTATCGAGTATGCCGCAGTCGGTTGCGTCCGACTGCAACGTTTCCACTTTTATTTTTTATGCACAAATTTTTGCGGTTGCTCGTATACGCCTGTGATGTTGAGTCCGTGTGCCACTCACGGATGCCACCAGCCATGCCGGAAGTGTGGACTTCACGAACACAGGATGCAGGCGACAAAATGATGAGCAGATAAGTGACGAATTTTGAGTGTGTGAGTTATAAATAATTTGTTCTCTTTCTCTTTTCTTTGCAGGTACTGGATGGTCGTTAGATGTTGGTTGACGCCGCTGGAATGATGTCTTCGCTGGATCCAATCGATGAGCTGCCAACAACAAGGATGGAACAGGTAAGTGACTCAGTTGCAAATAGAAAAAATGTTTGATTTAAAAATCAAAACTTTAACTATTTTTTATGCATCATTTTTTTTTTGCAGGAATTTTTGGCGGACGCTGGTATACGCCTGTGATGTTGACTCCGTGTGCCACTCCCGGATGCCATCGGCCATGTCGGAAGTGCAAACCTCACGAGCACTGGATGCAGGCGACAATATGATGAACAGATAAGTGACGAATTTTCAGTGTTGTAGAAAAATCCATTTATAATTAATCTTTTTCTTTGCAGGTACTGGAATGACGTTTGATGTTTAGATGAACCGCCTGAATGATGTTTTCGCCGGATCCAATCGATGAGCTGCCAACCACAAGGATGGACCAGGTAAGTGACTCAGTTGCAAATAGTAAAAATGTTTGATTTAAAAATCAAAATTTTAACTATTTTGTGTACAACATTTTTTTATTTATTTTTTTTTTGCTGAAATTTTTTCGGACGCTCGTATACGCCTGTGATGTTGAGTCCGCGTGGCACTCACGGATGCCACCAGCCATGCCGCAATTGTGAACTTCACAAGCACTGGATTTAGGCGACATGATGATGAGCAGATAAGTGACGAATTTTGAGTGTTTGAGAATAGTCCATATATAATGTATTTTTTCTTTAATTCTTTTCTTTGCAGGTACTGGATGGTCGTTAGATGTTGGATGACGCCGCTGGAATGATTTTTTCGCTGGATCCAATCGATAAGCTGCCAACCACAAGGATGGACCAGGTAAGTGACTCAATTGCAAATAGTAAAAATGTTTGATTTAAAAATCAAAATTTTAACTATTTTGTATTCGCCTTTTTTTTTTTGCAGGAATTTTTGGCGGACGCTGGTATACGCCTGTGATGTTGAATCCGTGTGCCACTCACGGATGGCATCAGCCATGTCGGAAGTGCAAACCATACGAGCACTGGATGCAGGCGACAAGATGATGACCAGATAAGTGACGAATTTTCAGTGTTGCAGAAAAATCCATTTATAATTAATTTTTTCTTTAATTCTTTTCTTTGCAGGTACTGGAAGGACGTTTGATGTTTAGATGAACCGCCTGAATGATGTTTTCGCCGGATCCAATCGATGAGCTGCCAACCACAAGGATGGACCAGGTAAGTTACTCAGTTGCAAATAGTAAAAATGTTTGATTTAAAAATCAAAATTTTAACTATTCTGTATACAACATTTTTTTTTTATTTATTTTTTTTTTTTGACGAAATTTTTTCGGACGCTCGTATACGCCCGTGATGTTGAGTCCGTGTGGCACTCACGGATGCCACCAGCCATGCCGGAATTGTGAACTTCACAAGCACTGGATGCAGGCGACATGATGATGAGCAGATAAGTGAAGAATTTTGAGTGTTTGAGAAAAATCCATATATAATGAATTTTTGCTTTTATTCTTTTCTTTGCAGGTACTGGATGGTCGTTAGATGTTGGATGACGCCGCTGGAATGATTTTTTCGCTGGATCCAATCGATAAGCTGCCAACCACAAGGATGGACCAGGTAAGTGACTCAATTGCAAATAGTAAAAATGTTTGATTTAAAAATCAAAATTTTAACTATTTTGTATTCATCATTTTTTTTCCAGGAATTTTTGGCGGACGCTGGTATACGCCTGTGATGTTGAATCCGTGTGCCACTCACGGATGGCATCAGCCATGTCGGAAGTGCAAACCACACGAGCACTGGATGCAGGCGACAAGATGATGACCAGATAAGTGACAAATTTTCAGTGTTGCAGAAAAATCCATTTATAATTAATTTTTTCTTTAATTCTTTTCTTTGCAGGTACTGGAAGGACGTTTGATGTTTAGATGAACTGCCTGAATGATGTCTTCGCTGGATCCAATCGATGAGCTGCCAACAACAAGGATGGAAGAGGTAAGTGACTCAATTGCAAAAAGTAACAAGTGGAAACGTTGCAGTCGGACGCAACCGACTGCGGCATACTCGATACCAGAATTAAAACCGGTAAAAAGAGGCCTGAATGCAAAGGGGTACGGATGCGGCAGGGGTTTAAGCTGCCTTAAAGATTCTCCGATGCAGATGGGGATGCCACCGGCTATCTTCATACCAAATTTGGTGACTCTAGCTAAAAATTTGTAAAAGGTGGGGAAAGGGGGGGCTGGGGGGTTTGGGTGGGCGTGTCATCCAAATTTTTGATGCAGATCTTTGTGGAATGTCAATTGTTATCTTCATACCAAATTTGGTTGCTCTAGCTCGAAAATTGTATTTAGTGGGGAAAAGGGGGCTGGGGCCGGTAAGGGTGGGCGTGACTTCCAAATTTGTGATGCAGATCTTTGTGGAATGTCAATTGCTATCTTCATACCAAATTGGGTGACTCTAGCTCGAAATTTGTAATAAGTGGGGAAAAGGGGGGCTGGGGGCGGTATGGGTGGGCGTGACATCCAAATTTTTTTATGCAGATCTTTGTGGAATGTCAATTGCTATCTATATACCAAATTTGGTGACTCTAGCTCGAAGTTTAAAAAAGATGGGGAAAGGGGGGCCGAGGGCGGTAAGGGTGGGCGTGGCATCAAAATTTTTGATGCATATCTTTGTAAAATGGCAATTGCTATCTTCATACCAAATTTGGTGACTCTAGCTCGAAATTTGTAATAAGTGGGGAAAAGGGGGGCTGGGGGCGGTATGGGTGGGCGTGACATCCAAATTTTTTTATGCAGATCTTTGTGGAATGTCAATTGCTATCTTCATACCAAATTTGGTGACTCTAGCTCGAAGTTCAAAAAAGATGGGGAAAGGGGGGCTGAGGGCGGTAAGGGTGGGCGTGGCATCAAAATTTTTGATGCATATCTTTGTAAAATGTCAATTGCTATCTTCATACCAAATTTGGTGACTCTAGCTCGAAAATTGTAAAAAGTGGGGAAAGGGGGGCGAAATGGAGGGCGTGGCTCCAAAACTTTGAAGCAGATTTTTGGGGGTCGTTGCCAGCTATCTTCCTACCAAATTTGGTGGCTCTAGCTCCACAACTCTGGAATATACACGCATTCCCGTTTTTGACGAAGCGTTGGGGTGGATGGGGGCGGCTAGGGCAGTATTGGTGGGCGTGGCATCCAAACTTTTGATGCAGTTTTTGGGGGTCATCATCACCTATCTTGGCACCAAATTTGGTGGCTCTAGCTCAAAAACTGTGGGAGATATAGCCATTTCTGATTTCAAAATGCGGTGGGGCTGGGGGCGGAATGGGTGGGCGTGGCTCCAAAACTTTGATGCAGTTTTTTGGGGTCGTTACCAACTATCTTCTTACCAAATTTGGTGGCTCTAGCTCCACAACTCTGGAAGATACACTCATTCCCGTTTTTGACGAAGCGTTGGGGCACATGGGGGTGGCTGGGGCGGTATTGGTGGGCGTGGCATCCAATCTTTTGATGCAGTTTTGAGGGTCATCATCACCTATCTTGGCACCAAATTTGGTGACTATAGCTCAAATACTGTGGGAGATATAGGCTTTTTTAACTTTAAAATTCGGGGGGCTGGGGGCGGAATGGGGGGCGTGGCTCCAAAATTTTTGATGCAGTTTTTTGGGGGTTGCTAGTAGCTATTTTCTTACCAAATTTGGTACTTCTAGCTGTAAGGATGTGCGAAATATGTGGATTTATCGGTTTTGAGTTATCGAATTTATCGATTTGCCAGCCCCCCAGTTATCGTAGAAACCCCATCTTGCACTTTAATTTACTATTCCATAGATAAAGAGAATTGGAAAGTTTCAAGTCTCTAGCTTGAAGGGTGTGGAAAAAAGTTGCGAACATACGGACGGACAGACGGACAGACGGACGGACACCATGACGGACATTGCACAAAGTCAATATACTCTTTACCTTCGGTATCGAGTATAAAAATGTTTGATTTAAAAATCAAAATTTTAACTATGTTGTATTCATCATTTTTTTTTGCATAATTTTTGGCGGACGCTGATATACGCCTGTGATGTTGAATCTGTGTGCCACTCACGGATGGCATCAGCCATGTCGGAAGTGCAAACCTCACGAGCACTGGATGCAGGCGACAAGATGATGACCAGATAAGTGACGAATTTTGAGTGTTGTAGAAAAATCCATTTACAATTAATTTTTTCTTTAATTCTTTTCTTTGCAGGTACTGGAAGGACGTTTGATGTTAGATGAACCGCCTGAATGATGTCTTCGCTGGATCCAATCGTTGAGCTGCCAACCACAAGGATGGAACAGGTAAGTGACTCAGTTGCAAATTGTAAAAATGTTTGATTTCAAAATCAAAATTTTAATTATTTTGTATTCATCATTTTTTTTTTTGCAGGAATTTTTGGCGGACGCTGGTATACGCCTGTGATTTATAATCCGTGTGCCACTCACGGATGCCATCAGCCATGTCGGAAGTGCAAACCTCACGAGCACTGGATGCAGGCGACAAGATGATGACCAGATAAGTGACGAATTTTTAATGTTGTAGAATAATCCATTTATAATTAATTTTTCTCTTTTTCTTTTCTTTGCAGGTACTGGAAGGACGTTTGATGTTGGATGACGCCTCTGGAATGGTGTCTACGCTGGATCCAATCGATGAGCTGCCAACCACAAGGATGGACCAGGTAAGTGACTAAGTTGCAAATAGTAAAAATGTTTGATTTAAAAATCAAAATTTTAACTATTTTGTATTAAACTTCTTATTTTTGCAGGAATTTGATGTTGAATCCGTGTGCCACTCACGGACGCCACCAGCCATGCCGGAATTGTGAACTTCACAAGCACAGGATGCAGGCGACAAGATGATGACCAGATAAGTGACGAATTTTGAGTGTTGTAGAAAAATCCATTTACAATTAATTTTTTCTTTAACCCTCTAGCACTTAAGAGTGCCTCAAGACACTTATCACATTATATTCTTTAAAAAAAAAGCGGTTGGGTTTGATTTAAGCTAAATACTTTTGGCGGGTCCCTAAGATCGTGGCAATCATATGTTTAAAAGCTTTCAGAGCTTTTTGAAGCTTTAACGATACTTTTACTTTGACTTGCACAGAACATATGTTTTCCGCGCGAAAAATTGTACGTGGAACGTGCCGCAGATTGCTGGTTTTATTAAAGTGTTAAGACTTATATATAAGTAATCTGTATTTTTTTCCGTTAAAGGTATGTTTATTCTTAGTCAAAATCAAGTTTCACATTTGTGAATCTATAAAAGTTGTGCGTTGGAGCAGTGAAATAGCGATAAGTGCCTTGAGACACTCTTGGGCCGTTGGGCGTACTTTTTGCCGAAAATATTTCACATCGACAAGGCGTTTTTACATGGCAAGTTTTGTTTAGTGCATAATTGTTCTTCACAGAAATTGAGTTTGAAAAGAAAAAATGTCTCATTCAATGCGAAAACGCTACAAATTGTCGGATTTGACGGATGAACAACTTTTGGACATGTTCGATTCTGTCAATACCGACGATGAATTGTCAAACGTTTCAAGTGACGAGGATGGTGACGACTTAAATTTGGAAAATGCACTAAACGCAGCACTGAACGACGCTTCGGCTGTGGACTTGACCCTTGACATTAACTTGGACACTGTCGAAAATGTTGAAACTACGCTGGAGGAGCCTGCTCAGAAAACATTAAAAGAACTCGATCGTTCTTGCCATCATTTGAAGATGGAGCACCTATACTTTTGCCGTCTTCTGGTGGCTTCAATGGTTTGGGTAAGCGGCGCTAAACCGTAAAATGATATTCAACTTATTTATTTATTTGTATAGGCATTGAATCAATTTTGAAAGATCGAATCAAAATTATATGGCGAAAGCAATCGATGCAGATACATATCAATGACATAGCCTTTCAGGGAGACTCAAAGCTGCCAGCTTATATAATGGATCTCGAAACTCCATTAAAGATCTTTTGTTACTTTTTCGATACAAATATCATGAATATGATTGTGGAGGAGACTATTCGCGCAGCTTTCACAGCTAACATTGCTAATCAATTCAAAACGACCATTGACGAAATGTATAATTACATTGGGATATTGATATATATGTCAATATATCGTTACCCGAATTTGAAAAGCTACTGGGAAGAAATGCGTTTGATCCCATACGATACTGCATGACACGAAGCAAATTCGAACTGATTAAACAATATTTCTCAATGCGTGACGAAAGCAAACGTATCAAAAAGGGCGAACCTGGATATGATCCCCTGTTCCGTATGCGTGACTTTGTAGACTATCTTAACCAAAGGTTTGACTCCATCCCAAAGCAATCACGTCTTTGTGTCGACGAACAGATGTGTATCACGAAAATGAAGCACCACCTGCGGCAATATATGCCTAATAAGCCCCACAAATGGGGTATAAAGTTATTCGTACTGTGCGATTCTTTTGGATACGCTTACCGCTTTGAGGTCTACACTGGCGCAGGTGATAATGTAATCCTGCCTGGTCACCCAGATCTTGGTGCTGCGGCTAACATTGTTGTACGTTTAACAAATATGGTAAATACTTTCAAGCACCACATAATTTATTTCGACAATTTTTACACGTCATTACCTTTGATGGTCTATCTGCGTGCCAGAGGTATTTATAGCCTTGGCACTGTGCGTGAAAATCGTATCCCGAATTGTAAGCTGCCCAATGATAATTCCATTAAAAAAGAGACTAGAGGATTTTCGGATGAGTATGTGGGCACATCTTATGGTGTCCAAGTAAGCAATGTGTTGTGGAAAGACAACAAAGCCGTCCGCTTGCTGTCCACCTATGTTGGAGTCAAGCCATTTATAACGAACAGTTCGCATGATGGAGTATCAAAGATTGCTAGATACGAAAGAAAATCTAAGCAGTACTTAGACATTGATTGTCCGCAAGTTATTCGCGAATACAACGCCCATATGGGCGGCGTAGATCTAATGGATGGACTCATGGGCCGTTACCACATTAGAGCCAAAACTCAGGATTGCGCCACTCGAATATTTTATCATTGCATTGATATGGCAGCAACAAACGCTTATATTTTATATAAGCGTATATTCAAGAAAAACAGGAAACTGGAAAAGCGAGCAAGACGCTCGAACTCCCCGAATTTCGGGAAGCGATTGCAGCTGGATTGGTAGCACTTAAAAACAAGCAAATTCAAGGTCGCCCACGCAGTGCACTCAATGGACAACGCGGTCTCCATCCTGTCAGCGACCTTCACCGGGTCGATCTCCATTATCTCACCAACCCTTCCAACCAGCTTTAAAGCGTGGTGAAAAATGTAAACATCCCATTTCAGATTTGCGGCATGACCAGCTTAATCATTTTCCTCATTGGTTGGGTCGAGATAGTGGGCGAAAGTGGTGCAAACACTGCAAAACTTCACAAACTCAGTGTATATGCTCAAAATGTAATTTGCACTTATGCTGCACAGCTAACAAAAATTGTTTTTACGAATATCACAATAAAACATAATTTCTTTCTCAGTTACGCAATAACGAATTTTTTTCGCTTGAAGTCCCAAAAGTGCCTTGAGGCACTTATTCATTCTTTCTCACCTTACAGGTAAACGAAAGCTTCTACACAATTTCTGAAGTCATTTTTGAACTCAGTGACAACAATATTACTTAAAAAAAATTATTCGACAACATTTGTTTAAGTATTTTAGAAAGTAGTCTTAGAGGGTTAATTCTTTTCTTTGCAGGTACTGGAAGGACGTTTGATGTTTAGATGAATGGCCTGAATGATGTCTTCGCTGGATCCAATCGTTGAGCTGTCAACCACAAGGATGGACCAGGTAAGTGACTCAGTTGCAAATAGTAAAAAAGTTTGATTTAAAAATCAAAATTTTAACTATTTTGTATTCATCATTTTTTTTTGCAGGAATTTTTTGGCGGACGCTGGTATACGCCTGTGATGTATAATCCGTGTGCCACTCACGGATGCCATCAGCCATGTCGGAAGTGCAAACCTCACGAGCACTGGATGCAGGCGACAAGATTATGACCAGATGGAAAAATCCATTTATAATTAATTTTTTCTTTAATTCTTTTCTTTGCAGGTACTGGAAGGAAGTTTGATGTTTATATGAACCGCCTAAATGATGTCTTCGCTGGATACAATCGATGAGCTGCCAACCACAAGGATGGACCAGGTAAGTGACTAAGTTGCAAATAGTAAAAATGTTTGATTTAAAAATCAAAATTTTAACTATTTTGTATTCATCTTGTTATTTTTGCAGGAATTTGATGTTGAATCCGTGTGCCACTCACGGATGCCATCAGCCATGTCGGAAGTGCAAACCTCACGAGCACTGGATGCAGGCGACAAGATTATGACCAGATGGAAAAATCCATTTATAATTAATTTTTTCTTTAATTCTTTTCTTGTTTATATGTTTATATGAACCGCCTGAATGATGACTTCGCCGGATCCAATCGATGAGCTGCCAACCACAAGGATGGACCAGGTAAGTGACTCAGTTGCAAATAGTAAAAATGTTTGATTTAAAAATCAAAATTTTAACTATTTTGATTTAAAAATCAAATTTTTAACTATTTTGTATTCATCATTTTTTGCATGAATTTTTGGCAGACGCTGGTATATGCCTGTGATATTGAATCCGTGTGCCACTCACGGATGCCACCAGCCATGTCGGAAGTGTGGACTTCACAAGCACTGGATGCAGGCGACAAAATGATGAGCAGATAAGTGACGAATTTTGAATGTTTGAGAAAAATCCATTTATAATTAATTTTTGCTCTAATTCTTTTCTTTGCAGGTACTGGAAGAACGATTGATGTTAGATGAACCGCCTGAATGATGTTTTCGCCGGATCCAATCGATGAGCTGCCAACCACAAGGATGGACCAGGTAAGTGACTCAGTTGCAAATAGTAAAAATGTTTGATTTAAAAATCAAAATTTTAACTATTTTGTATTCATCTTTTTTTTATTTTTGCAGGAAATTGATGTTGAATCCGTGTGCCACTCATGGATGCCACCAGCCATGTCGGAAGTGTGGACTTCAAAGCACTGGATGCAGGCGACAAGATGATGACCAGATAAGTGACGAACTTTGAGTGTACTAGAAAAATCAATTTATAAATAATTTTTGCTCTAATTCTTTTCTTTGCAGGTACTGGAAGAACGATTGATGTTAGATGAACCGCCTGAATGATGTCTTCGCCGGATCCAATCGATGAGCTGCCAACCACAAGGATGGACCAGGTAAGTGACTTAGTTGCAAATAGTAAAAATGTTTGATTTAAAAATCAAAATTTTAACTATTTTGTATTCATCATTTTTTTTCAGGAATTTTTGGCGGACGCTGGTATACGCCTGTGATGTTGATTCCGTGTGCCACTCACGGATGCCACCGGCCATGCCGGAAGTGTGAACTTCACAAGCACTGGATGCAGGCGACAAAATGATGACCATATAAGTGACGAATTTTGAGTGTTTGAGAAAAATCAGTTTATAATAAATTTTTGATCTAATTCTTTTCTTTGCAGGTACTGGAAGGATGTTTGATGTTAGATGAACCGCCTGAATGATGTCTTCGCTGGATCCAATCGTTGAGCTGCCAACCACAAGGATGGAACAGGTAAGTGACTCAGTTGCAAATTGTAAAAATGTTTGATTTCAAAATCAAAATTTTAATTATTTTGTATTCATCATTTTTTTTTGCAGGAATTTTTTGGCGGACGCTGGTATACGCCTGTGATTTATAATCCGTGTGCCACTCACGGATGCCATCAGCCATGTCTGAAGTGCAAACCTCACGAGCACTCGATGCAGGCGACAAGATGATGACCAGATAAGTGACGAATTTTTAATGTTGTAGAATAATCCATTTATAATTAATTTTTTCTCTTTTTCTTTTCTTTGCAGGTACTGGAAGGACGTTTGATGTTGGATGACGCCTCTGGAATGGTGTCTACGCTGGATCCAATCGATGAGCTGCCAACCACAAGGATGGACCAGGTAAGTGACTAAGTTGCAAATAGTAAAAATGTTTGATTTAAAAATCAAAATTTTAACTATTTTGTATTAAACTTCTTATTTTTTGCAGGAATTTGATGTTGAATCCGTGTGCCACTCACGGACGCCACCAGCCATGCCGGAATTGTGAACTTCACAAGCACAGGATGCAGGCGACAAGATGATGACCAGATAAGTGACGAATTTTGAGTGTTGTAGAAAAATCCATTTACAATTAATTTTTTCTTTAATTCTTTTCTTTGCAGGTACTGGAAGGACGTTTGATGTTTAGATGAATGGCCTGAATGATGTCTTCGCTGGATCCAATCGTTGAGCTGTCAACCACAAGGATGGACCAGGTAAGTGACTCAGTTGCAAATAGTAAAAATGTTTGATTTAAAAATCAAAATTTTAACTATTTTGTATTCATCATTTTTTTTTTGCAGGAATTTTTTGGCGGACGCTGGTATACGCCTGTGATGTATAATCCGTGTGCCACTCACGGATGCCATCAGCCATGTCGGAAGTGCAAACCTCACGAGCACTGGATGCAGGCGACAAGATTATGACCAGATGGAAAAATCCATTTATAATTAATTTTTTCTTTAATTCTTTTCTTGGCAGGTACTGGAAGGAAGTTTGATGTTTATATGAACCGCCTAAATGATGTCTTCGCTGGATACAATCGATGAGCTGCCAACCACAAGGATGGACCAGGTAAGTGACTAAGTTGCAAATAGTAAAAATGTTTGATTTAAAAATCAAAATTTTAACTATTTTGTATTCATCTTGTTATTTTTTGCAGGAATTTGATGTTGAATCCGTGTGCCACTCAAGGATGCCATCAGCCATGTCGGAAGTGCAAACCTCACGAGCACTGGATGCAGGCGACAAGATTATGACCAGATGGAAAAATCCATTTATAATTAGTTTTTCTTTAATTCTTTTCTTTGCAGGTACTGGAAGGACGTTTGATGTTTAGATGAACCGCCTGAATGATGACTTCGCCGGATCCAATCGATGAGCTGCCAACCACAAGGATGGACCAGGTAAGTGACTCAGTTGCAAATAGTAAAAATGTTTGATTTAAAAATCAAAATTTTAACTTTTTTGTATTCATCTTGTTATTTTTTGCAGGAATTTGATGTTGAATCCGTGTGCCACTCACGGATGCCACCAGCCATGTCGGAAGTGTGAACTTCACGAACACTGGATGCAGGCGACAAGAAGATGACCAGTTAAGTGACGTAGTTGTGAATAGTCAAAAATTGTGATAAAAATCAGATTTTAACTATTTTCTTTATATTTTTTTTGCAGGTGCTGAGATGTTGATGACGCCGCCAGAAAAATTTCTTCGCTGGATCCAATCGATGAGCTGCCAACCACAAGGATGGACCAGGTAAGTGACTTTTGCAAATAGTAAAAGTGTTTGATATAAAAATCAAAATTTTAACTATTTATTATAGTTTTTTTTTCAGGAATTTTTGGCGGACGCTGGCATACGCCTGTGATTTTGAATCCGTGTTCCACTCACGGATGCCACCAGCCATGCCGGAAGTTTGGACTTCAAGATCACTGGATGCAGGCGCCAAAATGATGAGCAGATAAGTGAAGAATTTTGATTGTTGTATAAAAATCAGTTCATAATTAATTTTTTTCTTTAATTCGTTTCTTTGCAGGTACTGGAAGGACGTTTGATGTTAGATGAACCGCGTGAATGATGTCTTCGCCGGATCCAATCGATAAGCTGCCAACCACAAGGATGGACCAGGTACACACAAAAAAAAAATCGGTTAAAATCAACCAATTTTGTTGGTTGAAAATGCGCCAACCGATAAAATAGTAAAATCTACCGATATTTACAGTATAATTTGACTTAACAAATTACGTAAAGCTTACTGTTAATACTGTAAAAATCAACCAAAATAATTGTTAAAAACGCGCCAACTGTCAAAAATAGTTCAAAATGACTGTTGATTACAGTACAATTACTGTTTGTACAGTAAAGTTACTAATTTACAGTAAAGTAACTAATTTTTTTGTGATGTTACTGCAACATTTGTTATCTTACATTTTTTCGGTGAATTTACTATTTTTATTGTAAAGTTACAAATGTTTCAGTAATATTACACTAAAAATAGTAAAATTAACATAAATGCAGTAAACTTACAAATTTTTAGTGATGTTACAGTAAAAATAGTAAAAATATTATTTTTATTGTAATGTTACTATTAGCATGGTACATTTACATTACTGAAAATTTGTAAGTTTACTGAATTTATGTTAATTTTACTATTTTTATTGTAATATTACTATTAATATGGAAAATTTACAATGTAAATAGTAAATGTACTCTTAGTCGGGTAAATTGACAAGTTTTTGGTAGCCGTAATAAAGAATCACAAAAGCTGGAAGAAGATAAAAACTGTTACAAAATTGATCATCTTGATATATTGTTTTAAACATAATTTTATTTAAATAAGAAAACTGTTTTCAAAGTTTTTAAATTTTACAAATAGATAATTTTATAATACAAAAACACTTAAAATTAAATTTACAATGCAAACAGTTTCATGGTATATCGCAAAATATGCTAAAAGTATTTTGGTCTAACATAAGTATTTCCATTTGGCAAGATATTTAAATGAATTGGACTCTTAAAACATTCGAAAGGTCTCACAAAATAAATTAGGAAACTAAAAATGATTGAAAATGTTTAACAAACGAATTAACTGTATATTTAACGCAAATGAAAAATATATCTGAATTATCTTGTATAATAATGTCAAGTTAAATAAAGTTAATAAGTTAAATAAAGTCTTTACCCTTAAATTTACTGTAAATCACAAATTAGGCATAAAACATTTGGAGATACTTTGTCTTCCTTTAGACTTATTGAATAGAAATATTTTTGTATAAATAACCAAAACTCATAGCTGTCTGACGGATATTTTAAGTTCAACGCATGAAATATTTTAAAACACACGTCAAATGCGCTTAAGAAACTGGGTAATTTATACTTAATGCTATCAAAGTATACAAAAAATTCGGCTTTTCTTAGTGTCAGGCCAATTGCAATAATAATTGGCTGCAACGTCTCACCCCTGTTATACAGAGCAGTCTTCAATTGCTGTAGCTGATTTTCAACATCATTCGACGTCACCACGTGCAACAAAAAAGAGAGCTGTGAATCCTTAACGGTAGATTTTCCAACAGTTTTGATTTTGACTATGTCCTTTTCATAACAGGAGGTAGCAAGACATGTAGCATGAGCGCAATCAATGAATCTTTACCTGAGAAATTTTTTTTATATTTTATATGAAAATAAAAAATTTATGAACAACAATAATAAATACCATCTTCCTCAGCATTGATTTTGTCAATGTATGCCGAGTGGACTGACCCTTTTACTTTACTATTTAAAATTGGAATAATTTTTGTTGTAAATGGGACCCACTTGGCTATAAGAGATGTTGCGCCGCGATACAAATAATGAAAATCAATATCAACCTATAAATTGGAATAGATGTTAGGATATGTAATAAAAGTTTTGTAGTTTTTTTGTTTGCGTACCAAACTGTGTCCAAACGAATGAGAAAAGAGCTTCCATTTTTCTAAAATTCCTGTAATGGTGTCATTTGCAGCTTCTTGTTTTTCAATTTCCTCCCTTCTCTTCCCGTAGCTTATTTTCCACTTTTCTTGAACGTCGGTCCACGGATCGGTATAGTGTTTAAGCCATTCAACAGCCGAAATTATTTCTGAATGATATTGATATTATATTATTTATATTCATTTTCAATATTTTCACGACAGTACCTTCTTCTGTATAAGTTTCAACTCGCTTTTTCTTTGAATCCGTAATATCAAGTGCACTGTTTGGTAAATCAAATTTTTCCTCATTTTTTTTAATACGCTTCAATGAGTTATAGTATTTATCGTAGAGCCTTCCTGACGCACGGGATCCAGAGTTATTAAAATAAATATTCTGAGAAATTGATTTGTTTATATCATTATTTAGACTGAATTCAAGAGAAAAAATTGATTCGATTAAAGCATACCTTGTCGTCACCAAATTTGTTTTCAATTTCTGATGATATCTGTTGAAAATCTATTTTCGATAGCTTTATCTTGTTACTGCAATAATAGCTTATTATCGCTTCAATAAGAATTTTCCTTGCTGCGTCATTTAATTTATTTTCTTCAATAAATACTTAATGCACGTAACTTCCAGACGTATGATCTGATAAAATGCGTTTAAAATCCTAAATTGTAATTGTTAAGAAAGAGAATTATTAGGACTGTCTTATAAACATAACATAAGTGCCTTACTATATCTGCTTTAAATCCAGAAAGTTGAAGTGAAGACGCCCTGCTCGACTGCGAAAACCCGGAATTCCAATCTTCAATATTCGATCCAATGGAAACCGTGGAGTATGTTCGCGTGTTGTCATAGCCCTTAACAAAAAATAAGAAATACTTAATATTAATATAAATTTCCATAAATAGAGAAATATGAAACATACCCTGGAGCGCTTCCATTCCCAAAGCTTATATCGAAAGTCGATTTTTTCGCCGAGCTTACAGTTCATAAATATTTTGTCCAAATCCCATTCAGTTAAAAATCGCAGCGATCTTATATTTATCGACTCAGCTGGATGGGCGAAAATAAAAATTTATTAAATTACATATCTTAATTTCACTTTGATTTCTGCATCCAATGTTCGGTATTTGTGTTTACCGCCACCACAATATAAGTTGCGCTAATTTGTAAATAAAGAGCACGCAGCTATATATATATGTATTTATAATATATTAATACATGTATTTCCTTTTTTTTTTTTGATTTGTTTAATTATTTTTATATCGAATTTAGAAATGCACTTGTATGTATGTACATATGTTATTGAAGTCAAGTCACATTAAAACAAAAAGGAAAATACATATGTATATTAACGTATATATATTTATACATATATATATTAAACTGGATAAAGAGAAATACAAACGATAACTTCATACGCGAGAATTAAAAAATGTTTTACTATTGGCAAATTCGCGCAACTTTTGCTGCAATGGCGTTAAAACACAAGCACTCAGAACACATTCACATCTGTATGTACTACTATGCATATCAACATGTATGAACATGTTTGCATGTTTGAATGACTGCACATACTAAAATTTAAAGAAAAACCATCACATTAGCAAAATAGTTTAATTTTAACAAACATTAATTCAGTATAAAATTCTTGCATACAAATAATTGTAAATACTTATACATACACGTACAACGCATTTTTGTTTCGTGAAGGCGCACTCTTTCTTGCATGTACGTAAATATGTATGTACATAAATGCGCCTTAACGGAACCGAAATTGCGCGTGTATATGCAAGTATATTAATTTATGTATGTAAAATGTATGTATTTATGCAAAAATATGTATGTATATTCACTGTTTATTTATATTAAACTACATATTTTGCAAATGTAATTGCTTTTGTTAAAATAAATACATGCGTACATATGTACATACATATGTACATACTTGTAAGTTATTCACTTATTAAATGGCTATGTACGTATGGATGTACATATGTACACATGTATCCATTATGTGTTCACTGTTTTATAATATTTACTAGTATTAATATTTTCGCACCATTAAACACATCTATTAAATATTCGCACTTCCACTCTTTGAGCAACGCACTAAGCTCCTCGTTGTTGTTGGAATTAATGAATTCAAGGTCGGCGTGCGTTTCATTATTATTTTCCATATTGAACGTCTATCCACTGCAAAAACTTGTTTAAAGTGAGCCAAATTCGCGTCTTCGATGTATACACAAAAAGAATAGGCAGAAATTATAACTGTAACAAACACAAGCCGAAGAACAAAAAAAAGAACACACAAAATGATTTTACAGTGGGCAGGTACAGACGAAAATTAGATCGGTGCGTTGTATTGCGACGCATTATCAAAGAAACGCACATATACTTACCATTTCATTGCAAATATTTTTTTACTACAATTTCCAAGATCGATAAAATGGTGGCACTAATGTTGTTCGTCACTTTTTTTATTTTTCACAATATTAGTTACGTGTGGCTCGCGCGGTTTTTCTTATTTTACCCACAGTGCAAATGCGTCTTGGGACGATTGGCGACAGCCATACTTACAAGCGGACCGATGCAAAAACAAAATACACACCGTGCTGCCGGCGATTATACACACGTTTTTGATCGGTGCCAGAAAGCGAGTATGATCCTAACGGTACTGATTTGTTTTACCGCGACATACATACATCTGTATGTACGTATGTACATATGTATGCATATATGAACGTAGATGAATATGCATGAAAAAATGTTAAAGAGCAACAACATAACATATGTTTGCCCCTTTCTTTCGACGTATTACACCCCCAGCCCCTTACACTTGCCCTTGGCAATAACAGATACATATGTACATTATATATAAAAATTATTATTATTTTACAATTTTTGCTGTTATATTACTGATATTATATTTCTAAAAGGTACTGTAGAGTATGGTAACTTTACCATGGGCACAGTTCATCGCGGCAACAACAAAACATATGCATTGAATTTTACAAGTTTTGTTGTGATATTACTGTTCTCACAGTAAAAGGTACTGTAGAGTATGGTAACTTTACCATGGGCACAGTTCATCGCGGCAACAACAAAACATATGCATTGAATTTTACAAGTTTTGTTGTGATATTACTGTTCTCACAGTAAAAGGTACTGTAGAGTATGGTAACTTTACCATGGGCACAGTTCATCGCGGCAACAACAAAACATATGCATTGAATTTTACAAGTTTTGTTGTGATATTACTGTTCTCACAGTAAAGGTACTGTAGATTATGGTAGCTTTACCATAATCACAGTTCATTGCGACAACAACAAAACAGATGCACTTTATTTTACAAGTTTTGCTGTTATATTACTGTTTGAACAGTTCAGGACTGCTAATTACGTTACAGTAACAATTTTTATGGTAAATTAACTGTGATGAATTTTAGATGTAATTTGTCGGAAAGGAGGAATGGCTATAGATTCCAACAAAAAAATATCAGCTAAGCTATTACGTTAGAGCTACAATTACAATTGTAGGCAAACTGTAGGCAACAGTAACTTAACTGTTACTGTAACTGTTGCGTCGGTTGAATTCAACCGTTGATTTTTTTTTGTGTGTAAGTGATTCAGTTGCAAATAGTAAAAATATTTGTTTTAAAAATCAAATTTTAACAATTTTGTATTCATCATTTTTATACTCGATACCGAAGGTAAAGAGTATATTGACTTTGTGCAATGTCCGTCATGGTGTCCGTCCGTCTGTCCGTCTGTCCGTCCGTATGTTCGCAACTTTTTTCCACACCCTTCAAGCTAGAGACTTGAAACTTTCCAATTCTCTTTATCTATGGGATAGTAAATTAAAGTGTCAAGATGGGGTTTCTACGATAACTGGGGGGCTGGCAAATCGATAAATTCGATAACTCAAAACCGATAAATCCACATATTTCGCACATCCTTACAGCTAGAAGTACCAAATTTGGTAAGAAGATAGCTACTAGCAACCCCCAAAAAACTGCATCAAAAATTTTGGAGCCACGCCCCCCATTCCGCCCCCAGCCCCCCCGAATTTTAAAGTTAAAAAGCCTATATCTCCCACAGTTTTTGAGCTATAGTCACCAAATTTGGTGCCAAGATAGGTGATGATGACCCCTCAAAAACTGCATCAAAAGATTGGATGCCACGCCCACCAATACCGCCCCAGCCACCCCCATGTGCCCCAACGCTTCGTCAAAAACGGGAATGAGTGTATCTTCCAGAGTTGTGGAGCTAGAGCCACCAAATTTGGTAAGAAGATAGTTGGTAACGACCCCCAAAAACTGCATCAAAGTTTTGGAGCCACGCCCACCCATTCCGCCCCCAGCCCCACCGCATTTTGAAATCAGAAATGGCTATATCTCCCACAGTTTTTGAGCTAGAGCCACCAAATTTGGTGCCAAGATAGGTGATGATGACCCCCCCAAAACTGCATCAAAAGTTTGGATGCCACGCCCACCAATACTGCCCTAGCCGCCCCCATCCACCCCAACGCTTCGTCAAAAACGGGAATGCGTGTATCTTCCAGAGTTGTGGAGCTAGAGCCACCAAATTTGGTAGGAAGATAGCTGGCAACGACCCCCAAAAATCTGCATCAAAGTTTTGGAGCCACGCCCTCCATTTCGCCCCACTTTCCCCACTTTTTACAATTTTCGAGCTACAGCCACCAAATTTGGTATGAAGATAGCAATTGACATTCCACAAAGATCTGCATCACAAATTTGGATGCCACGCCCACCCATACCGCCCCGAGCCCCCTTTTCCCCTTTTTTTACAAACTTCGAGCTAGAGTCACCAAATTTGGTATGAAGATAGCAATTGACATTTCACTAAGATCTGCAAAAAAAATTTTGATGACACAACTACCCATACCGCCCCCAGCCCCCCCTCCCCTTTCCCTACATTTTACAAACTTTGAGCTAGAGTCACCAAATTTGGAAGGAATATAGCTGGTGGCATCCCCATCTGCATCGGAGAATCTTTAAGGCAGCGTACACCCCTGCCGCATCCGTACCCCTTTGCAATCAGGCCTCTTTTTACCGGTTTTAATACTGGTATCGAGTAAGCCGCAGTCGGTTGCGTCCGACTGCAACGTTTCCACTTGTTTTACTTTGCCGTACCTTTGCCAATAATAAATTTAAAAGAAACGTTTTACCTGTTCCACCAGGTACATCTAAAAAATAGATTTCTCCTTTTTCTGCTTCAACGCTATGCAGTAACTTTTCGTATACTTGTTTTTGCTCAGCAGTAAGGAGTAGCTCATTATTAACAACAAAATTATCGCAATTTTCATAATTTGTTTCTCTATGATATTCATTATTTTGAACAATTTCCTCGGATCTGATTGGTAGTGGAAGTCCATAGTTAGTCAAGTTTTGACCACCAATAGACAGTACTATATCTTCAATGTACAAAAGACATTTATTAAATACATTATTCAGAATACTTTGATCAATATTTCTGTCTTGTGAAATATGAAAGACTCTTAAAATATCTTCTGAGAAACTCTTTTTATAAATATTCCAAAGTTTAAGAGCATCCGAAATTTGACAAAATACTTACATTATTGCAAAAAGTTCCCTCAGTTTTGTAGGATTTTGACATATGACAGCTTCGGCTATAAATGAATCCCAGTGCTTATCATTTTCTAGTAATCCTAGAGCTTTACACGCCAATTGAAATGATGCCTATGCTATACCATTAACGGTTTTTAAATTTGAAAATGAAGTTGGCCCTCTTACAAAATGTAGTAAAAGTCTTAAATAAAAACCTTCTGTATTATTGGGATGAATAGTGTAAACTCTTTCCAAAGCTGAAACTCTTTTAACTCCAGGAAAATTTGGCACATCATGCCCTCGTTTTCTTCTTTGAAATTCTTTATTGTTCCATGTAAAATACGAAGGAACTTCACAATATAGAAGCGTTCTTGCAAACTCATCACGTGTGCATAGCTCAAAGAAGGCTAGCAATGTGGTTTTGGGTGTAATGCTTAATCTGTCAAGTAATTGTTGCGGATTATTGGGGTTAAAATATATTCGTTGACCATTTTCTAAATGAACAGCTAAGTGTGTAATAGCCGGAAAACGTTCATGTATGGGAAATGCAAAGATTCTCCATACCGCTTCTGAGCTACTTATATAACGGCCACTTTCGTACATATTAATTTCATTACTTTGGTCTTCAAGAGTAAATGATGCTTGATCACTGCCCTTGTTAACAGTATTTAATAGACTTTACAGAACTACAATACTCAACATTTATGTGAGCTTCAAATGTTCTCAAAAGTACACAGTTGTAAGGCACAACCCAACGATTATCTATGCAGTTACCATTTATATTAATTGCATTACCACCATCTTCTATCGCTCTTCTACGATACAGAGGGTAACTATCTTTTCCAGTCACAGTTTCTTTAAGTAGTTGTCGAGGAAACCTTTTGAAACATTTTCCATTTTTCATGCATGGCGATTTATTATTAAATGCACCGCAAGGACCATGAATCATATTTGACTTAACAATGTTAAATAACAAAGGATCCTCATCTGCGTTTGGTATTTCGGCACAGATAATCTTATCGATTTTATCTGGTCTTATTTTATTTTCTAACCAAAGTAAAATATGAATATGTGGTAAGCCCCGCTTTTGCCATTCCACAGAGTACATGAAACATTGCACGCTTCCAAACTAAGAACCTTTTGTCAATAGTGACATTTAAGCTTTAACTTTTAAATGAAAAACTCGAGCTATAATATCGTGACGATCATGTGGCTTTTGACCCGGTATCAAAACACTTTTGATGTCATTCCATTGTGGATTGCAGGTGAATGTTATGAAAAGATCTGGTCGCCCATAATGGCGAACATATGTCATAGCATCTTGAGTCTTTTCATGCATATATCGTGCAGAGCTTGTAAAAGAAGATGGTAAAATTACCATCTGACCAAGTTGAGCTGCTTCAACATCTTGTTGGCCTATTGCATCTTGTAGATGTAAATAGCTATCTGCTCTGAGTTTCGCTTGATTGTAGCGAATATAATTTAACCTTTCTGTTTCAATGTTAGCATACATATCAACCAAAAATTGACTATAAAGGGAACGACAATAAATTAAAAGATTTATCTCGGATTGACGAATCATTATTTTATAGCTGTAAAAGCTTAACGCAGATATAATTTTTTTGGATCCTCCTTTTTTATACTCGATACCGAAGGTAAAGAGTATATTGGTTTTGTGCAATGTCCGTCATGGTGTCTGTCCGTCTGTCCGTCCGTATGTGTGCAAGTTTTTTCCACACCCTTCAAGCTAGAGACTTGAAACTTTCCAATTCTTTTTATCTATGAGATAGTAAATTAAAGTGTCAAGATGGGGGTTCTACGATAACTGGGGGGCTGGCAAATCGATAAATTCGATAACCCAATACCGATAAATCCACATATTTCGCACATCCTTACAGCTAGAAGTACCAATTTTGGTAAGAAGATAGCTATTAGCAACCCCCAAAAAACTGCATCAAAAATTTTGGATCCACGCCCCCCATTCCATCCCCAGCCCCCCGCATTTTAAAGTCAAAAAAGACTATATCTCCCACAGTTTTTGAGCTATAGCTACCAAATTTGGTGCCAAGATAGGTGATGATGACTCCCTAAAAACTGCACCAAAAGTTTGGATGCCACGCCCACCAATACTGCCCTAGCCACCCCCATCCACCCCAACGCTTCGTCAAAAACGGGAATGAGTGTATCTTCCAGAGTTGTGGAGCTAGAGCCACCAAATTTGGTAGGAAGATAGCTGGCAACGACCCCCAAAAATCTGCATCAAAGTTTTGGAGCCACGCCCTCCATTTCGCCCCCCTTTCCCCACTTTTCACAATTTTCCAGCTACAGCCACCAAATTTGGTATGAAGATAGCAATTGACATTCCACAAAGATCTGCATCACAAATTTGGATGCCACGCCCACCCATACCGCCCCCAGCCCCCCTTTCCCCACATTTTACAAATTTCGAGCTAGAGTCACCAAATTTGGTATGAAGATAGCAATTGACATTTCACTAAGATCTGCAAAAAAATTTTGATGACACAACTACCCATACCGCCTTCAGCCCCCCCCTTCCCGACCCTTTCCCTACATTTTACAAACTTTGAGCTAGAGTCACCAAATTTGGAAGGAATATAGCTGGTGACATCCCCATCTGCATCGGAGAATCTTTAAGGCAGCGTAAACCCCTGCCGCATCCGTACCCCTTTGCAATCAGGCCTCTTTTTACCGGTTTTAATACTGGTATCGAGTATGCGGCAGTCGGTTGCGTCCGACTGCAACGTTTCCACTTGTTAATAATGGATTCCATTGTGGTATATCCACTGAATAGCCATCTTCGCCATAAGGAAATAGCAAAGGGTACTGTAAGGCATCGTATGATCGATGCACCTCACTAATGCGATGTAATTTATTATTATGGCTTTCAATAATAATATCGCGCTTTGCAAATTGCTGACCAACAATAACTATAGCTACTTCGCTTAATAGAGGTGCATTGTAAAGCCCTTTGTGTGCACCAGCGGGTGTTCGATCAGCATGTATAACCAATTTATAATCTTTAGTACTTATTGGTATTTTATTGAGAGCCATTTTTAGATCTTTTACATAACGATTATGATGATGAAACATACATTGAAGATCCTTTACTACGCTTAAATCAACATTTGGAATATTTTTGCAACGTAGTTGAGCTTCTTTTTCATCATCACCAACAAAATAAATTTGAAGAAACTGCATTTCTTCATTTGGCAAAGGTCGTTCATTTATAGTTTTTGTACTACCAAAAGAAGTCATTTGAAAGCAGCTGTTATACTTTCTTATACGATCAATGAAATGATCATGCTTGGGATGTCCACCAATTATTAAGCTCTTAAGTGGATCAGGCAAACTTTCATTTTGTGAAAGCTTAACTTTTCCTGCCTTGCAACAGATACCCAGAGGCTCATTTTTCCACTTTAAAGCATCACAATGTTTGCATATCAAATTCATACTACCAAGTTGAGTAATTTTATCTGACTTATAAGCTATTTCAAAATCATAGTTTAGGACAGACATGGCTTTAACACTTTATGCACGCAAACGACTTTCTTGACGTGCATTAGGATTATTAGCCTGATGTCGTCTCACTGCATCTCTATTAGCTTGAGGATTATCAGCCTGATGCAGCTTTATGAGCTTCTGGACTATTAACCTGATATCTTTTTGATGCTTTTATGTGCTTACCCTTACTTTTTCAAGATATTTTTCAACTATATGTTTTCGTACCGTTTGTGTTGTTTTGTCGGTGAACCGACTACGTCTTTTAACGGGATTTTTAACATTTTCAGTTATACATTCACTTGACGTATCGGTATCTTGAGTTAATACTTCCTCTAAAGGAATATAAACATCAAAATGTCCATTCATTAATTCGCCGGTCAAACGCAATTTTTTCACAGGATGCATATCATTTCCTAATGATAGATATAAGTTTCCATTTAGAAAGACTTGAAAATTTACAGCATAAATTTCTGCTGCTGCTTGAAGCTCACATGCAGTACCATAAGTATATGAATTTGACATAGTGCACTCATATTGTTCAGAAGAGCTATAGCACTCTCCATTTATGTTCATGCTGAAGCAAGCAAAAGTTTCCCAGTTGGTAACGACATGGGTTACAATATGTTGGCGTATGGTGCCATGGAAGCCTTGCCTACCATATAAAAGGTAGGAAATAGATCTAAAAAGACAGGCTCCATCACCAATTATGGCAACAACTGAATGCGGCACCAAAACACCACTAATATCTAAAGTTTCAATAGACATATTTTAATTTGGCTGAGAGTCAATTGACTTCACTGTAAAACGATTGTTACAACGTTACAGTGTCCATACGTAAGTATAGAATTCAATAAAATTGAATATACCAACTTATATTATTTTAATAGAATATTCAGACTGCTTAGTTTTATTTGATTTTTAAATGCACTAAAGCAGCGTCTATATAACTATTATATAATATGCAAAATAGAAGACAACTATATATAATGTTGCTTCAATTGCTTCAATTATTGAGTCGAAAAACGACTTATTAATTTTGTTTAAAAAAATAACAACAAAACAAATTAACAACTTAATTAAAAGTAAGTATTATAAATAAATAAATACTTCAAAATAAGTCAAAAATTGACTTCACTGTACAACGTTACAGCGTCTGTACAAAGTATAGAATTCAATAAAATTGAATATGCCAACTTATATTATTTTAATAGAATATTCAGACTGCTTAGTTTTATTTGATTTTAAAATGCACTTAAGCAGCGTCTATATAACTATTATATAATATGCAAAATAGAAGATAACTATATATAATGTTGCTTCAATTATTAAGTCTAAAATCGATTTATTATACTCGATACCGAAGGTAAAGAGTATATTGGTTTTGTGCAATGTCCGTCATGGTGTCTGTCCGTCTGTCCGTCCGTATGTATGCAAGTTTTTTTCACACCCTTCAAGCTAGAGACTTGAAACTTTCCAATTCTCTTTATCTATGGGATAGTAAATTAAAGTGTCAAGATGGGGGTTCTACGACAACTGGGGGGCTGGCAAATCGATAAATTCGATAACCCAATACCGATAAATCCACATATTTCGCACATCCTTACAGCTAGAGCCTCCAAATTTGGTGGGAAGATAGCTGGTAACGACCCCCAAAAAATTGCATCAAAAATTTTGGAGCCACGCCCCCTATTCCGCCCCCAGCCTCCCCGCGTTTTAAAGTCAAAAAAGCCTATATCTCCCACAGTTTTTGAGCTAGAGCCACCAAATTTGGTGCCAAGATAGGTGATGATGACCCCCTAAAACTGCACCAAAAGTTTGGATGCCACGCCCACCGATACTGCCCTAGCCGCCCCCATCCACCCCAACGCTTCGTCAAAAACGGGAATGCGTGTATCTTCCAGAGTTGTGGAGCTAGAGCCTCAAAATTTGGTGGGAAGATAGCTGTTAACGTCCCCCAAAAAACTGCATCAAAGTTTTGGAGCCAAGCCCACCCATTACGCCCCCAGCCCCCCCGCATTTTGAAATCAGAAATGGCTATATCTCCCACAGTTTTTGAGCTATAGCCACCAAATTTGGTGCCAAGATAGGTGATGATGACTCCCTAAAAACTGCACCAAAAGTTTGGATGCCACGCCCACCAATACTGCCCTAGCCACCCCCATCCACCCCATCGCTTCGTCAAAAACGGGAATGAGTGGAGTTGGAGCCACGCCCTTCATTTCGCCCCCCTTTCCCAACTTTTTACAATTTTCGAGCTAGAGTCACCAAATTTGGTATGAAGATAGCAATTGACATTCCACAAAGATCTGCATCACAAATTTGGATGCCACGCCCACCCATACCACCCCCAGCCCCCCTTTCCCCACTTTTTACAAATTACGAGCATGAGTCACCAAATTTGGTATGAAGATAGCAATTGATATTTCACAAAGATCTGCATCAAAAATTTTGATGCCACGCCCACCCATACCGCCCCCAGCCCCCCTTGCCACACTTTTTACAAACTTCGAGCTAGAGTCACCAAATTTGGTATGAAGATAGCAGTTGACATTCCACAAAGATCTGCATCAAAAATTTTGATGCCACGCCCACCCATACCGCCCCCAGCCCCCCTCTCCCCACTTTTTACAAATTTCGAGCTAGAGTCACCAAATTTGGTATGAAGATAGCAATTGACATTTCACAAAGATCTGCAACAAAAATTTTGATGCCACAACTACCCATACCGCCCCCAGCCCCCCCCCCTTTCCCCACTTTTTACAAACTTCGAGCTAGAGTCACCAAATTTGGTATGAAGATAGCAATTGACATTCCACAAAGATCTGCATCACAAATTTGGATGCCACGCCCACCCATACTGCCCCCAGCCCCCAGCCCCCCTTGCCCCACTTTTTACAAACTTCGTCCTAGATTCACCAAATTTGGTTTGTAGATAGCAATTGACATTTCACAAAGATCTGCAACAAAAATTTTGATGCCACAACTACCCATACCGCCCCCAGCCCCCTTTTCACCACCTTTTACAAACTATGAGCTAGAGTCACCAAATTTTTAAGGAAGATAGCTTGTGGCATCCCCACCTGCATCGGAAAATCTTTAAGGCAGCGTACACCCCTGCCGCATCCGTACCCCTCTGCAATCAGGCCTCTTTTTACCGGTTTTAATACTGGTATCGAGTATGTCGCAGTCGGTTGCGTCCGACTGCATCGTTTCCACTTGTTTAGTTTTAAGTTTAAACATGAAATCTTGCTAATCGAATCTTAATTAACAGGGACCCTTTTAGTTGGTAGACCAAACGATATATATATATATATATATATATATATATATATATATATATATATATATATTTATATATATATATATATATATGCATAAATTCAACATGTAATCTACAGCCGCATCAGTTCTTTGGAACCAAAGGACTCAGCGACGGAGTAATATTGTGGATACTCGTAAAGTACAAGTAAGGCTATTATATCATAACATTTTCATATTTCGTATGGTTACCTTTGAAATGAATTGACATGGGTTTTCTATTAAAATTCGATTCGACATAAACATTTAATTTTAAGAAACTTTATAAAAATATTTACAATCATGAAAATTAAGTGAAATCTTGAATTAACGTAATGAAACGTAATTATCTTATTATTTTTTATACTCGATACCGAAGGTAAAGAGTATATTGGTTTTGTGCAATGTCCGTCATGGTGTCTGTCCGTCTGTCCGTCTCTCCGTCCGTATGGTTGCAAGTTTTTTCCACACCCTTCAAGCTAGAGACTTGAAAGTTTCCAATTCTTTTTATCTATGGGATAGTAAATTAAAGTGTCAAGATGGGGGCTCTACGATAGCTGGGGGGCTGGCAAATCGATAAATTCGATAACTCAAAACCGATAAATTCACATATTTCGCACATCCTTACAGCTAGAACTACCAATTTTGGTAAGAAGATAGCTACTAGCAACCCCCAAAACACTGCATCAAAAATTTTGGATCCACGCCCCCCCATTCCGTCCCCAACCCCCACCCCGTATTTTAAAGTCAAAAAAAGCCTTTATCTCTCACAGTTTTTGAGCTAGAGCCACCAAATTTGGTGCCAAGATAGGTGATGATGACCCCTTAAAAACTGCATCTAAAGTTTGGATGCCACGCCCACCAATACTGCCTTAGCCGCCCCCATCCACCACAACGCTTCGTCAAAAACGGGAATGCGTGTATCTTCCAGAGTTGTGGAGCTAGAGCCACCAAATTTGGTAGGAAGACAGCTGGCAACGTTTCCCAAAAATCTGCATCAAAGTTTTGGAGCCACGCCCACCCATTTCGCCCCCCTTTCCCCACCTTTTACAAACTTTTAGCTAGAGTCACCAAATTTGGTATGAAGAAAGCAATTGACATTCCGGCGAGCAATCCACAGAGCGTAGCATAGTGCACACACCCGATTCCCTTTCCCAGGCGAGGCTGTATTAAGAAGACCAGCAGCTCAGTTCCACTGCTTACTGAACATCATTACAATTAAAAATAATTTGCGCCCAACTCTTGAGTCCCTTCGGGGTAGTATGACTTAAAACTGAACATCTAGTTATTGTAGACTACCCAAAGAGAATAATAATATCAAGGTCAATTTATAAATTAATATATAATTTTCAGTGTAGAGAAGAAAAGATTGCCATCTCAAATCATTAGTCAACTAGAATTTTTTACGGTTACTGTGAATAACAAGTCTTAGATGGAATTTGAGCTCTTGTCCAGTACTCATAAGATTTTTGAGTTAGATTATACAATAGCCACATTCTTTTACATAGTTTAGTATGCAGAAGCCACGCACTTAATCACATTACGATATTCTTTTATTATGTATGGAAAATGACGATAAATTAAATGTTCACAACTTTAATAAAAACACAGATATTTATATTTATATTTATATTTAAGATGCCATTGCATCACAGTTTTGGAAACCAAGCTTCTCCAGAAGAGGAGCAGGCTAAAACTTGTGTTATGTGTAACAAAAACATAACAACAGAACAGGTCACAGTAATAACTTCTTGTCATCATGAGTTTCATAGCAATTGTCTAATTGAGAGATTCAAAGTTTCATCTAATTGTCCAACCTGTCTGGTCACATGCTTAGCTGAGCCGTTTAACAATCCAAGCCTAGCTGTAGAACTTTCTGAAGCAGAAGCTCGCAACAGTCGAAACGCTTGTAGCCTTGAAAACTTTTCTTTTAATATGCTTTCTACAGATCGTAGAACCGAGCGTTCAACCCGTGGAAGAGGTAGAGGATCCATACCTAAAAGAGGTGTGAAAACCAGGTCTATGCATCATCCTATAAGGGGTTCTGTTAATGAAAATAATAATTCTGTTCAACGAGAGGCACAAAATTCACCAGTAGATCCTAATGAAATTGCTAGTTATGCGCAAACAGCAATGCAAGCTCAACAAAAGATCATGCTAGAAGAACTAACAGCACACATAGCTTCTTCGTTGCAAACTCAGTTAGCGTCTTTACAATTAAACCCTCAAGTTTTAGGCAGCGTTTACAATACATTGTAACATTACAATGTCAGCTTAGCTTGGATTGAAGCTTTTAAAAATCTTAAATCCACGCTGGTAGTTTACAATGTCAGCGTGAACAATGCAATCAGCTGATTCGACTCAGCTAACACATTTGCAATGGCGCGAAAATTAAACGATTTGCTTGTCTTACAAAACAATGATTTTATTGTTATATATGCGTTAATATGTACTAAATAAATATTAAATAGTAAATTATATTAACATTAACCTCTGTATTGAGTAAAATAGTGGTAAAAACATTGGAGCTTACGAAGATGCGACACCTATTGACAGCCATTTTGAGTAAAATAGAGGTTAGAGCTTTGGTGCTTTCAAGCACATGTTGCTAATTTCGAAAATGCGACACCTATTGACAGCTTTTAAAACTCAATTTTTGAATAGCTTTTTTCCACTCCAAGCTGAGATGCAAGCGAGACCGGTTACAGATTGGAAATGAGGGAGACAAACTTATGTGAAAAATATGTGTGTCAGACAGGAACAAAACATTTTCCAATCTCACGCTGACATTGTAAACGCTGCCTTATCGAGGCAGACAAACGCAAACAATGGTATTCCAGTTCGACCAGTGGTAAGCTCAAATGGTAGTAGTCCAAACAACATGTTTAGGCACAGTAGCGTAACGTCAAGTCTACCTCCAGAAAAAGTAGGAAGTATTATCCAAAATTGGCGTGTCCGTTTTGATGGAACTAAAGATAATGTATCGGCTAGTGAATTTATTTACCGTGTCCGATCCCTCACAGCACAAACACTGCGTATTGAATTTCAAATCATTTGCGACCATTTGCATTTACTTTTGGCAGGTAAAGCGTCCGATTGGTTTTGGCATTTCCATCGCAAGCACCCACATTTTAATTGGGAAACCTTTTGTTCCGCTTTCCGTGATAAATATGATGATACGGATAGCGATGTTGATATTTGGAGAAAAATTGCGAAGCGTAGGCAAGGCGAATCAGAGCCATCAAGTAGGCATTGAAGATTTAACCAATAGGCTTTTACGTTCCATATCCGAATCAGAATTAGTTCAGCTTTTAATTGATAATTCAAAAACTCCACTTAGACATGAATTGTTGCATTTATGTATTCGTACTCTCGATGTTCTGTATGAAGAAGCATGAACAATTTTATGGTGAGCTTCGTCATTCGTCAAATAAAACTCCCTTTAACTTCTGTCGTAATATTTCTGAACTATGTCAAGCTGAAGATCAGGAGTCAGATGCAACGATAGCTGGTATCGTTCGAAATAAAATGGTGTGTTGGAATTGTGACAAAGTTGGTCACCGATACGAAGACTGTTATGAGGTACGCAGAGTATTTTGTTACGGCTGTGGTACGAAAGACATGTACAAACCACGGTGTGTCAAGTGTAATGTGACGCCTATCCTTTACCCCATATTGATGGGATACTCAGTCGCTTGCCTCCTGCTTGTTTTATTACCGGACTAGACATGAAGCACGCGTTTTGGCAAATTCCTTTAGAAGAAAAGTCACGCCAATACACTGCTTTTACCGTGCCAAATAGACCATTGTATCAATACAAAGTAATGCCATTCGGCTTAACAAACGCGCCACAAACGATGTGTAGTTTAATGGATCAGGTTGTTCCACCTCATCTTCGAAATCGAGTTTTTGTCTATCTTGATGACCTTCTTGTACTTTCTGACGATTTCGAATCCCATTTACTTCTACTGCAGGAGATTGCCCTTTGTCTTTGTAAGGCAAATATAACGATTAATGTGAGCAAGTTTAAATTAGCCATGAGAGAGATAAAATATATTGGTTTTATTATTCGAAACGGCCAAATAAAAACGGATCCTTTTAAAATTCAAGCAATAAACGACTTTCCTGTTTCTATCACAGTCAGACAGCTGAGGCGTTTTCTAGGATTAACTGGTTGGTACCGTAGGTTTGTCGGAAATTATGCTGATATAAGTTTTCCGTTAACTGAGTGTCTTAAGAAAAATAAAACGTTTAAATGGACAGATGAGGCAAACGATGCTTTTATAGAGTTAAAGAAACGGTTGACATCCGCTCCCATTTTGATAACTCCGAACTTTTCTAAAAGATTTATAATGCTTTGTGATGCAAGCTCATATGGACTTGGATGCGTGCTATCACAAGAAAATGAGCAGGGTGTAGAAATGCCTATCGCATTTATGTCGGAAAAACTTACTAAGGCCCACAAAATTAGAATGTTTAGCAGTCATAAAAGGCATCAAGAAATTTCGTGCTTATATTGAAGGTCAAGACTTTTTGGTTGTGACCGATCATGCATCACTACAATGGCTAATGCGCCAGAAAGACTTGTTAGGTCGTTTAGCACGATAGGCTATTAAATTGCAGGGTTTCGTGTTTAAAATAGAACACAGAAGAGGATCTCTGAATGTTGTCGCGGACACATTGTCTAGACAAAACGATCCACCGATCGACGAGTTTGCCCAGACCGGACCTATCATTGATCTATCATCTGACCATTTTCGTAGTCTAGAATACGTGAATCTTATTGATCGCGTGAAGAAGAATCAAGCTAAATTGCCTGATCTTAAAATTGCTGATGATTTTGTCAATAAGCGAACAGAAATAGCAACTGGGGACGCAGATCAAGAGGCAGAATCATGGAAGTTATAGGTACCGTCAGGTATGGTTACTAATGTCTTGCAGCAGGCTCATGATTCTCCAAGTGCATCGCACTGTGGCACGGGTAAAACGATCGAGAAGCTGAAAAGATACTTATTTTGGCCACGCATGGTAGCTCATACTCGTGAGTATATCAAGAATTGTGCAATCTGTAAGCAAACCAAGGGTCCTAATGTTGTATTAAGACCACCTATGGGTAGGCCATTTGTTTCGGACAGACCGTTTCAACGATTATATTTAGATTTGCTTGGACCATATCCACGATCTTAAGCTGGAAAAATTGGAATATTAAAAGTGGTCGACTACTGTACAAAGTTTCATTTTCTTTGCCCGTTAAAGCGTTTTACATCACTTAAATTTTGTGATTTTTTAGAGAGCTCTATTTTCTTCACATTTGGTGTACCAGAATCAAAGTTGACCGACAACGAATCTCAGATTCGATCAGGCTATTTTGAAGCATTCTTAACTCGGTTTTCTGTTAAGCATACATGCACAGCCATATATTCTCCGCAAGCGAATGCAAGCGAACGATTGAATAGGTCGGTGTCAGCAGCAATACGTGCCTATATTGGAACTGATCATACTTGTTGGGATCAAAAGTTGAATGAGATAAATGGTGCGATTAGATCTCGTATACACAGTAGTACTGGTTACTCTCCATACTTTTTAACTTTTGGTCAAAACATAATACTTAATGGCAAAGATTATGATTTCCTAAGAATACTGCATTTAATTAGTGACGACACAAGGATTAGTTACCCTGATGCATTGCAATTAGCTAGAAGTGAAGCAAAAACCAATATTGCAAATGCTCACGAAGCAAATACTCGAGTTTACAATTTGCGCAGCAGAAACATTCAACTTAAACTAGGACAAGAGGTATATGCGCGGAAGTTTTCTCAAAGTAATGCTAGCAAAAAGTTCAGTCACAAAATTGATCTTGTTTTTGTCAAGGCCAAAGTTATTCGCAAAATAAGCCCTGTGTAATATGAACTGCTTAACGAACAAAACAAGAATATTGGTGTTTATCATTTGAAAGATATACAGACTAGGTAGTAAACCGTCCTTTAGTCAGACAATGCCACTTTGCAGACTTCAATGGCATTATGTGTAGTCTGTAGTGGACAGAATACTACCCAAACAAAGTATGATTAATTTTAATTTTTGAGTTATACATTTATTCATTTTGGCCACCGAAATTAACAAAGTGTCCCATTGTCTTTGTTAGCCAAACTCGCTCGCAGCTTTTATCACCGTTACTTGGTGTAAGCATATTGTTGGCTCATCTTTGTTTCGCTCTTTCGCTAATTCAGCATTGGAAGTATCCCGTATGAAAGCTCTTCACTATGCAAAATCGAGCTGCAGAACATACAGTTTTCGCAGCTATCGATCTTTTCTGTCGCAGCACCAAAAGAGTGAAGTCGTGTATTAAACAAATTAAAACGATTTAATTAAAAACCACGTGAAACTAAAACTACATTGAAAGTACAGTCCGGCAATAAGGCTTTAAAATTGTAAAAGTGCGACAGAAAAATGAATTTATTGAATCAGTTACAACAAGTAAGAAGGCTCTAGTCGGGAGAGCCCGACTAGAAGATACCCTGAACCCAGTTGCAACAAACAATCGATTAAGCTCGATATCTCCGGTGTTTCTTAACCGATTTGGATGAAATTTTCAGAAAAGATTTATCGTTACCCATTCTTTCAACCCTCATTTTTACATTTTCCAAATTCGATATTTTTTTGTTATCGATATTATGTGTATATCGGAAACCAGAATAGTTATCGATAATTTGAAGCAAACTTGTTCTGCTCATGGTATAGGAGAACTTATATCCAAAGTCTGAAGTCTCTAGCTCTTGTAGTCTCTGAGATCCACGCGTTCATACAGACGGACAGACGGACAGACGGACGGACAGACGGACATGGCTAAATCGACTCGGCTATTGATGCTGATCAAGAATATATATACTTTATAGGGTCGGAGAAGCTTCCTTCTGCCTGTTACATACTTTTGCACAAAACCATTATACCCTTATTTACCCATTTTATGGGTTAAGGGTATAAAAATAACCCGACACTTGCTCATGAGTAGCAGTGCGGTTTACTTGTTATTTAAGTCGCGGAATTTTCAAGAGAAGGTGATATTTAACTAATATTTAATAAGTGCATTTTTCTAAAGTTATTGTGTTCATTTTTGTAGTTGGAGACAGCGTTCAAGTGTCGGCGGCTATTGCTAAGTGCGCTGTGCGCGTTCCATACATACATACACACACATAGCCGTCGACCGCTGCAAATTTACCTTGGTGTTGCCACACGCACACAAGCACCCCTCGATGTTCCGTAAAGTGTTAGAAGACCACCTGATTTAGACAGACACCAGACAGCGAATGTGCTCAGGAAGCCAGGATTGTGGGACTCCGCTGAAGGGAGTCGACATACATATCTATTGAGACATAACCCTCAAAAATATCTGCTACAACTGTCTTGATTCGTCCCATCGAACACTGCTTTGCCAGCATTGCTCGAACACTGTTTGACATCGCTGTTCGTACACCGCTTTCACAGTGTTGCCCGACTAGAACTTTTGAAGTGAACTAGTGAGAGTGAACTGGAACCGGAGGTTACGTGAACTGCCTCTCTCTCGATTGCGTTGCTATCACCAATGCGATTTTCGTTTTGTATCGTTGCCATTCGCAACAACATTTGATAAATTTGGTTAATTATCAATTATTTTGAAATTATATTTTAGTTTTAAGTTTAAACATGAAATCTTGCTAATCGAATCTTAATTAACAGGGACCCTTTTAGTTGGTAGACCAAACGATATATATATATATATATATATATATATATATATATATATATATATATATGCATAAATTCAACATTTAATCTACAGCCGCATCAGTTCTTTGGTACCAACGGACTCAGCGACGGAGTAATATTGTGGATACTCGTAAAGTACAAGTAAGGCTATTATATCATAACATTTTTATATTTCGTATGGCTACCTTTGAAATGAATTGACAGGGGTTTTCTATTAATTTTAAGAAACTTTATAAAAATATTTACAATCATGAAAATTAAGTGAAATCTTGAATTAACGTAATGAAACGTAATTATCTTATTATTTTTTGTACTCGATACCGAAGGTAAAGAGTATATTGGTTTTGTGCAATGTCCGTCATGGTGTCTGTCCGTCTGTCCGTCTCTCCGTCCGTATGGTTGCAAGTTTTTTCCACACCCTTCAAGCTAGAGACTTGAAAGTTTCCAATTCTTTTTATCTATGGGATAGTAAATTAAAGTGTCAAGATGGGGGCTCTACGATAGCTGGGGGGCTGGCAAATCGATAAATTCGATAACTCAAAACCGATAAATCCACATATTTCGCACATCCTTACAGCTAGAACTACCAAATTTGGTAAGAAGATAGCTACTAGCAACCCCCAAAAAACTGCATCAAAAGTTTTGGATCCACGCCCCCCATTCCGTCCCCAACCCCCCCCCACCGCGTATTTTAAAGTAAAAAAAAAGCCTATATCTCTCACAGTTTTTGAGCTAGAGCCACCAAATTTGGTGCCAAGATAAGTGATGATGACCCCTTAAAAACAGCATCAAAAGTTTGGATGCCACGCCCACCAATACTGCCTTAGCCGCCCCCATCCCCCCAACGCTTCGTCAAAAACGGGAATGCGTGTATCTTCCAGAGTTGTGGAGCTAGAGCCAGCAAATTTGGTACGAAGATAGCTGGCAACGACCCCCAACAATCTGTATCAAAGTTTTGGAGCCTTGCCCACCCATTTCGCCCCCCTTTCCCCACCTTTTACAAACTTTTAGCTAGAGTCATCAAATTTGGTATGAAGATAGCCGGTGGCATCCCCATCTGCATCGGAGAATCTTTAAGGCAGCGTACACCCCTGCCGCATCCGTACCCCTTTGCAATCAGGCCTCTTTTTACCGGTTTTTATACTGGTATCGAGAATACCGCAGTCGGTTGCGTCCGACTGCAACGTTTCCACTTGTTTTTGTTGCTTTTGAAAACAATTGTTGTTTGAAATGAATTTGTAAATAAAACCCTGCATCGTCATTAGTACATCATAATGAAGGATTATCGAGTGTAATCAAATTAGGGTCAATTTTTATTTATTTTAGCTCACAAATTGCCAATGTAGGGAGGGTATAGAGAGCTTATGGACACCAACATCATGTTCATATAAATACTGCGTCGGACTCTCTGCATAACTAATCCGCATACCAACAATCATTTTTGTAAGAGCTTACTTTCTTTTAATTTGATTCTTGTAGACTTTTAGAGTAGTATCTGTCTCCGCGCACTTAAACTTTATTTTTGTGTCGTAAGTGTGTCATAGGAAAGTAAGGGATAGGAAAACCCCGACCCCATCCGGCGAGCAATCCACAGAGCGTAGCATAGTGCACACACCCGATTCCCTTTCCCAGGCGAGGCTGTATTAAGAAGACCAGCAGCTCAGTTCCACTGCTTACTGAACATCATTACAAGTTGTATTGTATCGGACAGGGGAAGTTGTTTTACGTCCGCAGAATTTGTAGAATTTTTATGTGAAGCTAAAGTTAAACATGTAAAGATCGCAACAGGCTCTCCACAAGCTAATGGACAGATTGAAAGGATAAATAGGAGTTTAGGGCCAATGTTGTCAAAACTTACTGATTCTTAAAATGGTCAATATTGGCATGTAGTAGTTGAAAAAGTAGAATTCGCTCTGAACAGCACGCAGCATCGTAGCACAAAACAATTTCCTAGCAAAATGTTGTTTGGTTTAATACAGAAAGGGGAAACTCGTGATAAATTTAAAGAAAAATTGGAGGAATCTACACATTTAGATACAGTTAGTGAAAGTTTAGATAATATAAGAAAATAAGGTGAGCAGAATCAGTTGCTAGCACAAGCAAATAATGAAAGGAATTATAATAAGAAAAAGAAAAAGCCAAATCAATACATGACAGGAGACTATATTATGGTAAAGAATTTTGACAGTACAGCGGGAGTCTCAAGGAAACTAATACCAAAGAGCATAAGTTATAGATAAGGTATTAAAAAATGATAGATATATAGTTAAAGATATTGAGGGGTTTCAACTAGCTAGAAATCCATACCATGGAGTTTGGAGTGCACAAAATATTAGGCATTGGCTTAAAAAATGAATGTTATAAGTAAACTGTAAATAGCATGTAAGACCCCTTTTACTACTACTACGAAAGGGGAGGTTAGTGCACTGCGACCACCGGGGTCTATTGTGCCCTCATCCTAGTGTATGAGCTACAGCTCCGCGTACAGTGCAATCCATCGCAGAAACGCGATGATGTCGCCTGGACGGAGAGCCCTCATCTCCTCAGTGTTTAGTGTGACCCGCCCGAGCTGAGATAATCTCAGCCGACCTATGGCAGGGATTTCCTCTAGTATGTGTTCTGGAGTTTCGTCCCCCTCCAGACAGAGCCTGCATGTGGCCTCGTTCCCTATGCGTAACCTATGTAAATGCCTACGCAATCTGCAGTATCCTGTCAAGAGAGGGCCAGAGCCGCCTCTTCCATCCGCTCTGCTAGCTGTGTAGCGGTTAAGCCCCGCATATCATTAAAAATTTTTCTATTGTCCATAAATTAGGTCCCACGAGTATGGGGGAAAGTAGTACCGGCGTGTCATAGCCCCCATTAACACGCCGGGGCCAGGTATACTCACCGAGGCGGCCAGGTATCGGTGAGGCTCCGTTCTATTACAGTCGGTATCCCCTGACTGCAAACCAACCAATGGGCACGGACCACGTAACACCCTGGCTTAGGGCAGTGAAGAGGCACCCTTGCCTAAGGACGTCACCACTGCCCGTGTGAGATGTGAGGGATAGGAAATGGGTAGGATCTTGTGTAGGAATGGGGTGTGTGTGAGACTATGTTTTAAAGACGGTCAGACAAGCGCCTTGTCGGTCCCACTAACGGTGTGGTACCCGCTGTTTACCGGGACTGCTTATTACGACAAGTCGCTATTCGCAGCTAACCTCCACTGGAGGCCTTGCGCTATCCGCAACCTGCGACCCGTCCGGTGGCTTCAGCTAGCCCACCTCAGAACCATCTCACAAAGTTCTTTGGTACCAGAAAGAACACTTTTACACGATGAAGTTTTTTCATGAAGTTTTTTTCATTCTGTTTTAGAACATCTTCGCAAATGTGGTCGCATTTACACGATGAAGTTTTTTCATGCAACATTTTCTTTGTAAATGCAACTCTGATATAAATTTATGGTCGATAAATATACATCTTTGCCATCGATTATATTATTTGTTAACATATAATTGATTTAAGAAGTAACAAGTAATATAATGGATTCAGTGATTATTTCTATTAATAATTTCTTAACCAAAACAATGTATTTACTATTGGCGCTTGTATTTGCTTGTGCGATATTTCGTATCGATAACTTTATTATTCACATCAAACACTGTGCAACTCTGTGTTTACATGCAATCGGAATAAGGCAAAGCAAAATGAGAAAAATTAATCATTGCTTCAAAAGTCATGAAGCATTGCTTGCAGCTGTTACCCCTCTACTCTCTTTGCCTACAAACGAATGCTTCAGACGCAAAAACTTCATCGTGTAAAAGGGGTTTAAGTAAACATACAAAATCTGTAATGTAAACATGATATACCGAAAAAGCTTATTTTAAGAAATTGTACGAGATAGAGGACTATCTCAAACAGGATGGGCGAGTTGTAGTAGGCTGATAGGGTGGTAGTACTAGAGATCGATACTCACAACCGATGAATGTAGAGGTCGGCTAATCGAGTATCGAGAAGAGAATAAGAGACGCGATAAATATGGATTGCGCACCCAACTTAAGGTAATACGGCTTGTAATAAAAGTGAGCGAAGTACAACACAAGCTAAAAAGAAGACACAAGAAAAATAAAACATAAAAATATATTTAAATAATCCGGCCACAAAATTTCACCCGATGTCTGCATTGTCGTTTTCTTCCCTTGCCTTCCCGCCTTCTTTCCAGACTCCTGAAGACAATGGTGATCCTGCTCGACACGCAGACTGAGCTCATGGTTGCGCTCCTGTGCATCCTCTAGCTCCATTTGCAGCGTATCTAAGCACTCCTCGGCCTTTTGTTTGTCCAGTATAAGTAGCTCCACGCTTTCGGCCACATCATTCAGTTCCCCTTTATATATTCCTGCTATTTCTGCTATTTCCTGGGATACCTGCTGCTCGTGACGGCAGCGCTGCTATTCTCGATGCGTCATAATTTGAGCCTTAAACTCCAGAAGCTGTTCATTCTGTATTTGATGTGGTCAAGTTCTGTCCGCTTAAACTTGTTCTCAGTCCTCTGAACGCGTAGCATTTGTAACTCTTCACGAAGTTGGCGATGTTCCGCACTGTCTACATAGGCCACATGTGGTGTAACAGTGCAAGGAATGCGTAATGCCGGTCCTGGCGTACATTGTGGACCCAGTATCTCCAAAAAGCCAGCTTTCACAAACGCAGCAGGTGCAAGCCCGCTGATCGTGGGACTCATTCTTGTCAAGCTGCGCTTAGGGGCCAATGCAAGAGCCAATGGCATAGCCAGAGTCAGCTGTGCTATCGAGCTCTGCACCTGGGCTGTCATTGGATTCTGACTGATTCTTGTTGGTCGCAACAGTGTATAGTAGGTGGAAGCTGATTGCATGTTAATATTGATGTCTTCAAAATCACTCCCCAGCCTGGATGCACTTGGCGAGCCTTAGATGTTGAGAACCTTTTGACTGTGAGATAGCATTTTTTGTCATTTGCAGCTGTTTTGTTGTGGCTGAAGTTGCATTGTGTGTAGCCTGCTGAGACTGCAATGAAAGACTGTCCAATAAAGATACCACTATTTGCTTCTCTATGCGCTCAGCATAACTGGTGCGTCCCACAAAGGCGACACGTTGATTCTTGCCCGTTACGTGTACGCGCTGACCAAGGTTTGGCTGAGACATATAATTTATACTTGCTTACGTTACTTTACCTTTCCGAATGGCCCGATGATGAATATTAAACGAGATGGTGTAAATAATTTCAGTAAACAAACGGCTCCGAATTCAAGTATAAAACTATTTTATCGTCATCACAGTGCCCCACATTGCCCCTACATTGGCAACAGGGCAGAACCGTGAATTTTATGGTGGTTGATACAACGATTCTTCACGTGGAATTTGGAATGCAAGCAGAAATATTCATGTAAAAATATTTACTCATAAATGGTGGGTTTGGAAAAAGAGCTGCTAACAAAACATAACTTTCAATAAAAAAAACCATTAAGTAAATTCCAATAAATTACTATTTTGAAAAATATTTTTAGGCTTTGATTGTTTTAAAGAAATATTTTTTAACGCTTGCGATTCTTGATTGGAGCACTAGAAGTCGTTGCGCGACTAAAAATTTATCATAGGCAAGCTGCTCTTCTTTTAGCACAGCTATTACGAGCTCAGCATTTTCCACTGAGATGTTCCTCTTTAAAGGAATAAAAATTTTAATATTAACACGCAGACATTTTAAAGCTATATATTACTTACTTCCGAATTTGGGCCAAGCTCAAACTGTTTTTTACAATTTCCAAAATAGGATCTACCAAATCGGTTTCTGAATCGTCGTCCTCTTGTCGTCCAGTTGTTGAGTGGAAATGCTGCAAGTAAACAACGTCCATGCTTGCGTCATTGATTGGACGCATATCACTGCTTATCTCACGTTCACAAAATGTGCAGCACCCAACGATTTTAACTCGTTTCGCCATTATTTCTTTAATAATTTCACAATTAGATGTTTATGTGTGAACTACTGAGTTTTATCTGGTACAGTTAGAAACTCGATACTCGATTTATTAGTAATTGCACAACAAAATTTTGACATTGTATTTTTATACTCGTTATACCTTTCACACATGTGAAACAGGGTATATTGAGTTTGTCATGAATCTGTAACGCCTTAAAGGAATGATGGGAGACCCCATAAACTATATATCAAAATGATTAGGACAAGCTCAGGAATTGATTTCCGCGTGTCCGTCCGTCTGTCTGTTTCAACACGATTTCCGGCCAAACTGCTGAACCGATCTTGATAAAACTTTCACAGATTGCTTAGATCATGTCCGGTTTGTTCACTATGAAATTCATCCCGCTCGGATCATTCTACGACATAGCCACCATACAAATTGACCATATCGTACTGTTTCAACACGATTTCCGGCAAAACTGCTGAACCGATCTGGATGAAACTTTCACAGATTGCTTAGATCATGTCGGGTTTGTTCACTATGAAATTTCATCTCGCTCGGACCATTCTTCGACATAGCCACCATACAAATTGACCATGTCGTACTATCAATTGTTGTTGCTGTCCTGCACTTTCAAGTACCTACATATAGCTCATTTGCTTCAAAAGTGGTATAGCGGAAAATATAGTCGAATTGTTGTTGTTGTTGTCGCAAACGATCAAGTTAATTACGCTCAAGAGTAAAAATAGGAGCGAAAAAAAAAATTAATCCATGTGTGAAGGGTATCATAGTCTTGGCATAGCCAAAATTAACTATGCCGCACTTGTTTTAAAGTTAAAAAATCCCATATCTCCCACAGCTTTTGGGCTATAGCCACCAAATTTGGTGCCAAGATAGGTGATGACAGCCCAAAAAGCTGATCCTGCAACTGACGCACAAGATCCCTAAATTTTATTATAGTGACATCACGATCGTAAAGACTTTCCAAAGCCACATTCTTCTGCTGCTCCAAATATTTGACCTTGCCATTGAGCTTGTCAACTTCGTCACGCAAGTCTAATTCCAAGTCTTGATTGCTTGCAATAAACTGTTCCTAGATTTGCTCAAGTGCCTCCAGTTCAGCAACCTCATCTTCCAAGAGTTTTACGAAGCTGTTCATTCTGTATTTGATGTGGTCTAGTTCTATCAGCTTAAACTTGTCCTCAGTCCTCTGAACGCGTAGCATTTGTAATTCTTCACGAAGTTGGCGATGTTCCGCACTGTCTACATAGGTCACATATAGTGTAACAGTGCAAGGAATGCGTAATGCCGGTCCTGGCGTTCATTGTGGACCCAGTATCTCCAAAAAGCCAGCTTCCACAAACGTAGCAGGTGCAAGCCCGCTGCTCGTGGGACTCATTCTTGTCTAGCTGCGCTTAGGGGCCTATCTATCGAGCCTGCTATCGAGCTCTGCACCTGGGCTGTCATTGGATTCTTGTTGGTCGTAACAGTGTATAGGAGGTGGAGCGACGCTGATTGCATGTTAATATTGATGTCTTCAAAATCGTTCCCCAGCCTGGTTGCACTTGGCCAGCCCTAGAAGTTGAGAACCTTTTGACTGTGAGATAGCATTTTTTGTCATTTGCAGCTGTTTTTTTGTGGCTGAAGTTGCATTGTGTGTTGCCTGCTGCGACTGCAATAAAAGTTTGTCAAATGAAGATATCACTAGTTCACTCTCTATGCGCTCAGCAAAATTGGTGTGTCCCACAAAGGCGACACGTTGATTCTTGCCCGTTACTTGTACACGCTGACCAATTCAATTACAAAGCTATTTTATAGTTTCTTTACAATTTCCAAAATAGGATCTACCAAATTGGTTTCTGAATCGTCGTCCTCTGTTGTCCACTTGTTGAGTGGAAATGCTGCAAGTAAACAAAGTCCATGATTGCGTCATTGATTTGACGCTGTAAAGAAGTGATCTGAGGCTGGGGTAGAAACTCAGTCCAGTCCAGAGTCATTTTACAATAAATTTATAAAATACCGAGACTCAGAGAATATTTTGGCAACCCCCACTTAAGTAGGCCCACGCACATTTAGAAAACGCTCGAGATGTGCAAAAAAAGGAGTCGGTAGGACACCCACAAGACTCCCCAATAACGCGCGGAGAAACCCCTCGTAACGCGTTATGCTGACTCTTGTGGTGCCCGAGCAATGCCGGATAACTAAAGAACGTGCAGAGAGCGCTCGGAACACGTTCTGCAGTAGTACGGCACGCCTTCACCCGCCCTAGAGAAATAATACCATTAAAAGAAGTTGCAAGACACGTGCAAGATTTACCAAAACGCACAGAGAAACCCTCGGAATGCACTTTGCCAATTCTTGCGGTGCCCGCGCGATGCCGGGTAACCACAAAAACGTGCAGAGAACGCTCGGAACACGCTTCTATGGCCGTACGGCACGCCTTTGACCACTCTGGGGGAAATACTAACACTCATTGGAGAAGGGGGAGGGGAACACTCTTGTGACACGCACTTGAATGAAAGGCACCTGAGTTTTTTTCTTCACCTTGTTTTCTTTAATACTTCTCCAAAAACTTATTTAGCAACCTAACCACACCGCAACGTAAAAACTTGTAACCCGCCCATTTAATGCCTGTGGTACTTGAGACCAGCTTACCCCGTCTCCATGTTTTGCTGCTGCTGTACTTTGTTAGCACTACTTTTTTTTTCTTCCACTACTGTGTGACGGTTTACTCTGTGTCGCGTGTTACTTTTTTCTAGAAAATTTGCCGCACTGATTTCTAAGTCAACTGTTTTATACCGCACCACGACTCTTACTAATTATCGCGCCGCTTTCGATCTTTTCGATCTGCCCTTAAGCCTGGGCTGAGGCGCGTGCCAGCCTCGGCTGCAGAGACCTCTGCCTTAGCATAGCGCGTGCCATCCTCGGCTACAGAGACCTCTGCCTTAGCTTAGCGCGTGCCATCCTCGGCTGCAGAGACCTCTGCCGTGGCTTCGGCCGTAGCCGCTGTCACTAGAGTGTATATTCCTCTCGCTCTGGTGCTTTGCGCCGTTGTCTGTTGCCATGCGTGGTCTCTTTCTGTTGGTGCGCTCTTGAGTGCGAGAGCGCACACGATCCCGTTAGAATCCAGTGCTACGCCCTGTTGTCAGTGATGCCCACTGCCATCAGTGATGCCCGCTGCTGTCAGTGATGCGGGTTACTGGCTTATAATTATATACCTATTTTAGGGCCCAATTTTCGCCTCCTTAAAATATAATTAATGATTCCTTCAAGGTAACAAATTTGTAGTAATATAAAAATCTGTGGGGGAGCTAGTTTTGCTCCTTCACACTCCCTCCTTACTTCGGGGTGAGTAATTGGATCGTGACTTGGCGCGCTGCAGGGTTTTTAATGGTTGTCTGGAAAGGGCGTCTGCAACCACGTTGTTTCAGCCCCGCGATTCTTCCAGTTGGATTGTCAATCGAATTGAGCCATTTCAGAGCGAGGTGGTCTATGATAACTTCGAAATGATTGCCCTCCAGATAACAGCGTAACTGCCTTATCGCCCAGACAATTGCTAAGCACTCCTTCTCCGTGGCTGAGTAGTTCTCCTCGGCTCTGAGGAGGCGTCGGCTTGCGTAGGCTATTACTCGTTTTCCTCCCTGAAAGCTTTGTGTGAGCACTGCTCCTAGTCCATAATCGCTGGCATCCGTTTGTAGCGTAAATTTCTCCGTAAAATCGGGGCATGCCAAGACCGGTGCTTTTGTGAGTTTGTCCTTAAAGTCCTCGAGCGCTGCTTGCTGTGCCTCGCCCCAAATCCACTTCTTGTCCTTTCGCAAGAGACTCGTCATTGGCTGCACGATGGTGGCAAAGTAAGGGACGAAACGGCGATACCAAGTTGCCATCCCTATACAACGTCGTAGCTCTTTGGGTGTTGTTGGTGGTGCTACGCGCTGCACTGCTGCGATTTTTCCTGGGTCCGTATGAATGCCGGTTTCGCTTATCATGTGTCCTAAGTACACCAGCTTCCGTTGGAAGAAGCTGCACTTCTTCTGGTTTAACTTCAAGTTCGCCGTCAGTAGTCGTTGGAATACCTCGCGCAAGTGTTCCACGTGTTCCTCCAATGTAGATCCAATGACAATAATGTCGTCCAAGTAAGCGATGGCATATGGTTCCATTTCCGGGTCGATGACGCTGTCCAGCGCGCGTTGGAATGTCGCTGGGGCTGAGTGAAGCCCGACCGGCATAGCCTTCCACTGGTAAAGGCCTCTTCCCGGAACCGTATATGCGGTGTACTTTTTTAATTTAAATTAATTTTGATTTCATTTAAATGATGCTCTTAGCTGACAATAAATAAATAAATAAATAAATAAATAAGGCAGTTACGCTGTTATCTGGAGGGCAATCATTTCGAAGTTATCATAGACCAGCTCGCTCTGAAATGGCTCAATTCGATTGACAATCCAACTGGAAGAATCGCGGGGCTGAAACAACGTGGTTGCAGACGCCCTTTCTAGACAACCATTAAAAACCCTGCAGCGCGCCAAGTCACGATCCAATTACTCACCCCGAAGTAAGGAGGGAGTGTGAAGGAGCAAAACTAGCTCCCCCACAGATTTTTATATTACTACAAATTTGTTACCTTGAAGGAATCATTAATTATAATTTAATTTAGCATAATAATAGTGTATTTACATTTAAGGATGCGAAAATTGGGCCCTAAAATAGGTATATAATTATAAGCCAGTAACCCGCATCACTGACAGCAGCGGGCATCACTGATGGCAGTGGGCATCACTGACAACAGGGCGTAGCACTGGATTCTAACGGGATCGTGTGCGCTCTCGCACTCAAGAGCGCACCAACAGAAAGGGACCACGCATGGCAACAGACAACGGCGCAAAGCACCAGAGCGAGAGGAATATACTCCCTAGCGACAGCGGCTACGGCCGAAGCCACGGCAGAGGTCTCTGCAGCCGAGGATGGCACGCGCTAAGCTAAGGCAGAGGTCTCTGTAGCCGAGGATGGCACGCGCTATGCCATGATACAATTATACAAGGTAGTCCACTCGGCAAAATCATAGTCCCTTAATATAAGTGCGAGTGAAAGAGCGTTGAAAGCGTTGAAAAGTGAGTGTGAGTGAAACGGCTACACAGTGCGTCGATTAACCCAGTTCGACAAGCAGGCACGCACTGAAAATAAGGGACCAAAACCGAATGACTTCTGCAGCCGAGTGGACTACCTTGTATAATTGTATCATGCGCTATGCTAAGGCAGAAGTCTCTGCAGCCGAGGCTGGCACGCGCTTCAGCCCAGGCTTAAGGGCAGACCGAAAAGATCGAAAGCGGCGCGATAATTAGTAAGAGTCGTGGTGCGGTATAAAACAGTTGACTTAGAAATCAGTGCGGCAAATTTTCTAGAAAAAAGTAACACGCGACACAGAGTAAACCGTCACACAGTAGTGGAAGAAAAAAAAAGTAGTGCTAACAAAGTACAGCAGCAGCAAAACATGGAGTCGGGGTAAGCTGGTCTCAAGTACCACAGGCATTAAATGGGCGGGTTACAAGTTTTTACGTTGCGGTGTGGTTAGGTTGCTAAATAAGTTTTTGGAGAAGTATTAAAGAAAACAAGGTGAAGAAAAAAACTCAGGTGCCTTTCATTCAAGTGCGTGTCACAAGAGTGTTCCCCTCCCCCCTCTCCATCGTAGCGGCGTGTCGCTCAGCTCACAGACACGTGTTTCGAGCGTTTCTCTGCACATGTTTGGGGGGCTGTCCGGCATTGCTCGGGCACTGCAAGGGTTGACAAAACGCATTGCGAGGGTTTCTCTGTGCGTTTTGTTAAACCTTGCATGTGTTTTTGCATTGTTTTCTTTGAGTGTTAGTATTTCCCCCAGAGTGGTCAAAGGCGTGCCGTACGGCCATAGAAGCGTGTTCCGAGCGTTCTCTGCACGTTTTTGTGGTTACCCGGCATCGCGCGGGCACTGCAAGAATTGGCAAAGCGCATTCCGAGGGTTTCTCTGTGCGCTTTGGTAAATCTTGCACGTGTCTTGCAACTTCTTTTAATGGTATTATTTCTCTAGGGCGGGTGAAGGCGTGCCGTACTACTGCAGAACGTGTTCCGAGCGCTCTCTGCACGTTCTTTAGTTATCCGGCATTGCTCGGGCACCACAAGAGTCAGCATAACGCGTTACGAGGGGTTTCTCCGCGCGTTATTGGGGAGTCTTGTGGGTGTCCTACCGACTCCTTTTTTTGCACATCTCGAGCGTTTTCTTAATGTGCGTGGGCCTACTTAAGTGGGGGTTGCCAAAATATTCTCTGAGTCTCGTTATTTTATAAATTTATTGTAAAACAAGTGGAAACGTTGCAGTCGGACGCAACCGACTGCGGCATACTCGATACCAGAATTAAAACCGGTAAAAAGAGGCCTGAATGCAAAGGGTACGGATGCGGCAGGGGTTTAAGCTGCCTTAAAGATTCTCCGATGCAGATGGGGATGCCACCGGCTATCTTCATACCAAATTTGGTGACTCTAGCTAAAAATTTGTAAAAGGTGGGGAAAGGGGGGGCTGGGGGCGGTTTGGGTGGGCGTGTCATCCAAATTTTTGATGCAGATCTTTGTGGAATGTCAATTGTTATCTTCATACCAAATTTGGTGACTCTAGCTCGAAAATTGTATTTAGTGGGGAAAAGGGGGCTGGGGCCGGTAAGGGTGGGCGTGACTTCCAAATTTGTGATGCAGATCTTTGTGGAATGTCAATTGCTATCTTCATACCAAATTGGGTGACTCTAGCTCGAAATTTGTAATAAGTGGGGAAAGGGGGACTGGGGGCGGTATGGGTGGGCGTGACATCCAAATTTTTTTATGCAGATCTTTGTGGAATGTCAATTGCTATCTATATACCAAATTTGGTGACTCTAGCTCGAAGTTTAAAAAAGATGGGGAAAGGGGGGCTGAGGGCGGTAAGGGTGGGCGTGGCATCAAAATTTTTGATGCATATCTTTGTAAAATGGCAATTGCTATCTTCATACCAAATTTGGTGACTCTACCTCGAAATTTGTAATAAGTGGGGAAAAGGGGGGCTGGGGGCGGTATGGGTGGGCGTGACATCCAAATTTTTTTATGCAGATCTTTGTGGAATGTCAATTGCTATCTATATACCAAATTTGGTGACTCTAGCTCGAAGTTTAAAAAAGATGGGGAAAGGGGGGCTGAGGGCGGTATGGGTGGGCGTGGCATCAAAATTTTTGATGCATATCTTTGTAAAATGGCAATTGCTATCTTCATACCAAATTTGGTGACTCTAGCTCGAAAATTGTAAAAAGTGGGGAAAGGGGGGTGAAATGGAGGGCGTGGCTCCAAAACTTTGATGCAGATTTTTGGGGGTCGTTGCCAGCTATCTTCCTACCAAATTTGGTGGCTCTAGCTCCACAACTCTGGAAGATACACGCATTCCCGTTTTTGACGAAGCGTTGGGGTGGATGGGGGCGGCTAGGGCAGTATTGGTGGGCGTGGCATCCAAACTTTTGATGCTGTTTTTGGGGGTCATCATCACCTATCTTGGCACCAAATTTGGTGGCTCTAGCTCAAAAACTGTGGGAGATATAGCCATTTCTGATTTCAAAATGCGGTGGGGCTGGGGGCGGAATGGGTGGGCGTGGCTCCAAAACTTTGATGCAGTTTTTTGGGGGTCGTTATCAACTATCTTCTTACCAAATTTGGTGGCTCTAGCTCCACAACTCTGGAAGATACACTCATTCCCGTTTTTGACGAAGCGTTGGGGCACATGGGGGTGGCTGGGGAGGTATTGGTGGGCGTGGCATCCAATCTTTTGATGCAGTTTTTGAGGGGTCATTATCACCTATCTTGGCACCAAATTTGGTGACTATAGCTCAAAAACTGTGGGAGATATAGGCTTTTTTAACTTTAAAATTCGGGGGGGGGGCTGGGGGCGGAATGGGGGGCGTGGCTCCAAAATTGGGGGTTGCTAGTAGCTATCTTCTTACCAAATTTGGTACTTCTAGCTGTAAGGATGTGCGAAATATGTGGATTTATCGGTTTTGAGTTATCGAATTTATCGATTTGCCAGCCCCCCAGTTATCGTAGAAACCCCATCTTGACACTTTAATTTACTATCCCATAGATAAAGAGAATTGGAAAGTTTCAAGTCTCTAGCTTGAAGGGTGTGGAAAAAAGTTGCGAACATACGGACGGACAGACGGACAGACGGACGGACACCATGACGGACATTGCACAAAGTCAATATACTCTTTACCTTCGGTATCGAGTATAATGACTCTGGACTGGACTGAGTTTCTACCCCAGCCTCAGATCACTTCTTTACAGCGTCAAATCAATGACGCAATCATGGACTTTGTTTACTTGCAGCATTTCCACTCAACAAGTGGACAACAGAGGACGACGATTCAGAAACCAATTTGGTAGATCCTATTTTGGAAATTGTAAAGAAACTATAAAATAGCTTTGTAATGAATTGGTCAGCGTGTACAAGTAACGGGCAAGAATCAACGTGTCGCCTTTGTGGGACACACCAATTTTGCTGAGCGCATAGAGAGTGAACTAGTGATATCTTCATTTGACAAACTTTTATTGCAGTCGCAGCAGGCAACACACAATGCAACTTCAGCCACAACAAAACAGCTGCAAATGACAAAACATGCTATCTCACAGTCAAAAGGTTCTCAACTTCTAGGGCTGGCCAAGTGCAACCAGGCTGGGGAACGATTTTGAAGACATCAATATTAACATGCAATCAGCGTCGCTCCACCTCCTATACACTGTTGTGACCAACAAGAATCCAATGACAGCCCAGGTGCAGAGCTCGATAGCAGGCTCGATAGATAGGCCCCTAAGCGCAGCTAGACAAGAATGAGTCCCACGAGCAGCGGGCTTGCACCTGCTACGTTTGTGGAAGCTGGCTTTTTGGAGATACTGGGTCCACAATGAACGCCAGGACCGGCATTACGCATTCCTTGCACTGTTACACTATATGTGACCTATGTAGACAGTGCGGAACATCGCCAACTTCGTGAAGAATTACAAATGCTACGCGTTCAGAGGACTGAGGACAAGTTTAAGCTGATAGAACTAGACCACATCAAATACAGAATGAACAGCTTCGTAAAACTCTTGGAAGATGAGGTTGCTGAACTGGAGGCACTTGAGCAAATCTAGGAACAGTTTATTGCAAGCAATCAAGACTTGGAATTAGACTTGCGTGACGAAGTTGACAAGCTCAATGGCAAGGTCAAATATTTGGAGCAGCAGAAGAATGGGGCTTTGGAAAGTCTTTACGATCGTGATGTCACTATAATAAAATTTAGCGATCTTGTGCGTCAGTTGCAGGATCAGCTTTTAAGGCGGTCATCACCTATCTTGGCACCAAGTTTGGTGGCTATAGCTCAAAAACTGTGTGACATAAGGGCTTTTTATACTCGATACCAAAGGGAGAGTATATTGGTTTTGTGCAATGTCCGTCATGGTGTCTGTCCGTCTGTCCGTCCGTATGGTTGCAAGTTTTTTCCACACCCTTCAAGCTAAATTCTTGAATCTTTCCAATTCTCTTTATCTATGGGATAGTAAATGAAAGTGTCAAGATGGGGGTTCTACGATAACCGGGGGGCTGGCAAATCGATAAATTCGATAACTCAAAACCGATAAATCCACATATTTCGCACATCCTTACAGCTAGAACTACCAAATTTGGTAAGAAGATAGCTACTAGCAACCCCCAAAAAAACTGCATCAAAAATTTTGGAGCTACGCCCCCCATTCCGCCTCCAGCCAACCCCCCGCATTGTAAAGTCAAAAAAGCCTATATCTCTCACAGTTTTTAAGCTAGAGCCACCAAATTTGGTACCAAGATAGGTGATGATGACCCCCAAAAGTGCATCAAAAGTTTGGATGTCACGGCGACCGATACTGCCCTAGCCGCCCCCATCCACACCAACGCTTCGTCAAAAACGGGAATGCGTGTATCTTCCAGAGTTGTGGAGCTAGACACTCCAAATTTAGAAGGAAGCTAGCTGGAAACGACCCCCAAAAAACTGCATCAAAGTTTTGGAGACATGCCCACCCATTCCGCCCCCCTTTCCCCACCTTTTACAAATTTTTAGCTAGAGTCACCAAATTTGGTATGAAGAAAGCAATTGTCATTTCACAAAGATCTGCATCACAAATTTGGATGCCACGCCCACCCATACTGCCTCCAGCCCCCTTTCCCCACTTATTACAAATTTCGAGTTAGAGTCACCAAATTTGGTGTGAAGATAGCAATTGACATTTCACAAAGATCTGCAGCAAAAATTGGGATGCCACGCCCACCCATACCGCCCCCAGCCCCCTTTCCACATTTTTTACAAACTTCGAGCTAGAGTTATCAAATTTGGTATGAAGATAGCAATTGACATTCCACAAAGATCTGCATCAAAAATGTTGATGCCTCGCCCACCCATACCGCCCCCAGCCCTCCTTTCCTACATTTTACAAACTTTGAGCTAGAGTCGCCAAATTTGCAACGAAAACAGCTGGTGGCATCCCCATCTGAAATGGAGCATCTTTAAGGCAGCGCACACCCCTGCCACATCTGTACCCCTTGTAATCAATCCTCTTTTTACCGGTTTTAATACTGGTATCGAGTATACCGCAGTCGGTTGCGTCCGACTGCAACGTTTCCACTTCTTTAACTTTAAAACGAGTGTTTTTTTTGTTTTTTTTTTTGGTGGGGGATTATTTAATTTTTCTGTTATTATAATTTTTAACAACTTAAATGAAACTTAAAATTACGTGTGCTAAGCAACTTATAATACAATATAAGTATGGTGTTTGAAGTGTATACATTTAAGCTATAACTCTGTTTGGTAAGTCGATGGGGTGCACCCTTCTAAGACGTCTTCTTGAGCGTTGCCTGAGGAGCCTTCTAGCTAGTGCGTTTGGGTGACCACTCAAACGTTGGTGGTAGGCTGCCGATTGCCGGGCGATTATGTCGCCCACTTTATCTACATTTAGATCTTTCTCTATCTGAGTTGTACGGACGTACCATGGGGCACCAGTGAGCATCCTTAAGGTTTTTGCCTGCAGGACTCTTACCTTGTTAAGGTGTGATTTTGCGGCGATACCGTAAACTTGAATTCCATAACGCCAGACTGGTGAAATGACGGTCTTGTAAAGCAGTACTTTATTTCTGAGAGACAGTTTGTTCTTGCAGGTTAGTAGCCAGTACAGTTTTTGGATTCTATTTTTTAAAAAGCTAGTGACATATGTGGTGTGCGCATTGAACGTGAGCCGCCTGTCTAAAATTACACCAAGATATTTGTATTTTTAAAGGTGGGGTACAAGTTCTCCATTTAAGTAAACGCCTGGACAAATAAGAGGTCGAAGAGCATACGTAACCTCAGCGCATTTGCTGGCATTTATGCCAATGTTCCAGTTCGTGGCCCACTGAGCATACCTGGTTAAATATTCTTGTAACTCATTTGTGGCAGCTATAATACATCTGTCCTTAGATAAGATTGCCGTGTCATCTGCAAATGTGGCTACAATAAAGTCCTGGCTAACAAATCCATTGGGCATGTCATGTGTGAACAGGGAGTAAAGAGTCGGGCCGAGTACACTGCCTTGGGGGACACCTGCACGAATCATCTTAACGCTTGATGTAACTCCATTTAAGACCACAAAGAACGTTCTGTCGCAAATGTAGCTCTGAACAATCAACCAAAGCTGCGCCTCAGCAGAATATTTTTAAGTTTGGAAAGCAGTCCATCGTGCCAAAATCTATCAAAAGCTTGTCTAATATCAAGAAACGCTGCTACAACGTACTCCTTGGCTTCAAATCCTTCAAGGATAAAATTTACCACTCTGTGCAGCTGTTCTGGAGTTCCATGAGATAAACGGAACCCTAACTGAAAAGGAGGTATACTATTCTTTACTTCATCAATTCTCAGCAACCGAGTTAGTAGACAGCGTTCGAAAAGTTTTGATATGGAGGAAAGCAAACTTATTGGCCTGTAGGAGTCTAATGCATATGGATTCTTACCATTTTTGTAAACTATACAAATCTGGCCTTTTTCCACTGCTTTGGGACGTATCCTAATCTCAGCACCGAGTTGAAGAGGAGAACTAGGAATAACACCGCCCTAAAAGGAAACGCCTTAAGGGTGAAGTTATCAAGTCCATCTTCGCCTGGAGCCTTTTTGGTTTTTAGCCCATTTATGTGACAGGATACTTCTTCTGGTGTAATTGGAGCAACAGGGAGGCACAACTGACCAGGGATGTCAAGAATGGATTGAACCATTTGCTTGCAGTTTTCTGGTGTGGTATCAAATGGCTTGAACCGCCCTTCCAGGTCTTCAGCAAATGCTTCAGCCCGTTCACTAGGCGAACGAGCCCAAGATCCATCGGCTCTTTTAATTGGGAATTCAGCTGACACCTGCCTTTTGTATCTACTCGTTAATTTGCATAGAGAATGATTAGCAGAATCATTTGGCGAAACTTTTTCAAAAAGGTTGTCATTTTCCTGTAGTTTATGAAGCACTAGCAGCTTTTTCACTCTATTAGATATTCTGCAATAGACTCTATAAACCGTGCGATCACGAGTGCGACAAAACAGTCTTCTTAACCTCCTTTTGATAAGCAGTAGAGCTTTTAAAGCAGGGGGGAGAATATTAACATGTCTAATATCATGCGACGGTATTGATGCAGACGCGTCGTGAGCAGCTGAGTGCACCTTGTTAAGAAAGATCGTGTGAGCGTCTTCGATGTCTTCTGGCAGTAAGATTTCAAAATTCAGATCCAAAGTTTTCTCCAGTTCCTGACGAAAAATCTTTATATTCGCTCCCCTTTGTAGTAATCGACTCATTTTCATAATGGTAACCGAAGCAGAGTCATATGTAAAAATGTAGATGATCCGAAGAAAGCTGACATTCTGTCCTAATCAGTTGCCAGAAAACGAGTGTAAAAATACAATGTCAACATTTATGTGCAATTACTTATAAATCTGAGCAGGCTATTGTATTGAGTTTCTAACTGTACCAGATAAAACTTAGTACATAGTTCACACATAAACATCTAATTTCGAAATTATTAAAGAAATAATGGCGAAACGAGTTAAAATCGTTGGGTGCTGCAAATTTTGTGAACGTGAGATAAGCAGTGATATGCGTCCAATCAATGACGCAAGCATGGACGTTGTTTACTTGCAGCATTTCCACTCAACAACTGGACGACAAGAGGACGACGATTCAGAAACCGATTTGGTAGATCCTATTTTAGAAATTGTAAAGAAACAGTTTGAGCTTGGCCCAAATTCGGAAGTAAGTATTATATAGCTTTAAAATGTCTGCGTGTTAATATTAAAATTGTTATTCCTTTAAAAGGAACATCTGAGAGGAAAATGCTGAGCTCGTAATAGCTGTGCTAAAAGAAGAGCAACTTGCCTATGATAAATTTTTAGTCGAGAGCGCAACGACTTCTAGTGCTCCAATCAAGAATAGCAAGCGCTAAAAAATATTTCTTTAAAAAAATCAAAGCCCAAAAATATTTTTCAAAATAGTAATTTATTGGAATTTACTTAACATGGTCTTTTTTTATTGAAAGTTATGTGTTGTTAGCAGCTCTTTTTTGGAGATACTGGGTCCACAATGTACGCCAGGACCGCCATTACGCATTCTTTGCACTGTTACACCAAATGTGTCCTATGTAGACAGTGCGGAACATCGCCAACTTGATGAAGAGTTAAAAATGCTACGCGTTCAGAGGACTGAGGACAAGTTTAAGCTGATAGAACTTGTTTATGCCTAATAGTATGCATCTGCAACATGCCGGATTTTTTAAGGAATTCGATATAGTTTTCGGCAGCACGAGGAAAAAGATAAGTATAAAATACATGAAATATTTTGGCATATGATCCGCCACATTTTTTCCGTCCGCCAAAGTGTTTAACAAGTAAAAAGGGGAAACTATTCCTTCGCTTTCCACTGTCTATATTCCAACTAGACTACTTGTTAAATGACATTCCAATCAGACATAAATATGCGCAAGTCTGTCTGAGCGTTTTAATATTTCCATCCATGTATGTACATATATACATACACACCTGCGCGCAAGTAAATTCCGTTCTGTTATCCGAGTTCCACTGATTAAGTGCTCCAGAAAAGCACAATCCATAATATAAAACACAAAAAAATACGTTTTTTATTAATATTTTATATTTGTGCATACTTACATACATATGTACACGCCAACATACTTAAAGAAACCACCACCAGTTGATCGGCACCTTTAAGCGCGCAAGCGTACATGTACATATGTATGTATATATGTACATACGAAAATCCATATACAGAACACATATTACTTTTACACATATATATCTACATATTACATCACTCCATCATCCACATTTATATTCCATATATGTGTTCAACATTACATATGCAAGCATAACACACAATAATTAAATATACACATAAACGCAGTAAGCGCCGCACTTGCAGGTGAATTATTTCCAGCACTTGTCAAGTCGCCGGCACTCTATAACTTAAACAAAATACAAATGCAATATAACATTTACTAAAAAACATAAAACAAAACACTGGCCGAGCATACAAAGAGATTGAAATTTAATAAAAACTTTATTTTTGCCGGCATAAACTACAACAGCTCAATATAAACAAATACATGCATATGTAAGCTTTGCTAGTTCCGCTCTGGTGAACTGGTAAAGGTAACAACGATTTCTTTGTCATAGAAGCGCTTCAAGCGCTAAAGTGTGTAAAGCAATATATCGTGATCGTCAATAGTCCGACACTTAACTTAATTTAAAGGTATTAATTATAATCTATAATTAATATCTTATTTTCCGTTCTGTTTTTTCTGTTCGCAACTGTTCTCTGTTGCGATTCCATTCCGTTCCGGGTGGAATATATCCAAATAATTTATAAATATTCTTTTATAAATTATTTTAGTTCCGATTAACGGGGAAATTGTAAATATTCTTTTACAATTTTAATTTTTCTGTTCCGTTTCCAATCCGTTCCGGGTGGAATATTCCAAATAATTTATAAATATTCTTTTATAAATTATTTTAGTTCCGTTAACGGGGGAAATTGTAAATATTCTTTTACAATTTTCATTTCTTTGTTCCGTTTTCCATTTCGTTCCGAGTGGAAGTTTCCAGAATAATTTATAAATATTCTTTTGTAAATTATTTTAAGTCCGTTAACGGGGGAAATTGTAAATATCCTTTTACAATTTTCATTGTTTTGTTCCGTTTTCCATTTCGTTCCGAGTGGAATATTCCAAATAATTTATAAATATTCTTTTATAAATTATTTTAGTTCCGTTAACGGGGGAAATTGTAAATATTCTTTTACATTTTTAATTTTTCTGTTCCGTTTCCAATCCGTTCCGGGTGGAATATTCCAAATAATTTATAAATATTCTTTTATAAATTATTTTAGTTCCGTTAACGGGGGAAATTGTAAATATTCTTTTACAATTTTCATTTCTTTGTTCCGTTTTCCATTTCGTTCCGAGTGGAAGATTCCAGAATAATTTATAAATATTCTTTTGTAAATTATTTTAAGTCCGTTAACGGGGGAAATTGTAAATATCCTTTTACAATTTTCATTGCTTTGTTCCGTTTTCCATTTCGTTCCGAGTGGAATATTCCAGAATAATTTATAAATATTCTTTTGTAAATTATTTTAAGTCTGCTAATCGGGTAAAATTGTAAATATTCTTTTACAATTTAATATTCTCTGATCCGATTCCATTTCATTCCAAGTGAGTGGAATATCCGAATAATTTATAAATATTCTTTTACAAGTTATTCGTAAGTCCATCTAGCGGGGCTATATTTGTAAATATTCTTTTACAACTATTTTTCAATAGTATTTTATTGTGGTCAATCCTGACTACAATAAATATTCCCACAAATCCCAGAATTTGTTTCCTTGCTTGTCACCTGGAATGCCGATAGGGCCAGGTCAAGGAGAGAAAAACCAGCTGAACGTTCCGTCCGTGAAGAACACAAAGAAGATGTTGCTTTCTTCACCAAATCTCCCGGTGAAGAAAACCTCTGTCACACCCAAATCCAAGCCAGTTGCCAAAACTTCCAGCGCCGTCACACCACTTGCTAAACCCCCCATTCCGAGTTTGAAGCAGATAGCCACTCGGGCCGCTACCAAACTAGCCTCCAAGGCAAATATGGCAATGGCCGATTTTATCTCCGCTTCCGATAAGCTGATCCAATTCGAATCACGAATTAATGGTCCGTCAGCTACAGAACCATCCCTCTACACACTACAGGTCCGTCGCGATCATGTAAAGGTTCTGTGGGAGAAAGTTGAAAAAGAGTACGAGATCAGCTCAAGGGCCCTTAGCCAAGGTTCTGGGAGTAGCGATGCTACGTCGTTAACGACGACATACGACCGTTGCTACTCCGTATACGAGCGGTGTACGGCACAATTATGCGAGCAAATAGAAAGGCTTAGCTCCATTAATAGGCAACCGGCAGTTCCGATAGCGTCTGTTTCTCGGGGCTGTAGTCTCCCGCCTGTAGATACAGAAGTGTTCCATGGAGACTACTTAAAATGGCCAACTTTCCGAGACCTATTTACGGCTATCTACATTGACAACCCTCGACTCACTCCGGTCGAGAAATTGTTTCACCTCAATTCCAAAACTGGAGGTGAAGCTAAGGCAATTGTTTCGAAGTCTCCGCTCACCCATGACGGTTTTGCCTCTGCGTGGCAGGCGTTGTATGAGCGTTTCCAAAATAAGCGGCTTCAGCTACTGGACGCTGAGGCGGTAGTAGTTAGTTATCTATTACAAGTGTCAAATAGAGGTCACGCGTAAATAAAGTTCAAAATATAATTATTAAATCCTCCAAGTGTTTTATTCTAAACCGACGATCAGCCATACCACGACGCTACAAAATCCTACGTGCAGAGCCCCCCTACATGTTCATGCAAAATCAGTATTTTGTTTCCTATCAGAGCATAAGTTATGTTAAACACTTGTTAATTATGTTAAAAGCCGCTGATCAAGCTCAGCGTCTACATAGTTTTTAGAACCAATTCGCCAATAAACCGAAGAATTCATACCGCAAGATATTCGCGCGTTGTTATTTTTTCCACCCCGTTTGTTTGGAAACGTCCACCCGCCACATTTTCAGAACTAGAACACATCAAATACAGAATGACTTTTTTTGTTATGCCTTTTAAAAGGAACATCTCAGTGAAAAATGCTGAGCTCGTAATAGCTGTGCTAAAAGAAGAGCAGCTTGCCTATGATAAATTTTTAGTCGAGAGCGCAACGACTTCTAGTGCTCCAATCAAGAATCGCAAGCGCTAAAAAATATTTCTTTTAAACAAATATTTCTTAAAAATATTTTTCAAAATAGTAATTTATTGGAATTTACTTAACATGGCTTTTTTTTATTGAAAGTTATGTTTTGTTAGCCCTTTTCCCAAACCCACCATTTATGAGTAACTATTTACGAAATAATTTGAAAATAATTAAAGTTTCAGCAGTCCATGAAAAAAAGACATGAATATTTCTGCTTGCATTCAAAATTCCACGCGAAGAATCGTTATATCAACCACCATAAAATTCACGATTCTTCCCTTTTGCCAATGTAGGGTGGGACACAGTGATGACGATAAAATAGATTTGTACTTGAATTCGGAGACGTTTGTTTACTGAAATTATTTACACCATCTCGTTTAATATTCATCGGTGGGCCATTCGTAAAGCTAAAATAACGTAAGCAAGTATAAATAATATGTCTCAGCCAAACCTTGGTCAGCGCGTACACGTAATGGGCAAGAATCAACGTGTCGCCTTTGTGGGACGTACCAGTTATGCTGAGCGCATAGAGAAGCAACTAGTGGTATTTTCATTGGACAGTCTTTCATTGCAGTCTCAGCAGGCAACACACAATGCAACTTCAGCCACAACAAAACAGCTGGAAATGACAAAAAATGCTATCTCACAGTCAAAAGGTTCTCAACTTCTAGGGCTGGCCAAGTGCAAGCAGGCTGGGGAACGATTTTGAAGACATCAATATTAACATGCAATCAGCGTCGCTCCACCTCCTATACACTGTTGCGACCAACAAGAATCCAATGCCAGCCCAGGTGCAGAGCTCGATAGCAGGCTCGATAGAAAGGCCCCTAAGCGCAGCTAGACAAGAATGAGTCCGACGAGCAGCGGGATTGCACCTGCTGCGTTTGTGGAAGCTGAATTTTTGGATATACTGGGTCCACAATGAACGCTAGGACCGGAATTACGCATTCCTTGCACTGTTACACTATATGTGACCTATGTAGACAGTGCGGAACATCGCCAACTTCGTGAAGAGTTACAAATGCTACGCGTTCAGAGGACTGAGGACAAGTTTAAGCTGATAGAAATAGACCACATCAAATACAGAATGAACAGCTTCTGGAGTTTAAGCCTCAAATTATGACGCCTCGAGAATAGCAGTGCTGCCGTCGCGAGCAGCAGGGATCCCAGGAAATAGCAGAAATAGCAGGAATATATAAAGGGGAACTGAATGATGTGGCCGAAAGCGTGGAGCTACTTATACTGGACAAACAAATGGCCGAGAAGCGCTTAGATACGCTGCAAATGGAACTAGAGGAGGCACAGGAGCGCAACTATGAGCTCAGTCTGCGTGTCGAGCAGGATCACCATTGTCTTCAGGAGTCTGGAAAGAAGGCGGGAAGGCAAGGGAAGAAAACGACAATGCAGACATCGCGCTTGGAGCAGTATAATCTAAGAATGCGTAAGACGGTTGTTGATACCCTGGCACACGATAAGAAGATGGCACAGCGCACTCACAAGGAGCTGGAGTCGAAGCAATCGGAAATCAATTAACTAAAGAGCATCAAGGAATTGCAAAGCCAATTGGAAATGCAGCTAATTGATCTGAAGGAGCAGGTGGATGCCTCACTAGATGCAGACTCCTTGGTAACACAGCTGGCCACGATTAAGCTTGAGCGTGAGAAGCGTGTAAAACTCTTGGAAGATGAGGTTGCTGTACTGGAGGCACTTGAGCAAATCAAGGAACAGTTTATTGCAAGCAATCAAGACTTGGAATTAGACTTGCGTGACGAAGTTGACAAGCTCAGTGGCAAGGTTAAATATTTGGAGCAGCAGAAGAATGCGGCTTTGGAAAGTCTTTACGATCGTGATGTCACTATAATAAAATTTAGGGATCTTGTGCGTCAGTTGCAGGATCAGCTTTTTGGGCGGTCATCACCTATCTTGGCATCAAATTTGGTGGCTATAGCTCAAAAACTGTGGGAGATAAGGGCTTTTTTAACTTTAAAACAAGTGCGGCATAGTTAATTTTGGCTATGCCAAGACTATGATACCCTTCACACATGGATTAATTTTTTTTTTCGCTCCTATTTTTACTCTTGATCGTCATTAACTTGTTCGTGTGCGACAACAACAACAACAATTTAACAGTTTTTTCCGCTATACCACTTTTGAAGCAAATGAGCTATATGTAGGTACTTGAAAGTGCACGACAGCAAATATAGACAATGGTCAATTGATAGGGTAATTAAACCCCAGATCAGAAAAGTACCAGATCGGTCAGCAGTTTCCGAATCGAAACAGTACGATATGGTCAATTTGTATGGTGGCTATGTCGTAGAATGATCCGAGCGGGATGAAATTTCATAGTGAACAAACCCGACATGATCTAAGCAATCTGTGAAAGTTTCATCAAGATCGGTTCAGCAGTTTTGCCGGAAATCGTGTTGAAACGGACAGACACGCGGAAATCGTCGAAATAATCGAAAGCTCGTCCTGATCATTTTGATATATAGTTTATGGGGTCTCCCATCATTCCTTTAAACTTTAAAGTTTAAAGCGTTACAGATTCATGACAAACTCAATATACCCTGTTTCACATGTGTGAAGGGTATAACGAGTATAAAAATACAATGTCAAAATTTTGTTGTGCAATTACTTATAAATCTGAGCAGGCGATTGTATCGAGTTTCTAACTGTACCAAATAAAACTTAGTAGTTCACACATAAACATCTAATTGTGAAATTATTAAAGAAATAATGGCGAAACGTGTTAAAATCGTTGGGTGCTGCAAATTTTGTGAACGTGAGATAAGCAGTGATATGTGTCCAATCAATGACGCAAGCATGGACGTTGTTTACTTGCAGCATTTCCACTCAACAACTGGACAACAAGAGGACGACGATTCAGAAACCGATTTGGTAGATCCTATTTTGGAAATTGTAAAGAAACAGTTTGAGCTTTGCCCAAATTCGGAAGTAAGTAATATATAGCTTTAAAATGTCTGCGTGTTAATATTAAAATTGTTATTCCTTTAAAGAGGAACATCTCAGTGGAAAATGCTGAGCTCGTAATAGCTGTGCTAAAAGAAGAGCAGCTTGCCTATGATAAATTTTTAGTCGAGAGCGCAACGACTTCTAGTGCTCCAATCAAGAATCGCAAGCGCTAAAAAATATTTATTTTAAACAATAAAGCCTAAAAATATTTTTCTAAATAGTAATTTATTGGAATTTACTTAACATGGTTTTTTTTTATTGAAAGTTATGTTTTGTTAGCAGCTCTTTTCCAAACCCACCATTTATGAGTAAATATTTAAAAAAAATTTAAAAAAATTAAATTTAGAGTATTCTATTCTTAAAAAGACATGAATATTTCTGCTTGCATTCAAAATTCCACGTGAAGAATCGTTATATCAATCACCATAAAATTCACGGTTCTGCCCTGTTGCCAATGTAGGGTGGGGCACTGTGATGACGATAAAATAGCTTTGTAATTGAATTCGGAGCCGTTTGTTTACTGAAATTATTTACACCATCTCGTTTAATATTCATCATCGGGCAATTCGTAAAGGTAAAGTAACGTAAGCAAGTATAAATAATATGTCACAGCCAAACCTTGGTCAGCGCGTACACGTAACGGGCAAGAATCAACGTGTCGCCTTTGTGGGACGCACCAGTTATGCTGAGCGCATAGAGAAGCAACTAGTGGTATCTTTATTGGACAGTCTTTCATTGCAGTCTCAGCAGGCTACACACAATGCAACTTCAGCCACAACAAAACAGCTGCAAATGACAAAAAATGCTATCTCACAGTCAAAAGGTTCTCAACATCTAAGGCTCGCCAAGTGCAACCAGGCTGGGGAGTGATTTTGAAGACATCAATATTAACATGCAATCAGCTTCCACCTACTATACACTGTTGCGACCAACAAGAATCAGTCAGAATCCAATGACAGCCCAGGTGCAGAGCTCGATAGCACAGCTGACTCTGGCTATGCCATTGGCTCTTGCATTGGCCCCTAAGCGCAGCTTGACAAGAATGAGTCCCACGATCAGCGGGCTTGCACCTGCTGCGTTTGTGAAAGCTGGCTTTTTGGAGATACTGGGTCCACAATGTACGCCAGGACCGGCATTACGCATTCCTTGCACTGTTACACCACATGTGGCCTATGTAGACAGTGCGGAACATCGCCAACTTCGTGAAGAGTTACAAATGCTACGCGTTCAGAGGACTGAGAACAAGTTTAAGCTGACAGAACTTGACCACATCAAATACAGAATGAACAGCTTCTGGATTTTAAGGCTCAAATTATGACGCCTCGAGAATAGCAGCGCTGCCGTCACGAGCAGCAGGTATCCCAGGAAATAGCAGAAATATACAAAAGGGAACTGAATGATGTGGCCGAAAGCGTGGAGCTACTTATACTGGTCAAAAAAATGGCCGAGGAGCGCTTAGATACGCTGCAAATGGAGCTAGAGGAGGCACAGGAGCGCAACCATGAGCTCAGTCTGCGTGTCGAGCAGGATCACCATTGTCTTCAGGAGTCTGGAAAGTAGGCGGGAAGGCAAGGGAAGAAAACGACAATGCAGACATCGGGTGAAATTTTGTGGCCGGATTATTTAAATATATTTTTATGTTTTATTTTTCTTGTGTCTTCTTTTTAGCTTGTGTTGTACTTCGCTCACTTTTATTACAAGCCGTATTACCTTAAGTTGGGTGCGCAATCCATATTTATCGCGTCTCTTATTCTCTTCTCGATTCTCAATTAGCCGACCTCTACATTCATCGGTTGTGAGTATCGATCTCTAGTACTACCACCCTATCAGCCTACTACAACTCGGCCATCCTGTTTGAGATAGTCCTCTTTCTCGTACAATTTCTTAAAATAAGCTTTTTCGGTATATCATGTTTACATTACAGATTTTGTATGTTTACTTAAACCCCTTTTACACGATGAAGTTTTTGCGTCTGAAGCATTCGTTTGTAGGCAAAGAGAGTAGAGGGGTAACAGCTGCAAGCAATGCTTCATGACTTTTGAAGCAATGATTAATTTTTCTCATTTTGCTTTGCCTTATTCTGATTGCATGTAAACACAGAGTTGCACAGTGTTTGATGTGAATAATAAAGTTATCGATACGAAATATCGCAGAAGCAAATTTTTAGCGCCAATAGTAAATACATTTTTTTGGTTAAGAAATTATTAATAGAAATAATCACTGAATCCATTATATTACTTGTTACTTCTTAAATCAATGATATGTTAACAAATGTCAATGAACTTTTGCGCGTATCCCACACAAAAAATCAATGCCCAAGATGACGTCGTCCAGGATCGTTGGCATAACCAGTAGAGGCACCACTGCTTCCTGTTCATCGAGCTTTATCGCCACCATTACTGCTCGAGTTATCTCCTTTAGTGAGCCATCTGCAAAAATTATCCGTTACCGAACGACACGAATATTATCCTTTGTCCCGACGATCCTTGCTAACCGCTCACTGATAAACGAGGGCTGAGGCGCGTGCCAGCCTCGGCTGCAGAGACCTCTCGCTAGGGTGTATATTCCTCTCGCTCTGGTGCTTTGCTTTGAAAAATATTTTTAGGCTTTGATTTTTTTAAAGAAATATTTATCTTATCTCGCACAGTTTTTGAGCTATAGCCACCAAACTTGGTGCCAAGATAGGTGATGACCGCCTAAAAAGCTGATCCTGCAACTGACGCACAATATCCCTAAATTTTATTATAGTGACATCACGGTCGTAAAGACTTTCCAAAGCCCCATTCTTCTGCTGCTCCAAATATTTGACCTTGCCACTGAGCATGTCAACTTCGTCACGCAAGTCTAATTCCAAGTCTTGATTGCTTGCAATAAACTGTTCCTAGATTTGCTCAAGTGCCTCCAGTTCAGCAACCTCATCTTCTAAGAGTTTTACGAAGCTGTTCATTCTGTATTTGATGTGGTCTAGTTCTATCAGCTTAAACTTGTCCTCAGTCCTCTGAACGCGTAGCATTTGTAACTCTTCACGAAGTTGGCGATGTTCTGCACTGTCTACATAGGTCAAATATAGTGTAACAGTGCAAGGAATGCGTAATGCCGGTCCTGGCGTACATTGTGGGCCCAGTATCTCCCAAAAGCCAGCTTCCACAAACGTAGCAGGTGCAAGCCCGCTGCTCGTGGGACTCATTCTTGTCTAGCTGCGCTTAGGGGCCTATCTATCGAGCCTGCTATCGAGCTCTGCACCTGGGCTGTCATTGGATTCTTGTTGGTCGCAACAGTGTATAGGAGGTGGAGCGCCGCTGATTGCATGTTAATTTTGATGTTTTCAAAATCGTTCCCCAGCCTGGTTGCACTTGGTCAGCCCTAGAAGTTGAGAATCTTTTGACTGTGAGATATCATTTTTGTCATTTGCAGCTGTTTTGTTGTGGCTGAAGTTGCATTGTGTGTTGCCTGCTGTGAGTAAGTAAATTCCAATAAATTACTATTTTGAAAAATATTTTTTAGGGTTTTGATTGTTTTAAAGAAATATTTTGTAACGCTTGCGATTCTTGATTGGAGCACTAGAAGTCTTTGCGCTCTCAACTAAAAATTTATCATCGGCAAGCTGCTCTTCTTTTAGCACAGCTATTACGAGCTCAGCATTTTCCACTGGGATGTTCCTCATTAAAGGAATAACAATTTTAATATTTACACGCATACATTTTAAATCTATATATTACTTACTTCAGAATTTGGGCCAAGCTCAAACTGTTTTTTTACAATTTCCAAAATAGGATCTACCAAATCGGTTTCTGAATCGTCGTCCTCTGTTGTCCAGTTGTTGAGTGGAAATGCTGCAAGTAAACAAAGTCCATGATTGCGTCATTGATTTGACGCTGTAAAGAAGTGATCTGAGGCTGGGGTAGAAACTCAGTCCAGTCCAGAGTCATTAACAATAAATTTATAAAATACCGAGACTCAGAGAATATTTTGGCAACCCCCACTAAAATAGGCCCACGCACATCGAGAAAACGCTCGAGATGTGCAAAAAAAGGAGTTGGTAGGACACCCACAAGACTCCCCAATAACGCGCGGAGAAACCCCTCGTAACGCGTTATGCTGACTCTTGTGGTGACCGAGCAATGCCGGATAACTACAGAACGTGCAGAGAGCGCTCGGAACACGTTCTGCAGTCGTACGGCACGCCTTCACCCACCCTAGAGAAATAATACCATTAAAAGAAGTTGCAAGACACGTGCAAGATTTACCAAAGCGCACAGAGAAACCCTCGGAATGCGCTTTGCCAATTCTTGCGGTGCCCGCGCGATGCCGGGTAACCACAAAATCGTGCAGAGAACGCTCGGAACACGCTTCTATGGCCGTACGGCACGCTTTTGACAACTCTGGGGGAAATACTAACACTCAAAGAAAACAATGCAAAAACACATGCAAGGTTAAACAAAACGCACAGAGAAACCCTCGCAATGCGTGTTGTCAACCCTTGCAGTGCCCGAGCAATGCCGGACAGCCCCCAAACATGTGCAGAGAAACGCTCGAAACACGTGTCTGTGAGCTGAGCGACACGCCGCTACGATGGAGATGGGGGAGGGGAACACTCACTTCAATGAAAGGCACCTGGGTTTTTTTCTTCACCTTGTTTTCTTTAATACTTCTCCAAAAACTTATTTAGCAACCTAACCACACCGCAACGTAAAAACTTGTAACCCGCCCATTTAATGCCCGTGGTACTTGAGACCAGCTTACCCCGACTCCATGTTTTGCTGCTGCTGTACTTTGTTAGCACGTCGTTTTTCTTCCACTACTACCTCTGCCTTAGCATAGCGCGTGCCATCCTCGGCTACAGAGACCTCTGCCTTAGCTTAGCGCGTGCCATCCTCGGCTGCAGAGACCTCTGCCGTGGCTTCGGCCGTAGCCGCTGTCGCTAGGGTGTATATTCCTCTCGCTCTGGTGTTTTGCGCCGTTGTCTGTTGCCATGCGTGGTCCCTTTCTGTTGGTGGGCTCTTGAGTGTGAGAGCACACACGATCCCGTTAGAATCCAGTGCTTCAGTGATGCCCGCTGCCATCAGTGATGCCCGCTGCTGTCAGTGATGCGCATTACTGGCTTATAATTATATACCTATTTTAGGGCCCAATTTTCGCCTCCTTAAATGTAAATGCACTATTATTATGCTAAATTAAATTATAATTAATGATTCCTTCATGGTAACAAATTTGTAGTAATATAAAAATCTGTGGGGGAGCTAGTTTTGCTCCTTCACACTCCCTCCTTACTTCGGGGTGAGTAATTGGATCGTGACTTGGTGCGATCTGTTAATACAATACCGGAATGTGTGGGGTCCCAGCCGTTTTAAATTTCTAATGCCTAATCGTGCCTCTGGGTCACGGAGGTAGTCCTGGACGAAGCTGATGATGCTTTTTGGTAGCCTTCGGGGCTCGCTTCCGACTCGCCATCCTGTCGGTGCTGTTTCCCATTCCTCGTGGGTGGCCGTCGACTCTTCCGACACCTCTGCCATCATCGGGCTCTCCACCATCACTTCGCCGACGTCCGGAAGCTCTTCTAACACCCGCATCAACCATTCGGTGACGTCCCCTTCGGATGGCAAGACGAGGCACCACTGCTTCCTGTTCATCGAGCTTTATCGCCACCATTACTGCTCGAGTTATCTCCTTTAGTGAGCCATCTGCAAGAATTATCCGTACCCGAACGACACGAATATTATCCTTTGTCCCGACGATCCTTGCTAACCGCTCACTGATAAACGATCGCGTGGCTCCTGTGTCCAGTGTTGCTGCTACCGGGGTGTCCCCTATGGTCACGAGAGCTGCGATCCTCCCCTCCTCCAAGCGTAACGGGTGAATTACTGCTGAAAGTCCCAACTTTCGCTCTCCGCCCTGTCCTCTGTCAGACGGGAACGCTGGCCGTTTCCCGACCTAGCGACGTGGCAGCATCCGATGGTGCGAGTCCCTCGTCAGCCACATTCCCAGCAGAATAGCAACCGAGCGTTTCAATTTTGGATACAGATCTTTGTGAAATGTCAATTGCTATCTTCATACCAAATTTGGTGACTCTAGCTCAAAGTTTGTAAATGGTGGGGAAAGGGGGGCAGAATTGATGCAGTTTTTAGGGGGTCATCATCACCTATCTTGGCACCAAATTTGGTGGCTCTAGCTCAAAAACTGAGGGAGATATAGGCTTTTTTGACTTTAAAATGCGGGGAGGGCTGGGGGCGGAATGGGTGGGCATGGCTCCAAAACTTTGATGCAGTTTTTTTGAGGTTGCTAGTAGCTATCTTCATACCAAATTTGGTAGTTCTAGCTGTAAGGATGTGCGAAATATGTGGATTTATCGGTTTTGAGTTATCGAATTTATCGATTTGCCAGCCCCCCAGTTATCGTAGAGCCCCCATCTTGACACTTTAATTTACTTTCCCATAGATAAAGACAATTGGAAAGTTTCAAGTCTCTAGCTTGAAGGGTGTGGAAAAAACTTGCATACATACGGACGGACAGACGGACAGACAGACAGACGGACAGACGGACAGACACCATGACGGACATTGCACAAAACCAATATACTCTTTACCTTCGGTATCGAGTATAAAAATACCCGACTGTATCCGAAATATCGAATGGCGTGATGGAAAATCAAAAGCTATCCCACGTGTCGCTGGCCGCGTGGTTCTATGTAACTAACGCAAAAAAAACTTTCTTTTATTTTCGTCTGTCCGTCTGCCTGTCCCTCTGTACGTCTGTCTGTCCGTCTGTATGAACGCGAGGATCTCATAGACTACAAGAGCTAGAGACTTCAGATTTGGGATATAAGTTCTCCTATACCATGAGCAGAACAAGTTTGCTTAAAATTATCGATAACTATTCTGGTTTCTATTCTGGATATACACATGTGATCGATAACAAAAAATATCGAATTTGGAAAATGTTAAAAATGAGAGTTGAAAAAATGGGTAACGATAGATCTTTTCTGAAATTTTCGTCCAAATCGGTTAAGAAACACTGGAGATATCGACTTTAATCGATTGAAGTTAAGTCAGTATACCAAAGTCTTACATAAATTTAATTTATTTATTGCAACTGGGTTCAGGGTATCTTCTAGTCGGGCTGTCCCGACAAGAATCTTTTACTTGTTTTTTTTTGTTAATTTATTTATTCTCCAGTTTTAGCTTTTATTTTATATATATATATATTTTTTTTATAATTTTTTTATATTTCTTTTTAAATTCGGGTCATATATATACATATTTATATCTATATATATATATATTTCTTTTAAAGCCCAACGGTTAAGAAGGGGGTGAGACGCCGCACAGTGGGGCCTTTGCTCATTTAGCTTATCAAAAATCATATCTTCTAAACTAATGAAACGATTTCAAAAAGCTGAAGTTGCATTGTGTGTTGCCTGCTGTGAGTAAGTAAATTCCAATAAATGACTATTTTGAAAAATATTTTTAGGCTTTGATTGTTTTAAAGAAATATTTTGTAACGCTTGCGATTCTTGATTGGAGCACTAGAAGTCTTTGCGCTCTCGACTAAAAATTTATCATCGGCAAGCTGCTCTTCTTTTAGCACAGCTATTACGAGCTCAGCATTTTCCACTGAGATGTTCCTCATTAAAGGAATAACAATTTTAATATTAACACGCAGACATTTTAAAGCTATATATTACTTACTTCAGAATTTGGGCCAAGCTCAAACTGTTTTTTACAATTTCCAAAATAGGATCTACCAAATCGGTTTCTGAATCGTCGTCCTCTGTTGTCCAGTTGTTGAGTGGAAATGCTGCAAGTAAACAAAGTCCATGATTGCGTCATTGATTTGACGCTGTAAAGAAGTGATCTGAGGCTGGGGTAGAAACTCAGTCCAGTCCAGAGTCATTTTACAATAAATTTATAAAATACCGAGACTCAGAGAATATTTTGGCAACCCCCACTAAAATAGGCCCACGCACATCGAGAAAACGCTCGAGATGTGCAAAAAAAGGAGTTGGTAGGACACCCACAAGACTCCCCAATAACTCGCGGAGAAACCCCTCGTAACGCGTTATGCTGACTCTTGTGGTGACCGAGCAATGCCGGATAACTACAGAACGTGCAGAGAGCGCTCGGAACACGTTCTGCAGTCGTACGGCACGCCTTCACCCGCCCTAGAGAAATAATACCATTAAAAGAAGTTGCAAGACACGTGCAAGATTTACCAAAGCGCACAGAGAAACCCTCGGAATGCGCTTTGCCAATTCTTGCGGTGCCCGCGCGATGCCGGGTAACCACAAAAACGTGCAGAGAACGCTCGGAACACGCTTCTATGGCCGTACGGCACGCTTTTGACAACTCTGGGGGAAATACTAACACTCAAAGAAAACAATGCAATAACACATGCAAGGTTTAACAAAACGCACAGAGAAACCCTCGCAATGCGTGTTGTCAACCCTTGCAGTGCCCGAGCAATGCCGGACAGCCCCCAAACATGTGCAGAGAAACGCTCGAAACACGTGTCTGTGAGCTGAGCGACACGCCGCTACGATGGAGATGGGGGAGGGGAACACTCACTTCAATGAAAGGCACCTGGGTTTTTTTCTTCAATACTTCTCCAAAAACTTATTTAGCAACCTAACCACACCGCAACGTAAAAACTTGTAACCCGCCCATTTAATGCCCGTGGTACTTGAGACCAGCTTACCCCGACTCCATGTTTTGCTGCTGCTGTACTTTGTTAGCACGTCGTTTTTCTTCCACTACTACCTCTGCCTTAGCATAGCGCGTGCCATCCTCGGCTACAGAGACCTCTGCCTTAGCATAGCGCGTGCCATCCTCGGCTGCAGAGACCTCTGCCGTGGCTTCGGCCGTAGCCGCTGTCGCTAGGGTGTATATTCCTCTCGCTCTGGTGTTTTGCGCCGTTGTCTGTTGCCATGCGTGGTCCCTTTCTGTTGGTGCGCTCTTGAGTGTGAGAGCACACACGATCCCGTTAGAATCCAGTGCTTCAGCAATGCCCACTGCCATCAGTGATGCCCACTGCCATCAGTGATGCCCGCTGCTGTCAGTGATGCGCGTTACTGGCTTATAATTATATTCCTATTTTAGGGCCCAATTTTCGCCTCCTTAAATGTAAATGCACTATTATTATGCTAAATTAAATTATAATTAATGATTCCTTCAAAGTAACAAATTTGTAGTAATATAAAAATCTGTGGGGAGCTAGTTTTGCTCCTTCACACTCCCTCCTTACTTCGGGGTGAGTAATTGGATCGTGACTTGGTGCGATCTGTTAATACAATACCGGAATGTGTGGGGTCCCAGCCGTTTTAAATTTCTAATGCCTAATCGTGCCTCTGGGTCACGGAGGTAGTCCTGGACGAAGCTGATGATGCTTTTTGGTAGCCTTCGGGGCTCGCTTCCGACTCGCCATCCTGTCGGTGCTGTTTCCCATTCCTCGTGGGTGGCCGTCGACTCTTCCGACACCTCTGCCATCATCGGGCTCTCCACCATCACTTCGCCGACAACCGGAAGCTCTTCTAACACCCGCATCAACCATTCGGTGACGTCCCCTTCGGATGGCATGTTGGCGTCTGGGCTGGTGTCACCTTCGTGCCGTTCCTCCGTGGGTTGCGACTCATTATTGGGCGCTGTGACGGCTCCGGTGGCTGGGTCGGGTACCACCGAGGTAACGTCTGACAAGTTGCTGGACCGCAGAACATTTCCCTCATCCACTCGCCATGACCCATATGCTGGTCGTGGGCTAACTGGGTATGGCGGCGGGTAGCCCAGATCGCCGAAGCGCAATACCACGCTGTATGCCTCGGAGCTCGTGACGCTCTCGAAGGTTTCCGTCGGGTGGCGGCCGTCTGGCGTATTGGCGACTCGGGGCTCGCCTCGCTTTTCGACCCTTCTTCCGGGTTGCCGTCCGAGCGTGGTGTCGTGCTGCGGTCGTCCTCTTCGATCTGACGGTTAAACTCCGCCACATCCCAGTTAAGGGGGGCCATTGCTCCGCCAGTCCCAAAGCGCCCGTCGGGTGCCACCTCTGATCCCGAGCTGATGGATATTACATCCATCTCCTGGCGTGTGCCTTCCGCCCAGCCTTGGGCACCGGCTCAAGGTGCCACTCCGCCATGTCTACTCGGCGAAGTTGCCCCTCCTGCGACGACTGGCCCCAGGGACGTCCCATCCATACGTCTTGTTCCCCCAAGGGCCGTGCTTCCAGATCTCATTCCGATGCCTTGCTGCTTGGCTCCGTTGTCTTCGTGCTAAATTAAAGAGTAAGGATATGTTGTATGTTTCTTCACTACCTATTCTACCCCATGACTTAGCCCTGCGGTGTGGTGGATTACAATTTTTGATCTTATTAACTAACTTCTGGTTTTTTTTTTTCATTGTGTGGTGTTATACTGGCTCACCAATAAAAAGGGTCCCAGTAACTTTGCTGTTGTCGGCTAGTTGTCTCTGGTGTCGTTGTTGCTAGTGTCGTTGTTACTGGTGTCGTTGTCATCCGAGTTGAATTCCTTGAGGTCGGCCAGGCTTGCCGTTTTCCGTTGTCGTCCGTTCAAACTTTGAAGCCGCACTATGTTTGGTGAGATAAACTTTATTACCTTGTATGGTCCGTCAAACTTTGCGGCCAGCTTCGCTGCGAACCCGTCTGTAGCCTTGGAAAGGTGATGCTGCCGTATTAATAATCTCGCGCCAAGTGTGGGTCTCCATTCCCGCCTTCTAAGGTTGTAGCCTTTGCTCTGCTCCTGTGATGCCCGTTGTATGTTCTGATGTACGGCTTGGAAGATGTAATTGAGTCTCTCTGCTTTTGCGTTCGGGTCTTCTGTGTGCTCCGCTAGCCCTGGCGTGACTTCTTCGTAGAGGTTTCCTGGTAGCCTGGGTTCCCGGCCCTGGATCAAGTATGCGGGGCTAAATCCTGTGGTATCTGAAATACTACTGTTGATGGCTAAACTTAGCTCCGGTAGAAGTTCGTCCCAGGTACTTTGGTCTCCGTCGATATACTGTGCTACCATTGTTTTTATAGTCCTGTTTGCCTTCTCCGTAGGGTTCTGTTGTGGCGTGTATGGGGCTGTGTATTCCAGTTCCATTCCGGCTGTTTTGCAAAAGTTCCTGAACGACCGACTTGTGAATTGTGTACCATTATCGCAAACAAACTTTCGTGGTACTCCAAATCGACAAAGTATTCTCTGCCTGAACGACTTTTCCAATTGTGCGGTGGTGGCCTTCCGTAACGGTACCAGTTCCACCCATTTGGAGAACACGTCAAAAAAGACCGGGAGGCTGGAATTGCCGTGTTTGGACCTCGGGAGGGGGCCCATGAAATCTGCGCAGAGGATGTCGAAAGGACCCTGGGCTTGTCTCGTGTGCATATGCCCTGCTGGCTTGGTTTGGCTCACTTTAAACTTCTGACACTGGGTGCACCTCCTGATGTATCTTGTGACGTCCCGAAAGATGCCTGGCCAATAGTTTCGTTGTGTTATCCTGGTCGCTGTCTTTCAAATTCCCAAATGTCCCGCTGTTGGATGGTCATGGCACTCTTCCAAGACCCGTTGTCGTTTGTCACTGGCTACGCAAAGTTTCCAAGTCACATGTTCCTCCTCTGCCGGTTTCGCTTATCATGTGTCCTAAGTACACCAGCTTCCGTTGGAAGAAGCTGCACTTCTTCTGGTTTAACTTCAAGTTCGCCGTCAGTAGTCGTTGGAATACCTCGCGCAAGTGTTCCACGTGTTCCTCCAATGTAGATCCAATGACAATAATGTCGTCCAAGTAAGCGATGGCATATGGTTCCATTTCCGGGTCGATGACGCTGTCCAGCGCGCGTTGGAATGTCGCTGGGGCTGAGTGAAGCCCGAACGGCATAACCTTCCACTGGTAAAGGCCTCTTCCGGAACCGTAAATGCGGTGTACTCCCGGCTTTCTTTGGCCATCGGGATTTGCCAGTACCCGCTCTTAAATGGGTACGCATCGGGCATGGATTGCGCATTTAGCTACCGAAAATCCACGCACATACGTATCTCGCCCGTCTTCTTACCAACCAGCACAATGGGCGCGCTGTAAGGGCTTTTGGATGGCTCGATCTGGCCATTCCTCAGCAGCTCGTCTACCTGGTCGTTTATTATCTTCTGCATTGCCGGGTTTTTGGGGAAGTATCGTTGTTTCACTGGTTTGTCATCTTTCATGATGATGCAATGCTGGGCGATGTGAGACACCCCCGTTAGTTTCGCGAACTTGCTAAGCTCCTTTTCCAAGAAGGCACAGATCCAAGTGGGCAATTCCGGGTCCGTTGAATTTGCTTCTGCTGGTAGCACCTCGCCTCCTGTGTCAGTTGTGACTGCAGCTAGGCTGATGGGAACCTCTCGTTGGTAAGTTTCCTGTTCTTCCATAATGTCCGGTAGTTTTCGGGGTCGTTTCCGAAACGGGTTCGTTCTCCGGGCTTTGCCAGCGTCTGCGTCTGCAATTTACTAGCCTGCGCTGTCTCTACGAAGTCGGCTAGCTCAGTGTTGCGGGCATCCTGCGTGGGTGCAACACTAGCCTGCGCTGTCTCTACGAGTTCGGCTGGCTCAGTGTCGGCTGGCTCAGCGTTGCGTGTATCCTGCGTTAGTGCAACGCTAGCCTGCGCTGTCTCTACGAGTTCGGCTGGCTCAGTGTCATTTGCGTCCTGCGGGGTCGTCATCGTTAGTTGGAACGGGGTCATCAGCATCGGGCACGTTCGAGAATCGGGCGTCTGTGCCAGTTGTAGGAAGGCTCGACCGCACTGAATTTTTGCGCGTATCCCACACAAAAAATCAATGCCCAAGATAACGTCGTCCAGGATCGTTGGCATAACCAGTAGAGGCACCACTGCTTCCTGTTCATCGAGCTTTATCGCCACCATTACTGCTCGAGTTATCTCCTTTAGTGAGCCATCTGCAAGAATTATCCGTACCCGAACGACACGAATATTATCCTTTGTCCCGACGATCCTTGCTAACCGCTCACTGATAAACGATCGCGTGGCTCCTGTGTCCAGTGTTGCTGCTACCGGGGTGTCCCCTATGGTCACGAGAGCTGCGATCCTCCCTCCTCCAAGCGTAACGGGTGAATTACTGCTGAGGGTCCCAACTTTCGCTCTCCGCCCTGTCCTCTGTCAGACGGGAACGCTGGCCGTTTCCCGACCTAGCGACGTGGCAGCATCCGATGGTGCGAGTCCCTCGTCAGCCACATTACCAGCAGAATAGCAACCGAGCGTTTCAATTTTGGATGCAGATCTTTGTGAAATGTCAATTGCTATCTTCATACCAAATTTGGTGACTCTAGCTCAAAGTTTGTAAATGGTGGGGAAAGGGGGGTAGAATTGATGCAGTTTTTAGGGGGTCATCATCACCTATCTTGGCACCAAATTTGGTGGCTATAGCTCAAAAACTGTGGAAGATATAGCCATTTCTGATTTCAAAATGCGGGAGGGCTGGGGGCGGAGTGGGTGGGCGTGGCTCCAAAACTTTGATGCAGATTTTTGGGGAACGTTGCCAGCTATCTTCCTACCAAATTTGGAGGCTTTAGCTCCACAACTCCGGAAGATACACGCATTCCCGTTTTTGACAAAGCGTTGGGGTGGATGGGGGCGGCTAGGGCAGTATCGGTGGGCGTGGCATCCAATCTTTTGATCTAGTTTTTGGGGGTCATCATCACCTATCTTGGCACCAAATTTGGTGGCTATAGCTCAAAAACTGAGGGAGATATAGGCTTTTTTGACTTTTAAACGCGGGGGGAGGGCTGGGGGCGGAATGGGTGGGCATGGCTCCAAAACTTTGATGCAGTTTTTTTGGGGTTGCTAGTAGCTATCTTCATACCAAATTTGGTAGTTCTAGCTGTAAGGATGTGTGAAATATGTGGATTTATCGGTTTTGAGTTATCGAATTTATCGATTTGTCAGCTTCCAGTTATAGTAGAGCCCCCATCTTGACACTTTAATTTACTTTCCCATAGATAAAGACAATTGGAAAGTTTCAAGTCTCTAGCTTGAAGGGTGTGGAAAAAACTTGCATACATACGGACGGACAGACGGACAGGCAGACAGACGGACAGACGGACAGACACCATGACGGACATTGCACATAACCAATATACTCTTTACCTTCGGTATCGAGTATAAAAATACCCGACTGTATCCGAAATATCGAATGGCGTGATGGAAAATCAAAAGCTATCCCACGTGTCGCTGGCCGCGTGGTTCTATGTAACTAACGCAAAAAAAAAACTTTCTTTTATTTTCGTCTGTCCGTCTGCCTGTCCCTCTGTACGTCTGTCTGTCCGTCTGTATGAACGCGAGGATCTCATAGACTACAAGAGCTAGAGACTTCAGATTTGGGATATAAGTTCTCCTATACCATGAGCAGAACAAGTTTGCTTCAAATTATCGATAACTATTCTGGTTTCTATTCTGGATATACACATGTGATCGACAACAAAAAAATATCGAATTTGGAAAATGTTAAAAATGAGAGTTGAAAAAATGGGTAACGATAGATCTTTTCTGAAATTTTCGTCCAAATCGGTTAAGAAACACTGGAGATATCGAATTTAATCGATTGAAGTTAAGTCAGTATACCAAAGTCTTACATAAATTTAATTTATTTATTGCAACTGGGTTCAGGGTATCTTCTAGTCGGACTGTCCCGACTAGAATCTTTTTTACTTGTTTTTTTTTTGTTAATTTATTTATTCTCCAGTTTTAGCTTTTATTTTATATTGTAAGGTAGTTATAATATAATTTAAACTTAAACATTGCACCTTCATCGATACTACTAGAATACATCCCTACCAAGTATCGATAAAGCTATAATACATATCGAATGTAAAACTATCTATGTGCTTCGAGTAACCGATAATAATATAAGAAAGAGAGACCGGCGCTACGACACACACATTGATCGTATATATATGTAGAGCAAAGCTGGAATGATATATATATATAATAAAAAGTGTAACAAGCTACAACCAGTTGCATTTGAAAAAATACAATAAAAATCCTGTTAACAACTTCAGAAGTGGGATAATTCAGGCCTACAATACAATATTGCTAGCAAATTTTTGCTGTTGTTCGTGTGTGTGTGCGCAGACTTCAGGAGACGCTCCGAGAACATTCGACGGCCTGCCTTAAGAGAGAAAGAGATCACTATAAATATATGCGCATAAAAAACGCCGCGCATTTTCTTAGAAGCGCAATTATGAATAAATTAGAAATTGTACAGTGGCTAAAGACGAATAAGGTGGAATTCAGTGAAAATTGCTATTATAGGCAATTGCGAAAACTGGCATTGACAAATGGAGCTGATGTCGGAGATTTGGATATAGAGGAGGATACTGCTAATAAGCTGGCAGAATTGAAAATGTCGGAGTCACCAAGTTGCAGTGCGACGTTGACACCACCTGCGGAACAAAAATCTGATCAGAAAATGCAGCAAATGGTATTGGAATCTGCTATTATTGAGGCAGAAATCGAAATTTTGCAGAAAAAACAAATTTTGCAACAGCTACGTGAACAAGTGGGCGGAAAACGCGGTGTCGTCAGTGAAGTCATAGATGCAGTATTACCCTATTCTAGTGCAAGTACATATGATGCAAAAAAGTGGATTGAGAACTTTGAACGCATTTGTGGCACTGTGAATGATGACGATACTTTCAAATTGAATTGCGTGCGACGACTAATGAAACCAAATACAGAGGCTGAGTTGTTTCTTAAAGTTGATCAATCGAAAAGTTATGTGGAGTTTAAGAAAAATTTTCTACAGACGTTTGGCTACTCGTATTCTGTTTTGGAGATAGTAAACATGATGAAGGCAACTGTGTATGTGCCCGAAAAGATGTCCGTATTGGGATACATTTTAAAAATGCAGGAGATAGCATCGCGCACTTATATTGAAGAAGCACAAACAGTCCAGATGATCATCGAGGGCTTTCACGATAGTTCAGCAGATGTTTCTATATTGTATGCGGCAGAGACCATCGAACAATTGAAGCAGCGTTCCAACCGGTACAGTCAATTGCGGAAAAATAGAAACGACATTCAGCAAACGCAGCGGTCAATTGTTCTGAATTTGGGCATATGGCGAGTCTATGTACGAAACCAAAACGAGAGAAGGGTTCTTGTTTCCGATGTGGATCCATGCAGCATATTCTTAAGGACTGCAAGATGAGACTTCCAAGAAAGACTATTGCTCTGGTTGATGACTATGGTTCAGGAAATATAGAGGGTAGTAAGAACGATGTTGGTGAAATAAATCGGGTAAGAATTGTTTTTAACATTGAAAACTCGCCAAATATTGATTTGCTTTATCTATTTGATACGGGCAGTCCCATTAGTTTAATTCGGTATTCCGCATTACCACAGAATTTGGTTGAAGATAGATTGAAGAAAACGCCTTTTAATGGACTGGGGAGTTTTCCTTTATGTGCTTTTGGAAAAATAGTAATTAAGATCACGTTTTCTAATATTAAGAGAGAATTGCTGGTTTATGTTGTGCCAGACATTTATGTTCCATACCCTGTATTACTCGGAAGAGACTTTTTGAAGAAATTTTATTTGAAATTATGCTTTATGGGACAAGAAAAGAGTCCAACAATTGAAAAACATGTAAATGAAGAAAACCTAAGAATATGTAATAAAACTTTGCATTGTGCATTCAGTGAATCAGAAGCAGATGACATTATTGAATGGTGTACTTCATGTAGGGAAGACCAAATAAGATCGCTTGCGCCTTCAGACGATGATAGAACAACTTCTGAATTCTTTACTGCAGATGGCATGCGAGATGAAATTGTAGTACCCCCAGTTGTTACTTCAGTGTATTCAGTTATTTCTTCAGAACCTTCAGCTATTACCTCAGTACCTTCAGTTATCACTTCAGCACCTTCAGAGAGTTTTTCAGATACATTAGAGTTGGAATCGTTCATTTTTATGATAGAACCTTCAGAAAACCAGGAGTGTAACATTGATTGTAAATTGAATGAAAAGCAAACACAAATAGTTAAGGATTGATGAGAATTATAGAGACATTGATAATATACCCCCGATTGAGCATCAATATGAAATGGAATTGAAATTAAAATATGATGTACCTGTGACATCAGTGCACCGAAGATTGTCTTATTACGATCGGCAAGTAACAGAAAAGATTATTGACGACTTAATTGAGAAAGGACATGTTAGGCCCAGTTCATCACCAATTGTTTTAGTTAAGAAGAAAGATGGGGAAAAGAGATTATGTGTGGATTATAGATTGATAAACAAAATTACGGTAAGAGATGGGTATCCTTTAGCCAGAATTGATGATAGCTTAGAGAAATTAGAAGGAAAAAACTATTTCAGTATATTAGATTTGAAATGTGGTTATCACCAAATTAAAGTTTCAGAAGATTCAGTGAAATACACTGCATTTGTAACACCAAATGGCCAATATGAATACCTAAAGATGCCTTTTGGATTAAAAAATGGCCCAGCTGTTTTTCAGCGATTTATTAATTTTGTATTACAACCAATTATTAAGGAGGGTAATCTCGCTGTTTATATGGACGACATTGCAATAGGAACAGAAACATTTGAGGAACACATTATTATATTAAAGAAGGTATTGAGAAGATTGGCAGAATTTCGATTAGAGCTAATAATGAGCAAATGTATGTTTTGTTTTGCAGAAATTAATTTCTTGGGATTTACTATAAGCAAAAAAGGCATTAGTCCAAATGGACAGCATACTATAGCCATTCGACACTTACCAGTGCCAAAGAATGTTAGGGACGTAGAAAAATGTTTGGGATTATTTTCGTATTTCAGAAGATTTATTCCGTCGTTTTCAAGCATAGCAAAACCTTTGAAAAACTTAACAAAGCCAGGAGTTCCGTTTCAGTTTTCCGAAGAATGTTTACAAGCATTTAAGTTTTTGTGTGATACGTTATCGTCTAATCCAATTTTAGCATTGAATAATGCTGATAAGGAAACTGAACTACATTGTGATGCAAGCATAAGTGGTTTTGGTGGTATACTTCTGCAAAAGCAGGAAGATAATCGATTTCATCCTATTGCATATTTCTCACAAGTCACAACACCTCAGGAATCGAGATACCATAGTTTCGAATTGGAAACTTTGGCCATAATATATTCATTAAGGAAATTTCATATATACTTAGAAGGGATTCCTTTTAAGATAATTACTGACTGTAGTTCATTAACTCTTACATTAAGTCGGAAAAGTGTAAATTCCCGGATTGCAAGGTGGGCATTAGAATTGGAAAATTATAATTACATAATTCAGCATAGGAGCGGAAAGTATATGACCCATGTAGACACATTGAGTAGATGTTTTGAACCTATAATAGATATAAATACTCCCAGTAGTGGCGAGCAAATTATTTCAGTATTGAATGAGGATGCTATTAGTCTTCAGTTGCAAGTTACGCAAAACAGAGATCAAATTATTGCAGGTCTCAGAGATAAATTAGAGGTTGGAATAGTGAAAAATTTTGTGCTAGAAGATGGTTTGGTTTATAGAAAACAAAAGGATGGAGCATTACTTTTATATGTTCCTTCTGAAATGGAAATTAATATTATTAGAGAAGTTCATGAAAGATTGTGTCATATGGGATCTGCGAAATGCATTAGTGAAATCAGGCGACATTATTGGTTTCCTAATATTGACAGTAAAGTAGATAATTATATAAGAAATTGTTTACAGTGCATAATGCACACAGTGCCAAGGCAAGCATCCAGCCGCACATTGCACAATATTCCAAAGAAGCCAATTCCATTTGACACAATACACATTGACCATTTTGGGCCACTTCCGTCAATAGCGTCAAAGAAAAAATATATTTTCGCTATAATAGATTCGTTTACAAAATTTGTTAAATTGTATTCAGTAAACTCAACTAGTACTAGAGAAGTAAATGGATGCTTAAGCAAATATTTTGAGTATTATAGCCGACCAAGGAGAATTATAAGTGATAGAGGAAGTTGCTTTACCTCAAATGAGTTTAGTGCGTTTTTAATGGAGAACAATATAGAGCATGTAAAAGTAGCAACTCCTTCACCTCAGGCAAATGGACAAATTGAGAGGATAAATAGAATTTTAAAAACCATGCTAGGAAAGATTTCGGAACCAGTTCAGCATTCAGATTGGTACAAATTGCTAGTTAATGTTGAATTCGCAATAAATAATTCTGTTCAGTCAACAACAGGGGAAAGCCCATCGAAATTACTTTTTGGAATAATACAGAGAGGGTGTGAGATAGATGTATTAAGTGAATAAATTAGTGAAAGGAATGAAAAAGTTGAAAATATAGAGGATTTGCGGAAATTGGCTCATGAAAACATTATAGATAAACAAGCTAAGAGTACAAAGGCATATGAACGAAAACATAAACCCCATTCAAAGTTTTTGGAGGGAGATTTTGTGGTGGTGCGGAATGTGGATACAGTGATAGGAACGAACAAAAAATTTATACCAAAATATAGGGGTCCATATGTAATAAGGAAAATTTTACCAAATGATAGATATGTTGTAACAGATATTGATAACTGTCAAATAACACAAATCCCGTATGATGGAATAATTGAAGCATGTAGAATAAGAAAATGGGCAGATTGGTGAGACAATGTTAAAGACAGTTCAGTAGAATAAGTTACCATGATCGGGACGATCAAATTGGTCAGAATGGCCGAGTTGTAAGGTAGTTATAATATAATTTAAACTTAAACATTGCACCTTCATCGATACTACTAGAATACATCCCTACCAAGTATCGATAAAGCTATAATATATATCGAATGTAAAACTATCGATGTGCTTCGAGTAACCGATAATAATATAAGAAAGAGAGACCGGCGCTACGACACACACATTGATCGTATATATATGTAGAGCAAAGCTGGAATGATATATATATATAATAAAAAGTGTAACAAGCTACAACCAGTTGCATTTAAAAAAATACAATAAAAATCCTGTTAACAATATATATATATATTTTTTTTATAATTTTTTTATATTTCTTTTTAAATTCGGGTCATATATATACATATTTATATCTATATATATATATTTTTTTTTAAAGCCCAAAGGTTAAGAAGGGGGTGAGACGCCGCACATTGGTGCCTTTGCTCATTTAGCTTATCAAAAATCATATCTTCTAAAATAATGAAGCGATTTCAAAAATTTAAAAAGCAATTAATAGATGACTTTTCAAGCTTTAAAATGAATGTTTGCCAAGAGTGCTAGGTATCCGTGGTGTTTAAATATTCAAGGTCAAGAAATATTTCCAGAACATTTTACCTGTAAAATTCCAATTAAAAACGTTTGTTTTTAATCATAACTGAAAATTTTTATAACTTCAATGACTATTTCGCATTTTTTTTTGTTTTTATTCGATTTTCTAACTTAAATACATAAAATTTAAATTCTTATTTTTGGGTGATTTTTTGAGGATAATTTTTAATATTTGCTATCAATGGCTGATTTTCAACCAAATAATCATCAACATTAATGCTAGTAAGGTTAACATCTAATAAACTCAACATTTCGGAACTATAGTTGCTATCTTCCAAATCCTTTCGTGATCGCACATGTCTCAGCGATGCAAGAAGTGGATCCGATGAGGCTGCCAGCATGTTGAAAAGGTCTCAATTTTGTCGCACCCGAGAAATTTTGCACGTATTGGTGTATCTGAACCTCTTGTAGTCCTTGTTTTTACATTCCTGTGCTTCTTCGGACAGCTCTCCAATAGGTAAGCACTGATATTCTATTAAGTCCTTTCCATGAGCCAAAATCCTATGTACCGTGGGGGTTAGTTTTTTCTGAGGATACAATCCAGTCAAAAGTTGAGCTGTTTTTGATGCGTATTCGCCAAATTTTGCACCATCTATCATTTCTTTGCAGTTTATAACATTTAGGATAACAGCAAACCTTTTAATGATCTCATTATGAACACCTGTTATCAAAGTTGTTATTTGATCATTTTCAAAAAATCTCCTCGAAGTATTTCCATCATTCGTATTCCCGTATCCGTGCTTTGGACAGTCAACTTTTATTCCTAGCTTCCGAGAGAACTCAGCTTGTATAACTTCCTTTCATCTCTGTATATCCTCACGAGGCGTATTATCCGTTTTTGTTTCTCCTGGCCGAGGAAGTGTGTACGCGAGCTTCAGAATAAATTCCATACACATTATTCTGCAATGCAACGGAGAAATTCCATATTCGTAGCAGTTCTCCTTACCCGTTGAGTCGTCTAAACTGTGAAAGTCTTTTTGAGTTTTTATACTCGATACCGAAAGTAAAGAGTATATTGAGTTTGTGCAATGTCCGTCATGGTGTCTGTCCGTCTGTCCGTCTGTATGAACGCAACTTTTTTCCACACCCTTCAAGCTAGAGACTTGAAACTTCCCAAATCTCTTTATCTATGGGATTGTAAATTAAAGTGTCAAGATGGGGGTTCTACGATAACTGGGGGGCTGGCAAATCGATAAATTCGATAACTCAAAACCGATAAATCCACATATTTCGCACATCCTTACAGCTAGAAGTACCAAATTTGGTAAGAAGATAGCTACTAGCAACCCCCAAAAAACTGCATCAAAAATTTTGGAGCCACGCCCCCCCCATTCCGCCCCCAGCCCCCCCGAATTTTAAAGCCAAAGAAGCCTATATCTCCCACAGTTTTTGAGCTATAACCACCAAATTTGGTGCCAAGATAGGTGATGATGACCCCCAAAAAACTGCACCAAAAGATTGGATGCCACGCCCACCAATACCGCCCTAGCCGGCCCATCCACCCCAACGCTTCGTCAAAAACGGGAATGCGTGTATCTTCCAGAGTTGTGAAGCTAGAGCCACCAAATTTGGTAGAAAGATAGCTGGCAACGACCCCCAAAAATCTGCATCAAAGTTTTGGAGCCACGCCCTCCATTTCGCCCCCCTTTCCACACTTTTTACAATTTTCGAGCTAGAGTCACCAAATTTGGTATGAAGATAGCAATTGACATTTCAGAAAGATCTGCATCAAAAATTAGGATTCCACGCCCACTCATACCGCCCCCAGCCCCCCTTTCCCCACTTATTACAAATTTCAAGCTAGAGTCACCAAATTTGGTATGAAGATAGCAATTGACATTTTAGAAAGATCTGCCACAAAAACTTGGATGCCACGCCCACCCAAACCGCCCCCAGCCCCCCCCTTTCCTAACCTTTGACAAATTTTGAGCTAGAGTCACCAAATTCGGTATGAAGATAATAATTGACATTCCACAAAGATCTGCATCAAAAATTTGGATGCCACGCCCACCCAAACCTTCCCCAGCCCCCCTTTTCCCCACCTTTTACAAATTTTGAGCTAGAGTCACCAAATTTGGTATGAAGATAGCAATTGACATTTCAGAAAGATCAGCAACAAAAATTTTGATGCCACAACTACCCATACCGACCCAGCCCCCCCCTTTCCACACCTTTTACAAACTTTGAGCTAGAGTCACCAAATTTGGTATGAAGATAGCCAGTGGCATCCCCATCTGCATCGGAGAATCTTTAAGGCAGCGTAAACCCCTGCCGCATCCGTACCCCTTTGCATTCAGGCCTCTTTTTACCAGTTTTAATTCTGGTATCTAGTATGCCGCAGTCGGTTGCGTCCGACTGCAACGTTTCCACTTGTTTTACAAATGGGACACCTCAATGTTGAGGAGGTGTTTGTAATTTCATTTAAGACTTTTCCATCAATCATTGTCAGGAAGAAATCAAACTTCACCGTGAATGTTTTTCCACTCTTGGTTTGAAAAACAGTAGGCTTCAGTTGGCTAATTTGATTTTGTATGTCGGTTACAGTTTATTTAATCAATTCAGACAACTCCTTCGCATATTTGAAGAAAATAGGGCGACAATAATGAATCGATGATGGTCGGCGATTTTTCCAATGTTCAGAAGTTTCACTCCTAAGGCGTAAGGGAACTACAGAAGCCATTAACATATTTTCATCAGAAATAGTTTCGTCATCTGTCTGTATAATTTGTTTGTATATGCTTCGTCCAGACGATCCATCACATCCCCACTTATTTAGTAGAGTCAGACTTTCAGGAAGAAGCTCGACCTCTCCATCAGGCAAACTTTCAACTCTACGCCTAGCAGTGTGATCCATTAAATCCTGGAGTTTTACTTCTACAGATGTCTCTGTTATTATTGTATTAGGTGAAATACGGGGAAATACAGAAATAAAAAAAAAAATAACCTGTAGTACCGCAACTTTCCATCAACTACAATTATATTTACCTGCCTCCTCAGACCTTTTCCATTCAGGTAATTAGAAAGGATAGGAAGGAAAAAAGGTTTAGAAGGGATATATATAGACAGGTAGTACTTATAATACAACATTTAGAAATGTTGTCAATAAACAGCACACACGCTACAGACAAATTTGTATGCGCTCTTCTTCTTCCTTATACCTGCCGCGTGTTTTTAACTCGAGGTATCCCTAGTTTTTTGGCTCGCGTTTCCAAAATGCAGATTTTCGCAGATTGTGACTATATACATATGAAAGGTATATATTATAGCTTTCAAATGCATGTGGTCCCACCGTGACTCTGAGAGATACTTTTTTGTTATAGTCCACGAAAGTTCAAAAAATGCCAAAATTTAGTGTATTTTTTAAACGATTCTAAATTAATAAGTATTTCAGCTATATTTTAACTGAATTCAGAAAAACACTGAAATTGCACATACTTTTCAGATAAAGAAAAAAGATAGAAGATCGGTTGTGTACGTCGCCCAATATTCAGTTCGAAAGTGGTAAATTTCTGTAAAAATTGTCATTTTTTCGTGCTCACGTAAAATTACTCAACTTTGAGGAGCTCTACCACCCATAATTATTAACCGATTTAAAAAATCTTTTGGATCCATAATCTTTGAAGTTTTCTCTATAGATTATATATTTCACTTTTGCCAAACGCGTTCATGAAAAAAATGATTTTTGATAAGCTATCCGAGAAAAGGCCCCACTGTGCGCCGCTCCTACTGACCTCAGAAATTAAAGGTATGCTCAAAAATGCCTAAATCTCAGAGTCCCTGCTCGGCCCCTGTAAAGAAGTGATCTGAGGCTGGGGTCGAAATTCAGTCCAGTCCAGAGTCATTTTACAATAAATTTATAAAATACCGAGACTCAGAGAATATTTTGGCAACCCCCACTAAAGTAGGCCCGCGCACATCGAGAAAACGCTCGAGATGTGCAAAGAAGGAGTCGGTAGGACACCCACAAGACTCCCCAATAACGCGCGGAGAAACCTTTCGTAACGCGTTATGCTGACTCTTGTGGTGCCTGAGCAATGCCGGATAACTACAGAACGTGCAGAGAGCGCTCGGAACACGTTCTGCAGTCGTGCGGCACGCCTCACCCACCCTAGAGAAATAATACCATTAAAAGAAGTTGCAAGAAACCCTCGCAATGCGTTTTGTCAACCCTTGCAGTGCCCAAGCAATGCCGGACAGTGCAGAGAAACGCTAGAAACACGTGTCTGGGAGCTGAGCGACACGCCGCTACGATGGAGCGGAGGGAGGGGAACACTCTTGTGACACGCACTTCAATGAAAGGCACCTGGGTTTTTTTCTTCACCTTGTTTTCTTTAATACTTCTCCAAAAACTTATTTAGCAACCTAACCACACCGCAACGTAAAAACTTGTAACCCGCCCATTTAATGCCCGTGGAACTTGAGACCAGCTTACCCCGACTCCATGTTTTGCTGCTGTTGTACTTTGTTTGCACGTCGTTTTTCTTCCACTACTGTGTGACGGTTTACTCTGTGTCGCGTGTTACTTTTTTCTAGAAAATTTGCCGCACTGATTTCTAAGTCAACTGTTTCATAGCGCACCACGATTCTTGCTAATTGTCGCCCCGCTTTCGATCTTTTCGGTCTGCCCTTAAGCCTGGGCTGAGGCGCGTGCCAGCCTCGGCTGCAGAGACTTCTGCCTTAGCATAGCGCGTGCCGTCCTCGGCTACAGAGACCTCTGCCTTAGCTTAGCGCGTGCCATCCTCGGCTGCAGAGACCGCTGCCTTAGCATAGCGCGTGCCATCCTCGGCTACAGAGACCTCTGCCTTAGCTTAGCGCGTGCCATCCTCGGCTGCAGATACCTCTTCCGTGGCTTCGGCCGTAGCCGCTGTCGCTAGGGTGTAAATTCCTCTCGCTCTGGTGCTTTGCGCCGTTGTCTGTTGCCATGCGTGGTCCCTTTCTGTTGGTGCGCTCTTGAGTGCGAGAGCGCACACGATCCCGTTAGAATCCAGTGCTACACTCTGTTGTCAGTGATGCCCACTGCCATCAGTGATGCCCGCTGCTGTCAGTGATGCGCGTTACTGACTTATAATTATATACCTATTTTAGGGCCCAATTTTCGCCTCCTTTAATGTAAATGCACTATTATTATGCTAAATTAAATTATAATTAATGATTCCTTCATGGTAACAAATTTGTAGTAATATAAAAATCTGTGGGGGTGCTAGTTTTGCTCTTTCACAACGCATATTACTGCTTATCTCACGTTCACAAAATTTGCAGCACCGAACGATTTTAACAAGTTTCGCCATTATTTCTTTAATAATTTCACAATTAGATGTTAATGTGTGAACTACTAAGTTTTATTTGGTACAGTCAAACACTTGATACAATCGCCTGCTCAGATTTATAAGTAATTGCACAAAAATTTTTGACATTGTCATTTTATACTCGTTACCGAAGATAACATCCTTACAGCTAGAAATAACAAACTTGGTGAGCAGATAGCTACTAGCAACCCCCAAACAACTGCATAAAAAATTTTGGAGCCACGCCCAACCATTCCGCCCCAGCCCCCCCCTGCGCATTTTACAGTTAAAAAAGCCTTTATCTACCACAGTTTTTGAGCCATATCCACCAAATTTGGTGCCAAGATTGGTGATGATGAGCGCCCAAAAAGCTGATCCTTCAACTGACGCGCAAGATCCCTTAATTTTATTATAGTGACATCACGATCGTAAAGACTTTCCAAAGCCGCATTCTTCTGCTGCTCCAAATATTTTACCTTGCCACTGAGCTTGTCAACTTCGATACGTAAGTCTAATTCCAAGTCTTGATTGCTTGCAATAAACTGTTCCTAGATTTGGTCAAGTGCCTCCAGTTCAACAACCTCCTCACGCTCAAGCTTAATCGTGGCCAGCTGTGTTACCAAGGAGTCTGCACCTAGTGAGGCAGCCACCTGCTCCTTCAAATTAATTAGCTGAATTTCCAATTGGCTTTGCAATTCCTTGATGCTCTTTAGTTAATTGATTTCCGATTGCTTCGACTCCAGCTCCTTGTGAGTGCGCTGTTCCATCTTCTTATCGTGTGCCAGGGTATCACGCAGTCGAACCACCGTCTTACGCATTCTTAGATTATACTGCTCCAAGCGCGACGTCTGCGTTGTCGTTTTTTTCCCTTGCCTTCCCATCTACTTTCCAGACTCCTGAAGACAATGGTGATCCTGCTCGACACGCAGACTGAGCTCATGGTTGCGCTCCTGTGCCTCCTCTAGCTCCATTTGCAGCGTATCTAAGCGCTTCTTGGCCATTGCTTTGTCCAGTATAAGTAGCTCCACGCTTTCGGCCACATCATTCAGTTCCCCTTTGTATATTTCTGCTATTTCCTGGGATCCCTGCTGCTCGTGACGGCAGCGCTGCTATTCTCGATGCGTCATAGTTTGAGCCTTAAGCTGTTCATTCTGTATTTAATGTGGTCTAGTTCTATCAGCTTAAACTTGTCCTCAGTCCTCTGAACGCGTAGCATTTGTAACTCTTCACGAAGTTGGCTATGTTACGCACTGTCTACATAGGCCACATGTAGTCTAACAGTGCAAGGAATGCGTAATGCCGGTCCTGGCGTTCATTGTGGACCCAGTATCTCCAAAAAGCCAGCTTCCACAAACGCAGCAGGTGCAAGCCCGCTGCTCGTGGGACTCATTCTTGTCTAGCTGCGCTTAGGGGCCAATGCAAGAGCCAATGGCATAGCCAGAGTCAGCTGTGCTATCGAGCTCTGCACCTGGGCTGTCATTGGATTCTGACTGATTCTTGTTGGTCGCAACAGTGTATAGGAGGTGGAGCGACGCTGATTGCATGTTAATATTGAAGTCTTCAAAGTCGTTCCCCAGCCTGGTTGCACTTGGCCAGCCCTAGAAGTTGAGAACCTTTTGACTGTGAGATAGCATTTTTTGTCATTTGCAGCTGTTTTGTTGTGGCTGAAGTTGCATTGTGTGTTGCCTGCTGAGACTGCAATGAAAGACTGACCAATGAAGATACCAATAGTTGCTTCTCTATGCGCTCAGCATAACTGGTGCGTCCCACAAAGGTGAAAGGTGATCACAGTGCCCCACCCTACATTGGCAAAAGGGAATCGTGAATTTTATGTTGGTTGATATAACGATTCTTCACGTGGAATTTTGAATGCAAGCAGAAATATTCATGTCTTTTTAAGAATAGAATATGTCTGAAACTTTAATTATTTTCAAATTATTTCGTAAAAATATTTACTCATAAATGGTGGGTTTGGAAAAAGAGCCGCTAACAAAGCATAACTTTCAATAAAAAAAAAACCATTAAGTAAGTTCCAATAAATTACTATTTTGAAAAATATTTTTAGGCTTTGATTGTTTTAAAGAAATATTTTTTAGCGCTTGCGATTCTTGATTGGAGCACTAGAAGTCGTTGCGCTCTCGACTAAAAAATTTATCATAGGCAAGCTGCTCTTCTTTTAGCACAGCTATTACGAGCTCAGCATTTTCCACTGAGATGTTCCTCTTTAAAGGAATAACAATTTTAATATTACCACGCAGACATTTTAAAGCTATATATCACTTACTTCCGAATTGGGGCCAAGCTCAAACTGTTTTTTTACAATTTCCAAAATAGGATCTACCAAATCGGTTTCTGAATCGTCGTCCTCTTGTTGTCCAGTTGTTGAGTGGAAATGCTGCAAGTAAACAACGTCCATGCTTGCGTCATTGATTGGACGCATATCACTGCTTATCTCACGTTCACAAAATTTGCAGCACCCAACGATTTTAACTCGTTTCGCCATTATTTCTTTAATAATTTCGAAATTAGATATTTATGTGTGAACTACTAAGTTTTACTTGGTACAGTTAGAAACTCGATACAATCGCCTGCTCAGATTTATAAGTAATTGCTCAACAAAATTTTTACATTGTATTTATATTCGATACCGAAGGTTAAGAGTATATTGGTTGTGTGCAATGTCCGTCATGGTGTCCGTCCGTCTGTCCGTCTGTCCGTCCGTCCGTCTGTCCGTCTGGATGTGTCCAATTTTTTTCCACACCCTTCAAGCAAGAGACTTGAAACTTTTCAATGTGTCAAGATGGGGGTTCTACGATAACTGGGGGGCTGGCAAATCGATAAATTCGATAACTCAAAACCGATAAATCCACATATTTCGCACATCCTTACAGCTAGAACTACCAAATTTGGTAAGCAGATAGCAACTAGCAACCCCCAAAAAACTGAATCAAAAATTCCGCCCCCAGCCCCCCCGTATTTTAAAGTCAAAAAAGCCTATATCTCCCACAGTTTTTGAGCTAGCGCCAACAAATTTGGTGCCAAGATAGGTGATGATAGATTCCCAAAAACTGCATTAAAAGTTTGGATGCCACGCCCACCAATACTGCCCTAGCCACCCCTATCCGCTCCAACGCTTCGTCAAAAACGGGAATGCGTGTATCTTCCAGAGTTGTGGAGCTAGAGCCAGCAAATTTGGTAGGAAGATAGCTGGCAACGACCCCCAAAATTCTGCATCAAAGTTTTGGAGCCACGCCCACCCATTTCGCCCCCTTTTCCCACCTTTTAATAACTTTAAGCTAAAGTCACCAAATTTGGTGTGACGACAGCAATTGACATTCCACAAAGATCTGCATGAAAAATTTGGATGCCACGGCTATCCATACCGCCCCCAGCCCCCCTTTAATCATTTTTTTCAAACTTCGAGCTAGAGTCACCAAATTTGGTTTGAAGATAGCAATTGACGTTCCACATAGATCTGCATCAAAAATTTGGATGCCACGCCCACCCATACCACCCCCAGCCCCCCTTTCACCACCTTTTACAAACTTTGAGCTTGAGTCACAAAATTTGTAAGGAAGATAGCTTGTGGCATCCCCATCTGCATCGGAAAATCTATAAGGCAGCGTACACCCCTGCCGCATACGAGCCCCTTTGCAATCAGGCCTCTTTTAACCGGTTTTAATACTGATATCGAGTATGCCGCATTCGGTTGCGTCCGACTGCAACTCGTTTTAAAGTTAAAAAAGACACCGTTTTTGAGCTATAGCCACCAAATTTGGTGCCAAGATAGGTGATGACCGCCTAAAAAGCTGATCCTGCAACTGACGCACAAGATCTCTTAATTTTATTATAGTGACATCACGATCGTAAAGACTTTCCAAAGCCCCATTCTTCTGCTGCTCCAAATATTTAGCCTTGCCACTGAGCTTGTCAACTTCGTCACGCAAGTCTAATTCCAAGTCTTGATTGCTTGCAATAAACTGTTCCTAGATTTGCTCTAGTGACTCCAGTTCAGCAACCTCATCTACAAAGAGTTTTACACGCTTCTCACGCTCAAGCTTAATCGTGGCCAGCTGTGTTACCAAGGAGTCTGCACCTAGTGAGGCATCCACCTGCTCTTTCAGATCAATTAGCTGCATTTCCAATTGGCTTTGCAATTCCTTGATGCTCTTTAGTTAATTGATTTGCGATTGCTTCGACTCCAGCTCCTTGTGAGTGCGCTGTGCCATCTTCTTACGCATTCTTAGATTATACTGCTCCAAGCGCAATAGTTCACCCAATGTCTGCATTGTATCTAAGCGCTACTCGGCCATTGCTTTGTCCAGTATAAGTAGCTCCACGCTTTCGGCCACATCATTCAATTCGCCTTTGTATATTTCAGCTATTTCCTGGGATACCTGCTGCTCGTGACGGCAGCGCTGCTATTCTCGATGCGTCATAATTTGAGCCTTAAACTCCAGAAGCTGTTAATTCTGTATTTGATGTGGTCTAGTTCTATCAGCTTAAACTTGTCCTCAGTCCTCTGAACTCTTCACGAAGTTGGCGATGTTCCGCACTGTCTACATAGGCAACATGTGGTGTAATAGTGCAAGGAATGCGTAATGCCGGTCCTGGCGTTCATTGTGGACCCAGTATCTCCAAAAAGCCAGCTTCCACAAACGCAGCAGGTGCAAGCCCGCTGCTCGTGGGACTCATTCTTGTCTAGCTGCGCTTAGGGGCCAATGCAAGAGCCAATGGCATAGCCAGAGTCAGCTGTGGTATCGAGCTCTGCACCTGGGCTGTCATTGGATTCTGACTGATGCTTGTTGGTCGCAACAGTGTATAGGAGGTGGAACGACGCTGATTGCATGTTTATATTGATGTCTTTAAAGTCGTTCCCCAGCCTGGTTGCTCTTGGCCAGCCCTAGAAGTTGAGAACCTTTTGACTGTGAGATAGCATTTTTTGTCATTTGCAGCTGTTTTGTTGTGGCTGAAGTTGCATTGTGTGTTGCCTGCTGAGACTGCAATGAAAGACTGACCAATGAAGATACCACTAGTTGCTTCTCTATGCGCTCAGCATAACTGGTGCGTCCCACAAAGGTGAAAGGTGATCACAGTGCCCCACCCTACATTGGCAACAGGGCAGAACCGTGAATTTTATGGTGATTGATATAACGATTCTTCACGTGGAATTTTGAATGCAAGCAGAAATATTCATGTCTTTTTAAGAATAGAATACTGCTGAAACTTTAATTATTTTCAAATTATTTCGTAAATAGTTACTCATAAATGGTGGGTTTGGAAAAAGAGCTGCTAACAAAACATAACTTTCAATAAAAAAAAAACCATTAAGTAAATTCCAATAAATTACTATTTTGAAAAATATTTTTAGGCTTTGATTGTTTAAAAGAAATATTTTTTAGCGCTTGCGATTCTTGATTGGAGCACTAGAAGTCGTTGCGCTCTCGACTAAAAATTTATCATAGGCAAGCTGCTCTTCTTTTAGCACAGCTATTACGAGCTCAGCATTTTCCACTGAGATGTTCCTCTTTAAAGGAATAACAATTTTAATATTACCACGCAGACATTTTAAAGCTATATATTACTTACTTCCGAATTTGGGCCAAGCTCAAACTGTTTTTTTACAATTTCCAAAATAGGATCTACCAAATCGGTTTCTGAATCGTTGTCCTCTTGTCGTCCAGTTGTTGAGTGGAAATGCTGCAGGTAAACAACGTCCATGCTTGCGTCATTAATTGGACGCATATCACTGCTTATCTCACGTTCACAAAATTTGCAGCACCCAACGATTTTAGCTCGTTTCGCCATTATTTCTTTAATAATTTCACAATTAGATGTTTATGTGTGAACTACTAAGTTTTATTTGGTACAGTTAGAAACTCGATACAATCGCCTGCTCAGATTTATAAGTAATTGCACAACAAAATTTTGACATTGTATTTTTATACTCGTTTTAAAGTTTAACAAGTAAAAAGGCTCTAGTCGGGAGAGCCGGACTAGAAGACATCAGAACCCAGTTGCAATAAATAAATAAAATTTTTATAAGACTTTGGTGTACTGACTTAACTTCAATCGATTAAATTCGATATCTCTGGTGTTTCTTAACCGATTTGGTGTAGTGTATTCATATATGTAATTTCAAAACATATTTGAAATACAACTTGTAACACTTTGTTGCAAGTATAAATAAACCTAAACACGCTCAGCATAAACATATATATGTATGCGCATACCAAAGCACCCCCATAGGTTATGCTCGCACCCTGAATGCACCTTTTCAAATATCTTGTATTATGTATCAAGGTTTGGGCTGCCCTTATAATTAGTCTGTCAACAAAAACTGTTTTCTGTGTTTTTAATCAGATTAAGAAATTTCTGGCTTATTTTCGGATTTAAGTACGATTTTACTTGAATCAAGTAAAACATAGTAAAATCGTTCTTAGATACCCCAAGTAATTTTTTGGATTGATTCAAGCCATAAAAAATTTCTGGCTACTTTTTTCTGTGTGTACATACATATGGTCTGCGCGTTTAAGTAATATGAAGCCTCTTTAGAAGGCCACGCAAGCGTGAGACCGTTGCCCCATGATGAAATAAGTATAAGGTGGTCTCGTCGGCAAAAGCTGTCCCTTAGCGTATGCTAGCAATAAGTGCGAGTGAAACGCACACTTTACAGTGAGTGTGAATGAAACGGTAGGATATTGTGTGGATTAACCCTTAGCTGGTTCCTGGGGTTTAAAATAGCCCAATATAAAACAAAGCGGTGAAGTTAGTTTTTATAGTTTTATTTTTAATAATTTTGAATTAGCAATAAGTCGTTGTTGTTTCGCTTCACAAGACATTTCGGTGCATGAATAAACTTCAATCCCAGTACATGCTTGCGGCAAAAATTACAGTAACTCATTTTTATACTCGATACCGAAGGTAAAGAGTATATTGGTTTTGTGCAATGTCCGTCATGGTGTCTGTCCGTCTGTCCGTCTGTCCGTCTGACCGTCTGTCCGTCTGTCCGTCTGTCCGTCCGTATGGTTGCAAGTTTTTTCCACACCCTTCAAGCTAGAGACTTGAAACTTTCCAATTCTCTTTATCTATGGGATAGTAAATTAAAGTGTCAAGATGGGGGTTCTACGATAACGGGGAGGCTGGCAAATCGATAAATTCGATAACTCAAAACCGATAAATCCACATATTTCGCACATCCTTACAGCTATAAGTACCAAATTTGGTAAGAAGATAGCTATTAGCAACCCCAAAAAAACTGCATCAAAAATTTTGGAGCCACGCCCCCCCATTCCGCCCCCAGCCCCCCGCATTTTAAAGTCAAAATAGCCCATATCTCCCACAGTTTTTGAGCTATAGCCACCAAATTTGGTGCCAAGATAGGTGATGATGACCCCTTAAAACTGCACCAAAAGTTTGGATGCCACGCCCACCGATACTGCCCAAGCCGCCCCCATCCACCCCAACGCTTCGTCAAAAACGGGAACGCGTGTATCTTCCAGAGTTGTGGAGCTAGAGCCTCCAAATTTGGTGGGAAGATCGCTGTTAACGACTCCCAAAAAACTGCATCAAAGTTTTGGAGCCACGCCCACCCATTACGCCCCCAGCCCCCCGCATTTTGAAATCAGAAATGGCTATATCTCCTACAGTTTTTGAGCTATAGCCACCAAAATTGGTGCCAAGATAGGTGATAATGACCCCCTAAAAACTGCACCAAAAGTTTGGATGCCACGCCCACCGATACTGCCCTAGCCGCCCCCATATACCCCAACGCTTCGTCAAAAACGGGAATGCGTGTATCTTCCAGAGTTGAGGAGCTAGAGCCTCCAAATTTGGTAGGAAGATAGCTGGTAACGACCCCAAAAAACTGCATCAAAGTTTTGGAGCCACGCCCACCCATACCACCCCCCTTTCCCCACTTTCTACAATTTTCGAGCTAGAGTCACCAAATTTGGTATGAAGATAGCAATTGACATTCCACAAAGATCTGCATCACAAATTTGGATGCCACGCCCACCCATACCACCCCCAGCCCCCCTTTCCCCACTTTTTACAAATTTCGAGCTAGAGTCACCAAATTTGGGATGAAGATAGCAATTGATATTTCACAAAGATCTGCATCAAAAATTTGGATGCCACGCCCACCCATACCGCCCCCAGCCTCCCTTTCCCCACTTTTTACAAACTTCGAGCTAGAGTCACCAAATTTTGTATGTAGATAGCAATTGACATTCCACATAGATCTGCATCAAAAATTTGGATGCCTCGAACACCCATACCGCCCCCAGCCCCCTTTCCCCACTTATTACAAATTTCGAGCTAGAGTCACCAAATTTGGTATGAAGATAGCAATTGACATTTCACAAAGATCTGCAACAAAAATTTTGATGCCACAACTACCCATACCGCCCCCACCCCCCCCCTTTCCCTACATTTTACAAACTTTGAGCTAGAGTCACCAAATTTGAAAGGAATATAGCTGGTGGCATCCCCATCTGCATCGGAGAATCTTTAAGGCATCGTACACCCCTGCCGCATCCGTACCCCTTTGCAATCAGGCCTCTTTTTACCGGTTTTAATACTGGTATCGAGTATGCCGCAGTCGGTTGCGTCCGACTGCAACGTTTCCACTTGTTTGTTTCTGCTTAAGGGTTAAGTGTTGAGAAAAAATTCGTCCGCACACAACCTTCCGCGTCAACAAGCAAGCATGCACTGAAGCTAAGGGACAAAAACGAGCTTGCTTCGGCTGCCGACAAGACCACCTTATACTTATTTCATCATGCGTTGCCCTACGGGAAACGCTGCGCTTGCACTTAAGCTTCTCTCCGCATATATATGTACACTCGGTCTCCCTCTCTTTGTAGCTGTTAAACTATAACAGCATAAGCTTTATCAATGTTAAACATAGAATAAGAAACAAAAGTATTTCAATAAAGACATTCATAAAAAACATAGTCAAACGGCACAGACGTGCCAGTGAATTATTCTTTATTACACTACAAAACACCCATTACATGGCGACCGTGACTTGGTCTGAGTCCTGCATCGATGGAATCTGCTGATCAACCTCAACATTAACAACAATCAACAATGGAAACTGCTGATCAACCTCAACATTAACAACAATCAACAATGGAATCTGCAGATCAACTTCAACATTAACAACAATCAACAATGGAATCTGCTGATCAACTTCAACATTAACAACAATCAACAATGGAATCTGCTGATCAACCTCAACCTTAACAACAATCAACAATGGAATCTGCTGATCGACTTCAACATTAACAACAATCAACAATGGAATCTGCTGAGCAACTTCAACATTAACAACACTAGAAGAAAATTATGCATGCTCAACAGCGGATCCATCGACAAAAAAAAAAAAATTTTTAATTAAAATCCAAGGAACGAGTAATTAATGTGGAGGACAGCGGTCTGCTAGTTCTCTACAACAACGTGGGAAAACAAAAATATACATTACAACACATGAACACAAGAACAACAAAAATTGAACGCAGTAAGTAGAGTGGTATGCGTAGAAAAAGAGGCGGCGTAGTTAAACGCCTAAGAGCCCGAAAAGCAAAAATTATCAAACTGCTAAATGGAAATTTGCCTTGGAGCACATCTGTGAAATTGCATGCAGAGCTCGATCACGTCAAATCGTTACTAGCAGATAGAAAAAAGCAAGAGCCAACAAACGCAACCACCTACACTGCAATAACAAATATAAGTAAAATAATAATCAAATCTCAACCACCCCAGGAGAAATCAATACCACCCTTAAGGAAGACATAACCGAATGACTGCGAGGGACCATTATAATTACCATATTGTGAGTACACCTGTGCAGCCTGCACCGGTGCCCCAACACAGAAGCAGTAGCAGCCTGTGCAGCCAGCACCGGCCTCGTCTAGCGCAACAAGCTAGACCCGGAGTAGTGAACCGACAGCGCCCCTAAGAGCGCCCACCGGTACAATTTTTTTTTAAATGCACTGCGATGAATACTATTTAATTTAAAAAAAAAAATTAAAATTGTAAAATTGAGCGGAATAACATCTGCCCAATTAGCGTATGGCCCGTAAAGCCATACAAAAACAAGTGGAAACGTTGCAGTCGGACGCAACCAACTGCGGCATACTCGATACCAGTATTAAAACCGGTAAAAAGAGGCCTGATTGCAAAGGGGTACGGATGCGGCAGGGGTGTACGCTGCCTAAAAGACTCTCCGATGCAGATGGGGATGTCACCAGCTGTCTTCGTTGCAAATTTGGTGACTCTAGCTCAAAGTTTATAAAATGTGGGGAAAGGGGGGGCTGGGGGCGGTATGGGTAGTTGTGGCATCAAAATTTTTGATGCAGATCTTTGTGGAATGGGCCGTCAGCCAATTGGAGCAACAAGGGGAAGAACGCGCGCCGCATGGAAACATATTCATACCGCCAATTTGAATGTGCGCCCGTGCAGTGCGTGCCGTCCTTGCTGATCACAACTGGAAGTGCGACTATACTCTCCTCGCGAGGGCGGCTGGAAGCAGGCCCTTGGTACGGTCATGTCTCTGCCAAGGGTGCTGACTAATGGTAGTCGGGCGAGAGAAGAAAACTCTATAAAATTACCCCAGTCCAAGGTGGAACAGCATTGTGCCGAGGGACTCGTGGCCGAGTGGGTGCTCGGTCTTTACTTTGCGAACTCTGGATACCTGCCGACCTCCAGTTTAATTAAGCTTCCCGCGGCACACGGGCTATGTCGCGGGTGACTTTCCTTTCCCGTCTACTCGTGGGAACAACATGAATTCAGAAAACAAAAATATAAATACAGTGTCCGGGTCACTCAAAAACCCGGTGGGAAACGCCAATCCCTCTACAGGAGCTAGCACCTCCTCTACGACGCCTGGTACGCCAGCAGGTGCACGCAAAGCCGCTAGCGGCATTAGTGCAAGACGAAAAAGCCATTCGTCCTCACACCCCGGACGTCGACCTGGAGCGGCTCCGGGAGCTCGGAGGCTGCAACACAAGTTTGCAACACCAGCTTCCCGGTCCGTGACGCAGGCTACTACTTCGGGGCCCGCTCCCACAGTGGCCAAAAGACCGTCCATTCAGGACCGGCGGCGAGCGGCGCATATTCTCCAAGAGAACCTCACCGCCCAGCCCCCATCCCCAGACGGAGTCGAAATGATTGCGTGGGCTAAAACCATTCTCCCGGATTTTAAGCCAGCAATACCCGCCGCATCTGCTAAAGCCAAGCAGAAGCGCCAACGCTCCGTTGAAGAGCCGGCACCGCAAGCCAAGCGGATCAGGCCACCCCCGCGGCCACAGCCGCTCACTCGGTCCTTCGCCGAAGCCGCTAAGGAGAAGGTGCTCATTGGGGTCCTCGACAGGGGCCACCAAGAGGGCCATATCCCGAGGAACAGGTGGGGGGCTATTGAAAACGAGCTGCAGGAGAAGGTAGTCGACCTGATGCTGCTGTCTGACGGACCGCCACCCTGTTGCTCTGATGCTGGATGGTATCAGGGCAACATCAAAGCTATAGCCTGCGAAGACGACAAATCCGCAGAGCTATACAAAAAAGCTGTTGGCCTTCTCGGTGAGGTCTATCCCGGCGCTAAGCTGGAGGCGGTAGACTGGAAAGACGTGCCCAGTCGACCACGTGCAAGAGTCTGGGTTTCCGCCAAGCCCGAGGATCCCGAAAGAATCCTCAAACTCTTCCAAATGAGTAACCCCGACCTGGTTACGCATGACTGGAGGATAGCCAAGGTCGAGGCGCCAGAAGGTTACAATCGGCAGGTGATCCTGGTCATAAATGACAAATCAGCCGAGGCCCTAGCCGCAACCAACGGAACGGCCCACTACGGCTTTAAGCCGATAGTAATAGGGGTCTACCGTTTGGACGCGGCTAGTAAGCCGTTGGCTCATGATGACGCACCTGCGGCGCTAGAAGCTCCTAGTGAGCAGCAAACGGCGGAGGCTACTGCAGGCGGCACTACAGCCCATTGTGCAGATGTCACCGAAAGTGACGCTGTGGCTGATGCCAAGGCAGGTGATGCCCACCAGTCAGAAGACTCTGACCTAGCCGAAGACATGGCCAACATGATCAACCTCGACGCTGATACAGACGAAGAGGCTGATCTGGCAGTGGTGGAGACGAAACTTTAAGATGTCTCTTAGACTTCTTCAGATAAACCTCCACCACTGTAAGGCGGCTGCAGCCGCTCTGCTACTCCGCACAAGCCAATGCGGAGTAGACGTTGTCCTCATTCAGGAACCTTGGGTCTGCTGTGGTAAGGTTTCTGGACTGGGGACTAAGGACTGCAAGCTGCTTGTAGCCCGCAACGAAAGTAAAGTTCGTACCTGCATACTTGCCAGAAAACACCAAGACATTTTTCTGCTCTCTAATTTTAGCAATGGCGACAACACTGCTGCGTGCCTCGAGCTGGAGTCGGGTCACATCAGGCTCAGCTCAACATACATGGCCCACGACCATCAAGGGCCACCCCCTCATCAACTGTTACGCGCGCTAATCGCCGACTGCGAAGCGACAAACACCGAGCTGATCATAGGCTGCGACGCCAACGCTCACCACCATCAGTGGGGCAGCTCGGATATAAATGAACGGGGTGAGTCACTCTTTAACTATATCCTCACGACAGGTCTAAATATTTGCAATATAGGAAACGACCCAACCTTTATTACAAATAATAGGGAAGAAGTCCTAGACGTAACGCTAGCCACAGCCTCCCTTCACCAGAGACTTACAAGATGGAGAGTGCTAGATGAGCACTCCTTCTCGGATCATAGGTATATCGATATAGTGTTCTCTCTCGATATCCCAAAGCCTAAATGGTGCAGAAACGTTAGACGTACGAACTGGACCACTTTCAAAGAATGTCTTACAAGACTCATTCCAGAGCATCCCCCAACGGGACCCCCTTCCCCCGAGCACACAGAGCTGCTCACAAACAAACTCACGGAGGCATGCAAGTCCGCCCTTAACATGTCATAACCCCAGAGCAAACCAAGAGGGAAAGCAAAACCACCGTGGTGGTCCCCACAAATAGGCGAGCTTCGAAAAAATTCGCGAAAGCTTTTTAACAAAGCAAGGTTCAGGGGAGACGACCAATCATGGAGTCTCTATAAAGCCAGCCTAACCTCCTACAAGAAGTCACTTAGACAAGCTAAACGCTCCGCTTGGCAGAATTTCTGCTCCAAAATCGAGAGTACCACAGAAGCCGCTAGGCTTAGGAAAGTTATCTCCAGCACACAAGCACCCATGGGCTTCCTTAAAGGACCCAATGACTCGTGGACAACGACCAGTTCGGAGTCACTGGAACTTTTGGTGGAAACCCACTTCCCCGGATGCTCAGTCGCATGTTTCCGTCCCCCTATCCATGGAGAATTTCAGGAGCAAGTCTCCACCGACCTTTTCTCTAGGGATACCATCTCTTGGGCTATAAGTAACTTCTCGCCCTACAAATCCCCTGGGCTGGATGGAATCATTCCAGCCCAACTGCAATATGCAGGGGATACTGCCATTAACTGGCTTCAGAAAATCTTTTCAGATATCCTGACGACCGGTTCGATCCCCAAGCCATGGCTCGAATCCAAGGTCGTCTTCATTCTGAAGGCCGGCAAAGCCTCACATACAATCCCAAGAGACTTTCGTCCAATCAGTCTTACATCCTTTCTACTAAAGACACTAGAAAGGGTGCTGAGTATACATATCAGAGACTCGATCTACACCGATCACTTCTCTCAAGCACAACATGCTTATCAAAAAGGCAAATCCACTGAAACAGCGCTTCATGCTGTTATATCCTTAGTAGAAATGGCACTACACCACAAGCAGTTCTGCCTTATTGCCTTTCTAGACATTGAGGGCGCTCTTAACAACGTCTTACCGGGTGCAATCACCGAGGCTTTGTCGGAGCTGGGGGTTGGACACCACATTGTGAAATTGATTGAGCAACTGCTCAAATGCAGGATCGTCAGGGCCACACTGGGGTCTTCGACCATTGCCAGATCCGTAAATAGAGGCACCCCGCAAGGAGGTGTTCTCTCCCCTCTCCTTTGGAATGTGGCAGTTAACAGCTTGCTGTGCTCCTTAGAGGGAGGTGGCTGTCGGGTGATAGCCTACGCGGATGACGTCGCTATAGCCTTCTCGGGCAAATTCCCCCAAAGTTTGTGCGAGCGTATGACCACCGCACTACGAACCCTGTCCTCTTGGGCCACTTCAAAGGGACTAGGGCTTAACCCAGCCAAAACTGACTTAGTCCTCTTCACTAGGAAGTATAAGATACCTCCCCTCAAACCCCCAACCCTAAACGGGGTGGAACTTGCCTTCAGTAAATCCGCCAAATACCTAGGGCTCACTCTAGACAGCAAACTAGACTGGAATCTTAACACCGAAGAACGGGTTAAGAAAGCCTCAGTCGCTTTGTATACATGTAAGAAGTTCATTGGACTGAAATGGGGAATGGCACCCCACATCAGTCTGTGGCTGTACACAGCCATAGTTCGGCCAATCCTACTGTACGGAGTGTCAGTATGGTGGCCAACGCTTTCTAAGAAAACATCAGTCCACAAGCTTGGCAAAGTACAGCGTGCCGCTGGACTGATCTCAACAGGGGCCCTCAGAACGACCCCAACTGAGGCTCTGGACAACATACTAAATCTCCTACCAATAGACCAAATGGGAAAATTGGTAGCAACTCTCTCTGCCCTATGCATGAAAGAAAATTTCGGACACTCTAATATTCTAGTGGGTTACTTGCTTATCCCCTCAAACACGGACTATTGTTGTCCTCAGGAATTCCCCAAAACCACTTTCCACACGCTAGTCCCCCCAAGGGAGGATTGGTGCTCAGGCACGCCAGGGCCGGCAGATTCAGTAAAAATTTACACCGATGGCTCCAAGCTAGACGAACGGGTAGAGGGAGGCGTCTTTTGCGAGGAGCTGTCTATCAACAAATCGTTCAACCTTCCTGATCACTGCAGCGTATTCCAAGCTGAGATCGCTGCCATACAGGAAGCACTCTTATGCATTTCCGAATGTGAATGCTCAGCAGACAGAATCTGCATTTTTTCCGATAGTCAGGCGGCTATCAAATCTCTAAAAGCGATATCATCCAACTCGATATCCGTCACAAACTGCCGCAGATCTCTACACGAGATGGCAGAGCAGTTCGAAATACACCTCATTTGGGTGCCCGGTCACAAAGGCATCGAGGGCAACTGCAAAGCAGACGAGCTGGCAAGGCATGGCACTACCATGCCTCTCCTCACAGACAAGGAGGGCTGGGGTATTCCCATGGCCAGCTGCAAGCTCAGAGTTCGATCGCACTTCGAACCGCCTCAGGTAGGATTGCTGGGCAAACCTGGCCAACGCGCTGCAAAAAGCGCTCCTCAGACCTAATCCACCTAAGCAGATTAGGCTGTGCTGCCGTAATCAGGGCCATCACGGGGCACTGGCTGGTGGGGTCTCACGCAGCGAGACTTCTAGCCCCTTTTGATGATTTCTGCCGAAGCTGTCGTGACGAGGAGGAGGAGGAAACAGTTTCCCACCTTTTCTGCGACTGTCCGGCACTCTGCAAAAACAGAAATCGCTATCTAAGGTCCTTCTTTTTATCGGACCTCACTCAACTTGCGGATATAAAACCGAAAAATATCCTGTCCTTCATTCAAACCTCGGGCTGGGACCACGCCCTCAAATGCGGCGAAACACGCTCATTGTCTGGGTAGACGGATTTTGGAATAAGTCCAAACGCGGCACTACAACGGGCCAAAACACATGGCCTATGTGAGTGGGGGGTAATTTTAAGCCTTCCACTACCGCTCTAACCTAACCTAACCTAACCTTGTAGAATGTCAATTGCTATCTTCATACCAAATTTGGTGACTCTAGCTTGAAATTTGTAAAAAGTGGGGAAAGGGAAGCTTGGGGCGGTATGGGTGGGCGTGGCATCCAAATTTTTGATTCAGATCTATGTGGAATGTCAATTGCTATCTTCATACCAAATTTGGTGACTCTAGCTCGAAAATTGTAAGAAGTGGCGAAAGGGTGGCTGGGGGCGGTTTGGGTGGGCGTGGCATCCAATTTTGTGATGCCGATCTTTGTGGAATGTCAGTTGCTATATTCATACCAAATTTTGTGACTCTAGCTTAAAGTTTGTATAAGGTGGGAAAGGGGGGCGAAATGGGTGGGCGTGGCTCCAAAACTTTGATGCAGATTTTTGGGGGTCGTTTCAAGCTATCTTCTTACCAAATTTGGTGGCTCTTGCTCCACAGCTCTGGAAGATACACGCATTCCCGTTTTTGACGAAGCGTTGGGGTGGATGGGGGCGGCTAGGGCAATATCAGTGGGCGTGGCATCCAAACTTTTGATGCAGTTTTTGGGGGGTCATCATCACCTATCTTGGCACCAAATTTGGTGGCTAAAGCTCAAAAACTGTGGGAGATATAGGCTTTTTTACTTTAAATTTCGGGGGGGGCTGGGGGCGGAATGGGTGGGCGTGGCTCCAAAACTTTGATGCAGATTTTTGGGGGTCGTTTCAAGCTATCTTCCTACCAAATTTGGTGGCTCTAGCTCCACAGCTCTGGAAGATACACGCATTCCCGTTTTTGACGAAGCGTTGGGGTGGATGGGTGCGGCTAGGGCAATATCAGTGGGCGTGGCATCCAAACTTTTGATGCAGTTTTTGGGGGGTCATCATCACCTATCTTGGCACCAAATTTGGTGGCTAAAGCTTGTGAGGGTGCGAATAAATAATTCTTTGTTTTGCTAATTAAAGTTATTTAAGAGCATGCATATTTACACAGCAGAGTATGTAAATGCTTATCATCAATACATGCATATGTTTGCATGTGTATTGACTCAGCTTTGACTTTAGAGCTTTATCTCTTGCAAGCTGAGCTTGCACGTGCCGTCCAATTGCACTCAAGATGCAGCGAGAGAAAGCTTGCGCTCATTCAGCGTCACGCATGCGTAAGAGCTTTCGCTCGAAAAGCCCTTGGACTTTTAGGTCTGACGGACTTGCGCTCTGAGCGCGTAGGGGATTCTTGCTGAAGAGGCGGTCAGAAGTGGTTGTGGGAGTGCGGGTAAAATTTTAATTACCGGCTCCACGCAACATGCTATACGCTTGACCCAAAATCTAATCTGAAAACATCCGGGACATCCGGATGTCTTGTTTCGAAATATTATCGCCAACGTGACGTGGAATACCAGATCTTCCCGACGCTGGGTTTATTTTCTGGAATTTTGAAGATTTTGCCGTTTTCGACTGTACGCGTGTGTCAAAGTTAGTGATGGTGTATGAAACGGCTGTGTGTGTGTGTGTGCTAGGGTGCTTAATTTGAGGTGCAGATTACGTCGCAGGTACCCAAGCCTGGCTGCTCACTTGATGGAGGCTGAAGTTTGATGCCCGAAAAGTAATGAGAGGAATATCCCGACTGCCGTATACCCTGCTTCACGCCCGAACTATGCACACCCACTACAATCACCATGTATCTCGCACATCACTGAACTTCTGACCACGGTACGCCATCCCGCATTTCGTTTGATGCCATCTTGAAGATCGCCATCGTTTTTATCTTGCTTGCACCGAGTAGTGCAAGTGCAAGATAACCACCCTATCGCTTTTGTGTTGCTTGCGCCGAGTAGCGCAATTGCAACCTAACCTCATTTTGAAGACCTATGGATCTATGCATGGACCAGGCAAACCACAACTGTATCGCTTTCACCTAGCTTGCACCGAGTAGTGCAAATGCAAGATACTAACATTTTTGAAGCGAGCTACATATATCGTTCCAGTTTGTTCTATATTTGAGATTAATTTTCTTTGTTTAGTTTGAAAAGTTACTTATAAATTTGAATTATATCTTCTAGTTGAGCGCTTTATTTCGAATTGTTGCATCTATACCTTCTATTTTGAATATCATCACCTGCAGTTCGTCTACGTCACCAGGCCTGCTGACAGCGATGGATTAAATAAATGAGGTCGTAAGTACGGCATAGCCGAAAATGTACAGGGTGTGCAGCAGTAATTGTAAATAAAGTGCCCAGTCTAGCCGAAGAGCTTTTTGTACCAAAACGGTTAAATTGCAACAAAGTAAAATTAAAAAGTAACGATTAACGTAAATTATATAAATTATTAGAATATTTTGAATCATAGATATTTTAATTATGAATTATTTAAATTTTGAATTATAACTATTTTGGATTATTATGAATTATAAATTGTCATACCATATAGTATTTTGATTTATTTATATTATATTTTATGGAAATGGAATAATTTCTTTCATTTAAGGGCACCTTAGGTTTAAATCACCGCAGGCATAATAAGGGTAGGATCAAACAATGTTGATTGACTCCTACAGGTTGGGTGGGTAAAGATGGAGAACTATAACATCTCAGTTCTCCAAAAATAGATAGGGTGTATTACATTTTGATCTGTTTCATTTTATCTGGTTCCCCATCCCTCTGTTGTCGTTTCTGTCTACAATATTATTCTGTGACACCGTTTGTCTAGGCAGCACAAGACCCACGCCCATTTTCCCTGAGCTAGGCCGCCCAAATAGTAGACAGAGTGTGCAAAGCCGAGACGACTTTGTAAGTGTTCGTTACAGATAATTGGCGCCCAACGTGGGGCCCCGAACGTTCGCTTGTTATGCAGAACCGGTTGGTGGTTGCATAATGTAAGACCTTGAATTATCGATTGATCGAATATATTGTTATTAGGATAATTACTGTTAATTATCCTAGAACAATAGTAACACCCCGCGATTGCCAAATTCCCTTCCACATTCCTTTTGGTTACCAGATACCATCCACATTTTTTTTTGATTGTTAGATTCTGATTGGACTTGCTATTTACTTCGGAAATGCTGGCTATCTGATTATTGTCGGAACCAGACCAGGAGATAGGGTAGTTACAGAAAATTTATTTATATTAATTATTTCTTTGTGAAAGAGAAAAGAATATTATATATTTTAATCAATTAATTTATTTGGTACCGAATTGCGTAGGATTTTTAGTTCTGATAATGAGTCGGTTCTACACCTCGTAGTCGGAATCCAAAATGTATTTCATATTTCTCATTTGAATTGAGATTGCTCAGACTGGCGATACCGGTCCGTTCCTCTTTAAATTGGGAACTTTACACCCCTTTCAAAAATTTTATTAGTAGATTCTGTTTACGGATTTGATATGTATATACACCTGTCAATTATACCTGTGGTGATAAGCCTTTGGATAAGTCCTTTAGAATGTCTACTATCGATTTCGATTTATATAACAAAAGAAAAAAAAATATAAAATAAAATATTTCGTAGCTTTACATAAGTCTTGACTTCGCGTGCTTTTCTATTCATATTTATAAACTTAAGTTGTTATACTTGAACTCTGCTATGGCAGTCAGACGTAGTCAAGAAGATTTAAGAGCTGTCGCCTCTAGTGACCCTATTGCGTGCATTATTTGTAATGACACCACCACAGGGGGTGAATACATAGAGACACCATGTAAACATAAGTTTCACAAATGGTGTATTCTAGAGTGGCTTGAAACCAAAGAGTCATGTCCTGTGTGCAGACAATTCTGTTCCAGAGCCATGATTCAAATAAGGGGGGTACAACTTTTGATGCTAGGACCCCGTCTGAACATAAAGACACCGCTAAAGCCAATACTGGAGCGATTCCCAAAGCTAGAATGACCACCAGATCGATCTCACGCAATACTAGCAATGATCGACCAAATTCGAACTCAAACTCCAGACGTGATTTATTTCGGCCGAGAGGCACTAAAGAGCCTAAGGGTATCTCTGAACAGCGTATCCAACACTTGATCTCCAACTCTTTAGAGAACTTTAAGAAGAGTATGACTGCAGCTATGACCGAGCAGCTGAGTGCAGCCGTTGGTAGTCTATCGTTGTCTACCAATCATCGTGAACCTCGTGAGGAAGGTCAACTCGATTGGGATAATGAGTTTGTGCAACCACGCCCGCGCTCAAGTAATGCTAGCAATAGTCGGAGTAATAATCAGAGATCGAGAAGTTCTTACCCTAGTGCAAACGTAAGCGATGCAATCGTAGAACATCCCGATCGCATCTCTAACGTTGTTTCCAATTGGCGTATCAAGTTTAGCGGGTCTGCTAATGATATCCCAGTTGAAGATTTTATATATAGAGTAAATTGTTTGACCACTCGATGCCTGAATGGGAATTACAATCTCCTGATTCAGTTTGCTCATCTCCTTTTCTCAGGACCAGCTTTATCTTTTTATTGGCGCGTACATAGAACGGCAGTTAATTTAAATTGGTTTGAACTGTGTAGTCGCTTGCAAGAACGGTACCAGGATCAACGTACTGATCGTGACATCAAAGCTGCTCTTCGTCGACGAAAGCAAGGCATTGACGAAAGCTTTGATGAGTTCTTAGACGCTATTCTTTCGATTGCAGATTCTTTGCGTGAACCCTTGCTAGATTCCGAATTAACCATTGAAGTCAGGCAAAATCTTCAGCCAGAATGAAAGCACGAGCTATTGCATGTTGACACTGCTGATTTAGCAAGTCTTCGTAAGGCATGTCATAGACATGAAGAGTTCTTTCGTTCTATTAATTCAAAAAACCAACCTCGTGTAAAGGCGACCCGACGAGTTGTTAACGAGATTCTTCATGAACCTTCCCCTGAAGCTGTTGTAGGAGTTTCTGACGAAATCTGTGCAGTTCGATCATCTGAAAAATTCAAGTGCTGGAACTGTGAGGAACAGGGACACAGATATCAAGATTGTCTTAAGAGTCGTCGGATCTTTTGTTACGGTTGTGGCACACCGGAAACATATAAGCCCAACTGTCAAAAATGTAGAAACAAGTCGGAAAACTCGACAAAGGATGTCCGCCGTGTTTCGAACGGGGATATCCGACAATAGTCTCGGATACAGTAGATATTAAACTAACTGATTCTACACAACTACCGGACGAATCACCATTACCCCTTGACGTACCTACGCCTTTGCGTTTCAAACCATTCCATGAACGAGTTCAGGAGTACAAGAAGCGTAGAGCAGAAATTTTTAACAACGATCATATTCCTTCAGTCAAGTCGCGGTCCGCTAAGCGTATCCGAAAATTTTGGGTTCGCAAACGAGAACTTAACAAATGCTTTATCAACTCAATTGTCCATAAAAGCAATGATATTCGACCTTTCATTAATATCAACGTTTTCGGTCAGGATTACTTAGCCTTGTTAGACAGCGGGGCTAATAAAAGTGTTGTTGGTGGGAATCTGGCCAAGCGAATTATGTCAGAGAAGTTTAAGATAAATAAAATGCTAGGAGTTGTTCGCACGGCAGATGGTCAAAAGCAGCAAGTCGCTGGTACAATTACCATACCCTTGTCATATAATTCAATAAAAGCAGAGTTTGAGTTTCTCATAGTTACTTCAATAAAGACGGACATAATTTGTGGCATGGATTTTTGGAATAAATTTGGTATAGCTCTTCCATCTTTTAACAATATCAATATTTCGATCTTACACACAGAAAAAGAAAATAAAGATTTAAATCACATCGAACTAACAACAGTTCAGAGATCAAAACTAAGTTCGGTGATTGACTTCTTTCCTTCTTTTGAGAAGGATGGACTTGGACTAACAACGTTGCTTGAGCATACTATCGACACAGCAGAGGCAAAACCCATCAAGCAAAGGTTCTACCCTCTTTCTCCTGCGAAGGAAGAACTCCTGTGCAAAGAGATTGATAGGATGATTGAAATAGATGTAATAGAAGAAGCACCCAACTCTTCCTGGTCATCTCCTATAACCTTGCACATAAAACCTGGCAAGGTGCGCTTCTGTTTCGACGCCCGAAAGCTCAATGCAGTCACAACTAGGGATGCCTATCCTATTCCAATTATGGAAGGACTTCTGAGTCGTCTTCCACCGGTATATTGCATTTCTAAAATCGACCTGAAAGATGCCTTCTGGCAGATTTGTTTAGATAAAGATTCTCGTGCGAAAACTTCTTTACCGTACCAAACAGACCCCTTTATCAATTCAAAAGGATGCCTTTTGGATTGACTAATGCTCCGCAAACTATGAGTCGTTTGATGGACTTAGTGATTCCTTATCAGCTAAAATCCCATGTGTTAGTTTATCTCGACGATTTGCTTGTCATGTCGGATTGTTTCGAGTCTCATATTTTGCATCTATCTGAAGTTGCAACCCAATTGCGAAAGGCTGGTCTCACTATAAATGTTCAAAAGAGCCAGTTATGCCTGAAAAGTGTCGAGTATTTAGGTTATATAGTTGGTGAGGGAACGCTTAAGGTAAACCCAGACAAAGTGAGTGCTGTTAAGGATTTTCCGAGTCCAAAGACTCAAAAACAGCTAAGACGATTCCTGGGAATGACCGGATGGTACCAACGTTTTATATCTAGCTACTCGTCGATAATTTTTCCGCTTACCGAACTCTTAGGAAAAAAGTTATTTGCATGGAACGATCAAGCACAAGCTGCATTTGAAGAAATTAAAATCGCCTTGTGCTCGGCTCCATGTTTGGTTCACCCACGATATGACAAACCGTTCATTGTGCAGTGTGATGCGTCTGCTTATGCTGTCGGTGCTGTTCTTGCACAGTGTGACGAGTCCGGACATGAACGCCCAATAGCATACATGTCTAAAAAATTGAACAAAGCTCAGCGTAACTACACAGTTACAGAGTTAGAGTGCTTAGCTGTAGTTCTCGGTATAAAGAAATTCCGTATGTACATCGACGGCCATCGTTTTAAAGTTGTCACCAATCACTCTAGCCTTCGTTGGTTGATGGATCAATCAGATCTCAGTGGTAGGCTAGCGCGATGGGCAATCAGTCTCCAAGGCTATGGTTTTACTATTGAACACCGAAAAGGGAGTCAAAATGTAGTTGCCGACGCCTTGTCTCGTTCATTCGAGTCAGAAGATGAGATCTCAAAATTAAGTTTTGAAAGTCTGCCAGAGATCGATTTGCAATCCAAAGCATTTAAGTCATCGGAATACTGTTCTTTGCGAGACAAATTTAGTGCAACAAAACTGCCAGACTATAAAGTAGTGGATGAATACATTTATCGTCGTACAGGTTTCACTAACGACAGTTCTGATCAGACTGACGATAATTGGAAGTTGTATGTACCCGAATCCCTGCGAAAAAGCGTGCTACGTTCAGCTCATGATCAGCCAACTTCTGCACACTGTGGAATTGCAAAATGCCTTGAACGAATACGACGTCATTTGTATTGGCCTGGGATGGTTGTTGATGTTCGTAACTACATTGACACGTGCGATATTTGTAAGACTACTAAATACCCTACTCGATCCCTAAAACCTCCTATGGGTGCTCAAGTTACAAGTGAGAGACCATTTCAGCGTTTGTATCTCGATTTCATTGGTCCGTTTCCTCGCACGAAAAAGGGTCATATTGGAATTTTTATCATTTTAGATCATTTTTCGAAGTTTACGTTTTTGAAATCCGTTAAAAAGTTCAATTCTGACATAATAATCGATTATCTGAGAAACGATATTTTTTCATGCTTTGGCGTACCAGAAATCGTCGTGAGTGACAACGGAACTCAGTTTAAAAGCCGCGTCTTCGAAGATTTTCTTGTACATTATGGTATAAAACATATGCTAACCGGAGCATATGCACCCCAATCGAATGCCGCAGAAAGAGTAAATCGTTCTATAAATGCCGCTTTGAGAGCCTATATTCGTGGTGATCAACGGGAATGGGACACATTCTTAAGTAGTATCAATAGCTCTCTTCGCAGTTCGGTACACCAGTCGATTGGTGAATCGCCGTATTTTATAGTCTTTGGACAGCATATGATTTCTTATGGCCGGGATTATAAATTACTGAGAAATCTGGAATTGCTTAGGGACAGCACAGCAAGGTTACCCAGAGCTGACGAATTTCAAAAATTTCGTGCTAACATCGATAAGCACCTTAAGAAAGCTTATCATAATAATCAACGCTCGTACAATTTACGGTCACATACCCGTTCTTTTGAGGTTTGCCAAGAAGTGACTAAAAGGAATTTTTGTCTAAGCAATGCCGCAGCCAACTTTAGTTCCTAACTAGCTCCTGTTGGTACCAAAGCGCGAATCAAGAGAAAACTGGGCCAATCGATTTACCTTTTGGAGGATATGCATGGAAAAGAGATAGGAAATTTTCATGCAAAAGACATTTGGTAGCGAAAACTTTCTATTCGCATCCCTTTGATTTTTTTCAGCTCTTATCTTTGCCTGATAAACGAAGATCAGACCTGTGGTGTGAGGGTGCGAATAAATAATTCTTTCTTTTGCTAATTAAAGTTATTTAAGAGCATGCATATTTACACCGCGGAGTATGTAAATGCTTATCATCAATACATGCATATGTTTGCATGTGTATTGACTCAGCTTTGACTTTAGAGCTTTATCTCTTGCAAGCTGAGCTTGCACGTGCCGTCCAATTGCACTCAAGATGCAGCGAGAGAAAGCTTGCGCTCATTCAGCGTCACGCATGCGTAAGAGCTTTCGCTCGAAAAGCCCTTGGACTTTAAGGTCTGACGGACTTGCGCTCTGAGCGCGTAAGGGATTCTTGCTGAAGAGGCGGTCAGAAGTGGTTGTGGGAGTGCGGGTAAAATTTTAATTACCGGCTCCACGCAACATGCTATACGCTTGACCCAAAATCTAATCTGAAAACATCCGGGACATCCGGATGTCTTGTTTCGAAATATTATCGCCAACGTGACGTGGAATACCAGATCTTCCCGACGCTGGGTTTATTTTCTGGAATTTTGAAGATTTTGCCGTTTTCGACTGTACGCGTGTGTCAAAGTTAGTGATGGTGTATGAAACGGCTGTGTGTGTGTGTGTGCTAGGGTGCTTAATTTGAGGTGCAGATTACGTCGCAGGTACCCAAGCCTGGCTGCTCACTTGATGGAGGCTGAAGTTTGATGCCCGAAAAGTAATGAGAGGAATATCCCGACTGCCGTATACCCTGCTTCACGCCCGAACTATGCACACCCACTACAATCACCATGTATCTCGCACATCACTGAACTTCTGACCACGGTACGCCATCCCGCATTTCGTTTGATGCCATCTTGAAGATCGCCATCGTTTTTATCTTGCTTGCACCGAGTAGTGCAAGTGCAAGATAACCACCCTATCGCTTTTGTGTTGCTTGCGCCGAGTAGCGCAATTGCAACCTAACCTCATTTTGAAGACCTATGGATCTATGCATGGACCAGGCAAACCACAACTGTATCGCTTTCACCTAGCTTGCACCGAGTAGTGCAAATGCAAGATACTAACATTTTTGAAGCGAGCTACATATATCGTTCCAGTTTGTTCTATATTTGAGATTAATTTTCTTTGTTTAGTTTGAAAAGTTACTTATAAATTTGAATTATATCTTCTAGTTGAGCGCTTTATTTCGAATTGTTGCATCTATACCTTCTATTTTGAATATCATCACCTGCAGTTCGTCTACGTCACCAGGCCTGCTGACAGCGATGGATTAAATAAATGAGGTCGTAAGTACGGCATAGCCGAAAATGTACAGGGTGTGCAGCAGTAATTGTAAATAAAGTGCCCAGTCTAGCCGAAGAGCTTTTTGTACCAAAACGGTTAAATTGCAACAAAGTAAAATTAAAAAGTAACGATTAACGTAAATTATATAAATTATTAGAATATTTTGAATCATAGATATTTTAATTATGAATTATTTAAATTTTGAATTATAACTATTTTGGATTATTATGAATTATAAATTGTCATACCATATATTATTTTGATTTATTTATATTATATTTTATGGAAATGGAATAATTTCTTTCATTTAAGGGCACCTTAGGTTTAAATCACCGCAGGCATAATAAGGGTAGGATCAAACAATGTTGATTGACTCCTACAGGTTGGGTGGGTAAAGATGGAGAACAATAACATCTCAGTTCTCCAAAAATATGTTGTCGTTTCTGTCTACAATATTATTCTGTGACACCGTTTGTCTAGGCAGCACAAGACCCACGCCCATTTTCCCTGAGCTAGGCCGCCCAAATAGTAGACAGAGTGTGCAAAGCCGAGACGACTTTGTAAGTGTTCGTTACAAGCTCAAAAACTGTGGGAGATATAGGCTTTTTTACTTTAAATTTCAGGGGGGGGGGGCTGGGGGTGGAATGGGTGGGTGTGGCTCCAAAACTTCGATGCAGATTTTTGGGGGTCGTTTCAAGCTATCTTCTTACCAAATTTGGTGGCTCTAGCTCCACAGCTCTGGAAGATACACGCATTCCCGTTTTTGACGAAGCGTTGGGGTGGATGGGGGCGGCTAGGGCAGTATCAGTGGGCGTGGCATCCAAACTTTTGATGCAGTTTTGTTGGGGTCATCATCACCTATCTCTGTAGCTCAAAAACTGTGGGAGATATAGGCTTTTTTGACTTTAAAATGCGGGGGGCTGGGGGCGGAATGGGTGGGCGTGGCTCCAAAATTTTTGATGCAGTTTTTTGGGGGTTGCTAGAAGCTATTTTTTTTTCAAACTTGGTAGTTCTAGCTGTAAGGATGTGCGAAATATGTGGATTTATCGGTTTTGAGTTATCGAATTTATCGATTTGCCAGCCCCCCAGTTATCGTAGAACCACCATCTTGAAACTTTAACTTACTATCTAATAGATAAAGAGAATTGGAACGTTTCAAGTCTCTAGCTTGAAGGGTGTGGAAAAAAGTTGCGAACATACAGACGGACAGACGGACGGACGGACGGACGGACGGACACCATGACAGACATTGCACAAACCCAATATACTCTTTACCTTCGGTATCGAGTATAAATAGCCAGGTGATCACTGTGAAGATCAAAGTAGGGAAATATACGAATAATATAAAAAAAAAAACATGTTTGAAAATTCATAAGTAAACAAGTGGGTACTTTGCAGTCGGACGCAACCGACTGCGGCATACTCGATACCAGAATTAAAACCGGTAAAAAGAGGCCTGAATGCAAAGGGGTACGGATGCGGCAGGGGTTAACGCTGCCTTAAAGATTCTCCGATGCAGATGGGGATGCCACCAGCTATATTCCTTCCAAAGTTGGTGACTCTAGCTCAAAGTTTGTAAAAGGTGGGAAAGGGGGGGGGCTGGGTCGGTATGGGTAGTTGTGGCATCAAAATTTTTGTTGCAGATCTTTCTGAAATGTCAAGTGCTATCTTCATACCAAATTTGGTGACTCTAGCTCAAAACTTGTAAAAGGTGTGGAAAGGGGGGCTGGGGGCGGTATGGGTGGGCGTAGCATCCAAATTTTTGATGCACATCTTTCTGAAATGTCAATTGCTATCTTCATACCAAATTTTGTGACTCTAGCTGGAAATTTGTAATAAGTGGGGAAAGGGGGACTGGGGGCGGTTTGGGTGGGCGTGGCATCCAAATTTTTGTTGCAGATCTTTCTGAAATGTCAATTGCTATCTTCATACCAAATTTGGTGACACTAGCTCGAAAATTGTAAAAAGTGGGGAAAGGGGGGCGAAATGGAGGGCGTGGCTCCAAAACTTTGATGCAGATTTTTGGGGGTCGTTTCAAGCTATCTTCTTACCAAATTTGGTGGCTCTAGCTCCACAACTCTGGAAGATACACGCATTCCCGTTTTTGACGAAGCGTTGGGGCACATGGGGGCGGCTAGGGCAGTATTGGTGGGCGTGGCATCAAAACTTTTGATGCAGCTTTAAGGGGGTCATCATCACCTATCTTGGTACAAAATTTGGTGGCTCTAGCTCAAAAACTGTGGGAGATATAGCCATTTCTGATTTCAAAATGCGGGGGGCTGGGGGCGAAGTGGGTGGGCGTGGCTTCAAAACTTTGATGCAGTTTTTTGGGGGTCGTTACCAGCTATCTTCTTACCAAATTTGGAGGCTCTAGCTCCACAACTCTGGAAGATACACGCATTCCCGTTTTTCACGAAGCGTTGGGGCACATGGGGGTGGCTAGGGCGGTATTGGTGGGCGTGGCATCCAATCTTTTGATGCAGTTTTTGATGGGTCATCATCACCTATCTTGGCACCAAATTTGGTGGCTATAGCTCAAAAACTGTGGGAGATATAGGCTTTTTTGACTTTAAAATTCGGGGGGCTGGGGACGGAATGGGGGGTCGTGGCTCCAAAATTTTTGATGCAGTTTTTTGGGGGTTGCTAGTAGCTATCTTCTTACCAAATTTGGTAGTTCTAGCTGTAAGGATGTGCGAAATATGTGGATTTATCGGTTTTGAGTAATCGAATTTATCGATTTGCCAGCCCCCCAGTTATCGTAGAACCCTCATCTTGACACTTTGATTTACTATCCCATAGATAAAGAGATTTAGAAAGTTTCAAGTCTCTAGCTTGAAGGGTGTGGAAAAAAGTTGCGTTCATACAGACGGACAGACGGACAGACACCATGACGGACATTGCACAAACTCAATATACCCTTTACCTTCGGTATCGAGTATAAAAACAAAAAAATGAATAAAAATTTTATTTAAAATACAAAAAAAAATATACGATCATAAGTTAGAATAGAGCAGTTAGAAACAAAATAGACACTTTCAAAGTTAAAACAGTTCCACAAGGAAACATAATGGGCATTGTAGATGTGAAATCGGTGGATTCGACCGCCAACGTTATTAATAAAGTTGACGTTAATCCACCAGATATGCAATACATGCTTATTTTAGTTGCAATGAAAGCCGCAATAATGATAATAAACTCAGTAGTTAAACTTTATATATTGCACCGAAATAGCATGAAAAGGAGATATCAAAGTAGGGCCAACGACTTAGCTCGAGTATAAATATTCAAAAATACATAAAATAACAGTAAAATAAATACAAAAACCTTACTCAAAGAAATAACAAAAAGAGACCCATTATTTGATAGTAGAATTCTGTTCTTGCTCTCCGAACACCCAATAAGTGTTTACGAATTGGAACACTTATTCATAGCAACGTACAATAGTGTATTTTCACCACTAATAAATTGTACTAAAAAACAAAAACTCCAAGTGCTCAAATCCCTTCCAAATGTTGGAGTTACTTCTTCAATAACATTCAACCCAATACTGGGTGAAGTAACTAACATTCTCGTATATAAAGTTTAATGAAATTCTTATATAACGAATTTAATGGACTGGGATCATATACGTAAATACGTTATAAACCAAAGAACAGAATTTGATAAATCTTTCAAGTGCCTTAACAAAAGTGCACAGATTTTAAATGAAACGAAGTCAAAACATTTAGAGCTGTTGGTAAACACCCAGACCAAAGACTATTTAAATAGTCTTTGACCCAGACCACTATTAATTCGTACGACATGTTTTTTAAGTAATGCGCAATGTTTTATGGACTGTATGGTCAAAGTATGGAATCAATGGAAAGGTCATTAAATTTCCGTTTGAATGATACAGTACTGTTCTCAACCCATTAAGTACCCATTGAAAATTTTCAATTCTTGTAAAAGTCTACTTTTTGATCTTTTTATACTCGATACCGAAAGTAAAGAGTATATTGAGTTTGTGCAATGTCCGTCATGGTGTCTGTCCGTCTGTCCGTCTGTATGAACGCAACTTTTTTCCACACCCTTCAAGCTAGAGACTTGAAACTTTCCAAATCTCTTTATCTATGGGATAGTAAATTGTAGTGTCAAGATGGGGGTTCTACGATAACTGGGGGGCTGGCAAATCGATAAATTCGATAACTCAAAACCGATAAATCCACATATTTCGCACATCCTTACAGCTAGAAGTACCAAATTTGGTAAGAAGATAGCTACTAGCAACCCCCAAAAACTTCATCAAAAATTTTGGAGCCACGCCCCCATTCCGCCCCCAGCCCCCCGCATTTTGAAATCAGAAATGGCTATATCTCCCACAGTTTTTGAGCTATAGTCACCAAATTTGGTGCCAAGATAGGTGATGATGACCCCCTAAAACTGCATCAAAAGTTTGGATGCCACGCCCACCGATACTGCCCTAGCCGCCCCCATCCACCACAACGCTTCGTCAAAAACGGGAATGCGTGTATTTTCCAGAGTTGTGGAGCTAGAGCCTCCAAATTTGGTGGGAAGATAGCTGGTAACGACCCCCAAAAAACTGCATCAAAGTTTTGGAGCCACGCCCCCCCATTACGCCCCCAGCCCACCGCCTTTTGAAATCAGAAATGGCTATATCTCCCACAGTTTTTGAGCTAGAGCCACCAAATTTTGTACCAAGATAGGTGATGATGACCCCCTAAAAACTGCATCAAAAGTTTTGATGCCACGCCCACCAATACTGCCCTAGCCACCCCCATGTGCCCCAACGCTTCGTCAAAAACGGGAATGCGTGTATCTTCCAGAGTTGTGGAGCTAGAGCCACCAAATTTGGTAGGAAGATAGCTAGCAACGACCCCCAAAAATTTGCATCAAAGTTTCGAGCCACGCCCTCCGTTTCGCCCCCCTTTCCCCACTTTTTGCAATTTTCGAGCTAGAGTCACCGAATTTGGTATGAAGATAGCAATTGACATTTCAGAAAGATCTGCATCAAAAATTGGGATTCCACGCCCACCCATACCGCCCCCAGCCCCCCTTTCCAACTTTGTACAAATTTCGAGCTAGAGTCACAAAATTTGGTATGAAGATAGCAATTGACATTTTACAAAGATCTGCATCAAAAATTTGGATGCCACGCCCACCCAAACCGCCCCCAGCCCCCCTTTCCCCACCTTTTACAAATTTCGAGCTAGAGTCACCAAATTTGGTATGTAGATAGCAATTGACATTCCACAAAGATCTGCATCAAAAATTGGGATTCCACGCCCACCCATACCGCCCCCAGCCCCCCTTTCCAACTTTGTACAAATTTCGAGCTAGAGTCACAAAATTTGGTATGAAGATAGCAATTGACATTTTACAAAGATCTGCATCAAAAATTTGGATGCCACGCCCACCCAAACCGCCCCCAGCCCCCTTTCCCCACCTTGTACAAATTTCGAGCTAGAGTCACCAAATTTGGTATGTAGATAGCAATTGACATTCCACAAAGATCTGCATCACAAATTTGGATGCCACAACTACCCATACCGCCCCGGCCCCCCCCCCTTTCCACACCTTCTACAAATTTTGAGATAGAGTCACCAAATTTGGTATGAAGATAGCAATTGACATTTCAGAAAGATCTGCATCAAAAATGTTGATGCCACATTTACCAATACCGCCCCAGCCCCCCCCCCCCTTACCATACCTTTTACAAACTTTGAGCTAGAGTCACCAAATTTGGTATGAAGATAGCCGGTAGCATCCCCATCTGCATCGGAGAATCTTAAAGGCAGCGTAAACCCCTGCCGCATCCGTACCTCTTTGCATTCAGGCCTCTTTTTACCGGTTTTAATTCTTGTATCGAGTATGCCGCAGTCGGTTGCGTCCGACTGCAACGTTTCCACTTGTTTCCCTGGCGTAAACAAAAAATGTTTTGTTGCAAAAAGTTACTTCAAACAATTCTAATAGTGTCTGAAAAATAAAATTTTCAAAAATCCCTTCACATGTATTTTTCATGATTTTTGAAAAAATTGCTAAAGATGGCAATTTTTCCCACTTTTCATACAAAGTAGGCATTTTTAGTAATTTCGTACGAATTAATAGTGGTCTGGTAGTAACAACGTTAGAAAAATTATACTTACCAACGCTCACAAAGCTGATTCACTTCAAATTACGCAAGGTCAAGAAATTTTAAGCGATTAAGAGAAAACCTTGTTTATATTTCGGAGAGGCATGAGCTTGTCATATTTCTCCCAAATGAAGTAAATAAAATAGCCACATTTGACAAATCTCAGCTAATGGAGCAAATAGAAGGCAAAGATACAGATTCAGACAAACACATCATGGCACAAAATTTAGTTGAATTTTTGAGACTAGCCTCTTCTCTATTGCCAGAATTCGATGGACAAGCTCAAAAACTTAATAAGTTTCCTTGATGCATTAGTCCTAGTAGAATCGTTGAAAGGCGCCCATGAAATTAATGCGGTGAGCCTAATAAAAACAAACCTGAAAGGCTATGCTAGAAACTTAATAAGTGACGAGCAGATTATCAATGCTACCAACTCAAAGTTGTCAAGCTCAGTTAAGGGAGAATCGGTAGAAGTCATATCTGCTAAACTCCTTAACCTTCAGCAAAAGGGAAAACATCCGGTCAATACACCCAAGAAGTGGAAAAATTGACTAAAGCACTTGAAGGAGCTTACATTAACGACGGTTTGTCAATGGATTTAGCTAACAAATACATCACTACACAAGCTGTAAAGGCAATGACAAAGAACTGCACAATAGATAAGGTAAAACTTATCATGCAGGCAGGCACGTTCAATAATATGAACGATGCCATTTCCAAGTTTGTAAATAGTTGCGTTGAGGCTACAGGACAGAAAACTGTTCTGTACTATCAGGAAAAAATCAAACCCTGGATATAATAGAGGTAACTACCGGGGAAGAGGTAATTACCATCAAAGCGGTAACCGAAATTATTACAGGGGGCAAGGCCAAAATAGAGGAACCTCTAGAGGCCGTGGCCGTGGCAGCTCAAATAGAGGCCACAACACAAATAATGTCACAGTAACCCAAGAAGCCTCGGGAAACTCCCAAACTCCTTTAGATACCCAACAATAAACACCAGAGTTCATACAATAAATTTTAGTCTCAATATATTTGTTTCATTTGACCATGTGTCAACAGGTAAAAAACTTATCTTCTTAATAGATACAGGTGCAGACATCTCAATACTTAAAGAAACTTCTGATGTCTTTCATGACATCCAGCCTAAAAATGTAATAAACATTCAAGGCATAAGTAAAGCGATTTTAAAATCCAAAGGTCTAGCATCAATAGAGATTCAGACAGGAAAATATATAATTCCACACAATTTTCACATAGTTGATTTAGATTTCGCTATACCATGTGATGGAATAATAGGCATTGATTTTATAAAAAATTCAATTGTCTACTAGATTTCAAAACCATCGGAAGATTGGTTTATAATTAGACTCAATAATCTAAAATATCGGATCCATGTCCCAATAACATATGACTCTGGTAAAAACTCAATACTTCTGCCAGCAAGATCTAAAGTTGTCTGAAAAGTCACGCTAACTTCAAAAGAAGATGGTGTATTTATTCCAAATCAGGAAATTCAACCTGGTGTATATGTTGCAAACACAATTGCAACATCTCAAAATACGTTTGTCCGTTTACTAAATACAACTAGTACCGACCAATTAGTTACAATAAATAATTTAAAACATGAATCACTTTCGAACTACGATGTAGTTCACACAAATCAAGAATATAGAAAAAAACTGTCATATCTCAGCTAGCAAAATATTTGCCTCCACAATTCAAGTCAGAAACCGAATCAATCACAACAAATAACTTCTATAAACAACAACTGAGACTAAAAGATAATGAACCAGTGTACATTAAGAACTATCGAAGCCCGCAAAGCCAGACAGAAGAAATACAAAAAAAGTTGAAAAATTTATCAGCGACAACATTGTCGAACCATCTGTGTCAGAATACAACAGCCCACTCTTACTTGACCCAAAGAAAGCCCTTCCAGGCTCAGAAATTAAAAAAATGGCGATTAGTAATTGACTATCGTCAAATTAATAAGAAATTACTGTCCGACAAATTCCCACTGCCTAGAATTGATGACATATTAGATCAACTAGGCAGAGCAAAATACTTTTCATGCCTTGACTTAATGTCAGGCTTTCATCAAATCGAACTTGAAGAAAATTCAAGGGATATAACTTCATTTTCAACGAGCAATGGCTCATATCGCTTCACGCGATTACCATTTGGTTTAAAAATAGCGCCAAATTCATTTCAGAGAATGATGACTATAGCGTTCTCTGGCCTTGATTCTTCGCAAGCTTTCCTTTATATGGATGATTTAATAGTTATTGGTTGCCCCGAAAAACATATGTTTAAAAACTTAACTGATGTTTTTGACAAACGTAGGAAATGCAACCTTAAGTTACATCCACAAAAATGTTCGTTTTTCATGCATGAAGTAATTTTCCTCGGTCACAAATGCACGGATAAAGGAATCTTGCCAGACGACAATAAATACGACGTCATTTAAAACTACCCAGTCCCACATGATGCGGACAGCGCGAGACGATTCGTTGCATTCTGCAACTATTATAGACGATTTATAAACAATTTCGCCGAATATTCACGGCACATAACAAGATTATGTAAAAATAATGTTCCTTTTGAATGGACAGTTGAATGCCAAAATGCATTCCAATACCTCAAAGACAAGCTAATTCAACCAACATTACTACAATACCCGACTTCAGCAAGCGTGTGGAGCAGTTTTAACTCAAAACTATAATGGACTCCAGCTTCCAGTTGCATACGCATCTCGTTCATTTACAAAGGGTGAACTTAATAAAAGCACAACAGAACAAGAATTAGCAGCAATCCACTGGGCAATAGTACATTTTAGACCATATATTTATGGAAAACACTTCACAGTTAAAAACTGACCACAGACCATTAACTTATTTATTTTCTATGGTCAATCCAAGTTCCAAACTTACAAGCATGCGGCTCGAATTAGAAGAATACGACTTTACAGTCGAATATCTAAAGGGTAAAGACAATTTCGTGGCAGATGCCCTATCCCGGATAACCATATCCGAATTAAAAGACATTCAAAATAAAGTCCTGAAAGTCACTACCAGGCAACAAAGTAGTCTCTAGCTTGAAGGGTGTGGAAAAAAGTTGCGTTCATACAGACGGACAGACGGACAGACACCATGACGGACATTGCACAAACTCAATATACCCTTTACCTTCGGTATCGAGTATAAAAACAAAAAATGAATAAAAATTTTATTTAAAATACAAAAAAAATATACGATCATAAGTTAGAATAGAGCAGTTAGAAACAAAATAGACACTTTCAAAGTTAAAACAGTTCCACAAGGAAACATAATGGGCATTGTAGATGTGAAATCGGTGGATTCGACCGCCAACGTTATTAATAAAGTTGACGTTAATCCACCAGATATGCAATACATGCTTATTTTAGTTGCAATGAAAGCCGCAATAATGATAATAAACTCAGTAGTTAAACTTTATATATTGCACCGAAATAGCATGAAAAGGAGATATCAAAGTAGGGCCAACGACTTAGCTCGAGTATAAATATTCAAAAATACATAAAATAACAGTAAAATAAATACAAAAACCTTACTCAAAGAAATAACAAAAAGAGACCCATTATTTGATAGTAGAATTCTGTTCTTGCTCTCCGAACACCCAATAAGTGTTTACGAATTGGAACACTTATTCATAGCAACGTACAATAGTGTATTTTCACCACTAATAAATTGTACTAAAAAACAAAAACTCCAAGTGCTCAAATCCCTTCCAAATGTTGGAGTTACTTCTTCAATAACATTCAACCCAATACTGGGTGAAGTAACTAACATTCTCGTATATAAAGTTTAATGAAATTCTTATATAACGAATTTAATGGACTGGGATCATATACGTAAATACGTTATAAACCAAAGAACAGAATTTGATAAATCTTTCAAGTGCCTTAACAAAAGTGCACAGATTTTAAATGAAACGAAGTCAAAACATTTAGAGCTGTTGGTAAACACCCAGACCAAAGACTATTTAAATAGTCTTTGACCCAGACCACTATTAATTCGTACGACATGTTTTTTAAGTAATGCGCAATGTTTTATGGACTGTATGGTCAAAGTATGGAATCAATGGAAAGGTCATTAAATTTCCGTTTGAATGATACAGTACTGTTCTCAACCCATTAAGTACCCATTGAAAATTTTCAATTCTTGTAAAAGTCTACTTTTTGATCTTTTTATACTCGATACCGAAAGTAAAGAGTATATTGAGTTTGTGCAATGTCCGTCATGGTGTCTGTCCGTCTGTCCGTCTGTATGAACGCAACTTTTTTCCACACCCTTCAAGCTAGAGACTTGAAACTTTCCAAATCTCTTTATCTATGGGATAGTAAATTGTAGTGTCAAGATGGGGGTTCTACGATAACTGGGGGGCTGGCAAATCGATAAATTCGATAACTCAAAACCGATAAATCCACATATTTCGCACATCCTTACAGCTAGAAGTACCAAATTTGGTAAGAAGATAGCTACTAGCAACCCCCAAAAAACTTCATCAAAAATTTTGGAGCCACGCCCCCCATTCCGCCCCCAGCCCCCCCGCATTTTGAAATCAGAAATGGCTATATCTCCCACAGTTTTTGAGCTATAGTCACCAAATTTGGTGCCAAGATAGGTGATGATGACCCCCTAAAAACTGCATCAAAAGTTTGGATGCCACGCCCACCGATACTGCCCTAGCCGCCCCCATCCACCACAACGCTTCGTCAAAAACGGGAATGCGTGTATTTTCCAGAGTTGTGGAGCTAGAGCCTCCAAATTTGGTGGGAAGATAGCTGGTAACGACCCCCAAAAACTGCATCAAAGTTTTGGAGCCACGCCCCCCATTACGCCCCCAGCCCACCGCCTTTTGAAATCAGAAATGGCTATATCTCCCACAGTTTTTGAGCTAGAGCCACCAAATTTTGTACCAAGATAGGTGATGATGACCCCCAAAAACTGCATCAAAAGTTTTGATGCCACGCCCACCAATACTGCCCTAGCCACCCCCATGTGCCCCAACGCTTCGTCAAAAACGGGAATGCGTGTATCTTCCAGAGTTGTGGAGCTAGAGCCACCAAATTTGGTAGGAAGATAGCTAGCAACGACCCCCAAAAATTTGCATCAAAGTTTCGAGCCACGCCCTCCGTTTCGCCCCCCTTTCCCCACTTTTTACAATTTTCGAGCTAGAGTCACCGAATTTGGTATGAAGATAGCAATTGACATTTCAGAAAGATCTGCATCAAAAATTGGGATTCCACGCCCACCCATACCGCCCCCAGCCCCCTTTCCAACTTTGTACAAATTTCGAGCTAGAGTCACAAAATTTGGTATGAAGATAGCAATTGACATTTTACAAAGATCTGCATCAAAAATTTGGATGCCACGCCCACCCAAACCGCCCCCAGCCCCCCTTTCCCCACCTTTTACAAATTTCGAGCTAGAGTCACCAAATTTGGTATGTAGATAGCAATTGACATTCCACAAAGATCTGCATCAAAAATTGGGATTCCACGCCCACCCATACCGCCCCAGCCCCCTTTCCAACTTTGTACAAATTTCGAGCTAGAGTCACAAAATTTGGTATGAAGATAGCAATTGACATTTTACAAAGATCTGCATCAAAAATTTGGATGCCACGCCCACCCAAACCGCCCCCAGCCCCCCTTTCCCCACCTTGTACAAATTTCGAGCTAGAGTCACCAAATTTGGTATGTAGATAGCAATTGACATTCCACAAAGATCTGCATCACAAATTTGGATGCCACAACTACCCATACCGCCCCAGCCCCCCCTTTCCACACCTTCTACAAATTTTGAGATAGAGTCACCAAATTTGGTATGAAGATAGCAATTGACATTTCAGAAAGATCTGCATCAAAAATGTTGATGCCACATTTACCAATACCGCCCCAGCCCCCCTTACCATACCTTTTACAAACTTTGAGCTAGAGTCACCAAATTTGGTATGAAGATAGCCGGTAGCATCCCCATCTGCATCGGAGAATCTTAAAGGCAGCGTAAACCCCTGCCGCATCCGTACCTCTTTGCATTCAGGCCTCTTTTTACCGGTTTTAATTCTTGTATCGAGTATGCCGCAGTCGGTTGCGTCCGACTGCAACGTTTCCACTTGTTTCCCCTGGCGTAAACAAAAAATGTTTTGTTGCAAAAAGTTACTTCAAACAATTCTAATAGTGTCTGAAAAATAAAAATTTTCAAAAATCCCTTCACATGTATTTTTCATGATTTTTGAAAAATTGCTAAAGATGGCAATTTTTCCCACTTTTCATACAAAGTAGGCATTTTTAGTAATTTCGTACGAATTAATAGTGGTCTGGTAGTAACAACGTTAGAAAAATTATACTTACCAACGCTCACAAAGCTGATTCACTTCAAATTACGCAAGGTCAAGAAATTTTAAGCGATTAAGAGAAAACCTTGTTTATATTTCGGAGAGGCATGAGCTTGTCATATTTCTCCCAAATGAAGTAAATAAAATAGCCACATTTGACAAATCTCAGCTAATGGAGCAAATAGAAGGCAAAGATACAGATTCAGACAAACACATCATGGCACAAAATTTAGTTGAATTTTTGAGACTAGCCTCTTCTCTATTGCCAGAATTCGATGGACAAGCTCAAAACTTAATAAGTTTCCTTGATGCATTAGTCCTAGTAGAATCGTTGAAAGGCGCCCATGAAATTAATGCGGTGAGCCTAATAAAAACAAACCTGAAAGGCTATGCTAGAAACTTAATAAGTGACGAGCAGATTATCAATGCTACCAACTCAAAGTTGTCAAGCTCAGTTAAGGGAGAATCGGTAGAAGTCATATCTGCTAAACTCCTTAACCTTCAGCAAAAGGGAAAAACATCCGGTCAATACACCCAAGAAGTGGAAAAATTGACTAAAGCACTTGAAGGAGCTTACATTAACGACGGTTTGTCAATGGATTTAGCTAACAAATACATCACTACACAAGCTGTAAAGGCAATGACAAAGAACTGCACAATAGATAAGGTAAAACTTATCATGCAGGCAGGCACGTTCAATAATATGAACGATGCCATTTCCAAGTTTGTAAATAGTTGCGTTGAGGCTACAGGACAGAAAACTGTTCTGTACTATCAGGAAAAATCAAACCCTGGATATAATAGAGGTAACTACCGGGGAAGAGGTAATTACCATCAAAGCGGTAACCGAAATTATTACAGGGGGCAAGGCCAAAATAGAGGAACCTCTAGAGGCCGTGGCCGTGGCAGCTCAAATAGAGGCCACAACACAAATAATGTCACAGTAACCCAAGAAGCCTCGGGAAACTCCCAAACTCCTTTAGATACCCAACAATAAACACCAGAGTTCATACAATAAATTTTAGTCTCAATATATTTGTTTCATTTGACCATGTGTCAACAGGTAAAAAACTTATCTTCTTAATAGATACAGGTGCAGACATCTCAATACTTAAAGAAACTTCTGATGTCTTTCATGACATCCAGCCTAAAAATGTAATAAACATTCAAGGCATAAGTAAAGCGATTTTAAAAATCCAAAGGTCTAGCATCAATAGAGATTCAGACAGGAAAATATATAATTCCACACAATTTTCACATAGTTGATTTAGATTTCGCTATACCATGTGATGGAATAATAGGCATTGATTTTATAAAAAAATTCAATTGTCTACTAGATTTCAAACCATCGGAAGATTGGTTTATAATTAGACTCAATAATCTAAAATATCGGATCCATGTCCCAATAACATATGACTCTGGTAAAAACTCAATACAGTGAAAGCTCCCTTGGCCGGACAGCCACGGTTCCAGCACTTTTGTCCGCCCAAGGGAGTTGTCCGCCTTAGGGAGATGTGAAAGAAATTAAGAATTTTTATGGCTATTGATGTTTGCTAACAAAATTAATATGTAGACAAAATTAACATGTTTTTTAAATTCATTTTTTCTTATTAATATATGTACATATGTATATATAAGTATATTTATTTTTTTTTTGAAATGTTGTTTTTAACAATTTTGAGTTTTAAAAAATTGGGCAATTGTAGACTGTTTAGAATTCTCTTGTTTATGCTTAAAATGTAACTGTTCAATGCGACTTTTAAAATTGTTGAAGGATTTATAAGATATTAAATCAAGGCCCCCTAATTCCTTAAACCTCTCCATTTGTACCAATGCCTCATCATACGATTTTATTGAGTCAATTGGCTGTACAATAATCTCATCATCTGAATCGCTTAAATCAACGTCACTTTGATCAGATATATTAATTATACATAGCAGCAGTTTCAATAAAAATATTGCTCTGCTCCCGTTATTGCTCTGATTTTAAGAGCACAGAGAGCACAAAAACAAAACCGTTGCTCTTCTGCTCTGCTCCATAGCACAGATCGTCGGAGTACAGAGCATTTTCAATCACTGTTCAGCACTGAACACTAAACTTTAGTGACTAAAGCAATGTTCAGAAAGCAGCGACATATACACTCAGCACAATATTTATTCGTACTCACACTTCTTATTAAGTTGTTAATATTATGTATGTACTGAAAGGCGGTTAACAAGAAGTGTGTGTACGAATAATTGTTGTGCTGAGTGTACTTACGACGCTGCAAAACGAACAACGGCGCCAATAGCATCGTCGTCGTTGTTCATTTTGCAGCGTCGCGACAAATCGTTGTCCGCCTGAGATAGACGGTTTGTATAAAAATGTAAAAAAATAGTGTCCGCGTCCGGCCAAGGGAGCGTCCGCCCAAGAGAACGGATTTTGTATGAAAATCATGCTAAAAAACTTGGGACTAAAAAATTCGTCCGGCTAAGGGAGCTGTCCGTCTGAGGGAGCTGTCCGCGAGTAGAGCTTTCACTGTACTTCTGCCAGCAAGATCTCAAGTTGTCTGAAAAGTCACGCTAACTTCAAAAGAAGATGGTGTATTTATTCCAAATCAGGAAATTCAACCTGGTGTATATGTTGCAAACACAATTGCAACATCTCAAAATACGTTTGTCCGTTTACTAAATACAACTAGTACCGACCAATTAGTTACAATAAATAATTTAAAACATGAATCACTTTCGAACTACGATGTAGTTCACACAAATCAAGAATATAGAAAAAAAACTGTCATATCTCAGCTAGCAAAATATTTGCCTCCACAATTCAAGTCAGAAACCGAATCAATCACAACAAATAACTTCTATAAACAACAACTGAGACTAAAAGATAATGAACCAGTGTACATTAAGAACTATCGAAGCCCGCAAAGCCAGACAGAAGAAATACAAAAAAAAGTTGAAAAATTTATCAGCGACAACATTGTCGAACCATCTGTGTCAGAATACAACAGCCCACTCTTACTTGACCCAAAGAAAGCCCTTCCAGGCTCAGAAATTAAAAAATGGCGATTAGTAATTGACTATCGTCAAATTAATAAGAAATTACTGTCCGACAAATTCCCACTGCCTAGAATTGATGACATATTAGATCAACTAGGCAGAGCAAAATACTTTTCATGCCTTGACTTAATGTCAGGCTTTCATCAAATCGAACTTGAAGAAAATTCAAGGGATATAACTTCATTTTCAACGAGCAATGGCTCATATCGCTTCACGCGATTACCATTTGGTTTAAAAATAGCGCCAAATTCATTTCAGAGAATGATGACTATAGCGTTCTCTGGCCTTGATTCTTCGCAAGCTTTCCTTTATATGGATGATTTAATAGTTATTGGTTGCCCCGAAAAACATATGTTTAAAAACTTAACTGATGTTTTTGACAAACGTAGGAAATGCAACCTTAAGTTACATCCACAAAAATGTTCGTTTTTCATGCATGAAGTAATTTTCCTCGGTCACAAATGCACGGATAAAGGAATCTTGCCAGACGACAATAAATACGACGTCATTTAAAACTACCCAGTCCCACATGATGCGGACAGCGCGAGACGATTCGTTGCATTCTGCAACTATTATAGACGATTTATAAACAATTTCGCCGAATATTCACGGCACATAACAAGATTATGTAAAAATAATGTTCCTTTTGAATGGACAGTTGAATGCCAAAATGCATTCCAATACCTCAAAGACAAGCTAATTCAACCAACATTACTACAATACCCGACTTCAGCAAGCGTGTGGAGCAGTTTTAACTCAAAACTATAATGGACTCCAGCTTCCAGTTGCATACGCATCTCGTTCATTTACAAAGGGTGAACTTAATAAAAGCACAACAGAACAAGAATTAGCAGCAATCCACTGGGCAATAGTACATTTTAGACCATATATTTATGGAAAACACTTCACAGTTAAAAACTGACCACAGACCATTAACTTATTTATTTTCTATGGTCAATCCAAGTTCCAAACTTACAAGCATGCGGCTCGAATTAGAAGAATACGACTTTACAGTCGAATATCTAAAGGGTAAAGACAATTTCGTGGCAGATGCCCTATCCCGGATAACCATATCCGAATTAAAAGACATTCAAAATAAAGTCCTGAAAGTCACTACCAGGCAACAAAGTAGACAAAATATATCCTGCGCAGGAAATAAACAAGAACCTTTGCTTAGGCAAAATCTTGAAAAAGCTTCTAAGCCCAACGTATATGAAGTCATCACAAATGACGATGTACGAAAAGTAGTGGCCTTGCATATGAAAGAAAAGTTGTGTTATTTTAAACACGGAAATAAAGTCATTGCAAGAATAAATGTTAGCGATCTGTATACTAATGGAGTTATCGACTTAGGTCAATTTTTCCAAAGGCTCGAAAAAGGAAGCCGGTATGCATGATATACGCCAACTAAAAGTGGCACCGCATGAAATCATCTTTGAACAAGTTTCAATAGATAATTTCATAAATATGGGAAATAATACATTGAGATTATTAAGAGTAGCGCTACTCAAGCCGGAGACCATTGTATCAAGCGATACAGAAAAAGAAGCAATTTTGTTTACATTTCATGATAATCCCATACAAGGAGGACACACGGGCATAACAAAAACTTTGGCCAAAGTAAAAAGACACTACTATTGGAAAAATATGACTCGTCATATAAAAGAGTACGTTCGTAAGTGTCCAAAATGCCAAATGTCAAAAACAACAACACATACTAAAACCCCTTTAACAATTACCGACACACCAATAAGTGCTTTCGACAGGGTAATAGTTGACACAGTAGGTCCATTACTAAGATCTGAATATGGTAACGAATATGCAGTTACGCTTATTTGCGATTTAACAAAATATCTTGTTGCCATACCGATCCCAAATAAAAATGCAAATACTGTCGCTAAAGTTATATTTGAATCTTTTATATAACAGTTCAGTCCAATGAAGACGTTTATTACGGACATGGGAACTGAATATAACAAGTGGAAACGTTGCAGTCGGACGCAACCGACTGCGGTATACTCGATTCCAGTATTAAAACCGGTAAAAAGAGGCCTCATTGCAAAGGGGTACGGATTCAGTAGAGGTGTACGCTGCCTTAAAGATTCTCCGATGCAGATGGGGATGCCACCAGCTGCCTTCGTTGCAAATTTGGTGACTCTAGCTCAAAGTTTGTAAAATGTAGTGAAAGGGGGGCTGGGGTGGTATGGGTGGGCGTGTGATCAACATTTTTGATGCAGATCTTTGTGGAATTTCAATTGCTATCTTCATACCAAATTTGGTGACTGTTGAGTTTGTAACGAACACCAGCAGTGTCGTCTCAGCATGCACATTCTGTCTACTTTTCGGCACGGCCGAGCTGAGTGGCGAGGGAAAGTGGCGTGAGTCCTGGTGCTGCCTCGACAACTGCGTTACGATAATAAAATCGTAGACAGAAAAGATTGGACGGTAGACGGGAATTTAAACCAGACTTATTGAGATCGGATTGAGACTCGGACAACTTATCCATAATTGGAGAACATAGATGGGCTTGTTCTCCTTCTATACCCACCCTACCTGTAGGATCTCAAATAATACTGCAGTCCTACCCTAAACATCACTGCGGTTCTAAATACTTAAGATGCCTTCAAAGAAAATTATTTAATTCATGTTACTTCAAAAAAAAAACATATTATTCCATTATCCGAAATATTCGATGAGAATACATTTCAAAATTTAAACAAGTTTAAGGCATAAGGCTAATATAAAGAATTCAAATAGTTAGCTAAGATAAATACAATAAGCGCTCTTACAAAGTTTGTTGCAAATATATATAATGTCTGTTCAAGCCGGAAAGTAGGCAGCGGCATCTGCAGCTCCCCACCTGAAGCTTGCATAAAAGCTCGCACTCTGTCCGTTCATTTCATGCTTTTAATGTTAACATAATGTTATTAGCTTGCTGAGCATGCTCAGTAGGCTTGTAAGTTAGTACTGATTTTAAAGCAAATAAAAGAAGTTATACGCCCACGCGCAAATAACCCTAAAAGTTCTAAGTGTTGTTTCATTTAATTTATTTTGCGGTTGCAAATTTGTTTTTTCTTGTCGTGTGTGCGCCATACAAAGATTCCACCCCCCGACGTTTTCATGGTCCTTCGAGCCGGATAATAAAGGATTAATAATTATCGCTCGCCCCAGCAAGCTACGGTGGACTTTTCATCGACACACACACTACACATCTACAAGCATTTTGTCCACTTTTTTTAAACCAGATAAGTAATATAAATTCCTATTTTATATTATTTATATATATGTGCAAGTATTTTTTATTAAGTCTTAAACGCAGCCCGTTTAAGCTTTCCTAATAAAAATAATTCTTGTGCATTTTCCTTTCGTCCGTTGCCTCTATATATATAATATAACGAAAACTAACAAGTGTTTCCATAAGTGCATATGAAAGAATAATTGGTTGAAAAAATCATCCACCAAATAAGTGGTTATATACAGACATAAATCAACGGTGACACTCCGCACACACAAACATACGTATATATGTTGGTCACTGACTCCAAGCCGTTTCGATTCTGCTCATTCCGCAGCATATTCCAGTAACCAACGGTGTTACATACCCTGCTTTTTTCCACCAAGTGGGGTATATACTTTTTCGAATAAGCTTGCGACATAATTCTAAAAAATACCCTTTCCGCAAGTGGGGCATATCCGACTAAGAATATACCACTTAAATATTATTGTACACTATTTTTTGGTATATAAAAAAAAAAAAAAAAAATTGCTTAACATTATATATATAAAATATACAAAAACCCTTTTTTGTGTCATTTATACACTACAAATAAATAAATAATAAATAATAAATTTAAAAATAATTTTCAAAATATAAAATGTTTTGAATATTTTTCCACACGCAACCAAAAACCCTTTATACACAAAAAAAACTTTTTACCTTTTTTACATTTATACACTAAAAAAAAAAAAAAAAAATTTATTTATTAAAAAAAAAAAAAAATATTATTCTTTGTACAAAAACCATTTATACAAAAAAAAAAAAAAAAATATATAAAACAAATTTTTTTTATTTATTGGTATTTTTTTTTTTATTCCATCATCTATTATATTATATGTATATGTAAAAATAAAATAAAATTCAATGCACAAAAGATGTTTTGATATTTTTTTTTCTCCTCAAAAATAAATACTCTGTAAAGACATATTCCTTCCAAATAATACACTGTCTTTGGCAGTTTTTTTTCTGTTGTCAAGGTAATAGTTTTTTTTGTTGCTTCTCACTGCATAAGTCTCCAGCTCCATAGAGAGCTTATTATGTCAAAGGCAAATAAGGAAAAACCGAAACCACGTCCTTCATTGTCTAACGTTCGTCGTTCATCCTTGTCAATTGTTCGCAGCTTGTCCGCGTCATCCGTGTCCAGACAAAAATCGTCTGTTACCATATCCGATCCCAAATCCGAGAGTTTGGAAATTCCGTAAGAAACCGAACGCGTAACCAGATAAACATCCCAAAAAGTTGTAAACGAATCAGACATGGCCCTCAAGGATTTTATCGCTGTGTCGGACAGGCTTAGCCAATTTGAGGCAAGATTTGCAGGCTCGGAAGGCGCATCCCTGTTTACACTTCAAGTGCGTCGGGACCAGATCCGACCCATATGGGAGAAAGTAGAGTTAGCTTTCGAACAAGGGTCCCAAGGCGCCAGTTCGAGCGGTGATTTTGAAATCATGCAAGCGAAGTATGAGCATTGCTATTCCGTTTATGAACGCTGTGTCGCTCAATTGAGTGAAAGTATTGAGGCTGCTTCGACCAAAAAGCAAGCACAGCCCATGGTCCAGTCTCTATCCAGGGGTTATAGTCTCCCCCCAATTGACACTGAGGTTTTCGATGGAGACTATCTGCGCTGGCCGACCTTCCGTGATCTTTTCACTGCAATTTATATCGATAATCCGCGATTGACCCAAGTCGAGAAACTGTTCCACCTCAACGCTAAGACAAGCGGCGAGGCAAAGGGTATCGTTTCGAAATCCCCACTGATTCTGCGTGGCAGAATCTTTCAGAAAGATTCGAAAATAAGCGGCTGTTGGTTAACAGCCAGCTTAAAATTCTATTTAATCTGCCGTCAGTTTCCCAAGAGTCCGGGAGTGCTTTAAAAGAGCTCCAGAGTACAATCCAGGGATGTTTGACAGCTTTCAAGTTGGCCAAGGTCAGCCTTGAAAACTGGGATTGTTAAATCGTTTTCCTCTGCTCGTCCTGACTGCCGAAACTTACCCTATCCTTATGGGAACAGTCACTCCACAATAAATCCGATATCCCGACTTGGGTTGAATTCGACAGTTTCCTTAGCGAGCGTCATCGCACGCTGGAAGCGATAGAAGACATAAGGCCTAACACGGGAGTCCAAGCTCAATTTCATCGTAAAGAGGCAACCCAGAAAAAAATTAACTCTTTCGAAGCAAAGGTCAAAGTGAATGCGCAACCTTCCAAGCAAACTTTGACCTGCAAACTGTGTTCCAAAGAGAACCACCCCATCCGTTCATGTCCAAAGTTTCTGCAAATGGCAGTTAACGATAGGGCCTCCTACATAAGGCAGCTTCAACTTTGTTTAAATTGCTTCGCCAGAGGGCATCAGCTTAAAGACTGCACAAGTAGCTTTAACTGTTACACATGCAAAGGCCGCCACAACACTCTGTTGCATCGTGGCGACCCTCCTTCCCAAGTTGTTTCCGGAGCAGCCTTAAGCTCGGCTGCTACTCCATACATTCCAGCTACAAATATACAGTCCACTTCAAATCAAAGTCCGGCTAATATCCACAACTATTTCACATCCAACACGCAAGGTGTTTTGCTCGGCACGGCCATAATTAACATATGCCACCTAGGCACGTGTTATAAGGCTCGTGCGTTGATTGATTCTGGCTCCGAAGTAACATTCATTTCAGAGCGAATGTTTAGAATCATCAAGCTTCCTTATAAACGTGTGACAGCCCAAGTGGCCGGACTAAATCAAGCAGTGGCACCCAATCCTGAGAAGTTATGTCACTTCAATATAGGATCCCCTACAAGGCCGCGAGTTCGCATTGAAGCGTCGGCGTTTGTACTTCCAAGTGTGGCAGGGACTCTACCATCACATCCGATCCCCGAGAGTTCCGTGAGAGACCTGCCCAATATTCCACTGGCTGACCCTTCTTTCTATAGGAGTTCGCAGATAGATGTGCTGTTAGGCGCAGATATCCTTCCATCCATTCTTCTTGGTGGCTCCATTCCAAACATCTGTGGTGCGTTATTGGGTCAAGAAACCATTTTCGGTTATATCCTTACTGGCCCAATAACTACATGCGCTGCATCCTCTATCTCGGCATTTTCCACTCGTGTCACGGTCAAGGTTGACCAACGGTTGGAAAATCTCCTCACAAAGTTTTGGGAGGTGGAGGATCTTCCAGTAAAGCCGGTGAAGGAGTCTGACGCCATATGCGAGGACAACTTTATCCGCACCACGTCTAGGGATAAAAGTGGCAAATACAGTGTCACTCTTCCATTCAAACATCCTGATCACATCAATTTAGGACATTCAAGGTCAATCGCACTTGCTCAGTTTCTTAAAAAGAGATTCGTTTAAACAGAAACTTTCCTCTAAAGGAGCAGTACGACTCTGTGATCCAGGAATACTTGGACTTAGGTCATATGCGACAAGTCCCCCCTTCTTCCAGTACTTTGAACTTTTATCTTCCACATCATGCTGTTTTTAAACCTGACAGCACTACAACAAAAGTTCGCGTAGTATTTAACGCTTCCAGTCAATCCACTAACGGAAAGAGCTTGAATGATGTCCTTCATACAGGCCCAGTTCTCCAATCTGATCTGACTATTCAGATTTTGAAGTGGCGTTTTTTCCGTTATGGTTTCAACGCTGACATCACCAAGATGTATCGGCAAATCCTTGTGAGGCCAGATCACACTCCTTTCCAAAGGATCCTCTATCGGAATAAGGAGCAAGAGCTCTGTGACTATGAGCTCAACACTGCCACGTTTTGGGTCAATTGCGCACCGTTCCTGGCAATTCGAGTTTTGCAACAGCTCGCTCAAGATGTGCTAGCTCAATTTCCGAGGGCTTGTGACATAATTTCCAACTACATGTATGTCGACGATGTGTTAGCTGGAGCTCATACGAAGCAGTGTGCAATCGCTAGCATCAAGGAGTTTCAAGGAGCTATGGACTCAGCATCGTTCGCGCAAAGATTTTCATGCCGGAAATCTGGCTCCATGAGCTTGGCTGGGACGACCCGATGCCTTCCCAACTTGTTCAGCGTTGGGAAGATTTTACTGCCAATCATCCTCGTCTTGGAGACATTCGAGTTCCTAGGTGGATTTCTTTTCAACCGAAAGCGTCCATTCAGATCCATGGCTTCTGCGATGCCTCCCAAAAGGCGTACGGAGCAGCGTTGTATGTTCGCGTAGAAGTAGGCTGCGAGGTCTCAGTCCACCTTCTGACGTCCAAGACGAGAGTAGCTCCAGTCAAGACAGTGTCGCTGCCGAGACTCGAGCTGTGTGGGGCTGTCCTTCTGGCTGAGTTATCTTTAGCTATCATTCCTCAGATGCCCATAGCGAAGCCCGAAACCTTCTACTGGACAGACTCAACAATCGTTTTGGCCTGGCTCCGCAGATCACCCTGCTCCTGGACAACGTTCGTCGCCAACCGCATATCCAAGATCGGCCAGCTTACTGACTGTCAAGCGTGGTCGCACGTGCGGTCGGAGGACAATCCTGCGGACTTAGCTAGTCGTGGGGTGTCACCACAAGAGCTAAAGGACAGCCATCTGTGGTGGAACGGTCCTGACTGGTTACGTCTCCCTCGAGAACAATGGCCAATTCTATCGGATTCCAATCTTGAAACTGAATTAGAGCAGCGTCCAGTTAAGGCCCACATAGCGGAACTAGTTCCGTCGTTCGATCCACTAGAACGTTTCTCCAATTTTGGCCGGGCTTTAAGAGTAACCGCGTACGTGTTCAGATTCGCTAAGCGATGTCGCCAATCCTCGCTGTTGTTTCCAACACAGCAACTTCAAAATAGTGAGCTTCTAGAAGCTCAAGAGCGACTCGTTCTCATTACTCAACGGAATTCCTTTCCAAAGGAGTATGATTGCCTTCGTGACAAGCGCAGCTTGCCAGCATCTAGCAACATTCTAAACTTCAATCCGTTTCTTGATCCAACCAAAGGGCATCATGCGAGCATCCGGTCGCATCTGCAAATCCAGCAACCTGAACTATGACGAGCGGCACCCTGTGATACTCCCATACTCGTGTTCGTTCAGCCGTCTCCTTGTCAAGTTCACGCTTCAGATTTCGCTGCATGGTGGAAATCAATTAATGATGCGTCTCATTCGTTCTAAGTTCTGGATCCCTAAGCTCAAGACTCTGATCACATCCGTGACCAACTCCTGTCGAGCCTGTGTAGTGTTCAAGAAAAAACTCCAGACTCAGCTTATGGGTAGCCTACCAGAGGAAAGATCGACATTTTCACGTCCTTTTACACACACTGGCATCGACTTTGCTGGACCGTTCGAAATAAAGAACTACACTGGTCGTGCTTGCCTCATAACCAAAGGCTATGTGTGTGTCTTTGTGGGCTTCAGCACGAAGGCAATCCATCTTGAAGCCACTTCCGACTTGACTACGGACAAATTCCTGGCAGCGTTTGCTCGCTTCATAGCAAGACGCGGGTGTCCGTCCAAGGTCTACTCTGATAATGGGAAAACGTTTGTTGGAGCCTCCAGAGTAATCACTCGTGACTTCTTGGCGGCTACAAAAGCGCGCGTCGAGACGTCATACAGTCACCACTGTCTTTCGTGGCACTTCAATCCACCAAGTGCGCCACATATGGGCGGCTTGTGGGAGGCTGGTGTAAAAAGCTTCAAAGGGCTATTTTACAAGTCGACCGCAACCTTCAAATATAATTTTGAAGAGCTCTCCACCCTCCTTTCAAAGATCGAAGCCTGCCTGAATTCAAGACCAATTTCCCCATTATCCGAGGATGTGACAGACTTGCTGACGCTAACACCAGGGCACTTCCTGGTAGGAGGCCCACTCCTCGCCGTTAGTGAGCCAGAAATCGAGGGAAATGCTGCGTCAATTCTAAATAGGTGGCAACGGCTCAAGGCTCTTTACCAACACTTTTGTTTCCGTTGGAAAGAAGAGTACCTGAAGGAGCTCCACAAAAGGACAAAGTGGCAACTACCCGAGAGAAACCTGCAACAAGGCGACATGGTAGTTGTCAAGGAGGATAACCTTCCATCCAACGAATGGCGTTTGGGTCGCGTCCAGGAAACTCATGCGGGGCAGGATGACCGGGTCCGAGTAGTCGATGTACTCACAACCCGAGGGATTATAAAAAGGCCAGTGGCCAAGCTTATCCTCCTTCCAATCCATCCCGAACCCAAACCTCCAATGTCGTGACTAACTATTTATTTCAATAAGAGTTTGTTGTCTAATTCCTGTTTTGTTTATATTTTCTCAAACAACATTCGAAAAGCCATGGCACCCACATCCAGGACGCAAAAACAGGCTAGTCACCCACGCGGTGTCGCGTCTTTCCGCTGCCAAGTCTGCCGGGGTGTCCATGCCCTTAAGAAGTGCCAGCGCTTTATGCACCCCCGACGTTGAGAAGCGTCTGCGGGCAGTACTTATCAACAAGTACTGCCCCAACTGCCTGGCGCATCAGCACTCCGGGCGAACGTGTCGCAGTGGAGCGAGGTGCCACGTCTGCGATGGTGAGCACCACACTTTGCTCCACCTCAATGAGGATGGCTCTAGGCCTCTCCGCCACCAGGCTCGATGACAGGGTCAGTGCTCGCATCAAATCCAAAAACGGCATTTTCGACAGGGTCTGCCACATGGAGGTTATCCAGAACCTCAACTTTCAAACGCCAAAGGTGCCGGTTGAGGAACGTTTCAGGGAAAGCGTTCCTTACATTGTGTTGGCAGACTCAAGATGGTTCCTGCCGTCTACAGTGAGTTTGGTGTTGGGTGCCGATGTATACGGCTACATTATTCAGCCAGGAGTGCTTCCGAGCGAACATGGGCCAGTGGCTCAGAACACAACGTATGGGTGGATCCTGTCTGGAGTCTGCAGCCAATAAGGTCCGCTCCCCAAGTCCTTTTCCATTCATTTGCAACTATATTGCAAGGGGGGCGGAATGTTCAAGCCGGAAAGTAGGCAGCGGCATCTGCAGCTCCCCACCTGAAGCTTGCATAAAAGCTCGCACTCTCTCCGTTCATTTCATGCTTTTAATGTTAACATAATGTTATTAGCTTGCTGAGCATGCTCAGTAGACTTGTAAGTTAGTACTGATTTTAAAGCAAATAAAAGAAGTTCTACGCCCACGCGCAAATAACCCGAAAAGTTCTAAGTGTTGTTTCATTTAATTTATTTTGCGGTTGCAAATTTGTTTTTTCTTGTCGTGTGTGCGCCATACAAAGATTCCACCCCCCGACGTTTTCATGGTCCTTCGAGCCGGATAATAAAGGATTAATAATTATCGCTCGCCCCAGCAAGCTACGGTGGACTTTCATCGACACACACACTACACATCTACAAGCATTTTGTCCACTTTTTTTAAACCAGATAAGTAATATAAATTCCTATTTTATATTATTTATATATATGTGCAAGTATTTTTTATTAAGTCTTAAACGCAGCCCGTTTAAGCTTTCCTAATAAAAATAATTCTTGTGCATTTTCCTTTCGTCCGTTGCCTCTATATATATAATATAACGAAAACTAACAAGTGTTTCCATAAGTGCATATGAAAGAATAATTGGTTGAAAAAATCATCCACCAAATAAGTGGTTATATACAGACATAAATCAACGGTGACACTCCGCACACACAAACATACGTATATATGTTGGTCACTGACTCCAAGCCGTTTCGATTCTGCTCATTCCGCAGCATATTCCAGTAACCAACGGTGTTACATACCCTGCTTTTTTCCACCAAGTGGGGTATATACTTTTTTCGAATAAGCTTGCGACATAATTCTAAAAAATACCCTTTCCGCAAGTGGGGCATATCCGACTAAGAATATACCACTTAAATATTATTGTACACTATTTTTTGGTATATAAAAAAAAAAAAAAAAAAAAATTGCTTAACATTATATATATAAAATATACAAAAACCCTTTTTTGTGTCATTTATACACTACAAATAAATAAATAATAAATAATAAATTTAAAAATAATTTTCAAAATATAAAATGTTTTGAATATTTTTCCACACGCAACCAAAAACCCTTTATACACAAAAAAAACTTTTTACCTTTTTTACATTTATACACTAAAAAAAAAAAAAAAAAATTTATTTATTAAAAAAAAAAAAAAAAATATTATTCTTTGTACAAAAAACCATTTATACAAAAAAAAAATAAAAAAATATATAAAACAAATTTTTTTTTATTTATTGGTATTTTTTTTTTTTATTCCATCATCTATTATATTATATATGTAAAAAATAAAATAAAATTCAATGCACAAAAGATGTTTTGATATTTTTTTTTCTCCTCAAAAATAAATACTCTGTAAAGACATATTCCTTCCAAATAATACACTGTCTTTGGCAGTTTTTTTTCTGTTGTCAAGGTAATAGTTTTTTTTGTTGCTTCTCACTGCATAAGTCTCCAGCTCCATAGAGAGCTTATTATGTCAAAGGCAAATAAGGAAAAACCGAAACCACGTCCTTCATTGTCTAACGTTCGTCGTTCATCCTTGTCAAGTGTTCGCAGCTTGTCCGCGTCATCCATGTCCAGACAAAAATCGTCTGTTACCATATCCGATCCCAAATCCGAGAGTTTGGAAATTCCGTAAGAAACCGAACGCGTAACCAGATAAACATCCCAAAAAGTTGTAAACGAATCAGACATGGCCCTCAAGGATTTTATCGCTGTGTCGGACAGGCTTAGCCAATTTGAGGCAAGATTTGCAGGCTTGGAAGGCGCATCCCTGTTTACACTTCAAGTGCGTCGGGACCAGATCCGACCCATATGGGAGAAAGTAGAGTTAGCTTTCGAACAAGGGTCCCAAGGCGCCAGTTCGAGCGGTGATTTTGAAATCATGCAAGCGAAGTATGAGCATTGCTATTCCGTTTATGAACGCTGTGTCGCTCAATTGAGTGAAAGTATTGAGGCTGCTTCGACCAAAAAGCAAGCACAGCCCATGGTCCAGTCTCTATCCAGGGGTTATAGTCTCCCCCCAATTGACACTGAGGTTTTCGATGGAGACTATCTGCGCTGGCCGACCTTCCGTGATCTTTTCACTGCAATTTATATCGATAATCCGCGATTGACCCAAGTCGAGAAACTGTTCCACCTCAACGCTAAGACAAGCGGCGAGGCAAAGGGTATCGTTTCGAAATCCCCACTGATTCTGCGTGGCAGAATCTTTCAGAAAGATTCGAAAATAAGCGGCTGTTGGTTAACAGCCAGCTTAAAATTCTATTTAATCTGCCGTCAGTTTCCCAAGAGTCCGGGAGTGCTTTAAAAGAGCTCCAGAGTACAATCCAGGGATGTTTGACAGCTTTCAAGTTGGCCAAGGTCAGCCTTGAAAACTGGGATTGTTAAATCGTTTTCCTCTGCTCGTCCTGACTGCCGAAACTTACCCTATCCTTATGGGAACAGTCACTCCACAATAAATCCGATATCCCGACTTGGGTTGAATTCGACAGTTTCCTTAGCGAGCGTCATCGCACGCTGGAAGCGATAGAAGACATAAGGCCTAACACGGGAGTCCAAGCTCAATTTCATCGTAAAGAGGCAACCCAGAAAAAAATTAACTCTTTCGAAGCAAAGGTCAAAGTGAATGCGCAACCTTCCAAGCAAACTTTGACCTGCAAACTGTGTTCCAAAGAGAACCACCCCATCCGTTCATGTCCAAAGTTTCTGCAAATGGCAGTTAACGATAGGGCCTCCTACATAAGGCAGCTTCAACTTTGTTTAAATTGCTTCGCCAGAGGGCATCAGCTTAAAGACTGCACAAGTAGCTTTAACTGTTACACATGCAAAGGTCGCCACAACACTCTGTTGCATCGTGGCGACCCTCCTTCCCAAGTTGTTTCCGGAGCAGCCTTAAGCTCGGCTGCTACTCCATACATTCCAGCTACAAATATACAGTCCACTTCAAATCAAAGTCCGGCTAATATCCACAACTATTTCACGTCCAACACGCAAGGTGTTTTGCTCGGCACGGCCATAATTAACATATGCCACCTAGGCACGTGTTATAAGGCTCGTGCGTTGATTGATTCTGGCTCCGAAGTAACATTCATTTCAGAGCGAATGTTTAGAATCATCAAGCTTCCTTATAAACGTGTGACAGCCCAAGTGGCCGGACTAAATCAAGCAGTGGCACCCAATCCTGAGAAGTTATGTCACTTCAATATAGGATCCCCTACAAGGCCGCGAGTTCGCATTGAAGCGTCGGCGTTTGTACTTCCAAGTGTGGCAGGGACTCTACCATCACATCCGATCCCCGAGAGTTCCGTGAGAGACCTGCCCAATATTCCACTGGCTGACCCTTCTTTCTATAGGAGTTCGCAGATAGATGTGCTGTTAGGCGCAGATATCCTTCCATCCATTCTTCTTGGTGGCTCCATTCCAAACATCTGTGGTGCGTTATTGGGTCAAGAAACCATTTTCGGTTATATCCTTACTGGCCCAATAACTACATGCGCTGCATCCTCTATCTCGGCATTTTCCACTCGTGTCACGGTCAAGGTTGACCAACGGTTGGAAAATCTCCTCACAAAGTTTTGGGAGGTGGAGGATCTTCCAGTAAAGCCGGTGAAGGAGTCTGACGCCATATGCGAGGACAACTTTATCCGCACCACGTCTAGGGATAAAAGTGGCAAATACAGTGTCACTCTTCCATTCAAACATCCTGATCACATCAATTTAGGACATTCAAGGTCAATCGCACTTGCTCAGTTTCTTAAAAACGAGATTCGTTTAAACAGAAACTTTCCTCTAAAGGAGCAGTACGACTCTGTGATCCAGGAATACTTGGACTTAGGTCATATGCGACAAGTCCCCCCTTCTTCCAGTACTTTGAACTTTTATCTTCCACATCATGCTGTTTTTAAACCTGACAGCACTACAACAAAAGTTCGCGTAGTATTTAACGCTTCCAGTCAATCCACTAACGGAAAGAGCTTGAATGATGTCCTTCATACAGGCCCAGTTCTCCAATCTGATCTGACTATTCAGATTTTGAAGTGGCGTTTTTTCCGTTATGGTTTCAACGCTGACATCACCAAGATGTATCGGCAAATCCTTGTGAGGCCAGATCACACTCCTTTCCAAAGGATCCTCTATCGGAATAAGGAGCAAGAGCTCTGTGACTATGAGCTCAACACTGCCACGTTTTGGGTCAATTGCGCACCGTTCCTGGCAATTCGAGTTTTGCAACAGCTCGCTCAAGATGTGCTAGCTCAATTTCCGAGGGCTTGTGACATAATTTCCAACTACATGTATGTCGACGATGTGTTAGCTGGAGCTCATACGAAGCAGTGTGCAATCGCTAGCATCAAGGAGTTTCAAGGAGCTATGGACTCAGCATCGTTCGCGCAAAGATTTTCATGCCGGAAATCTGGCTCCATGAGCTTGGCTGGGACGACCCGATGCCTTCCCAACTTGTTCAGCGTTGGGAAGATTTTACTGCCAATCATCCTCGTCTTGGAGACATTCGAGTTCCTAGGTGGATTTCTTTTCAACCGAAAGCGTCCATTCAGATCCATGGCTTCTGCGATGCCTCCCAAAAGGCGTACGGAGCAGCGTTGTATGTTCGCGTAGAAGTAGGCTGCGAGGTCTCAGTCCACCTTCTGACGTCCAAGACGAGAGTAGCTCCAGTCAAGACAGTGTCGCTGCCGAGACTCGAGCTGTGTGGGGCTGTCCTTCTGGCTGAGTTATCTTTAGCTATCATTCCTCAGATGCCCATAGCGAAGCCCGAAACCTTCTACTGGACAGACTCAACAATCGTTTTGGCCTGGCTCCGCAGATCACCCTGCTCCTGGGCAACGTTCGTCGCCAACCGCATATCCAAGATCGGCCAGCTTACTGACTGTCAAGCGTGGTCGCACGTGCGGTCGGAGGACAATCCTGCGGACTTAGCTAGTCGTGGGGTGTCACCACAAGAGCTAAAGGACAGCCATCTGTGGTGGAACGGTCCTGACTGGTTACGTCTCCCTCGAGAACAATGGCCAATTCTATCGGATTCCAATCTTGAAACTGAATTAGAGCAGCGTCCAGTTAAGGCCCACATAGCGGAACTAGTTCCGTCGTTCGATCCACTAGAACGTTTCTCCAATTTTGGCCGGGCTTTAAGAGTAACCGCGTACGTGTTCAGATTCGCTAAGCGATGTCGCCAATCCTCGCTGTTGTTTCCAACACAGCAACTTCAAAATAGTGAGCTTCTAGAAGCTCAAGAGCGACTCGTTCTCATTACTCAACGGAATTCCTTTCCAAAGGAATATGATTGCCTTCGTGACAAGCGCAGCTTGCCAGCATCTAGCAACATTCTAAACTTCAATCCGTTTCTTGATCCAACCAAAGGGCATCATGCGAGCATCCGGTCGCATCTGCAAATCCAGCAACCTGAACTATGACGAGCGGCACCCTGTGATACTCCCATACTCGTGTTCGTTCAGCCGTCTCCTTGTCAAGTTCACGCTTCAGATTTCGCTGCATGGTGGAAATCAATTAATGATGCGTCTCATTCGTTCTAAGTTCTGGATCCCTAAGCTCAAGACTCTGATCACATCCGTGACCAACTCCTGTCGAGCCTGTGTAGTGTTCAAGAAAAAACTCCAGACTCAGCTTATGGGTAGCCTACCAGAGGAAAGATCGACATTTTCACGTCCTTTTACACACACTGGCATCGACTTTGCTGGACCGTTCGAAATAAAGAACTACACTGGTCGTGCTTGCCTCATAACCAAAGGCTATGTGTGTGTCTTTGTGGGCTTCAGCACGAAGGCAATCCATCTTGAAGCCACTTCCGACTTGACTACGGACAAATTCCTGGCAGCGTTTGCTCGCTTCATAGCAAGACGCGGGTGTCCGTCCAAGGTCTACTCTGATAATGGGAAAACGTTTGTTGGAGCCTCCAGAGTAATCACTCGTGACTTCTTGGCGGCTACAAAAGCGCGCGTCGAGACGTCATACAGTCACCACTGTCTTTCGTGGCACTTCAATCCACCAAGTGCGCCACATATGGGCGGCTTGTGGGAGGCTGGTGTAAAAAGCTTCAAAAGGCTATTTTACAAGTCGACCGCAACCTTCAAATATACTTTTGAAGAGCTCTCCACCCTCCTTTCAAAGATCGAAGCCTGCCTGAATTCAAGACCAATTTCCCCATTATCCGAGGATGTGACAGACTTGCTGACGCTAACACCAGGGCACTTCCTGGTAGGAGGCCCACTCCTCGCCGTTAGTGAGCCAGAAATCGAGGGAAATGCTGCGTCAATTCTAAATAGGTGGCAACGGCTCAAGGCTCTTTACCAACACTTTTGTTTCCGTTGGAAAGAAGAGTACCTGAAGGAGCTCCACAAAAGGACAAAGTGGCAACTACCCGAGAGAAACCTGCAACAAGGCGACATGGTAGTTGTCAAGGAGGATAACCTTCCATCCAACGAATGGCGTTTGGGTCGCGTCCAGGAAACTCATGCGGGGCAGGATGACCGGGTCCGAGTAGTCGATGTACTCACAACCCGAGGGATTATAAAAAGGCCAGTGGCCAAGCTTATCCTCCTTCCAATCCATCCCGAACCCAAACCTCCAATGTCGTGACTAACTATTTATTTCAATAAGAGTTTGTTGTCTAATTCCTGTTTTGTTTATATTTTCTCAAACAACATTCGAAAAGCCATGGCACCCACATCCAGGACGCAAAAACAGGCTAGTCACCCACGCGGTGTCGCGTCTTTCCGCTGCCAAGTCTGCCGGGGTGTCCATGCCCTTAAGAAGTGCCAGCGCTTTATGCACCCCGACGTTGAGAAGCGTCTGCGGGCAGTACTTATCAACAAGTACTGCCCCAACTGCCTGGCGCATCAGCACTCCGGGCGAACGTGTCGCAGTGGAGCGAGGTGCCACGTCTGCGATGGTGAGCACCACACTTTGCTCCACCTCAATGAGGATGGCTCTAGGCCTCTCCGCCACCAGGCTCGATGACAGGGTCAGTGCTCGCATCAAATCCAAAAACGGCATTTTCGACAGGGTCTGCCACATGGAGGTTATCCAGAACCTCAACTTTCAAACGCCAAAGGTGCCGGTTGAGGAACGTTTCAGGGAAAGCGTTCCTTACATTGTGTTGGCAGACTCAAGATGGTTCCTGCCGTCTACAGTGAGTTTGGTGTTGGGTGCCGATGTATACGGCTACATTATTCAGCCAGGAGTGCTTCCGAGCGAACATGGGCCAGTGGCTCAGAACACAACGTATGGGTGGATCCTGTCTGGAGTCTGCAGCCAATAAGGTCCGCTCCCCAAGTCCTTTTCCATTCATTTGCAACTATATTGCAAGGGGGGCGGAATGTTCAAGCCGGAAAGTAGGCAGCGGCATCTGCAGCTCCCCACCTGAAGCTTGCATAAAAGCTCGCACTCTCTCCGTTCATTTCATGCTTTTAATGTTAACATAATGTTATTAGCTTGCTGAGCATGCTCAGTAGGCTTGTAAGTTAGTACTGATTTTAAAGCAAATAAAAGAAGTTCTACGCCCACGCGCAAATAACCCGAAAAGTTCTAAGTGTTGTTTCATTTAATTTATTTTGCGGTTACAAATTTGTTTTTTCTTGTCGTGTGTGCGCCATACAAAGATTCCACCCCCCGACGTTTTCAATGTCCCTTTATACTCGATACCGAAGGTAAAGAGTATTTTGGTTTTGTGCAATGTCCGTCATGGTGTCTGTCCGTCTGTCCGTCTGTCCGTACGTATGGTTGCAAGTTTTTTCCACACCCTTCAAGCTAGAGACTTGAAACTTTCCAATTCTCTTTATCTATGGGATAGTAAATTAAAGTGTCAAGATGTTGGTTCTACGATAACTGGGGGGCTGGCAAATCGATAAATTCGATAACTCAAAACCGATAAATCCACATATTTCGCACATCCTTACAGCTATAAGTACCAAATTTGGTAAGAAGATAGCTATTAGCAACCCCAAAAAAACTGCATCAAAAATTTTGGAGCCACGCCCCCCATTCCGCCCCCAGCCCCCCGTCTTTTTTAAGTCAAAATAGCCCATATCTCCCACAGTTTTTGAGCTATAGCCACCAAATTTGGTGCCAAGATAGGTAATGATGACCCCCTTAAAACTGCACCAAAAGTTTGGATGCCAAGCCCACCGATACTGCCCTAGCCGCCCCTATCCACCCAAACGCTTCGTCAAAAACGGGAATGCGTGTATCTTCCAGACTTGTGGAGCTAGAGCCTCCAAATTTGGTGGGAAGATAGCTGTTAACGACCCCCAAAAATCTGCATCAAAGTTTTGGAGCCACGCCCACCCATTACGCCCCAAGCCCCCCCACATTTTGAAATCAGAAATGGCTATATCTCCCACAGTTTTTGAGCTATAGCCACCAAATTTGGTGCCAAGATAGGTGATGATGACCCCCTAAAAACCGCACCAAAAGTTTGGATACCGCGCCCACCGATACTGCCCTAGCCTCCCCCATCCACCCCAACGCTTCGTCAAAAACGGAAATGAGTGTATCTTCCAGAGTTGTGGAGCTAAAGTCACCAAATTTGGTAAGAAGATAGCTGGCAACGACCCCCAAAAATCTGCATCAAAAATTTGGAGCCACGCCCACCCATTTCACCCCCCTTTCCCCACTTATTACAATTTTCGAGCTACAGCCACCAAATTTGGTATGAAGATAGCAATTGACATTCCACAAAGATCTGCATCAAAAATTTGGATGCCACGCCCACCCATACCACCCCCAACCCCCTTATTCCACTTTTTACAAACTTCGAGCTAGAGTCACCAAATTTTGTATGTAGATAGCAATTGATATTTCACAAAGATCTGCATCAAAAATTTGGATGCCACGCCCACCCATACCACCCCCAACCCCCTTTCTCCAATTTTTACAAATTTTGAGCTAGAGTCACCAAATTTGGTATGAAGATAGCAATTGATATTTCACAAAGATCTGCATCAAAAATTTGGATGCCACGCCCACCCATACCACCCCCAACCCCCTTTCCCCAATTTTTACAAATTTCGAGCTAGAGTCACCAAATTTGGTATCAAGATAGCAATTGACATTTCACAAAGATCTGCAAAAAAATTTTGATGCCACAACTACCCATACCGCCCCCAGCCCCCCCCTTTCCCTACATTTTACAAACTTTGAGCTGGAGTCACCAAATTTGGAAGGCAAATAGTTGGTGGCATCCCCATCTGCATCGGAGAATCTTTAAGGCAGCGTACACCCCTGCCGCATCCGTACCCCTTTGCATTCAGGCCTATTTTTACCGGTTTTAATACTGGTATCGAGTATGCCGCAGTCGGTTGCGTCCGACTGCAACGTTTCTACTTGTTTAGTTTGTTTTGTTTAATCAAAAATTTCCGGCTAAGCCGTACTTACGACCTTTATTTATCCAGCGAAGTCAGCAGGCCTGTTGACGTGAAATGGCTGTAGGTGATGAAAGTTAAAATTGGCAGTTGCAACAAATCAGTAAAAGCGCGAAACTATAAAAGAATTTACATTATAATGAGAATATAGTTAATATAAATGAATTTAAATTTCAAGCAAACTGTTTTTCCGATACGTTATAATTTTATCCGATTAGTTGTTTTGGATCTGGTGATACTGTAGTATACATGACAATCTGTCATACGCCCACTATATTGCAGGGTATGTAACCTTCAGACATAGCAACACTTTGTTGCTACGTATATACAAATATAACGCAACTACACAAACGGTCAGCGCACTTGAAATCTGATCAACCACCACGAAGTGTGGGATCCGCAACGTAAGCGCTTTAGCCCTTACGAGCCAGTGCTTGCCTTATATATGTATATTCAATGTATATGCATTCTTTGCCTTCTGCATATACATTCATAAATATACTACAACTCTCTCTCTCTCTTGACCGCTGCAGCGGCCGCTCTGCTGCGACAGAGTTTTATACATAAGTAACCCAATTATGTATTTAGGCTAAGAATTCTTTGATTTGAAATAAAGACACATTAATAAAACCCAAGTCAAAAGGCACGGATGTGCCAGTGTAAGAGTACTTTATTTTACACCACAACGAGATCACTAAATGGCGACCGTGACAAGTGTCACGAAGGCTGCAGGAGCAGCAGGATCGGATTAATTATCTGGGGAATACAAGGAAAAATAACCAAGGAGCACCAACTAAAACAGCAGAAATAACTGAGTGAGTAGTGTTGTTGTAATTTTATCCAGTGTAATAAAATAAACCAAAATGTGCGAGAAATAAAAACTATAATGCCGAAAACAAGACGCAGTGGCGTAATATTTCGAGCAAAACGAGAAATTGCTCAGCTTAAAAACCTACTAACCGCACCTAATCCCCCAAGTTGGAACAAAGCAAATAAATTGCAAAACAGAATTGACTTTCTAGAGTCATTCGTCAATGAAACACTGGCACGTAAAAAATTACAACACACTATCTCATTTTCCACAATAAAAACAATAAATCAATCAACTAATCCACAAATCACACAAAATATACCAACACAGAAGAAGGAGTGCCCACAAGACTGCGAAGGACCACTGGTTTCAGTCTATTGCGAATACACATGCAAACATTGCACGTCTGGATAACAAGTACGAAAGGCAAAGGACCGCCTTTTGTGCCAACGCTGGATCACAAGTACGAAAGGCAAAGGACCGCCTTTTGTGCCAACGCTGGATCACAAGTACGAAAGGCAAAGGACCGCCTTTTGTGCCAACGCTGGATCACAAGTACGAAAGGCAAAGGACCGCCTTTTGTGCCAACGCTGGATCACAAGTACGAAAGGCAAAGGACCGCCTTTTGTGCCACCGCTGGAACATATGAGAACAAAACATCAGCAAAGGATGACCCCCAAATGGAGCAGAATGCAGAAATAAATTAAATATATTAATACACATATACATAATATACACATATATATATAACATAAAAATATTGTTAAACTGGGCTTTAATTAGCACGGTAGCGTACGGCCCATAAAGCTGAACACAACTAGGTAGGAATTTGTAAATGATAGGAACTTCTCGCCACCTACGCGGTGTACTAGGATCGTGCATTTTAGATGCCGATATTCTTAAAATTAAACAAGTGGAAACGTTGCAGTCGGACGCAACCGACTGCGGCATACTCGATACCAGTATTAAAACCGGTAAAAAGAGGCCTGATTGCAAAGGGGTACGGATGCGGCAGGGGTGTACGATGCCTTAAAGATTCTCCGATGCAGATGGGGATGCCACCAGCTATATTCCTTTCAAATTTGGTGACTCTAGCTCAAAGTTTGTAAAATGTAGGGAAAGGGGGGGCTGGGTGCGGTATGGGTAGTTGTGGCATCAAAATTTTTGTTGCAGATCTTTGTGAAATGTCAACTGCTATCTTCATACCAAATTTGGTGACTCTAGCTCGAAATTTGTAATAAGTGGGGAAAGGGGGGCTGGGGGCGGTATGGGTGTTCGAGGCATCCAAATTTTTGATGCAGATCTATGTGGAATGTCAATTGCTATCTACATACAAAATTTGGTGACTCTAGCTCGAAGTTTGTAAAAAGTGGGGAAAGGGAGGCTGGGGCGGTATGGGTGGGCGTGGCATCCAAATTTTTGATGCAGATCTTTGTGAAATATCAATTGCTATCTTCATCCCAAATTTGGTGACTCTAGCTCGAAATTTGTAAAAAGTGGGGAAAGGGGGGCTGGGGGTGGTATGGGTGGGCGTGGCATCCAAATTTGTGATGCAGATCTTTGTGGAATGTCAATTGCTATCTTCATACCAAATTTGGTGACTCTAGCTCGAAAATTGTAGAAAGTGGGGAAAGGGGGGGCGGTATGGGTGGGCGTGGCTCCAAAACTTTGATGCAGTTTTTTGGGGGGTCGTTACCAGCTATCTTCCTACCAAATTTGGAGGCTCTAGCTCCTCAACTCTGGAAGATACACGCATTCCCGTTTTTGACGAAGCGTTGGGGTATATGGGGGCGGCTAGGGCAGTATCGGTGGGCGTGGCATCCAAACTTTTGGTGCAGTTTTTAGGGGTCATTATCACCTATCTTGGCACCAATTTTGGTGGCTATAGCTCAAAAACTGTAGGAGATATAGCCATTTCTGATTTCAAAATGCGGGGGGCTGGGGGCGTAATGGGTGGGCGTGGCTCCAAAACTTTGATGCAGTTTTTTGGGAGTCGTTAACAGCGATCTTCCCACCAAATTTGGAGGCTCTAGCTCCACAACTCTGGAAGATACACGCGTTCCCGTTTTTGACGAAGCGTTGGGGTGGATGGGGGCGGCTTGGGCAGTATCGGTGGGCGTGGCATCCAAACTTTTGGTGCAGTTTTAAGGGGGTCATCATCACCTATCTTGGCACCAAATTTGGTGGCTATAGCTCAAAAACTGTGGGAGATATGGGCTATTTTGACTATAAAATGCGGGGGGCTGGGGGGCGGAATGGGGGGCGTGGCTCCAAAATTTTTGATGCAGTTTTTTTGGGGTTGCTAATAGCTATCTTCTTACCAAATTTGGTACTTATAGCTGTAAGGATGTGCGAAATATGTGGATTTATCGGTTTTGAGTTATCGAATTTATCGATTTGCCAGCCTCCCCGTTATCGTAGAACCCCCATCTTGACACTTTAATTTACTATCCCATAGATAAAGAGAATTGGAAAGTTTCAAGTCTCTAGCTTGAAGGGTGTGGAAAAAACTTGCAACCATACGGACGGACAGACGGACAGACGGACAGACACCATGACGGACATTGCACAAAACCAATATACTCTTTACCTTCGGTATCGAGTATAAATACACAACTTATACACATACACAAAAAAAAATGGTAATGCTAAAGATGTAAAGCAAACCATTCATATACATTAAAAATATATATAAATATTAAAAATTTAATCCAAAACAAATACGATCTAAAAAAAAAATTTTTTTTTAACTATAAAACAAGGAATTTTTTTATAAAAAAAAAAAAAAATTTTTATGATGGAATACAAAAGTTAAAAGTAATCAAAACAATATTGATACGTTTACAATCAATTCAGTTCCCAAAGGAAACATCATGGGCATTGTTGATGTAAAAACGGTGGATTCAACCGCCAACGTTATTAATAAAGTTGACGTTACTCCGCCGGATACGCTATACATGCTCAGTTTGGTTCTTATAATTGCCATAATCATGGTCGTTAAAGCACTAGTAAGTCTTTACAAAATGCACCAAAGGTGCATGTAAAAAAAATATGGCGCTAGTGTAGCTAACGAATTAGACCAGATATAAATTCAAAAAGAAAAGGCAAACATAATAGCAATGAATAACATTGATTCCAAAATTGACCAGACTTACACAAACGACCCAGATTTCAGAATTAGAGCTTTAAATGTTTTGTGTTCACATTTTGAATTTATTACAATAAATGAATTTGAAAACGAATACATAGAAACGTTTAATACTCATTCTAGCCCCTTAATACACTGTTCAAAAACAGAAAAAGGGATGGTCTTAAACACCTTGCCATATGTCACAGTAAAAATTAATACTGAAGATCATGCAATTCTAGGCGCAACCACAATACTAATGGTGCGTTTGCACCGATAAACATATAAAATGGTTGAGCTCAAGTATTTGGCTACATTCGTCCCGTTCTTAAAGTTTTTGGTCGGCAACGGCCCCACCAACCCAAAACTGAAACTAAGACCCCTTTTACACGATGAAGTTTTTTCATGAAGTTTTTTTCATTCTGTTTTAAAAAATCTTCGCAAATCTGGTCGCATTTACACGATGATGTTTTTCATGCAGCATTTTCTTTGTAAATGCAACTCTGTTTTAAATTTATGGTCGATAAACATACATCTTTGCCATCGATTGTTTTATTTGCTAACATATAATTGATTTAAGAAGTAACAAGTAAATAAAATGGATTCAGTGAATATTTTTATTAATAATTTCTTAACCAAAACAATGTATTTACTATTGGCGCTAGTATTTGCTTGTGCGATATTTCGTATCGATAACTTTATTATTCACATCAAACACTGTGCAACTCTGTGTTTACATGCAATCGGAATAAGGCAAAGCAAAATGAGAAAAATAAATCATTGCTTCACAAGTCATGAAGCATTGCATGCAGCTGTTACCCCACTACTCCCTTTGCCTACAACAAAAAAAACTTCATGAAAAAACTTCATCGTGTAAAAGGGGTCTTATACTACAATGGATACTAACAAATAAATCAGTTAAGTCGCATATGTTCGAACAAATAAGACGAATAATTATACTTCAGTATGAAATTCAAAAAAACAAAAACGTACACATGCATAAATCAATACATGATTTGTTTCGCAGTCCGAAAGTGACAATTCAGACGTCCAAGTAATAGAATAGTCAAACAAATATGCGATTGTGTAAGTAATAGTTATGGAATGGCAAGCAATAGCGAAAAAAATCAACGATTCAAAAGAAAAATTTGAAAAATCATATAAATGTATTAGTAAAAATACAACAATACGAGTCGAAACGCTATTGTCCCACATAACAATATTGACCACTGGATACAATAAAATCAGTGAGTTAGCATCTTCGCAAAAAAGTAAACTTACACACGCACATAACGAGCAATGTTTGAAAATTTTACGTGCATTAGCTTCAAAGCTAGACACTATAAGTTTTCGTCGTAATATAATATTTACCATACCGGAAAATCCCTACTTCCCAGTTGAGTTCGACCCAAGTCAACTCGCGGATTTAGACGAATCAAAACCGGACATTGACTCGGATTCAGAACAGGAGTGTTCTGACTCAGACAATAAAACTACCAAAGAAATAGAAAACAAAATGCCTGACCAGACAACTTTAGACAGAGAATACGTTCGACAAGTCTCGTCGACGGTCCCAGAATTCGACAGTAAAAAACTGTCATTGAATCGTTTTCTAACAGCTATCAAGCTTGTTGAACGAACGAAGGGAACCCAAGAGGACCTAGCTGTCGAGGTAATAAAATCAAAAATAACTGGCACAGTTTTGTACAAAGTGCAAAATGAAACAACAATTTCTGCTATTATACAAAAACTAAAGGGAAACGTTAAAGGTGAATCATCTGACGTAATTAAGGCTAAACTGTTAAATACCAAACAAAAAGGTAAAACAGCATCCCAGTATACAGCTGATATCGACAACTTGCGTAAGCAACTTGAAGCAGCGTACATTGACGATGGCCTAGACCCTGACAATGCAGAAAAATTCGCAACAAAAGAAGCGATATCAGCCATGGCAGACAATACTGACCATGAAAAATTACGCATGATACTAGAAGCATGTAACTACAGTAATTTCGATGATGCGATGGGTAAATATATCCATTGCAGCACTAAAATGACTGGTAGTATCAGCACAGTATTCTACCAGCAAGGTCAAAATATTAGAGGAAACAGTTACCGTAATCCCCGACAGGGTAGAGGCAATGGCCGCGGTAACTATAATAATAATTACAACAATTATAATAACGGCTATAACAATAACTATAATAATAATTATAGAGGCCAAAACAGAGGTCAAAATAGAGGGAACTCTAGAGGCCATGGCCGTGGCAACTCAAACAGAGGCCACAACACAAATAATGTCAGAGTAACCCAAGAAGCCTCGGGAAACTCCCAAACACCTTTAGATACCCCACAATAAACACCAGAGTTCACACAATAAATTTTAGTCTCAATATATTTGTTTCATTTGACCACGTGTCAACAGGTAAAAAACTTACCTTTTTAATAGATACAGGTGCAGACATCTCAATACTTAAAGAAACTTCTGATGTCTTTCATGACATCCAGCCTAAAAATGTAATAAACATTCAAGGCATAAGTAAAGAGATTTTAAAATCCAAAGGTCTAGCATCAATAGAGATTCAGACAGGAAAATATATAATTCCACACAACTTTCATATAGTTGATTTAGATTTCGCTATACCATGTGATGGAATACTAGGCATTGATTTTATTAAAAAATACTATTGCCAACTGGACTTCAAACCATCAGAAGATTGGTTTACAATTAGACCCAATACTTCTACCAGCAAGATCTCAAATTGTCCGAAAAATTACGCTAACTTCAAAAGAAAATAGCATATTTATTCCAAACCAGGAAATCCAGACTGGTGTATATGTTGCAAACACAATTGCAACATCCCAAAATACGTTCGTCCGTTTACTAAATACAACTAATTCAGATCAATTAGTTATAATTAATAATTTGCAACATGAATCACTTTCGAACTACGATGTAGTTCAAACAAATCCAGAAAGTAGAAAAGAAAACGTCTTATCTCAGCTAGCCAAAAATTTTCCGCCTCAATTCAAACCTCAACTAAAAAAGTTATGCACCGAGTATAGTGACGTATTCGGTCTAGAAACCGAATCGATCACAACAAATAATTTCTATAAACAAAACTTGAGACTAAAAGACAATTAACCAGTGTATATTAAAAACTATCGAAGCCCGCACAGCCAAACAGATGAAATCCAAAAACAAGTTGGAAAGTTGATCAACGACAAAATAGTCGAACCATCTGTGTCAGAATACAATAGCCCACTTTTATTAGTTCCAAAGAAAGCCCTTCCAGGCTCGGAAAATAGAAAATGGCGATTAGTAATTGACTATCGTCAAATAAATAAAAAATTACTGTCCGACAAATTCCCACTGCCTAGAATTGATGACATATTAGATCAACTAGGCAGAGCAAAATATTTTTCATGCCTTGACTTAATGTCAGGTTTTCATCAAATCGAACTTGAAGAAAGTTCAAGGGATATAACTTCATTTTCAACGAGCAATGGCTCGTATCGCTTCACGCGATTACCATTTGGTTTAAAAATAGCGCCAAATTCATTTCAGAGAATGATGACTATTGCATTCTCTGGCCTTGAAAGTTGGTTGTTCCGAAAAACATATGCTCAAAAACTTAACTGATGTTTTTGACAAATGTAGGAAATACAACCTTAAGTTACATCCACAAAAATGCTCATTTTTTATGCATGAAGTGACCTTTCTTGGTCATTAATGCACTGATAAAGGAATCTTGCCAGACGACAAAAAGTACGACGTCATTAAAAACTACCTAGTCCCACACGATGCGGACAGCGCTAGACGTTTTGTTGCATTTTGCAATTATTATAGACGTTTCATAAATAACTTCGCCGACTATTCACGGCACATAACAAGATTATGTAAAAACAAGTGGAAACGTTGCAGTCGGACGCAACCGACTGCGGCATACTCGATACCAGTATTAAACCGGTAAAAAGAGGCCTGATTGCAGAGGGGAACGGATGCGGCAGGGGTGTACGCTGCCTTAAAGATTTTCCTATGCAGATGGAGATGCCACAAGCTGTCTTCGTTGCAAATTTGGTGACTAGCTCAAAGTTTGTAAAAGGTAGGGAAAGGGGGGCTGGGGGCAGTATGGGTAGTTGTGGCATCAAAATTTTTGATGCAGATCTTTGTGAAATGTCAATTGCTATCTTCATACCAAATTTGTTGACTCTAGCTCAAAGTTTGTAAATGGTGGGGAAAGGGGGGCTGGCAGTGGTATGGGTGGACGTGGCATCCAAATTTTTGATGCAGATGTTTGTGGAATGTCAATTGCTATCTTCATACCAAATTTAATGACCCTAGCTCAAAGTTTGTAACAAGTGGGGAAGGGGAGCTGGGGGAGTCTGGGTGGGCATGGCATCCAAATTTTTGATGCAGATCTTTGTGGAATGTCAATTGCTATTTGCATTCCAAATTTGGTGACTCTAGCTCAAAGTTTGTAAATGGTGTGGAAAGGGGGGCGAAATGGAGGGCGTGGCTCCAAAACTTTGATGCCGATTTTTGGGGGTCGTTGCCAGCTATCTTCCTACCAAATTTGGTGGTTCTAGCTCCTCTAGTCTCGAAGATACACGCATTCCCGTTTTTGACGAAGCGTTGGGGTGGATGGGGGCGGCTAGGGCAGTATTCGTGGGCGTGGCATCCAAACTTTTGATGCAGTTTTTGGGGGGTCATTATCACCTATCTTGGCACCAAATTTGGTAGCTATAGCGTAAAAACTGTGGGAGATATAGCCATTTCTGATTTCAAAATGCGGGGGAGCTGGGGGCGGAATGGGTGGGCGTGGCTCCAAAATTTTTGATGCAGTTTTTTGGGGGTTGCTAGTAGCTATCTTCTTACCAAATTTGGTAGTTCTAGCTGTAAGGATGTGCGAAATATGTGGATTTATCGGTTTTGAGCTATCGAATTTATCGATTTGCCAGCCCCCCAGTTATCGTAGAACCCCCATCTTGACACTTTAATTTACTATCTTATAGATAAAGAGAATTGGAAAGTTTCAAGTCTCTAGCTTGAAGGGTGTGGAAAAAAGTTGCGAACATACAGACGGACAGACGGACGGACACCATGACGGACATTGCACAAACTCAATATACTCTTTACCTTCGGTATCGAGTATAAAGATGTTCCTTTTGAATGGACAGTTGAGTGCCAAAATGCATTCCTATACCTAAAAGATAAGCTAATGCAGCCTACACTATTACAATACCCAGACTTCAGCAAAGAATTTTGCATAATAACGGATGCAAGTAAGCAAGCGTGTGGAGCAGTTTTAACTCAAAACTACAATGGACTCCAACTTCCAATTGCATACGCATCACGTTCATTTACAAAGGGTGAAAGTAATAAGAGTACAACGGAACAAGAATTAGCAGCAATTCATTGGGCTATAGTACATTTTAGACCATATATTTATGGAAAACACTTCACAGTGAAAACTGACCACAGGCCTTTAACATATTTATTTTCTATGGTCAACCCTAGTTCCAAATTAACGCGTATGCGGCTCGAATTAGAAGAGTACGACTTTACAGTCGAGTATCTAAAGGGATCGTGGCAGATGCCCTATCCCGGATAACCATATCCGAATTAAAAGACATTCAAAATAAAGTCATGAAAGTCACTACCAGGCAAACCAGTAGACAAAATAATTCCTGCGCAGGAAATAAACAAGAACTTTTGTTTAGGCAAAATCTTGAAAAAGCTTCTAAGCCCAACGTATATGAAGTCATCACGAATGATAGCGTACGAAAAGTAGTGGCCTTGCATATGAAAGAAAAGTTGTGTTATTTTAAACACGGAAATAAAGTCATTGCAAGAATAAATGTTAGCAATCTGTATACTAATGGAGTTATTGATTTAGGTCAGTTTTTCCAAAGGCTCGAAAAGGAAGCCGGTATGCATGATATACGCCAACTAAAAGTGGCACCGCATGAAAAAATCTTTGAACAAGTTTCTATAGATAATTTCAAAAACATGGGCAATAATGAATTGAATTTATTAAGAGTAGCGCTACTCAAGCCGGTGACCATTATCTCAAGCGATAAAGAAAAAGAAGCAATATTGTCTACATTTCATGATAGTCCCACACAAGGAGGACATACTGGCATTACAAAAACTTTGGCCAAAGTAAAAAGACACTACTATTGGAAAAATATGACTCGTCATATAAAAGAGTACGTACGTAGATGTCCAAAATACCAGATGTCAAAAACATTAGTTCATACTAAAACTCCTTTGACAATAACAGACACACCAATGTGTGCCTTTGATCGAGTAATTGTTGACACTATAGGTCCATTACCCAGATCCGAAAATGGTAACGAATATGCAGTTACACTTATTTGTGATCTAACTAAATATCTCGTTGCCATTCCAATACCAAACAAAAATGCCAACACTGTTGCAAAAGCAATATTTGAGCAATTCATTCTTAAATTTGGCCCCATGAAAACGTTTATTACGGACATGGGCACCGAATATAAAAATACTATTATAACTGACTTGTGTAAATATTTAAAAATAGACAATATAGCGTCTACAGCACACCACCACCAGACCGTTGGAACAGTTGAAAGAATTCACAGAACTTTCAACGAATATATACGCTCTTACATCTCAGTCGACAAAACCGATTGGGATGTATGGCTCCAATATTTCGTATACTGTTTCAACACGACCCCTTCTATGGCACATAATTATTGTCCATACGAATTAGTTTTTGGCAAGCTAAGCAATTTGCCCCAACATTTCAATAAAATAGATAACATTAACCCCTTATATAATGTAGACGATTACGCTAAAGAAAGTAAGTTTAGATTAGAACAGGCTTATAAAAGAGCAAGAATTATGTTAGAAAAACATAAATCTAAAAATAAAGAATATTATGATAGGAAAACAATAGATTTTAATTTGAACATAGGAGATACAGTACTGTTAAAAAATGAAACAGGTCATAAGTTAGAAAGCAAATATATAGGACCTTACACAGTAGTAAACATAATAGAACAGGATAATATAATAATAAAAAATTAAAAATGAAAAAAACAAACAGTTCATAAGGATAGATTAAAAGTTTTCAATTCATAAAAGCTACTTTATTAGTCCAACATGAAAAAAAAAAATAAATATTAATAAAAGAAAAAAAAATTTTTTTTCTTGTCAACAACGGTCTGATCAACCGAACATTGAAAAAAATAAATAAATAAAAAAAATGTGAAAATTAAAAATTAAAAACACAATAATAAATTTTTATACTATTATATTTTCATACATTTTTATATTTTATTACCCATATTAATAATAAATATATATATATAAATCAAATGAAAAAAAACTTTTACTTACACAAAAATATATAATAATAAATAAAAATTAAAAAAAAAAAAAAAATATATATATATATATATATAGCCACATAGGAACTAAAATAACTACACTAAGTTACGTTATTTTCCAAAAGGAGGGAGATGTAGTATGCATGACAATCTGTCATACGCCCACTATATTGCAGGGTATGTAACCTTCAGACATAGCAACACTTTGTTGCTACGTATATACAAATATAACGCAACTACACAAACGGTCAGCGCACTTGAAATCTGATCAACCACCACGAAGTGTGGGATCCGCAACGTAAGCGCTTTAGCCCTTACGAGCCAGTGCTTGCCTTATATATGTATATTCAATGTATATGCATTCTTTGCCTTCTGCATATACATTCATAAATATACTACAACTCTCTCTCTCTCTTGACCGCTGCAGCGGCCGCTCTGCTGCGACAGAGTTTTATACATAAGTAACCCAATTATGTATTTAGGCTAAGAATTCTTTTGATTTGAAATAAAGACACATTAATAAAACCCAAGTCAAAAGGCACGGATGTGCCAGTGTAAGAGTACTTTATTTTACACCACAACGAGATCACTACAATACATCAACTCCATAATCATCAAACAGATTGCAACACGTGGGACATCCAGTACGTTTCTACTTCCAAGTCGACTTTTAGCGGTTGATGAACAATTGACGTAGTCTTACGGGGCAGAGATATGCAATAGGCGTGGAGGTATCTGCGTTGCTTCTGAAGTGTGGGCGCAAGATGCAGGGTAGGCGTGATGTATCTCTGTGATGTTGTAGGCGTTCGCTGCCGCACAGGGTTTGGATGCCCGGCGTACGCACTGGTTCGGTTCAGCGTTAGATTTACTATTATGGATCAGTAGTAGGGAACTGGCGGTTCTAACTCAATTTATGACTTTTTATTTTTGACAGTTTAATTACCCCCCATTAAATTTTATGACCCCCAATACTATAATTTATGACCCTTTTTTCCCATGATCGCGCCCGCATTAATTAGACTAGGTATTAAGGACAAAGGCATGACATTCCTAGGCCGCATTGTTATGGTTGCGAGAATCAGTGATCATAGAATCTGGTGTCAAGTGTACATCTGTTTGCACGTGCGTTGTCTTTTACCCCCTGCAAGCAAACCACAACATGCATTGTTATTGTCAAGAGCAACATCAACAATAGCATCCTTTAGAATCAGTGATCATAGGATCTGGTGTCAAGTGTGCTCCTGTTTTAAGTGCGTTGCCTTGAACACGTGCAAGCAAGCCACAAGGGATCGGGTGTCAAGTTGTGAAAATCAGTGTTCACACTATCAGTTTTGGCTATGTATCCAATTTGCATTAGAGTCAAGTGTGCTCCTGTTTGACAAGCAAGCCATAAACATTGATCTTTATGGTTGTGATAATGACAGGATCAGTTTTAGCTATTTAACCATTAAGTGCTAGAGTCAAGCGGGCTTCAGTTTTAAATACGTTGCTCTGCACACGTGCATTGTTATTGTCATCAACATCAACTACAACCTTCGTGGGGGGTTATGTGTGCAAGGATGGGAATTTTCTGTCGCAGCAGCAGCAGCAGCAGCAGCAAGATCAACACATTGTTTTTAAACAAGAGTATTGATTCTTGTAGATTAAGATTATAAAGAGTTAGAGGGAGAAAGTGATAGAGGGAGAAGGTGAAAGAGGGGGAGTGTTAGAGGGAGAAGGTGTTAGATGGAGAAAGTGATAGAGGGAGAAAGTGTTGGAGAGAGAAGGTGTTAGAAGGAGAAAATGATAGAGGGGAAAGTGATCCTTCTTGTACTAATTAAATTAGCCACGCCCCTTATACTATTTTATACATGAGCGTCTATGAAACGCAGATGGGAATGTTAATTGTTGTGCCCCCTTCATCCTTAAGATGAATGCTTAGCGCCATCCTTTTCTAACCTGTTTTTAATTATATATCTGTTTTGATTATTAGTCAAGTGCTAGGAAATCTTATATCCTGCATTGACTTCAAAACGCATAAAAGAGGAAGTTTTGACTGAAAAAACCATCAGTAGCTCTCAAAAATTACAAGTGTAACTTTTAAAATTTTTCTTTCGTGTTTGCAAACGTTTGTGCTATTAAAATGAAAATTAAAATGTCTGGAAACACAAACAACAACGTTGTCTACACCACCGCCGCAGCGAACGACTTAGCCGAGATTTTCGGCACCGAAACGAGACCCCACACTCCAGGATCGCAAACCACTACCGCCACCTCCACGATCACTAACAAAGCCACCCTCATGAAGATGTTTAACGCCACCTTCCCCAACACACCCTTCAACACCACATACGTCAACACATTCAGCAACACCACCTACATCAACACACCCATCACCACCACCTACACCAACGCACCTTTCACCACCACATACAACAACACAGCCTACACCACCACCTACAACAATACACCCTACGACGCCACCAGCATCTTGGCCGCCACCCCCAATACGACAACAAAGTGGTGCAACACATGTAAGGCTAATGTACTTTATTCAAAGTGGAATGGACATTTAAGGTCCAGTACACATAAAATGCGCGTTTTCATACCCCTAAATAGTGCTGTGAAGCAGATTTCAGGTGGATTTAAAAACCGCATTCTTACGTTATCGTTTGAGAATAGGCGTGAGGAAATTCTTGATCCCCAGGAATTCCTCACTGATGCCTCATCGGAGCTCATTCCAATAATAACCAATGTTTTGTCTTAACACACATCGTGTAAGATAAACTTTGAGTTATTTGCGGAATACATAAAATTCCATCAAGATGAGATGTTGATGCAAGTCAAGACGCTTCAAACACCTATGTGTGTTCTAGGTTAGGTTAGGTTAGAGCGGTAGTGGGCAGGTGAGAGACCCTTCCACTCACTTAGGCCAATTGTTGGCCCATTGTGATGCCGCGATGGACTGCGTCCACAACTCCGTCTACCCGAGAACAGGGTGTGTGATACTATTTGAGAGGGCGTGGTTCCAGCCCGAAGCATGAATAAAGGAGAGAATACTCTTGGGGGTGGTGTTCGCTATCTCTGAGAGGTCTGTTAGGAAATAGGAACCGAGAAAGCGATTTCTATTTTTGCAGAGTGCAGGACAGTCGCAGAAAAGATGGGAAACAGTTTCCTCCTCTTCCTCGTCCCGACAACTTCTGCAGAAATCGTTAGAAGGGGCTAGTAGTCTCGCTGCATGAGATCCCACTAGCCAGTGCCCCGTAACAGCCCTCACTACGGAGGCGCAACCTGATCTATTTAGGTGGATTAGGCTTGAAGAGCGCTTTTTACAGCGCGTTGGCCATGTCTGTCTGGCTATATTGCATCTACCGGTGGTGTGCTGCCACCTTTTATTTGCTTCGCGTTCAAAATGCTCGCGAATCTTAAGTTTACAGCTGGCCATGGGCATGCCCAAACCCTCCTTATCCGAGAGGAGAGGCATGGTAGTACCATGTCTTGCCAGCTCATCCGCCCTACAATTGCCCTCGATGCCTTTGTGACCGGGCACCCATATGAGGTAGAGATCGAACTGCTCTGCCATCTCTTGCAGAGATTTGCGGCAGTTTGTGACGGATATCGAGTTCGACGATATCGCGTAGAGCGATTTGATAGCTGCTTGGCTATCAGAAAAGATGCAGATTTTGGCTGCAGAGCGTTCGATTCCTTGTAAGGATTTGAGCACTTCTTGTATAGCGGTGATTTCTGCCTGGAAAACACTGCAATGGTCAGGGTATATTAAAGGAATTATTTATGGACAGTTCTTCGCAGAAGACACCTCCCCCTACCCGGTTGTCTAGCTTTGAACCGTCCGTAAAAATTCTAATTGAGTCTGTCGGCCCTGGTATCCCTTCTCTCCACTCTTCCCTCGATGGGATAATTGAGTGGAAAGAAGTATTAAGAAACTCCTGAGGGCAGCAGTAGTCAGTTGCTGGGGGAAGAAGCGAGTTTCCATTTAGAATACTTGAGTGACCGTGTGTCTGTGCGGTCCACTGGTTTGTTTCCCTCATGCGAAGAGCTGAGAGGGTTGCTACTAGTTTGCCCATCTGGTCGATAGGCAAAAGATTGAGTATATTATCGAGAGCCTCGTTAGGGGTTGTTCTGAGGGCTCCAGTGGCGGTCAGTCCTGCAGCGCGCTGCACCTTGCCTAGCAAGCGAACTGACTTTTTCTTTGAAAGTGTTGGCCACCATACTGATACTCCGTACAGTAGGATTGGCCGAATGATGGCCGTGTACAGCCACAGAGTTATGTGGGGGGCCATGCCCCATTTCAGTCCGATCGACTTTCTGCACGTGTAAAGAGCAACTAGGGCTTTCCTAACACGCTCTTCGGTGTTAAGATTCCAGTCCATTTTGCTGTCTAAAGTGAGCCCTAAGTATTTGGCTGATTTGCTGAAGGTTAGTTCCACCCCGTCAAGGGTGGGCGGCCTAAGATTCGGGATTTTATATTTCCTAGTAAAGAGGACAAGATCAGTCTTCGCTGGGTTCAGTCCAAGTCCGTTTTCTTTGCCCAAGTGGACAGAGTGCGAAGCACTACGGTCATGCGTTCGCACAGGGTTTGGGGGAATTTTCCCGAGAAAACAATCGCAACGTCATCCGCATAGGCAATCACCCTGCAGCCACCTCCCTCAATGGAGCGCAGCAGAGAATTTACTGCCACGTTCCAAAGGAGAGGAGAGAGAACTCCACCTTGAGGGGTGCCTCTGCAGACGGACCTGGAGATTGTCGTGGAACCGAGAGTTGACCTGACGATCCTGCGTCTTAGCAGTTGATCGATCAGATGCACAGCACGGTGCCCGACACCCAAATCCGTTAGCGCCTCTGTGATTGCCTCTGGGTTGACGTTGTTGAAAGCACCCTCTATGTCAAGGAAGGCGACTAGAGAATAATCCTTTTGGTGAAGCGATTTTTCCACTGTGGAGATTACAGCATGAAGTGCTGTTTCCGTGGATTTGCCTTTTTGATACGCATGTTGCGCACGGGAGAATTGATGTGTCGGTATCGAATTCCTTAAGTGAAGGCCCAGCACCCTTTCAAAGGTCTTGAGTAGAAAGGATGTTAGGCTTATTGGACGAAAGTCCTTGGGAGTTGTGTGGGAGGCTTTGCCCGCCTTTGGAATGAAGACGACTTTGGATTCAAGCCAGGGCTTTGGGATGAGTCCCGTCGTCCAGACTCCAGTGAAAATTTGTAGGAGCCAGTTTAAGGCAGTCTCACCTGCATGCTGCAGTTGGGCTGGAAAGATGCCGTCTGGCCCTGGGGATTTGATGGGCATGAAGCTGTTGATAGCCCATGAGATTAATTCTTTAGTCAGGAAGTTTGTGGAAGGTCTATCCATATGAACCCCTGTGTTTGTCTGTGGGATTGCTACTGCTGAGCAGCCCGGAAAATGAGTTTCCATCAAGAGTTCTAAGGACTCAGAGCTGGACGAAGTCCATGAGCCATCTGGTTTTTTGAGAAAACCTACCGATGGGGTGGTTTGAGAAAGAACTTTTCTGAGCCTTGCGGCCTCTGTGGTACTTTCAATATTAGAGCAGAATGTCTGCCATGAGGAGCGTTTAGCTTGTCTGAGTGCCTTCTTATAGGAGGCGAGGCTGGTTTTGTAGAGACTCCATGACTGGTCATCTCCGAGAGACCTAGCTTTATTAAAAAGCTTGCGCAAAGTCTTACGCAGCTCACCCAGTTGGGGAGACCACCATGGTGGCTTAGTCTTACCTCTGGGTTTGCTACGGGGGCACGACTCGTTTAAGGCGGACTCGCATGCCTCCGTAAGCTTTTTTATAAGTAGGTCTGTGGTTTCAGTAGTGGGGTTTCCCAGTGGGGGGGACTCAGGGACGAGAGTGTTTAAGTGATTTTTGAAAGTGGACCAGTTTGTACGTCTAACATTCTGGTGCCATTTGGGCTTGGGTACGTCGAACGAAAAGACTATTTCGATGTATCTATGGTCTGAGAAGGAGTGCTCGTCTAGTACTCTCCATCTTGTTAGTTTGCTACAGAGGGAGGTTGAGACTAGCGTAATATCTAGTACTTCTTCCCTGTTCTTTGTAATGAAGGTAGGGTCGTTGCCCGTATTACAAATCATGAGGTTAGTGGACAGAATGTAGTTAAAAAGCAACTCACCCCGTTCATTTGTGTCAGTGCTTCCCCACTGATGATGATGGGCGTTGGCGTCACACCCAATTATGAGGTCGGTGTGCGTGGTTTCGCTGTCGGTCACCAACCCTTGCAGGAGTGGATGTGGGAATGGCCCTTGGTGGTCATGGGCCAAGTATGTTGAGCAAACTCTCACATTCCCAGCCTTCAACTCCAGGCAGACAGCTGTGTTGTCACCATCGCTGTAGTTAGGGAGCAAAAATATATTTAGGTGTTCTTTTGCTAGAATGCAGGTACGAATTTTACCTTTATTTTGAGCTACTATTAGCTTATAGTCTTTGGTCCCCAGTCCAGTCACCTTGCCACCACAGACCCAAGGTTCCTGGATGAGGACAACGTCTGCTCCACATTGGCTTATGCGGAGCAGCAGAGCGGCCGCCGCCGCTTTGCAGTGGTGGAGGTTAATCTGAAGGAAATCTTAGTGACATCTTCAGACCGACGCTCCACCACTGTCCTGTTCGCTTCCTCGTCCGTGTCATCCAAGTCAAAGGACTCTTCACTGAAGCTCGCTAGCTTGGCCATGTCATGGGCCAATTCAGAGCCCTCTGAGTGGTAGCCGGCCTCCTTCCCATCTGCCGGCTCCATACCAAGGTCTTGACGGGGGCACCATTGTCTGTGGTACCCACTGCTACAGGCCGGTTGACACAATTGTCTGTAGTGTCAACCGGTTTATCAGGGAGCTCCTCGTCTGCTGCCGAGACCTTGTTGGTGTCGGTTTTATAGACGCGGATAGCTACGGTTTTGAAGCCGTAGTAAGCCGCGCCATCCGAACCCGCAAGTGCCTCCGCCGATCTCTCGTTGATTATGAGGATCACCTGCCTCGAGTTACCTTCTGGCTCGTCGACTTTGGCGACCCTCCAATCAGCTGTGTTAAGCGTGGGATTGCTCAGCTGGAAGATTTTCAGGACCTTTTCGGGGTCCTCGGGCTTGGCAGAAACCCATACCCTGGCGCGAGGTCTACTGGGCACATCCTTCCAGTCCACCGCCTCCAGTTTCGCGCCAGGGTAGATCTCTCCCAGCATTGCAACCGCCTTCTTATACAGCCCGGCAGATCGCTCATCCTCACAAGCTATTGCTTTAATGTTGCCCTGATGCCAGCCTGCATCAGAGCAACGGGGGGGGGGACCCATGAATTCTGTCATGAGGTCGACGAACCTGTCCTGCAGCTCATTTTCGATAATCCCCCACCGATTCCTGGGGATATGACCCTCATTGTGGCCCCTGTCAAGGACCCCAATGACAATTTTCTCCCTTGTGGCTTCGGCGAAAGATTTCGTCAACGGCTGCGGACGAGGTGGAGGAGGTCTAATCCGCTTTGCTTGCGGGGCCGACTCCTCAACGGACCGCTGGCGTTTCTGCTTGGACTTGGCAGAGGACGCAGGGGGGGCTGGCTTGAAATTTGGGATGATTTTTCTGGCCCACTCCACTAGTCGGACCTCATCCGGTGATGCGGGCTGAGCGGACAGACTTTTTCCGAGAATGTCGGCTGCGCGCCTACGGTCCTGGAAGGACGCTTTGACTCCCTCAGGAGCAACGGATTTTGTGGTGTTGCCCGTTGGCGCTACCGTCCTGGGTGCCGAGTTGGCAACCTTTGGTTGCACACCACTTGCACCAGGAGCGGAGCTGGGCAGACCACCGAAGTGGGATGACGGCTGGCTTGGCCGTTTTCCACTTATGCCGCTGGTGGGCTTGTGGACGTCTGCTGGCTTACCAGACGTGGGGGTGTTTCCACCGACAGAGGGATTGGCTTGTCCCCCCGGGTTTGAGAGTGTCCCGGTCACTGTGTTTTTACTTTTATTTAGATTTGATTTCATATTAGAATCCCACGAGTAGACGGGAAGGACGGTCACCCGCGACATAGCCCGTGTATCGCGGGAAGCCTAATTTAAACTGGAGGTCGGCAGGTATCCAGAGTTCGCAAAGTAGAGACCGAGCACCCCCTCGGCCACGAATCCCTCGGCACAATGCTGTTCCACCTTGGATTGGGGTAATTTTATAGAGTTTTCTTCTCTCGCCCGACTACAATTGGTCAGCACCCTTGGCAGAGACATGACCGTACCAAGGATCTGCTTCCAGCCGCCCTCGCGTGGAGAGTATAGTCGCACTACCAATTGTGAGCCGCAAGGACGGAGCGCACGGCATCAACGTTCACACAAATTGTCAGTATGCATGGACGTGTGATGTCAGTACGCTTTATCCCCTTGTTGCTCCAATCGGCTGACGGCCTTGTGTGTTCTAACAGCTGGAAAAAATATAGAAGAAGTCTATAGTCAGCATGCTGAACTCATCAGGCAAAAAATGGATGAGTTCCAGGAAAGGGACAGCGGATGGACAATGTCCCAAATAATAAGATTGGAGTGCAATATTAATAAATACACTCCTTTAAAAGTTTCAAATTATATTGAAACTCCAAAGGTGCTGAGAGATAAAAAGGCGATTATAAATTTGAGAAACAGGGATGAATATTGTTTTAAATGGGCTTTAATATCAGCCTTTAAAGCATCAGGCAAAAATACTGAGAGGTGTTCGAGCTACGAAATCAATATTAATAGCTCAAGAATCGATGTAAGTGATACACTTACATTAGATTTTGAGGAGCTGGAGTTTCCGCTTCCACTTTCACAAATTAAAGTGTTCGAAAGACGGAACTCCGCTATCAGTATCAACGTTTTTGGATTCGATGAGGAAAATGGAAAAGTGGTTGGCCCGCTGTATGTAACGGAGGTTGAACGCGAAAAGCATATTAGTTTATTGCTTTTGGAGAGCGATGGAAGGGCTCATTTTGTATGGATCAAGAATTTATCAAGGTAAGATTTATAATTTAAAATAATTTTATGTTATTTAAAGTACTAATCAATTTTCTTTTATTTTAAACTTTTAGACTGGTTCGCTCACAGGTAACCGGACACGATCACAACCTTTTCTTTTGCAACACCTGCCTCAACTTCTCCCACAGCGAGAAGTTATCGATGGAACATCGGATGAATTGCGGCAAGATGGTTTCAACGCTTCCAACAATTGAAAAAAGCAAGTCTTAAATTTAAGAATTTTAATCGTAGTTTAGATGTTCCGTTTGTAGTGTATGCAGACTTCGAATGCATTCTAACCCCCTCAATTCGAAAGTGAGCGAGAATGTTACAGCTACATCATTACATGTGCCTATAGCATTCTCGTACTATATTAAGTGCTCCTTTGACTCATCCTTAGATAAGTTTGTTTTAGAGACTGGTAAGGATGCAGGTGTCAAATTTGTCACATCTCTCATTAGAGACGTAAGTGAAATTTACACGACCTACCTCTCTAATATTAAACCAATGAAAATGAGTGCAGAGGAGGAAAATAGTTTTCGATATGCAGTTAATTGCCATATCTGTAAGAAAATTCTGGGGGCCGACCGAGTACGTGATCATTGCCATTTAACGGGCCAGTACAGGGGTCCAGCCCATAATGTTTGTAACATTAATTTTCAAATTGTACCTTTTGTCCCCGTATTCTTTCACAATTTTTCGCGATATGACTCCCACCTCTTCGTTAGGGAACTAAACAAAGTGGAGGGTGATATTAAGGTACTCCCACTGAATAAGGAGTTGTATATATCACTCTCCAAATTTACATACATAGCGTCCCATGAAAAAATTTAGAAATTAGATTTTTAGACACGTTTCGCTTTATGGCAACCAGCTTAGATGCTTTAAGTAGTAATCTAAGTACTGAATGTTTCGAGAGCGTTAAGCGTTTTTATCCCTCTGAGGAGGAGTTTAACTTATTGCGTAGAAAGGAGTGTTTTCCATATGAGTTTTTGGACTCAGAAACCCGACTGGCCGAAACCTGTCTACCTCCAAGGGAGAAGTTCTTTAATAGTCTAACCAATAAAGAATGTACGCCTGATGACAATTTACATGCACAGCATGTATGGAAAGTTTTCAACTGTCAGACATTAAAAAGAATATATGGAGCTTTATCTCAAAACAGATGTTCTTTTATTGACTGACGTTTTTCAAAATTTTCGCGCAATATGCAAGAAAATATATTCTCTAGATCCTGCACATTATTACACCACACCCGGTTTGTCATGGGATGCTATGCTTAAAACGACCGAAATAGAATTAGATCTGCTAACTGATATTGATATGTATAGGTTTATTCAAAGTGGAATTAGGGGTGGTTTGGTTCAGTGCTGTAAGCGGTACTCTAAAGCCAACCATATGTATATGGATGCGTATGACGCAAGCAAACCATCTGAATACTTAATGTATCTAGATGCAAATAATTTGTATGGCTGGGCAATGTCTCAGAGTCTTCCATACACTGGTTTTCAGTGGATGAATGATGATGAGATTGCTTCACTAGATGTTGCTCAAAAAGACGCAAATTCTGAGTATCAAAGACTATTTAACATAAAGATGGGTCTTAAGAATTGTTCAAGTTAACATGCCGTAAACCAAGTCGCAACCACGAAGCGGACAAATTAACGAGTAGAAAAGTCGGTTTCCCCTAACGACAACCAGCTGCGCTTGTTTTGATTATTGCTTTTTTGTTTACCATACACATGCCGCCCTGTTGTTTGGTTTGTTTTTGTTTTGCACTGCTGTCTTGTTGGTGTGCAGTGCTAGCTAGCTTGTTGCCTAGGCAACTAAGTCAATTCTTCTATGCGTGTAATTTTGTGTGTTTGCATGTGCGTAATAATTTTTCATATTTTGTTTTTTAGCGCCCGTGTGCGCGTCCTTGTATATCTACATGTGCATATTTAAATGTATGCGTAACATTTGCCGTGGCATTCATTGACCTTTCTCTACGCAAACGCTAAACAGCCAATATTTAGATTAAATTTGGTGCATATTTGTATTTTGCCTACAAAAACCTAAGAAAAACAATACTTCCAAGGCATTTTTGGTGATGGTCGATAATTTGCTGATCAGGCGCACAGCACAAAAAAAATGTAAAATAGGCAGGCAAATATCAGTTTTGCATTGCTGGTAATACATACTCTTTCATGTTTTTAGCTCTATGACACTTTCCAACAATTTTGCCATCGCAACTACCATACAGCTATGCAGCGATGCGCACCAAAGACTATTTATATCGTTTCTCTTGTTGTTGTCACAAAATTTTAAATCGACAATTTTAGACTTTGCTTTTTTCGGCTTGCTGCTGCTCAACAAGAAAGGGTGGTATAGACTTTATATGAACTTTGTGCAATTTAATAGATAAACGTTAGATACTTTAATATATTGTCTGGTTTATATGCTTATTTATATGTTGGCAATGAGTTTGGGTTTTCACAACTTATAAAACAAGTTGTATATAAATAAATTAACTAACACTAAAGTAAACGTATTTGGTATTCATATATTGAAAATAAACTATCAATATATTAAAATAATATATTTGAGTTATTATTGACTATAACTGAATATTAGGACAAGGGGGTATTTTTACTTTGTTCAGTTTGTGCGTGTCATCTACGACAAGCCAGCGCGTTGCTTGCTTTGTTTGAGTTCTGCTTTGCGTTCAGCGGCTTGTGCATTAAAGGAGAGGCGGCGGGCCAGCGGAAAGCAAGAACGGTAAAAATGTGTTAGTATGTGTATGCATGTGCGTTTGTTTCATTCTTGCTGGGCCTTCCGAGTTTTCGGCAAATTGCTTTGCACAAGTGAACAGCCGAATACACTTTCGGCATTTGTGCGCATCGCTGCATAGCTGTATGGTAGTTGCGATGGCAAAATTGTTGGAAAGTGTCATAGAGCTAAAAACATGAAAGAGTATGTATGAACAGCAATGCAAAACTGATATTTGCCTGCCTATTTTACAAGACGCTTGTTTTTTGTGCTGTGCGCCTGATCAGCAAATTATCGACCATCACCTAAAATGCCTTGGAAGTATTGTTTTTCTTAGGTTTTTGTAGGCAAAATACAAATATGCAACAAATTTAATCTAAATATTGGCTGTTTAGCGTTTGCGTAGAGAAAGGTCAATGAATGCCACGGCAAATGCTACGCATACATTTAAATATGCACATGTAGATATACAAGGACGCGCACACACGGGCGCTAGAAAAACAAAATATGAAAAATTATTACGCACATGCATACACACAAAATTACACGCATAGAAGAATTGACTTAGTTGCCTAGGCAACAAGCTAGCTAGCACTGCATACCAACAAGACAGCAGTGCAAAACAAAAACAAACCAAACAACAGGGCGGCATGTGTATTGTAAACAAAAAAGCAATAATCAAAACAAGCGCAGCTGGTTGTCGTTAGGGGAAACCGACTTTTCTACTCGTTAATTTGTCCGCTTCGTGGTTGCGACTTGGTTTACAGCATGTTAACTTGAACAATTCTTAAAACCCATCTTGATGGTAAATAGTCTTTGATGATTTCCATTACGATTATATTAAACCAAAATTTCAAGAAAAAGTCACATTGAATTATATGGATACAGACTCCTTCATATATTCGATACAGACTAGAGATTTTTATGCAGATATTGCTGAAGATGTAGAAATGAAGTTTGATACGTCCGAATACCCTGAAGAGTTGGCAAAGTTATATGGGATTAAGAGGTGCAATAAAAAAGTCTTGGGTATGATGAAGGATGAGAACTGTGGCAAACGAATGCTGGAGTTTGTTGGTCTCAGAGCGAAAATAAATTCATTGTCTCTTGAGGGGGGTGGCTGTGTTAAAAAATCAAAGGGTGTAAAGAAGTCTGCATTAGATAAGCTTACTATAAATAGTTATAAAGAATGCCTTTTTGATAATAAGATTTTTAATGATGAAATGATGTTGTTCAGATCTAAGATCCACAACTTCTATACACATAAGATAAAAAAAACTACTTTAAGCTCTAATGACGATAAAAGAAAAATAAAGTCTGACGGTATAAATACATATGCCTGGGGTCATTATAAAACCGATTCCCACACATATTGATATTTTTATTTATAGATAATAATAATTGTTATTTTAGTTTAAAAACTTTCTTTATTTTTAGCATCATGTAATAGTTTTAATATACTTATACATATTTATAAAACCTGTAAAATAAAAACCTGTAAAATAAAAAACTGTACAAAAAAAAAAAAAAAAAAAACCTGTAAAATAAAAAACCTGTAAAAAATAATGTATTTAATCAAAAAATAAAAACACATAAATGATATTAAAGTTAATAAATTGTTCTTTTATTGATATGAATTAATATTAAATGTCTACAAATTGAATTTTATTATAGCGATGCGACCAAGTCATCCAGCATATTGTGCAGTGAGTCCACAGATTTGGACATCAGTTCGTCGTAGGTAGCTTCCAGTGTGGAAGCATTCCATATTGAATCGTCAAGGCTCCATATTGAATCATCAAGATTCAATTCCGTTGATGGTATCCGTTCCCGGTTCCTCTGCTCAATTGGCGCAGGAGAATCCCTCCTTTGCACCCAATCGTCCATCGTCGTGCACCGCCGTCTCACTTGAAAAATGACTGTTTCGATATCGTCCTCGTTTATTATTGGCAGAGGCATCTTTATATCCTCGCACCCCAACCACTCCTCTGCCGGCTTTAACCAGTGTAGAAGGGTGTTTTTCTGCTGCTGCTTATTTGTCTTCTTGTTTACCTTGGGCATTTTTGATGTTTTTTTTGTTTTAAATTTTGAAATTTACAGCTCAAGGACAATATTTTGAATGAATGAGCTCTGCTCTGCACTGCTTTATATATCCACCAGAACACACCACACGCAACGAATTATCTTGCTCATCCTTAAAACAAAAAAAAAAAAAAAAAAACAAAAAAAAGACAAGTTTCACCAATACCAGCTGCAACCATCTGTTGCTATTTATAGGACATCATTTTTATCTATCCAAGAGTTGTGCTCATGCGAGAACCCTAACCATTTAACTAGCACTCGACTGTTTCGTCGTCTATTATTTTTTCAACGAGATAAGTGTGTGGGAACTTTGTTTTTTGTAGTTCCTCTTTGTAAAATCCACCTTTTACTTCGGTACCCTGATAGTCTTTCAATATGTATGTAGTAGGGTATGTATTTTGTATTTTTTTAATTTGGAAAATTTCACTTGTCCAGTTTGGGGTATACCCTTTCTCAAATAAATGTTTATGTTTACTTATACGCACATAGTCATTTACTTTGAATTTGCTACCACCAAATATTTTTAAGTGACTGTAAACAGTATTTAATAACATCTCTTCATTTGAGGAATTCACTTTTATAGGTGGCATTTTAATTGTTCTATGATATTGATTATTGTACTCTTTAATCAACCGCTTATACATTTCGATCCAATTGTATGTTCCATTGAAGCTAAACTCTCTCCACATCATTTCCTTTAAAGTTCTATTAAAACGCTCAACAATTGATGCTTTAAGAACACTATAGCTTGAGTAATGATTAATGTTATGTTTTTTACACAAGTTTTTAAAATCAGTATTAAAAAATTCTTTTCCATCATCCGTTTGTAAATTCTTAGGAATTCTATTCCCTTTAAAAATGCCCGCGAACGCATGTGTAACTTCTTTTCCAGATTTTGATTTCAATGCTACTCCCCCACGCATATTTGGAAAACGTATCAATGATTGTCAATAGAAATCGATATCCTATATTAGATGAGGAGTACTTTCCCATTTCTACTAAGTCTGCCTGCCAATGATCATCGATTCCCTTCATTACAACTCTTCTTCGCTTAAAATTTTTACGTGCAGGAGCATGTAATTCTTTCACTAATTCCCGTTTGCTCATATTGGAATGTAGCACGTCTTGTTGGTTTTTTTTTTTTTTTAATTTATTTATTTCCTTTATAACGTAGTACAATGTTGTTGTTGACGACGTCTTTTTTTATTGTGTCGAGAGAAAAATTTTGAGAAACACATCTTTTTCACATTAGGTGCCTTGTAGTATGCACATATATTGAGAGTACACTGTACTCAGTACATTTCCATAATATTGAACAGCAACACTTTGTGGCTGCATAAACATAAACCAAAACAACAACACTTTGTTGTTATATAAACACCCAGCACATTTCAAGTGCATAGTAACATGATCGCATGAGAATGTGGCGGGCACAATTAAAGCCGCGACAGCATTCTCATGCATTGACCACTAGCAATATATATGTACATTACTCTCACTCTCCAACTTATATACTTTATACATTATGTACGGCTCCGACGCTGGCTTCTCTGCCGAAGCAGCGTGCAGCCTTCTTAGCTAAGCTACTCTATAAGAGAAGAACTTAACAACATTCGAAATAAAGCAAAGAAACGGAACAGACGTTCCAAATAAAACGAAAACGGTCTATGGTCATATCATTTAAAATCCATAATTCCACAGCCTTGTCCATCAGTATCGTAATCCATACTATCCATATACACTTCCACGATTTAAATCCCATGTTTCTTGATATAGTAATAATCAAATGAGATATAACCAACCGTGGTGGGGTCAATCAGCATTTAACGGGTTTTGATAAATTGTATTTACTTATATATATATATATCATTTTTATTTATTAATATTTTTCTTTCGTTTTTGTGACATAGGGGTACAGGCACCTCATCCGCTGTTAATATTTATTTTTAAAATGGTAGGATTCTCAAAACAGCCAATTACAAATGTAAAATATTTATCAAGTATTTCTTTTAAATTTTCGATACTCTTTATAGTATTATTTAAGTTCTCTTGAAATAAATCAATTTTTTGGTTTCTCTCTCTTATTAATAATAATGAGATGGTGTGCTCTATATCATTTTTCACTAGAATTAATACTCGATCAACGTATTCTTTTATAACCAAGTCATTCGCCTCCTGCGGTTGTATACAACATATGATTCGTTTTTTCTGTATATTTAAATTTCCATCCTCATCAACGATAAAGCCCACCAATCTTTTTCCATTTCTGTGCAAATACTCAAAATGCTTCCTATCGCTCGAGTAGTGTCCAAACTTATCTAGAGTCATATTGACTTAACATCGATTTGATTTCACAATTGGTTTTTTCTTGATGTAACTGCTTGCTTACAAACTCATTATTACTGTTTATTCTTGAAATGATTTCATTGCTAAAGCTAGGCATACACGGTGCACATGTTGGTGTGATTTGTTGGGCAGCGCTTCGCCATACACGGGCCAACATGTTTATAAACTTCATTTTTTTGTGAGTGTTGAGAAGGCAAGATGAGCGATGCAAGTGCGGACGACGCACTTGCTTTATTAGTGATTTATTTCTGTGGAGAAGAAAAGAAAAAGAAACAAAGAAAAAGGAAATGGATGAACGAATCAAAAGAATCGTCGAATGACGATATTCCATCCAATTGAGTTTCTTCTAATCTAATGTTATATTTGGCTCATAATTTTTGGAAATTTCCAGAAGTTCGTTCCACGCTTTAGTTTTTTTTGCAGTCTGTTTTCATAATCATCGCTTTTTACCTTCCACAAAGATGGTTGGTTTTTAAGCGCTTCTATAAAATCTTCGACAAAATTTTTGCTATGCGACGCCATGTTCACCCTATTAAAATTCTTATAAAACTGACGAATTGTTGTAGTACAAGCCCATACACGATGAGCATGTTGGTAAACAAACAAAAACTAGCCCATACACGGCCAACATGTTGGGCAGCAAGTGCCTGGTAATCGAACAAATTCGTAAACCGTGCACATGTTGGCCAACAAGCCCATACACGAGTGATTTTCACCCCAACTCCAACAAATCACACCAACATGTTCACCGTGTATGCCTAGCTTAACTTTGTTAACATCATCTAATAACTTAGTTACTTCGTTAGTTATTTCATTCATTTTGCTTTCCATATCCTTTAACTTATTATTTTTTTGTTCAACTAACTGAGCAATATAAGCCGTTTGACTTTTTATACTCGATACCGAAGGTAAAGAGTATATTGAGTTTGTGCAATGTCCGTCATGGTGTCCGTCCGTCTGTCCGTCTGTCCGTCTGTCCGTCTGTCCGTCTGTATGTTCGCAACTTTTTTCCACACCCTTCAAGCTAGAGACTTGAAACTTTCCAATTCTCTTTATCTATGGGATAGTAAATTAAAGTGTCAAGATGGGGGTTCTACGATAACTGGGGGGCTGGCAAATCGATAAATTCGATAACTCAAAACCGATAAATCCACATATTTCGCACATCCTTACAGCTAGAACTACCAAATTTGGTAAGGAGATAGCTATTAGCAACCCCCAAAAAACTGCATCAAAAATTTTGGAGCCACGCCCCCCCATTCCGCCCCCAACCCCCCCGCATTTTAAAGTCAAAAAAGCCCATATCTCCCTCAGTTTTTGAGCTAGACCCACCAAATTTGGTGCCAAGATAGGTGATGATGACCCCCCAAAAAATGCATCAAAAGTTTGGATACCACGCCCACCGATACTGCCCTAGCCGCCCCCATCCACCCCAACGCTTCGTCAAAAACGGGAATGCGTGTATCTTCCAGAGTTGTGGAGCTAGAACCTCCAAATTTGTTAGGAAGATAGCTGGCAACGACCCCCAAAAATCTGCATCAAAGTTTTGGAGCCACGCCCACCCATTTCGCCCCCCTTTCCCCACTTTTTAAAAACTTTTAGCTAGAGTCACCAAATTTGGTATGAATATAGCAACTGACATTCCACAAAGATCTGCATCACAAATTGAGATGCCACGCCCACCCATACCGCCCCCAGCCCCCCTTTCCCCACATTTTACAAACTTTGAGCTAGAGTCACCAAATTTGGTATGAATATGACAATTGACATTCCACAAAGATCTGCATCAAAAATTTGGATGCCACGCCCACCCATACTGCCCCCAGCCCCCCTTTCCCCACTTTTTACAAACTTTGAGCTAGACTCACCAAATTTGGTATGAAGATAGCAATTGACATTCCACAAAGATCTGCATCAAAAGTTTGGATGCCACGCCCACCCATACCGCCCCCAGCCCCCCTTTCCCCACCTTTTACAAACTTTGAGCTATAGTCACCAAATTTGATATGAATATAACAATTGACATTCCACAAAGATCTGCATAAAAAATTTGGATGCCACGCCCACCCATACCACCCCCAGCCCCCCTTTCCCCACTTTTTACAAACTTTGAGCTAGGGTCACCAAATTTGGTATGAAGATAGCAATTGACATTCCACAAAGATCTGCATCAAAAATTTGGATGCCACGCCCACCCATACCGCCCCCAGCCCCCCTTTCCCCACCTTTTACAAACTATGAGCTAGAGTCACCAAATTTGTAAGGAAGATAGCTTGTGGCATCTCCATCTGCATCGGAAAATCTTTAAGGCAGCGTACACCCCTGCCGCATCCGTACCCCTCCGCAATCAGGCCCTTTTTTTACCGGTTTTAATACTGGTATCGAGTATGCCGCAGTCGGTTGCGTCCGACTGCAACGTTTCCACTTGTTTTTAATTCAAATACTTCAACATCAACGTATTCCTTGATTACCAAATCATCGTTATTTATGGGGCTGATTGAATTTTTAATGCGTTTGTTTTGGGCATTTAGGTTACCATCCTCATCAATATGAATCCCACTCACAGCTTCAATCCCCCTTTTCAACTTCTCCGAGCGTTCTTTATCGTTCGAGAAATGACCAAACTTGTCAAGAGACATATTAATAATAAGAATATTTAATGAGTGTATATCATATTTATTAAAAAATTATGTTTGCCTCTCGCAACTCTTCAATTATCGATACAATTTCATTATTATGACTACTGTTACCAGCTGCCTGTGAAGCGATCAAAAGCTTAAGTCTATTTACATTTCATTAGGATTATCCCAGTATACATAATTTGGTTTATGCTTGTTGAGCATCATAAGAGTTCCGCCTTTATGTGTAGATTTTTTATACTCGATACCGAAGGTAAAGAGTATATTGACTTTGTGCAATGTCCGTCATGGTGTCCGTCCGTCTGTCCGTCTGTCCGTCTGTCCGTCTGTCCGTCTGTCCGTCCGTATGTTCGCAACTTTTTTCCACACCCTTCAAGCTAGAGACTTGAAACTTTCCTATTCTCTTTATCTATGGGATAGTAAATTAAAGTGTCAAGATGGGGGTTCTACGATAACTGGGGGGCTGGCAAATCGATAAATTCGATAACTCAAAACCGATAAATCCACATATTTCGCACATCCTTACAGCTAGAAGTACCAAATTTGGTAAGAAGATAGCTACTAGCAACCCCCAAAAAACTGCATCAAAAATTTTGGAGCCACGCCCCCCATTCCGGCCCCAGCCCCCCCGAATTTTAAAGTTAAAAAAGCCTTTATCTCCCACAGTTTTTGAGCTATAGTCACCAAATTTTGGTGCCAAGATAGGTGATGATGACCCCTCAAAAACTGCATCAAAAGATTGGATGCCACGCCCACCAATACCGCCCCAGCCACCCCCATGTGCCCCAACGCTTCGTCAAAAACGGGAATGCGTGTATCTTCCAGAGTTGTAGAGCTAGAGCCTCCAAATTTGGTGGGAAGATAGTTGGTAACGACCCCCAAAAAACTGCATCAAAGTTTTGGAGCCACGCCCACCCATTTCGCCCCCAGCCCCCCTTTCCCCATCTTTTACAAACTTCGAGCTAGAGTCACCAAATTTGGTATGAAGATAACAATTGACATTCCACAAAGATCTGCATCAAAAATTTGGATGCCACGCCCACCCAAACCGCCCCCAGCCCCCCTTTCCCCACCTTTTACAAATTTTGAGCTAGAGTCACCAAATTTGGTATGAAGATAGCAATTGATATTTCAGAAAGATCTGCAACAAAAATTTTGATGCCACAACTACCCATACCGCCCCAGGCCCCCCCTTTCCCCGCCTTTTACAAACTTTGAGCTAGAGTCACCAAATTTGGTATGAAGATAACCGGTGGCATCCCCATCTGCATCGGATAATCTTTAAGGCAGCGTAAACCCCTGCCGCATCCGTACCCCTTTGCATTCAGGCCTCTTTTTTACCGGTTTTAATTCTGGTATCGAGTATGCCGCAGTCGGTTGCGTTCGACTGCAACGTTTCCACTTGTTTTGTTGCTATTTTTATGTTTTTCAGAAACAAGGTGTTGATTTG